>CM018588.1:7784671-9064671 GCA_009078335.1 Salix brachista | reverse complement strand
GTTTTCTCTTCTCTCTCTCTAAAAAATATACAGACCCGAAGCTCTCTCTCTCTCCCTCTCGGCCAACCAACCACCATCACCGTCGACCACCCACACCCCGCCTCAGCAACACCGTCGTCTCCTCCATCAACCCCAGCAGCTCAGCCACCTTCTCCGGTGAAGAAAACAGAGCAGCCCCGACGACAGCCACACAGCCCGTCATCTTCCGACGACAACTCCGGCCACCACAGGCCACCATTTCCGTCACCACCACGACCAGAAGAACCACCTCGATGTCCTCTACACGACGATATTAACAGGTAAGCCATTCGTCGAACTCCAAAATTTGGCAGTTCACTGTGCATCTTCTTCGTTTTGCATGCGGGGAGTGAATTAATTCACTCCCCGCCGGGTCGGGTCGGGTTTGGTGCCCGGCCCGACCATTAAAGGGTACGGGCTTCGGCTAGTTTAGGCCGGAAGCCCGGCCTGAAAGAGAGACAGGCTGAGCTGGCAGCCCAGCCCAGTGCAGCCGGGCCGCGAGCCCAGCCAGCGAAGCCGGGCCGCCAGCCCAGCTTCTGTGCGGGCTGGCAGCCCAGCCCGAGACAGGCTGGGCTGGCAGCCCAGACCTCAAACTGGTGGGCTGGCAGTCCAGCCCACCAGTAAATAAATAAATAAAATAAATAAAATAATAAAAAAATATAAAAAAAATATATAAAAAAATATTAATTTTTTTTTTTAGGAAAATATCTAGAACAAAAAATGTGTTATTTTCTTGCATACGACCAATACACTAGCATATTTTAAAAAAAATCTTGTTGTTTCAAAAAAATATATTACCTTGGAATTTTAAGAAAAAATGTATTTTAGCATGGATTTCGCAAAGAAAAATCATTTCTTGTATTTTTGGATTTTACAACATGTTTGTAAAACCCAAAGGGTATTGGCCAATATTTCAAAAAATATAAAAATCTTATTTTTGGGAATTTATTATTCACTATCGGTATTTGGATAAATAAATTCTAAGGGGTTAATATCCAAAATATTCGGCGGGAATGATATGCCATTATTCACTGTCGGTATTTGGATAAATAAATCCTAAGGGGTTAGTATCCAAAATATTCGGCGGGAATGATATGCTATTATTCACTGTTGGTATTTGGATAAATAAATCCTAAGGGGTTAATATTCAAAATATTCGGCGGAGTAATATCCCATTCATCATTTAACCAACATATTCTTTGAAAGATCAAAATCATAACAAATCATAACCAAACAAAAACACCAAGCAGCTTACCTTATGTAGGGCGTACTAGGGGTGCTAAAACCTTCCCTTTACGCAACCAGTCCCTTACCCTAGAATCTCTGAAAGACAAGTTTAGGTTTCCTAGTAACCATAATACTAGGTGGCGACTCCCTTTTTTACAAAAATAAAGATGATACCCCAAACATTGAAATCCCCGCTCACGGGGAAGGTCGTCACGACGCCGCGCTCTCGCGAGGGGTGCGACAGGATGGCGACTCCGCTGGGGACTTGGACTAGGCTTGATAAATTTGTTTGTTTATGATATGTTATTGTTTTTCATATTGCTATGGATGGTTTATATTTTTAGAAGCTTTAGCATGCATCTTTACATCCTGTCATCATAATATGCCTTGTCATGCATTACTATTATTATTTTGAGAGCATACTAAACTTTAAGATAAGTGGGGGACTAGCAGCTTACCTATGACTTGAGTCAAGGTTGAAGTTTGTGTAAACCCTAACTCTTTGCTGAGTGTTTAGACTGGTAGTGATTGGTATACGAGCCATCCCGCTATCTGCTAAACCCCCACATTGCCTTTACGAGGGTGATCACTGGGACAACAAGAGACTCTCTTTAGAGACCAAGTAGTAAACCTACCCTGTGTCTCACGTACGAGGAACTAGAACCAATCATTAGGATGTATGCTCCCTCCATTTTGTTTTGCATTAAGACAAACTCTTCTCGAAGCATTTTGAATTTAAGATTTTTGAGTGACATAGTGGCTATCACATAAGAAATGTTCATTGTAGGGTTTAAGAAAAAATCAATTTTTGTTTATCATGCAATTATTACCATCACGTGTCACTTCTCGAAGGGTGAGTCTAAAAAAAAAAAAAAAACAAAAACCAAAAAAAACATGCATATATATTTCAACATGCATTCTCGCAGTTTTTGTTTATCATACAATTGTCACATCTCGAAGGGTGAGTCCGTAAAAAAAAAAAAAAAACCCAGAAAAATTGCATATACATTTCAACATGCATTCTCACAGTTTTGTTACAATCATTCCTCGAAGGGCAAGTCTGTTAAAAAAAAAAACAAAAAAACAAACAAAAAAAAACATGCATATACATTTCAACATGCATTCCCACAGTTTGAAATAGGGGTTCCTCAATCTATCATCCTCCAAAAGGTCAGGAGTCGTTGACATTGGTAAGGAAAATTCACACCGATATAGAAATAGCATTCGTGTTTTTCTACAAGCCAAAGATAGAGTTCTCTGCTCTCCAGTGAAATCAAGTGGGACATATGCTGAGATATCATCTGCAAAGTGTTAATGCATTCATCAATGAAGATTGTGGAAATTCGGGTTTCCTTTGAAGGAGTGCGGGTAGTCCATATACGAGACTATTTTTTTTAGAAAGCCAACATTAGTCAAAGAAGTTGTTAGTCCATTAAGGAGTTTTATGTGGAGTTGTCAATCTATTTCCCCTGCTCATGTGGAGTTTTTGCGGCGCTGTCAAATTAAGGAGTTTTATGCCACCACACATAGTAGACGGTGTCTAAAAGGTCGGCACATGTGCACTACAAGATTACACCGCTCGAAGAAGCGAATTTGCAAAAAAAAAAAAAAGACTCTTTTCATCGTATAATGAAATTGTTCATGATTTGCGCACTTTGGTGTTTTGTCAAGAGTGCTTCCAAGCTTGCTTCACTTTTAATGTCCAATGAGGAGCGCGGTGGAGCGTAAAAAAAAATATATACTTTCCTTTTGTGACATAATCAGAGAGATGAATAGTTGCAAGAATTTCAGTAATCAAGTGTGGAAGTTAATCAGCAAAAGGCAAGTCAAGTTTTGGGGAGGATGTTATCGTCGGCAGTGTCAACAATAAATCATCGCAAGCATAAGCAAGATCAATGAGCAGCGATAATACATAAATGATTGTTTGAGAAAAGTGTCGCATTGTCAATAATTTTCTTACGAAATCTGAGCGGCTATCACTTTGTTTTGGGGTTTAAATCATCATTTTATTGAAGCATGTGTATTCCTTGTCTTTTGTTGTTATGAAATCAAGAGATGTTTAACATTCTTATTTTTGACAAAACATTTTGATCAAACTCCAACATGCAAAATTTAAAGTTTATAATTCTTGAAAATTAAAAGTATTTTGATTGCAGAATTGACCCAACTTGTGTTAAATAACATGATGACCAATACCAGGCGACCAAACAATTTTTTGAGCCCATACATCGAGTTTTTGAACCACACCATAGAACTAAGCTTTATTAGTAATGGATTCAATATTTATGGACCCGCGAATCATAACTCTTGCACGTCCAAATCATTACATTGGATGAGGTCAAAAATTTATCAGTTAAAACCAACTTTGCTTGAAATGAAAAAAGGCCATTTTTGTTTATCTCCTTCACTATTATTAAAATATGTATCCCCTGTTAATCTCCAATATGATATTTCTTAAATAAAAAAAACCCGACATGGATCACACCCTCACACTGGGGGCAAACACATTGGGGGCAAATAAGAGATTTTTGGTTTGAGGATACAGTGACAACATTAGAATCATCACAAGGGGGGATGTTTAAGAATGAAAACCCAACATTGGAGAACAAGCAAATTGAGGTATGACATGGCAAAAAAAAAAAGAATTTTTTTTTTAAAAAAAAGAAGAAGAAGAAAAAACAAAACAAAAGAGAATATTGAACTATATCATGTCCGTCGGTATTTGTGGTTGAACCTCATGTAAAAAAAATGTGTTATTGAGATTATCGAGTCTTCAAGATAAATTATCCATCAAATGAAGATCTTGTAGAATTGTTTTGTTAGACTCTATTGAATGCAACAAAAGTTGGGATAACATTAGATGACAAATGATGGTTTGAGTTTTAGCATTTCCTTTTTTATGTTTGAAATTGTCAATAAAAGGAATAACATGGTCGTAGAGATTCTTAGAGCATTGGTTGATTGATAAAAATCATGTTAAGATAATTAATGTATTTTTATATCATTTCTTCTACAAAGACAACAAGAGAAAAAGAGTTAACGACTAGATGATGGTGATCCTAGGTCTATGAAACCCTTAAACAATTTTTTGAGCCATGTTTTAAAAGTCTTTCTTGATCAAGCAAGCAATTTTAACTGATAAGTGTTGTTCTTCAATATTGTTAGGGTTTTTCCATAAGGGTTATAATTTCACGAAGTAAGTTACAAGTTGTTATTCATATTGATAAAGCAAGTGCTGAAAAAGGAGACAAATTTTCAACTGAATCTCGGGTCTTTACTCGACACTCTGATGGTTTGAAAACCACAAATTATCACTTCATCATGTACTGTAAAAAAAAAACATACCCCCAAAATCAAAGATTAGAATTGAAACAAAAATAAACCCATAGAAAAAACGATTTCAATATCATAATGGGTCAATTACTGTTTGCAAAAACACAAGATAATTACAGGTTTGCATGCATTGAATATCGTGTATTGGGAATTTGACCAAATGAATTTTCAACAAATGACATCTCTTTTATTTTATTTCAAAAATTAGACTTTGGATGCACATGATCTTTTGAAATTGGTGACTTAATGTCAGAACAAGAAAGATTTACAGACAGAGAAAACATTGGTCGGATTTGCAGAATCCTTGACATTGACAGTTCTTCATTGGAAAGCCCAGCAGCCAGAGGGCACAATGTGGATCTTGATAGAAATAGAAACAATTTCACATCAGCTTGGGGGCAAAGAAGCAGAAGCAAATGATGATTTAGTGAAATTCATCAATGAGCACCAACGGATTCAACTCAGGGCAACATTGCTTAATAGAGAGTGATGGTTTGATAAGCTCCAACAGTGATTGAGAGTAATATTGCATTTGAAGGGTATCTTCAGATTTTGAAATATTGGCTTACCTGCAGATTTGGTTGTCTCCAAAAAGATGATATCGCATGGGTGCATTTTGATAAATATCGAAGAGTATGCAAGCCACCAAGATTGATTGAGGAATAATTTGCTATGAAGCCGGTCGACTCAAGGTTCAGTTCACCGCATGAATATGGGGACAAAAAAAAAAATTAAGTCTACAACGTTATGACAATATCATAATTCTTGGCATAGACAAGAAGAATTTGCTCAGAAGAAATTAAGTCTACAACGAAGAGTTCAGATTGCATGGCCGAACAGTTGCATCAATTCAAGGCGCAATTCATCACATGAACGTGGGTGATGATAACATTACATCTCTTCTCACAAACTGAGAGAAATTTAGTGATGATACATGGAGAATGCACCGATAGTTTTGGATGCATTTCTTGATGACTTGACAATTTCATGAAGGTTAATGATGATATATGATGGAAAAAAATACAATTCAATTGATGAAAACTCCATAACTGATCGACAATCAAAGATGAGGTCGACATTAGCAAGCCTTGCAATGATTGTTAGCAAAACAAAGAGCTATTATTGAGAGAATCCAAAAAGTTGATGACTTGTTACATTCTTTCACGATGAATCAAGCAACCCCACACTTGGGGGCATGGTCAAATTTGATAAAAGCAAAGATCATCGCAGATAGCCTAGAATAAGCAATGCGCTTGTGTTGAGTGGATGAATGACTTATGAGCCATCTAATCAGAGAAGCCAGCAAAGCTTTGGAGATTAGGCAAAAGCATCCTATGATAATGGAGCATTCAGAGAAAGGGGACATATATTTCTGAGGTAAGTATATGTGCATCATCATGCATTGCGACCCCATCTTCCATCCGGGTAGGTCACCCGTAATAATGAGACCCCCCATCACCATTTTCCATCCGGGTCGGTCACCCGTAATAATGAGGCCCTCTTCATCATTTTCCATCCGGGTCGGTCACCCGTAATAATGAGGCCCCCCATCACCATTTTCCATCCGGGTCGGTCACCCGTAATAATGAGGCCCTCTTCATCATTTTCCATCCGGGTCGGTTACCCGTAATAATTAGGCCCTCTTCATCATTTTCCATCCGGGTCGGTCACCCGTAATAATGAGACCCCCCATCACCATTTTCCATCCGGGTCGGTCACCCGTAATAATGAGACCCTCTTCATCATTTTCCATCCGGGTAGATCACCCGTAATAACGAACCCCCCCCGTCACCATTTTCCATCCGGGTCGGTCACCCGTAATAATGAGACCTCTTTATTTTTTCATCCGGGCAGGTCACCCGTCATAACGAGACCCGGGTGGATCACCCGTCACTATCAAGACTCTACTAACTTGGGTAGGTCACCCAGAAAAATGAGACCCATATCTAACCGGGTAGGTCACCCAGAAAAATGAGACCCATATCTAACCGGGTAGGTCACCCAGAAAAATGAGACCCATATCTAACTTGGGTAGGTCACCCAGAAAAATGAGACCCATATCTAACTTGGGTAGGTCACCCAGAAAAATGAGACCGTTATAATTATTCTAACTCGGGTAGGTCACCCAGAAAAATGAGACCGTTATAATTATTCTAACTCGGGTAGGTCACCCAGAAAAATGAGACCCTTCTAACTTAACTTCTAACCCGGGTAGGTCACCCACAAAAATGAGACCCTCCTAACACTGCTAACCCGAGTAGGTCACCCAGAAAAATGAGACCCTTCTAACTTTTAACTCGGGTAGGTCACCCAGAAAAATGAGACCCTTCATATCTAACTTGGGTAGGTCACCCAGAACAATGAGACCCATATCCACCATTCTATTTTTCTTTACAACACTTACTATTTAAAGTCTTTTACAAGACTTTAGTCGTAAGCATTGTAAAGAGGGGGCATCTGTTGCTACCCAATTTTTGACTCATTATTTTTATGTTTCGAAAAAGAATATATCCAAAAATACATATCTTGGTACAAGGGCAAAATTGAACAAATTGAGAGTTTAATGGTCGATTGAGGGTTAAATCGCAAAAATCAGGAACCAAGGACCAGAATAAAAAGATCGCGCAAAGCTAAGGTTGAGATTGAATTTTTGATGGGATATAATTGCATAAAATCACAAGTTTAAATCCAATTGGGTGCAATTAAAGAAATTATAAATTGGAGGACCAAATCATATTTTTACCTTCTAAAAAATTTGAAACCTGCATTAAATAAGCATGCACTGTTCCGGCGTACATTGCATTGAATTTTCAGGCGCGCCTAATTGATCACAGCAACACTGCATCAAACATAATCTTCTTCCTGATCAATCGTGATGTTCTTCCTGATTTATCTCCATCAATATCGTCTTCCTGATTCTCCTCCCTTTCTTCCTGATTCTCCTCTGATTTGCTTAGCTGTTCCATACTTTCCTCAACACTGAATTAAACGGCCGAACATTAGATTTTCTCTGCTATAAATAGCAGCTTGCACGGTGAAGAAGGGAAAAAAAAAACTGAGAGAAGACAAGGAAAATTTCACGTGAATTGAGGAATTCTTCTTTTCCCTCGCATCTGTTCTCCTTCACTCTCCCTCTCTGCTTTCATTTTCTGTTTTCTCTTCTCTCTCTCTAAAAAATATACAGACCCGAAGCTCTCTCTCTCTCCCTCTAGCCAACCAACCACCATCACCGTCGACCACCCACACCCCGCCTCAGCACCACCGTCGTCTCCTCCATCAACCCAAGTAGCTCAGCCACCTTCTCCGGTGAAGAAAACATAGCAGCCCCGACGACAGCCACACAGCCCGTCATCTTCCGACGACAACTCCAGCCACCACAGGCCACCATTTCCGTCACCACCACGACCAGAAGAGCCACCTCGACGTCCTCTACACGACAGTATTAACAGGTAAGCCATTCGTCAAACTCCAAAATTTGGCAGTTCATTGTGCATCTTCTTCGTTTTGCATGCGGAGTGAATTAATTCATTCCCCGCCGGGTCGGGTCGGGTCGGGTTTGGTGCCCGGCCCGACCATTAAAGGGTACGGGCTTCGGCTCGTTTAGGCCGGAAGCCCGGCCTGAAAGAGAGACAGGCTGAGCTGGCAGCCCAGCCCAGTGCAGCCGGGCCGCGAGCCCAGCCCGAGACAGGCTGGGCTGGCAGCCCAGACCTCAAACTGGTGGGCTGGCAGTCCAGCCCACCAGTAAATAAATTAAAAAATAAATAAAATAATAGAAAAATATTAAAAAAATATAAAAAAAATATTAAAAATATTTTTTTATTAGGAAAATATCTAGAACAAAAAATGTGTTATTTTCTTGCATACGGCCAATACACTAGCATATTTTAAAAAAAATCTTGTTGTTTCAAAAAAATATATTACCTTGGAATTTTAAGAAAAAATGTATTTTAGCATGGATTTCGCAAAGAAAAATCATTTCTTGCATTTTTGGATTTTACAACATGTTTGTAAAACCCAAAGGGTATTGGCCAATATTTCAAAAAATATAAAAATCTTATTTTTGGGAATTTATTATTCACTATCGGTATTTGGATAAATAAATCCTAAGGGGTTAATATCCAAAATATTCGGCGGGAATGATATGCTATTATTCACTGTTGGTATTTGGATAAATAAATCCTAAGGGGTTAATATCCAAAATATTCGGCGGGAATGATATGCTATTATTCACTGTCGGTGTTTGGATAAATAAATCCTAAGGGGTTAATATCCAAAATATTCGGCGGAGTAATATCCCATTCATCATTTAACCAACATATTCTTTGAAAGATCAAAATCATAACAAATCATAACCAAACAAAAACACCAAGCAGCTTACCTTAGGTAGGGCGTACTAGGGGTGCTAAAACCTTCCCTTTACGCAACCAGTCCCTTACCCTAGAATCTCTGAAAGACCAGTTTAGGTTTCCTAGTAACCATAATACTAGGTGGCGACTCCCTTTTTTATGAAAATAAAGATGATACCCCAAACATTGAAATCCCGCTCACGGGGAGGGTCGTCACGACGCCGCGCTCTCGCGAAAGGTGCGGCAGGATTTATGAAAGACGAACAACTGCAAAAGCATTTGCCAAGGATGTTTTCATTAATCAAGAACGAAAGTTGGGGGCTCAAAGATGATTAGATATCGTCCTAGTCTCAACCATAAACGATGTCGACCAGGGATTGGCGGATGTTGCTTTTAGGACTCCGCTAGCACCTTATGAGAAATCAAAGTTTTTGGGTTCTGGGGGGAGTATGGTCGCAAGGCTGAAACTTAAAGGAATTGATGGAAGGGCACCACCAGGAGTGGAGCCTGCGGCTTAATTTGACTCAACACGAGGAAACTTACCAGGTCCAGACATAGTAAGGATTGACAGACTGAGAGCTCTTTTTTTTTTTGTTCAAATGTAAGTATATTAAATATCAAAGAATAAACAAGACCGATAAATCTCAGAGAGAAAACAAAAACTAACAAAACTAACGCAAAGGGAACATGCTCCCTATACGTAATACAAAGGCAGAAACTAACACAACAAGCCAGGCCAAGGACTTCCTAAAAAAAGACTTGCCCAAAACTTGGCCCAAAAATGGGCTCAAGCGAAGCAGGCCTAGAAGAAGAACCAGCCCACTGGAGAAGGCCCACACAACCAAGCCCTCACCTTAAGAGGGAACAACAAAAAGCCCGACCCAAGCCCATCAAGAGACACGACCCAACTCAAGCATAAAGAACCAAGCCGACCCAAGACCAAGCTCACCACAGCAGCCCAAGAAGAGAACGACCCAACAAGGAGCAAAACAGGGGAGAAAGGCAGCTTGGGAGGAGTCTTAGGCCTCTCTTTTCCACTAACAAACCGAGAGGATGACACCTGGCAGACAGAGGAAGAAAGACTCCTGCAAGACACCCGCAACACGCCAAAAGCAAGCCAAGCTACACACCCGGCCTAGCCTCCAGCTAAGCAGTCTAATCGCCCAAAATGAAATCCACACGGCAACAGCTACTCACAAACCAAGACAAGTTTTCAAGGCTCAACAACAGCTGCATCCGAAAAAGGGGGGACTCGGGACAAAGCAGAAGAACGCTGCCCAATCTCCCACACACGCAAGCCCTCCCTGCAGAAGACAGCTAGGAAGAGAAAAATTCAAACTCAGCCGCCAAAAAGTAAGAGAAGGAGGACCCACGCAGGACCAAGCAGCAAGCCAACTCATCCATCCCCAGCTCCACACGCAACAACGACCAGCAAAAGGCATCACCCACGGTCAGAGGACAGCCTCCCAAGCCAGCTACAACCAGCAAAGCCAACCCGAAGCAGCCCCTGTCAGACCCCGCAAGCCAAAAACTAAAGAAGGAAGACTTAAAATTTCAGCCAAGCACAACACCCAAAATCTCCCAAAAGAAGAAAGCCAGCGCACAAGGCTATCATCCAAGCCAAAGACAACAAGCTAAGAGCAAAAAGGACCCCTACCCCGCCAACCAACAAAAGACACCTCAGCCTTCTCAAATTTGAAAAACTAAAACCGCCAAAGCACGCAAAGAGGCTGGAAGCCAACAAAGACAACCTGCAAAGGGCTGCACACGCCCCCAACCACCCAACCAAATCTTCAACCCAACAAAAACCACAAACCGGACCGAGCATTCCGCTCCTCCCAAATTAAATACACCGTAATTCCTAACGAAACACGCCTTAACCTGGACTCCATGCCATGGCCACCCGTGTTAAGACCACGGAGCGCGCTACTCAAGGACAACATCTGCCGATTAATCCTCAACTAGAACTTAATAAGATTCCAAAGCTGCGTGGACCAATAACAAGCAAAAAATAAATGCCGATGAGATTCATTTTCCTGTGAACAAAGAAGACAGATAGGATCTAGGGACATGAACTGAAGACGGTCTTTTGTGCGGAGCTTGCCCAAGGCAGCTAGCCAGAGAATAAAATTATATGAGGGCATAGACTGTTGCGTTGTCACGGTCGCACAAATTAATTACCCTAGCTTAAAACAAATCAAACAAGATAGTATAGAGCAAGCAAGGGGTCGATCCCACGAGGACGATTTAGTTTAGATTTTCGTGCTATATGTTATGCAATTGGGGGGGTTGGAAGTTGTCTAGGCTAGGCTAAAGCAAACTAAGCAAAAATTATATAAAACTGAAATTTATCAATAAAGCAAACCTTGGTCGCAAATCAACATCCACCTAAAAAAATCAGACCTGGTCATGGAAAGGACACATCAATTTATATTCTGAATATTTATCTCTTCTTAAAATTGGTTTGCTAACGGATCCGCCGTATAACTTACCCTAACCATCAAACAACCACAGTGTCCGCACTAGTAATTTGATTCAATGACAACATTAAAATCTAGATAAATTGATCAATTAAGAAACATAATTGTCCGCAATATATGTTTAGTTCGATTGAATGTTCTCCCTAAGATTAATAATATAGATCTGCTACAATTATTAACTTAGTTGCTTCATAAGTTCATATACCACAACTCCGGTTTTGATATCAAACTTAGCAATTGATTGTCTACAATAATAACTTCGAGTCCGCTCTTAGCAATTAAATAAACAATCATAGGAAAATAAGCATAGGAGAACAAACATATTAATCATATAAACTGAAAAATTGAGGTAAAAATAGATCTCACAGTTCTTGAAATCTGAAGGTTTCCGTGTCCTTGTAACCAAGCAAAAGAGTCAAGCCTTGCATGTTTATTGAACAACTAAACAAAACGATGGAAGAAAACATGATTTAGGGTTTGGAGGAGGAATATTTGTGTTTTCTTTGCTGCTGGCCGAAACTTCCTTGCTCCTCTCTTCTTTTATATATGCTTAGAAACCCTAGTATCTAATTTACAAAATAGTCCTTCCTTAAGTTGACAGAATTTAGTTGTCCATTGTAAAATTCATATCTCCTTCATATCACATTGTTGTGAGCTAAATGTTTGAGCGTTTATAGTAATTTGAGTACCGAATCCACGAAAATTGAGTTTTCATCAATTGGACTTCTCTAGATCGAGATATTGAAGTTTGAATGGACAAAGGTTGATATTCGGCAGATTGCAAGATTTGACTTTGAAGGCTGCGATTTCCATGATCTTCCTTATTTTATTTCTTTTTCCTTAGCTTTCCATAGATTTATGGATGTTAGCTTTTGAATGTCACTGGAATCACTTCATTTCGATCTCTAGAGCTTCCGCTCTGCACAAAACACCGACTGAAGGTCAAATCTGTCAATCAGCTCCAATTACCTCCTTTTTGCATCTTTCATCCAAAAATGCCTTCAAAACATAAAACAAAGAATATCAAGGCATTTTATACACAAAACATATGCAAAACACTAGGTAAATATGGATGAAATTATCAAATAATATGGTCGCATCAAATACTCCCACACTTAGCTCTTGCTCGTCCTCGAGAAAGGATAGGTAAAAAATTAAATTAAAAATAACCATGACCAATCTCTTAATCTCCCATCAATATCCAAGAATTCAAGCATTATAAATAAAAATACAATCAAGAAGGATAAATAACATAAATCTTCATGAATTTGTTTACATGCAAACTTCAAAACTCAATTACTCTTCGGGATTTAAAAGAAATCTATGTCATGCCAAAGTGATAGGTCCTCTCATTGATATACACTCCAACACTCATGTGTTTAGGGCTTATGTGTTTAAATCTCTCAAATTCAATCAATGAATATGTTCTACCATAAGCTTGCTCTTTAATCTCATCTCCATTACTAAAATATTACAAACAATGCTTGAATCAAAAGGTCTTATTTTTCGGTTGTAATGGGGCTAAGGTTAAGGTGAGGTAAAAGAGAATAAAATAAATGGTTCAAACCAAAGAGAGTAGAGCATTCTGAAAAATGATATTTCAAACAAGATATTCCATTAAAGTACATCAATTTTCAATCTTTAAGCATCATTGCTTAGCTACTTTCGATTTCAAGCTCGTTTCTATTCTTTTCTTTTCTTTTCTTTTCTTCTTCTGTTTTTTTTTGTTCTTCACTTTTGGAAACTTTGCCCATCTTTTCATCAAACATCACTTCTTTCTTTTCACATCATTTGCAACCATAATTCCATGAGATATTACAAGTATATGCTCTACTAATCCTTGGCCAGGGGAAAAGAGGAAAACATATAAAAAGTTTAAGGCTTATACATTGATAAAGCAAAGAAAAGATAAACAAGCTCAAAAGGGGGTCACTAAAGATAATATGCTTTAAGTTGGCTTTTTGGCTCAAGTGGTTAAAATTCCTAATGCCTTTATCATCTTCATGCATCTATGTAATGCGAATGTAATCTCAACAAGATAAGAAGCAAGTTCTAGAGATACATACCATTAAAAGAAAGTACAATCAAAGAATATAATGTTGAAGGCTCAAAAGCTTGCATTGGTATAACACTATAAAGTCAACATGACATATTTTCAGAGTCAATCCCTAAACCAATTAAACATTAAAACTTGCATGCACACTCATTCATTCAATTTATATATTCATCTATCTCACTTAATTCTCACACATAATACTCATATTCTCATAAACCAATGGGAGTTCATAAAGATCAATCATAGATTTTTTTCTCTCTTTTTTTTTGGGGAAGAATAAAGAAAAAACAAAATAAGAAAACTGACATTTTCCCAATACCCCCACACTTAAAACACAACATTGTCCTCAATGTTGAAAATGAAAGAAAAGGGATCTAAGAGAATGACAAAATTTTTTGCAAAAGAATAAAAAGAATAAATAAAAGATAAGGGAAAAGGAAAGCAAATCTGATGATTTTTTTTGTGCTGGGTTGCCTCCCAGGAAGCGCTTTTGTTTTCTGTCATTGGCTCGACATGTGGTATGCTCATTCTTCATAGATCGGTTCAGCTAACTCCACAGAAGCGGTGATTTCTATCATCCAACTTTCATAGAAAAGTTTCAAACGATGCTCATTGACCTTGAGTATGTTATTTGTTTCTAAGCTTGTAATTTCAACTGCACTATAAGGAAAAACATTAGAAACAACAAAGGGCTCAATCCAATGAGAACGCAACTTACCTGGAAAAAGTTTCAAACACGAATGATAGAGAAGGACTTTGTCTCCAACATGAAACTCTTTTCTTGTAATCATTTGGTCATGAAGACTCTTAGTCTTATCTTTGTAAATCCTTGCATTCTCATAAGCGTCATTTCGAATATCTTCCAACTCTTGCAATTACAACTTTCTTGCAATCCCAGTAGCATCATAATCCATGTTATATTTTTTTATGGCCCAAAAAGCTTTATGTTCAAGTTCCACTAGTAGATGACATCCTTTCCCATAAATCATCCTAAAAGGTGACATTCCTATTGGTGATTTATAAGTCGTTCGGTAAGCCCAAAGTGCATCACCAAGTCGCAGACTCCAGTCTCGCCGGTTGGGTTGCACTGTCTTCTCCAAAATGGACTTGATTTCTCAATTTGAAATCTCAGCTTGGCCATTCGTTTGAGGATGGTATGTCGTAGAAGTCCGATGAGTCACATGATATTTGCGTAACAATGCTTCCATTGAACGATTGCAAAAATGCGTGCCACGATCACTAATGATAACTTTAGGGATTCCAAACCTGTCAAATATGTGAGTCCTGATAAAATCTACAACAACTTTAGCATTATTAGTTCGTGTGGCTTTTGCCTCAATCCATTTGGACACATAATCAATTGCAAGAAGGATATAAAGAGCACCAAAAGAAGAAGGAAATGGACCCATAAAATCGATACCCCAAACATCAAAAATCTCGCTTACAAGAATATTTGTTAAAGGCATTTGATTCTTATGAGTGATATTACCTGTTTTTTTGACAGTTTTCACATGATTTGCAAAAATGAAATGCATCCTTAAAAATAGAAGGCCAATAAAAACCACTTTCAAGTACCTTATGGGCCGTTCTTTTTGTTCCAAAATGTCCATCACAAGAATGAGAATGACAAAAGGTGAGAATGGAATGAAATTCATCTTGTGGTACACATCTCCTAACTACTTGATCCACACAAAATTTCCACAGATGAGGAGTATCCCAGAAATAATATTTAGCATCAGCTCGTAGCTTATTTTTTTTAGATGTAGACAAACCTGAAGGGAATTCTTTGGTGACTAAATAGTTCACCAAATCAGCATACCATGGTCTTGTGGAGGAATGTAACACATACAACTGCTCACCAGGAAATGTCTCTCATATTGTTTCAACTTGTATATCCTTGGTCCTTAGTCGGCTTAAGTGATCAGCCACATGGTTTTCAGCACCTTTTTTGTCTTTGATTTCAAGATCAAATTCTTGTAAAAGCAAGATCCACCTAATTAATCTTGGTTTGGACTCCTTTTTCTTCAAAAGATACCTTAGAGCTGCATGGTCAGTGAAAATGACTACTTTTATGCCAAGTAAATATGACCTGAATTTCTTTAGAGCAAACACTATTGCAAAAGTTCCTTTTCAGTTGTATGGTAATTGCATTGTGATCCATCTAACATGCGAGAAGCATAGGCTATAACATGCAAATTCTTACCAATTCTTTGCCCAAGAACAGCCCCTACCACATAGTCACTCACATCACACATTATCTCAAAAGGTTCATCCCATTTTGGTGGTTGGATGATAGGGGCAGATGTGACACACCTTTTAAGCTCATCATGAGCATCTTTACATGCTTGATCAAACACAAAATCCACTTCTTTGGATAATAGTTTGCACAAGGGTGTGTAATCTTCGAGAAGTCTTTGATAAAGCGCCGATAGAAACCTGCATGGCCAAGAAAAGAACGAACCTCCCTCACGCATGAGGGGTAAGGTAATGATGAAATAACATCTATTTTAGCTTTATCAACCTCCAATCCACGTGAAGACACAACATGCCCAAGAACTATTCCTTGATCTACCATAAAATAACACTTTTCATAGTTCAAGACAAGGTTAGTTTCAATGCACTTTTTCAAGATCAAAGATAAGTTTTCTAGACATCTATCAAAAGAATCACCATACACCGTGAAATCATCCATGAAAACCTCAATTATTCTTTCAACATAATCAGAAAAAATACTCATCATGCATCTTTGAAAAGTTGCAGGTGCATTACAAAGACCAAAGGGCATTGTTCTATATGCATATGTACCAAATGGACATCTAAACGTAGTTTTTTCTTGATCCTCAGGATTAATAACAATCTAATTGTGTCCACTATATCCATCAAGAAAGCAATAAAAAGACTTACCTGCCAGACGTTAAAGCATTTGGTCCATGAATGGTAACGAGAAATGATCTTTACGCGTAGAAAGATTAAGCTTTCTATAATCAACACACATTCTCCATCCACTCGAGATGCGAGTAGGAATGAATTCATCATCTCTGCTTTTCACCAATGTGATTCCAGTCTTTTTGGGCACCACATGGATTGGCGCCACCCATTTACTATATGTGATGGGGTAAATGACTCCTGCATCTAATAGTTTCAAAATTTCAGCTTTCACGACCTCCATCATGGGTGGGTTCAACCTCCTTTGCATTTCCCTTGTTTGTTTCGTATCATCCTCCAATAATATATGATGCATACACATTGAGGGACTAATGCCCTTGATGTTGGCTAAAGTTCATCCAATGGCTGTTTTGTGATCACACAACTTCACAAGTTTTTCCTCTTGCGCACTTGTCAAACCTTTTGCTATGATAACAGGAAGTGTATTGTTGTCACCAATGAATACATACTTCAAATTATCAGGCAAAGGTTTCAATTCTAACTCAGGGGGCCTGTAAAATGGATGGCAAAAGCTTTTTATGTGAAAGTACTAAATCAACAAAGACATTATCATGGGGAACGGTTTGCAAAGCTTGCAACGCCAATGCTGCTTCATGCACGTTTTGGGGAACACATATGTGCTACAATTATTAACTTAGTTGCTTCATAAGTTCATATACCACAACTCCGGTTTTGATATCAAACTTAGCAATTGATTGTCTACAATAATAACTTCGAGTCCGCTCTTAGCAATTAAATAAACAATCATAGGAAAACAAGCATAGGAGAACAAACATATTAATCATATAAACTGAAAAATTGAGGTAAAAATAGATCTCACAGTTCTTGAAATTTGAAGGTTTTCGTGTCCTTGTAACCAAGCAAAAGAGTCAAGCCTTGCATGTTTATTGAACAACTAAACAAAACGATGGAAGAAAACATGATTTAGGGTTTGGAGGAGGAATATTTGTGTTTTCTTTGCTGCTGGCCGAAACTTCCTTGCTCCTCTCTTCTTTTATATATGCTTAGAAACCCTAGTATCTTTTTTACAAAATAGTCCTTCCTTAAGTTGACAGAATTTAGTTGTCCATTGTAAAATTCATATCTCCTTCATATCACATTGTTGTGAGCTAAATGTTTGAGCGTTTATAGTAATTTGAGTACCGAATCCACGAAAATTGAGTTTTCATCAATTGGACTTCTCTAGATCGAGATATTGAAGTTTGAATGGACAAAGGTTGATATTCAGCAGATTGCAAGATTTGACTTTGAAGGCTGCAATTTCCATGATCTTCCTTATTTATTTCTTTTTCCTTAGCTTTCCATAGATTTATGGATGTTAGCTTTTGAATGTCACTGGAATCACTTCATTTCGATCTCTAGAGTTTCCGCTCTGCACAAAACACCGACTGAAGGTCAAATCTGTCAATCAGCTCCAATTACCTCCTTTTTGCATCTTTCATCCAAAAATGCCTTCAAAACATAAAATAAAGAATATCAAGGCATTTTATACACAAAACATATGCAAAACACTAGGTAAATATGGATAAATTATCAAATAATATGGTCGCATCATAGACCAAGAATCCCAAACAACACGCAACCAATTAACCTCATCCCCGCGAAGTCTGAAATAATCATAGGCATTCCTAGAGAATTTATTGTTGCTATCCTAGCTTCTGGCCAAGCTAATGGAAGCTCCCTGATTGTCACACGCATCCATGATATGATTTTTTAGGACATTATAGCCTTCCAAAGCGGAGAAGAGGTTTTACTCGCCTGCGTAACCTAGATAACAGAGGAACCGAGGTAAATGTGATGTACTCATTGGATCCAGATGGAGTCAACTTTGAGATGAATATTCCAAATATGACCAGCTAAGACAAATCTGCTTCTGGCTTTCATATCCAGAAGCCCTAGCCCCCCTTCGTTCTTCGGAAGACAGACTTGCTTCTAAGCCACCAAAGCAGTTCTTTTCCCAATGCACCCCGACCACAAGAAACTCCTGCAAATACTGATGATACGAGACAGAACAACCCTCAGAATACGAAATACTCCAACCCCAAATTGAACCATCCCATTCAACACTGACCGCAACAACTCCAACCGCCCAGCATAAGTAAGGAATTTACCCATCCAACCCTGGATAGCTAACTCCAACTTATGTAAAAGAGGAGTGTACTGACTCGCCAAAAGCTGATGAGGACTAAGCGGCACTCCCAAGTGAGTAAAGGGAAAGGTTCCTTCAACAAAACCGGTCATCTGGAGAATATTAGCTTTCACGGTCTGCTTTACTCCTCCAAAATAAATGGAAGATTTGGAGGGATTAAGATCAAGACCTGACACATTACCAAAAGATCGAAGCTGCTGATGCATGATACCCACTGAACTAAGGTCTCCTCGACAAAGCAGGAGGACATCGTCAGCAAATGCAAGATGAGTAATACCGAGCGAACTGCACTTTAGATGAAAGTGAAACCCCGACAAGCAGGAAGACTGCTTTAGCATTCTGGAAAAGTACTCCATGCAACAAATGAACATATAAGGCGATAATGGGTCACCTTATCTGATTCCACTCTGACCCTTAAAGTAACCGTAAAGGTTACCATTGACAGCAACAGAGAAAGAGGCTGAAGAAACACACTACATAATCAGATGAACAAACCTAGAGGGAAGCCCAAGCATGCCGAGAAGACTATCTAGAAAACCCCACTGAACCGAGTCAAAGGCTTTCCTGAAATCAATTTTCATAAGACATTTGGGAGAAGTCCTTTTGCGACCATAATCCCGAAGCAACTCTTGGACCAAGAAGATATTATCTGCCATTTTCCGCCCACCCAAGAAAGCATTCTGCATCGGGCTAATAATATCCGGCAAAACACGAGCTAACCTGTCCAAAAGAAGCTTAGAGATTACTTTATAGATGACATTACAACACGAGATTGGCCGAAAATCAGTAGGATAAGAGACATTAGCAGATTTAGGGATCAAAGCAATGATGGAGTGATTTATATGCTTAAGCATCTTCCCGGAGATGAAAAAATCCTGAACAGCCAAGATAAAGTCAGTTCCCACAATATCCCACGCTTTTTTGAAGAAAAAAGCAGAGTAACCGTCTGGCCCGGGAGCTTTGTCATTACCAATACTGAACAAAGCTGCCTTAATGTCATCACTCGAAAAAGGAGCAAGAAGATCATCATGGGCAGAGGGAGCAAGACATGGTCTACATCGAATAACATCCATGTCCAAATGCGTTGTTTGCTTCGACACACCCAGGAGGTTTTGATAATATTTAACAAATTCATCCCCAACCTCTGATTGTGAGGTAGTAGGAACTCCGTTACTGCCCACAATAAAAGCTATGAACCGCTTTCGCTGCTTCTGACCCATGATAGCATGAAAGAAACTGGTGCCCCTATCACAGTCTTTGAAGTAATCACACTTGAGCTTCTGGCTAAAGAACATTTTCTCCGCGGATTTAAGATGGACCAGATTTCGACGCATATTCTGCTCAATATCCAAAAACTGAAAGTTGTCCCGGTCATTTTGCAAAGATTGAATATGCCGAAGCTCACATTCCATACTAATGACCCTCTCTGAAATGTGGCTGAAATGGTGCTTGCCCAACTCCTTCAACAGCAGCTTTAACCTCTTCATCTTAGAGCACAAAACAAACATCGGCGAGCCGTAAACCCCCAAGTTCCACGAAGTAGCTGTCAAGTCAATGAAATTCTCATGCAAACCCTACATATTATAGAATTTGAAATTGCACCGCCCCATGGCATTACTACTACCAAGTCGGATAATTGATGGAGAGTGATCCGAGAAAGGACCAGGCGGATCATAATGAACCTGAATAGCAGAATGAATACAGGACAACGCGTGATGCACCAGAACTCTATCTATCTTTGTCCAAATCCTTCCATTGGACCAAGTGAAATGATTGCCTGAATAGTTTACATCAGTGAGGCCCAAGTCAGTACAACAATGAAAGAAATATGAGGTTTCATAACCAGACACGGGCTCTCCATTGTGCTTATCCACCTGAGACATAATAGCATTAAAGTCACCAAGAACCATCCCGGGAGTACACGAGTCCCAACTTCTAAGATCACTCCAGAGCCCGCCTAGCTACAACCATATTAAATCCATACACAAAAGTAGCTCGAAAACTGACTTGATGGACCAGACTGCAAATGGAGACATGAAGACCCTGCGCTGAACTAGCAATCAAATCCACCGAGAGAGGATGGGTTCCAAAACACAATGACCTGAGCAATATTACCAACCACCTCAACATTAGTCAAAAACTTCCAATACTTCAGCCGAAACTTTTGCATACTAGCAACCTTGGCCGCAGAAAGCTTAGACTCCAACAAGCCAAAAACATCCACACCTTTCTTCCTGATGAGGTTAACCACCCCATGCTGCTTCATAGGACTATTAAGCCCTCTGATATTCCAACAGTAGATTAACATAAATTCGTCTGAGCTAAGGCCTTCAGCCCTAAACTCCTAGAAAGAACACCTGGTCGCTGAATACCACTCAGCGTGGTTACACCACATAACAGGTCCACATCTATTTCCACCGAACAAACTGGATCCCCCAAACTCGTCACAACAACTGCTTTATCATTAGCCACTCTAGATTTTCCATTTCTCTTTTTGACAACCGTCCACTCTCCAGCATCAGTTTCCATTTGCATTGGATCAACCCGCTGCTCATCAAAGGACTCATTCAAGAAAAAAAAACCCTGCACATCATTAGGCTGAGAGGGCTCCTCACAATCAATTGGCCGAGAGGCCTCACAATCAATTGGCCGAGAGGCCTTTTCATCAGTCATAGGCCGAGAGGGCTCATCACTTGATTGTTGCTCAAACGGCGTCGCCTGATCAGGAATTACCTCCTTAATCGGAATCCATCGTTTCACTACAATTTTCTCAGTTGCCGATACTACCTTGGCTGTCACAGGGACTGAAGGCACTTTCTTATCCAACGAATGCGGACAAAGAAAAGTGTTATGGCCAATAACTCTACAATGCTTACAAAATCGCGGCAAAGTTTCATAAACAATTTTCTGATTCAAAGATGCACCATTAAGCAGCGAAATACACACAGTATGTTTAAGATCAGTAAGCAAATCAATCTCCATAAGAATTCTAGCAAATGATAGTCGAGACATAGATGACGTTAACATCACACTGAACAGGCTTACCAAAAACACTCCCAATCTTAGACAAACAGATTGGTGACCAACATTATACGGGGGATTAGGAAACTTAATCCAAACCGGGACGGTGGACAAATCCGCAGTTGAAAATCAAAAAATTTAGGCATAGTTTTCAATATCAAAGGCCGACCATACACTAGGTAAGGACCTCCACTAAGCACAGCAAGCTTATCTTCCCCATGCATAAATCGATAAACTAACCAACCCGATTAATGAATGGTTAGCGATGCTTTTCACTTCCAAGAGTTAACGATAAGATTATTAAAAGCTTTGAATCCCAGAAATTTACTCGCAACATACCCCACAACGCAATACTTCCATACATCTTTAAAATTACCAAGATCATTCTCAAGCAAGGAACAAGATGAGGCATTATTAAGTTCAAAAAAGTGTACCAATATGGTCTCGCTTTTAGCACTTTGATTGGAAGAGAACAAGTCTTTCCATTTGCTATGAGATGCTTGACCATCCCTCAAACCATTCTTCGTAGCCATGTTACCCAAACCTCTCCCAAGAGCTGCTATCGTGGGTTGCAGGGGTGCAGAAACAGCCCCCACTTTCGCGAAATCAGTCATTGCAACCTTGCCTCCCATGACTTTCCCTAACAAAGGAGCTTCATTTACCTTAGCAATGAAGGGAGTAGAAGTAAGGACATTGCCACCAATTCCCTTAACTAAGGAAAGAGAAGAGGAGGAGCCATTGCTGCCAA
Organism: Salix brachista; assembly: GCA_009078335.1. Lineage (NCBI taxonomy): Eukaryota > Viridiplantae > Streptophyta > Magnoliopsida > Malpighiales > Salicaceae > Salix > Salix brachista. The sequence goes on along the minus strand of CM018588.1, from coordinate 9,042,347 downwards.
GGCTTGCTGACATTGGCAGCAGAAGGGGGGCAACTCCCACTTTCACGAAGCCAGTCCTCGCATCCATTTTCCCAAGCAATGGAGCGCCACTTTCCCTAGAAAAGAAAGAGGAGGAAGAAAGAGCACTATCATCCATTCCCTTAGCAATGGAAGAAGAAGAACAAAAATTGCCAAGCACACTAACATCATGGGTTGCTGCCGATTGCAGCTGAAGGGAAGCAGCACCTACTTTCTCCTTTCCCTTTGCTGAAACCACTACCCCAGCCACATCATTCGAAAGAGACACGTCATTTTCCTTAGCAAGAAGTGAGGAATAGCCACGCTGAAGAGAAACAGCCATGGTGGTTGTTCAAGCTGAGAGCAGTAAGGGGCTATCACTACCCAGAAACGCAACTGCCATTGCTACCTCCTCTTGCGCAATGGGCTGTGCGTGGCTTTCATGCAACACGAGACAATCATCCGCAAACTTATCAGACATGGGAGAAGAGAAGAAAAACTTAGAAGCATAAGCTTCATCTTCCTTGCACAAGGCTGGACCGAACCCATCTTCTTCCTCCTCACTATCTTCAAAGTCTTTGTAGTTGGGGCCTAAGCTGCCATTGGAATGACTGGACTTCAAAGTACATGAACCACTACTATCATAGGCTGAATTCCTTTGCTTAGGGGAGAGGGGAGGAGAGGTTGAAGAGGCTGGAAGCTTGGCTTTGAGTGCAAGAACAATCTCTTGCCGTAGCTCCTCAAAATTCTTCAACTTCATTGTAGCTTTTTTCCTCTTGTTTTTAGCCATGAATCCGAACAACAAGAAAAATCTTCTCAAAAGAAGGAAAACATCTCTCCTCTACTTTCTCTCTCAGGCCACACTCACTATTGAGAGCTCTTTCTTACTTAGAGCTCTTTTTTTTTTTTATCAAATGTAAGTATGTATTAAGAGATCAAAGAATACAACTAGCTGAAGACAGCGGAGTGAAAAAACAAGGCACCATATAGGAACATGCTCCTACGGGCCAAGAAACTAAAGAAGTGCCATAACTAGCCAATGCAAGGCCTAGGAGAGCAAATATCCGCTCACAACCCAGCTAAACAGCTGGCAAGCAAGATACAAAACAAAGGAAAACAACTCAAAAAACAAAAGAGAAGAACCAAAATCATAACAACTAGCATCCACTTGAAGAGGAGATGTAGAAACCAAAAAGGCTCACAACAAAGATAAACACCACCAAGGAGAGAAGCACCAACTAGACAGCCAAAGCCAAGGCAGCACAACAAACAACAACCAGCACAATGGAGACAAGCAGCAGCACCGCACCAGGAGAAGATAGCCCTTCAGCCGAGACAACCCCTCAACCACCCACAAGGCCACAACACACCAAGATTTGCAGACCATTCAACCAACATTGATGGAGAAGTGGTCGCTTTCATGGAAGTGAAAAATAGTGAAGAATAGGACTTGGAATCTCCTGAAGACCTTCTCAATCGATGAATAGGAATTATCAAAGAGTCTTTTATTTCTATCTTCCCATATGAGATAAACCGAAACGCCAAGAGAGGCTCTGTGCATTCTACACTCAATTTTTTTTCCTTTTAGAGGTTAGGCCTCGAATAGCACTAGATAGGGAGCTCATTCGGCGGTGGATATGTAGCCAGCGAACAACATCACCCCATAAAGTCGATGTCCAATGACACTTGAAGAACAAGTGACAATGCGATTCCTGATCTTGACCACAAAAAACATAGCTGGTGTCTGAGGGAATGAAGTGCAGACGATCTTTAATTTTGAGCTTTCCTAACACCGCCAACAACAACACAAAACAATGTTTAGGCATAGACCATTGCTCCCACACCACTGTACCCCTGTGGATCCTGCGACCCTTCACCCAAAAATAATCATAAGCATTAGCTGAGAAACAACCAACACCAGCATTCCAGCTAGTCAAGGTAGCAATAGCAGAAGGGCTACTGCCACAATCTAGAATAAGCTGGCTTTTCAAGGAAATAAGGGTTTTCCACAGCGGAGAGGAAGTTTTCACTGCTTGAGCCTCCCAAATCAATTGACTTGGAAGAAAGAAATGATGAATCCATTTAATCCATAGAGAATCGGCTTTCAGATGAATATTCCACAAGTGCTTGACTAGGAAGCATTTATTACGGCCTTTGATGTCAAAAAGCCCCACCCCACCTTCCTACTTAGGCAAACAAATTTTTTTCCAAGCAACCAAAACCGAGTGAGAATTTTGAACATTACCAGTCCATAAAAAATTCCTGCAAATACAGATGATATTAGTAATGACTGTATCTAGAAGAGGGAAAATGCTAATCCAGAACTGAACCATGCCATAAAGGACAAAACTCAAGAGCACAAGCCTTCCAGCAAATGAGAGATGCTTGCCCATCCAACTCTAAACTGCACCCTCAAGCTTATGAAGCAAGGGAGAGAAATGACTGACCAGGAGCCGATGAGGGCTTAGGGGCACACCAAGATATTTAAAAGGAAAGGACCCTGCTGCAAACCCCGTAGCTTGGATAATCTCCTACTTTAAACTATCTCCAACTCCCCCAAAATAAATGGAGGATGTGGAAGGGTTAATCTCCAGACCGGAAGTCTGCCCAAAAATCTGTAACTGATGAAGAAGAGCAAGAAAAGAAGGCTTGTCACCTCTAGAAAGCAAAATAACATCATCTGCGAACGCAAGATGACTGATATCATGAGGCTTACACTGTGGGTGGTAGCGGAAGGTATTACCAAGATCATTCTCAAGCAAGGAACAAGATGAGGCATTATTAAGTTCAGAAAAGTGTACCAATTTGGTTCCGCTATCGGCCCTTCGGTTGGAAGAGAACAAGTCCTTCCATTTGCCATTTGATGCTTGACAATCCCTCGCACCGTTCGTCGCGAAGACTCTCTAGAAAACCCCACTGAACCGAGTCAAAGGCTTTCCTGAAATCAATTTTCATAAGACATTTGGGAGAAGTCCTTTTGCGGCCATAATCCTGAAGCAGCTCTTGAACCAAGAAAATATTATCTGTCATTTTCCGCCCACCCAAGAAAGCATTCTGCATCGGGCTAATAATGTCCGGCAAAACTCTAGCTAACCTGTCTGAAAGAAGCTTAAAGATTACTTTATAGATGACATTACAACAAGAGATCAGCCGGAAATCACTAGGATAAGAAAAATTAGCAGATTTAGGGATCAGAGCAATGATGGAGTGATTTATCTGCTTGAGCATCTTCCCGGAGATGAAAACATCCTGAAATGCCAAGATGAAGTCGGTCCACACAATATCCCATGCTTTTTTGAAGAAAAAAGCAGAGAAGCCATCTGGCCCGGGAGCTTTGTCATTACCAATACTAAACAAAGCCGCCTTAATGTCATCACCCAAAAAAGGAGCAAGAAGACCATCATGGACAAAGGGATCAAGACATGGACCACACCGAATAACATCCACGTCCATAGGGTCTGTTTCCTTCGACACGCCCAGGAGGTTCTGATAGAATTTAACGAATTCAGCCCCAACCTCTGATTCTGACATAGTAGGAACTCCGGAACTGCCCACAATAGAGGCTATGAACCTCTTTCGATGCTTCTGACCCATGATAGCATGAAAGAAACTGGTGCCCCTATCACAGTCTTCGAAGTAATTACACTTGAGCTTCTGGCTAAAGAACATTTTCTCCGCGGATTTAAGATGGACCAGCTTGTTACGCAAGGATTTCTCAATGTCCAAAAGATGAGGGTTGTCATTGTCATCCTGCAAAGACTCTTGAACATGCCGAAGCTCACCTTCCATACTACTAACCCTCTCTGAAATGTGACTGAAATGATGCTTGCCCAACTCCTTCAATGGCAATTTTAACCTCTTCAGCTTAGAGCACAAAACAAACATCGGCGAGCCATAAACCTCCAAATTCCATGAAGCGGCCGTCAAGTCAATGAAATTCTCATGCAGGCCCCACATATTGTAGAATTTGAAAATGCACCGCCCTACGACATGACTACTACCAAGACGAATGAGAGCTGGCGAGTGATCCGAGAAAGGACCCGGCGGATCATAATGGACCTGAATAGCACACTGAAGAGAGGACCAAGCGTGATTCACCAGAGCTCTTTCAATCTTTGTCCAGATCCTGCCATTAGACCAAGTGAAATGACTACCTGAATAGTTTACATCAGCAAGGCCCAAGTCGGTACAACAGTGAAAGAAATCTGAGGTTCATAACCAGTCACAGGCTCTCCATTGTGTTTATCCACTTGAGACAAAACAAAATTAAAGTCACCAAGGATCATCCAGGGAGAACATGAGTCCCAGCTTCTAAGATCATTCCAAAGAGCCCGCCTAGCTACCACCGTATTAAAGCCATACACAAAAGTAGCTCTGAAATTGACTTGATGGACCAGACTGCAAATGGAGACATGAAGCCCCTGCGCCGAACTAGCAATCAAATCCACCGAGATAGAGGACGAGTTCCAGAACACAATGACTCGAGCAATGTTACCAGCCACCTCAACATTCGACAAAAACTTCCAGTTCTTCAGCCAAAACTTTTGCAAACTAGCAACCTTGGCGGCAGAAAGCTTAGACTCCAGCAAACCAAAAACATCCACACCTTTTTTCCTGTGAGGTTAACAACCTCGTGCTGCTTCAGAGGACTATTAACCCCCCTGACATTCCAGCAGTAGATTAACATTAATGCGCTGGAGCTAAGGCCTTCAGCCCTTTGCTCCTAGGAAGAACAATTGTTCGCCGATTACCACTCTGCGTGGTCACACCACACAACGGGTCAACATCTATTCCCCCCGAACAAACTGGAACCCCCAAATTAGTCACAGCAACTGCAGTATCATTAGCCACTCTATTTTTTCCATTTCTCTTTTTAACAACCGTCCACTCGCCGGCATCAGTTTCCATTAGATCAAACCGCTGCTCATCAAAGGACTCATTCAAAGAGGAAGAACCCTGCACATCATTAAGCCTGGCAGGCTCCTCACAATCAATTGGCCGAGTAGACTCTTCACTAGCCGTAGGCCGAGGGGGCTCATCACTCAATTGCTGCTCAATCGGCGTTACCTGATCAGGAATCACCTCCTTAACCGGAACCCACCGTTTCACTACAACTTTCTCAGCTGCCGACACTACCTTCTATCACGGGAGGTGAAGGCACGTTCTTATCCAACGAGTGCGGACAAAGGGAAGTGTTAAGGCCGATAACTCTACAATGCTTACAAAATCACGGCAAAGTTTCATAAACAATTTTCTGATTCAAGGATGTACCATTAGGCAACGCAATGCACACAGAATGTTTAAGATCAGCAAGCAAATCAATCTCCATAAGAATTCTAGCAAATGATAGCCGGGACATAGAGGACGTTAACATATCACACTGAACAGGCTTACCGAGAACACTCCCAATCTTAGACAAGCATACTGGCAACCAACATTATAACAGGAGATTAGGAAGCTTAATCCAAACCGGGACGGTGGACATATCCGCAGTTGAAAAATCAAAAAATTCAGGCATAGATTTCAAAATCAAAGCCCGGCCATACACTAGATAAGGACCGCCACTAAGCACAGCAAGCTTATCTTCCTCGTGCAAAAATCAATAAACTAACCAACCCGATTCATGAATGGTTAGTGATGCTTTACATTTCCAAGAGTTAACAATAAGATGAATAAGTGCTTTGAATCCTGGAAATTTACCCGCAACATACCCCACAATGCAATACTTCCATACATCCTTAAGATTACCAAGATCATTCTCAGGCAAGGAACAAGATGAGGCATTATTAAGTTCAGAAAAGTGTACCAATTTGGTCCAGCTAACGGCCCTTCGGTTGGAAGAGAACAAGTCCTTCCATTTTCCATTTGATGCTTGACCATCCCTCACACCATTCTTCGCAACCATGTTACCCAAATCTCCCCCAAGAGCTGCTACCATGGGCTGCAGGGGTGGAGAGACAGCCCCCGCTTTGCGAAATAAGTTTTCGCAACCTCGCTCCCCGCAATTTTCCCTAACAAAGTAACTTCATTAACCTTAGCAATGGAGGGAGAAGAACTAAGAACATTGCCACACAAAGAAAAACTTATGTCAGAAGAGGGCTGGCATTCAGACAAGCAAAGTGGTAGCAGGCTATTACGGCAGTTACGAACATGGCTTCGCGGGGGAAATGGGTGTCTGGATCGTGGGGGGGCAGGGCTAGGACTGCTTCTCGAGGCACTAAGTTCATGGCGATAGAGTGCCTCGCTGCTCTGGATGGCCGGCAGCGATAGCTCTGCGGGTCGCGCGGCCATCAAGCATAGAGCTCAACTCCTTGCCCAATGAACTTAACTCTAGACGGCGGGACTAGAGGTCTGCTGTAACAAGCGTTGAACAAGCCATATCCATATCTGTGCTGACAAGAAGTATCGCGTCAAGGACATAGCGGGTAATGGCAGACTAATAGGTATGGTCAGTCCGCAGCAAGGTTCGACAGCAAAGGCAGTTCCAGCTAAATCCGGCAGCCTGTGAGGTAGCGGCAGTGAATTTGGCAAGCGTGACATTCTGAGTAAATTTCGGCAGCCCATTTCCTCGGGTATCCGAATCGGGGAGGGTTCTAGGGACTTCCTCAACACGAGAATTTTTCCCAAACCACCCTACACACATGAAAGCTAAGCGTGCAAAGTTGCCCGGAAAATAGTTTTCCATGACTTTTTTAAGCGTGCAAAGTTGCCGCAAAATTCAGCAACGACGGTATTGCTAACTGATTCGGCAGCTTGGGGAACAATGGTAGAGAATTCGGCAGCCGGGAGGCAGTGCCAGTGAAATCGGCCGCCTAGGGGACAGTCTGTACTGCTAGCCTGTCGCCCTTGCAAGGCAGGCGAGCTGTTGTGGTTCCTGCATTTTGCCATGACAACGGGAAGCTTTCCACACGATATCAGACCAGTAAAATCCATCATATTTTTGTGCGGCTTCCCACAAAACTTGGGTTCATTCCGAGCCGGTTCCTATTTTTATGAATTTCTGGATTTTTAATGGTAGGAAAATATAAATAAATACTTCCTGATTTTCAAAAATTTAGAAAAAAATATTACAGTTAGATTGGATTTTTCCAAACCTCTGTGCTAAATTTCAGCTTCAAATAAATGTTTTTGAAGGTTTTAGAGGGGTCAGCTGGTACCTAGTAGTGCCCCCCAACCAGAGCTGAAATTCTACATTTTCCTCTCTAGGGGAGCACTCTGTTCACCCACCATGCAGTGCCCGTGCACTGCCCGCTTAGTGCCCCAAAGAGGAATCACGCGCGCGTGTGCCGCCCCCCACCCTAGGCATTGGGCACTAGGGCCCGTGGGCATGTGGGCGCGCGCGCGAGGCCCATGCAGCGCCCGTGACGAGCCGCGCGAGTCAGGCCTGGGGCAAGAGGGGCTAGCCTTCAAGACAGGCCCCCGCGAGGAACATGCTTGTGGCATTAGGGGCCAGCGCGCGCGGCGCGATGACATCCCTACCAGCCCTTGCGTCGTGCTAGCACTCGCGCGGGCCAGGCCTGGGGCAGTAGGGGCGAGCTCCCGTGCGCGGCCCTGGCTTCCCATCGTGTCGTGCCAGCCCAGGCGCGGGGCAGGCCTTCGGCAGTAGGGGCCAGCGGGCGTGCGGCCCTGGCAGCCCCCCGTGTCTACCCAGCCCCCCACGCGACCCAGGCCTGGGGGGAGCTCTCGCGCGTGACTGGAGACCCTGCCAGCCCCCCGCATCGTGCCTGCCCCCGTGCGAGACAGGCCTGACAGCCCCCCGCGTGCTGCCCCCCCCCCTCCCCGTGCGAGAGGCTAGGTGCGGCTGGGGCCAGCCCGATGCCCCCATGCAGCGGACGAGCTGCTGTGTTTCCTGCATTTTGCCATGATAATGGAAAGCTTTCCACACGGTATCAGTCTAGTGAAATCCATCTGTATTTTTAATGGTAGGAAAATATAAATAAATGCTTCCCGATTTTTAAAAATTATGAAAAAAAATATTGCAGTTAGATTGGATTTTTCCAAACCTCTGGCCAATTTTTGGCTTCAAATAATTGTTTTTGAAGGTTTTATAGGGGGGGCAGCTGGGACCTAGTAGTCTCCTCCTACCAGAGCTTCAATGACACTTATTGCTCTTTAGGGGGTGCCCCCTGCTTGGTCTTGGGGGGACAGGTGGCATGTGCCCATGGGCCTAGCGCGGGTGTGGGGGTGTTGTGCACTGTTCCACAAGATAAAGTCAGTCCCCACAATATCCTAAGCTTTTTTGAAGAAAAAAGCAGAGTAGCCGTCGGGCCCGGGAGCTTTGTCATTACCAATACTAAACAAGGTCGCCTTAATGTCATCACCCGAAAAGGGAGCAAGCAAAGGGATCAAGACATGGCCCACACTGATTAACATCCATGTCCAAAGGCGTTGTTTCCTTCGACACACCTAGGAGGTTCTGATAGAATTTAACAAATTCAGCCCCAACCTCTCGTCCTGAGCCGTAATAGAAGCAATGAACCTCTTTCGCAGCTTCTGACCCATAATAGCATGAAAGAAACTGGTGCCCCTGTCACAGTCTTTGAAGTAATCACACTTGAGCCTATGGCTAAGGAACATTTCCTCCGCGGATTTAAGATGGACCAAATTATTGTGCATATTTTTCTCGATATCCAAAAGCTGAGAGTTGTCCCTGTCATCATGCAAATACTCTTGAACATGCCGAAGCTCACCTTCCATACTACTAACCCTCTCTGAAATGTGGTTGAAATGATGCTTGCCCAACTCCTTCAATGGCAATTTTAACCTCTTCAGCTTAGAGCACAAAACAAACATTGGCGAGCCATAAACCTCCAAATTCCACGAGGTGGCCGTCAAGTCAATGAAATTCTCATGCAAACCCCACATATTATAGAATTTGAAACTGCGCCGCCCCATGGCATTACTACTACCAAGCCGAATAACTGCCGGAGAGTGATCCGAGAAAGGACCAGGCGGATCGTAATGGACCTGAATAGCACACTGAATAGAGGACCATGCGTGATTCACCAGAACTCTATCAACCTTTGTCCAGATCTTGCCATTAGACCAAGTGAAATGATTGCCTAAATAGTTTACATCAGCAATGCCCAAGTCAGTACACAGTGAAAAAAATCTGAGGTTTTGTAACCAGACACGGGCTCTCCATTGTGCTTATCCACCTGAGACATAACAGCATTAAAATCACCAAGGATCATCCAGGGAGTACACAAGTCCCAACTTCTAAGATCATTCCAAAGAGCCTGCCTAGCTATAACCGTATTAAATCCATACACAAAAGTAGCTTTGAAACTGACTTGATGGACCAGAATGCAAATGGAGACATGAAGACCCTGCGCTGAACTAGCAATTAAATTCATCGAGACAGAGGACGGGTTCCAAAACACAATGACCCGAGCAGTATTACCAGCCACCTCAGCATTGGACAAAAACTTCCAATTCTTCAGTCGAAACTTCTGCATACTAGCAACCTTGGTCGCAAAAAGCTTAGACTCCAACAAACCAAAAACATCTACACCTTTCTTCTTGATGAGGTTAACCACCTTATGGTTTTGGTGACATCGCAACAAATTTTGACGCAGTTGCCGGACCTTTCTTCCTGATGAGGTTAACCACTTCATGCTACTTCAGATGTCCTAGTCAAGATTCATATTTTGCTAATTCCATGTGACTTTTATATTCTTGATATGGAGCATAATTCTTGTGATTCTAGTACTCCTATAATGTTTGGGAGACCGTTCATGAAAACTGCCAATACAAAGATTGATTGTGGTAAGGATACTTTGTCTATGGAGGTCGGAGATGAAAAGATTGAATTTAATTTTCATGATGCAATGAAATATCCTTATAGCAATGTTTATTCTATCACATGTTGTGAAAAAGTTGATAAGTGTGTGCAGGAAGTTTGTGATTTTCATTGTGTGGATGGATTAAGCGTAGCTTTGAGTTATGGCTATTATTTTACCCAATTGGAGGAGATGGAGAGGCACACATGTGCTCCCCAAAACGTGCATGAAGCAGCATTGGCGTTGCAAGCTTTGCAAATCGTTCCCCATGGTAATATGTTTTTGTTGATTTAGTACTTTCACATAAAAAGCTTTTGCCATCCATTTTACAGTTCCCCGAGTTAGAATTGAAACCTTTGCCTAATAATTTGAAGTATGTATTCATTGGTGACAACAATACACTTCCTGTTATCATAGCAAAAGGTTTGACAAGTGCGCAAGAGGAAAAACTTGTGAAGTTGTGTGTGATCACAAAACGGCCATTGGATGGACTTTAGCCGACACCAAGGGTCTTGTGCAAATTCAGATGCATTCCTGAGTGTATGATCAACATGTCCAGCTCCTTGGTTTGCATCATTCTCTCCCTCTTGAGAAGGATTTGTCCTCAAATCATCACTTACATCAAATGGAGATAAATCAGAAACGTTAAAGCTTGCACTAACACCATACTCACCTGGTAAATCAAGTTTGTAGGCATTATCATTGATGCGTTGCACTACTTGATATGGTCCATCACCCCGAGGTAAGAGTTTTGAACGTCGTTTTTCCGGAAAACGTTTCTTCCTTAAGTGCAACCAAACCCAATCGCCTGGTTCAAACACTACTTTCTTGCACCCCTTGTTGGTTGTTGGACATATTGTTTAGTCCTCCTTTCAATGTTCAGTCATGCCTTTTCATGAATCATCTTTACAAATTCTGCCTTCGTTTTGCCATCTAAGTTCACACGTTCACTCACAGGTAAGTTAAATCCAAAGGTGACAAGGGGTTAAAGCCATAAACCATTTCAAATGGTGAAAACTTAGTTGCAGAATGTATACTTCTATTATAAGCAAATTCAACATGTGGCAAACAATCTTCCCATGTTTTCAAGTTCTTTTCAATGATAGCACGTAACAAAGAAGACAAAGTTCTATTCACTACTTTAGTTTGACTATCCGTTTGTGGATGACAATTAGTAGAAAATAATAATTTGGTTCCTAACTTTCCCCACAAAGTCTTCCAAAATTAACTCAAAATCTTTGCATCCCTATCAGAAACAATGGTCCTAGGCATGCCATGTAACCTAACAACTTCTTTGAAGAACAAATCAGCTATATGTGATGCATCATCAGTTTTATGACAAGCAATGAAGTGTGCCATCTTCGAAAATCTATCTACCACCACAAAAACTGAATCTCTCCCCCTCTTAGTCCTAGGTAATCCCAAAACAAAATCCATAGAAATATCAGTCCAAGATTCACTAGGTATTGGCAAAGGTGTGTACAAACCATGGGGTTTGAACTTAGACTTGGCTTGCTTACAAGTGATGCACTTCTCACAGAATCTTTCCACATCACGTTTCATATGAGGCCAAAAAAATGATCATGCAAAATTCCTAATGTCTTAGCTACACCAAAATGACCCATCAAACAACCACCATGAGCTTCTCCCACAAACAATTCAACAAAGAACACATAGGCACACATAGTTTATTTTCCCGAAACAAAAATCCTTCATGCTTATAAAACTTTCCAAATGCCACTTTCTCACATGCATTGAACACATCACCAAAATCATAATCTTGTGCATACAAATCCTTAATGTATTCAAAGCCAAGCAATTTTGTATCTAAAATGGAAAGTAAAGCATACCTTCGGGACAATGCATCAGCTACCACATTTTCCTTACCTTGCTTGTATCTGATCACATAAGGAAATGTTTCAATGAATTCCACCCACTTGGCATGGCATCTGTTCAACTTTTGTTGTCCTTTCAAATGCTTCAAAGACTCATGATCCGTGTGAATCACAAATTCCTTTGGCTATAGATAATGCTGCCAGTTTTCCAAAGCCCTTACCAAGGCACACATCTCCTTATCATAAGTAGGGTAATGTAGGGCTGCCCCACTCAACTTTTCACTAAAATAAGCAATTAGACGACCTTCTTGCATCAAAATAGCTCTAATACCTATTCCTGAAGCATCACACTCAATCTCAAAAGTTTTAGCAAAGTTAGGTAAAACAAGCAAAGCTGCATCAGTTAACTTTTCTTTGATCAGCTTAAATGCCTTTTCTTGTTCTTCCCCCCACTTAAACGGCATATTTTTCTTGATGACTTCGGTAAGAGGTGTGGCTAAGCTACTAAAATCACACACAAACCGTCTATAGAAGCTAGCTAAGATGTGGAAACTCCTCACTTGGCTAATTGTTGTAGGTGTTGGCCACTGTTTGATTGCCTTAACCTTTTCCTCGTCCACCTCAATTCCTTGTTACTAACAAAAAAAACCAAGAAACACAAGTTTATCCGTGCAAAAGGTGCACTTCTTGAGATTAGCAAACAACTTTTCTTTCCTTAGAATTTCCAAGACAGATTTCAAATGCATTACATGTTCTTTCATGTTTTTGCTATAAATTAGGATATCATCAAAATACACAATGACAAATCTGCCAATAAATGCACGCAAAACATGGTTCATCAAACGCATAAATGTGCTTGGAGCATTAGTTAAACCAAAAGGCATCACTAACCACTCATACAAACCATATTTAGTCTTAAAAGCAGTTTTCCATTCATCACCTTCCTTCATCCTAATCTTATGATATCCACTCTTAAGATCCACTTTTGTAAAGACACAAGAACCATGCAATTCATCCAGCATATTGTCTAATCTAGGAATAGGATGACGATACTTTACAGTTATGTTGTTGATAGTTCGACAGTCAACACACATCCACCATGTTCCATCCTTCTTAGGAACTAATAGCACCGGAACTGCACAAGGACTCATGCTTTCACGCACATACCCCTTCTCTAATAATTCACCTACTTGCCTCTGAAGTTCCTTCATATCCTCGGGATTACTCCTATAAGCAGGTCGGTTTGGAATTGACGCACCTGGTATGAAATCAATCTGATGTTCAATCCCTCGGATTGGAGGTAATCCATAAGGTACCTCTTCAGGAAGGACATCTTCAAACTCCTGTAAAAGAGAAACAATATCGCTCGGCAAAGCACCGACGAGATCATTAGTACATAAAAGAGCCTCCTTGTACATGAGTACAATAAGGGGCTGGTGTGAAAATAATGCTCTCTTAATCTCACTTTGTTTTGCAATGTAATTGAATTTTTCCTCTCTTACTCTCACTATGGTTGAAATCCCTTCTCTTTCTTTTTCTCTCTGATCAATGTTTTTCTGTCTTTCTTTTTTTTGAAAATCTTTGTTTTCATTTTCAGCCTTCATTTCTTTTTCTTTCTTTTGTTCACTTGATCTTTGTAACTTTAATTGGTCCTCCCTGACCTGTTCTGGATTCAATGGCAAAAGAATAATAGGTTGCTTTCTATGAGTGAAAGAATACCTATTTGTGAATCCATCATGCGTAACCCTCCGATCATATTGCCATGGTCTTCCCAATAGTAAATGGCTTGCATGCATAGTAACCACATCACAAAGCACCTCATCCTCATATTTACCAATGGATAATGCCACCAATACTTTCCTTGTCACCTTGATTTCATCACATTCATTCAGCCACTGAAGCCGATAAGGGTGAGGATGTTTCAAGGTAGTTAAGGCCAATTTCTCCACCAAATAAGTGCTAGCTACATTTATGCAACTCCCTCCATCGATAATGACACTGAAAACTTTGTTTTTCACAAAGCACCGAGTATGAAACAAGTTCTCCCTTTGGTTACTTTCTTCCTCCTTAACCTGCATATTGAGAACTCGCCTTGCTACCAATAAATCTCCAACCACAGCATTTTGCTCATCATTAGCATCCTCCAGAGGTGGCATGTCATTATCATCTACTTCTTCCTCATTCTCCGACTCAAGCTCTCCTTGGGCGTTTATCACCATCACCCTTTTGTTTACACACTAGCTGGCTATGTGTCCCCGCCCCTGACATTTAAAAAACTTAATATCACGTGTTTTAGAACTTGAAGTTTCGGTGTTATCTAAAGTAGCAGTGGTCGTTGGTTTGGAATTCTTAGAGGATTCAAATTTTGGCCTATGTTGTAGCTACTCATCCCTTTTCGGAGCTGTCTTCCATGGGCTGGTGTTAGCCATAGGTTGTCCCCTTCTACCCAATCCTTTTCGTTTGAGTTGTTCCTCCACCTTTATGGCTTGATGCACCATATCTGTCAACTCAACATAGTGTTGCATCTCAACTATATCCGTAATCTCACGATCTAAACCATGCAAGAACCTAGCCATAGTGGCTTCCCAATCCTCTTCCACATTAGCTCGGATCATAGCTACCTCCATCTCCTTGTAATATTCTTCTACACTCTTGGAACCTTGATTTAACCTCTGCAACTTTTGATACAATCCCCTATAATACTGGGTAGGTACAAAACGCTTTCTCATAAGCATTTTCATCTCCTCCCAAGTGTCCACAGGTGGCTCTCTATTCCTTCTCCTATTAATTAGTAATTGATCCCACCAAACAATGGCATAATCAATGAATTCAATTGCAGCCAACTTAATCTTCTTTATCTCATAACTAAAGCTTTAAAAGAGCTCAAACAGTAACATAAACAAGTCCCCACGTTTTTAGGTCTCTTGGACTTCTAGAGGCTACAATAAATAGCTAAATGACATAATTCAATGTATTTAACATAACCATTCAAGACCAAATTCATTCCTCTACTTAATACCCTTGGAACTCATCAAATTCATGCCCTTTGATTGTCAGATCATGCTGAAATATTTTTGCATAATTATTACCCTCTTTAATTGCTTTGATGATGCGGACTAAGCCTTGATTATTATTTAATCCCAAATTTGTCTTTTTAGAATCAGCCCAAATCTCTTGGATTAGCCCATTTAGTGCTTTCTTGAAACGTTTGGCTCTAGGTTTTGTAATTGGGTCACTTGGAAGTGACAAAGGGTCTTGTACAAATTCAGATGCATTCCCGAGTGTATGATCAACATGTCCAGCTCCTTGGTTTGCATCAATATATTTTCTTCTTTCCCATGGCCAAGGATTAATAGACCATATACTTGTGATATCTCATGGAATTATAGTTGCAAATGATGTGAAAAGAAAGAAGTGATGTTTGATGAAAAGATGGGCAAAGTTGCCAAAACTGAAGAACAAAAAAAAACAGAAGAAAAAAAGAAGAAAAAAAGAATAGAAACGAGCTTGAAATCGAAAGTAGCTAAGCATTGATGCTTAAAGATTGAAAATTGATGTGCTTTAATGGAATATCTTGTTTGAAATATCATTTTTTAGAATGCTCTACTTTCTTTGGTTTGAACCATTTCTTTTACTCTCTCTTACCTCACCTTAATCTTAGCCCCATTACAACTGGAAAATAAGACCTTTTGATTCATGCATGGTTTGTAATATTTTAGTAATGGAGATGGGATTGAAGAACAAGCTTATGGTAGAACATATTCATTGATTGAATTTGAGAGATTTAAACACATAAGCCCTAAACACATGAGTGCTAGAGTGTATATCAATGAGAGGACCTATCACTTTGCATGGCATAGATTTCTTTTAAATTCCCGAAGAGTGATTGAGTTTTGAAGTTTGCATGTAAACAAATTCATGAAGATTTATGCTTTTTATCCTTCTCGATTGTATTCTTATTTATAATGCTTGAATTCTTGGATATTGATGGGAGATTAAGAGATTGGTCATGGTTATTTTTAAAAATTTTTTTACCTATCCTTTCTCGAGGACGAGCAAGAGCTAAGTGTGGGGTATTTGATGAGACCATATTATTTGATAATTTCATCCATATTTACCTAGTGTTTTGCATATGATCTATGTATAAAATGCCTTGATATTCTTTGTTTTATGTTTTGAAGGCATTTTTGGATGAAAGATGCAAAAAGGAGGTAATTGGAGCTGATTGACAGATTTGACTTTCAGTCGGTGTTTTGTGCAGAGCGGAAGCTCTAGAGATCGAAATGAAGTGATTCCAGTGAAATTCAAAATATAACATCCATAAATCTATGGAAAGCTAAGGAAAAAGAAATAAAATAAAGAAGATCATGGAAATCGCAGCCTTCAAAGTCAAATCTTGCAATTTGCCGATATCAACCTTTGTCCATTCAAACTTCAATATCTCGATCTACAGAAGTCCGATTGATGAAAACTCAATTTTCATGGATTCGGTACTCAAATTACTAAAAACGCTCAAACATTTAGCTCACAACAATGTGATATGAAGGAGATATGAATTTTACAATGGACAACTAAATTCTGTCAACTTAAGGAATGACTATTTTGTAAAATAGATACTAGGGTTTCTAAGCATATATAAAAGAAGAGAGGAGCAAGGAAGTTTCGGCCAGCAGCAAAGAAAACACAAATATTCCTCCTCCAAACCCTAAATCATGTTTTCTTCCATCTTTTTATTTAGTTGTTCAATAAACATGCAAGGCTAGACTCTTTTGCTTGGTTGCAAGGACACGGAAACCTTCAGATTTCAAGAACTGTGAGATCTATTTTTACCTCATTTTTCAGTTTATATGATTAATATGTTTGTTCTCCTATGCTTATTTTCCTATGATTTTTTATTTAATTGCTAAGAGCGGACTCGCAGTTATTATTGTAGACAATCGATTGCTAAGTTTGATATCAAAACTAGAGTTGTGGTATATGAACTTATGAAGCTACTAAGTTAATAATTATAGCGGATCTATGTTATTAATCTTAGGGAGAACATTCAATCGAACTAAACATATATTGCGGACAATTATGTTTCTTAATTGATCAATTTATCTAGATTTTAATGCTGCCATTGAATCAAATTACTAGTGCGAACACTGTGGTTGTTTGATGGTTAGGGTAAGTTATACGGCGGATCCGTTAACAAACCAATTTGAAGAAGAGATAAATATTCAGAATATAAATTGATGTGTCCTTTCCATGATCAGTTCTGATTTCTGTAGGTGGATGTTGATTTGCGACCAAGGTTTTCTTTATTGATAAATTTCAGTTTTATATAATTTTCTCTTAGTTTGCTTTAGCCTAGCCTAGATAACTTCCAACCCCCCGCAATTGCATAACATATAGCACAAAAATCTGAACTAAATCGTCCTCGTGGGATCGACCCCTTGTTTGCGCTATACTATCTTGTTTGATTTGTTTTAAGCTAGGATAATTAATTTGTGCGACCGCGACATCGAAACAGCCGGAGTTAAGGCCTCTAGCCCTTTACTCCTAGGAAAAACACATGTTTGTTGAATTCCACTCCGCGTGGTCACACCACATAACAGGTCCACATCTATTCCCTCCAAACAGGCTGAATCCCTAAAACTAGCCACATCAACTGCATTATCATTAGCCACTCTAGTTTTTCCATTTCTCTTTTTAACAATCGTCCACTCGGCGACATCAATTTCCATTTGCATCGGATCAACCCACTGTTCATCCAAGGACTCATTCAGAGGGGAAGAACCCTGCACATCATTAGGCCTAAAGGGCTCCTCACAATCAGTTGGCCGAGAGACCTCTTCATTAGTCAAAGGCTAAGAGGGCTCATCACTCGATTGCTGGTCAATCAGCGTCGCCTGATCTAGAATCACCTCCTTAATCGGAACCCACCGTTTCACTAAAACTTTCTCAACTACCGAAACTACCTTGGCTATCACGGGAGCTGAAGGCACTTTCTTATATAACGAGTGCGGACAAAGAGAAGTGTTATGGCCAATAACTCTACAATGCTTACAAAATCTCGACAAAGTTTCATAAACAATTTTCTGATTCAAAGATGCACCATTAGGCAGCACAATGCACACAAAATGTTTAAGATCATCAAGCAAATCAATCTCCACAAGAATTCTAGCAAATGATAGTCGGGACATAGAGGACGTTAACATATCACACTAAACAGGCTTACCAAAAACACTCCCAATCTTAGACAAACAGACTAGCGACCAACATTGCAACGGGAGATTAGGGAGCATAATCCAAACTAGGACGGTGGACATATCCGCCGTTGAAAAATCAAAAAATTCAGGCATAGATTTCAATATCAAAGGCCGACCATATACTAGGTAAGGACCTCCACTAAGTACAGCAAGCTTATCTTCCTCATGCATAAAATGATAAACTAACCAACCCGATTCATGAATGGTTAGCGATGCTTTACATTTCCAAGAGTTAATGATAAAAAGATTAAGAGCTTTGAATCCCGGAAATTTACCCGCAACATACCCCACAATGCAATACTTCCATACATCCTTAAGATCACCAAGATCATTCTCAAGCAAGGAACAAGATGAGGCATTATTAAGTTCAGAAAAGTGTACCAATTTGGTCCCGCTATCGTCCCTTCGATTGGAAGAAAACAAGTCTTTCCATTTGCCATTTGATGCTTGACCATCCTTCGAACCGTTCGTCGCAGCCATGTTACCCAAACCTCCCCCAAGAGCTGCTGTCGTGGGCTGCAGGGGTGAAGAAACAGCCCCCACTTTCACGAAATCATTTATCGCAACCTTGCTCCCCGCGACTTTCCCTAACAAAGGAGCTTCATTTACCTTAACAATGGAGGGAAAAGAAGTAAGAACATTGCCACCAATTCCCTTAGCTAAGGAAAGAGAAGAGGAGGAGCAATTGTTGCCAAGGCTTGCTGCCGTTGGCAGCAGAAGGGGGGCAACTCCCACTTTCACGAAGCCAGTCCTCGCAGCCATTTTCCCAAGCAATGGAGCGTCATATTCCCTAGCAAAGGAAGAAGAGGAAGAAAGAACACTACCATCCATTCCCTTAGCAATGGTAGAAGAAGAACCAAATCTGCCAAGCACACTAAATATTGGATGTACTTCATTCCAATATTTATGATTTTATGGAATGAATGGATGGATGTACTTCATTCCAATATTTATGATTTTATGGAATGAATGGATGTGACTCATTCCAATATTTATGATTTTATGGAATGAATGAAAGTGATTTATTCCAATATTTATGATTTTATTTTTGTTCTTTAATTTCTATCAATTTCAGATTTTATAGATTCAAGATTTTCAACAGTTGATATCAGAGCTTTTACAATTTTCCAACAATTGGTATCAGAGCAGTTTTCTTACGGGACTGTGGGATTCAAGGATTATTCTCGCAGATTAATGGATGTTATGAATCAAATGAGGCTGTTTGGAAAGGTGATTGAAGATCAAAAGGTGGTAGAGAAAATGATGGTTTCTTTGCCAAAAAAAAAATTTGAAGCTCAAACTCATATTTGTTCTGTTGACCGTGTGAAATGGTACACGAAAACAGGAGGAGCAAAATTTGAAGTTTATGCTGATTTTGATTTGGGACAAAACAGAGTTGATGAAAATCCAGCTCAGCTTAATGTGATGACCATGACACTTCCTCTAGCAAGATTGGAGTTCCTAAAGATGAAGTTGGGGATGTCCAAAGCAAATCTCAAGGAGGAGTGTTAGATTTTAATGAGATTAGCTTTGAAGATATGAAGATATGAAGATAAGAAGTTTTTAGCCATAGAATTCTAAATAGTTTTTATGATTATCTTTGATAGGATTTATCATAAATCCTATCCTTATCCAATAATCTCTCCTATCTATTGAGAGTTCTAGTATTTTTGGGATAACTCAATAACAATATCAATTTCTTTTTCATTAAGAATCTTGACAGTTTCGGCAGCATCCTCAACCTTTTTAAAGTTCACAAATTCAAAGCATTTTGATTTTTCATCAGCAGCCCTCATCATCATTGCACTAGTAATTGCTCCATGTTCATTAAAAACATCTTTCATGCCTTCATGTGTTGTGGATTCAGCTGAATTGTTCACATAAACATTGTTGGATTCCATGCTATACAGATCACCATCTCTGATTTTCCCATCTTTGTCACATATTTGCAGCCTTTTGCAAAACTGATCACCATCATTAATCATACCACTATTATGCATTACCTTTAATGAATTAAGGTTAGCTTGACCATCTCGTTTTTGCCATAACACACTCTCATCAGATTTTGCACTTAAGACATGCCCTTTCACAACATCCATATTCAAATAAAAACTATTACCTTCCATCTTAATTTTTGCTATTGCTGAATCATGTGAATCAGTAATGAAGCAAAAATTTCCTTTAAATGATACTTCATACCCATTTTTCAGCATTTGTGCAACACTCAGGATGTTTTGATCCAATTCTGGAATGTAAAGAACATTTGAAATGACTTTCATACCTTTGGTTGTGTTGACAGTAACACTGCCTTTACCACAATATCACCATTCCCCAACTTGATCTTTGGCTTAATTGATTGATCAA
This sequence comes from Salix brachista, assembly GCA_009078335.1. Taxonomy (NCBI): domain Eukaryota; kingdom Viridiplantae; phylum Streptophyta; class Magnoliopsida; order Malpighiales; family Salicaceae; genus Salix; species Salix brachista. Next base: position 9,022,118 of record CM018588.1, on the reverse strand, counting down.
TTGACGAAAATATTGACAAATACTTTGTCATATGGCTGGTACATCCACTGTCAAGTAGCCATATATTTTCTTTGGAAGTGTTGACAGTTTGAAGAGCCATGAATAGATGCTCCTCCTCATCCTTGTCTTCCTCGATAACATTTGCATGTTGTTGTAGTTCTTGCTGTGGTTGCCTCCTCTTTAATCTGCAATATTTCTCATTGTGACCATTCTTCTTGCAATGTTCACAGTGAAGAAGAGTCCTTTCTTTAAACCAGCACTCGTTCTCACCATGGTTTGTTCTTTGGCAATAAGAACATGGTGGAAACATTTGAATGCTAACAGGTACAATAGACTTATTTTCTGAGAAATTTTTTTTACCATTGTTGAAATCTTTCTTCTGGAAATTTATAGTCTTTCTTCCTTTCCAGTTTGCTTGAAATGCACCTTCCATAACTTCATCATCCCTCATCTGTACTCTTTTCTCCTGGATGTGCAATTTGCTAATTAATTCTACAATAGAAGGGTTTTGCAAATCACAAGACTCTTCTATGGCAGAAATCTTAGCTTCAAATTTCTGAGGAATGGACATCATAAGTTTTTCTACTACCTTATGATCCTCAAATGTCTCCCCAAAGAGTCTCATTTGGTTTACAATGTTCATCAATTTCCCAGCATAAATCTTGATGGATTCATTGTCTTTCATCTTCAACAATTCAAATTCTCTTTTAAATCCAAGTAGCTTGATAGACTTGACTCTGCTACTACCTTCATATTCGACTTTTAGCTTGTCCCATACAAGCTTTGGTGTTTCTAGATCCATGATCTTGGTGAATATGTGATCTGCAAGTCCCGAGTGTAGGCAGGTGATGGCTTTGTCTTTCTTCAATTTCTCTTCTTCGTGTGCTCGCATTTGAGCAAGAGTAGGATTTGTTGGTAAGGCTGGTGGATCAACATTCAACATTACTACATTCCACAGCCCTTGAGCCCTTAAATGGAACCTCATTTTGACAGCCCAGATGTGATAATTTTCTCCAGAAAAAACTGAAATTGCAGCAGAGTTGATATTGGAGGTAGACATGGTTTTTGAAAGTAAAAATTCACTTTGTGTTTGCACTCAATTAAACTCAAATTCTCTGTGTTTGTCTCTCAAAAAAATACCCCACAATCCTACTGCATCTTCATGGTTGCTTGATTAAGTAAATCGCAGTTGAAAATGCAAAGGACCAAAACGTTGAAGGCAAAGAAGCATGAGTGAGAAGGGAAAGTCCTGTCTCAACTATATGTCGGTGTTTACGTTCCGAGATGCCATTATGTTCAGGGGTGTGTGGAGGAGAAGTGCGATGAGAGATGCCATGCAATAGAAAAAATTCTTTGAGTGCAAGAAATTCACCACCATTATCCGAATAAAATGTTACGATTTTATGCTTGAAGAAATTCTCAACCATGGCTTTAAATTTGATGAATGTAGATTTGACGTCAGATTTGTGTTTAAGTGGATATAGCCAAGTATATCGTGTGAAATGATCCACAAATATGACATAGTATTTAAAGCCATCAAGTGAATAAATTGGAGCAGTCCACACATTAGAGAAAATAACATCTAATGGAGTGCGAGATTTTAGGGAAGACACAGAGAAGGATAATTTATGGCTCTTGTTACAGTGACATGCATTGCAGGCAATTTGTTTATTGCAAGTAGTAGAACCCAAATTATTTTTAGACAGAATCATGCTAAGAATTGGTGATGATGGGTGGCCTAAGCGAAAATGCCAATTTATTGGAGCAATTTTAAGACTGGAGAATGCAACTGCAGAGGAGGATTTTGGACTAAGCCCCGTCCATTCATAGACACCACCTTTGGTTTCACCCTGAGCTCGAACCATTCCCGTTAGCAGATCCTTCACAAGAAAACACCATGGTAAGAATTCAACAGATACATTATTGGTGACACAAAACTGATAAATAGAGATGAGGTTCCTTTTAATGTGAGGAACACATAGAATATCCTGAAGATTAAATGAGATAGATGGTGTTTGTAGTGTGGTGGATCTTGTGTGTGTAATATTTAAACCGGTACCATCTCCTATCATGACATCTTCGGATCCAGTGTATTGATTGTGAAGAGCAAGATTGTTGAGATCAGTTGTTATGTGATGAGAGGCTCCACTGTCAAGCAACCATGAAGATGCAGTAGGATTGTGGGGTATTTTTGTAAGATGAAAAAAAATACAGACCATGAGATAATCGGATAAACATCAATTTGAAAATTAAACCTGTTTTAATTAAACTAAAAGACTACAGCTAATGATAAAAACTACAGCTAACTCTTCTTATCCAAAGCTAATCTCACATTAGAATTCTAACACTCCTCCTTGAGATTTGCTTTGGGCAATCCCAACTTCATCTTCAGAAATTCCAGACTTGCTACTGGAATTATCTTGGTCTTCAAGTCATGATGAACTGGACTTGTATCAGCCCTGTTTTGGCCTAAATCACCATCAGGATTTCCTTCAGATGTTGCTCCTCCTTTCTTCATGTACCATTCTCTAACATAACTTTCCTCAGCATCAATTTCTTTCCCATTAAGAATCTTGACAGTTTCAGCAGCATCCTCAAATTTTTCAAAGTTCACAAATTCAAAGCATTTTGATTTTTCATCAGCAGCCCTCATCATCACAGCACTAGTAATTGCTCCATGTTCATTAAAAACATCTTTCATGTCTTCATGTGTTGTGGATTCAGCTGAATTCTTCACATAAACATTTTTGGATTCCATGCTAAACAGATCACCATCTCTGATTTTCCCATATTTGTCACATATTTGCAGCCTTTTGCAAATTTGATCACTAGTATGAATTTCAGGCATACCCTTTACCATATCACCATCATGCAACATGTTCAAAGACTCAAAATTGTAGTGCCCAAGTCTTTTGTGCCAAACATCACTAATTTCAGATTTCACACTCAAAGCATTTCCTTCTACAACATTCAAATCCAAGTAGAAGCTACTGCCTTCGATTTTAATTTTTGCTATTGCTGAATCATTTGCGTCAGTAATAAAGCAAAAATTCTCCTTAAAGGCTACCTCATATCCATTCCTAAGCATTTGTGCAACACTCAATAAATTTTGATTCAATTCTGGAATGTACAAAACATTTTTGATAACTTTAGTACCTTTGGTTGTGTTGACTTTGACAGCACCTTTTCCCTTTGCTTGCACAATGTCTCCATTCCCCAACTTGATTTTTGGCCTAATTGTATGATCAATTGAAGAGAAAATTGACAAGTACTTTGTCATGTGGCTGGTGCAGCCACTGTCAATCAGCCATGAATTCTTTTGGGAGTTGTTGCTGGTCTGCAAGACCATAAACAAATGCTCCTCAGCTTCCTCATGATCCTTACCTTCTTCAGAAACGTTGGCTTGCTGTTGTAGCTGCGATTTGTTCTTCTTCAGCCTGCAAAATTTCTCATTGTGGCCAAACTTCTTGCAATAATCACAATGAAGAAGAGTCCTTTCTTTAAACCAGCACTCGTTCTCACCATGGTTTGTTCTTTTGCAATAAGAACATGGTGGAAACATTTGACTGCTTGCAGGTACAATAGTCTTATTTTTCGAGAAGAAGTTTTTACCATTGTTGAAATCTTTCTTCTGGAAATTTCTAGTCTTTCTTCCTTTCCGGTTTGCTTGAAATGCGCCTTCCATAACTTCATCATCCCTCATCTGCACTCTTTGCTCCTGGATGTGCAGTTTGCTAATTAATTCTACAATAGAAAGGTTTTGCAAATCACAAGACTCTTCTATGGCAGAAATCTTAGCTTCAAATTTCTGAGGAATGGACATCATAAGTTTTTCTACTACCTTATGATCCTCAAATGTCTCCCCAAGGAGTCTCATTGGTTTACAATGTTCATCAATTTCCCAGCATAAATCTTGATGGATTCATTGTCTTTCATCTTCAACAATTCAAATTCTCTTTTAAATCCAAGTAGCTTGACAGCCTTGACTCTGCTACTACCTTCATATTCGACTTGTAGCTTGTCCCATACAGGCTTTGGTGTTTCCAGATCCATGATCTTGGTGAATATGTGATCTGCAAGTCCCGAGTGTAGGCAGGTGATGGCTTTGTCTTTCTTCAATTTCTCTTCTTCGTGTGCTCGCATTTGAGCAAGAGTAGGATTTGTTGGTAAGGCTGGTGGATCAACATTCAACATTACTACATTCCACAGCCCTTGAGCCCTTAAATGGAACCTCATCTTGACAGCCCAGATGTGATAATTTTCTCCAGAAAAAACTGGAATTGCAGCAGAGTTGATATTGGAGGTAGACATAGTTTTTGAAAAAAATTCACTTTGTGTTTGCTCTCAATTAAACTCAAACTCTCTGTGTTTGTCCTCAAAAAATACCCCACAGTCCCGTAAGAAAACTGCTCTAATACCAATTGTTGGAATCTTAAATCTATAAAATCTGAAATTGATAGAAATTGAAGAACAAAAATAAAATCATAAATATTGGAATGGATCTCACTCAATCATTTAATTAAACTTGCCTATTTATAGGCTTACAAGAACTAGAAATTGAAATAAACTAGAACTCTCAATAGATAGGAGAGATTATTGGATAAGGATAGGATTTATGATAAATCCTATCAAAGATAATCATAAAAACTATTTAGAAATCTATAGCTAAAAAGAGAGTTAATCTCTTTAGAATCCTACAGCTAAAACAAAGCTAATCTCATTAGAATTCTAACAATTGGAATCAGAGCAGTTTTCTTACGGGACTGTGGGATTCAAGGATTATTCTCGCAGATTAATGGATGTTATGAATCAAATGAGGCTGTTTGGAAAAGTGATTGAAGATCAAAAGGTGGTAGAGAAAATGATGGTTTCTTTGCCACAAAAAAAAATAAAAAATTTGAAGATCAAACTCATATTTGTTCTGTTGACCGTGTGAAATGGTACACGAAAACAGGAGGAGCAAAATTTGAAGTTTATGCTGATTTTGATTTGCTGATTGCAGCTGAAGGGAAACAACACCCACTTTCTCCTTTCCCTTTGCTGAAACCACTATCCCAGCCACATCATTAGAAGGAGACACGTCATTTTCCTTAGCAAGAAGTGAGGAAGAATCACGCTGAAGAGAAACAGCCATGGTGGTTGTTCCAGCCGAGAGCTGTAAGGGGCTGTCACTGCCTAGAAACGCAGCTGCCATTGTTGCCTCCTCTTGCGCAATGGGTTGTGCATGGCTTTCATGCAACACAAGGAAATCATCCGCAAACTTATCAGACATGGGAGAAGAGAAGAAAAACTTGGAAGCATAAGCTTCATCTTCCTTGCACAAGGCTGGACCGAACCCATCTTCTTCCCCTCACTATCTTCAAACTCTTTGTAGTTGGGGCCTAAGCTGCCATTTGAATGGTTGGACTTCGAAGAACAAGAACCACTACTGTCATAGGTTGAATACCTTTGCTTAGGAGAAGGGGGAGGAGAGATTGAAGAGGCTGGAACCTTGGTTTTTAGTGCAAGAACAAGTTCTTGCCGCAGCTCCTCAAAGTTTTTCGATTTCGTTGCAGCTTTTTTCCTTCAAGTCAAATAATTTATTAAAATCTAATAATATTTATTTTTATTATGTCATTTATTTTGTTTTTTTATTGTTTTTTTAATATTCTTAGGTCTTGCTTTTTTTAATATTGATGAGGCTAATAATTTCTTTTTTATTGCTTTTTTTTAACATGAAAAAGGAAACATCAAGACATTGTTAATATTGTTTTTAATAAAAAATAATTATGTGGAGGTTCACTTGATATGACATGATTGACGTGATGGATCTAAAAACAACCCAGACAATTAGTAAAAACATAATTTGATTCGTAAAATTCAAGATATTTTTTTCTAAATAATATTAAAATAGAAATATATTAGATCGATCTAAGTCAATTCTAGTTAACCTACCAAATCCATAACCTGGATCATAAGACCATGAGAAGCTCATATAAAACAAATCAAAACAAATTTTAAAACTTATGGTCCAATGATTCAACAAATTCAAAGAACAACTTATAAGAGACCCTATCTAGACTACTTATATCTAATATACCCGTTTATCCCACCAATTTTAGATTCCTAGGTTTTATGTAATTCAATGGTTAAGGGTCAACATATACACTTAAATATAGCTAGATTCATTTTCCAATATAAAAATGCTGTTGATTTTGAATTTCTAAAATAAGGTTGTTCACAAATTAATTAACAAAAAATGCATACACTTGGTATATAATTTTACCACCAAAATTTGTTTAGGATTGGAACAAGATGCAAACTATACTCCAACCACACTTTCTTTAGGATGGAGCTTAAGTTTATGTTGGTTGATTTAGTAAAATTGAAGCAAAACACTAGAGAGATTGTGAAGCATTAGATAGATTTAAGGAGGCTAGATAAAAGTATTGGTCAAGTATTCCTATAAAAAAAACTTGTAACAACTGCTCAACGAGGTCTAAAGTAAGAATTGAGAAAGAAATTTAAAGGATTGAAGTTCAATAATATACATGAGTTGGGGGTAAGAGGTTCTAAGTATATGAGTTTATTGAAAAATGACATATAAAAAAATGATCTCAAAGTATGGAACGTATTGTCAAGAAACAATAAACATAAAATTTATCTAGTTTTGCCTTCTATCATTTCCCTTACATGGCTCATGTTTCAAATCAAATAGTGTCAAGGTGGGCTCGACATGGCTTCTATGAGCAATCTAACTTAAACATGATTCGGTCATCCTATTTAAAACCAAATCACACTCGAGAATTTTCCATTTCTTTGTTCTTTTAACCTTTGGCTAACCTTATCAAACACAACTATGAAACAAACCACAAAACGATTAATAAAATAGGGACTGAAATAAAATGATTATGCTATTTTGGACCAACCTTGGTAAACATGCTAATTTTGCAACCATAGTGCCAACATGGTATAACCATCCATTTCCATTCCTTTTTTTTTCTCCCAAGGCAAGCCTTGATGGAGATCAAGTGGGGAGAATGAATTCTAGGACTAAATTGAAGATTCATCCGAGAATCAAAGACAAAAAAAATTAAAGATTATTAAAGAATGAGGGATCAAATAAAAAAATAGTTGATTAAGAACTAGATTGGGAGGAAAGGGGGAAGCCATGCACGTGCAACATTTGAGGAAGCATTGTCATATTCAATTGTTGTGTATGGATTCCTTTAGGTTCCACCTATGACCTTCCTAGGTAGCGTTGAAATTGTTATACCAAGTTATCTCTTCTATGGTAGCACATGTCATCACTGCATTAATGACAATCCTATTTGCTATCTTTTTTTTGAAACTTCTGGTCCAATGATTCAACAAATTCAAAGAACAACGTATAAGAGACCCTATCTAGACTACTTATATCTAATATACCCGTTTATCCCACCAATTTTAGATTCCTAGATTTTATGTTATTCAATGGTTAAGGGTCAACATATACTCTTAAATATAGCTAGATTCATTTTCCAATATAAAAATACTGTTGATTTTGAATTTCTAAAATAAGGTTGTTCACAAATTAATTAACAAAAAATGCATACACTTGGTATATAATTTTACCACCAAAATTTGTTTAGGATTGGAACAAGATGCAAACTATACTCCAAGCACACTTTCTTTAGGATGGAGCTTAAGTTTATGTTGGTTGATTTAGTAAAATTGAAACAAAACCCTAGAGAGATTGTGGAGCAGTATTTAGATAGATTTAAGGAGGCTAGAGAAAAGTATTGGTCAAGTATTCCTATAAAAAACTGCTCAACGAGGTCTAAAATAAGAATTGAGAAAGAAATTTGAAGGATTGAAGTTCAATAATATACAAGAGTTGGGGGTAAGAGGTTCTAAGTACAGGAGTTTATTGAAAAATAATATATAACATAAAGATCTCAAAGTATTGAACCTATTGTTAAGAAACAATAAAACATAAATGTTACACAGTTCATAGATGGGGAAATATTGTAGTTATTTACATTGTTATGCAAATAAGGCTACAATAAATTCACCATAACAAGTTTGGATTGAGATATTTAATCTTGCAATACAAGACATTTACTCAATTATGTTTGTGAAATATTATTTATACAAATAATGTTTCATTCAATCAAACAATAATATAAATAGACAAAAACATTAAATTGATTGAAAAAAATAAAAACAAAAAATGCAAGGCTACACATATTAGAAATATTACATGAAATTTGTTTTTCAAAAATATATCATCCATACAGAAGATAAAAAAAATTAAATGAAAAAACTTTGAAAATTAAATGTATGACCAAAAAGTTACCATCATTTTAAAAAGGTTATCTAAACAAAATGAAAAAAAGATTGTGTTAATCTAAATATAAATATTTAAAAAAAAACACAATTTGAGGGGGATGTCACGGGATTTGATATTTGATTATGTATTAATTAGGAAAATAATTACAGTTGTAAATAGTAGTGTTTCAGTTGGATACTTAAACTTTCAATCTTAGCCCGAAATTATAGGCAGGGCATGTAAATCTATTTATTATCTATTTAATGGAGAAGACACTCAAGAGGGGGATGATTCAGTTTCTACGAAGAACAATTTTGTCAATATATACCGGTTGTTTTGAATTGCACTCTCATCTCATCTTATCATGACCCGCTGCATTCTTTCATGTAACTTCAATTTAGGGAACTAAGTGTCAACAAAGAGAATTTTAGTTTAAATTATAGGTGTTTGAAACTAAGAACAACTATTAATATTTATCATTACATGAAGAGTATATGAATTTCAACTAGTATCTATTGGTTCTAAGAAATCAAAAAATAAAGCACCACAATGCATGTTTTAAAAGTCAGTTCCTATCAATTAAGTAGTGAGTATCCCTAATAGCTAGATGATTCATCCATGTCCATCTGTTCCAACAAAATACAAGAGCTAGTAAAATATAAAATGGAATAAACAAGATAGTAAGCGAAGGAATAATTTAAAAATGAGTTGTTGATTTAGAATTTAGAGGCAACCGTTAAGATTTTCCTTCCACTCAATTTAGCAAACAATTTTATAACAAATCAGACATCATACCAACTAGGGCTAAAATGAGTGTATGGATTTTGATAATTTCAAAGGAATTCAAGGTTTTCCCTATTATAACATGGAAAAGAATGAATAGCGTCTTACAATGTCATAGTTTATCTACTTTTTTCAAGCTTAAATTTTACACTCATAAGCTAAAATGTTTAAACAAAAAGCTCAAGGTACAACTGTTTATCTCATATGAATTACCAGTTGAAAATTCACCATAATGACTTCTAGTTTTACACAGAACCAGCTCTTATGTTTGTGAAGAGAGGAGGAACAGACAAATTCATCCTTTATGTCTCCACTAGACTAAATGAACCCAATGTTTTTTTTAAAGCATGCAAGGAAAGTTTATTTTGCATTTTGACGAATATTAATATAGAGCAAGAGAATTAAGTAATTAGCATAGAAAAATAGGAGGAAGTAGCTACATGGTGAACGTGATGTGAACAAAGGCAATTAGTTGCTCATCACAAGCATTGCTCTTATTTATCCTAGGCTTGAACCTACACATGTTGCATGGCAGACAAAATTACAATATAGAGCAAGAGAATTAAGTAATTAGCATAGAAAAATAGGACATACTACATGGTGAATGCGATGTGAACAAAGGCAGTTACCTACTCAACACAAGCATAGCTCTTATTTACCATGGGCTTGACAGTGGCTGTGAGCTGCACATGATGCATGACAGACAAAATTACATGTATGCAGCCACACGTAGCTAAGAAACACACAGAGGAAAATACTAATACAATTACTATTAATGAAACTATTCCTCACACCTTGAAATTAACACTCTTTACAACTCACAGTTTAATCTAAAAAAGCTCTCATATCCAAAATTCATTCCCCAAAAATACCACAAAAACAACAACAAATATGAAACATTTTGCCTCCCTTAATGCCAAATTTTCTCATTTGCAGTCAAACATAAAGAATTACAGATTCTAGGCAAGGAAAAAAACCTTTTCCAAATAGTCTAACTTTAACTCGCTCGAGAGAGCTGCATTTTGCATCACAACTTAGAAAAAAAACCATCATTCATTTCTAAAAATTAACTAAAAACTTCACCCATCTTTACCTACAAACCATTTCTATTTCTGTGCTCTGTTTCCAGAGCCTTAATTGAGGTATTCACTAACCTTTTTTCCCATGGCTATACAAACTGCAAACATCAGTAATTATAATTACAAGAAACAACATTTTTGGTCGGCATTTTGTCAAAAAAAGTGATGCTGATTTCATGTCCCAATTCTTAACATACCAACTAATAATGAAACCAATAATTTACCCACCATAAAATGAAGAAAGAATTCACAATATATTCACAATACCCATGACACCACGATGAAAACTAAATGGCAGATGATTTAAGAGTTAAAAAGAGTTAGAAAACTAACCTTGTGTAGTGAAATGGCAGATGAAGATGAGACACTATGACTGAGCTGAGAGTGAGACTCTGAGAGATGAGGAAACAATTTGAGGAAACGGGGAAAGAAGTTCAATGGAGGAGGGTTCAAGTCTGCTACTAAAAAGGGCAAATAAAAGCAATCAAATTCAGCAACGAGAGACTCTAGACCAAATACATGTTGTTTTATATATAGACAACCACTCTACGCTAAAGTGTCCGAAGAAGAAAAAAATAAATGCAATTCTGGTCAATGATGGTGAGCATGAGGAAACAATCATGCATGTCAATCCAATAAGTGTATTGAATTGTTTGGTTGTTGATTTTAAGGATTTTATGGATGAATCCTGGCTTGTCAAAAATGACTTGGCTTGTCTAGATGCTTTGTGATAGGAAAAATTGGATGTCATAGTTACTCTAATGTATGTTAAAATTAGAGTGAATGATTAAAAATTGATAGTTATGTTGGATTATAGAGCAACAAACACCATTATTGCTAGCAAGTTAGTGAAACAACTTGGTTTGCGATTGAGCAACAATCATACCATGATGAAGGCAGTAAATGTCAAGGCTTAGAGGATGTCTTATAGTGTGTTGTTTGTTCTAGAAAAACAACGGGAGATGCTTGACTTATTGATGGTTGTGCTGGATAACTTTGAATTGATTTTTGGGTTGGATTTTCTAAAGAAAGATAAGATTGCCTTAATGCCATACTTGGATGGTGCTCTAATTGCTAATGAGATATGCCCTTATTTTGTGTCTTGTTGTAAGATTTTAGTGGTTGGAGATAGCAAGGGTGATAATAGTATGACTTCACTTATTGTGATTGAAAAAGTCTTGAAGAAAAATGGTAGGGTGTTTATGGTAGTAGTAGTATTTGAAGGTCCAAAATGGTACAGGAAGAAATTGAGGGATATTGCAAGGTTATTCAAACATTATGTTAATGTGATGCCGTTGGAACTACTCAAAATCTCCCACCTAAGAAGGCTATTGATCATAAGATTGAATTAGTGCATGGTGAAACACCACCGTCACAACCCCCTTATTGTATATTGCCAAGGGAATTGGTTGAGTTATGAAGACAACTAGAGGAACTGATTCAGGCAAGATTCATTTGTCCATCTAAAGCCCCTTATGATGCTCTTGTTCTATTTCAAAAGAATGTCAATGATAGTCTTCGAATATGTGTAGTCTATTGTGCACTAAACAAAGTGATGATAAAGAATAAGTGTTTAATGTCATTGGTGCAGGATTTGATGGACAAACTAAGTGAGGTCCGAGTATTGGGAGGTTATGATTGTTGAGGGGATGAGCACAAAAAAACTTGTGTCATAAGGTATGATTATAAGTTTTTGGTTATGCCATTTGGCCTAACCAATGCACAAACTACTTCTTACAATATGATGAATGTTGTGCTATATGATTTTCTATATAATTTTGATGTTGTGTACTTGGAAGATATTGTTTTGTTTAGTATAAATATGGAGGATCATGTAGTATATTTGTCCAGGATGTTGGGAAGACTTAGAGAACATTAGTTGTATATAAATGAGAAGTACGAGTTTGTATGTGTTGAGATAATATTTTTGGGATACTTGGTATGGGCCAAGTGAGGATGGATTTGAAAAAAAGATAAAGCAATATTGGATTGGGCAGCCCCTACGATGGTGTCTGATTTGCAATCATTCTTGGGTTTTACAAATTATTACCAACAATTTATTGAAGGGTACAACAAGGTAACAACCCCTTTGTCTGATTTATTGAAGAAGAATATGTATTTGACAAATTGAAATTGGTTATGACATTCACACCAATGTTGAAGCTGCTAAATTTTGAGAAACCATTTGAAGTCCATATAGATGCTTTAGATAAGGCTACTAGTGGTGTGTTGGTGTAGGGGGACATCTAGTGGCCTTCAAGAGTTGAAAAATAAATGAGGTTAAATAAAGATAATCCACACATGAGAACGAGATGACGATGGTGGTGCATTGTCTTAGTGCTGATAATATGGTAAACACCCTCATTTGAACTCATAAAAAGTTGTTGCGATGGCTGACATTGTACATATTTTAAATTATAGATTTTTCCCCTATTCATGATTCGTAATAATATTCAAATAAAATATCAATTACCGCTAAGAATAACTCTGAGAATTTTTTGGTTATTTCTAGATATTTAAATATTGGCATACTTGTAGGACTAATATATATTGTCTGAATTTACACCATTAATTCTAATTAATTAAGTTCGTATGCAATGCTTTTTATACATTTCTACTTTCACATTTTACAAATTACACCACATTTATAAAATAACAAAAATTCAAATCCACAAATTCAAATACATGAGATAATTAAAAATAACAACAACGTAAAAAATAAACATCTAAAACTAATAAAATAGTCAGGAATAATGTTGGAGCAGTGGTGGTTGGTGGCGTGTGGTTTCACGCACCTCCACTAGTGAAGCACCAGGAACAATGACGCAGGCTTTATTTACTTGAATACTTCCGGGATGTCATCCGGCGACCCTTCCATGCTCGGTAAGTCATCCATCCATTCTGTTGGTGGATCCGGGTTACAATTCATTAATGAAGATGAGATTCAGTGTATTGAAAATTGCACCCGGTGATCTATACTCTTTCATGAAGATGAGATTCATGAATAGTTTTTATATTTGAGCAATGGAAATTGTTTGTTCTGTGCATATATAGCAGGGTCTAGGGTTATAGACGCTGGATGTTGTCCAGCACGCAGTGATGGCCAATGCCTTCAAGACTCAAACCCCATGCCAAAATAGGACCGAGTATGTGTTTTGGGATGCAATTCATCCTACCGAAGCTGTGAACCAAAATAGGAGATCGTATAATGCTTCACTTCCATCTGATGCTTATCCAACCGATATCAGTCATCTAGTCAGTTAACATGCAGATCGAAGCCAAGGAAGAAGATGATATTCCATAAATAATTTATAGAAATAATGTGGTCCTGGTCACTTCGTCACCTGATGATAAAAATATGTAAAACAGAAGTCAAATATATATGACTTCTTGTTGTGAACGAATTTTAATTTTCTGCAAATAATTTATTTCAACTTTTCAAGTGTTATCTTCTAAATGATTTTTTTTTTATTAATGTACTTTATTATTATGAAAAAAAAGTATTTCGTCTTATCATATCCAATCTCTTTTTAGTTGGTATTAGGCTTAAATTTTATGGGTCATAGTATTTTCCCTCAAGCATGATTGAAATGGCTTGTTGGAGGGGGTATTAGCCTTGAATTTTGGGATTAAAATAAATAATAAAACAAAATCCCAATTAAATCTAATATTTGATGATAAAATTGAAAGAGAATAAAAAAAAAGACAGATAAAAAAAAGGAAACACTATTCCAATTAGTACTACTAACTTGAGAGTTCGATTATAAAATAAAGTATAAAGATGGCCCTGGATTTTTGAATGGCCTCATTTCGCTACCAGAAGCACGTGATATCGCCATCAACAAAAGAGAGAAAGCAATGAGTGCTGGTGAAGATACAAAGAATGACTTGTTAGATTTGCTTTTGGAATCCAACTTAAGTACCCATAAAATTTAAGCCTAATACCAACTAAAAAAGGCTTGGATATGACAAGACCAAAAAGGTCAGAAATCATACCCATTGAAATGGGGCTAGTCGAGTCAGGATCAATACGTCGCAAAATCCAAGGATAATACCCCCTCAAACAAGCCAGTTCAATAATGCTCGGGGAAAAAGTCTTTTACCCATAAAATTTAAGCCTAATACCAACTAAAAAGGGCTTGGATATGACAAGACCAAAAAGGTCAGAAATCGAAGGCTAATACCCATTGAAATGGGGCTAGTCGAGTCAGGATCAATATGTCGCAAAATCCAACGCTAATACCCCCCTCAAACAAGCCAGTTCGATCATGCTCGGGGGAAAAGTCTTTTACCCATAAAATTTAAGCCTAATACCAACTAAAAAGGGCTTGGATATGACAAGACCAAAAAGGTCAGAAATCGAAGGCTAATACCCATTGAAATGGGGCTAGTCGAGTCAGGATCAATATGTCCCAAAATCCAAGGCTAATACCCCCTCAAACAAGCTAGTTCGATCATGCTCGGGGGAAAAGTCTTTTACCCATAAAATTTAAGCCTAATACCAACTAAAAAGGGCTTGGATATGACAAGACCAAAAAGGTCAGAAATCGAAGACTAATACCCATTGAAATGGGGCTAGTCGAGTCAGGATCAATATGTCGCAAAATCCAAGGCTAATACCCCCTCCAACAAGCCAGTTCAATCATGCTCGGGGAAAAGTCTTTTACCCATAAAATTTAAGCCTAATACCAACTAAAAAGGGCTTGGATATGACAAGACCAAAAAGGTCAGAAATCGAAGGCTAATACCCATTGAAATGGAGCTAGTCGAGTCAGGATGAATATGTCCCGAAATATAAGGCTAATACCCCCTCAAAGAAGCCAGTTCAATCATGCCCGAGGGAAAACGCTATTAGCCATAAAATTTAAGCCTAATACCAACTAAAAAGGGCTTGGACAGGACTACAACTTTGAGGAAGGGTTCGACCGACAGAAAATTGATTTGAGGGGCAGAATCGGCCGCAATCTACTTCGTAAAAAAACAAGCACAACTAGACCTTCAAACGGGGATATCACTTCCTTGGTCCTGTCCTCCTTTATATATGCTTAGAAACCCTAGTGTCTATTTTACAAAATAGTCCTTCCTTAAGTTGGCAGAATTTAGTTGTCCCTTGTAAAATTCATATCACATCTTTTAGAGCTGACATTTGGAGCGTTTATAGGGCTCTGAGTCCTAAATCCACAAAAATTGCGTTTGCATCAATCGGACTTCTATAGCTTGAGATATTGAAGTTGGAATGGACAAAGGTCGATATTGGCAGATTGCAAGATTTGACTTTGAAGGCTGCGATTTCCATGATCTTCCTTATTTTATTTCTTTTTCCTTAGCTTTCCATAAATTTATGGATGTTAGCTTTTGAATGTCACTGGAATCACTTCATTTTGATCTCTAGAGCTTCCACTTTGCACAAAACACCGACTAAAGGTCAAATCTGTCAATTAGCTCCAATTACCTCCTTTTTTGCATCTTTCATCCAAAAATGCCTTCAAAACATAAAAAAAAGAATATCAAGGCATTTTATACGCAAAACATATGCAAAACACTAGCTAAATATGGATGAAACTATCAAATAATATGGTCGCATCAGCAAGCCCCTAGAGCTTGGTAGCAGAATTGAGGCATACATCATTAAGGATTTGATAAAATGTTTTTG
Organism: Salix brachista; assembly: GCA_009078335.1. Taxonomy (NCBI): domain Eukaryota; kingdom Viridiplantae; phylum Streptophyta; class Magnoliopsida; order Malpighiales; family Salicaceae; genus Salix; species Salix brachista. The sequence continues at coordinate 9,006,313 of CM018588.1, read as the reverse complement.
TGAGCACATGCTATTTATAAGGACTGGTAATGAAGAAAAGAGGAAGATCAATATGTGTCCGCACTAGTAATTTTATAACAACATAAAAGAGGCAGAATTTGTTAAGAGAAGGATATAACAACAATTTTATATGTACAATGCAAGCCATCGCAATATTCCATTTCAATCATGCTCGGGGAAAATGCTATTACCCATAAAATTTAAGCCTAATACCAACTAAAATGGGATTGGATATGACAAGATCAATCAGGTCAGAAATCTAAGGCTAATACCCATTGAAATGGGGCCAGTCGAGTCAGGATCAATATGTCCCAAAATCCAAGGTTAATACCCCCTCCAACAAGCCATTTCAATCATGCTCGAGGAAAAATGCTATTACCCATAAAATTTAAGTCTAATACCAACTAAAAAGGGCTTGGATATGACAAGACCAACCAGGTCAGAAATTGAAGGCTAATACCCATTGAAATGGGGCCAGTCGAGTCAGGATCAATATGTCCCAAAATCCAAGGTTAATACCCCCTCCAACAAGCCATTTCAATCATGCTCGGGGAAAATGCTATTACCCATAAAATTTAAGCCTAATACCAACTAAAAAGGGCTTGGATATGACAAGACCAACCAGGTCAGAAATCTAAGGCTAATGCCCATTGAAATGGGGCTAGTCGAGTCAGGATCAATATGTCGCAAAATCCAAGGCTAATACCCCCTCCAACAAGCCAGTTCAATCATGCTCAGGGGAAAAGTCTTTTACCCATAAAATTTAAGCCTAATACCAACTAAAAAAGGCTTGGATATGACAAGACCAAAATGGTCAGAAATCGAAGACTAATACCCATTGAAATGGGGCTAGTCGAGTCAGGATCAATATGTCACAAAATCCAAGGCTAATACCCCCTCAAATAACCACAGTGTCCATACCCCTGACTTAAATTTTATGGGTAATAGCATTGGATTCATGGTATAACGTAACAATTACATGATAAACATTAGTATTCCTGGTAGCGAAATGAAGTGATTCCAATGACATTCAAAAGCTAACATACATAAATTTATGGAAAGCTAAGGAAAAAGAAATAAAATAAGGAAGATCATGGAAATCGCAGCCTTCAAAGTCAAATCTTGCAATCTGCCGATATCGACCTGTGGACATTCCAACTTCCATATCGGGAGCTACAGAAGTCCGTTTGATTCAAATTCAATTTTCGTGGATGCAGGACGCAAAGCCCTATAAACACTCCAACTTTCAGCTCAAAACAATGTGATATGAAGGCGATATGAATTTTACAAGGGACAACTAAATTCTGTCAACTTAAGGAATGACTATTTTGTAAAATAGACACTAGGGTTTCTAAGCATATATAAAGGAGAAGAGGAGCAAGGAAGTGGCGGCCAGCACCAAAGAAAACACAAATCTTCCTCCTCCAAACCCTAAATCATGTTTTCTTCCATCTTTTTATTTAGTTGTTCAATAAACATGCAAGGCTAGACTCTTTTGCTTGGTTGCAAGGACACGAAAACCTTCAGATTTCAAGAACTGTGAGATCTATTTTTACCTCAATTTTTCAGTTTATATGATGAATATGTTTGTTCTCCTATGCTTATTTTCCTATGATTGTTTATTTAATTGCTAAGAGCGGACTCAAAGTTATTATTGTAGACAATCGATTGCTAAGTTTGATATTAAAACCGGAGTTGTGGTATATGAACTTATGAAGCAACTAAGTTAATAATTGTAGCGGATCTATGTTATTAATCTTAGGGAGAACATTCAATCGAACTAAACATATATTGCGGACAATTATGTTTCTTAATTGATCAATTTATCTACATTTTAATGTTGTCATTGAATCAAATTACTAGTGCGGACATTGTAGTTGTTTGATGGTTAGGGTAAGTTATACGGCGGATTGCTAATGGTGAATCAATATTTTAAACAATGTATAATCAATTGTATTCTAATAATAAACCAAAAAAACATAGTTTTAAAATTAATTAATCTAATAATTACACATGTCACCTCCTACCAAGTTATTCAATTAATTTGAATAAAAAATTATCTCTTAAACTCTAAATACATATTGATCTCAAGGTATATACTTTTAAATTCTATAAATATATTGATACGAAGATATGTAATTGTAAACTTTATAAATACATTATTTTAATATTGATAAATATCAATTAAATTCGTTTTCTTCTCTCCCCGGTTACAAGGTAGTGTGAAAGGGGCAGTGTGGTAGTCAAAAGAGGAAGATGATGGTGACTGGTCGATCTTTCGAGGGAGAAGGGGCGATGCGAGTGGCTAGTGGTCGATCTTTCGTCGGATTTCAACGTGCAAAAGGGAAGTTGAAAGTGGCTATGTTTTATTGAGATGGAAGTTAAAAAATAATATTGGCGTTTTTTTTCCTTTGCTGGTTTAGTGTCTGACTTTTTTGTTTGGTATGATTTTTCTTTTGTGATTTTTTTTTTTTATGAAAGACGAGATTGAATTAAATTAAATTAAATATTGGCCACCACGAAGTGTAAACCCCAGCAGACTAAGAAATCTATAACCATCTAGTAGATACCTTGGGTTTAGCAGTAAGAGCTTGAATTAAGAGGTTTATTTTATTTTATTTTAGGTTTAAGTTATATAGTTGTTAATTTGATGGTCATTGAAGATTTAAATAATCGATAATTTTGGGCTTATTGAATTAGTAGAGATGCATACAAATCGGTTCAGACACTCATGTTATTAAAAAAACAAAATCTATACAGAGGGAAAAGTGAAGTAGAATTAGATTAAAAAAAATATTTCTTGCACCCCATGCAGAAATACGTTCCTTGTCTAAGAGAAGAACAACGTCACGTTCTTTTATAAAATGTTACCTTATTTTCTCTTAAATTGATCCTTAATTATCTTTATTATTTAAGGTAGAGGAAAGCCCCAAATTCCCCCACCATGCGCACAAGCCAACACCAATGCCCTTTCATTGATTTAATATTTTAGTTTTACTATTAATTTATTTGATTTTTTGGTTGCCATGTTCACGGGTTCATAGATTCATTTTTTGTGTTCTTTTAAAATTATTATCTAAATAAAAGGGTCATTGTTTAGTTTTTCTGGGTTACGAGTTTACCGAGCAGGTCAGATAGGTTACAACAAGCCAATTACAAGTATGATGCTTGGCTATTGTAGACCGAACCAGGGCCTCATTTCAACTTGATAGACCAGGTCGGGTTGGGTCTAATATGTATGATGTTAAATGAAAGTATACCAAAGTCCACTATATGTGGAGGGAGCATGCATTATCAAAACATAATTTACCTTTAAAATTCTTAATCAAGAAATATATTTTTGCATAATTTTGAAGAATTTATGTTCATATACACTCGCATACTTCTATAGAAAACCCGAAACAAAGTAATTCCTTTTTTTCCTAAGTCCAATATAATTTATACTAAAGCAAGTGTAATTTTAAATAAGAAATGGTAAAATTAGCAAGTCCCAAAAGAATTTTGCTAAACTTCAATTTGGTCACTCTAAATTCTTACCCAATACTATATAGGATTATGTTCAACGAAAGATCGTTTCGCTGTGATTCGAAATTTGGCTATAGAGTTCTACTGTCGAAGCAATTGAAATGCCTTTTTCATTTTCTACTCTAACATCGAATATGTGGAGGTGTTAATTTATTTAATTATTTCGTCAATGGTCTATGGAATTATTTATCAATGTTGAGCTTCTTTTTCTTGGTCAAAACTTGGGAGTTCAATTTTGAAAATATCTTTGTTTTATATTAGTTTGGATGATTATATTGATATGAACTTGATTTTTAAGATTGAATAAATCTGGATTATTTTAGGATCCAGTTCCTCCTTTGCACTAAGCAATATATTTGGGTTTTCGATGATCTTTCATTAAAATAAACATGTCTTTAAATACATACTGAAATAGTAACTACCCTGGTCATGGTCATAAACCACCCCTGTTAACTACCCATTACTCCTTAATAGACCTAATAAATCAATTAAACAATTACATAAAATACTGAAGCAAATATACTGAATTAAATAAACATGTACTGAAATAATTAAACATCCAGCTGCCACGTGTTGATCATCCCGCGCGCCTTCCTTCTTGCCATGTGTCGCCTGATCGCCTCCTCGTGATTCTCTTCAGTCAGCCAAGTGTCCCGCCAAGTGTCACCTGATCTCCTTCCCTTGGGATTCCTTCTCAGCTCCCTCAGCTGCCACCTGTCCCTCTCTCTATCAGGCTCATAACATATATCCTACACAATATTTTCTTCTTAGCTATTTATATTCTTGGCTGGGTTAAGGACTCAGCAAACAATAATTACTTCTAGATATGTAACATCCTTTTAAGGTTAAATTTTTGTCACCGTAAAAATATATCTTCGTTCAAAAATTAATGTAACTATAAGGAGCAAAAAAACTAACCCGATATAATAGTGATATTTTCGAGTTTTACCTCTTAAAACTTCACCTTCATTGAATTTTTTTTTGTATTAGATTTCCATCCAAAACCTAATGAATATTAAAATTACATGTTTTAACCACAAATATCCACCAACATAATTATACCCACAATATACAAAATGTGCAAGTCATCTAAAAATAAACAAAGTCTTTTTAAAGAATAATATAGATTAAACAAGCAATCACATAAATAATAACTAGCTGTTTAACCCGTGATTTGACGTGGGTTGTAATTTTTTTTCTAAAAATATATCAGGTATGTAGGTTTTTTGATATGTTAAACCCGAAACCCTAAAACCCAAAACCCTAAAACCATAAACTCGAAACCCTAAACCCTAAAACCCGAAACCCGAAACCCTAAAACCCGAAACCCGAAACCCCGAACCGCGACACCCCGCACCTCGAAACCCTGAACCGGAAATCCCGATCTGCGAAACCCCGAACCTCCAAAACCCCAAACCTCGAAACCCTGAACCCGAAACCCCGAACCTCCAAAACCCCGAACTGCGAAACCCCAAACCTCAAAACCCCCAACCCCTAACCCTAAACCCGAAAACTGAAAACCTAAACCATTAACCCGAAACCCCAAAACCCGAAACCCAGAACCTTGAAACCCCGCACCTCGAAACCCCAAACCCGAAACCCCGAACCGCGAAACCCCGAAACCTTGAAACCCCGAACCTCGAAAACCCCGGACCGCGAAACCCCGAACCTCCAAAACCCCGAACCCCAAATGCGAAACCCCGAACCCGAACCTCGAAAACCCCGAACACCAAACCCACAACCCCTAACCGAAACTCGAAAACCCTGAACCTCGATAACCCCGAACACCAAACCCACAACCCCTAACCCGAAACCCCGAACCTCGAAAAACCTGAACTGCGAAACCCCGAACCTCCAAAACCCCGAACCCCAAACGTGAACCTCGAAAATCCCGAACACCAAACCCACTACCACTAACCCGAAACCCGAAACCCAAAACCCCGAACCTCGAAAACCTCGAATCGTGAAACCTCGAAACTCGAAAACCCCGAACCGCGAAACCCCGAACCCGAAACCCCGAACACCAGACGCGAAACCCCGAAAACCCACAACCACAAACGCCAAACCCTGAACTGCGAAACCCCGAACCCGAAACCCCGAACCTCGAAAACCCCGAACCCCGAACCTCGAAAACCCTGAACACCAAACCCACAACCCCTAACCCGAAACCCAAAACCCAAAACCCCGAACCTCGAAACCCCAAACCTCGAAAAACCCGAACCGCAAAACCCCGAAATCGAAACCCTGAACCTCGAAACCCCAAACCCCCAACCCTAAACCTGAAAACCAAAAACCTAAACCATAAACCAGAAACCCTAAAACCCTAAAACCATAAACCCGAAACCAAAAACCCGAAACCCTAAAACCCAAAACCCTAAAACCCGAAAACCCTAAACCCGAAACCCTAAACCCGAAACCCTAAAACCCGAAACCCCGAACCTCGACACCCCGCACCTTGAAACCCCGAACCGCGAAACCCCGAACCTCCAAAACTCCAAACCTCGAAACCCCGAACCCGAAACCTGAAACCCCGAACCCGAAACCCCAAACCACGAAACCCCGAACCTCCAAAACCCCGAACCACGAAACCCTGAAATCGAAACCCCGAACCTCGAAACCCCGAACCCCAAACCCTAAACCCGAAACCCTAAAACCCGAAACCCGAAACCGCGAACCTCGACACCCCGCACCTCGAAACCCCGAACCGGAAACCCCGAACCGCGAAACCCCGAACCTCTAAAACTCCAAACCTCGAAACCCCGAACCCGAAACCTGAAACCCCAAACCCGAAACCCCGAACCACGAAACCCCGAACCTCCAAAACCCCGAACCGCGAAACCCTGAAACCGAAACCCTGACCTCGAAACCCCGAACCCCAAACCCTAAACCCGAAAACCTAAACCATAAACCCGAAACCCCAAAACCCGAAAACCTGAAACCCTAAAACCCGAAACCCTAAAACCCGAAACCCGAAACCCCGAACCTCGAAACCCCGCACCTCGAAACCCCGAACCCGAAACCCCGAACCTCGAAAACCTCGGACCGCGAAACCCCGAACACGAAACCCTGCACCGCGAAACCCCGAACCTCCAAAACCCCAAACCCCAAACGCGAAACCCCGAACCGCAAAATCCTGAACCAGAAACCTCGAACCTAGAAAACCCCGAACCCCGAACCTTGGAAACCCTAAACACCAAACCCACAACCACTAACCCAAAACCCGAAACCCCAAACCGCGAAACCCCGAACCTCGAAAACCCCGAACCGCGAAACCCTGAACCTCGAAAACCCCGAAACGGAAACCCCGAACCGCGAAACCCCGAACCCGAAATCCCGAACCGCCAAAACCCCGAACGCAAATCCGAAACCCCGAAAACCCCAAACGCGAAACCCCGAACCCCAAACGCGAAATCCCGAATACGTAAATTGTGTCAAACTACAAATTATGGACACTGTGGTTGTTTGAAGGGGTAGTAGCCTTGGATTTTGCGACATATTGATCCTGACTCGACTAGCCCCATTTCAATGGGTATTAGTCTTCGATTTCTGACCTTTTTGGTCTTGTCATATCCAAGCCCTTTTTAGTTGGTATTAGGCTTAAATTTTATGGGTAAAACACTTTTACCCCGAGCATGATTGAACTGGCTTGTTTGTGGGGGTATTAGCCTTGGATTTTGCGACATATTGATCCTGACTCGACTAGCCTCATTTCAATGGGCATTAGCCTTTGATTTCTGACCTGGTTGGTCTTGTCATATCCAAGCCCTTTTTAGTTGGTATTAGACTTAAATTTTATGGGTAATAGCATTTTCCCTCGAGCATGATTGAAATGGCTTGTTATTCATTGTACAATGCTATTCCCAAATCCCATGTTCCACTCACTGCTCATGATCCGCATCTTATATCCTTCTCCAGTATCCCATACAGACTATCAGTTGGAAGGTTGTATAATACAAGCTTACAATAGCTAGCGAGAGTCCCAGCTCCATGAACAACTTCCGCCACCAACTTCTCTAAAGAAAGATGAAGTCTTGAATCACCTGAGCAAGTTTGTACCAAAACATTCAGTGAGTTATTTACTTAGTAAAGGGAGAGTCTGAGATCGTAAAATACTAAACTATCTTTTATGGACTTTCTTCTTTCCATCATGGCTTTTTGGTTACATTTGATTGATTAATTTGTATTTTGAAATATTAAATATTATTTAAAAAATTTGTTGATTAATGTAGCAAATACACTAACAAATGAGTGGCCTATGTGGGTCGTCCGATTAACATGGTTCTAGATGTAATGAGGAATGGTGATGCATACTATAATGATAGGGTTTGCAGTATTGTTGTGATAGAGGAACCTCCGAATCTAAAGGCATCTAATAGGTATTATGTCAATGGGTTTAAATTCCATACTCAATGTTATGGGTGATTGAAAAAAACAATGAATAACGGAGTTTGTGTGAAAGGAAGTTGCTACAATGATAATGAAATTGATTATTATGGAATGCTTGAAGAAGTGCTTAAATATTTAGGGAGTAAGTGCAAGGTATTTATGTTTAAGTGTCATTGGTACGATACAAAACATGGGCTTAAAGTGATTCGTTCAAATTGTTTGGTTGAAATCAAGCATACCTCTAGACTACATGGCTATGAAGATTTTGTCTTGGCACAGCAATGCCAACAAGTCTAAGTCTAGCATACATGTCCACCAGATAATAAATCGTCAGAATGGTGGACAATTATAAAGATAGTTGCTAGAAGTCGTTATAACGTTGATATGGGTGAATTTATTGAAAACACTAACAATGTTAAATCATGTGATGTTGATCAATCAAATGAAATTTCTCAATCATTTTGTGTGCTTCCTAATCCGACATTTGATGAACCAAATATACTTGTTGACACATCTTATTATGAAGACATCAACCACCGTGAGTTGCTTCGGGTAGAGGCAAATTGGAGAGAAGTTGAAATGGCTTTGGATGAAGAAATTGATGATGATAATGATGATGATGATGATGATGATGTGACTAGGAGTGATGATAATGATGATTAGCATGATGATGAATTTGCACTTAGTTTAATGAAATATTTTTATTGATGGTAATGATGATTAGCATGATGAATGTATTTGCACATAGTTTAATGAAATATTTTTATTGATGATAATGATGATTAGCATGATGCTTGTATTTCTTATATGTAAAGAAATATTTTTACTGATGATATTTAATATTCTTTTGTTCATATTTTTTTTAGTCATATTAAATAGTTTTTAGCAACAACACTTATTGATGACAATACAAATATTTTAGATGTCTAGACGTGGATCCATATTAGATTCCAGGAGTGATAGGTTTGCATGCAGATCGAATCGAACTCCATCCAGGGTGAATAAGAAAGCATCCACTTCTCGCCAACCCGAGCATCAAAACTTACAGGATTATTATATACCTAGATTTGAGAGTGCATTTCCTCATCAAGAAGATTATGGGAGGTTAAATATACATAAAGGTTTTGGGTTTCAAAATTTGCGGGAAACTGAAGGTTTCCGGTTATAAGAACACAAAAACCTTTGGATTTTAAGAACCGTGAGATTTATTCTTTCCTTTATTTCCAGTTTGTATTATAAATGAGTACTCGTTTTCCTATTCAAATTTCCTATGTTTGTTTATCTTAATTACTTGAGCGGACTCTAAGCTATTATTGTGAACAATTTATTGCTAACTTAGATGTCAAAATCGTAGTTATAAGATCTAGACTTGTGAAACAACCAAGCTTAATAATTGTGACAGATATACATTATTACTTTAAGGGAGAACATTCAAACACAAAAATTACAAACTACGAACAACTTGGTTGTGTTAAAATTAACGAATTTATCTAGTTCTTAATGCTGCCATTAAACTAAATCATTAATTTGAAAAATGTGATTTTGTTTGTTGGTTAGGGTTGTTTATATGGAAAAATCTTTAATTAACCAATGTTAAGGAATGATAAAAATTCATAATATGAAATGAAGTTTTGTTTCAAGGATTGGTTTTAATTTCCATAGGTGGATGTTACTTGCAACCAAGGATTGTTTTCTTGATAAGTTTCAATTTGAATTCATTGTTTAATTGCAATCACTGCTTAGATAATTTAGATAATAAAAAACCAACCTCCCTAATTGCACGACATATAGCATAAAAATCTGAACTAAAACATCCTCGCGGGTCGACCCCTTGCTTGCTCTATACTATCTTATATGTTTTGTTTTAAGCTAGGGTAATTAATTTATACAACCGCAACATCACAACAAATTTTGGCACCGTTGGCGGAGAATGTGTGTGAATTGAATGTAATTAGCATGGAAGAATGTGGGAACTCTTGGTTCATTAAGGCCATGCTTTCGACCAAAGGGGGAGGATGTTTATTTGACACATTTAGCTTTAATACATGTGTTCAATTGTGTCGAAATGAGGAAAAATACGTGTTTAGAATAATATTGTTCAAAAGTTAGTAAAATCGATAAACATATATATTTTGAAATTAAGAGGGAAGTTTGAAATAAATAGAGTAAATTGACTCTTAAAAGATATTTTGAAACTTTTATTTGGTTTATGATATGACTAGCAGTTGAGAAAAAAAAGGAAAGTTCAATTATGGATGTTAGGTGTAAATTAAGAGGTTGACAAATATGGACAAATTTGTCTTCAGCGTTACAAATGCTAAAAAATAAAAGATTTATTGATGTTGTAGGACAATAAACTTACAACATCTTTGTGATAGTTGTCAACTAGGAAAACTTAACCGTTTACCTTTTTCTAAGTTCGAACATTCAAGTACTAGTATTTTTGAAAAAATCATTGTGATTTATAGACCTGCACCTGTTTTATCAATCACAAAAATTTAAATATTATGCTTGTTTAGTAGATGATTTTTCAAAACACAAATGAATGTCATTGGTTTCAAATGAGTGTTTAAATCAAAACTCAAACCAGATGGTTCTATAGATCGACTCAAAGCACGTTTGGTTGCAAAATGGTATCATTAAATTGATGGAGTAGACTAAATTGAAACCTATTCTCGTAGCTCTTATTAAAGACTGACCTCTTTTAAAATTGGATGTAAAAAATGCCTTCTTGTATGGTTCAATTTTTAAAGATCTTTACATGCAACAACCATTAGGAATGGCAGACTCAACATCTGGTGCATGTCTACAAGCTACAAAAAGCTCTTTATGGCCTAAAACAAGCACCACGCGTTTGGTTTGATCGTTTTAGCACTTTTCTTCTTAAACATGGTTTCTTTTATAGTTTATCTGACCCCTCGTTATTCATTCTCCATTCAGATTATTGCTCATTAATCTTGCTCCTTTACGTGGATGAGATGATCACAGGTTCAACTCCAACACTTATATCCAATTTTATTTTGTTACTAAGTACTAGATTCGCAACGAAAGACTTAGGACCGATACATCACTTTCTTGGAATGGAAATCACACCAGCAACAAATGATCTTCATCTATCCTAGTCACACTATGCATTGACAATACTTGAACCGTCAAATATGGTTGATTGTAAGCCTATAGGCACCCCCCCTTGAGGAAAAAAACAAAAACATCTTCCAATGATACTCTAATGGAAGACCCAAGTTACTATCTAAAAATTGTTGGAGCTTTATAGTATCTTACACTCACTCGTCCTAATATATCATTTACGGTTAATTATGTATCACAATTCATGCATGCTCCCACAATGACACTTAAAAATGGTTCAGCACATTTTATGATGTCAAAGGAACAATTAAAATGGGATTGCATTTTTCTTCACATACTACACTTGATCTATTTGATTTTTCAAATGTAGATTGGGCAGGGTGCACTGCAACGAGACAATCCATTACTGGATATTGTACATTCCTTAGAGGAAATCTCATATCTTTGTGTGCAAAAAAATAACACAATTTCACGGTCAAGCACATAAGCAGAATATCGTGCAATGGTAACATAACAACATAACTCATATTGATCTATTTGATTTTTCAAATGTAGATTGGGCAGGGTGCACTGCAACGAGACAATCCATTACTGGATATTGTACATTCCTTAGAGGAAATCTCATATCTTTGTGTGCAAAAAAATAACACAATTTCACGGTCAAGCACATAAGCAGAATATCGTGCAATGGTAACATAACAACATAACTCATATTGATCTATTTGATTTTTCAAATGTAGATTGGGCAGGGTGCACTGCAACGAGACAATCCATTACTGGATATTGTACATTCCTTAGAGGAAATCTCATATCTTTGTGTGCAAAAAAATAACACAATTTCACGGTCAAGCACATAAGCAGAATATCGTGCAATGGTAACATAACAACATAACTCATATGGCTAACTTTCCTTCTCAATGATCTTCACGACACATTATCATCTCTGTCCATACTTTATTGTGATAATTTAAGTGCACTTCACATGAAAATAAATCCACTATTCCATACCCAAAGCAAACATATCGAGTTGGATTATCATTTTTTGCGAAAGTGTTGCCCAAGAACTACTTGTTACTCGACATGTCCCCTCAGGAAATCAGATTGCCGACCTCTTCACCAAACCACTACCAAAAGTGACCCTTCAGTATTTCTACAACAAACTGTCTCTAGCCCCGACAAAGTTTACGAGGTGTTAACGAAGAATTTCAGATGCAACAAATCAAGAATAATCAATCAAAGTCAATGTAGCAGAACAATAGATCAATTAACAAAGAAATTGAGATGCGGTAGATCAAGTTGACTATTAGATAACACATCATGTTGATTGTTGTTTTTTTGTCAAAATGAACTATTACACATATATAAAAGCATTGATTGAATCTCAAGTGAATGTGGTTTTATAATTTCTTTTTTTAGTAGTCTAATGTTTATTTTTTTTAAATAAATCTTATGTGAACTTAGATTATATAGATCATGCCTTTTTTTTTCAAGTGAATTTGCTTTGCTTTCAAAATCAAATTTTATCTTTAAACTAAATCATGTTAAAATTTGTTTAAGGAGCTAATTGATAAACTGTCCATTCTTTTTAAAGAAAATTGAAGTTTACAAAATAAAAGGGCATTTCCATTGGTTTTGCTAAGATAGATAGATAGCATACTTTATTGATAAATTGATGGATATATTGAGGTAAATGAGAGAACCTGTAAATTTTAAGGGAATAATGAATTTTACCCTTAGTTCTTATCTCAACTAGAGACCATTTGGTATTCTAATGCCATCTAAGACTAAGAAAAAAATATTGCAGGACTTTTTTCAATATGATGCAAGCAAAGTTCACACTAGGAAAAAAACACCTAGTTTTCAAACATCGATAAAACCCTAAACTAATTAGCAAAAAAAACAAAAGAAAGAAATGAAAACGAGAGGAGAGGGATACCAGAACCTGAAATCAAATGACTAGTTCTGTCGTCACCATCCTATAATGTGTTAAATCAAAAGACAAAAACCACTCTGTAACTTGATATTTATTTAATTAAAAGAACCTAGGAGACTGGTTTTAGAAACATGAGCTGATGAAAAATAGTCAACAATGGTAAAAGTTAGTAGATTGTGTTGAGTTAAGACACACGAGCATATGAGCAACAGCCAACTTTGGTAAAAGTTTATCCCTGAATGGAAAAAAACCATTAAAAAAGAATCACTGGCTTATTAGGCTGTGATCAGTTAAGAGAAAACAGTTGTAAGTGACAAGTAGCTAACATTGGTAAATGCTTATACCTCATAACGGAAGAACCATTGTCGTGCTGGGTAAAAAAACAAGAGTAGATGAGAAATAAAAAACATTGGAAAAAGCTTACTCCTGAAACTGGAACAACCTGTAAAAAGTAATCATTCCATTAGTAGACTGCGTTGAGTTGAGAATTCCTTGTCCAATTTTTAGACCATCCCCTAGGATGCTTGATGAGATCCTAAAAAACATATGTTTAGAACTCAGACCCAAGCTCTATACAAGTATCGGATTTGTATGATAAAAAACAAAGTTAAGGAAAAGTTCAGAGCATTGAAACATTTTGAAACTTCACATATGCAAAACAATTAGGATCTTATACTAAACACAATTTTTTCATTAACACTAAAAATAAAACCAAAAAGGTCAATCACTGGATGCATAAATAAACTCACATTGTAGCTCAACTAAAAAAATTAAACTATATAATACAGATACTCATTTCCCTGCAAATTCGTTAGGATCAAGAGTAGAAGATTCAATCAAAACTCATTATTCTTGGCAAGACAACCTGACAAATAAAGAGTTCAATAGTGAGCAGGGAATGGTTATGCAATACATCAACCACTCCCTAGCTTGACAAATGTCATACTCTTTTATAAGGATTAAATTGTAAGAATAAAATTACAGAAATATGGCACAGCATTCCTGCAAACATTAGTTTAGAAACATACACGCAAAATAAATAAAAAATGTTCAAAGAAAGAAAGTTTAATGGAAAGGAACAAGGATAGATCATGAAAGTAATGGAAAAGAAAAATGACTCCTCTTTGTAAAGCTTCTCCTGAGCAATAATAACTTGTTGACTTTATGGCATTCCTTGATGCTTGATGCCATCCTGAAGTCAAAATTTGAGCTGAAACCCTAGGAGATCTATTGAACAAGGTCAAAGAACAAAATGAAAGTTGTTGACTATAATGTAAAAGAAAGTTTAATAAACACTTGTCTTAATAAAAAAATTAGAAGGGAAGTTAGGAAACACCTACGATTGAAAACATAATTCTTTAAAATCAGAAGGCAAAATCACGTAACAATGCCTGAAAAAGACATAACCAAAGCTACATTGCATATACATATGGAAAGGGTAAGACGTCAAAAACAATCATCAAAAGAGTAAAAACCATCAATTTAGATGAAGAAAAAAGGACATAAGCATTAACCTTAGAGAAGAATTCGGTGGCAGACAAACAATAGGCAGCTGATACAAATTTCAAATGCTCCATTTGCGTCCACTAATCTCTAAAAAACATAAAGAGAGTTCATAAAGCAAAGGCAAAAAGTATTGAAAGAACCAAATACTTCTAGCATAGAACAGAGCAAAATCAAAGACACCATCAGTCCCCCAATCTTACTCCATGCAAGTTTTTATGAAACCATATCACTATCAATTTATAAATTGAGTAAAAAAACAAGGTATTATCTATATTTATATATATATATATATATATATATATATTTATATATATAAAAGCATAGACATGGACAAAAGCTTAGACTTGATGTAAGAAGTTAAAACTATATATTTTCTTCAAAATGAGAGAGCATGTTATAATTTGCCATGAAAATTCTCATAAAGAGAGATCTTGAAGCAAAGGCTGCTCATGCACCAAATATATTTAGCAAGCAAATATTGAAAGAACCAAGTACTTCTAACATGGAATAGAGCTACAAAAAAACATTTCTCAAGAATACCTAACTCTTCACCACCATCAACAAATCCCAAAACTTACCAAATAAAAAATTATGTCGTGTGATACCTAAAACAATCATACTCCTAGATTAACATGAAACTAAGCTCGGATCCTAGATAATTAACCAGTATAAATAATAGAAGACATGCGGAAGGAATTAAAAGGAACATTATCTCCCATGCAAGTTTGAAAAGTATCTTATGCATAGATCATATCGTTAAAAGTCTGCGACCTTGAATTAGAACTTGTGTAGCAAACAAATACAAAGACAGAGGATTCCGAAGCATGATGTAGTGAAGACCATTGCTCAGATTCAAGCTCCTGGAAAGAAACATAATCGATATCTTAGACTAAACATATAAATTCTTAAGAAAGACAAAGAGACATGTAGATAATATAAGGAGTTGGCAATTAATCAAACAATCCTAAGAAATTACAGTCTAGAAATGTTCCCTGGTAAATTGGAGGTTTCCTAGAAAAACATTCAAGGTGAATTCAAGCAGTAGTTATAATTTAGGAAATTATTCTTGTTGACTAGAATGAAATAGAGTAGTAAAGAAACACTTAACTTGATGGAAAATCAAAAGGCCAACTAGGAAACACTTCATGTAATCATGTTGAAAACATAATCATCTAGACAAATAACAGCAAAATAAGCAATTGCATAAGATCTAATTGAAGTTGAAAAGAACATGGGGATAAAATGAGCAAACCCAACAGCCGTATTGATGAGCTCAGTTATAAAGCTGGCAGAAGATAATAACAAACCACTTCCAAAGCCTCAAAGAACTACAACAGTCTTCTTTAAAGCAGTTGATAGACTCCTGAAAGTGTTACCTATTTTCCACACAAAATAAAATAAAAATATAACAAGCACTGAAATTGAAGAGTATATGCATTAAGCACCACCAAGGTACTCTTAGTCTTACATGTTAACTGAAAACCGATTAATCTAGGAAAAACATGCAAAACAACAGATTGATGAAAAATTATGGATCCAAAAAGTTCAAAGATGCTTTGCTTGTTACTGTAGTCAAGTGATCAGTTACCAAAAATCTGCACGTAGTGAAAATAAAAGGGCGTAGCCCAAGCAATGCCAAGTTAATCAATTCCTTAAGAACTTGAAAAGCACACTCTTTTTCCACTTAAAAACTATAATGGAAGCCTCAAAGCTACATACAAACAGAACAAAATATCAATTGTAGTAGAGAAATAGAAACTATATCAAACCAATTAAGATCGTGCCTTCCAAAACATCACGTGATAAAAATATTTGTTCACATTCATGCTTCTCCAAAGATACATTGGTATCTTGGACTGAGCACTCAAGATTCTAAAGCAAAATAGAAAGACAAGTAGATAAAAGAAAGGAGTAAGGTAATGAATCAAGCACTCCAACAAAGTTGCAGTCCATAAATGTTCCTTGATTACTAGGGGTCCCTAGAAAAACATGCAAGCAGAGTTCAGACACCAGGAAAAAAAACGCCTAGTTTTCAAACATCGATAAAACCCTAAACTAATTAGCAAATAAAACAAAAGAAAGAAATGAAAACGAGAGGAGAGGGGCTACCAGAACCTGAAATCAAACGATTACTCTTGTCGTCGACACCCTATCCTGTGTTAAATCAAATCTCAAAAGACCTCTCGGTTACCTGATATTTATTTAATGAAAAGAACCTAAAAGACTAGTTTTAGAAAAATGAGCAAATGAGGAATAGTCAACACTCATTATTCCTGGCACGACAACATGAAAAATAAAGACTTCAATAGTAAGCATGGAATGGTTAGGCAATACATCAACCACTCCTTGGCTTGACAAATTCATACTTTTATTATAAGGATTAAATTGTAAAAAAAATTTACAAAACATCAGGCCCAGCATTCTTGCAAACATTAGTTCAGAAACATCGACAAAAATAAAAAAATAAACAAAATGTTCAAAGAAAGAAAGTTTAATGGAAAGGAACAATGATAGATCATGAAAGTAATGGAAAAGAAAAATAATTCCTCTTTGTAAAGCATCTCCTAAGCTACTAGTTGGCTTTATGGCATTCCTTGATACTTGATGCCATCCTATAGTCAAAAAATAAAAGTTTAATGCTTGATGCTATCCTAAACTCAGAATTCTAAAGCGAGACATAAAGATTAAAACACAAAAAGAAAAAGAGCATGTAATGAATTAAACACTCAAAAAAACTGAAGACCTTGAATGTTCCTTACACCTTAGAACTCTTATACGACCCCCGCAAAATGATCAAACAAACTCAAACACCAAGTTCCAAAAATTTTCATCCATGAGATGGATGCAAAAAAGAAAAAATCCCATCAATTTGACAATCTTACTCCATACGAGTATACATGAAACCATAATGAGGGAGCATGTTGTAAGTTGTCGTGAAAATCCTTATTTTCGTATAACATTTGTAACAAGTTAAAAAATAAAATGTAAGACAATAGCTGAACGAATAGAGTTTTCATGGTCATCATATCCTATTTGACTAATAAACACCCTATTTCTACTAGTTCATTCTCATGTTATGACACTTGGCAGGATCTCCTTGAAAAAATGCAAAACATACCTTTATCTAATAATAATTATATAAAATGAAAGAGCAAGTCACAAACATACCTTTTTTTGATAATAATCATATAAAATGAAAGGACAAGTTATTTGGTGCTTAGATAGTTATGGATACCGTCATCATTTGATTGCCCTTGGAAACAGATAACTTAATCCTTAAAGAAGAAGAAAAACAATCAAAGCGCAGTTAAAGTACAAGCTGCAACGGACAATACAAATAACAATAAAAATCAAAAGCTAGAAAGCACTTTTTTGCCCAGTATGTATTTAATTATAAGAACCTAATAGATTGGTTTAAGGAAAAATGCAATATGTATGAAGAAAACATGAGCAAATGAGGAATAGCCAATGATGGTATTTGCTTATACATGAAATTGGAAGAACTATTAAAAGAGAGCTTAGGCCTAAAACTAGAACCAGTAAAAAACAATCAATGCCTTAGTATAGTGCACTAAGTTGAAAATGAAAGGATGCAACCCAAGCAATGGAAAGTTAATTTCCTTAAGCACGCGAAAAGCATAGACTCTATTTTCCATTCAAAAACTAAAAGGGTATAGTGAGCCACAAACAAATGGTATTTAAATATCAGACCATACCTCCATTAAAGACGTAAGAACCGCGTACCATAAAAAATATAAGACTGCAGCTTCCAAAAGCATCATGCAATGATGACCGTTGTTCAAGTACATGCTCTTGAAAAGACAAAATCTGCATCGTAGACTATGCACTCAAAATCTTATCTGCACAAAATAAAACAAAAGAAGCAATGGTAGATACAGAATTGTCAAAATTAAAAAGGATATGGAGATAAAGGAGCAAAAAACTAAACAAATGGCTCGGTGCCTTTTAGGTAAAGAACTAGATTGGTTGTTTGTGCTACACAGTGGATACCTTTGAACTACATAGGTTGTTTGTGCTACACAGTGGCCACCTTTGAACATTTAAGCGAATTTATGTTGTTTAAGTAGTTGATCAACATATATATAAAAAAAGCAGGATATAGCCATAATCTTCATTTAAGTAGCTGATCAAACAAGATTTATATTATATGAAAACGTACTTAGCATGACAAAGCAATGCAAAAGAGCTTAAAATTTATGTACAGCATGGGCAACAACCCAGCAAAAGAGTAAGACTTTGTCTCGAGATCAACAATTTCAAGTCATACAAAGCCACAAAGATTGAACCAGAAAAGGAGTGAAAATGCAAAGGATGGCCAATTTCTGGTGATGGGGAGTCTCATGCTGCTGCCCACACCAAGCAATGCATCCAAAAAGGGTTTGAAATAAGTGATTCTGTAACAAATAAATAATGCAAATGTTACCATCAAAAACATGAGATAGAGAGGCCTAAGTCATTCCCAATGAAGTGGCTAATTGCACCATATATAAAAACCTGCAGTAATGGTTTGTAAAAGTTCCAGGAGGAAATAAAATGTAAGGGCACGACAAAAGCATATAGTGGCATTGAGTATTTTTAATAGAGTAGATGAAATGTCTGCAGCATAATATTTTAAAACAACCACACAATGAAATCCCACTCTAAAAAAACACAGTGCACTGTCATGGGCATTTGTATGGATGAGCAGCGAAAGAAATCAAGGAGATGGGTGTAGTGTTAAAGAAACCAAATCTGCACAAGCAAGCAACCAAGACTTCGGGGATGAGGAAACAAAAAAAAGAACTTGATTTAGTTAATCCAAAAAGCCAAAGAATCAAATATTCAATAACAAAAGAAAAGCACAAGCCGCGTCCATGCTAAAGAGTTGACAAAGACAGCAGCAGGAAAAACCCAGGTTCACTAAAGAAACTAATAAGTTGACAAAAAAACAATGCAAGAACAAACAGCAGCAGCCATTCAAGTTTAGCTTTCCTAGCAATACACCAAAAAACCCATTCTCAAAAGAGGGATGGAAGGGGATTATTTCTGAATGGATGAAATGGAATCATAAACCGGGAGTAAAAAAAAGTTCAAAAATAAAAACAAAAAAAAATCTGGAAGGGGATTATTTCTCAAAAGTCTAAGACTAATAAAAGACCATCAAAATCCATTCTCTTCCGCTGTACCAATCAAAATCTTAAAAAAAGACTACAACTAAGAACAATGCCTGGCATGACAGCCTCTCTCACCCAGTTCCAGAAATATGTTTAAAATAGAGAAGAAATCTATAACATCCATATTGGGCGTCGGGTCGCAATAGAAAGGACAATATAAATCAAGAATTGGTGGCAGAACCTGGTCACGACATATAGTGAGTCAATATCACTCACTATTTAGCATTTCGGCACAACCAAACAAGAAATTAACAGTACTTTGGTAAACCATCTTCAGCAATGCCATGAAGAAAGTAAAACCTGATATAGAACTGCAGAAATGCAAATTGAGGGAACCAAAATTATGAACTAAACCCTCTAAAATAACTGATATTCCACCTCAGTTTACTTGGACTGAGCAAAAGATTCTGAGAATTCATAAGGAGACGGCATGGTATGACCCTTAAAATAAATTTTATTTACTTTGAAAACCAGTAAAACAAAACGAGAGGCATCACCATGAGAGCGTTGTCCAAAGAGTAACAACCAACCTTAACCTTAAGAACAGAAGAAAGTGAGTCTAGAGAGACATCTATGCTGCATTCTAATGCCCACCTCCGGGCCTTTTCGTTGCAATCTTCTCGATCGCCTTGGTGTCTACCTGTCCAGAAACGGTGAAGAAAGACTTTGGCCGCCACTCATGCTGAACAAGAGCGCTTGCTTTGCCAGCATTGTTCAGCCGTGCCTTCAATGTAGTCAATGGATCCAAAGCATACATTATAAGCATGCCAAATACTATAGTAGTTTAATGAATGAGCCAACTCACTTCTATCATACACATGAAGCAACGAGAGAGAAGCCAGGATCTCAAGTGGCAATATAATATATATATATATATATATATATATATATATATATATATAGAAGAGAAATAATTATTACAAGTTCCTAATTTTATGATTTAACACTCGAATGTAGATTTTACTAACAAAAATTAAATGTAATCATAAGAAAATGCAAAAAACAATTTGATTGTTAAAAATAACTTGCTTGCAAAATCAAGTGAAGGATACACAAAACAAGCTACAAATTACAAAAGAGAAAAATGAAAACCAAGACAAATGAGATAAATATATAAATTACATGGGGTATAGAAAAGAAGATATTAACCAATTTGACACTTGAAAATGTAGATTTCAATATGATTTCATCCTATTCTGTCCCTTTTTTGCCCCTATTTTTTCACATATCCACTTGAGCTTCTTTTTTTTTAAATAAAAAACTTGTAGCAAGGGGTATCAATATTAGGATCCAGAAAGAGCGCGAAACTAAAACAAGGAACATGCCTACATACTTCCACAAGGAAGAGTTGTTCCAATGATACTTTTTTCAATCAATCTACTTTAGGAAGTCAGGTATTACATTACAGCCAGATCACTTCACAATAAGCAGAAACCATGCATGTTGATCCGGCATTTCAAAATGATTTGCACAAAGAGAAACAACTCACAAAGTCAATGAGGCAGTTAGGTCAACTTTTGACAAGCTAACTCCAGCATTGCATTTGATGAAGTCCCCAGTTTTGGTGTCGAATGAAAGATCTGTTCCAAGTGAGGCAACATTGGTCCCAATCACACCAGAGAAATTAACAGTGGGGTAAACTGTCAGCCCAATGCTTGAGCTTACAGCTGCATAGTCATGCAGATAGTGTACTTCCACCTGTTAAAATATAATTATCAAAAGAGCAGAAATCACAATGGTCAGCATTTGCATATCTGTGAATCTTTAGGGAGCAGAGGATTTTCTGATAGCAAAATTTCATAAGTTCTTTGCATTCTCAGGAAAACAAAAGAGAGAAAGTAAATACACTATATTAAATAGCTTACATTGCCAGACCTTTGATCGGGAACTTTGAAGCTGAAGATTGTCTTCAGACCAGGAGCAGGTTCATCAGCTATAATAGTTGTAAGAAACTGGTGGCAAAGCAAACTGAAGGTATGATAATTGATGTTTAACACATATCCAGGCACCAAAAGAAATAAAAAAAAAATAAGTTGAAAAAAAAAAGAGTTAATCAAAATAACAAAGCACATTATATGAGAATGGGTACCATTGTAAAAATCTTATGCTACTAACCTTAACTATGGTTACACAAGACAAGAAATTACTGAATACATATAAAAGTAACAGACAGACTAAGGATCAAGCATGAGCTCCTTTCCTATCTCAATCTTCAACATCATGCAAATATACACTCTTGATGACATGTTGAATCAATAATAACATAAAGTTGGCTAAATTTCCAATAGCAGCAACAAGTCTGTAGAGCCATAAATATAAAATCCGGTTCACAGTAAAGCATGAAGAAGACTATGAGGACTAACTATCTTACATTGGAACTCGTGTCCACTTTGATATCAGTAGTGATATTCTTGTTCTTCAGCTGAGTATTGACATCAGCAGCAAGGAACTCACCTTTCTTCGTTCCAGAGGATGTGATAGTCTGCAAAATAATGAGAAAAAGAAAACAGAAGAAAAAAATTTGTCAACAAATTAAAATGGGATGGAGATAACAGAATCTACCATGACAAATCCCTTCTGAAATCCACCAACAGAAAATGAATTACTAAAATTTTACAGTGACATCCCAGTGATACAATCAAGATTTACAAGTGCAAGAACAAGACTGGAATTCAGTCAGACTACATATACTACTAATTTACAGGGTTTGGTCTGGCAGATCATTCAAAAACTAATGACCGAGGTTGACATTGTCTAGCACTTAGTTTCCTAATGCATAGATGACAATACTAAACAAAAACTCGAAATCGAGGAAAACTAAAGAAAACCCACTTCTCCTCCACAATTATATCTTCTACCCCAACTCTTAAAACATTAACACTATGTGGGCATTATAAACAAAAGGGTTACGGAAAAATTTAAGAGAAAAAAAATACAATGAGAAGCAGAAGAATGAGACAAAAAAACTAGGTAAAATGAACGAGAAAAGGAATAGGCATAAAAAAAAGGAAAAAGAAACCACTTTGCTGCAGGTTAAAAAACGGAATGATAGTGATGGAAGAAGAATCCACACATAGTGCGTGAGAGAGAGAAAGGGAGAGAAAATCAGAAGGAAGAAGCTCGGAATTTGTTGTGTATATTTCACGTACATTCTGTTACTAGCATTTGGGAATTTAAAGACGAAAAGTAAAAAACTCCAGCCTGGCATCACTCATGTGGCCTTGCCAGCTTGGTTACAAAAATTAAACAAAACGCAGTCGTTTTCCTAACATGAATTTAAATTTCAATTCCCCCTTCAGTTTCCCCCGTTCCTTCTTCGTCTTGCTCAGTCTTTCTCTCCTGCTCGTGACAATATCCCCTCCATGGGATCCACCTTGTCCTCAAGGTGAAAGTGAGGAAATCGCCATCCAAATTCTTCTGCATCTTCCCAGGTGGCTTCTGTCAAAGGCAAATCCCTCCATAAGACCAAGAATTGAGTTGTAGTAGCATTTCCCTTTTTGACCATTCTTCTCCCAACAATCTTTTGTGGCTTTAGCAGGGGCTTCTCGGAGAGGACGGGGAGGTCAGAGTGCACCACATGGTTTCCCACATGGTTTCCCACATGCTTCTTCAATTGGGATACATGAAACACGGGATGTATCACGGCAGTAGCAGGTAACTTTAATTTATAGGCAATTGTCCCAATTTTGTTGATGATTGAGTATGGCCCATAATATTTAGCTGATAGTTTGTGGGAGATTCGCCTCTGGACTGATTGTTGTCTATACGGCTGCAATTTTAGATAAACCCAATCCCCCACAGAGAACACCCTTTCGCTCCTTTTCTTGTTTGCCTATTGAACCATTCTGTTTTGGGAGCTTAGCAGGTTGCTTCAGGTGAGCTTGAACATGTCTTCCCGTTGAGTCAAGTATTGGTCCACTGCCTCGACATGAGAATCCTTAGGAGTATAAGGAATGTGTATTGGGGCTACCATACCATATAGTATCTCGTAGGGTGTCTTCATTGTAGATGTGTGGTAGTTGGTGTTGTACCACCATTCGCAGGAGCTTAGCCATCGTCCCCACTGCGTAGGTATGGAACCAGTCATGCACCGTAGATACCCTTCTATACACTTGTTGACCACCTCCGTTTGACCGTCTGACTGGGGTTGGTAGGCAGTGGAATACTGCAAGTTAACCCCTTGTTGCTTGAACAATTCCTTCCAAAATTGGCTAAGGAAAACACTGTCCCGGTCGCTTACAATAGACGCTGGCATGCCATGTAGTTTATACACATTCTCCATGAAAACCTTGGCTACAGTGATGGCAGAATAGGGGTGTGCCAAGGCCATAAGGTGGGCATATTTGCTGAACCTATCGACCACCACTAGGATGACCTCTTTTCCTTCTGATTTTGGGAGACCATCTATGAAATCCATGCTAATATCTATAAAAGGGGCATAGGGTACAGGTAGTGGCTGCAACAAGCCTGGGGACTTAACATTTTCCCCTTTGTTTTGTTGACAAATGGAGCATTCTCTGACATACTGCCTCACTAGCTTCTGTAGTCCCTTCCAGTAGAATACTTGCCCCACTCTCTTTGAAGTCACAGTTGATCCTGAGTGCCCCCCTGCGGCAGTGTCATGGTATAGGCTTATAAGCCTATTCTGCAGGGTGGGATCCTGTCCTACCACCACTTTCCCTTTTCGGAGGAGAGTGTTATTGACCCATGAGTAGTTGGAATGGGAGCCAGTGTCTTTGTTCAGCTCTGCTATTAGCTTCTTTAGATTGTGATCAGTCTCCCAGGTCTTCCTAATATCTGCCAGGATAGTGGTGGATACTGAAGTCAAGGTTAAGGCACTCAATTCCTGGTGAGAAATCCTGGAGAGGGCGTCTGCAGCCAAGTTTTCTTTGCCCTTCCTGTACTCAATGTCATAATCAAAACCCAAAAGCTTGGTTAGCCATACCTGCTGGGCCACATGGGTAGCCTTTTGTGTCAACATGAACCTCAGGTTAGAGTGGTCTGTTCGGATGAGAAACTTCTTGCCCCACAGATAATGCTTCCATTTAGTGACTGCATAAACAATGGCCAGTAACTCCCTTTCATAAGTTGATAAGGCCAGTTGTCTAGGACCTAATGCTTTGCTTACAAAAGCAATGGGGTGCCCCTCCTGCATAAGAACTGCCCCTATACCCACTCCCGAAGCATCTGTCAGGCAAAGCTAACACAGGGGGGTGGGACATTGCCAATTTGAGTTGATTGAATGCAGTGGTTGCTGCCTCTGTCCATATAAAGGAATCTTTTTGCAATAGTTGGGTAAGTGGCCTGCAAATGGACCCATATCCTTTCACAAACTTCCTGTAGTATCCTGTTAAATCCAAAAACCCTCTAAGCTGTTTGATGGTCTTAGGTATTGGCCATTGTGAGATGGCTGTAACCTTGAGGGGGTCTGTTGTTACCCCTTCCTTGGAGATTACATGCCCCAGATATTCCATTTGCCCTGCACCGAACACACATTTACTCTTCTTTGCCACTAGTTGATGAGCCCCTAATATCTCAAAAACCACCCCAAGATGGACTAAGTGTTCTGTCATGTCCCTACTGTAGACTAGTATATCATCAAAGAAAACCAATATAAACTTCCTTAAATGATCTCAAAAAATGTTATTCATCAAACTCTGGAAGGTAGCTGGTGCATTAAACAATCCAAAGGGCATGAATAAGAATTCGTAGTGGCCATTGTGTGTTCTAAAAGCTGTTTTTAAAACACCCCCAGGCACCATTCTAATTTGATGGTAGCCTGCCCTTAAGTCAATTTTTGAAAAAATGGCAGCCCCTTGTAACTCTTCCAACAATTCATCTATGATGGGAATGGGATACTTATCTTTTACTGTGATCTTGTTGAGAGCTCTATAATCAACACAGAACCTCCAGGTGTTGTCCTTCGTCTTCACAAGCACCACTGGAGAAGCAAAAGGGTTATTGCTTGGTTGTACCAGGCCTGCCTCCAGCATTTCGGCAACCAGGGTTTCCAAGGTATCCTTCTGTAATCCTGAGTATCTATAAGATCTCAAATTGATAGTTTGGCTCTCATCCTTCAGTGGTATTTTATGGTCGTGTCTCCTGGCCGGGGGTAAGCCTTTAGGATCGCAAAAAATGTGTTGGTAAGCTGCTAGCAGGGACTGTAAGGGTGAGCCCTCACTGTCTTCGAAAATAGGGAATACCTCCAAAGCTTGTTGTTCCCTGTCAGACTCCTCCACCATTTGTATGCTGCAAAGCTTGACTTCTGACAATAGAGCCTTAGTGCTCAACAATCCATTCAACTCCTCCAGTGGTATGGATTGAGCCAGCTTAGGATCTTCCCCCTTCAATGTCACCTTCTTGTTCTGCCACCAGAAGGAAACCCACCTCTCTTCATAGTTAGACAACACATCACCTAGCAGCTTTAACCATTGAATCCCCAAAACCATATCATAGCTTTGCAGCTTCATAACAAAAACATCTGCTTCAAACTGAGTTCCCTGCATTTTCCATAGCAGATTCTTACACAAAGTTGTGCACGACATTGTTCCCCCATTGGCTGCCTCAACTGCCAAAGGTTTAATTGGACTTGTGGAACACCCCAGCTTATTTACCAACTCGGCATTAAGAAAATTATGGGTACTACCCGAGTCAATTAGAATAAATATGGGATACCTGCCTATCTTTCCCCAAACCTTAATGGTTTGACACCCCGAAGTGCCTTGGATGGCCTGGATTGACAAGTGGGGAGTGAGGGTTTCGACCTCCATTGCCTCCACTGGTTCTTCCCCCTCTGAACTGTCTCCATCATCCTCTATGATACATAATGAATACAACTTCCTATTTCTACACCTATGTCCAAGCACAAATTTCTCATCACACCAAAAGCATAGGCCCTTGGCTCTTCTTTCATCCATCTCTTTGGTCCTTATTGGTTTTGTAGGTCTGTTATTGTTAAAGGGAGGTGCTGTTGGAGTGGGTAGCAAGGCTTGTAAGGGTGGTTTCGAAAGGTTTAGGTTGGTTTGGTGGGAGTTTGCTGAGTAATTAAATTTGGCAGGTTGTGATTTTGGATACATGGGGGTTACCTTTCGGTAAGTGAGGGTGTTGTTATGCAGCCTAGCTAAATTATAGGCTTGTTTTAGGGATTTAGGCTCAAACATCTTTACCAGGCAAAGTTGTCAATACCGTTCCAGTCACCGTTCCGGTTTTTCGATTGGAACGGAACGTTCCGGTTTCGGAGCATTCCGGCGTGCCGTTTCGGTATCGTACTGTTCATATATAATTAATTATATATATAAAAAAAAAAAAATATTAATTTAACAAGTATAATTAAAATTCAAGATAAATTAACTTTAAATTATACAATACAAATACAAAGTCAAACAAACATAATCTCAAAATTAGAAACATCTCTAAAATTCCAAAATATTATGAAAGTAAAATGTTATAAAATAAAAGAAATATAAATCAAACATCTTCTACATCATTAATATAAAAATACCATCTGGTTTTAAATTAGAAAGAGATGATAAGGAGATGCCAGAGAAGTTTTTCTATAAAAAATTCTAGATATTCTTAAAATATTTGAGAAAGAAACAAAACTTGGATTAAAAAAAATTATATGAAAAGTGAAAATACCGGGGTTTAAAACAATGAAAAGTAAAAATACCGGGGTTTAAAACAATGTGCTTGACAAAAGGGCAATTCACTTCCCATCCTATTTCTTCTGCGCCTGAAGACATTAACACAAGCCAACCCCATTCACGACAACAACTTCTTTCAAAGACATAGATTAGAAAGATTAAACCATGGCAAGTCTCTGAGTTTCGGGCATGGTGGTTTCAGGTTCTTCATCCTCTCGTTGTAGTCATAAAAGATTGGTTACAGCCGCTATAAATGGACCGAAAATCCGGTTCAGCCCTCTATCTCTACCAAAGCTTTCTACCAACGATTTTATTGAAGAGCTGAGCGTTAGATCAGGTGGTTATAGAGTTCCGATAACTACCCAAATGGAGAAAGAATCCGGTCCCAAGACCCATGGTTCTGATCCAGTGGTGGTTGCCGAGCTTATGAAAAGTGAATTTCTGGATGGCATTCAAGGTTGGCAAAGCTCGCAAGAAATACAACGTCCCTTATCCAACCCTTTATGTTGTCGAATCAGAAAACAAAGAGGCCAAGCTCTTCAACTGTGTTCAGGTCCTCTTGCCCTTCCTTTTCTTGTTTTCGTGTTTCTGTTTCCTGAGATATGGGTTTTGACTGGTTTTTTGGTTTTGTGGTTTTGACAAAGAGGCCAAGCTTCTTTTTTTTTATGAACCCGGAACGGAACGCCCGGAACAAAACTGAGGCGTTCCGGCCGGAATTGGGCCGGAATTTCCGGAACGGACCGGAATTAAAACCGGGACAAAAACGACGTCGTTTTGTCCCGGTTTTATGAATGGAATGGCACGTTCCGGCTGTTCCGGCCGGAACAGAACGGATTTTACATCTTTGTTACCAGGTTCTTAATTTCAATCTCCAATCCACCAAGGAAGAACACTAAGGATTGTTTTTCTGAAATCTGTGCCCTGTTCCATAACATGTCGAAGTCCCTGATATAACCTTCTAAATCACCTCCTTGCTTGTGCTCGGTGAGCTCCTCCAATGGGTCCTTTTGCCCCCCAAATCTACAGCACAACGCATCCACGTATTCAGTCTAGGTAACCTCTTGTCCCTCCAGATTTCGTGTGTAGTTTTGATGCCAGTAAAGGGCCATCCCATCCAAATAGTATGAGGCTAATTTCAGCTTGTCCATCTCGGGTATTTATTCCAAGTCAAAATACTGGTTGCATTTGTACAACCATTTGTGTACATCTTCCCCCTCAAAGGTAGGAAAATCTCTCCTGGGTCTGCGAGATTTGAAGTTAGGTTGGGTACCATCCCCCACCCACTCGTGGTTATCGGCTGGAGCAGCCTGTTGAGGAACCCGAGTGCTTTGAGAAGAGCTTGCTTCCCCTGCTAAGATTTGCAGAGTTTGTTTAATGGACCCTTGTTGAATTGCCATCTCCTTCATCATCGCCTTGAGTTGTGCCAAGTCGTCTGACTGTGCATGCATGGTAACCTCTATTCCATTTACTCTTTGGTTAGCCGCTTCCAAAGAATCCTCCATTCTTCTTACGTCTTGGGATCTTGTTTCAGGTGCCATTTTTGCTAGATCCAAGGACGTCAAGCTCTGATACCAATTTGCTGCAGGTTAAAAAATGGAATGATAGTGATGGAAGAAGAATCCACACACAGTGCGTGAGAGAGTGAAAGGGAGAGAAAATCAGAAGGAAGAAGCTCAGAATTTGTTGTGTATATTTCACGTACATTCTGTTACTAGCATTTGGGAATTTAAAGACGAAAAGTAAAAAACTCCAGCCTGACATCACTCATGTGGCCTTGCCAGCTTGATTACAAAAATTAAACAAAACGCAGTCGTTTTCCTAACATGAATTTAAATTTCAATTCCCCCTTCAGTTTCCCCCGTTCCTTCTTTTCCTTCTTCGTCTTGCTCAGTCTTTCTCTCCTGCTCGTGACACACTTACAGCACCAGTAGGAGAGAACGTAGTTAGAGTGAACTTGTGGTCAGTCTGGTAGTCCTTGTACAAGAGATGTATTAAAAGCCATCAACAAAAATGAAAACCCCTCTAATAAAATATGCACGCAACTCTGTCTACAACAAAAAGAAAAAGAAAAGCAAGAAACGGGGTTTGCACCTCTGGCCTTCTTGCCAACTCTTTCTTTTTTTTCTTTTCACCCTGGTGTGTTTCTCAAGAAAAGGAGAGAGAGAGAGAGAGAGAGAGTGAAACGCCGGTCAAGCCAGCTTTTCTTTTATACTGCAGATCAATGGCTAGGATTAATTATTTCCTAACTAGATCTACGGTTAAATAAACCACAGGTTATTTAGAGTTACTGGCATACATGTCTCCCTTCATTCTTTCTCTCTGCTACAGATGTCTTATTCTGAAGTTACTGGCATGCAGGGTCGATGGTGATGAGTCAGCTGCCAAAGTCCACCTCAACTGTTTCGGTTTATTTTCAGTTTTTCAGTTTGTATTTCTGTTATTTCAGTTGTAACACAGGTTAAGTGCATGTGTAAACTAACAAACTACAAAAGTTAGTTACACTAGAGGCTATATAAGCCGAGAGTTTCCATTCAATAAACTTGAACTGAATATTCAACTTTCTATCACTCAAAGTCCCTCATTTCTTTCTCTCTCGGTTACAAACAAATTCTTCCTTGTTAACATTGTGGTATCAGAGCTTGAAGATTCAGAAAGAGAATGGATTCAAACAATTTCGCACAACCCAGTATTCCCAAGTTTGATGGAGATTATGAACATTGGAGCATGTTGATGGAAAACCTGCTGTGATCAAAGGAGTATTGGAATGTCATTGAAATTGGTTATGGAGAACCAGCTGCAGGAGAAGCACTCTCGGCTGGGCAAAAGAAAA
Source organism: Salix brachista (assembly GCA_009078335.1). NCBI lineage: Eukaryota > Viridiplantae > Streptophyta > Magnoliopsida > Malpighiales > Salicaceae > Salix > Salix brachista. The sequence goes on along the minus strand of CM018588.1, from coordinate 8,976,229 downwards.
CCTTGGAGGAGATGAAATTGAAGGATTTGAAGACCAAGAACTATCTGTTCCAGTCGATTGATAAGTCCATCTTAAAGACAATTGCTCAAAAGGACATGGCAAAACAATTATGGGACTCCATGAAGGTTAAGTACCAAGGAAACGCTAGAGTGAAAAGAGCTCAACTTCAGATTTTGAGAAGGAATTTTGAGCTGCTGGAGATGAAGCTTGGGGAGTCTGTGACTGGATATTTCACTATAGTATTGTTGACAACAAACAATATGAGGAACTTTGGGGAAGACGTATCTGAGGTAAAAATTGTTGAGAAAATTTTGAGAACACTGACTGAGAAGTTCAATTATATAGTATGTTCAATAGAAGAGTCAAAAGACATAAGTTTGTTGACAGTAGATGAACTGCAAAGTTCATTACTGGTGCATGAACAAAAATTTCGAAAAACCCGAGAAGATGATCAAGCATTGAGGGTTTATGATGAAAGATCAAGGAGCAGAGGTAGAGGAATGGTGAATTTCAGGGGAAGAGGTCGTGGAAGAGGAGCACAAATCTACAACAAAGCCACTGTTGAGTGCTTCAAATGCCATGGACTTGGACACTTTCAATATGAGTGTCCAAATGTGAATAAGGAGGTGCACTATGCAGAGCTGAATCAAGAAGATGAAATGTTGTTGATGACTTATGTTGAAACACATAAGAGAAGGAGAGATGACGCATGGTTCTTGGATTCAGGATGCTCAAACCACATGAGTGGTGATGAAGGTATGTTTACAGACCTTGATGCAAGTTTTGAACACTCGGTTAAGCTTGGGAATAATAGTAGAATGAGTGTGACAGGGAAGGGAAGTGTAAAATTGGTGTTCAATGAGAAAACTTACACTGTGAATGAAGTGTATTTGGTTCCAGAACTTAAGAATAATCTCTTAAGTGTTGGGCAACTTCAAGAAAACGGGTTGGCTATCCTGTTTAAAGGTGGAACCTGCAAGGTTTACCATCCAGTGAGGGGCTTGATTGTGGAGAGTAAAATGAGCATAAATAGAATGTTTATTCTATTGAATGAAAAACAGGCTGGTGAAGGTAATCAAAGCTGTTTTCATACGGATTCTCAAGACTTATGCCATTTGTGGCATAAACGTTATGGCCACTTGAGTTACACAAGTTTGCAGACATTGCAAAAGAAGAACCTTGTGCGTGGCTTGCCTCAGTTCAAAGTCACAGGAGAGGTGTGTGTAGGATGCAGCATAGGCAAGCAAAGAAGGGAAGCAATTCCAAAAAGGAGCATGTGGAGAGCAGCTCAACCTTTGGAATTGATCCATGCTGACATTTGTGGACCTATTACACCTATGTCAAATGGTGGAAAGAGGTACATTTTATGCTTTATTGATGACTATAGTAGAAAATCATGGGCATACTTACTAGCAGAAAAAGGTGAGGCATTCCAATTCTTTCAAGTCTTTGTGAAGACTGTTGAAAAGGAGAAGGGATTACCTGTCAAGTGCTTGAGAACCGACAGGGGGGGAGAGTTTAATGGGAGAGCATTCAATGATTTTTGCACCAGAAGTGGAGTTAAAAGGCAATTGACAGCAGCATACACGCCACAGCAAAATGGCATGGCTGAGAGGAAAAACCAAAGTGTGATGAACATGGTGAGGTGCATGATGAATGAGAAGAAGATTCCAAAAAGCTTCTGGCCTGAGGCAGTAATGTGGACGTTTTATGTGTTAAATAGATGCCCAACAGTAGCATTGAAAGACATGACACCACAAGAAGCATGGAGTGGATTGAAGCCAAGTGTGGAACACTTTCGTGTGTTCGGATGCCTTGCTTATGTGCATGTTCCACAAGAAAATAGGAGGAAATTGGATGACAGGAGCTTTGCTTGTGTGCTGCTGGGAGTGAGTGAGGAGACAAAAGGGTATAGATTATATGACCCTATAGCAAAAAGGGTGGTAGTGAGTAGAGATGTGATATTCGAAGAAGAGAAAGAATGGAATTGGGGTGAAAGCCATCAGAAGCAGATTCTGGCAGACCTGGAATGGGATGAACAACCTGTTGACAGTGTTGAAGATGAGAGTGATTTTGATGAAAATGGTGTGGAAAATGGTCTGAATCCAGTAGCAGTAGAGAGTGAAGAGAATGCAGATGAAAATGGAGTGGAAGAAATAGAAAATGCAGATGAAAATGCAGTTGAAAATGCAGCAGCAGTAGAAGAAAATGCAGCAGCAGTAGAAGAAAATGCAGAAAATGAAGAAAATCCAGAAAATGGAGAATATGCAGGGGATAATGCAGAGGGGGTCATTAATGCTGGAATGCAGGTTGAAGGGAGAGTTCGACGTGCACCAGTATGGATGAGGGATTATGATCATGGTGAAGGGTTGAGTGAGGATGAAGTATACATGGCAGTGACAGTTGCTGAAGAAGATCCATTCTTCTTTGAAGATGTAGTGAAAGAAAGGAAGTGGAGACATGCAATGGATGAAGAGATGATGTCCATCGAAAAAAATAAAACATGGACTTTAGTGGAATTGCCGAGAGATGCAAAAAGGATTGGGGTTAAATGGGTGTACAAAACCAAGTACAATGAGAATGGAGAGATTGACAAATATAAGGCGCGATTGGTGGCGAAGGGGTATTCGCAAAAACACGGAATAGATTACACTGAGGTGTTTGCGCTGGTAGCAAGGATGGATACTGTAAGGATGATAATAGCCATGGCTGCTCAGAAGGGTTTGAAAATTGGGCAATTAGATGTAAAATCAGCTTTTCTTCATGGAGAATTGAGTGAAAATGTTTACGTCGAACAACCAAAAGGGTACGTGAAGAAGGGGAAGGAACTTTTGGTTTATAAATTGCACAAGGCGTTGTATGGGTTGAAACAAGCTCCGAGAGCTTGGTTTAATAGGATTGAAGCCTATTTTTTGAAGGAAGGGTTTCAGAGGTGTGAGTGTGAACAAACACTGTTCACAAAGAAGAGCAATACTGGAAAGATTATAATCGTAAGTATTTACGTTGATGATTTAATCTTTACAGGTGATGATGATGATATGATTGCAGAATTTAAAAACTCTATGTTAAAGGAGTTTGACATGTCTGACTTGGGGAGCATGCGATTCTTTCTGGGAATTGAAGTTTTACAGAGGAAAGATGGTATCTTTATCTGCCAAAGAAAGTATGCTTTAGAAATTTTGAGAAGATTTGGAATGTTGGAAAGCAATGAGGTGAGTAGTCCAATTATTCCAGGTTTCAAAATCAGTAAGGATGAAAATGGAATTTTCGTGGACGAAACGAATTTTAAGCAATTGGTTGGAAACCTGATGTATCTTACTGCTACGAGACCAGACATGATGTATGTTACAAGTCTTATAAGCAGATATATGGGGAGGCCTACGAATCTTCATTTACAAGCTGCAAAAAGGGCTCTGCGATACTTGAAAGGAACAGTGAATTATGGGATTCACTATAAACGAGGAGGTAATGGAAAATTGCTTGCTTTCACAGACAGTGACTATGCAGGTGATGTGGAAGACAGGAAAAGCACGAGTGGATATGTTTTCGTGCTAAATTCAGGAGCAGTGTCATGGTGCTCTAAAAAGCAGCCAATCGTCACCTTATCAACGACGGAAGCTGAATTTGTGGCAGCGACGGTGTGTGCATGTCAGGCCATCTGGATGAAAAGAATTCTGAAGGAGCTTAAATACAGTGATGAAGATTGCACTACTATTTGGTGTGATACCAGTAGCACAATTAAACTGTCGAAGAATCCTGTATTGCATGGACGCAGCAAACACATTGACGTGAGGTATCATTTTTTGAGAAATCTTGTGAAGGCAGGGTCGATTGATTTGGTTCATTGTGGGAGTAAAGATCAATTAGCGGATGTAATGACCAAGCTGCTAAAAGTTGATGATTTTCAAAGACTTCGGGGATTGCTTGGCGTATGTGATATTGCAAAATTAAGCTAAGTGTTTTACAGCAATTAGCTTAAGGGAGAGATTGATGAGTCAGCTGCCAAAGTCCACCTCAACTGTTTCGGTTTATTTTCAGTTTTTCAGTTTGTATTTCTGTTATTTCAGTTGTAACACAAGTTAAGTGCAGGTGTAAACTAACAAACTACAAAAGTTAGTTACACTAGAGGCTATATAAGCCGAGAGTTTCCATTCAATAAACTTGAACTGAATATTCAACTTTCTATCACTCAAAGTCCCTCATTTCTTTCTCTCTCGGTTACAAACAAATTCTTCCTTGTTAACAGATGGAGGGGTTCCCAAGTAGCTCAAGAAGCTGAGAATATGCGCTGACATTCTAATCGGAGATGATTTTGTGAAATTATGGGCGCTGACATTCTAAGGAGCTTGCCCTTCTCCATTCTAGAATTCCAACCACATGAAATCAGCAAGATTACTGCACAACTATGCATTGCAGTTGGGAGAGGACATGTCTTGGTGCCAAAAGATAGCAGGTTTTCTTTGCTGGATGGAAGCTCACTTTGCGTGGATGACAAGGATCTGTGGATAAGAAACTGGTGGAAGATGGACAATTCTCACCCTTCCATTGCCTCAACAACAGAGTAGTTTGCTTACTTGGTTTGACCGTTTATATCAGCAATTTCATTTTTGATCCTCCAATCTGCTTGGACATGAATATATTATTTTAAGCAGTCTCTCTGGATTCGAAGGCTGTGTAATATGAAACATATATTTGACTAGCTGATGTGTGGGATCACTCCATTTGCAGAGCAGAGATTGATAGCCTCATCCAACCGCTGGGCATTTGACTAGCTGATGCCTTTTCTTTGTATCTATAAAGAGAGCTCATCTTTCAATTTGTTTTTGTTTTAAATTAAATATATTAACGACCAAATTTCATGTTAAAAAATTTCATTGACAAGTCTTTAACTGCTTCGAGTTTATACAGCTCCGAAATGTAATTTTGGATGAATGATTATACCACTTTAGAGCTCCGAAATTTAAAAAAATTGTAATCAAATCCTCTAATGGGCCATCGTCTAAACATTCGCTGCCCTCCATTGTAATGAAACAAACCATTAATAACAGATCTGCATTGCCAGAAAATTAGATGGTATACGGTGCAACTCAGTTGATATCATACTCATACATGTGTTTAATGTAGAAAAAACAGGATCATCAAACCAGAGACGAACTATTTACAGCTCTGAGGGGTGTTGCGTGAGAGGACATAATCAGCTAATTCTGGCTCAAGGGAATTCAGAATCCATGAAAGCATCATGTCATTACAGCGTTGCCAAAGGGCATGTTCTTCAGGATTCGAAGCCTCATGGGGCTCTTTGATTGTCCATAGAATTTCTCGAATGCCATGTAATCTGCAATTCAAAAATCAATATAATATGTTAGCGAAGAAACAAACAATCAACACCCAAATCTGAAATACATTTATAAACACAGCAAAACAAATCAGAAATACATTATGTTGATACATGTTCCCGAACTAAGGAGATGATCGAATTGCAAGATATCCCTAGTATATTACGTCGATGAATTTATTTTAGTCCATTAAAAAAAGGACACAAACGAAACCTTTAAAACCATTCTCACTTTCACACGTAAATGCAGCAATGATAATCCAACAAAAGAGTTCATATACAAAGCAAGTATCGACAGCAACAAAGATAATAGCTTTGTTTGCGTTTACATAATATCATTCACTAATATGATTACTATTAATGAAACTATTCCTCACACCCTGAAATTAACACTCTTTACATCTCACAGTTTAATCTAAAAAAGCTCTCATATCCACAATTCATTCCCCAAAACTACCACAAAAACAACAACAAATATGAAACATTTTGCCTCCCTTAATGCCAAATTTTCTCATTTGCAGTGTCAAACATAGAGAATTGCAGATTCTAATCAAGGAAAAAATACCTTTTCCAAATACTCTAACTTTAACTCACTCGAGAGAGCTACATTTTGCATCACAACTTAGAAAAAAAAACCATCATTCATTTCTAAAAATTAACTAAAAACTTCACCCATCTTTACCTACAAACCATTTCTTTTTCTGTGCTCTGTTGCCAGAGCCTTAATTGAGGTATTAACTAACCTTTTTTCCCATGGCTATACAAATTACACACATCAACAAGATCTAACCATGTTGCAACATCAAATTCTTGTAATTAAAAGTCACAACAGCCTGCACCTTGTCCTAGCAGATCATTCAAAAACTAATGACCAAGGTTCACATTGTCTAGCACTTAGTTTCCTAATGCATAGATGACAATACCAACCAAAAACTCGAAATTGAGGAAAATTAAAGAAAACCCAATTCTCCCCCACAATCCATGGGGGACTTTGTCCCCCTCCCTACATAAACTTGACTTTTCTAGAGCTTCGAAACACATTACATGATAACATTTCATCAAACAGCTTGTTGCAGTATAAAACCAACTCTATTTTCATAAAAAAAAAAAAAAAAGCGCTCATTTGAATTAAAGGGAATAAACTTCATTATCCACCCATAATCCATGCTCAAATGATTCTTTAACTAGTGAACTCTATATGCTTAAATTTTGATGTTGGCATTTTATCAGACACTATAAAGCCATTCTGAGTAGTAAGCCAGTAGCAATCTTATGCCAGATCAATGAATTAGGTCCTTCTCATTTTTACTCAGGAACTTGAAAAACTCAAGTGAACATGCAAGAAAACTTTTTGCCTCTTATTTTGATCAATGGGAGACAGGATTCTAATCATCAAATATACTATTGTATCATGTTATGTACATCTTTACCAGCATCCAGTAGACATCCAAAGCTCACAACCCTCCTATTGCATCTTCCCAAAGGCATCCAAAGCTTCCTCACAAAACCCATTCTACGTGTAACCACAAAATCTCCATTTCTGGCAAACCATCTATCATTTTAATCCAAGAAACAACATTTTTGGTCGGCATTTAGTAAGTTGTTTACTTGGTAAACGGAGAGAGTCTGAGACCATCAACTCGGTACGAGTTCTATGAGTCCACGAGTTTGACCGGTTTTACCGAGTCAACTCCTGATTTTACAGATTTTCAAGTTTTATCCCGGTTTCGTGAGTCCACAAGTTGTACAATAATTATGTCATCATTTAGGCCTTAACCCTTACATACACAATACTATTATGTTTTTTTTATAGTGATATGACTCACATCATAATAACAGGAGAAATTCTTTTATTAACAAATAAAAAAACAAATGTCAGTATTGCATTTACATATACAATACCATTCACTATAATAATGGAGTGATGGATATGCTCTTTAATTATAAATTTTTTGAATTAGGTATTGAAAACAATATTGTATTTTCACATGATTTGATTGTTATTTTCAAAATTTAAAGGCACACAAGTCTATTAGCTTTTTTTTCAATGTAAATTTACTTAGCTATCCCTAAAATAAAATATAAAAAATAAAATTTTCATGCAAGGTTCTTTGCTAAACTTAAATAATTACCCTTAAAGTTACTTAATTACCCTTAAAGGATAAGAACTACTAAACTATCTTTCATGGACTTTCTTCTTTCCATCATGGCCTTTTGGTAACATTTAATTGATTAATTGGTATTTTTGAAATATTAAATATTATTAAAAAAAAGTTGTTGACTAATGTAGCAAATACACTAACAAATGAGTGGCCTATGTGGGTCGTCCGATTACCGAACTCCACCTTTCGTGCGCAGTGTTTGTCTTCTCCATGATAGGACCATGTGTGTTGCCAACATCCTTTTAGTTTGACATTGATGACCTTTCTTCTTCTTCTTTTCTTTGTCCTTGGTTTCCATGCTTAGCCCTTCCAAAATTCAAAGCAACCCTTTAATTTGTTATTCCATTTGATTTGGTCCTAATTTTTTTTAAGATTTATCTTATTTGAAATAATTTATAAAATTAGAAATCTCTTACAATTTCATCCTTCCTAAGTTTTTATTTCCTGTAAAATTTGATCCTTCGTTAGTTTTTAGTATTTGTATTGATTAAATGCATATTATTGTGTATGGTATTGTTGTGTGTGTTGTTGCTCTATGTGTTGCTGTAGTTTTAAGCATTTGTGCTGTTGGCTTTTGTTTTCTTTGTCTTGGCCATTAATAATCTGTAAACTAGAGATAGTGATTCAACTCAAGGGAGACATAGTTGTCCCCTTTGCATAGTAATGAATGTAGTATCGAATTGTTGGAGATATTTAAAAAAAGAAAAAGAAAGGGGCCTTGGGGTAAATCTAATTCAACGTGCAAAGTCTAATTAATTTTGAAATGAAAAGGCGAATGAATCTATAGTTGCGAAATAAAAAAAATAGAAATTATGTTTTGATTATTGAAATCATATTATTTTTAATTTACATTATGCATAATACAAAATGAAATAACATTCTAAAATGTTTTTATGCTATAATGTCTGCTGGATTATAATGGATGATCAAGAGTGGATGTATCGTCGTATGAGAAGTGGTCGTCTGAATCCTGAATATATTGCGGGTGTTAGAAGATTTATCAATTTTCCATATTCAATCGATAAGAATATATCAGTGGGGAAAATTAGATGTCCTTGTGTGAGATGCAAAAATCAAAAGTTTCAGAAAGAAGATGATGTTTGAAAGCACTTATTGATAAGAGGGTTTTTACCTTCTTATGAAAATTGGATTGTACATAGGGAGCCTTATGTCACAGATATATTGTTCGGACCTTCATCAGGAGGGATTAGTCGTGTCGTGAATGATAAGGGAGATGCAAATCCATATAGGAACATGGTTCTAGATGTAATGGGGGATGGTGATGCATACTATAATGATAGGGTTTGTAGTACTGTTGTGATAGAGGACCCTCCGAATCTAGAGGCATCTAATGTTTTTAAATTGTTGAAAGTTGCAGAAGAACCTTTGTGGAATGGCTATACCAAGCAATCAAAATTATCTGCTTGTGTACAATTGCTTAATATGAAGTAAAATTTAAATTTTACTCTGAATCCCTTCAACAAATTTACTGAATTTGCTAAGAGTTGTATGCGTGATGATGGTAATTTGGTTTCAATTTTTTATGATGCCAAGAAATTTATGCGGCCACTTGGACTTAATTATGAGAAATATGATGTCTGTCCTAATTACTGTATGTTGTATTATGGGGTAGATGCAATGAAAATAAAGTGTGATTTTATGTGGAAGTTCACATACAAACATATAAACCCTACTAGTAAAGGCTCTTATAAGGCGGAGAAGCAACTCTAATACTTTCCATTGACACCAAGACTTCAGGGGCTATTTATGTCTCCACACCATGCCAAAGATATGACATGGCATCATTTTAATAAGTCACATGATGGAGTGATGGTGCATCCATCAGATGGATATGCATGGATAGAGTTTAACCGTGTCCATCCAAACTTCGCGGCATATCCACGAAATGTTCGATTAGGGTTATGCAATGATGGGTTTTTTCCACGTCGATCTGGTTTAGAAATGTTAGATCAAGTGTCTTAGTTTAATGAGGGACATGTTAGTAGCTCTTCAAACTGTGATAAAATTCTTGAATTTGGTGTCTATCACAATTGGGTGAAGAAAAGCATTTTCTGGGAGCTTCCATATTGGCATACAAATCTAATTTGTCACAACATAGATGTCATGCACATTGAGAAAAATTTCTTTGACAATATCTTTTATGCAGTAATGGATTGTCCTAATAGAAGCAAGGATAATGTAAAGGCTAGGTTGGATATTCAGTTATACTGTAAGAATCTAAACTTACATTTGCAACAAGATGCAAGTGGTCAAGTTTACAAACCGAAAGGCACTTATTAACTCTTCAAGAAACAACAACAACAATTGTTTTCATGGATGAAAGAATTGTCCTTTCCTGATGGTTATATTTCAAACATATCACGGTGTGTAAAAGAAGCACAATGTAAGGTTTCAGGCATGAAAAGTCATGATTGTCATGTTTTTATGCAAAGACTTCTTCCTGTTGCGTTCCGACCTTACTTGCCTAGACCACTATGGGAGGCATTAACTGAATTGTCAGTATTTTTTTGGGACATCTGTGCTACAAATTTAAATGTCCACCACATGGAGTTGATGCAGATGAATGTAATTAAAATAATTTGTAAACTTGAAAGGATTTTTCCTCCATCTTTATTTGACTCAATGAAACACTTAACGATACATCAACCTTATGCGACACAAGTTGGTGGACCCGTTCTGTAACAACCCAGATTTTTTTTTTTTTATTATTTTTATATCTAACACATATGGTACCGGAAATCAGCGAACCTGATTACCTCGCATCATCAAAATACCATCCATACAATCAACATTTCATTAAAAGTGGATCTTACATAAACATGTAGTATTATGGTTGCATAATTAGAAAATTCATATTAAAAATATGCCTACATAGACATGAGTTTGCATTCCTATCGTAACTAATAGCCATTACAAATTTATACAGAAGGATTTAATAAAAGTTATGCGTTCAGTACATTGTTTCATACGAAGTATATTGCGATTTAGTATGCATCTACGTGATTCCTTGCAAAAGTAGGTTCCCGTGTGTCGGGTTCCTAGACATCTGGTGGGTATGAGTCCCTGCGGTAGTATTAAACATTTAAGAGAATGTAATTACTTAATGATAATAATAATGATGAAGACTAAACGGTCTGGCAGTTAAATGAGGCATCAACATTTATAATCACTTCATATATTTGATATATATAGCTTGTAATGCAATATATATATACACCAACTATTGTAATTAACCATAATCTCAAACCCGACTATCCTCATAAGACATCATTTGCTAAGGTTAACCGTTCATTCACTCCGGTCATCCTTTCCGGATACCATTAGCCGAAGCTAATTATTCTTTTGTCCCGGCCATCCATTCGGATGCCATTCGCCGAAGCTAATCAATCGTTCGTCCCGGCCATCCCTTCGGATTCCATTAGCCGAAGCTAATCAATCGTTCGTCCCGGCCATCCATTCGGACGCCATTAGCCAAAGCTAATCAATCGTTCGTCCCGGCCATCCATTCGGATGCCATTAGCCAAAGCTAATCAATCATTTGTTCCGGCCATCCTTTCGGATGCCGTTAGCCGAAACCAATTAATCGTTTATCCCGGCCATCCTTTCGGATGCCATTAGCCGAAACCAATTAATCGTTTATCCCGGCCATCCTTTCGGATGCCATTAGCCGAAGCTAATCAATCATTTGTTCCGGCCATCCTTTTGGATGCCATTAGCCGAAGCTAATCAATCGTTCGTCCCGGCCATCCATTCGGATGCCATTAGCCGAAGCTAATCAATCGATTATTCACATTTAAGCATTCAACAATCTAATATAAACTCTATCGCATTCGAATAATATTCAACTTAAAATACTTCTTACGTGTCATATAAAAAGAGAGGTGTAATTCACCTACCTGATCTACTTCTGGGTTGTTCTTGTCTGGACGATGGTTCAATCCCGACTGCACCGCCTGCGACATCAATGTCCACAAAAATCAATATATATCTATTTTCAATTTCACATTCGTCACCATACTTATTTCAACAAAATCACACATTGAAACCATAAATTTCAACACCTAATCCATCAACAAAAATCCCAACAAAATCACACATTGAAATCATAAATTTCAACACATAATCCCTCAACAAAATTCCAACCGAAAACACACATTGAACCCATAAATTTCAGCACATAATCATTCAATAAAATCCCAACAAACCACACATTGTAACCATAAATTTCAGCATATAATCCATCAACAAAAATCCCAACAAACCACACATTGTAACCATAAATTTCAGCATATAATCCATCAACAAAATCCCAACAAAATCACACATTGAAAACATAAATTTCAACACATAATCCCTCAACAAAATTCCAACCGAAAACACACATTGAACCCATAAATTTCAGCACATAATCATTCAATAAAATCCCAACAAACCACACATTGTAACCATAAATTTCAGCATATAATCCATCAACAAAATCCCAACAAAATCACACATTGAAAACATAAATTTCAACACATAATCCCTCAACAAAATTCCAACCAAAAACACACATTGTAACCATAAATTTCAGCATATAATCCATCAACAAAATCCCACAAAATCACACATTGAAATCACAAATTTCAACACATAACAAATCTGCTGTCAAGACAGCACTCAGCAGTAATTGTAATGGCAATAAATCACACTTAACTCGAAAATTATCAAATACCAACGGTTAGTATGTAGCAAAACCTATTATATAAAACATATTAAAATTTCAGGGTATTTCAACGGTTGGATCTACCAAGATCGGAGTTAAACCAGAGACTGACCTTAAACTGGAGAGCTACTGTTAAGCATCAATATCTCCTTGCTGAAGTGTACCATTCTCATCTCCACCGTTCCGAACATGAATAACACTCATACGCACCACATACCCAAATTTCAGATTGATCCAACGGTGCAATAAAGGCAAACTAGCTGGCAGCTCTGACTGGCCGAAGAAACAGATTTAGCAATATTGTTCAAAAGATTACACGTCTCCACCAGAGCAATACCAGGATGATCCCTCCGGTGAACATTTAGTAACAAGTAAGGCGCACAGTATACCAAAAGTTTAGAGAAATCCAACGGTGGACGGAGGAGGAACTAGCTGGCGACTCTGACGAGTTTGAGGGGGTTTTCCAGAACTCTTCAGATGCCTGGATTTCTTAAACGGCTTCAGATTATAACAATCCCTCCGGTCCGATTTTAGACAATGGTTAGGTACATAACATACCCAAATTCCAGTCCGATCCAACGGTGGCCGGAGGAGATATTGTTCTCGGAGTACCACCCCTTCTTATCTTTTTCTCTCCAACCCCCCTCTAACTTATCTCCCCCCATTTCCTTTTAAATATATCTTTTTACCCCACCTCTTCTCTTCTTATAATTTTAAATCATAATCTTTTTATTTATTTCAATTTCACCCCTCTCAACTTATTTTTCTCATCCTTTAATTCATTCCTTGGGTTTTTTTTTTTTTGCAAGTTCATTTTGTTGCAGATTACTTACGGAATATTGACCTTGGTCGTATTTCTTTACGATTTTCTGTCGCGTCACGAAAACGGCAGCGAAAATCTAAATCAGCCTTTAATATATATATATATATTCTCTTGGGTGTTTACATTCTCCCCTCCTATTAGAAATTTTGTCCTCGAAATTAAATTAAATACCTATTTCAGGTAATAAATGCGAATACTTATTCTTTATCTCAGACTCTCTTTTCGACGTTTCTTCCTCTATTTGTGAGCTTCTCCATAATACTCTCCCCAATGTAACTCTCTTATTCCTTAGTATCATTACATCCCGATCTAAAATCTTGATGGGCTTAACTTCCATGGTTAAATCCTCTTTATAATCACCTGTACCCTGTCAATTGCCTGTTGTACCATTTCGGGTCCTAACAGCTTCCTTTGCCCTATTTCATCCCAACAAATTGAGGTACGACACTTCCGCTCATACAATGCTTCATATGGAGCCATACCAATAGTAGTTTGATAACTACTATTACAAGTAAATTCTACTAATGGGAAGTGATCTTCCCAATTTCCACCAATTTCCAGTACACAAGACCTTAAAAGATCCTCAAGAGTTTGAATGGTTCTCTCCGACTGCCCATCCGTCTGTGGATGAAATTCCGTGTTTAGATTTAATTTTGTTCCTAAAACCCATTGTGAACTAGGCCATAGTCTCGATGTGAACCTTGGATCCCGGTCCGAGACAATCGATACTGGTACCCCATGGAGTCTGACCACTTCATTTATGTACAATTTTGCAAGTTTATCCATTGAGTCTGTCATTCTCATAAGAAAAAACAAAAGACTTTGTTAGTCGATCCACAATAACCCATATGGCATCATTACCTTTCTTTCCCTTGGGTAATCCTATCACAAAATCCAAAGAGATATCCTCCCATTTCCATTCTGGAAACTGATAATAGCTGCAACTTCGCTGTAGGTTTCTGGTGTTCTACCTTCACTTGTTGACAAATCCCACAATTCGACACAATTTCTGCTATTTCTCTCTTCATATTTGACCACCAATAATATTCCTTTAAATCCTTATACATCGTTGTACTTCCAGGATGGTAGCAAAACGGGATTCATGAGCTTCTCTCAATACCTCATCTTTAAAGATCTCATTATTGGGCAAATAAATTCGTCTTCCCATAGCTATTAGTCTATCAGATAACACCTGAAAAGACTTTTCTATACACTGGTTCACATTCCCTTTAACCTTCCTTACCTTCTCATTACTTGTTGAGCCTCCAAAACTTTATCTCGAAGTACAGATCGGATTTTTAACTGGCTAACAATGACCCTTCAGGACCCAGACTTAGCCACAAACCCATTTTTCTCATTTCCACTATACTTCCTTGTCTCTTAATTTCTATATTATTCATAATTACTTTACCCTTTCTACTTAAAGCGTCTGCTACAATGTTAGCCTTACCAGGATGGTAGTCAATCACACAATCATAATCTTTTATTAACTCCACCCATCTTCTTTGGCGCATGTTTAACTCTTTCTGCGACATCAAATATTTCAAACTCTTATGATCTAAGAAGATTTGCAGTTGTGACCCATACAAAAATTGTCTCCATATTCTTAGGGCAAACACTACCGCTGCAAGTTCCAGGTCATAAACTGGATAATTCTCCTCATGTGGCTTTAATTGTCTGGATACATAAGCAATTACACAATCATGTTGCATCAGTACACATCCCAGACCTCTTTTTGAAACATCGTTATATACCCGCAAACCCTTATGTTCCTTGATGGAAGGGCCAACACAGGAGCAGAAGTGAGCCTTTTCCTTAGTTCTTGAAAACTCCCTTCACACTCCTCCGACCAGACAAATTTGACTTATTTGCGAGTTAGTTTGGTCAAAGGTGATGCTACGGTGGAGAACCCCTCCCTAAACCTCCGGTAATATCCTGCGAGACCCAAGAAACTTCGAATTTCTATCACATTAGTAGGCCTCTCCCATTTTACACACCTCTACCTTCTTTGGATCCATGAATATTCCTTCTGCAGAAATCACATGGCCCAAAAATACCACTTCCTTGAGCCAAAACTCACACTTATCCAGCTTTGCATACAATTTATTCTCCCTCAAAGTCTGTAACACGACCCGCAAATGTTGTTCATGTTCTGAATATGAACTAGAATATACCAAGATGTCATCGATAAATTCCACCATGTATTGATCCAAGTAAGGTGGAAACACTCGATTCATCAAATCTATGAACATCGCTGGTGCATTGGTCAACCCAAAAGGCATCAATAAGAACTCGTAATGTCCATAATGGGTTCTGAATGTTGTCTTCAGAATATCTTGTTCTTTAATTCTCAATTGATGATACCCCGACCTCAAATCTATCTTAGAGAATACCTTAGCACCCTTTAACTGATCAAACAATTCATCTATTCGTGGAAATAGATACTTGTTTTTTTTTTTATTACATGAGTTAACCAAACAGGACAACCCTTCCTCATTAACCTTCTAGCCCTTAAGACTGAAATCATACAGTTTGGAAGAACTTTTCTCTCTCCTTTAAATACAACATTCCTATTTCCTACCCCCTGGAGAGTCACTGTTTTGGTAAAACAATTCACTTGTGCCTTATGTTTGCTTAACCAATCCATGCCCAAAATTCAAGTCAAAGTCATATAATTCTAATGACATAAGGTCTACATTCAATCCCAACCCTTCAATATATAATTTAACTCCTCTATAGATATCATCAATATTCATGCTTTCTTCTAAAGTGGTACTAATTGTCACCCCTATTCGCAACTTGTGAGGCACCACATGCAATCATTCCACAATTCTACATAATACAAATGAATGACTAGCTCCAGAATCAATTAAAGTAAAATCTTGCATTGTATTTAACTGTATTGTACCTGTAACAGCCCGACCCAACTTGCAATATATTGTCCGCTTTGGGCCTTACCGCCCTCACGGTTTTGTTCCTGGTGACGTGAGCCCACTTCTGAGCCTGACGCTCCAAAACGCGTCTGACAAGTTAGCAATCAGCACTCTTAATAAGGCCAACTACCACTCCCTCACCCGCCGATGTGGGATATTACAGTACCTGCCACAATATCAGGCATAGCTCCTACATCCTCTTGAGTCATATGATATACCTGACCTTGAAATCTTCCCTCCTGAAACTTGGACCTCCCTCGAGTAACACTTATCCCTGACGAGGTAAGTCTAACAGGTCGATCAACCATAATCTGTCTGATGCTGACTCCCAACATCGGTCCTCTGACTTTGATTTCCCTTGGTAGCCCTACGAGGACAATCCTTCTTCCGATGACTCGTGTCCCCATAATAATAACAACTTCTACCCATATGTGGGCACTCCTTCCATCGATGCCCCTCTCCTTTGCAGATGTAGCATCTTCCTGCCATCGTAGAACAATCCCTCGGGTTTCTTTGCTCACACCTCTGACACTTTTCATACCCTGAGCAGCCTTACCAAATCCCGCACAGAATGGAGTTGCATAGCTATCATTATCATTCTCAGTTATTGTCTTAGTCCATTACGAAATATGTCTACTCTGTGGTGCTTCGTGGGAAAATAGGTGGAGGCAAAAGGTGTTAAATCCTGAATCCTCCTCTCTTGAGAATATTCCACAACCCATTTCCTATATATCTTTTGCCAATTGTACTACTATAACGACCCTCTCTAATCTAGAAGCTACACTAGAAGCACCTGCAACCATCCTTACCGCCAAGCCTGTACCATATATTCCATAAAAGCCCAATCTAAAAATATGTTCAGCGCAACCATCGGCGCTACTAGGGAGATATATTGATTTGTCGCTCGCCTTCAAATGCCTCCGCAGGAGGCACATCTACCCGTCGAGAAATAGAATTTTCCTGACCTCCTGTTGGTTCACTCCTCTCGGAATGAACCAATACCGCGGGCATATAAAATGTAGTATCTACCACGGAATCCGCTTCATACTGTCATAATGTAAACTCGACCCCCTTCCTCATGTAGGGGTTGGGTCAGTCCTAGCTTGCTGTCTGGTTCGAACCATCCTATAATACCTTTCAAAAATCACCACAACAATTCCATTATCATTGATCCTCAGGATCAAGACCAGGTGCTCTGATACCAACTGTAACAACCCAGATTTTTTTTTTTTTTTTATATCTAACACATATGGTACCGGAAATCAGCGAACCTGATTACCTCGCATCATCAAAATACCATCCATACAATCAACATTTCATTAAAAGTGGATCTTACATAAACATGTAGTATTATGGTTGCATAATTAGAAAATTCATATTAAAAATATGCCTACATAGACATGAGTTTGCATTCCTATCGTAACTAATAGCCATTACAAATTTATACAGAAGGGTTTAATAAAAGTTATGCGTTCAGTACATTGTTTCATACGAAGTATATTGCGATTTAGTATGCATCTACGTGATTCCTTGCAAAAGTAGGTTCCCGTGTGTCGGGTTCCTAGACATCTGGTGGGTATGAGTCCCTGCGGTAGTATTAAACATTTAAGAGAATGTAATTACTTAATGATAATAATAATGATGAAGACTAAACGGTCTGGCAGTTAAATGAGGCATCAACATTTATAATCACTTCATATATTTGATACATATAGCTTGTAATGCAATATATATATACACCAACTATTGTAATTAACCATAATCTCAAACCCGACTATCCTCATAAGACATCATTTGCTAAGGTTAACCGTTCATTCACTCCGGTCATCCTTTCCGGATACCATTAGCCGAAGCTAATTATTCTTTTGTCCCGGCCATCCATTCGGATGCCATTCGCCGAAGCTAATCAATCGTTCGTCCCGGCCATCCCTTCGGATGCCATTAGCCGAAGCTAATCAATCGTTCGTCCCGGCCATCCATTCGGACACCATTAGCCAAAGCTAATCAATCGTTCGTCCCGGCCATCCATTCGGATGCCATTAGCCAAAGCTAATCAATCATTTGTTCCGGCCATCCTTTCGGATGCCGTTAGCCGAAACCAATTAATCGTTTATCCCGGCCATCCTTTCGGATGCCATTAGCCGAAACCAATTAATCGTTTATCCCGGCCATCCTTTCGGATGCCATTAGCCGAAGCTAATCAATCATTTGTTCCGGCCATCCTTTTGGATGCCATTAGCCGAAGCTAATCAATCGTTCGTCCCGGCCATCCATTCGGATGCCATTAGCCGAAGCTAATCAATCGATTATTCACATTTAAGCATTCAACAATCTAATATAAACTCTATCGCATTCGAATAATATTCAACTTAAAATACTTCTTACGTGTCATATAAAAAGAGAGGTGTAATTCACCTACCTGATCTACTTCTGGGTTGTTCTTGTCTGGACGATGGTTCAATCCCGACTGCACCGCCTGCGACATCAATGTCCACAAAAATCAATATATATCTATTTTCAATTTCACATTCGTCACCATACTTATTTCAACAAAATCACACATTGAAACCATAAATTTCAACACCTAATCCATCAACAAAAATCCCAACAAAATCACACATTGAAATCATAAATTTCAACACATAATCCCTCAACAAAATTCCAACCGAAAACACACATTGAACCCATAAATTTCAGCACATAATCATTCAATAAAATCCCAACAAACCACACATTGTAACCATAAATTTCAGCATATAATCCATCAACAAAAATCCCAACAAACCACACATTGTAACCATAAATTTCAGCATATAATCCATCAACAAAATCCCAACAAAATCACACATTGAAAACATAAATTTCAACACATAATCCCTCAACAAAATTCCAACCAAAAACACACATTGAACCCATAAATTTCAGCACATAATCATTCAATAAAATCCCAACAAACCACACATTGTAACCATAAATTTCAGCATATAATCCATCAACAAAATCCCAACAAAATCACACATTGAAAACATAAATTTCAACACATAATCCCTCAACAAAATTCCAACCGAAAACACACATTGTAACCATAAATTTCAGCATATAATCCATCAACAAAATCCCACAAAATCACACATTGAAATCACAAATTTCAACACATAACAAATCTGCTGTCAAGACAGCACTCAGCAGTAATTGTAATAGCAATAAATCACACTTAACTCGACAATTATCAAATACCAACGGTTAGTATGTATAAAAACCTATTATATAAAACATATTCAAATTTCAGGGTATTTCAACGGTTGGATCTACCAAGATCGGAGTTAAACCAGAGACTGACCTTAAACTGGAGAGCTACTGTTAAGCATCAATATCTCCTTGCTGAAGTGTACCATTCTCATCTCCACCGTTCCGAACATGAATAACACTCATACGCACCACATACCCAAATTTCAGATTGATCCAACGGTGCAATAAAGGCAAACTAGCTGGCAGCTCTGACTGGCCGAAGAAACAGATTTAGCAATATTGTTCAAAAGATTACACGTCTCCACCAGAGCAATACCAGGATGATCCCTCCGGTGAACATTTAGTAACAAGTAAGGCGCACAACATACCAAAAGTTCAGAGCAATCCAACGGTGGACGGAGGAGGAACTAGCTGGCGACTCTGACGAGTTTGAGGGGGTTTTCCAGAAATCTTCAGATGCCTGGATTTCTCAAACGGCTTCAGATAATAACAATCCCTCCGGTCCGATTTTAGACAATGGTTAGGTGCATAACATACCCAAATTCCAGTCCGATCCAACGGTGGCTGGAGGAGATATTGTTCTCGGAGTACCACCCCTTCTTATCTTTTTCTCTCCAACCCCCCTCTAACTTATCTCCCCCCATTTCCTTTTAAATATATCTTTTTACCCCACCTCTTCTCTTCTTATAATTTTAAATCATAATCTTTTTATTTATTTCAATTTCACCCCTCTCAACTTATTTTTCTCATCCTTTAATTCATTCCTTGGGTTTTTTTTTTTTTTGCAAGTTCATCTTGTTGCAGATTACTTACGGAATATTGACCTTGGTCGTATTTCTTTACGATTTTCTGTCGCGTCACAAAAACGGCAGCGAAAATCTAAATCAGCCTTTAATATATATATATATTCTCTTGGGTGTTTACACGTTCAATATCGATGGATGAAAATTGTCTAAATTTTTGTTGTTGTTCAAAAGAATATGTCTTTGAAGTAGAAAGACAAAGGTGCGTTTACTATCCCATGTACTATTGGCAATGGTGGTTTTAAAAGGGTTTTATGCGATTTAGGTGCATCCATTAGTGTTATGCCTAAACATGTTTATGATTCTCTTAGTTTGGAGCCTTTGAATAAAACTAGCATTGTAATACAACTTGCAGATCATAGTTTTGTTTACCCACTTGATGTGATAGAAGATGTCCTAGTCAAGATTGATAGTTTGGTAATTCCATGTGACTTTTATATTCTTGATATGGAACATGATTCTTGTGATTCTAGCAATCCAATATTATTTGGAAGACCATTCTTGAAAATTACCAATACAAAAATTGATTGTGGTAAGGATACTTTGTCTATGGAGGTAAGAAATGAAAAGATTGAATTTAATTTTCATGATGCAATGAAATATCCTTATAGCAATGTTTATTATATCACATGTTATGAACGAATTGATAAGTGTGTGCATCAAGTTTGTGATTTTAATTGTATGGATGGATTAAGCGTAGCTTTGAGCTATGACTATGATTTTACCCAATTGGAGGAGATGGAGAGGCACCTATTTGTTCCCCAAAACATTCACGAAGTGGTGGCTTTGCAAGCTTTGCAAATTGTTCCGCATGTTGAAATTACAAGTTTAGATACTAATAAAGTTCTCAAGGTCAATGGGCATCGATTGAAACCTTTTTACGAAAGTTGGACGACAAAAATCACCACTTATATGAAGAATGAGCATGTCATGTCACATGTCGAGCCAATGACACAAAACACAAGCGCTTACTGGGAGGCAACCCAACACAAAAAAAATCAGATTTGCTTTATTTTTCCCTTATCTTTTATTTTTCACATTTTATTTCTTTTTTGTCAGTCTCCTATATTTCTTTTCTTTTATTTTCAACATTGAGGACAATGTTGTGTTTTAAGTGTAGGGGTATTGGGAAAACGTCAGTTTTCTTATTTTGGTTTTCTTTATTCTTCCATAAGAAAAAAAAAGAAAAAGAAAATTCTATGATTGATCTTTATGAACTCCCATTGGTTTATGAGAATATGAGTATTATGTATGAGAATTAAGTGAGATAGATGAATATATAATTTGAATGAATGAGTGTGCATGCAAGTTTTAATGTTTAATTGGTTTAAGGATTGACTCACAAAATATGTCATGTTGACTTTATAGTGTTAAACCAATGAAAGCTTTTGAGCCTTCAACATTATATTCTTTGATTGTACTTTCTTTTAATGAATGTATCTCTAGAACTTGCTTCATATCTTGTTGAGATTACATTCGCATTACATATATGCATGAAGATGATAAAGGCATTAGGAATTTTAACCACTTGAGCCAAAAAGTCAACCTAAAGCATATTATCCTTAGTGAGCCCCTTTTGAGCTTGTTTATCTTTTCTTTGCTTTATCCATGTATAAGCCTTAAGCTTTATATGTTTTCCTCTTTTCCCCTGGCCAAGGATAAGTAGAGCATATACTTATGATATCTCATGGAATTATGGTTGGAAATTATGTGAAAAGAAAGAAGTGATGCTTGATGAAAAGATGGGCAAATTTGCCAAAGGTGAAAAAAAAAGAGAAAAAAAAGAAGAAAAAGAGAAAGAAATAGAAAAAAAAATAAAAAAATAAAAAAATAAAAAAAAAGAAGAAGAAAAGAAAAGAAAAGAAAAGAAAAGAGCTTGAAATCAAAAGTAGCTACGCATTGATGGGAGATTAAGAGATTGGTCATGGTTATTTTTAATTTAATTTTTTTTACCTATCATTTCTCGAGGACGAGCAAGAGCTAAATTTAAAAAGGAGGTGATTGGAGCTAATTGATAGATTTGACCTTCAGTCGATATTTTGTGTAGAGCAGAAGCTCTAGAGATTGAAATGAAGTGATTCCAGTGGAATTCAAAAGCTAACATCCATAACATTCTGGAAAGCTAAGGAAAAAGAAATAAAATAAGGAAGATCATGGAAATTGCAGCCTTCAAAGTCAAATCTTGCAATCTGCCGATGTCAACCTTTGTCCATTACAACTTCAATATCTCGAGCTACAGAAGTCCGATTGATGCAAAACTAATTTTGTTTGATTCATGACTCAAATACCTATAAAAGATCTAAATATCAGTTAAAAAATATCTGTTATGAATGAGATATGAATTTTACAAGGGACAACTAAATTCTACCAACTTAAGGAAGGACTATTTTGTAAAATAGAAATTAGGGTTTCTAAGCATATATAAAGGAGGAGAGGCAGCAATGGACTTCAGCCAATAGCAAAGAAAACACAAATATTCCTCCTCCAAACCCTAAATCATGTTTTCTTCCTATTTTATTTATTTATTTGTTCAATAAACATGCAAGGCTAGACTCTTTTGCTTGGTTGCAAGGACACAGAAACCTTCAGATTTCAAGAACTATGAGATCTATTTTTACCTCAATTTTCAGTTTATATGATGAATATGTTTGTTCTCCTATGCTTATTTTCCTATGATTGTATATTTAATTGCTAAGAGCGGACTCAAAGTTATTATTGTAGACAATCTATTGCTAAGTTTGATATTAAAACTAGAGTTGTGGCATATGAACTTGTGAAGCAACTAAGTTAATAATTGTAGCAGATTTACGTTATTAATCTTAGGGAGAACATTCAATCGAACTAAACATATATTGCAGACAATTATGTTTCTTAATTGATCAATTTATCTAGTTTAATGATGCCATTGAATCAAATTACTAGTATAGACACTGTGGTTGTTTGATGGTTAGGGTAAGTTATATGGCAGATCCATCAACGAACTAATTTTAAGAAGAGATAAATATTCAGAATATAAATTGATGTGTCGTTTCCATGATCAGTTCTGATTTTTGTAGGTGGATGTTGACTTGTGACCAAGGTTTGCTTTATTGATAAATTTTAGTTTTATATAATTTTCACTTAGTTTGCTTTAGCCTAGCCTAGACAACTTCTAACCTCCCCTATTGCATAGCATATTGCATGAAAATTTGAATTAAATCGTTATTATGGGATCGACCCCTTGCTTGCTCTATAGTATCTTGTTTGATTTGTTTTAAGCTAGGGTAATTAATTTGTGCGACCAGGACATCACAACAATTTGCCTCTTCGAAGTGCATGACAAGACCATTTATGTTTTTAGCAATGATCATTTTTGGGCCAAAGAATCTGGGAAAAAAACTTGATGTGTTTCTAATACCTTTGATTGAAGAATTGAATAAGTTGTGTTTTGTGGGTGTTGAAACTTATGATATATACAATAAAGAAAATTTTCAATTAAAAGCAGCTTTGATGTGGACCATTAGTGATTTTCTAGCATATGATATGTTATCGGGCTAGAGTATTCATGGAAAATTATCTTGTCCTTATTGTATGGAGCATAGCAAGGCATTTAGATTAAAACATGGTGGGAAAACTTCATTTTTTTACTGTCATCGACGATTCCTACCCATGAATCACCCTTATAGTTATCAGTCCGATAAGTTTATAAAAGGAGTAATTGAAGGCTCCCTCCTTTTCCACGTCGATGTGGTTTAGAAATGTTAGATGAAGTGTCTAAGTTTAATGACGGATATGTTAGTAGCTCTTCAAACTATAATAAAATTCTTGAATTTGGTGTCTATCACAATTGGGTGAAGAAAAGCATTTTCTGGGAGCTTCCATATTGGCATACAAATCTAATTCGTCAAAACCTAGATGTCATGCAAATTGAGAAAAATTTCTTTGACAATATATTTTATGCAGTAATGGATTGTCCTCATAGAAGCAAGGATAATGTAAAGGCTAGGTTGGATATTCAGTTGTATTCTAAGAATCTAAACTTACATTTGCAACAAGATGCAAGTGGTCAAGTTTACAAACCAAAAGTCACTTATTATCTCTTCAAGAAACAACAATAACAATTGTTGTCATGGATGAAAGAATTGTCCTTTCCTGATGGTTATACTTCAAACATATCATGATGTGTAAAAGATGCACAATGTAAGGTTTCAGGCATGAAAAGTCAAGATTGTCATGTTTAAATGCAAAGACTTCTTCCTGTTGCGTTCCGACCTTACTTGCCTAGACCACTATGGGAGGCATTAATTGAATTGTAAGTATTTTTTCGGGACATCTGTGCTACAAATTTAAATGTCCACCACATGGAGTTGATGCAAATGAATATAATTGAAATAATTTGTAAACTTGAAAGGATTTTTCCTCCATCTTTCTTTGACTCCATGGAACACTTAACGATACATCTACCTTATGAGACACAAGTTGGTGGACCTGTTCAATATCGATGGATGAGAATTGTCTAAATTTTTTTCCTATCCATGGAGAAAATTGTCTAATTTTTTTTATAGATGGGAGTTATCACAAGAAGAAATGAAAATTGCATACAACTATGTCATTTTCAATTGTCAAGAATTGAAACCTTATATAGAGTAAGTGTGAAATATTTTATTTTGGTTCTTAATTTATAATAATTTAATTTCAACTAACAATTTAAAATTTAGGCAATGTCGTCAAGAGCTAGAGTCACAACAATCACAATTGAGGGATGTTGAAATTGAAAAACTATGTGAGGAGATATTTCCAATTTTGTTGAAAAATCATATAAGTATTTTCAGCACACATTTTGTTAACTTATCTATTTTGTATGAAATAATAATCCATACATTGTTATTGTTATGCTAGGTTCAATACAAATCAACTGGAATTGAGAATCAAATCGTTGCACTTTCTATGGGCCCAACAAATTCAGTGAAATGTTATAATGGGTATTATTTCAATGGGTTTAAATCCCACACTAAATGCTATGGGCGATTTAAAAAAAACAATGAATAGCGGGGTTTGTGTGAAAGGAAGTTGCTATAATGATAATGAAATTGATTATTATGGAATGCTTGAAGAAGTGATTTGGCTTAAATATTTAGGGAGTAAGTGCAAGGTATTTATGTTTAAGTGTCATTGGTACGATACAAAACATAGGCTTAAAGTGCATCGTTCAAATGGTTTGGTTGAAATCAAGCATACCTCTAGACTACATGGCAATGAAGATTTTGTCTTGGCGCAGCAATGCCAACAAGTCTAAGTCTAGTATACGTGTCCACCAGATAATAAATCATCAGAATGGTGGACAGTTATAAAGATAGTTGCTAGAAGTCGTTATAACGTTGATATGGGTGAATTTATTGAAAACACTGACAATGTTAAATCATTTGATGTTGATCAATCAGATGAAATTTCTCAATCATGTTGTAATCAAATATATTTGTTGACACATCTTATTATGAAGAAATCAACCAACATGAGTTGCTCCGGGTAGAGGCAAATTGGGGAGAAGTTGAAATGGCTTCAGATGAAGAAATTGATTATGATAATGATGTTGGTGGTGATGATGATAATGATGATAATGATGATGATGTGACTAGGAGTGATGATAATAATGATTAGCATGATATTGTATTTGCACATAGTTTAATGAAATATTTTTATTGATGATAATGATGAGTAGCATGATGCTTGTATTTCTTATATGTAATGAAATATTTTTACTGATGATATATAATATTCTTTTGTTCATAATTTTTTTATTGTCAAATTAAATAGTTTTTAGCAACAACACTTATTGATGACAATACAAATGTTTTAGAATGTCTAGATGTGGATCCATATTAGATTCCAGGAGTGATAGGTTTGCATCCAGATCGAATTGAACTCCATCTAGGGTGAATAAGAAAGCATCCACTTCTCGCCAACCTGAGCTTCAAAACTTATAGGATTATTATATACCTAGATTCGAGAGTACATTTCCTCATCAAGAAGATTATGGGAGGTTAAATGCATATGAAGATTTTGGGTTTCAAAATTTGCTTGCAACTTAAGGTTTCCCTCGAGATGACCCGACCATTTATAGAGAGTTTAATTTACATCAGGGTTATGAGGGAGTAGTTGGTGATGATGATGAGGATGATGACATTAGAAATCAAGTTGAGGGAGCTGCTGGTAACATGAGATCTTCAGAGGATCAAGATTGTCTCCCATCAATCCATGGTTCAACCTCTTCTCCAAACAATAAAAGCATTAAACATAAGAGTTTTGTCACTGAAATCGATCCACTTACAAGAAAAAGAGAACTGAGTGTGTATGGAACAATAGAGTAAGTTTAATTTATTATTTTACAGTTATTATTTGAGTCATTATTTGTTTCATAAAAGTTTGTTATTATAATATTTAAGGTTCAATAACTCATCATGTGGACGTGAAATCAGAGGCATATTCAGAGCTAATTTCAAGGGAGCATGGCACTCTTGGAAAAAAGTTGATTCAGTGTGTAAGGATGAACAGTTTAAAGAGTTCAAGGTATGAAAAAAAATTAATGCTTATTTTATTACATTTTTTTAGATGAATTCACGCAACTAAGTACATACTTATGATAATGAATAAATTATGAGAATATGCTAGCTGATAATGAATAAATTATGATATACTTGCTTCTAAAGTAACATTTTTTCTGTAATATTTGCTAATGTTGTTTGCTATTTTTTTAACTTATCATGCGTATTTGATAGAAAAAATACATCTTCCCTAAAGAAGATGAACAAATTGTTCATAATATTTGGGAAGATAAAGCTCGGATTTCCTTAAACCAACAATTGGCATGAGCTCACAATAAAGCTATGTTAATAATGAAGACCATAAATATTATCGATTGCCTGGATAAAGGTCCTATTTGGATACAAAATGAAGATTGGAATACCATGAAGTTTGGTCCACCATTGAATTCCAAAGATGATAGAAATCTTCAAAACGCAATCAATTGATATAAACAGATGGAAAAATAAGTACCCATTCTGGTGGTTCAGTTTTATTTGCATCATATCGAGCTTGTATGGTAAGAATTGTTGTTGTTCAACACTCGTTATTTTAATTATTTAATATTTTTGTTGCTTCTTTTTTTTAAATGTTGATAGCAAGAACAATCCAGGGGGAACGAACTTCCATGGGATGATGTCTTTTCAATTTTGCATTAGAATGCGAATGAGACCGGCACATTCATAGATAACAAGTCCAAAACAGTGGTGGTAAGTACTTTTATTTTTTTATATATATTTAAAATATCATTTCATATTCAAATTAATTTATTTTTATAGGTACTTGTTTGTTTGCAGGAAAATTATAGAAAGGAGATGATTGCAAAATATGGACTTGATCGGGAAATTCATCCTTTTTTTGATGGAGCAGCTTGGTGTGAGGCTTTAGGGGGGCACGCAAGGGTAGAGTATTTGGTGCACCTCGTATGCAAAATCTATAGTTAATGCAAGTTCTGCATCACATTCATACTTAGTGAAGTCATTATATCTTATCTCAACTTATCGAGAGTTGAAAGAGGAATTGAAAGAAAAAGATGATCTTATTATTGAAATGAAAAAAGAAATTGATTCCATTAAAGATTATTTTAGGAGCAATCATGAAAGCTATGGTAGGACATCAAATATGGGTCAAGGTATGCCAACACCTGTGATCTCATCGATGCCATCACATACAATGACACTTATGGGTCCTGTGTCTTCACCAGTGTATCGACCTCGACCCTAACTATCATATAGTGGTTCATCTTCCTCTCACCCACAGCATCGTAGATCATTTCCACCTTAAACACTTTAAAATATGTATTTTTTTATTCCATGTTGATTTACTTAAACATGTAAATGTAATTGAATCTCTGTTGTATTATGAATTTTAATTTACTAAATTTTTATTTCAACCATATTTATTTAGTTTTCAATATTAATGATACTTCAATATGTTCTACTAGTTTTAAAATATTTATTCATAATTAATTAAACAATAAATAAATTTAAAATTGATTAAAAAAATTAATTACCATTTGTAATGGATTGCAACCGCAAGAATGCAATGGATTACTTTTGTTGCTAATTAATATTAGAAATCGATTCCTTTATTATTTGCAACAGATCAATCTGTTGCTAATGACCCCTTTTTTTAGTAGTGAATGTTGATTTGAACTTTAAGATCTGAAGATAAATGAATTGGAAATAAACTCCTTCATAGAAGTTGTGAGTTAGGATTGTATGTTTCAAATAGG
The DNA here is from genome assembly GCA_009078335.1 of Salix brachista. Taxonomy (NCBI): domain Eukaryota; kingdom Viridiplantae; phylum Streptophyta; class Magnoliopsida; order Malpighiales; family Salicaceae; genus Salix; species Salix brachista. Next base: position 8,947,905 of record CM018588.1, on the reverse strand, counting down.
ATGAGAATCACTCATTCTGGAGTTCTAGAACTCCATATATAATGTAAAAACCAAGAAGAGTTTGGAGGAGTACTCTATTGGACATATTTTATAAATTTCAAAATATGAGGTTTAGGAAGCTTAAGGTTGAAATCGGGTTTTCTTACCTCTAAAAAGGTCATGAAAAGTTCTTATGGATAGACTAACTTTCATATTAGTGTAGCTAACTTTCATATTAGTTAAAGAACATGAAAAATGTAAGTATTTGAATGATGAAGAGTTGTAAGGATAGACTTAGTGTACATAAAGAAATAATAATTTGTAAGAACTTGAAATGAAATTATAATTTTGAGTTGAATTGAGATTATTAACAATGACTTTATTTGATATAGGGGGACATTTTGGAAGGGAGATCTCTAATGCAACAATATTATTTGATATCTTCACTCATATTTACCTAGTGTTTTTCCTATGTTTTGTTCTTTAACTGTCTTAATATTCTTTTTTTTATGTTTTGAAGGCAGTTTTGGATAAAAGATGCAAAAATAAGGTAATTGGAGGTGATTGACAAAGTTGACCTTCAATCGATGTTTTATGCATAGCGTAAGCTCTAGAGGTCGAAATGAAGTGATTCTAGTGGAATTAGAAAGATATAATCCAGAAATTTCTAGAAATCTAATGCAAGAAATATAAAAAAATAGAGCATTGAAATCTCAACATTCAAAGTCAAATCTCAAAATTTGTCAATGTTGACCTTTGGCCATTACGATTTGAATATATCAAGATCAAGAAGTCCAATTGATGCAAATTCAATTACAAGGAGGCGGGGGGCAGAAAGAGTGAGGCAACCAACAAAAGAGAGGAAACATAATATTTTTCCTCCAAACCTGAAATCATGCATTCTTCCATCGTTTGGAGTAGTTGTTCCATAGATATGCAAGGTTAATTTCATCTTCTTGGTTGTAAGTGTTGAAGATCATGGATATCAAGACTGCAGCAGATTGAAGATTAGAGCATGGGGTCCTATTTGATTTCTAGTATTAATGTTTAGATTAGTATTGAATTAGCTGTAGGGCATTTTATCTATTTCAGATCATGTTGATCATGTTTTCTAGCTTAGGTGCAATTTAAATTCTAGGACTTATCTAGTACAAGAAGAAGTTGTAATCAACTAGAACTCTTGTAATCATTTGTTTTTTGCTATAAATAAAGAAAAGGGATGGCAGTAACCTTACCTCGATTCTGCTTATTGTTTCTGAAATTCTGTTCTCTGATTGTTCTTCAATTTCTGGGCAAGTGTTCTTCAGGTTCTTCATTTCTGGCAATTCCAGAAATTGATTTGAACAGTGTCGGTTCTTGGGTAAATTGTTGACTTTTGTTGACTTTTTGTTTCTGATTTCTACAATTGGTATCAGAGCAGTGTTGTTCTTTGTGGGGATTGTGTGAAACACGAGTGATTTGTTTGTGAGGTCAATTAAAAATCAAGGCTTGACAGCTTTGAAGGGTTCTTAAATAAAACAGAATTTTTGGGGTTCTTTTTCGTGCACTTTTTGTGTGCAGTGTGAAATGGATTCTGGTGCAAGTTTTCCATCAAGAACACCTACATTTACAGGTGTGAATTATGGAGTGTGGGCTGTAAAGATGGAGACTTACCTGAGGGCTTTTGATCTATGGGATTATGTGGATACGGACAAGGTTCCAAATCCATTAAACAATAATCCAACTTTGAATCAAATAAAGTTTTTCAATGAAGAAAAAGCCAAGAGTTACAAAGCACTTACTAGCATGCATAATGCAGTAAGTGAGGAGATTTTTACAAGGATTATGACTTGTAAAACAGCCAAAGAAGCTTGGGATAAGCTAAAGGCTGAATTCCAAGGGGATGAAAAATCAAGGAGGATGCAGGTGATGAATCTGAGAAGGCAATTTGAAGCCTTGAGAATGAGGGAGACAGACACAATTAAGGATTTCTCTTCCCAAATCTCCAAGCTTGTGAATCAAGTGAGACTTTTGGGGGAAGATTTTCCTGATTCAAGGATTGTGGAGAAGGTTTTGGTGAGCTTACCCGACAGGTTTGAACATAAGATATGTTCCCTTGAAGATTCACAAGATTTCTCTGAAATCAGCCTTCAAGAGCTGATTAATGCTCTGCAATCAGTGGAGGAGAGACACTCTTATAGACATCAAGAGTCAAGTGGTGAAGCACTTGTGGCAAAAGTGAAAGACAAGCACCATGCCAAATCTGTTTTCAGAAACAGTTTTGAAAATAGAAGAGAAAAGAGCAGCAACTGGAAGCCAAGCAATTGGCAGTCATTCAACAGGAAAGGGAATACCTCAGGAGTGGAAAAGAGAGAAGAGTTTCCACCTTGCAAGTATTGCAAGAAGACTAATCACCGAGACTCTTGGTGCTGGCTCAAAAACATCCAGTGTAGAAGATGCAAAGAATTCGGCCACATGCAAAAATTTTGCAAGAAAACTGAAGTTGCAAGAATTGCACAGACTGAAGATGATGCTGAGGAGGAGAAAGAAGAGCAATTATTTATGGTAATTGCAGAACCTACATGCAACATAACTGAGGTAAAATCTTCACTTTGGCTCATTGATTCAGGTTGCACAAATCACATGACAGCAGACCTTGAATTGTTCAAAGAATTGGATAGAAACTTTTTGTCCAAAGTAAGAATTGCTAATGGAGATTATGTGCAAGTTGAAGGAAGAGGTGCAATTGCAGTTGACACTATGGCAGGTACGAAAATTTTAAGGAATGTTATGTATGTACCTCAATTGAAGCAAAATCTTGTGAGTGTGGGACAATTGTTAGAAACTGGATATGCATTGTCATTTAAGAATGGAATATGCAAAATTAAAGATGATAAAGGGGTGCTGTTATTGTCCACTAGAATGGTGAATAGAAGCTTTAATGTTGATTGGAATTCAACATATTTGAAAGCTAATGCATGTAGAGAGGATGAGTCAATACTTTGGCACAAAAGGCTTGGGCATTTTAATTATGCAGCCTTAAGGAAGATGTCTAACTTAGAGATGGCACATGGTTTGCCAAATATACTGAATGAGGATGTGTTTTGTGAAGCTTGTCAACTAGGGAAACAAACAAAAGTTGCTTTTCCTAATAATACACTTAGATCCACATCTAAGTTGCAGCTTGTGCACACTGATTTGTGTGGCCCTATGTCTAATGAATCCTTGAGTGGATCAAGGTATTTTCTCTTGTTCATTGATGACTATAGCAGGTTTTGTTGGAGTTATTTTTTGAAGGCAAAAGCTGATGTGTTTCTTGAGTTTCTGAAGTTCAAAGCTGCAGTTGAACTTGAAACTGGCTGTAAAATCAAAATTCTGAGGTCTGACAATGGGGGTGAGTATACCTCTCGGCAATTTGATGATTTTTTGGTGAAAGAAGGTATCAAACATCAGCTAACAATACCCTATACGCCTCAGCAAAATGGGGTAAGTGAAAGAAAAAATAGTACACTTATGGAGATGGCAAGGTGTTTGTTGTTTGAGAAAAAAATGCCCCTAAAATTCTGGGCAGAGGCTGTCAACACAACCACTTATATTTTGAATCGCATGGTTTCAAGGGTTTTAGGAGATAAAACCCCATATGAATTGTGGTATGATGCTAAACCTAGTATTGATCATTTAAGGGTGTTTGGTTGTGTTTGCTATGTGTTGAAACCTGAAATTAATAGAAAGAAGTTGGATAAAAAAGCTGAGATGGGAGTCTTTATTGGTTATAGCTCAAAATCCAAGGCTTATAAGGTTTATGTTGTAAATGCTGACAAAGTTATTGTTGCTAGAAATGTGAAGATGATAGAAAATGCAGCATGGAATTGGGAGAGCACAACTGAAACATTACCTAAACAGGTTCAATTTTATGAGCAAGAAAAGGATGAAGACAGTGATGACCAACCTGTGAGGGGCACAAGATCATTGGCTGAGATTTATAACAGATGCAATGTGGCTGATGCTGAACCTGTTGGAGTTGAAGAAGCTTTGAAATCTCAAGTGTGGATAGCTGCAATGAAGGAGGAGCTTGCAATGATTGAGAAAAACCAGACCTGGAAGCTTGTTGACAGACCTGCAAACAAGAAGATAATTGGGGTAAGATGGATTTTTAAGACAAAATTGAATGCTGATGGTAAGATAAACAAACATAAAGCAAGATTGGTGGTTAAGGGTTATGCTCAAGAGGCAGGGGTGGATTATACTGACACATTTGCCCCGGTTTCTAGACATGACACAATGAAGCTCTTGCTTGCTCTTGCGGCACAAAATGGCTGGTATGTTTATCAATTAGATGTTAAATCTGCATTTCTTAATGGTGTCTTGAATGAGGAAATTTATGTTGATCAACCAGTTGGGTTTGAGAATGATAATCCAAACCAAGTTTATCTTTTGAAGAAAGCTTTATATGGGCTCAAACAAGCTCCTAGAGCTTGGTATAGTAGGCTTGATGAACACTTGTTGAGCTTAGGATTTGAAAGAAGTGCAAATGAGGTGACCTTGTATGTTAAGCATGTTGATAAACATGTATTGATGGTGTCAGTATATGTGGATGATTTGCTGATCACAGGTGACAAGAAGAAGCTGATTGAAGAGTTCAAATTGAACATGAAAGAGCAATTTGAGATGAATGAGCTCGGCTTGTTGTCTTATTTTCTGGGAATGGAGGTAATGCAATCAGAACAAGGATGTTTTATTTGTCAAAAATCCTTTGTTCAGAAGATCTTGAATAGCTTTGCAATGTCAAATTGCAAATCAGTTTCTACTCCTATGATACTAGGACTGAAATTGGTGAAAGATGATGGAACACAAAAATGTGATGGAAAGACTTATAGAAGCTTGATTGGGAGCTTATTATATTTAACCATCAGAAGGCCTGACATTGTATTTGCTGTTAATTATCTTTCAAGGTTTATGCAGGACCCAAATCAAACACACTTCATGGCAGCCAAACGTGTGCTAAGGTATTTGTAGGGGACTAAGTCTCTCGGCCTGAATTTTGTGAAGTCCAAACCTGTCAGCCTTGTTGGCTATACTGACAGTGATTGGGGAGGGAGTGAGTGCATGATGAGCACCTCTGGATATTGCTTTGTTTTGGGTTCAAATGTTTTCAGCTGGCTTTCAAAGAAACAATCAATTGTTGCTCATTCTACAGCTGAGGCAGAATATGTGGCAGCTTATGTGGCAGCAAAACAATTGGTTTGGTTGAGGAAAATGCTTAAGGATCTTGATTGTGTTCAAGCTAATCCTACTGTCTTGCTATGTGACAACATGTCAGCCATAGCCATTTCGAAAAATTCTGTTTTTCACAATAAAACTAAGCACATGAAGATTAAGTACCATGCATTGAGGCAATTTCAACAAGAAGGGGAGTTAGAGATGGAATACTGCTCATCTAAGGAACAATTGGCTGATTTCTTTACCAAACCTTTAGCCAAAGACAGGTTTGAAGAATTGAGGATGAAGATAGGAATGTGCAGCCTTGTATCCAAGGAGGAGTGTTGAAGATCATGGATATCAAGACTGCAGCAGATTGAAGATTAGAGCATGGAGTCCTATTTGATTTCTAGTATTAATGTTTAGATTAGTATTGAATTAGCTGTAGGGCATTTTATCTATTTCAGATCATGTTGATCATGTTTTCTAGCTTAGGTGCAATTTAAATTCTAGGACTTATCTAGTACAAGAAGAAGTTGTAATCAACTAGAACTCTTGTAATCATTTGTTTTTTGCTATAAATAAAGAAAAGGGATGGCAGTAACCTTACCTCGATTCTACTTATTGTTTCTGAAATTCTGTTCTCTGATTGTTCTTCAATTTCTGGGCAAGTGTTCTTCAGGTTCTTCATTTCTGGCAATTCCAGAAATTGATTTGAACAATGTCAGTTCTTGGGTAAATTGTTGACTTTTGTTGACTTTTTGTTTCTGATTTCTACAGTAAGGACACAAAAACCTTTGGATTTTAAGAACCGTGAGATTTATTATTCCCTTTATTTCTAGTTTGTATAATGAATGAGTATGCTTGTTTTCCTATGCAAATATCCTATGATTGTTAATCTTAATTACTTGAGCGGACTCTAAGCTATTATTGTGAACAATTTATTGCTAACTTAGATGTCAAAACCGGAGTTGTGAGATCTAGACTTGTGAAGCAACTAAGCTTAATAATTGTGGCGGATATATGTTATTACCTTAGGGAGAACACTCAAACACAAAAACTATAAGCTGCAGACAACTTGGCTGTGTTAAAATTAACGAATTTATCTAGTTCTTAATGCTGCCATTGAACTACATCATTAATGCGGACAATGTGATTTTGTTTGTTGGTTAGGGTTAGTTATATGGCAAAACCCTTAATTTACCAATGTTAAGGAAGGATAAAAATTCTTAATATGAAATGAAGTTTTGTTTCAAGGATCGGTTCTAATTTCCATAGGTGGATGTTACTTGCAACCAAGGATTGTTTTCTTGAGAAGTTTCAATTTTAATTCATTGTTTAAAAAATCTGAACTAAAACATCCTCATGAGATCAACCCCTTACTTGCTCTATACTATCTTGTGTGTTTTATTTTATTTAGAATGTCTTTGAATTTATGGGTCCACAAGTTGAGTTTGAGTATTAGTGGTTGAAGATCTCGTATGCCAAGGGTATGGCTATCCTCTTTTCCTCTTTACTTGAGAAATTCTTCCTGCTGTAATTATGAGGCTGCTAGGATGGTTTTGCTCATATTGGACTGCAGCCTGTGCTGCTGAAAATTATCATCTGTGGTGGCCTCAAGTATTCTAGTGCTTTGCGGTTTGGATCGGTGGTGCTGATTTTTAAGAAGAAGAGATTGGCAAAATGAGGGAGTACAAAGGTTGCTTGGTTTGGATCGGTGGTGCTGATTTCCAATTCTGATTTTGTGAGGGAAGTGTCACAAGCAGGTTCAGATGTTTGGCTTGTGGTGCTTTTGTACAAGGATGGGTATGCAGAATGTCGCGTGCTTATGAAATGTTTGGAAGAATTGGCGGTGAAATATCCAGAGACAAAGTTTGATGAGATTGTGTTTATTGATTGTGTACTGAATTATCCAGATTATAATCTTCCTATTTTGCTAGTTTATAATAATGGTATTATGAAAGCTAATTTTGTTGGATTATGGAGTTTTGGACAGGTAATTTTCATGTGTTAACCCCATGATTTGTTGCTTTTAAGTGCTTTGTTTTGTTGTTTTGAGTTCTCACCTTTTATATTCTTCTATTACACTAGTTTTATCCTCCAAATCTATAAATTGTTCCATGAATTTTTTTACAAATAGAGCTTTTAGGCGTGTTTGGTGAGAATCTTCTCCTAGAAAAAAAAAAACTTTGTTGCCTATTGATTGTAACTCTCCATAATGTTGTATATTGGTTAGTATAGGATTAGAAATTGAAAAACCCTCATAAACATCTGTGTTTTTATCCATTTGGAAAATTAGCTCATGAGAAAAAGATTTTGGTCAAAATATGCATGAATAATTTAGTCAATTCATCCCAACTGGACTAAATTGCTTTAACCCATCCTCTCTTACTTTATCTCTTCTTCTTTTTCTTTTTTTTATTGTCCACCTCTTATAGTGGCAAGTTCTGTTTGTTTTCTTCCAAACCCTTAACTATCTGCCAATCAGATCCTGTACTAAACAGTGGTCACGATGGAACTGATCTATCAAGAGATTCTGTGATTGAAGGAGTTAAGAGGAGGCTCATCGAGAAGGTTGTGAAGGAGCATGAAGACACTATCAAAAGTACTTTCATTTTCCTCCCCCTCTTCTTTTGTGCTTCCGTGAGGGAGAGTAGGAAAGTTATGTTGTATGTAAATAGAGTATCTCTATTACTTTGTGGATATTTTCTCTTTTATTCCCTAGTTTATTGGTTTATCTATAGTCTGAAACCAAGATCTGTTTATAGGAAGATTGTAGTTGAAGAGGCTTATAACTTGTAAGAATCTTAGTTTTAATGTATTTACTCAATTGTCAACATTTATTTCGTTCAAGCTTTGAGCTTAGTATAAAAATTATTACACAGTTGCCATTTTCATCGGTAATAGCCCTTTGAAGTTATCAAGTTGCTATTTTCATTGGCTATAGCCCTTTGAAGAAGAGTTTTCTTATTTATGTATTCAAAGTCACTACAAGTCGATGATAAATTGAAACCCCCTTGTATGCCAATGACATGCATGGAAAGATGGGACATTGTGCAATGTTAATTTGAAAGCATGTATTCAAAAGCATAACACAGACAAAGGCAAAACCACAATGAATTATTGTGCTAGAGCCTTTTGATTAATGCTTGCTTTCGTGACGGGTGATCCTGCATTATCGATGTCCTGCCACTTTATTGGCACTGTTTCTATGTGAAGCCCAGGAATAAAATATACAAAGAGAGGGAGATTTATAATAATTTAAAATGTTGTTATAATATAAAATTTAAAAAAAAAAGAAACAAAAGGGGCTGAAATATATAAAAAAGAATTATTTTAACTAACTATTGAATTATAAGAAACAATTTGGTGCTTATTGATGATGAAAAGAAAAGGGGAAAGGAAAGGTCACATGACAGAAAAAAAGGATTATATAGAAACAAAGAGCCAGGTTTAAATTATGGGTTCTTTTGGAGGAAATGAATAATAACAACGAATTTGATTTGTCTGTCCCTGGTATGGGAGGCTAATGCTGGTTAACATCGGCATTACCAGTACGTGGGAGGAGAAAAATAAATCTTGATTAACTATTCGGGTTTAAAATAGGTACATGCAGGACTGCAACTTTGATGAAGGATCAAACATGAGAGAAAATCATTTTGAAGAACAGATTATGCCGCACTCTGCTTCGTTAAAAACCAAGCACAACTAGACATTCAAATGGTAATATCATGTGCTTCTCGTATCGAAATAATACTATTCAGAAATCCAGGGTCATCTACACATAGAACACTACAACTTTGATACAGCATCTAATACGCGAGAAAATTGTTTTGAAGAGCAGAATCTACCGTAATCATCTTCGTAAACAACCAAGTGAAACTAGACATTCAAACATGAATATTATGTTCTTCTGGTAACAAAATCAGGCGATTCACAATTCCAGGGTCATCTACACGTATAGGACTACAACTTTAGTCATAGATCTAACACGAGAGAAAATTGTTTTGAAGAGCAGAATCTACTACAACCAGCTTCGTTAAAAACCAAGCGAAACTATACATTCAAATGAGAATATCATGTGCTTCTGGTATCAAAATCAGGCTATTAAAAAAACCACAGCCATTTATACTTGCAGGATTGCAACTTTGATGAAGGATCAAACACAAGAGAAAACTGTATTGAAGAACAGAATCTGCCGCAATCTTCATGGTTACAAACCAAGCGAAACTAGACATTCAAACGGGAATATCATGTGCTTCTGGTATCGAAATAAGGTGATAAAAAAACCCAGAGCCATTTATACATGCATGACTGCAACTTTGATGAAGGATCAAACACGAGAGAAAACTGTTTTGAAGAACAGAATCTTCCAAAATCTGCTTCGTTAAAAACCAAGCGAAACTAGACATTCAAATGGGAATATCATGTGCTTCTCGCATCAAAATAAGACGATTCAAAAATACAAGATCATCTTTACATATAGCACTACAACTTTCATACAAGATCCAACAAGCAAGAAAATTGTTAAAGAGCAGAATCTGCAGTAATCATCTTCGTAAACAACCAAGCGAAACTAAACATTCAAACAGGAATATCATGTACTTCTGGTAGCGAAATCAGGCTATTCATAATTCCAGTGTCATCTATATGTACAGGACTGCAACTTTGATGAAGGATCCAACACGAGACAAAACCGTTTTGAAGAATACAATTTGCCGCAATCTTCATGGTTACAAACCAAGCAAAACTAGACATTCAAACAAGAATATCATGTGCTTCTGGTGTTGAAATCAGGTGATAAAAAAAACAAGAGCCATATATACATGCAGGACTACAACTTTGATGAATGATCAAACACGAGAGAAAACTGTTTTGAAGAACAAAATCTGCCAAAATCTACTTCATTACAAACCAAGCAAAACTAGACATTCAAACGGAAATATCATGTGCTTCTGGTATCGAAATTAGGCGATTCAAAAATCTAGGGTCATCTTCACATACAGGATTACAAACGAGAATATCATGTGCTTCTAGTAGCGAAATTAGGCGATTCAAAAATCCTGGGTCATCCATACGTATAGGACTACAACTTTGATGTAGGATCCAACACGAGAGAAAACTGTTTGGAAGAAGAGAATCTTCCACAATTAGCTTCGTTAAAAACCAAGCGAAATTATACATTCAAATGGGAATATCATGTGCTTCTGGTATCAAAATCAGGCTATTAAAAAATCCAGAGACATCTATACGGATAGGACTACAACTTTGATGAAGGATCCAACACGAGAGAAAATCGTTTTGAAGAGCAAAATTAGCTGCAATCTGCTTCTTTAAACCAAGAGAAACTACACATTAAATCGGGAATAGCATGTGCTTCTGGTATTGAAATCATGCGATTAAAAAATCCAGATCATTTATACATAAAGGACTACAACTATGATGAAGAATCCAACACGAGAGAAAACCTTTTAGAAGAAAAGCATCTACCACAATCATCTTGGTTAAAAAACAAGCAAAACTAGACATCCAAACGGGAATATCATGAACTTCTAGTAGCGAAATCAGGCGATTCAAAATCAAGGGTCTATACGTACAGGACTGCAACTTTGATGAAGGATCAGCACGAGACAAAACCGTTTTGAAGAATACAATTTGCCGCAATCTTCATGGTTACAAACCAAGCAAAACTAGACATTCAAACAAGAATATCATGTGCTTCTGGTGTTGAAATCAGGTGGTAAAAAAAACAAGAGCCATATATACATGCAGGACTACAACTTTGATGAATGATCAAACACGAGAGAAAACTGTTTTGAAGAACAAAATCTGCCAAAATCTACTTCATTACAAACCAAGCAAAACTAGACATTCAAACGGAAATATCATGTGCTTCTGGTATCGAAATTAGGCGATTCAAAAATCTAGGGTCATCTCTACATATAGGATTACAAACGAGAATATCATGTGCTTCTAGTAGCAAAATTAGGCGATTCAAAAATCCTGGGTCATCCATACGTATAGGACTACAACTTTGATGTAGGATCCAACACGAGAGAAAACTGTTTGGAAGAAGAGAATCTTCCACAATTAGCTTCGTTAAAAACCAAGCGAAATTATACATTCAAATGGGAATATCATGTGCTTCTGGTATCAAAATCAGGCTATTAAAAAATCCAGAGACATCTATACGGATAGGACTACAACTTTGATGAAGGATCCAACACGAGAGAAAATCGTTTTGAAGAGCAAAATTAGCTGCAATCTGCTTCTTTAAACCAAGAGAAACTACACATTAAATCGGGAATATCATGTGCTTCTGGTATTGAAATCATGCGATTAAAAAATCCAGATCATTTATACATAAAGGACTACAACTATGATGAAGAATCCAACACGAGAGAAAACCTTTTTGAAGAAAAGCATCTGCCACAATCATCTTGGTTAAAAAACAAGCAAAACTAGACATTCAAACGGGAATATCATGAGCTTCTAGTAGCGAAATCAGGCGATTCAAAATCAAGGGTCTATACGTACAGGACTGCAACTTTGATGAAGGATCCAACACGAGACAAAACCGTTTTGAAGAATACAATTTGCCGCAATCTTCATGGTTACAAACCAAGCAAAACTAGACATTCAAACAAGAATATCATGTGCTTCTGGTGTTGAAATCAGGTGGTAAAAAAAACAAGAGCCATATATACATGCAGGACTACAACTTTGATGAATGATCAAACACGAGAGAAAACTGTTTTGAAGAACAAAATCTGCCAAAATCTACTTCATTACAAACCAAGCAAAACTAGACATTCAAACGGAAATATCATGTGCTTCTGGTATCGAAATTAGGCGATTCAAAAATCTAGGGTCATCTCTACATACAGGATTACAAACGAGAATATCATGTGCTTCTAGTAGCAAAATTAGGCGATTCAAAAATCCTGGGTCATCCATACGTATAGGACTACAACTTTGATGTAGGATCCAACACGAGAGAAAACTGTTTGGAAGAAGAGAATCTTCCACAATTAGCTTCGTTAAAAACCAAGCGAAATTATACATTCAAATGGGAATATCATGTGCTTCTGGTATCAAAATCAGGCTATTAAAAAATCCAGAGACATCTATACGGATAGGACTACAACTTTGATGAAGGATCCAACACGAGAGAAAATCGTTTTGAAGAGCAAAATTAGCTGCAATCTGCTTCTTTAAACCAAGAGAAACTACACATTAAATCGGGAATAGCATGTGCTTCTGGTATTGAAATCATGCGATTAAAAAATCCAGATCATTTATACATAAAGGACTACAACTATGATGAAGAATCCAACACGAGAGAAAACCTTTTTGAAGAAAAGCATCTGCCACAATCATCTTGGTTAAAAAACAAGCAAAACTAGACATTCAAACGGGAATATCATGAGCTTCTAGTAGCGAAATCAGGCGATTCAAAATCAAGGGTCATCTATACATATAGGACTATAACTTTGATGCAGGATCCAACACAAGAGAAAACCATTTTGAAGAACAGAATCTGCAGTAATCTGCTTGGTTACAAACCAAGCACAACTAGACATTTAAAAGGGAATATCATGTGCTTCTGGTATCGAAATCAGGCAATTAAAAAATACAGAGTCATCTGTATGGATAGGTCTACAAATTTGATGTATGATCTAACACAAGAGAAAACCAATTTGAAGAACATCATCTGCCGCAATCATCTTCATTAAAACCAAGCAAAACTAGACATTCAAACGGGAATATCATGTGCTTCTCATAGCGAAATCAGGCGATTCAAAAATCCAGGGTTATCCATACGTATAGGACTACAAATTTGATGTAGGATCCAACACGAGAGAAAACCATTTCGATGAACAAAAATCTGTCGCTATCTGCTTCGTTAAAAAACAAGCGAAAATTAGACATTCAAAAGAAATATCATGTGCCTATGATAGCGAAAAGAGGCAATTCAAAACTCCAAAGTCATCTATACATACAGGACTAAACCTTTGATGAAGGATCCAACACGAGAGAAAACTGTTTTGAAGAACAAAAATCTGCTGCAATCTGCTTCGTTAAAAACCAAGTGAAGCTATACATTCAAATGGGAATATCATGTGCTTCTGGTATAAAAATAAAGCGATGCAGAAATCTAGGGTGATCTATACATACAGGACTACCACTTTTATAAAGGATCCAACACGCGATAAAATTGTTTTGACTAGCAGAATCTGCCGCAATCTGCTTTGTTGAAAACCAAGCAAAACTAGACATTCAAACGAGAATATCATGAGCTTCTAGTAGCGAAATTAGGCGATTCAAAAATAATGGGTCATCCATACATATAGGACTACAACTTTGATGTAGGATCCAACACGAGAGAAAACTGTTTGGAAGAAGAGAATCTTCCACAATTAGCTTCGTTAAAAACCAAGCGAAATTATACATTCAAATGGGAATATCATGTGCTTCTGGTATCAAAATCAGGCTATTAAAAAATCCAGAGACATCTATACGGATAGGACTACAACTTTGATGAAGGATCCAACACGAGAGAAAATCGTTTTGAAGAACAAAATCAGCTGCAATCTGCTTCTTTAAACCAAGAGAAACTACACATTAAATCAGGAATATCATGTGCTTCTGGTATTGAAATCATGCGATTCAAAAATCCAGATCATCTATATATAAAGGACTACAACTATGATGAAGAATCCAACACGAGAGAAAACCTTTTTGAAGAAAAGCATCTGCCGCAATCATCTTGGCTAAAAAACAAGCAAAACTAGACATTCAAATGGGAATATCATCTACTTTAGGTATCGAATTCAGGCTATTCAAAAATCCAGAGTCATCTATATGGAGACGATTACACCTTTGATGAAGGATCCAACACAAGAGGAAACTGATGGTGTAGTAGAATCTATTGCAATTTGCTTCGTAAAATACAAGTGAAACTATACATTCAAACAGGAATATCATGTGCTTCTGGTAGTGAAATGAGGCAATTCAAAAATCTAGAGTCATCTATACATACATGACTAAAAATTTGCGAGAGATCCAACACGATAGAAAACCGTTTTACAGAAAAGAATCTGCTGCAATCTGCTTCGTTAAAAACAAGCAAAATTAGACATTCAAATGGGAATTTCATGTTCTTCTGGTATCGAAATCATGCAATTTAAAAATCCAGGTTCATCTATACATTTCAAACTATTTGTTTTGAAGAACAAAATCTACAGCTATCTGCTTTGTTAAAAACCAAGCAAAACTAGACAGTCAAACAAGAATATCATGAGCTTCTGGTAGCGAAATGAGGCGATTCAAAATCAAGGATCATCTATACATATAGGACCACAACTTTGATGCAGGATCCAACATGAGAGAAAACCATTTTGAAGAACAGAATCTGCAATAATTTGCTTGGTTACAAACCAAGTGAAACTAAACATTTAGAAGGGAATATCATGTGCTTCTAGTATTGAAATCATGCGATTAAAAAATCTAGAGTCATCTATACATTTAGAAACACAACTTTGATGAAGGATCCATCACCATAGACAACTGTTTTGAAGAGAAGAATCTACCGTGTTCTACTTCGTTAAAAAACAAGCGAAACTAAACATTGAAACTGGAATATCATGTGCTTCTCTTAGAGAAATGAGGCGGGAATAAAACTTTGTCCTCTTTGTTACATGCTATCATTAAAAAGAACTTGAAAGCATGGGAAGATTGTTTGGCACATGTTGAATTTGCTTATAATAGAAGTATACATTCTGCAACTAAGTTTTCACCATTTGAAATGGTTTATGGCCTTAACCCTTTGTCACCTTTGGATTTAACTTCTTTACCTTTGAGTGAACATGTGAGCTTAGATGGCAAAAAGAAAACAGAATTTGTAAAGATGATTCATGAGAAGGCATGGCTAAACATTGAAAGGAGGACTAAAGTTATTGATCCTATCATATATGGATGAAAAACTTAATTGTAGCTTTAAATATAATCCAAATAGTGCATGGAGATTCAAGTTGGATTGCTAATGCAATTCGGATTTGAACTTCTTGGCTCCATTGACTTGTCCCAATATATTCTTTTTAATTATTTTCTTGAAATTGTGCTCAAAGTGCCTTGTTTAACATCTTTTTACACTTTTTTTTGTCTACATAGCAATGTTAGCACAAAACAAGTTAAAGAAGCTATTATAAAACATAAAAACATGTATTTGTGAAAAAAATCATTTGGTTAGGAAATTAGATTCTATTTTTCGCAATGAACTTCACACATAATAGTGTTTCCATCCTTAATTTTGTAGAAACTAAAAAAAACTTCATTTTATGCAGAAATCCAAACTCGTTAATTTTAACGAAATACATTTTTTTAAGCCTTTTAAAACCATAACTAACAATATTTTTTAAAACCTTTTTTTTTTAAATCACAAACTGCAAAAGCTATCGCAATACCAAACACTCTAATAAAAGCTTATTGTTTGGTATTGTGATAACTTTTGTATTTTGCACAACCATGGACAATAAATCATTTGGGTAGCCAAATAGCTTCTGCTATTTTCATTGGTCGCACACATAATTGTATTTCAAGTCTTGGTTATAACATATTTTTTATTCATGAAAATGTTTTTCATTTATTTTGCATACAAAAATCAATCTCTATTAGCAAAAGAGGAACCAAACATCTAGTGAAGTGCCAGTATGAAAAACAGATAAAGAGGATATAAAGCAACTAATAACCACGGTGAAAATGATGGCGATGCTTAGTTTACAAGTAATCAAAGGCTTAATACCGGAGAAGATTAAGACTTAGAGTGTGTTTGGTATTGCTTTTGCTTTTGTGGTTGAGGTTTTAAAAAAACAGTTTCATGAAAAGCACTTTTGCTGCAATTCAAAATAATTTTTGAAGTGTTTGGTTAAAACTGTGGTTAAGTTTAAGATTAATGAAAAACAGTTTCATGTGTTTGATTACCAAGCTTTTCATATTGCTTTTAACCTGTGAAATTACTTTAAATGGCATAGATATGTACACACATTTATATATATATATATATACACTTCAATTATATTTTTTGTTTTCATCATTTTTTTTTTCTTTTAATTATTGCATTTAAAAAAGCTTAGTTGTTATTAAATTAAACACTACATAAAACAAATAGGGTATAACTCTCCCCTTAAATTTTAATATCAACAATTAGGTGAAGAAGGTTTTTTCTGTTTTTATTTTTTTTAATTTCATTATTTATTTTTTAATTTCAACTAAATATTTTTTTATTGATCCTGCGAGTTATTTTTGAAATAACCAAATACCAATCATCATCATCTTCTCGCTTTCTACCAAATCAAAAAGGCCACACCATAACCAAACAAGAGCAAAAAGCCCTTGCTTTCCTTCAAAATTTTCAGCAATTTTCCTCTTCATGGGTGCTGCCAAAACCAAGATCCAACACTTCTTCTCCCTCGTCTTCTTCACCTACATAACATGCTGAACCAATCCACCCCGTTTCTTCTACAAAACCACCATGACTACACTCCTCTTCACCGCCCCAACAACAGATTTTTCCCCATTTCGGTCAGGATTCTCCTTTTTACATTTCCAGGTGAGATGGCTTTGATTGGCTTGAAAGCAAGGTTTTAATTTCTCTGACCTAGGGAGCAAAGCATCCTTTCCAGCGCTGCTGTCAAGGTCAAAGAGGGGCCAGTTTTCTTTATTGATAGCATGGCTTTCACGCTATTGATAGCATGGCTTTCACGCTCACCGGTCTGGGAAGAGACTCCATGGGAACTTGGCGTTGCTTCCTTTCATCCACGATGTATAATTCGTTAAGTTAATGTCATGGTTTTCAAAGACTGAGCACAACATTGCTAAAAGAAGTATCCTGGTTCAGGGAGTGTCAAGGACTGGAACAGTAGTGATCCAGAGGCTTCTCCATCTCTTGGAGATCACAGAGGTCCGAACAGCATATTTGGTTTAGAAGAAGGTAAGGATGTGACCGAGGAAGTTATGAATCAATTAGTTTAATCTTTTCCTGCTCCTCTCTGTCGTTTCCTGCTTTGTTCTCTTACTACTATACTTTCTCAACTCAACAAATATGGACTAAGTTCATTTCCTTGGCAACATTTATTTACAAATGGATGCCAAATCTGTCACTCTCACTACGAGTTCAGTGGAAGGCAACACAAATTCCATTGAATGATATGTATTCCTGTGGATTTTACAAATGGATGCACTCTATTTTGTTGAGTCCAGCAAAACAGTAGGAGCTACCTCACCACCATATACAAAAGCACCCATTGCTAATGACAGAGGCATTGAATTGAAACAAACTAACAACACAAGTAGGAACAACTGATTGCTACAAATTAAAACATGAATCTATAAATTGGAAATTAATATTAACTACAAGCTCTTTATGCATTAGCAGGACCATGGACCCCTACCCTAAGAAAACAAAAATACTCTCTGTTCCGTGTAAAGCTTCATTACAAGTCACCAATAAACTAAATAAACATATAGAAGGAAATCCAAATCCAAATCCATCACATGAATGAACAATGCATCATCATCATCATAATAATAAAAATAATAAATAATAAATAAATAAATAAAGAAAAGGTTTGAATCAAGATCATTCTCTTGAAAGAACAAGCAGGTTGGAATCCATCAAATTCGAACAAGGCAACAGAAAAATCAATCAAAGGTATCTAATATTGATTCAGTAGACGACATCACATCAAAATCAATCAAAAGAAGCAAGTCTTGAACACAAGTGGTGGGTGACTGCAGCCCATCTGATGATCAAACTCAAGATCTTGCACAAGTCTTCGAGAGGATAAATGAAATAGTACTATCATCTAATGCGAACCTCTTGCATGGTCAAGCAACCAATACGCAGACATCAATCCCCGGAAAACCAAGTAAATCAGGTTTAATAGGAGTGTAACAAAAAGATAACGTGTACCTAGGCACCAGCACTATTGGATTCAAACCCCCACCCAACGAATAGCAATTTGCGAACGAGAAGCATGGATTGACATCATGAAGTCAGTTGAATCTCGATAAGTCATTTTCAGTCCTTTAGAGAACAAGGAAAGAGAGAATTATCAGCTCACAAGTACATAAAGTTACTATCATAATCATAATCTTAATATCATTCAACATAAACATAATCTTAAACTTAGGTTACATGTGTGTTTTTAACCTAAGATAAACCCTAGAATAACCAAAGATGTGGACTTGTATAAAACCC
Organism: Salix brachista; assembly: GCA_009078335.1. Classification (NCBI taxonomy): domain Eukaryota; kingdom Viridiplantae; phylum Streptophyta; class Magnoliopsida; order Malpighiales; family Salicaceae; genus Salix; species Salix brachista. The sequence goes on along the minus strand of CM018588.1, from coordinate 8,929,487 downwards.
ACTTACAATCATACCCAAATCCCTATGTATCTAAGCCTAATTGATGTTTATTAACCGTAAAACACAAAATACAAATTTTAAATAAAAACTTTAATTTGTAGCCACATAAAAATATGATAAAGAAGATTCATTTGGTCTTGAATGTTGGTGACTTTTAGGTTTCTTTCCTAGACTAGAAAACTTCTTTTCAATGCTAAAAATCCTCCATTCTTTAGGATATAATTTGGACTTGGACTCCATGTTATATTAGGAAAATAAGTTCAAATCAAGGTTGACATAGGACTAACACATTAGCCATTTTCAGAAGTTGAATGAGACCCTTCTTGGACTTGGATCAAATGAATTAGAAGCTATCATTTAAGCTCTATAGGCATCCTTTGTCCCTCTAGATCCTTCTTACTCTATGTGCTTTGAACTAGCCCATTCAATGCCTATTTAAGTCTCTTTATCTTAACTCCTGTAAAAGACCCACTTGGCACCACCAATGGGTCATTTACGTAATTACGCTTGTTGTTGGGCTAGTCCTCATCATCCCTCTCTCTTAAAATGATTCAACCTTGAATCATAATCACCTACATCAAATAAAGTAAGATCAAAAACGTTAGAGGTAGCACTAACACCTTATTCACTTTGCAAATCAACTTTATATGTCATGTATCCTTTCCAAGATTTGAAAAGGCTAATGTACTCATGGATTTAACTTGGATTTCCTTTGGGCTGAAAAATCGGTCCTTGCTCATATGCACCCAAAACAAATCATAGGGCTAAAATAAATCTTGTTTACGCCTCGTATTGGCTTTATTTGCATCCACATGGTTCGTTTTTTCAACATGTTGTTGTACACTCTCATGGAGTGTCTTCGCCACCTATGCTTTACGATTTCCATCCAAACTAACTCATTCATTAACAGGTAAAGGAATCAAATCCATGGGAGTTAAAAATTTAAATCCATACATAATCTCAAATCATATAAATCAGTGGTTGAATACACGTTACCGATTATATATGATTGACAAACAGTCTTCCCAATTCTTCAAGTTCTTTTGAATGACAGCACACAAAAGTTGTGCTGAAGTCCTATAAGTTACTGTAGTTTGTCCATCTGTTTAGGGATGACATGTAGTCAAAAATAACAACTTAGCACCCATTTTTTTCTCACAACACCTTTAAATGTAACTAAGGAGCTTACATCTCTATCAGAAACAATGCTTCTAGGAACCCCCTAAATCAATAATATCTCCCTAAAGAACAAATCAGTAATATTAGTTGCATCATCGATTTTATGACAAGGTATGAAATGTGTCATCTTCGATAACCTATCTACAACTACCAAAATTGAGTTTCTACCCTGTTTTACCGAGGTAAACCTAATACGAAGTCCATTGAAATGTCTACCCATGGTTCCTTAGGTACAAGCAAAAGGGTATACTATCCATGTGGTTGAATCCTAGATTTTGATTTTCTACAAGTTATGTATTTATCACATATGCGTTGCATATCTTTTTTCATTTTTGGCCAATACATATGCTCATGCAACACAACTAATGTCTCACATATGTGTTGCACATCTTTTTTTATTTTTGGCCAATACATATGCTCATGCAACACAACTAATGTCTTAGTAAAACCAAAATGTCCCATCAACCCGCCCCCATGTGCTTCACGTGTAAGCAATTCATGCATAGAGCTCAATGAACACATAAGTGATTTTCTTTAAACAAGTATCCATCAAGCCTATAATACTTTTCAAAGGTTGAAACCTTACGTGCATAAAAAGCAATAGCAAAATCATTATCATTCTAGTACAATTCTTTTATGTGTTCAAATCCTTGCAATCTAGCATCTAAAATGGATAAAAGAACATACCTACGTGAAAGTGCATCAGCCACATTGTTTTCTTTCCCCTACTTATACTTGATCATATACGGAAAAGTTTCAATAAATTCAACCAATTTAGCATGTCTCATACTCAACTTACTTTGCCCTTTCAAAAGCTTCCAGGATTCATGATCTGAATGTATCATGAACTCCTTAAGCCACATGTAATGTCGTCACATCTCTAAAGTTCTTACTAAGGCGTAGAGCTTCTTGTCATATGTAGGGTAATTCAAGGTTGTCCCATTAAGTTTCTCACTAAAATATGCAATGGGTCTCCTATCTTGCTTTAACACAACTCTTATACATATACATGAGGCATCACATTCAACTTCAAAAGCTTTTGTAAAGTCTGACAAAGCTAAAACAAGCGTCGAACAAAATTTATTTTTCAGCAAATTAATAGCTTTATCTGTAACAACCCCCAATTTTTTTCTATTAGTTTAACCGTGAATCTTTCCCCTTATAAAGGGTAGTTGGAGCATAATAATTTATTTATTTTTGCTCGCCAAAATTTCAGCAGAGTTTCCCCTATATTAGGAAATCCCAAGTTATCGACAATGTACCCTGCACACATTTAGAATCACATCTCATCCACAATCACATTCATGTTTAGTATAATCAACTGCATAATTCATTTCAGATTATGCTCAGGAGCGTATTCATGCCCAAACTCCATCTTACATCACACACACAAGATAATAATAATAATAATAAAAAGCCAATTCAAGCACGAGGATTTCATATACATATTCATATATACATATATATACATAACACAGTTTAATATTCTAACATAATCTAGTACATTCTAATATCCCGAGTATAGGTTGATATATTTAATATTTCAGAACAAAATATTACGAATATAATATTCTATACAGTTCTATACAAGTTACATGTTTACTGCATGACAAAATTACACCACAAATCCCTAAGTTCCTAACTTATTCAATAAGGGATCAAAGAACCTAAAATCTATTCCTAACATGAATGGGAAGAACTTGCAAAATATAAATTTTCCATATAAGTAAAAACAAACAAGTAAATACAAGTAATTTACAAAAGAAAAATTAAACAACATGTCTATCTACTTAAATCATATGGGATTCTAAATACAACCATAAACCCCTTTCAAGGGTTATAAAAAAAGAATTTGTTTCTTTTGACTACTTCTCCCCCCCTCCACATCAAAAAGATGATAGTCAAAACTAATGACCTCTATTAGTGTCTTTAGTTGCCCGTCTTGGGAACAACTAATCAGTTTTATGAAAATACCAACATGAACATAGCCATTAGTGTCATTAACTATTTTTAAAACTGAAATAGCTAATCATTGTTCCATATTACCTTCGGAGGTTCTCAAGTATGCCGATGTCAAGATTTTTTGACATCATTAGCTTTCACCTTGGAAAGCTAATCAAGTCTATAAATTTTGTCGATATCGACGTCACCCGCCGATATCATTAACTATTCCGAAATCGAATAGTTAATCAAGTTTATAAATTTTGTCGATATTGACATCGCCCGCCCATATCATTAACTATTCTGAACCTGAATAGTTAATCAAGTTTATAAATTTTGTCGATATCGATGTCGCCTGCCAATATCATTAACTATTCTGAACCTGAATAGTTAATCAAGTTTATAAATTTTGTCGATATCGACGTCACCCACCGATATCATTAATTATTCTGAACCCGAATAGTTAACCAAGGTTTATATTTCTCCTCCCACGTACTGGTAATGTCGATGTTAACCAGTTTGGTTAACATCATTAACCTCCCATACCAGGGACAGACAAAATCAAATTCGAGAAACAGTCATTACCAAAAATCATTGTTACTATTCATTTCCTCCAAAAGAACCCATAGATTAAATCTAGTCCTTTGTTTCTATTTTTTTTCTTCATTTAACCTTTCTTTTCCCCCTTTTCTTTTCCTCATCAATAAGCACCAAATTGTTTTCTTATAGCTCAATAGTTAGTTAAAAAAATTATTAACTAGAGGAGATATAGGTGCCAAGTACCTACCTGCTGTAAACGCTCGACTTGCGTTCCCCTATTGTTGTTTTACTCCTCCTGCGGTTCCTCCTGAAACCAAAAACACCTATCATTATTCAATATTAGTCCACATATCTCACAAAACGACAACAATGGCAATAATATTTATTTCTCTTTTACCAATCCCCTTTTCTATCACTTACATTCCATATTATTATCCTTTAACTTTTCAGCTCATTGGTAGTCCAAGTGAACCTCATGAACTCATTTTTGATCACGTCTTATTTTTTTGAAGATCAAGACACACTTTATGTAGGGCAAGAAAAATAATTCTACCCTTAATATAGCTAATTTTTTCCGTTTTATCAACTTGGCTGAATCTGCCAACAGGGGTGACAACTTGACCTCTCCTCATATTTTTATTTGTATCTGGAGTTCCAAGACTCCAAATTACATAAGGTGAGACTCGTTGGAAAGATAACACTCCCGGCTACAACTTCTATGAAGGGACCCTCCCTAAATTTTGTAGTTTTTAGGTCCAAATTCTCCCAGGAAACAGGGCAACTAATCTGCCCTGTTTTGCAAATGGAGAAAGTATCTCCAATTCATCTTCAATCCCTGCTTCCTCATCAGTCATAACCATGCCTACCCTTTATTCATGTAAACCCTTCTCATTTATGTCCTCTTAAGGTCATTTGTACCAAGTTAATTAGTTAAGCAATTTCATAAATTCTCATTCCCTCTTTGCAATGTTTTCTGGCGAGACATGCCCAAGGGAACCAAGAGTTCCCTTCCTCTCTTTTATGCACTCATTTCTTCTTCCTCTTTAAGGTACTTAGATTATTCTAGTCCATTCACTAATTTCTGCATTTTCCTAATATTTTGTGTCAAAGAACCCTAATTCCCAATTCAAGAAAAATCATGAACTTCTAATCAAATTGAAGTTAATTTCATAGGAATTGGAATTAGAACTCCTTACTTGTATGGAATCTAAACTTTACTTCACAATTTTTGGAAGAATCTTAGCCTTCTTCTTCTTGTATATAGCCAGTCACTCTTCTCCCTCTTTTCTTTCCCAATTCTTCATTTTTCTTCTTGTTACTTCTCCACCCGATTATGTGCCTCCACTTTAGAATTCCAAGGCTTATATGGGTTTATTAATTTTGGGTGTTTACTCCTAGTTTCAAGAAGTAAAAATCTGAAATTCCCCCCCCCTTCTTTTCTAGTTTCCAGACGGCCATGGATGAGAGAAGGGATGGGTATTTATAGTCCCATCTCTTCTTAATTCCATTTTGGCCCCATCTTTCTCCCTTTCTTTATATTTCAGCCCCTTTTGTTTCTTTCTTTTTAAAAAAAAATTGTATTATAACAACATTTTAAATTATTATAATCCTTCCCCTCTTTGTATATTTTATTCTCGGTCTTCACAATATCTTGTTCATCATCCCATTTAAATCTAACACTTTTTTACAATTTCAGTTAAAAGGTGTTGCAATAGTTCTAAAGTCTTTCATAAACCTCCTATAAAAGCTAGCAAATCCATAAAAATTCCTTACCTCAGCTATAGACTTGGGTGTAGGCCAATCCTGGATAGCCTTGACCTTTTTTTCATTTATCTCAATACCCTATGCATTTACTACATATCCAAGAAACATATTTTCTCCATGCACAAGGTACACTTATTGAAATTAGCATATAGTTTTTCATTCTACAATATACTAAGCACACTATGCAAATGATCAAGATGTTCATTCAAGTTTTTGCTATAAATTAGGATGTCATCAAAATACACAACCACAAACTTACTAATGAATGCACACAAAACATGATTCATCAATCTCATAAACATGATAGGTGCATTTGTATCCCTAAACAGTATGACTAACCACTCATACAAACCATGTTTAGTCCTAAATGTTGTTTTCCATTCATCACCTACTTTCATCCTAATCTAATAATACCCATTTTTTAAGTCAATTTTAGATAAAATACATGCTCTACAACTCATCCAGCATGTCATCAAGATAGGATGTCTATACTTTACCATTATATTGTTAATGGCGTGATAGTCAACACATATCGTTTATGTTCCATCCTTTTTAGGCACAAGTAACACTGGCACAACACAAGAGCTCATACTCTCACAGATGTACCCCTTCATCATCAACTCATCTACCTACCTTTAAAGCTCTTTTGTCTCATCAGGATTGCTTTTATAGGCTGGACAATTAGGAATCAATGCTCTAGGTACAAGGTCAATCTGATGCTCAATTCCCTTAATTGACGGTAATCCACTAGAGACGCCTTTAGGGAATACATCAACATACTCCTACAATAGAGAAACAACCATATTAGGAACAACAAAATCAAGATTGTGAGTGTTTAAATAAGCTCCTTATACACAAGTAAGATTATCTACATGTTAGTGTTTAAATAAGCCTCCTTATACACAAGTAAGATCACTGGCTTGTTAGTGAAAAAACACACATCTAATTTAAGCTCCTTTAGCATAAAAATTTGGTTATTTCTTTAGTGTTTCCATGCTATCATCATAACACAAGCTTATTTTCTTCACTCCTCGGGTTTTACCTCCACTCTTAACCAATTTAATTAATTAATTAGATTTAGTCGAATCTGATGGTCTTCTCTCACCATTTTCCTCACATGATTTTTCAATCTTCCCATCCTCACATTCCCTTTTTAATTTTGTGCCCCGTTTGGGACGGTGTTTCAACCGCAGTTTCCAAAAAAAATGAAATTTTTTTTTATTTTAAATGAATTTGTTTTGGTGTTTTTAAATCATTTTGATGTGCTGATGTCAAAAATAATTTTTAAAAAATAAAAAAAAATATCTTTTTGATGTATTTCTAAATGAAAAGCACTTTCAAAAGCAACCGCAACAGCCCTCCCAAACAGGCCCTTTATTTGATCATCATATACTTGTTTTGGGGACAGAGGTATAGAAGTGATGGTTTATATCCTTTACAATAGTGAACCTATTTCTAAACCCATCATGAATCGTCTTCCGATCAAACAGCCATGGATGCCCTAATAGTAATTGACTAGTATGTATTGGGACTACATCACACAACCTCATCAGAATAGTTCCAAAAAGAAAACACAATTGACAATTGCTTAGTAACCTTCACTTTACCACATTCATTCAACCATTAAGCCTAAAATGCTTAATGCAAACCACATTCAATTTCTTCACAAGTGTATCACTAGCTACATTAGTACAACTACCACCATTGATTATCATGCTACACACCCTGTTTTGTATGTGACATCAAGTGTGAAATATGTTTTCTTGTTCTTGTTCTACATCATCTTTTTTTATTTGCATATTCAGTGCACGCCTTATATTCAAGGCCTCCCCCTCAACAAGATATGCAATCTCCTCATCACTACTATCCTCTAAAGGTGGTATCTCTTCACTTTTAGATTCAATCTTCCCATTGTCTCTTTTAAGCATAACTATTTGGTTTGGACACTAAGAAGCAATGTGCCCTTCCCTAAACACTTAAAACATTTAATATCTCTATCACGAGTAGGTTGAGATTCAGATTTACCCTTTTCCATCTGTATGAGCATCCTTTTATAGCCTTACGTGGTTCGGCCCTTGCAAGCATATAAGGCTTTGGTTGGACAACCCCTTCTCTTTTCAAATTCAGCCTCCATGTTGAGGAAGATGAGGCCAAAGTGGTCTAAAAATGTGTATTGCCCCTTCTCTTTATTTGCCTCTCCACCTTTATTGCCATATGCACCATGTTCTCCACCTCCATATAATGATAGTCTCGCGAGTAGCAAACGAATCTATCCAAAATATGGACGAAACTGAATACTCAAAAAATAACAAAAATGAAGTATGAAAAATGATGAATCGACACCCAAATATGTTAGGTATTTTATAAATATACTGCGAGAAATGAAAACAATGTAAAAAATGAATTTCAAAGCTGACAAAAAAACTAAAATAAACAGACTCGTTTATGACAAGTTAAGCCCGAATTTGGAACCTAAGGTAAATGATGTCCAATTTAGCTATAATTTGTGATGTAGTGCGATTTCAACTCAAATAGATAGAATATTAAATTTGAGCAATTAACGATAAGATATACTGACGCAAAAACATTATGAATTAGACCTGATTAGACCCAAAATTTAAAACATAAACAAACAACATCAAATTAACCCTAAAATCAATATTTGGTGCGATAAGAGCCCCAGTAATCAGAATTTCAAATTTGAGCTAATCTTGGATTGATTTGATCCAATTTTCCCTAGTTGAGTGTTTTGTGGAACGTCTTTGAACGAGTTTTTTTGTTTTTCTATTCTTTTGCTTTTTTTATGATACTGTTATATTTGGGACAGTAACAGAGACTAAAATAATACTTTTTTTGTTTTTTTATATGTCACAAATTCAAGGAGAAGAAGAAATTGGACACTAAGGAATTTTTTGCAGAATCAACAAGAAATGAAAATTTTAGAAGGATATCACCCGATTAATAGAGCCAAGCTCTAATACCAAATGATGTGAACCTTTTGAACACGTGGTCAAGCAACCCACACCTAAAGACACCAATTCCTGGATAGCCAAGTAAATCTAGTTTGATAGGAGTGTGACACAAGATAACTTGTAGCTAGGCACAAACACTATTGGATTCAAACCCTCACCCAACAAATAGCAATTCATGAATGAGAAGTATGGATTGATGTCACGAAGTCAATTGAACCTCGATAAGTCATTTTTAGTCCTTTGAGAACCAAGGAAGAGAGAATTCTCACCTCATACGCACACAAAGTTGCTATCATAATCTGAATATCATTAAGCATAAACATAATCTGAAACTTGGATTACATATGTGTTTTTAACCTAAGTTAAACCCTAGAATAACCAAAAGATGTGGACTTGTGAAAAGCTCACTTACAATTAGACCTAAATCCCTAAGTATCTAAGCCCAATAGATGTTTATTAACCCTAAAACACAGAATATGAATTTTAAATAAAAAGTTTAAGCTGCAGCCACATAAGAATAAAATAAAAGAAGATTTATTTGGTCTTGAATGTTGGTGACTTTTAGGTTTCCTTCCTAGACTAGAAAACTTCTTTTGAATGCTTCAAATCCTCCCTTCTTTAGGAAATGAAATGGACTTGGACTCCATGTCATATTAGAAAAATAAGCTCAAATCAAGGTTGTCATAGGGCCTAACACATCAACCATTTTCAAAACTTGAATGAAACCCTTCTTAAACTTGGATTAGATGAACTAGAGGCTGCTTTTTAAGCTCCATAGATGTCATTGTTGGAATTCACGGATTAAGGCAACAATACAATAAATAATGCAATCTTAAAATTAATTACTTTAAAGTAAAGAGATAAGAGAGAGAGATTGCTAACTCGGTTTTTAACGTGGTTCGGCAAGCCTACATCCACGACTCAAGTACCAACACGTACTTGAATATTGTACTCTCTTACTAATCCAAGTAACAAGATTACAAATCCCGCTTGATGAATCCACACCAAGACTTTTACACCACTTGAAGATATGCCCTCTTCAAGATTTTTCCTTGGTGATGTTCCCTCACCAATACCAAGAGTTTTATACTCAACTCTCAAGAGTTTCACAATGGTTGTTTTTGTAAAACAACAATACACTCTTAATAGTGTGGATATTACAAATGAAGATCTATGATCTCTTTCTCTCACTTAATAGCACTTAGAATATTTGAAGGTGTTTAAGTGTAGTGAGAATGAGAAATACTCTTTGTGTTAGGATATGAAGATTTAAACACAAATATGAGTATTAATGAGGATTGATGATATGAAGGTGTTTAAGCACTATTAATTGCCTCACTATCAGATATAGAAGTTGTGTCTTTCTAATTTTGCAATTAAGAGGCCTATTTATAAGTTTCTAAAAGAAACTAGCCGTTTATAGCCGTTTTAGTGCAACTGTCATATCAAACGGTCGACCGGTTCACAACGGATAAATCAAGCGGTCGACCGGTTCATTTAAAAGCCAGAAAATCAATCTTTTTGACCAAGCGGTCGACCGGTTCAACTTGGTAAAAACCAAGCGGTCGACCGGTTCATGCAGACACCTCAAGCGGTCGACCGGTTAACAACGGATAACTCAAGCGGTCGACCGGTTCATGCAGAAATTCTATTTTGACAAATTATCTTTTCTGAATTTCTTGAACCGATTGATTATGACTTAAACCTATAATCATCAAACCCTTTTAATGCATGCAATGTGAAGTGTGTGAGTTCATTTTAATTTGTGCTATCAAGTTAGAAATTGAGATTTACATAAAGCACTAAAATGAAAACTTATTCTAAGTCTTCACTTGCTTGCATCTTGGACTTCCTGGAGTGATTTCTTCGTGTACTCCATTATGCTTGTTGATGTATTCTTTGTATAATACCTGTTTATAACTTAATCTCATCCAAGCATATTATTAGTCCATTTTCTTTTTATTGTTATCATCAAAATATATAAAGCATACAAGTATGACATTATATGTCAACAATCTCCCCCTTTTTGATGATGACAATAAACAAAAGAACTTAGATAAAAAATTGAGTCTCCCCCTATATTTTGTGATGCAATATATAAGAGACATTAAACATTTTTAGCAATTTAATCTAAGTAAAAATATCATATGCAATTTCAAGAAAAATTCATTTTTCTCCCCCTAAATATATGCATATAAATTATTCATATTCTCATATTTTTCTCCCCCATTATTGATGCATTTGATATTCATATTCTCTCCCCCTTTGGCATCAACAAAAAGAAAATTAACATTTTATGCCAAGTTAAAAGTGCTAATTTTCGGCAGTAGCCAAGGCTACTGTTCCTCTGGCTCAACCGGTCGACCGGTTGATCCAGATGCATGAACCGGTCGACCGGTCCATGCAAAAATGGAAAGAAATCAAGGGGTGGTTCCTTTTGGAACCCAAATCATTTTAACATTCTTCTTTTTCTTCATAGGACATGTATAAATCAAATGTCCTAATTTTCTACAATAATTACATGTATGATTTGGTTCATAAGATTGTTTAGCTTTAACAAAGTAATTCTTTAAGTATTTTTGGTTTATCTTAGGTTTATAACCTAATCCTCCTTTGTTAAACACACTTCTCTGGCTCGAAAGCATTTTCTCAAAAAAATTTGAGCCTTGTGTGAATTTTGCTATAATTACATTTAACTCATCAACTTTTACTTTTAAGGATTTATTATCTTCTTCAAGTTGATTAGTTTTACTACTCTTGTCATTTAAGTCATATACTTTCTTTTCTAATAATTCTTTTTCTTCAATTAAGCATATATGATTTCTTTTTAGAGTACTATATTTTGAACCTAATTTCTTATATTCTACATACAAATTTTCAAGTTGTTCATGTAATTCAATATAAGAAGGGTCGGATTCATCATCCGAAGATAGTACCTCATTTTCGCTTTCGATTGCCATGAAGCACATGTTAGCCACATGTTTTTCTTCATCACTGGAGCTTGAGTCCGAGTCATCACTCCATGTTGCTTTCAAAGCTTTCTTTTGAAAGCGATTTTTCTTCTTCTTTTGAAGAAGGGGACAATCGGTTTTGATATGTCCCAACTTGTTGCATTTGTAGCATCTTGGAGTTTCTTTACTTGATTCTCCCTCCTTTTTGTAGTTTGAGAACTTTCTCTTGTCATTTTTCTTTCTAAGAAAGTTTCGAAACTGTTTTGTGATCGATGCCACATCTTCTTCAAGATCGTCGTTACTGTCTTCATCATCATTATTATCCTCGCTTTCAATTTGATGAGCAGTTTTAAATGCCAAGTTTTTCTTTGGCCTTTCTTCTTGATCTTGATTATCCATAGATATCTCGTGAGTCATTAGAGAACCGATGAGCTCCTCTAATGGTAACTTTGTGAGATCTTTAGCTTCTCGTATTGCTGTTACTTTAGCTTCCCAAGCTTTAGGTAGAGATCTGAGAATCTTACTTACAATATCTGCATTTGTGTAAGTTCTACCAAGAGCATGTAAACTATTTGTTATGCTAGTCATACGAGTAAACATACTTGTTATGGATTCATTTTGCAACATTTTAAATAACTCATATTGATGAACTAACATATCAATTTTTGATTCTTTTACTTGATTAGTTCCTTCATGAGTTACTTCTAAAGCATGCCATATATCCCTAGCATATTTACAAGAAGATATTCTATTAAATTCACTTCTATTTAATGCACAATATAAAGTGTTCATTGTTTTAGCATCTATAGAAAGTAATCTTTTATCTATGTCAGTATATTCTATTATGCTTTTCGGGATCTCAATACCATTTACAGTTTTAAGTGGTCTATGAGGTCCATTTTCAATAGAAAGCCATAAATCAAAATCTATAGATTGAAGATATATAGTCATTCTAGCTTTCCAATAGGCATAGTCATCACCATCAAAAAATGGTGGTCTAGATGTTGAAGCACCTTCATTTCGGAGATTATTGCATGTAGTTGCCATTCTACTCAAAGTCTAAGCAAACTTAATAAATGAGGACTAAGCTCTGATACCAATTGTTGGAATTCACGGATTAAGGCAACAATACAATAAATAATGCAATCTTAAAATTAATTACTTTAAAGTAAAGAGATAAGAGAGAGAGATTGCTAACTCGGTTTTTAACGTGGTTCGGCAAGCCTACATCCACGACTCAAGTACCAACACGTACTTGAATATTGTACTCTCTTACTAATCCAAGTAACAAGATTACAAATCCCGCTTGATGAATCCACACCAAGACTTTTACACCACTTGAAGATATGCCCTCTTCAAGATTTTTCCTTGGTGATGTTCCCTCACCAATACCAAGAGTTTTATACTCAACTCTCAAGAGTTTCACAATGGTTGTTTTTGTAAAACAACAATACACTCTTAATAGTGTGGATATTACAAATGAAGATCTATGATCTCTTTCTCTCACTTAATAGCACTTAGAATATTTGAAGGTGTTTAAGTGTAGTGAGAATAAGAAATACTCTTTGTGTTAGGATATGAAGATTTAAACACAAATATGAGTATTAATGAGGATTGATGATATGAAGGTGTTTAAGCACTATTAATTGCCTCACTATCAGATATAGAAGTTGTGTCTTTCTAATTTTGCAATTAAGAGGCCTATTTATAAGTTTAGCCGTTTATAGCCGTTTTAGTGCAACTGTCATATCAAACGGTCGACCAGTTCACAACGGATAAATCAAGCGGTCGACCGGTTCATTTAAAAGCCAGAAAATCAATCTTTTTGACCAAGCGGTCGACCGGTTCAACTTGGTAAAAACCAAGCGGTCGACCGGTTAACAACGGATAACTCAAGCGGTCGACCGGTTCATGCAGAAATTCTATTTTGACAAATTATCTTTTCTGAATTTCTTGAACCGATTGATTATGACTTAAACCTATAATCATCAAACCCTTTTAATGCATGCAATGTGAAGTGTGTGAGTTCATTTTAATTTGTGCTATCAAGTTAGAAATTGAGATTTACATAAAGCACTAAAATGAAAACTTATTCTAAGTCTTCACTTGCTTGCATCTTGGACTTCCTGGAGTGATTTCTTCGTGTACTCCATTATGCTTGTTGATGTATTCTTTGTATAATACCTGTTTATAACTTAATCTCATCCAAGCATATTATTAGTCCATTTTCTTTTTATTGTTATCATCAAAATATATAAAGCATACAAGTATGACATTATATGTCAACAGTCATTTGTCCTTCTAGATCCATCTTACTCTATGTGCTCTGAACTAGCCCATTCGATGCTTTTTAAAGTCTCTTTACCCTAACTCTGATAATAGACCCTCTTGGCACCACCAATAGATCATTTACATGATTACACTTGATGTTGGGTTGGTCATCATCATCCCTTTTTGGTTGTGTTTCTTGCTAGTTTCGTTAGCGATTCCGATATTCATTTTTCTTTCTTTTTCAAAAATAAAAATAAAAAATGAAAGCTACTTATTATGGATTTGATCTTTCTTCAGGAACAGAACTGAATGAAGTGAACAACTAGGAAAAATCGAGGAAGAGAAAAGATGATGAAACCCTAGCTTAAGAAAAGAAATTAATCAAAACAGAGAAGTAACCGTGACTTAAAAAGTCAATGTTCGGGTCTGTATTTGCATTACAGTAACCACAAGTTAAAATTTTGATTTGAGAGCATTAAATCAGATCAAATGATCTGGCAGCAATGCCTCCTATTGTGTATGCTTTTTCACTACTCGACTATTAGTAGCAACATTAATCAATCCATGAAGCCAAGAGAAAGAGAGGTCCTACTTTTTTTTCTTTTCTCTGTTTATGGTCTCTTAACAACATGAACATGAGAAGGAAATATGAATAAATAAGACGTATTGAATTTAATTTCACATTCTGCTTCCACTTGGTCGTTATTATGATAATGAACGTGCTTGTAATTACAATTGATATTATTTTTACAAGTATTTTTTATTTAAAAATACATTAAATAATAATCTTTTTATTTTTAAAATTGTATTTTTAATATTAACACACGATACAAATCCTTAAAAAGTACAAACTTTTTATAGTATTGTTTACTTGAAAATGCATCATAATAATATTTATTTTATTTCTTAAAATTTATTTTTGACATCATCACATCAAAAATCCAAAAACACCAAAAAATATTAATTTAAAGAGAAAAAATCGAGATTTTTCAAAAATATGATTAAAATGTAAGAACAAACATAACCATAGTTATGAAATTTGTCATAAATATTCACATTTCAGATAACAATATAACCATAACCATAATTATTTGAATAAATAAACAAATAAATAAATAATCATCATCTATCCATTATCAATCTAATTTTACATTTCTGATAAACATCTCCAAACCATCCAATTTTAATACCTAAGCCAAATCGAATAAAATAAATTAATAAATCGAATTAATCATATAATGACAAAAATATTATTAATATATAACCATACTATTAGCAACTAATAAGTTTAAAAATAACAAAAATATACGCATTTTTCAAATTTAATATAGTTAGAATTTGCATTCATATATCACGAAAACTATAGTATAACTGCAACCTAGATATTTTTTTCCAGATCCAAACTAAAACTATTATTTTCCTAACAATATCAACCGATTCCTAAAAAAAATTACATGTATGATATACGCAGACCAAGAGAATTCTGATGAGAGCGTCAACAATTAGTTTTGGTGGCTTAACTGCTGATGATATTTTACAAACTAGGCAGCAATTCAGTTCAATGAAAGGGAAAAGGAGATCCATTCCTTCAAAGAAATGCTATACTACTGGGGTTCAGTCGAGGCTTATTATTTTGACAAGCATTCTCTCTTTCATTTCAACTGTCTCTGCTCCTCTCTCCTTTTCCTAGCATGGAGGCTGAATCACTCTTAAAGAGAGAGAAAAGAAGAGCTATTCCTACAAAATGAAACTACTACATATGTACAGAAACCCTACAGCCTAAAATGATTAAGATCTGCGAATAAATTCAATCCAAAGAAGTTACATTTACGATCTACAAGCTTGGCCCCATCGAGGGGTTTTCCAGATGAGAATGTCACTGTATAAATTCTCTGCCTTCACGTCCACATATCCTTTACTTTTCAATACCTACAAAGTTAGTTACAAATCAGATTTAGTTTTTGCTTCCTCTTTGCCAAAATGCTTAAAGTTTTGACAGTATGAAGATCTTTCTTGATTACATGGATAATCAAATGTCAAAGACTGAAATAGCCGTTGCCTCTCCTCTCCCAGATTATCTAAACATTGATTTAAATCGCTTTTTTGAGTAGAAAGGAGCAAATATCAGTTCTTGACAACGAAAATCAGTTGATCAGTTTACCTACAATAAATTCACAGCATGATTTTCTCCTCTCCAAATATTTAATCCCACTAGGCGTATTAAACTTAACATATGTGACAAAAAAAAAAAATCTAATTTGCACTTAACATTGTTAACCTTCTCATTCAAAAGGAAAAGGCCAAACCAGAAAGTAAATGCTAAAAGAACACAGGATATATTTCCACAGGACCAACAACAAAAGAAAAAAAAAAACTCTAATGAACGAAACCAGATTGCCTAATAAGCAAGCAGATAAAGGAAGCATAAGAGACTCTTTGGATTGTGGTTACAAAAACAAGTCCACTTAGGATTTCATTACTAGAGTCATCGATACGGTTCAACCTATGGTTCAGCCTTAAGTCACCCATGATGGGGATTCGGCTAGGAGCGTGGGTTTAAAAGGAAGACCATTCAGCCAATTGGGGGGTTTTCCTTGGGTTTTAGCTTGTATTCCTTTCAACCGTGTTGGGGTTTTCAACCTGGGATGCATTCGGTCAGATTGGATTTTTGGTGTTGATGGGTTCAACTCAATTATGGAGGAGATGGTTTCGGCCAAATCTAATTTGGTTTAGCACAAGTCAGACCCAACTATACAAGGAATTAGTCAAGCTAATGACGATTTTGGGGGCTGGTTGTTTCCATGTATGGTTCTGAATATTTTACTTAGTTTTTATGTTGTTTTTTGATAATTATTGAACCATAATATTTTACTTTAGCTTTTTAATTTTAGGTGGGTTTGTTTTCACCTAAATTAAGTGTTTTAGGCATTAGACTTGTGTTAGCTGAAAACCCAAAGGTTTGCACCCTATATGGGTCCATTAGGGTTTAATTATCTTAGGCCTTCATAATGTTTTCCTTGCTAAAATTTCAGCGGCCTTCAGATAATAATATTATTGTGTTTTGCTTGAAGCAAATGTGTTTTTGCAGTGACAGAATAAAACTTAATTCATCAAGATATAACTGACATAGTGACGTCAATTCAGGAATTACAATATCTCTTGTTCTTAGTGACAGATTAATCTGGGTCAAGGTTTTCAAGCCTAATTTTCAGCTTTTTTGGGTAAGTATCATTTTAGAGATTGCTTGATCATGTGATCAAGAGATCTGCGTGAGTTGGTATTCAGATTAGGCTCTAAAATCAGGCTATATCTTTTATTTCTTGTGTTTTGTTTGTGTTTTTCTTAGTCAGTTTTGTTTGTCCTTGCATCTTGTTTTCGGTCAGAATCCTAAAGGTCAATTTTTCGATCATATTTATTTTCTTTCTCGCATGATTTCTTTTCTATTTTCATCAGTGTTGTTCTTCTTATAAAAATAAAAAAAAATAAAAAAAAAAAAAAACAGAATTACACACCGAAAACATTAGTTGGGTTAAACTTGGTTTGATTACATCTGTTTCGCGTCAACCTATCAAAACATCTCAAAATTGACTAAAATTTCATATTCTTGTTAATTGAGGCGGGAATACACCAATTATAAATTTTCAACTCATTTGGGCATTAATTGCTTAGGGTTCCAGATTCAGATCAGAAAAGGGTTGTTACTCTCTTTTTTAGCGTCAACACATCAAGTGTTATCGTAATTGCGTCAAAATTGATATTCTATTTATTTGAGTTGAAAAACACTAAATATCAGTTTTTAGATCAATTTGATGTTGTTTAGTCTAGAGTCTAGATTCATTTCAAATCAGTGTTTTCATATAGTAAACTCTATTCATGTTGTGTCATCTCATCTTGATATTATCTTTGCAAACGCCATGAATACAAACTCCTAACATTGAATTTACTTATAATTGACGGCTTTGAATGAAACCCGAGAGCAGAGTAAGCACATGACATAGTGAGTGAGGAAACACAATTTTCTTTTTTTATACCGCTAACAAAATTTGCAGATTCACGATACCTGAAAAACAAGAAAAAAAACCTTAGATGGAGACGAACAAACTACAACTTCAGATTCAAGGTCTGACTCATGGTGGAGAGGTTTAATCTGGTGATGGGTAGGTAGTATACATGAAAGGGTGGAAAAGATTGAGCTGATAGGGAATGCAACAGGTTTGATTGGGATGCAAATTATGCTAATAGACGCGAGAGGCATGTTATTCTGGTTGTTGGCATTGATTTGATGCGATAGGTGATGAGGATGAGGATGAGGTGTCTTGGAGCCATACGAATCAATTTGGCAGCCTGGGAATCATTAGTTTCATGGGGTTAGGAGGGCTAGTTAGTTTGGCCAAGGAGATGATTTGGATGATTTTAGAGCGTGTAGATGGGGACTCTAGCAAACTGAAAACTCCTAGTTTTCAAGGTAGAAACGATTTCGATGCTTATTTAGGAGTGAAATGTGGATTGGGTTTTTGATTGCCATGTTTGTTCTGAGAAGAAAAAAACCCTAGCCATGTTTGTTCTAAAAGGTGGATTGCCATGTTTATAGCAATTGAGTTTGTTGATTATGTTGTAATATGGTGGAATCATATTGTAAAGATAAATAGGTTGATATGAAAGCTTTGATGAAGTGATTTGGACTAATGTAATAAAGGATAAAAAAAACTACCATGACTAGGTTTCTTATTGGCTGAATCACGAGGTCACAAATGTTATGGAGTTTCAATACAATGTAGAGTTGGAGGACATGACGCATATAGTCACAAAAATGGCAGGGCAGATTAAAAGAAGAGGGGGGAGCATGATCACCATTCATTCCAAGCTCTTCTTCATTTTGGAAGCCTAATACGAGGAGAGATGGGATTGCCCAAGTTCAACGTAGTTTGGGAGGGGGTTCCAAGACTCCTAAGAAGAAGAAAGACACCTTTAAAGATGGTAAAGGTAAAGTTAAGACTCTTACATCTCATAGTTGTGACATTAAATGTTATCATTGTTTGGGTTTTGGTTATATTGCTTCATAGTATCCAAACAAGAAGGTCAGGGTTACAAGAGCCAATGGTGAGATTGAGTCTGAAGAGGAGGATAACGTGAAGTTAGAGATACCACCATTGGTGTATGCTTGGTGATAAATGTATTAAGTATCTTATTGAGAGGGAGGTGTTTGTGATAAAACTAGCACTTAATTGAATGTGAAGGGTGGGGAGGCTTGGCAGAGCAAAAGGAAAACATTTTTCATTGGAGATGCCATGTGCAGAATAAAGTATATAACTTGATTGACAGTAGTAGTTGCATTATTGTAGCTAGCATGAATTTGGTGGATAAGTTGAATTTGCAAGTTACTAAACATTTAGTTCCTTGTAAACAAGAATTTGTTTACAATGGTTGGGTAATTGTGGAGATGAAGGTGCATAAACAAATTCTTTCATCTATTTTCATTGGAAAATATCATGGTGAAGTGTTATGTGATATAGATGTGTTCTGTGATGTAGTTCTCATGTGCTAGTCACTTATTATCGGGTAGGCATTGACAATATGATAAGAAAGTTATGCATGATGGATTTCAGAACAAGTTTTTGTTTGTGAAGGATAAGAAATTTATGGTTCTTGTTTCTTTATCTCCTAAGCAAGTTTATGAGGATCAGTAGAAAATTAGAGAGGATCAAAAGATTGAAAATGAGAGTTTGCATTTGAAGGAGAGGATTATTCAAAACATGTTCTTTATTGACAGGTTTTGATGATTACACATTGTTTCAGCCTTGTAATGATGATGTGCTTTTAGTTGATGATGTTCATGTTTTAGATTCGAGGTTGAATCCTTCAAAAGAAGGGGGGGATGATACGGTTCAGCATATAGTTCGGCCTTGGGTTACTCGTGATAGGGATTCAATTTGAAGCTTGGGTTTGAGGCGAAGACCATTTGGCCAGGAGGTGGGGGGTTCCTTGGGTTTTAGCTTGTATTCCATTCAACCATGTTGGGTTTTCACCTTGGAATGCATTCGGTCAGATTAGGTTTGTTGGTTCTGATGGGTTTAACTTAATTATAGAGGAGTTGATTTTGGCTAGATCTGATTTTGGCCTTGATGATGTCAGGGGCGATAGCAAGTGAAAGTAAATTCCTTGATTTATTTGTCCATTACAAGGAAGGATTCCTTTTTTTTCAATGAGAATAAGAGGCGGCAAGATTTGGAAGACTTTCCTTATTTTCTTTCCTTCCTCTTGCATGATTTCCTTATTTTAAAGAGAGATTGTAGA
Organism: Salix brachista; assembly: GCA_009078335.1. Lineage (NCBI taxonomy): Eukaryota > Viridiplantae > Streptophyta > Magnoliopsida > Malpighiales > Salicaceae > Salix > Salix brachista. The sequence continues at coordinate 8,909,575 of CM018588.1, read as the reverse complement.
AGACTTTTAAAAGAAAAGAATTCAGCAACTCTCTTCCCTATTTTTTAGGGCATTGATTCCGTCAAACACGAAAAGAAGATCAAACATTCAAGACAGCATACTTCAAACATGAAAAGAGATCTACAAGGAGCAGCAAGCACAAGTTATTCCTATGCAAGTCCGACCCAACTACACAAGGAAAATAGTCAAGATAAGAATGATTTTGGAGGATAATTATTTCCTTATATTATTCTGAATTTTTACTTTGTTTTTATATTGTTTTTTAAAGTATTATTTGAACCATAATATTTCAATTTAGCTTTTTAAGTTTAGTTGGGATTGTTTTTGCCTAAATTAAGTGTTTAGGTCTACTAATATTAGGTTTATGTTAACTTCAAGCCCAAAGGTTTGGAACCTAACATGGGTCCATTAGGGTTAATTATTTTAGGATTATATAATATTTTCCTTCATGCAAATTTCAGTAACTTTCAAATTAATTAAATTATTGTGTTTTGCTTGAAGCAAACATGTTTTTTGTTGTGACAAAGAAGAAAACCTGACTTATCAAGATATAACTAATCATGTGGCGACAATTCACGAATTCTAATACCTTTAGTTCTTAATTACAAGTTAACGTTAAGTCAAGGTTTTCAAATCTGATTTTCAGCTATTTTAAAGAAATATCATATTCGTTGGAGGTTGTTTGACCACGTGATCAAGAGATCCATATCAATTATCAAATAATTTATACAACAAGAATCTTAGATTGATGCTTTGGTGCTTAATTTCAACATGACTCTTAGTTCTTAATACAATTGGACAAGAAAAAAAGGCAAAACAGTATTTCCAAAACATTTAGTATCTATTCATTTTAAACAAACAATTTTTGTATCATTGAAAAAAAACACTCAATGACACATTACCGAACTATTTTCACACCCATGCCACAACAATGACTATAAGCAACGAGCAAGACAAAAGCCAGCACCTTTAGGATCAAAGTGCTATGTCTGGAAAAAAAAATTTATCCTACTCAAAAAAATGACAAACAATATAGCCATGAGTCGATCAGATAAAGCACTAGAGAGCACTAAGGTACATACCAGTATCTCATAGAAGAGCCTGGCACTCTCTTTCTTGGTTCTTCCTTCCAAAAGCCGCAATAAATTTAGTACTTCCTCCTGTCTTATTTTCTTCTGTATCAGAAAACTTGCATGCAAGTATTTCACTGCCACTCTGTCAAGCAAATTAAATGGAGAATTTTGAAGCAAGAATCAGACATTGACGCATCAGTTGAATGAGTATTGCAAACCTTTATAATACCTGGTTCTTTCTGACCACCCATCTACATTCAAAATACATACAAAGATGAGAATCCCATGTGTGGTGTTTTGAATGAAAAAAAGTGGACAAAAAATTCACTTCTCATAGTTCTTACAGTGCTCCTGATTATCTCCAGATGTATTCATGTCCTGGAGAAAAAAGAAACAATATCATACATCAGTTCAATAAGCTTACACCCAGAAGTATAAGAATCTTAGAAGGATATTAATGCCTGGCATGATTTTTGACGTCTTAGTAAGCAACTTGACCATTGTCACTGCTTTACCTCATTCAGCAGATTGAGATCAAGTTCTTGATCCAGGTTACGACAAATTTCTTTCTTAACAGTTTCAGAACTCTGTCCATCTTCATCATAAATATCAGGTCTTTCTGGGCTCTCAAAAGACCTCAGCAATGTAGTGCACTGAATAGGCGTTTCTGGAGCAATTGCTATTTGTTCTAAAGAGCCACCAGCAGTGGGAGATTCTGCTATATCTAACTTTCCAGGACGTTCCAAAGTTTCAGCAAATCTACTAGCAGAAGGAGATCCAGACACATTTGACTTCTCTAGAGTCTCCGCAGTTTCAACTGATCTTCCAACAGTACAAAATTCTGACATGTCCAAAGGTTCCACGGTCTCAACAAATCTAGCACTAGTAGGACATTCAGACACAATTTTTTGTGGGTATTCCATGATCTCAGCTGATTCTTGAATCAACATATTTTCTTCAGGTTCCACAGTTTCATCTAATCTTCCAACGAGAGGAGATCCTGAAACATTTAACTCTTCCAGACGCTCTGTAGTTTCCACTGACCCTCCAATGTTTTGAGACTCCGAAGCATCTGAATTTATGGAAGGTTCCACAGTTTCAACTGATCCACCAACACTCTTGACTGTTTCTTGAATTTGTAATCTCTTTGTGCGAAAGAGGGATCCAAGCTCCAGTGAAGTACCTGTTCAAAACAAAGTTAAAGAGGACTGCACAAGTACTATGCTATAGAGAAAATGCAATGCTAGACTTACAAGGAATCAGAGACTCCAGGAAACACTTGTCAAGATTGGAAAATCGACAGGCTTTCCAGACAGCAAAAGCAGTATGAGGAAGCTTTCTTCGTTTGGACACCAAGTCACCTGTGTCTTCTATGCATTGCTTAATTACGCTGTTAGATTGAACAGGAATGTTATCCACCCTAACAATGATCATTTAACTTTACAGCAACTTAATTCCTCATAACACCTCCCACTGCGGTCTTAAAAAGTCAAGTTTTAAGTATGTGATCTTGCCTTTCTAATTGATGGTGTAAAGTTAAACTGAAGTGGCAGGACATAGGACTAATCGTAATATCATTTTTTGTTCAGAAACATATTATATAACCATTTCTGCATGGATTAACAATCAAAAATAATCTCAATTGAACACATGACAAAGAAGTGAGTATGAATGAAAAATGACATACTTATTAGGAAACACTACCACATCATCAAAGAGACACTTTCTTTTCCTGAGAACACGAGCATGCTCCTTAGCAGCCGGTGTAGAAATAACCATAAACTCTGGTGTGTTAGCTCCTGCATGGAGGAGATTTTTTGAATAAGCATATCTGTCAAGAACTTAGCCAAAGAAAATATACTATAATTGTGCACCATTTTCAACTAGATCTGCATACTACCACCCTAATTGTCTTCCCATCTCCCAATCTACTCCACCACAAATAAAAAGGGTAAGCAAAAAAAGGTTGATCTATGTTATAACAGGCATAAAATATGTGATTCAAGACATATAACAATCCAATTATTAATACTAGTAAGTTATTTAAACCACACTTGTCAAAAAATAAATGTTGCAAAAATCCCAGCTCTAGAAGATATGATTAAATAATGTATTAAATTTGATAGGCAATTCTAGAAAATTATTAGCTATCATTCCCTTCCAACAATTTTTTTATTTCTATAGGAAGAAAAAAAGAAGAAGAGAAATTGGATCCTGAAAGGTTATGAGAAACATGATCTCAAAATCCTCTTCACCTGAAACATCTTTGAACTTGGATTGAGGAGTGGCATCAAGTTTTACATACAATGGATGATCTTCTGAGACAAGTTGTCTCTTTCTTTTTCCCAATGTTGTTGTTTCTGGTAAACTTTTGTTCCCTTCATTACTCTGATGCTCTTCATTAAATGGTCTAGTATGTTCTGGAGGCTCCTCAACCACAAGAAATGTATTAGCATCCATCCATTCTTCTTGAAAAAATCTACTCTCTAGAAGCTTCTGTATGGATACTTCTACATCAGACACATTACCATCATTAAAAACACTTTGTGTATCGTTTTCTGATTGTTCCGCACCAGGAACATCTTTTTGCTGCTCCTCAGATTGGTGATATAGCTTAGTAAGCTTTCCAGGTTCTTCCTCTACCCCACCAAACATTTCAAGGTTCAGAGATGCTTCCTGATAGACACTGTCACCACAAAGCTTCTGCACACTCGTTCCTGCATGTGTTTCATCCAAACCTATCTTATCTGGAACCTTTGAACCCTCCCCATCAGTTAGATGATCTTCAACCAATGATTTTCTAGTGTTTGTAGGCTCCTCAACCTCAAGAAACATTTCAAGGTCCAGACATTCATGATGAGAGAACATACTGCCTTGAAACTTCTCCATGCTTGCTTGTAGAGTGATTACACTACGCAATGTACCTTGCTCCATAACATCCACCAAATGAGATGAAAAAATACTGCAGCAAGAGTATAAAATGAGTAAATGTTGAGACATTGAGATATCCTAAATGGAATATGAACGGTGGGGGGAGTGAAAAGGTGACGGAAAAGCAGGAAGGCATCTAGAACAACAGAAAAGGAAAACTTTAAATTCAAGTTCCATACTCTTCATTCATACTGTAATCTGCAGACCAAGTATCTCCAAAGGCAGCAAATTCCTCACAGTGATCCTGCAAATATGATAATATTAATATTAAAGGCACACAGATCTGTAGGAATTTAACAGGGCAGAAAATGTACAAATCTTCTGAAATCTATTAAGTTGGAGTGCTAATGCTGATCAGAAAAAAAAATTACAGCCATTAAAAATCATTAACACAAAAAAAAAGCACCTTGTGAGAATCAAAAGTGGAAGGAATGACCTCTAGATGTTAAACGGTCAAAATTCAGATAGAATCTATTAAGATAATCTGATTGTCTAGTAGATACCTGGTTTAGAGAATATTTCCCTACACCCCCAATTTTCCACATGCCATCTGTTGCATTAACAATTAAAAGGATTAACATCTGAAGTAGAGAGAAGTATATGAATTAACTATAATAAAAGATTAAAAACTTTAGGAATATGTACACGGGGATTCTCACTGATGTTAAGTTATGTAAACAACTGAAGTATACAAATTGTTAATTAAACAAGGAAAGTCTAATACCTGTAAGTGTAATTTTTTCATGCGGCATTACATTGCCTCTGGGAGGTAGAAGAAATAGGAATATCAAAACCAATCGATAGAACAAAGAAATGATTAAGCTCTTCAGCCCACAGATAAACAAACCACATAGCTTACCCACTAGTATCTTCAATAATCTCCAGATCAAAAGCATCAAGTTCAAATCTTTCTGGTAGAGTAATAGAGAAGTAAGGTGCTTGCAAGGTTTCCACAAGTATCCCATCTTTATTGCTGAGAACAAAGTCCTTGACGTTAAGAAGAACTTTGTTGCAGTCATCAAACAAATATTCAGCTTTTTTGGAGTATACTCTGACTACACCAAGAAGAAGGTAGGCCAGTACTCTATATGTAACAACATCAAACACATCTTGCAAAATTTTATCTGTTTAAAAGGACAAAATGGAAAACCAGGATCCAGGTTAGACAGAAATAATGACCGTAATCAGAACTTTTGAGACCACCATTCAAACAGTCACTATCATATCTAAAGCCATATTCCAAATATGTTATTTTGGGGTTAGTTTATGAAGAATTTTTTTATTTTAGGACCACATATAGGAAGAAACTTGAAACTTAAATGGATGAAAAAATTTCCTCATTATATTCTCTCTTGGGTTAAGGTTTTTTCCATTGTGGCACCTGATATTAAGTACCCTAATTTTATTTTATTTTTTAAAAGAAGTTTGGAGATAGGGTTCTTATCTTTGATCAAATAAATAGAAATTTCAGTAATTTTTGGGTTATGTTGTGTTCTTGGTTCTATGCTAATAGCAGCACACAAACAAGGTGCTTTTACATTAGAATCAATGTCTTGTAGATGTCAACTATCCTGCAAGGGATAACAGAGGATATTCGACAGATCTAATTCTGAACAAAATTTTACTAACACTTTAGACTTGACCAATGCTATTTGCATACAAACAACAAAATATGTGGCTTAAAAAGATTTTAAAAAATGGAGTCATACGTAAAAGGTAACTTTTAGCTTACATTTACAGCAGCTGATCTTATAGGCTTTTCCATTCAATAAAATTTAAATGAGCTTGGATCTGTTTTTTTCCTTTTTCCTCTAGATTGCTTTCTTATAATAAGTTCTGAAAAGGGGGGCATGTGAAACTGAATGCACCAGCATTTAGACCCCAAATAAATTGATTAAAGCATAAACTCATCCAGGCTTCAACTAAGTGCAGACTATTTCACATTTGACTGTTCATGAACTCATAGACCTATATATTGAGGTTGATCTATCTCTGAAGCGCTTATATTTTCTGACAGACTGAACATAGCTTGAAGTGAGCATACAACTTCATAGTCATACCAATATATAGCGGTCTCCATTTAATTACCAGGGCTGCCTATGGCCCTTATTGCCTAGCCTACTATATCTCCTCTTTAATTATGGTCCACTACATTCGGTTATCAACTAGACCTCAAACCAGACACTTTTTGAGCATGCTTTGTCATTGAATCCAAACATAAGCTGCCATTTTAAAATATTTAATCATGTAAAACATAAAATTGTGCATGTCTGAAAAAATATTTACTCTTCAATCAATTTCATAGACTGCTCTCTGCTACAGAGTACAACATAGTTGGAGTAACTTTACATTATAATTCTCCTGGATGAAAAGTAATATAAGAGCATAGAGCACCATTTTAACTAGCATAGTCCAGATCCTCTTTTGGTGGAAAAAAAATCAGTTTTATATGAAATCTGGAACATTGAAGTCTATTCTTTATCTCTTCGTATGACAACTATCCACAGCCTGACATAGATAAGAGATTAGCAAAGTTCAGCGGCTAAGATAAACTTTTCCATATTAAACATGTTCATTGATATTGTCCAACATCATCTCCCAAACTCTTATGTCAACTTCTCTTGGCAGTACCAAGACAAACAAACTAGTGCGGGCTACACTGGAAGGCAAAAGACGTTTTATTTATTTATTTTCGAACAAATTAAATTACTGCATTGAAAAAATCATTTTAATTAGCATAATCTACGAATATAGAATTTGTGACTGGAAAAACCTCCTGTAATTTAGAGTCACCGGAAAACCGAAACGCCAAAAAGAAAAAGATAACCTAGATTGCGAAATGTTAGTTTAATTACCCCAAATTAAAACCATGAGCAAAAAGAAAAGGTGTTAAAAGCCCCTAATTCAGCCATTAGAAACAACACCTTGTCCAAGCAATTCATCAGCATTCTAAAATGAATACAAAAATTATGGAATAGAACAACAAATAAAAAAACAAAAACAAAAGATCCCACATAAGCTAAACCTTCCCCATTGTTTTCTCGAGAAACAATCATAAAGTAACAAGCTTTTACAAAACATAAAGTAAGCCCATTTATTATAATTATAATTGAGACAGTAGAATCTTGTGACGGAAGAGGAAACATAATAAAATAGTAAAATAAATAGGGAGGGTTGCTTACCAACGGAGGAGGAGATATCAGTGGAAGTGACTTGAGCTTTTTTAAGCTTTTTGAAGAAGTAAGCAGCAACCCAAATGGAACCTAATGGACCTTTGCTTGACGGAAGGCAGTGTGAGTAAAACATTGCTTCCCTTCTCTCTCTCTCCACTTGTGATTTTGCCATTCAAAATACTAATATTATTACACAGAAAGATTGAGGTAAAGAAGAGAGGAGAGGAGGAGGAAAGGTACGGTAACTGCAAGAAGAAAAGGAGCCGCCTCTCTTTCGAAGTAAAACGGTAACAAATATCATCTTCAAGGAAAACTCCTTTATAATAATAATAATAATAATAAGAGGAGGACTAATTTATATATTTGGAAACATTTTTTATTATTATAATAATAATAATTTGTTTGTAAATATCAAAGTAGTCAATACCGTTCCGGTCGCCGTTCCGGTTTTTCTATTGGAACGGAACGTTCCGGTTTCGGAGCGTTTCGGCGTGCCGTTTCGGGGTTGTATTGTTCATATATAATTAATTATATATATATAAAAAAAAATTAAAATATTAATTTAACAAGCATAATTAAAATTCAAGATAAATTAACTTTAAATTATACAATATAAACACAAAGTCAAACAAATATAATCTCAAAATTAGAAAAAAAAAATCAAAAGTTTAAAAAAAAAAAAAATTAAAACCGAGATGAAAACGACGCCGTTTCATCTCGGTTTTCTTAACGGAACGGAACATTCCGCCCGTTCCGGCCGGAACGGAACGGAATTGACTACTTTGGTAAATATAGCACTACTCATTTTTTTAAATATAAAATTTGAAAAAATACTGATTTTTTTCTTCATAAATAAAAATACAGAATTTATAAATTAAGTTTACTTCGTTAATTGTTTTTTTCTGATAGTCTATATGATTTGGGAAATGTTCAAGAACATTTTTTCCTGAAAACAATATATTTTAATTATAGATTCGGTTAGTTGATTTATTAACAAAAAGAAATTAATGAAGGGAAATTATTATAGTGATTTATTTATTATTATTATGTGTACTTTATGGTGTAATTATAAATTAGGAGTATAATAAAATTTCTTATACAGTAAAATATGTCATCCAAAAAACAAAATAAGGTTTGAGTTATATATTGGAAAGGATGAAAATGAAATCTCTTAATTTATGACATTCAGAAAAACAAATTAAAGTATCGTTATGATACCGAGAGGATGTATTCTCCACTCAATATCTTTCTTTTGCATGTTGTAGAGTTGGCTTGGCTTTTTTTATTTTTATTTTTATTTTTATTTTTTGTACTCGTGTTAAGCAAAGTGTTAGTAATTAAAAAGGATTTTAAATCTTTTTTAAATAGTTGAAAAAATCACTAAAAGTTAATGAGAATTTCTATCAGGAAGTATGTTTCTTTGTCATAATTAATATAAATTATTATTTTTACAATTATGATGATTAAAATATTGATAAATATGTATAAAAAGTTTACTTTAACTAGATTTTTTTTATGATTAAGTCAAAGCAAGCATGAAAATAATCAAGTAAAGAGGTTGTGTGCTCTATAAGTGTTCAAATGTTGAAATCTTATATATATGAAATATTTGTTTATATAACCATGAATTTTATCAATTTGGTAAAATATCACATTCATTATTTAATGTTTCTTTGACATCGTGTTTTAAAAGTGCTTTTAAGAAGAAAAAAATTAAAAAAATTGTTTTATTTTTTGCTTCAAATTCATTTTTTGGTGTTTTCCAAACATTTTGATATGCCGTATCAAAAATATTTTTTTTTAAATTACAAAATATTATTTAAATGCATTTCAGAACATAAAGTATTTTGAAAAGCAACATTAATCATATTCACAAACAAACCCATAATATAATAGACTTAAAAGTTGACATAACATGTTAGGGGTATAGGCACTATACACTTAATAAAAGATAATTGTTAGTGTTTGCTTGTATAAGCTGCATTTTTTTTATTTTTTTTTTTAAAACTTATGTAGACAAATAGAGTGGCTTGTTTGGTATTATGGTAATAGTTATTTTTAAAAATTATATTATTAAAAAATATATTAAAATGTAATTTTTATATTTTAAAATTTTATTTTTGACATTACCATATTAAAATAATATTAAAACACTAAAAATAATTTAAAGTAAAGAAAAAAACAAAAAAAATCAAAAATATTTTCAAAACACATGGTGTATATTGAATTATTTTTCAAAAATTATTTTAAACACGAGAAAAAAAAAGAATATACACCACTTGTTTCATAAACTTACATGCATTTAAAATACATATATATGTCATGTCATGTATGTCCTTATAGTTATTACGAAATAGATAGGCGCCCATGTTATGTTGTAAACCTAGTTAAATTTTCCTTAATATAAAAAAAGGTCAAATGATGATAATCCAAGTTGACTTTGATTAATTTAACTAACAAGTGACTCGAGATATAAGATTAGTATAACCTCATAAAAAACAATATCACCACATTCAAGGTCCAATAACCTAATATAAAAAATAAATAAATAAAAACATAAAAAAAAACTTGAGTCAAGTTGGTTCACTCAAGTAACCCACCACTTGTTATCTTGGGCATAGGAACGTTTAGTGCTACATACACAAGAATGTTCTTTTATCCTTGCAAAGAGCTCATACACGCACTCAACTTGAGAATGCTTGGTAAATACAACAAGTACCTTGTAAATAACATAATGCTTTAATAAGCAAAGGAGGTGAATTTTATTTAGGAGTGCATCTAAACAAGGTAGTTATGTTAAAATCCTAGAAGGTTTATTAAAGAAAATCATTTGGCAACAAGAGAGGAAAAATAAAGTGTTGTAAATAAAGATTGGTCCTTGACAACAACAAGACTTAATCAATTTTAAAGTGTTTCAATAAGTATATATCAATTTTGATTTTGTTTAATCTTGTGCATTAGTATGCATGTTAAGATTGTGATTCAATCATTTATGCAAGTTTATACATTTATTTAGTAGGCATGCTAGTATTTTGATATGATTGGAAGTTTCTATATTTGTATTATATTACATATTTATAATACTTTTCTCTCTTATCTAATATTTTTTATGAATTTGGACAACAGTCTTAAGGTTTTATTATATATTATTAATGTTTTTTTAGTTTATAATTCTTTTTTATAACTCAATGAATAGTTAAAGAGGATATTAGTATCGTTGTGTTATAATTTTATCTAGTTATTTATTTACATGTTTTTAGATTATGCATATAATATGTCCATATGAACTAAGCAATAAAAATCTTGATTATGTCTATCATATAATTTTGCTAGCTATTTATTTAGCTTATATATGTAATTTTGCAATCTTATGTGGTATGCTAATTGTTTAATTTTATTTATAAAAAATCATATTGGTATATTATTTTTTTAAACAAGATTAAAATGGTATTATGCATGTTAATTGGATAGTGTTTTATAATTATCTTACTAAATTGGAAAATTTTATTTTCTAGGTTTTTCTTATAATTGTTAAAAAATAATCAAAATCTAGTTTATTAAAATTTGTGTTAGTGTTTTTTATATTTGCTTAAAGAAGCCAAACTATTTATATAATATTGATTATTATTTTATATAATATTTATCATGACTTTAAGTCAAGAATTGATTATTCGCATCAATATCGTTTTGGTAAGTACTACCTCAACAATAAGGATTTATTCATTACCTTTCATGTTGCATGGTGATGTAGACCTTTTTATCACAAAGTTAAGTAATTCTTAACAAAATTGAAATATAATCTAGAAAGCCAAAACTCAGGTTTGATAGAACCATAACCCATAGGTTACCATATACTTAAGATACAAAGGTATTGGGATAAACTTGGACCAAGAAATAATCACGTATCTAAGTACTTAAAGTATATGAATGACATTAAAAAGCTAATTAATTTTTGATAACTCGGGTGTACAATTTTTATCCCTACAAAGAAATGATGTTGTACCACAAAGAATCACAAAGGAGAAATTCACATGTATTATCACCAAGTTGCCAATTTTTGCAATTATAAAAACATTAGTCTCCAATAGATAACTCTAACTGATTCCTTTTGAGTTGCAAGCTAGTAAACCAAAACTAGAAATCAACTAACAAAAGTTCAATATTAAAATAAACTCCTAAACAATATATATTGGGGCTATAACAAATCCAAATTAAAATAATTATTCAACAATAAATAAATAAATTAGAATAATAAAAATAAAGTCTTCATGCTAGAATTCCTCCTTATAGTTGAAATCTTTAAGCTAGATAATTAACTTAATCATTGTGAAATCATAGATTAAGGGTATGGGAAGGATAACTTAGTTGTTGTGTATCTGGTAACTAACGGCTAAATAATTTACTTAATCGTCGTGAAATCAGATATTAAAAGGTATAAAAAGGATAACTTTGTTGCAATGTATTTGGAAACTAAGTGTAAACCTCGGAAAATAAACTTTTGCATAAATTGAAAATAGAATAAATGGAAATGAAATAATTAATGTAAAATTTTAATAAATTGGACATTAGAGTTAACTAACCCAGATACTAATTTTGTGGATTTTATGATGGGGTTGCCTAAAGGAAAGAAAGGTAACGATGTCATATGGTGATCGTGAATTGACTAACAAAATCTGCTTTGTTTTTGCCTACGAGAACAATATATTCAATGGATAAATTAGCCAATTTGTATATGAATGTGGTGGTCAAACATCATGAGGTGTGAGCATTAATCATATTAGATATCTCAAGTTCACATAAAGACTATGACCTAGTTAGCAATGGGCATTGGGGACTTAATTGAACTTAAACACGATATTTCATCATTAGACAAATGGTCAATCTGAAACAACCATTCAAACTCTTGAGGATCTTTTAGGATTATAGGCTATGGAGTTTGGCGGGAATTGTGAAGATTTCTTGTCTCTTGTGGAGTTTACTTATAAAATATCTACCGAACTATAATTAGTATAGCTCTATATGAAGCATTATATGAAAGGAAATGTTGTACCCTTGTTTATCTGGATGAAATGGGAGAAAAAAACTCTTAGGGACCGTAATAGTGCAAGTAATAGTTGATAAAGTAAAGGTAATCAAGAAAGGGATGAAGGAAACTCATGATAGGTAGAAAAGTTACATGTATAATCAAATAAGGCTCTTAGAATTCCAAGTAGGAGATAATGTATTTTTTTAGATGACACCTTAAAGGGCATCGACTAAAGTTGCCTAGATATCTGAATAAGATTCACAATGTATTCCATGTGACTCTATCATGGAAAGCCAAGATCGAACCTTCCCGAGTATTGCCACAAGTTCCTATAAAAGTGCAAAGGGATTCAACCATTGAGACCAAGCTCATCAAGATATTAGATTGGGGCGAGAAAGTGTTAGGAAATAAAAGGGTTCCCTTGGTGAGAATATTATACAGAAACTCTCAGATAAAAGAAGAAACATGAGGAAGGGAGTTTGAGGTTAAAGAGAAGTATTTGTATTTATTCTCCAATATAGGTATGTAAATTTGATTTTGAAGATTAAATTTTATAAAGAGGGGAGAATGTAAACCTGGGAAATTGTAAATGAAATAAATGAAAATGATAAAGATTTAATCAATTGGAAATTATATATTTTACGGTATATATTTTTTAATTGAGATATTTTAAAATAAAAATAATAAACTGATCTAGAGATACCAAGGGTTGGGTCAAATTAAGGAAATAAACTAAATTCAAAATTGATGGGTGGGATTATAAGGGATAAAAGAAATGTACCTTAAATTACAAAAAGAAAAAAAAGGGGTTAAAATAAAACATTCAAAGAAATGAGGTCATATTTACAATTTAGAAAAAATAAAGCTATAAATACTCCTTATTTCTTTGTTTTAGTGCCAACAACAATAAATAAAAGAAAGGGAAGAATAAGTTTCTCTTGAATCTTTATCCAAATTGGAAAACAAACTCCAAAAAATTAACAAGGATTTTATAAGAATTAATGTTATATGGAAAAAGAGACTTGATTTAAGAGAGAAATTTGAGAGTTCAAGCTAAAGATTTGAGTGGAAAGGGGAGGTGATAGCATGCCAAGTGAAGAAAAAGAAGGACGCCAGGATGATTTGGAATCCCGTTATGCAAAAGTGTCATTACCCAAGGAATTAAATAGAATAAGATAGGATGATAAGCTTTCACCAATGGCATCAAAAGTTGCGCCAAACCCATTTTTAGATCCTAGTTTTATGGAACATTTAGTTAAGATTGTGGCAATATGGATGACAACGAGAGCCTCCAATCAAGTTCCTAGGCTAGAAAGGGTGATCACTATAATACTATGATTAAAGGTACGAGGGATATGGAATATTGAACCTTCTCAAGAGAGGAGGATGTTAAGTTTATGAGACATTGACTAAGGAAAAATGAGTCATAGATCAGATGCAGGTATAGAAGGAGTAGTGAGTAAATTATGCACTTTAAGTTGAATATTAGAAAGATGAGATCAAGAGAAATATTGAGATAAATGGATTTTCAAGAAGAGTTTGAAGAGAGGTATTACTCTTTGCGACATAAGAGAGAGAAAACAAGAGTTTTTGGATTTGAAACCAAAAGTGATGGATTGCACAAAATAGAGTTGGTCGAAAAATAAGCACGTCAATAGGAATGAAAGATGCGTTAATGCATATTTTGATTAGTATAATGATACTGCAAATGTGAAAGATAGTGATCTTAACAATGGCCATGGTTTCATGAAAGAAAATGTTGTACCCTTGTTTATCTGGAAATGTGAATACGGTTCTTCGATTTGCACTATCATTATACTATGTAAAATTTGCATTGAAGCATCTTTCATGCCTATTGACGTGCTTATACTCTATTTCGTCAATCCATCACTCTTGGAATCATGTCTCTCTATTCTCATCATTATACCTACCTTGCACCCCCCTCTATTGGTGTTATCGTACTATTTCTACCAGACATCTTTGAATACGCATAACTTAAATGGATGGATATTTTAAAAGATAAGAACCCTATCTTTAAAAGATAAGAATCCATCCATACAGAAGCTTCTGCACACTCTTTCTACCACACATCTTTCTACCAGACATCTTTGAATACGCATAATCTAAATGTGAAACATGGGTTATGGTTTAAACTATCGTTGTGCACTTCATATTTTTTTAAAAAAGGTTCTGGTTGTTATGAAGCTGATAATAAGTCCAATAAAAAATGTTTAAACTATCGTTGTGCACTTCAAGTTTTAGTATCTTTTCTTTATTTTTCTTTCTTTCTTTCTTTATATATATACATATAATGTCGCTTTCCACAAAGGCCAAAGTTGCCTTAACTTTGTATCTACTGTTTGCCTTCATCTTATTAGCTTGCAAATTGAATTGAACTTCTAGGACAAGCGCTCTCACATCACTTGTAGGTTGAAATTAACACCTTGAGTTTTGGTAATATCATTTTGTACAAGCATAAAACCATGGACATTGTTAAGATCACCTTTTTTCACATTTCCACTATCATTATACTATTTAAAATTTGCATTCACGCATCTTTCATGCCTATTGACGTGCTTATACTCTATTTCGTGCAATCCATCACTCTCGGTATCATGTCTCTCTATTCTCATCATCATACATACCTTGCACCCCCCTCTATTGATGTTATCGTACTCTTTCTACCACACATCTTTGAATACGCATAATTTAACTTTAGTTGGCTTATGAATTAGAAATGTTAGATTTGAGTGTCCTATCTGAGCATACAAATCTTAATTTTTATGATGTAGATTAAGCTCTGAATGGTTTATGATATTACTTGTAGGTTGAAATGAGCAACTTGAGTTTCAATTTTTTTTTAAAAAGGTTCTGGTTGTTATGAAGTTGATATTAAGACCAATAAAAATGGTTTAAACGATTGTTGTGCACTTCAAGTTTTTGTATCTTTTCTTTAGTTTTTTTACTCTCTTTCGTTTATATATATATATATATATAATGTCGCTTTCCTAAAAGACCAAAGTTATCCCTTAACTTGGTATCTAATATTTGCCTTCATCTTAGTAGCTTGCAAACCGAATTGATCTTCTAGGACATGCGCTCTCACATCACTTGGTATTTCATCACTTGTAGGTTGAAATTAACACCTTGAGTTTTGGTAATATCATTTTGTACAAGCATGAAACCATGGACATTGTTAAGATCACCATCTTTAACATTTGCACTATCATTATACTAATCAAAATTTGTATTGACGCATCTTTCATGCCTATTGACGTGCTTATACTTTATTTCGTGCTATCCATCACTCTTGGTACCATGTCTCTCTATTCTCATCGTCATACATACCTTGCGCCACCATCTTTTGGTGTTATCGTATTCATATAAGACATCTTTGAATATGCAGAATTTGAGTTTAACTGGCCTATGAATTTAAGATGTTAGATTTGAGTATCCTATTTGAGAATACAAATTTTAATTTTTATGATGTAGTTTATGCTCTGAATGGTTTTTGATATTACTTCGAGGTTGAAATGAACAACTTGAATTTTTTATTTTTTTAAAAAGGTTTTGGTTGTTATGAAGCTGATAATAAGTCTAATAAAAAATGTTAAACTATCGTTTTAGTATCTTTTCTTTATTTATTTGTCTTTCTTTATATGTGTGTGTGTGTGTATATATATATATATATATATATATATATATATATAATGTCGCTTTCCACAATGACCAAAGTTATCCCTTAACTTGATATCTAATATTTGCCTTCATCTTAGTAGCTTGCAAACTGAATTGATCTTCTAGGACATGTGCTCTCACATCACTTGCTATTTCATCACTTGTAGGTTGAAATTAACACCTTGAGTTTTGGTAATATCATTTTGTACAAGCATGAAACCATGGACATTGTTAAGATCACCATCTTTCACATTTGCGCTATCATTATAATAATCAAAATTTGCATTGAGCATCTTTGATGCCTATTGACGTGCTTATACTCTATTTCGTGCAATCCTTCACTCTTGGTATCATGTCTCTCTATTCTCATCGTCATACGTACCTTACTCCGCCATCTATTGGTGTTATCATATTCATATCAGACATATTTGAATATGCATAATTTGACTTTAAATGTCCTATGAATTAAAAATGTTAGATTTGAGTTTCCTATCTGAGCATACAAATCTCAATTTTTATGATTTAGTTTATGCTCTGACTTGTTTTTGATATTACTTGTAGGTTGAAATGAACACCTTGAGTTTCAATTTTTTTTAAAAAGGTTCTGGTTGTTATGAAGCTGATAATAAGTCCAATAAAAAATATTTAAACCATCGTTGTGCACTTCAAGTTTTAGTATCTTTTCTTTATTTTTCTTTCTTTATATATATACATATAATGTCGCTTTCCATAAAGACCAGCGTCATGCCTTAACTTTGTATCTTGTGTTTGCCTTCATCTTATTAGCTTGCAAATCGAATTGAACTTCTAGGACAAGCGCTCTCACATCACTTGGAATTTCATCACTTGGAGGTTGAAATTAACGCCTTGTGTTTTGGTAATATCATTTTGTCCAAGCATGAAACCATGGACATTGTTAAGATCACCTTTTTTCACATTTGCACTATCATTATACTATGTAAAATTTGCATTCACGCATCTTTCATGCCTATTGACGTGCTTATACTCTATTTCGTGCAATCCATCACTCTTGGAATCATGTCTCTCTATTCTCATCATCATACATACCTTGCACCCCCTCTATTGGTGTTATCGTACTCTTTCTACCAGACATCTTTGATTACGCATAATTTAACTTTAGTTGGCTTATGAATTAGAAATGTTAGATTTGAGTGTCCTATCTGAGCATACAAATCTTAATTTTTATGATGTAGATTAAGCTCCTAATGGTTTATGATATTACTTGTAGGTTGAAATGAGCAACTTATGTTTCAAATTTTTTTAAAAAGGTTCTGGTTATTATGAAGCTGATAATAAGTCCAATAAAAATGTTTAAACCATCGTTGTGCACTTCAAGTGTTAGTATCTTTTCTTTATTTTTCTTTCTTTCTTTCTTTATATATATACATATAATGTCGTTTTCCATAAAGACCAGCGTCATGCCTTAACTTTGTATCTTGTGTTTGCCTTCATCTTATTAGCTTGCAAATCGAATTGAACTTCTAGGACAAGCGCTCTCACATCACTTCGAATTTCATCACTTGGAGGTTGAAATTAACACCTTGAGTTTTGGTAATATCATTTTGTACAAGCATGAAACCATGAGCATTGTTAAGATCACCTTCTTTCACATTTGCACTATCATTATACTATGTAAAATTTGCATTTAAGCATCTTTCATGCCTATTGACGTGCTTATACTCTATTTCGTGCAATCCATCACTCTTGGAATCATGTCTCTCTATTCTCATCATCAGACCTGCCTTGCACCCTTCTCTATTGGTGTTATCGTACTCTTTCAACCGACAAGTAATATCACAAACCAGTCATAGCTTAAACTACATCATATAAATTGAGATTTGTATGCTCAGATAGGATACTCAAATCTAACATTTCTAATTCATAAGCCAACTAAAGTTATCATTAAAAAAACAAGAAGATTTAGGTATCTGGATTATTGAATTAATTGTATTAAGATTAGTTCATTTTATAATTCAATTTAAATTAAACAAAAAAATAATTTGTGAAACCATATTCAATAATCAAATAACAAAAATAAACAGTTAATTTTTTATCTCCAAATAGAATAACATAAATTGAAAATCCATCTCTATGTTACCGTCATTATCATTACTATAATAGTTAAAATTATTATCAACATTACTGCCCAAACAATTAAAATCATTAAATTGCCTCGAAGAATAAAAAAAAGCAAAATATTTTTACAAAAAAATAATCACTAAAATTATCATTATTATTGTGCAAACACTAATATCATCTAATCTGAAAATAGATAAAAATAACAGAAAACACAAAAAACAAAAAACAAAGAGAGCAATATTAATTTTAAAATTATCACTAACATAAATTAAAACTTTAGGACTAAATCAAATAAAACCCTAATAAAAACATAAGAACTAAAAGCATAAATGCATAAATATGGATAAAAAATAAACATTGTTCAAGAATGATGTAAAAACTCAAAGAAATTAATATCAAATAAAAAATGCAAAGAATAAGGACCGAATGAAAAATAAAATATATAATCAATTCCAATCGAATGACAAAATTGAAACAAATAAAAACCTTTGAACCGACACAAATAAAGGTATTTTTTTAAAAACAATTACAGTGTAATTTTGTTAAAAGAATAAAGACCTACATGAAAAGTAGAATATATGAAACATTTCAATTGGATGACACAATTAAAACAAAACAAATCAAAATATATAATTAATTCCAATCAAAGGACAAAATTAAACCAAATACAAACATTGGGACCAAAATAAATAAAGGCATTTGAAAAACATTTACAGTTGATTTTTGCTAAAAAAATAAAAGAATAAGGACCGAAATGAAAAGTAGCATATATAAAAAAATTCAATTGGAGGACACAATTAAAAGAAATTAAAATCTGCATACCGAAATAATTAAAGTAACAAAAAGAAAACAAAAAATCAAAAGAATAAAGACTGAAAAGAAAACCAACATATATAATCAGTTTCAATTGAAGGGCACAATGGCAAGAAATCAAACTTTCCATTGCAAAAATCAGTAATGAAACCAAAATTAAAAGAACATGGACTAAACTGAAAACAACACAAACATTAAGGACATACATGTATTTTCTGGCGCCAGGAGAGAGAAAAGGGAGAAAAAACATAAAATTGTCCACTAGCGATTCACCGACCACTGTCCAGCGCCATGCACCACACCAAGAGGCAGAGGACATGTTAGCGTGTCAGGTGACACGACAGACGGGATGTGTCTGACCTCGGAAGGCGCAACACGCAACGCCTTAAAGGCGCATGCGCGTGAAACACTACGGGCACGTCCGCACGACACGCCTGCAGTGTTTTGAAAAAATAAAATAAAATAAAGTTAAATTATCTAATCTTCGGACTCACTGTTTTTTTACATTTGTTTTCTTGTTTTTTTTCCCATGTACATATATTTTTTTGTTTTTTTGATAATCGAGGTGTTTGAGCTAGATTACATACACCACAACTAATTCCCGGAACCACTTTTTTTTTACATTTGTTCTCCTGTATTTTTTTTATAACCAGGGTGTCTGGCCCAGCTTACGCGCGCCACAACAAATCACCAGACCTGCTTTTTTATATATATATATTTGTTCTCCTGCTTTTTTCCTAATTATATATTTTATTTTTGATAATCGGGGTGTCCAGGCCAGCTGACGCGCACCACAAATAATCACTAGACTCATTTTTTTAATTGCTACAGTGCTTTTCCGCTTATACTTTTTTTATAACCGGGATGTCCGGGCCAGCTTATGCGCACCACAACTAATCTCCGGACCCATTTTTTTCTGTTTCCCCCCACTTATACATGTTCTTTTTTTATAACTGGGGTATCCGGATCAGCTTACACGCACCATAATTATGTTTTTCCCACTTATACTTTTTGTGTTTATAATCGGGGGTGTGCAGACCAGCTTACGTGCACCACGACTGATCCCCGGACTCATTATTTTTCTTTTTTTCCCACTCATACTTTTTTTTTATAACTGGGATGTCCGAGCTAGCCTATGCGCAACATGATCCCCCCCCCCCCCCCCCCCCCCTACATTTTTTTCTCTCTTATAAATGGGGTTTTCAGGTCAGCTTACGAGCACCATGACCAATCCCAAACCCACTTTTTTAATTTTTACATTTTTTCTATTTTTTTCCACTTTTACATTATTTTTGGTTTTTTTATAACTGGGTGTTCGGGTCAGCTTACATGCACCACGACTAATCCTTGAACCCACTTTTTTTTTGAAATGGTGTGGGGGAAAACATTGTAGCTCTCCTCATAGAACACTGTGGATTGCTACAATGCATTCCCGCTTATACTTTTTTTTTCCCACTTATACATTTTTTTTATAACGAGGGTATCTAGGTCAGCTTACGCATACCATGACTAATCCCCGGACCCACTTTTGTTTTTTTTATAACCGGTATGTTCAGACCAGCTTATATGCACCACGACTAATGCTCGGACCCATTTAACA
The DNA here is from genome assembly GCA_009078335.1 of Salix brachista. Taxonomy (NCBI): domain Eukaryota; kingdom Viridiplantae; phylum Streptophyta; class Magnoliopsida; order Malpighiales; family Salicaceae; genus Salix; species Salix brachista. The sequence goes on along the minus strand of CM018588.1, from coordinate 8,889,181 downwards.
CTTTGCAAGCCTAGTGGGTAGGGAAGACACCACAAAGTAATAGACATACACAGAGAGGATCGAACCCGGGTGCAGAGAAAAGGAACAAGTTCCTTCCCACTTATACATTTATACATGACAACTATTATATTTTAAAAAATATGCACATATTAGAAAATTGTCAATTGCATTCTGCATTCTGCATGAGTCATGTCTAAAAGCGTTATTTATACTATTTTTTAAATTGTTCTTTATTAAATTAAAACATTGCAGTTTCTTTCACGATTCATAGGACTAGTACGGTGCATGCAGGATTAATGTTTTTATAAGTACTTTTTTAATTCTATACGTGATTGATTGATTGATTTTGATTTAATTTTTATAATTTATCTCGGTTTTTTTATATATATATTTTTTTTCAAATAAATATTTTAATATTTTGTTGATATTCAATTTTTCTAGTTTTTATTTTTTTTATCATATAATTAAGTACAAAATTTTGTTTTTTAACAAAGTTATTAAGCTCAAAATTATGAATGTAGCAAACTTGAGTTAATTTAATATTTTCTTAAGTTCAAATGTTTTTTGGTGTAATAATATACATTATAGGCAATTCACTAAATTTGTTGTTGTTGTTGTTGCAATTTTATTTGGAATTTACATTTCCTTTTCTCCAAGAAAATTATTATGTAATAATATACATTATACGAAATAGATTCAAAGGATTTGGTAGAGATTCGAAAGACAAGATAGAAAGACAAGTTTAACCATCATATAGATTCAAAGGATGCAAACACTATCCATGTGCTGACACATTCTCATCACGCATCGACAATATTTTTCAATAAAAAAATATGTTTTCAAATTTAAAACTACTAAAATGCCCTATGCATCCGAGAGTTACAAAAATAATTCATCATAAAAGGACACAAATGCCCTTACTCATGCATTGAGTTTTGCCTAAAACATATTTATATTGTTTTTTAATACGTGAAAAACCAAAAACATCCTGTCTATAATTTTTTTTATCTGATAGGTAAATAAATATTTTTAAAACTTTCAAGGTAAAAAGATATTTTAATTGTAAAAAAATTAAAAAGAATAATGTTGTCCATGTATATAGCTGCCGTCAAATTCCACCCGATACGAGGTTTCTGTTAATTAATTATTTAGAAATAGAAAAAAGAAATTATTTGTTGTCTGTCCACGTCTCTGCTAGTGAACGGTTCAGATACAACAAGTTCATTCAAAGAGAGTTTTCTATAACTGAAAAAGAACGCCTGGGAGTTCTTGCGGCAAGCAAAGTCTCCTCGTCCTCCAGGCTCTGGGCAAGTTGGAAAGAGAAAAACAGAATTGAATTGCAATGGCATCATGGAATTCAATTCCATTGGAAATCACCTACGAAACCTTTGGATGGATCGCCTTCTTTTCATGGTCTGTCAGTTTCTATCCTCAAGTAATCTTGAATTTCCGACGCAAAAGGTAATTCATTCATCGCTTTACTTTACTTTTTTGTTATCCATTCCAGTAACACCAACACGATATATTTTTATCCTTTGAATAGTGTGGTGGGGTTGAACTTTGATTTCGTGGTGCTGAATTTGACGAAACATTCTTCGTATTTGATATACAACGCTTCTCTTTACTTTAGCTCTGATATTCAACACCAGTATTTTGAAAAATATGGCTATGGAGAGGTATTCTTTTCATTTTTTCTTCTCCTGTTAATTTCATATACAGCTTCTTTCTTGCCTTCCCATGCTCGGTTTGGGTTAAGCACATGGAATTGTTTAGTGGGTCAATTTTATTTTCCATCAACAAGCTATTACTTGTGTTTTTGGTTTATTTGCCCACCTATTCAAATCCCTGAATGGATTTGTAACGATAAGTAGAGAAATGAAATGTTTCCTAATTTGGGTATTTTTGGTTGACATGTTGATGGACTTTTAAAACTTGAATGACATGTCTTGCCAGTAAACAATGCTCATCAACAAATTCTTTGTTCACTTAATACGCTAAAAAAAACCATTTTACTGAGGTTATAGATATAAGTTAACCGTTTACTTCATGTCTGCCTTCTAAATGCTTCCTTTTATAGAAGTTGAGGAGTGTCCATTAGGTGCTTGATTTAGCGGTTTCTAGATTTGTACATATGAGGGGTTTGTGCATTCTGGTTCATTAATCATCACCATTAGAATGGTGGAATGAGACCCTTTGAACCTATCTAGCAAATGATTTCTTTTTTTTCCTTCTAAATGCCAATGGATGTTCACTATGATTGATACTCCTAGTATCCAGGGATGATTATGGCTACCCATAGTTGATAATTCTAGTATAATCATAATTATGTCTGAATAAAAAACTGATAACCATACATAATCTAACATCAGGTAAGGATTTTTGATAATTATATCCATACTGTGGACACTGAAGATTTAGATGAAAGAGACTTTGTTATTTTCTTTTCATTGATTATTATGTATAGAACGTACAACAATATTTACAGGCTTATTAGAACTAATTTATGGTCTAGATCCCTAACTTCTAGCTAACATAATATTCATAATAGTTACAAAGATTGTTTTCTATTTGTAGGATTCTGGTCAACACTAGAATTCCTATAATCTAGGGATTCTGTTTTCCAACACTCCCCTTCAAGCTGGTTTGAAAATATCCTCGATGCCGAACTTGCTCACTAGCCTATCAAAATGGTTCTTTGACAGTCCTTTAGTGAGACAGTCAACCACTTGTTCTGCAGTAGGTCGATAGGGTATGGAAATATGTTCACTTTCTAGTTTTTTCTTGATGAATTGTTTGTTGATTTCAACATGTTTAGTTCTATCGTGTAGAATTGAATTGTGTGTGATTGCAATTGCTGACTTGTTATCGCAGTACAATTTTAGAGGTTGAGGTGTTGATACATTTAGGTCCGTCCTTGAAGAGTATTTCCACCCACAATATTTCAAAAAATTCCTAGGGTTGTTGCTCTGAACTCAGCTTCAGCACTGTTTCTAGCAACAACTCACCTTTTGCTTCTCCAAGTGACTAAATTTCCACCCACAAACACACAATAGCCTGAAGTTGATCTCCTGACAGTGATACTTCCTGCCTAGTCTGCATCAGTGTAGACATATGAAGTAGTCCTTTGATAGCAAATAACAACCCTTTCCTGGTGTCCCTTTTAAGCACTTTAGAATCCTTACTACTGCCTCATGATGTTCACGACCTGGTGAGTACATAAATTGGCTCATCAAGCTAATTGCGAAAGAGATATCGGCCTAGTATGTGCAAGATAAATTAACTTACCTACAAGGTGCAGATATCGCTCCTTATTCACGTGTGCATCAGTTTTTGCAACATCCAATTTTAAATTAGGCTCTATAGGGGTGTTTGGTTGTCTACAGCCCATCAACCCTGTTTGTTCCAACAAATCCAAAATGTATTTTATTTGAGAGATAAATATCCCTCTCTCAGACCTTGCAAATTTTATTTCCAAAAATACCTTAGTTCACCCAAGTCTTTGAGTGCAAATTCTTTTGTTAACGTCTCTTTCAATCTCATCTCTTGTCAAGACAATGTCATTAATATACACAATTAAGATAACTCTCTTTCCTTTCTTAGAGTGCTTAAAAAATAATGTATGGTCTCCATTGCTCTGGCTGCACTGAATTTTTTCTTCACAACTTTACTAAACCTCTCAAACCATGCTCTTGGGGATTGATTGAGTCCATAGAGAGCCTTCACTAGTCTACACACCTTTCCATTGCCAAATTCCTTCTCAAAACCAGGTGGAAGGTCCATGAATACTTCTTCCTCAAGGTTTCCATTTTGAAATGCATGTTTTACATCTAGTTTATATATAGGCCAGCTGTAATTTGCAGCCACAAATTTATTTTGGCTATAGGTGCAAAGGTTTCTTGAAAGTCAATGCCATATGTTTGGGTAAATCCCTTAGCAACTAGCCTAACTTTGTGCCTCTCTATTTAATCATCCTCTCTATATTTAACAGTAAACACCCATTTACACACAACAATCCCTTTTCCCTTAGCAAGTCAACAATTCTCCAAGTTTGGTTTTTATTTAGAGCCAACATCGCCTCCATAACAACCTGTTTCCATTGATAATTTCCTAGGGCCTCTTGCATCTTCCTAGGAATTTTAAGATGTGTGAGACTTGATGTGAAGGTCTTGTATGTGTTTGTCAATCTATGGTATGATAAGAAGTTGTCTATTGGGGGAGATGTGCAGGTCTTGACATCTTTTCTAATAGTTATGGGAATATCAAAATCAGTTTCAGCTAGTTCAGAGTTTGACAGGTTTAGGAATAGATGTAGTAAGGAGAGATAGATTGGCGTTAGAAGTTTTACTTGGAGGATTGTGGAGCAAGTCCAGATCAGGCCTGGGGAGTTGATGGTCTGACGCGTGATGTGGATGAACTCTGCCAAGAAGAGGTTTCTTCTGTGTGTAAACCTGCAATTCTATGACAGGATAGTTACCCAAAATTGGGTCTTTATCTTATGATGTTTCTCACCCTGTGTATCAATATCAGGATGATGTGGCAATAGAATAGAATTAAGTTGTTCAAAATCTAATGTTGTTAATATCTCGTGGTTATTTATTTTCCTATTTGACTCTACATCAAATTCAACTATTTGACTAGTTTTCTTATTTAAGCTGGAGTCATCCCTTTGAGAATTATTATGAGAATTAATTTCCTTAACCAAAACAAAATCTTTTCTATTTGTGTAATCAAGGATTCATCAGGAAAGTAGATATTAGTTAATACCACATGATAATCCCAAAAAATCCCAACATCTTCTCTTTAAACGGTTTATTAAAACCATCTATGCTGACAAAAAATCTTTTTATTACTGGGATTGTAGCATGTATATCCCTTTTAGTTAGGAGCATACCCCACAGACACATTTTCCAGCCCTTGCATCTAATTTGGACCGAGAAAACACTGGTTGGTGAACAAGCACAATGCAACCGAAAACCTTTAAAGGCAGATTTGCACTTAACTTGTTAGTAGGAAACCATTTTCAAAAACAATTCATGGGAGTGTCATGATTTAAGACTCGAGTGAGAACCCTCTTTATCAAATCGGCAGCAGTGAGGATTGCCCTCCCAGAAGTATTTTGGGACATTCATGGATAAAATGAGTGCCCTACTAACCTCCAATAGATGACAATTTTTCCTCTCTGCTATGCCATTCTATTGGGGGCTATACCTCCAAGTAGACTGATATTGGATACCATGCTGAGTTAAAAAACACTCAAATATTGATTAAAAAATTCAGTCCCATTGTCACTTCTCAATATACTTATTTTTGTTTGGAACTGGTTTTCAACCATGCTATAAAATTCTTTCAAAAGCTTTTCAACTTCAGCTTTAATATTCATCTAGTAAACCCAACACAAACGAGTGTGGTCATCTATAAAAGTTACAAATCACTTCTTTCTACTTAGAGTAGGTTTATTGGATGACCCCTAAAACATCACTATGTATGAGATAAAAAGGTTTTGATGTACGATATAGTTTTGAAACATAGGGATTTCAAGTACTTTTAGAGAACATGTATTACAATAAGGATCTTTTATTGAAGTTTTTCAAATAAATATGGAATCAAATGCTTTAAAAAAGAAAAACTAGGGTGTCTACAATACCACATCATAATTTGAGTTCGTACAGGAAGAGAACTAACATTATAACCCCAGTCTAGAACAGAGTTGTTACTACTTAGATTGTCCATAAAATAGTAGAGTCCATCTTGCATCAGAATACTGTCAATCGCTCTCCCCAAGTCAAGATTCTGAAACTTACATTTGTTAGGATAAAATACAACTAACAATTAGAATCATTGGTCAATTTACTTACAAAAAGTAAGTTGCAGGAGAGATTAAGAACATGTAAAATTGATTTTAAATTGATATGGTCTAAAATTTTAATGGACCCTTTGCCAGCAATGGAATATAAGCTTCCATTTGCAATTTTTACCTTTTGATTACCGGCAAGGAGTAAAGCTGTGGAATAATGAGGATGTGCTGATCATGTGATCAGAAGCACCGGAATCAATGATCCATGGTGCTAGAAGGAAAATTGCCTGTGTGGACAATCAAGTTGCTAGAAGTTGTTGTGTTGGACTCGGATCTGGGTGGAATTAATTTCAACAGCTGTTCAATTTGTTCATTGTTGAGAAGGGTCTGTTCTGCAGAGTGAGCAGTGGGTACAAACTGTTGAGATTTTTTTTTCCAGGGTTTCTAGTTGGCAGGCTTGGCATGGAGCTTTCAACAGGTTTCCCTCGTATGTCGTGATTTGTTTCAGTAATCACACCATACTTTAGGTTTATCCTCAACTCTTGTAGGCAGACAACTCTTGAGAGGCAATCAAAGCAGATTTTTCAACAGGTGTAAATTCACTGTTACTTTTTTCCAGCATAAGTAATCTTCTGCTTTCTTCCTTTTTTATTTTTGCGAAGACTTCATTCAGAGGATGTAGTGGCTGTCTACCAATAACTCAACTCTTCATCTCATCAAACTCAATATTCAAACCGACCAAAAACTTAAATATCCTGCTATTATCTGTTAGCCGTTGGAAATATGTTCCATTCGCAGGATCTTTCCACCTGTGTTCATAGAATATGTCAAGATCCTGCCACAACTGTTGAGGCTAGCAAAGTACTTCGTGACAGAATCTGTCCTTTATTTGGCTTCATTGATTTTCAACTAGAACTTTTAAATTTGCAACTGAGTATTTAGATTTGAATACATTTGTCTAAGATTTTCCAACTTCTCCTTAGCGGTAAAATAGCCTAAATAGTTGGTAGCAATCTCTTCTTTTGTAGAGTTAACTAGGACATTACCATGGAGTTTTTGGCATCCCAGACTTCATACTGTGCATCTGTCTCTGCTGGTTTTATTTTTTCTCCATTCAAGTATTCTAGTTTTCCTCTACCATGAATATTCATCTGAACAGAAAGGGACCAACGAAGAAAATTATCACCATTCATTCTAATGTTGGTGATTTAAGTGGATGATGTTTTGTAGGTGGAGCTGTCGGTGGTAGGTTGTGATTAGAAAAGGAAGAAGAGATATCAAACATGATGTTGGGTTAAAATAAAAAGTAAAGAGACTCTAGGAAGAAGTCAAAAAACTCTTGGAAATAGTCTAGGTTTCAGAGTTGGAACCATCTCTGATACCATGAAGATTTAGATGAAAAAGAGTTTGTTTCTTCTCTTCATTAATTATTTTGTACAGTGTCAAAATAGCTCAAAGGATTGTCTGAATTTGTCTATCCTTAGTCTTTGATTTCTGAATGTTTATATAGAATGTACAAGAGAACTATCTATGGAAAGTAAATCAGAGTCCATGATTCTAGTCCTATACATGTAAACCAAAATCTGACACATAATGATGCTTATCTATACAGAATAGGAAATGTAGAAATAGGAAACAATCTGCACAATAGGAAATCTGCACAATAGGAAGATAGCCAGCTGTCCACATTGACATCCCCCCTCAAATTGATGTTGGATGATCAATCAGCATCAATTTGCTACTTAGAAAACAATGTCGATGACGAGTGAGCGCCTTGGTGAAGATATCAGCATTCTGCTGAGAGTTGCTTTGTATAGCCGAGAGTTGTGACAAAAAAAACAGAATCACCAGGAGATGCCGAGAGGTCCAGAAAAAAAATGGAAAATCTGCTAAGAATTGACAGAAACAGAGGACTTGAAAAAATCTGCCGAGAGCTTGAAAAATCTGCCAAGAATTGACAGAAGTAGAGGACTAATCTGCCAAGGATTGACAGAGACAAAGGATGATGCCGAGATCTGGACTAGAAGAACCAGATTTAAACCTTAAGATGCCGAGAGCCTTGAATCTAAAAATACAACCCAGAAACCAAGACTATGCCGAGGGGCTGTTGAGACCAAAAGAAAAACCAGAAGATACCGAGAGCCTTGTTTCTAAAAATACAGCCCAGAAACCAAGACTATGCCGAGGGGCTGTTGAGACCAAAAGAAAAAACCAGAAGATACCGAGAGCCTTGTTTCTAAAAAATACAGCCCAGAAACCAAGACTATGCCGAGGGGCTGTTGAGACCAAAAGAAAAACCAGAAGATACCGAGAGAACCAAAAGAACCAAAAGAACCAAAAGATGGATAGCTATGGACAACTGCTGTCCAGCTGCTGTCCAGTGACAGGAAACCAAGACTGCCAAGAACCGAAAAAATTAAGCCAAAGTTCAAGACCGAGAAGATGATTTACCCAGCTCTGATACCATGTCAAAATAGCTCAAAGGATTGTCTGAATTTGTCTATCCTTAGTCTTTGATTTCTGAATGTTTATATAGAATGTACAAGAGAACTATCTATGGAAAGTAAATCAGAGTCCATGATTCTAGTCCTATACATGTAAACCAAAATCTGACACATAATGATGCTTATCTATACAGAATAGGAAATGTAGAAATAGGAAACAATCTGCACAATAGGAAATCTGCACAATAGGAAGATAGCCAGCTGTCTAACTTCTAGCTAACGTAATATTCATAATATTATTAGAGGATTGTTTCCTATTTGTAGGATTCTGGTCAATACTAGAATTCCTATAATCTAAGGATTTTGTTTTCCAACAGACACCCAATCAAATAAACATTATCGATCAACTTTGTTTTTTTCTTTTTATATTTTTTAACACACAAACTTAATTAATTGAATGAATAATTTTAATAGATTCTTAGAATCAATAATTTAGTTAAATTTGGCTAACCATGTATTGACAAAAACATTATTAACATATCTAATTCACATTATTAACAAGAACCAAATAAATTTTAAAACATAAAACTATTTTCAAAACATATCCAACCATAATACAATAACCAAATATATGTTTCAAGGTGACTATAAACATTATGAAATAAAAGTCTTAATATACTATGGAAAACAAACATTAAAACCATAATTTAATCTCAGGTCTGAATAACAGCTTCCACATTCCTAAAAACTATAACAGCCATCCCCTCCATATCATCAATAAATCATTCCAAAATTGAACTCACTATATAAACAACAAAATAGTGGTTATGCACACATTATACCTATAAATAAAAATAGCATGAATTTTTCCATACATTCATCATTATTAATATCACAATACATGTCACACACACACACACACACACACACACACACACATTATGAATCAAAGTATGTTTCGGATATCACTAAAACCATAACTAAAGGAGAATAATGTGAATGAGTTTATTTGATTAATTCTCAAACAAGCAAAGAATACAACTTATACTGGTGGTAATAAAACAAGATCCTATTCCATTGCCTATGATCAAGTTTAATAATTTATAAATAAGGAAATGAATAAATAGAAATCAATTTATAATATTTGATAGAGCTGACAGCCTATTCTGAGCTAGATTTCCTTTAACAATAACCAAAGCTGTTCTTTCAGAGTGTATCCGTGCATAATTGAAAAGCCACTTTTCACTAAAAAAAACCCACCCATTTGGATTTGTTCGGATGACTACCCATTGGATTTCCTCACTACCTACCATAGCAATTCCTACTAGTGTTACTCATTAACTCCAAATAGTGACCAAACTGTTTTTTTGAAGTAAGATTATTTAAAATCGAGCAAGTTTGTTAGAATCAATACCCAGGGAAAGTGAAACCCTATTCCAATTCTTCTGAATGTCACCTCAAGGCAATCTCTGAACAAGATTTCCTTGAATTTTGTGACCTCATGTTTCACACATAGATAGAGGGCTAAATCAAGAAAGGAGATTTTATAGAAAAAATCTATTGATTTGTAATGGGATGTTGTAGTAAGTATAAACTCTAGCCACTTTTATCAGTTATATAAGAGTTCATATTTATCTGTCGTTCAAGAATCCACTCTAACATTGGACCTTGTATTTGCCTAGTTTCTTACATATTTTTGGTTTAATTGCAGATGATACCTGTAGCTGCAAATGATGTTGCTTTCTCAATTCATGCTGTTTTGTTAACTGCAATAACATTATTCCAAATTGTAATCTATGATGTAAGTGGTTTGCACTTTGTCAGTGTTTTACTGCTTTCTTTTCATCTCTTATTGAAGCCTGATGTAATCATTCCTTGATTTGAACAGCGTGGAAATCAAAAGATATCTAAGATTTCTATAGCAACTGTGTGTGTTGTGTGGTTAGTTGCTGCAGTATGTTTTCTTATAGCTTTGCCTAGCCACTCTTGGCTGTGGCTCATCTCCATCTTCAAGTAAGTTGCTCTGTCTTTTTGTTCCTTAAATTGCAAATTTACCTTGATGATACTTAGATTTTTGCTGAAAATCTTCATGAGATAATTACGCCTGAGGCAGTTGTGATGGATTTAAGATATAACAGTCTTGATTCTCAACTCAATGAGTGAGAATAAGGGGTATTTTCCATTCGGTTTGTCACTTCATATTCTATTTTCATACTCAGATGAAGTTTATAGCATCAGATTCTTTCTCTGTGCACATAGGATTGGGATTCTGCATGATATTATTTGAAAGTAAAACTTTTCAGTTCTCATGCACCTTGGAATTAGCATGAGGCATGAGCACCTGCTGGATGGATATTAGAGCCTATATAAGATTTTAGCTATCTATAGATTTTTCACACATAACTGTAATTTGGATACCCATATTTGTTTGAGGATTGAGTTCCCAAGCTCTCTTATAAGAGGAAATTCTATTATCTCTAATCTATCTTGTATGATTTACTCTGTTTCTTCAGTGACCATGTTCCTTGCTTTTGATTTGCTATTATAGCAGGGAGGTGTACCTTTGCAGTTGGTTTCCAGATTGTTATTTCTTTTCGTGCTCTAATTTATGTATCTATTCAATGAGACTCGTAATCTTGGAGACTCAGAAAAACACTAGACTCCTTTCTCTCAATATAAATTAGAATTTTCATCAACATAGGCAATGGGGTGGCGCTCTCATCTATCGCTGTCATCCGGAAGGAGGGTAAAAGGTGGGGCTGGGATCATAAGTGATAGAAAGGTTAATGACTGAGGGATTTTCTGAAAGAGTGGCACATATTCAAAAGTTTTGGAAAACTTAAGCATTGTCCTTGATGGACTGCTTTTTTAGGTTTGTCAAGTGTCCAAGTGATTCAGAAATAGCTTGTCTGTGAGATTAGTTAAAGCTGTCAATACAAGAAATAGTTAAAACCTGATGTCTGGGTTGCAATTAGTCAAGTTTGATCCAATGAGATCTCAAAAGTGCATTAAGGGGATTTTATTAACCCGTAATTTAGTCTCTAGCCACTGGCTGGAGATGACCAAGCAATTATAGGCATATTACTCAGTGATGAAAAATCATTTTATTTCTCATTTCGGTTCTGGATTTTTTTTAACTACTTGTGTTATTATTTTTGCTTTTATTTTGTTATTTGTAAACATAGAAGAAGAAAACAAACATTTTCTCTTTTACATTCATCAACCTATCCTTTATCTACAAGATATGAACTCTATATAGGAAAGAAGACTAATTAGGATACCTACAATTAGGACCCGATATAGGAAAATAGACTAATCAGAATTCCTATAATCAGGCGCTACATTATTTCCTAATTATATGCTATTTACATCCTGTAATATCATTATTAAAGAGTGGATTGATTAATCAGTTGTGTGAATTTCTTTCTTATTCCTGTTATTGTAATGCTATTGCAGCTCCATTCAAGTTTTTATGACTGTCATCAAGTATATTCCTCAGGTCAGAATTGCTTCTCTTTCATGTCTTTGAGAAGCTGTGTGGAACTAATTGCCATCTAGTCCATTGGACTTGCAAAGATAGCAATCTATAAATCAGATAAGATCTTTGATAGTCTATTTATAGCATTTTATCATCATAAAACAGATGATGTAAAGTAAAGTTAGTTTCCTCAAGATTTTGTTGCTAAAGTGTTTGTTAAGTGATAATAGCACACAGAAGAACCTGTCCTTTCCTTCTCACTAATCAGCAGATGGAACTTATGGATGCTTTAATGTTATTCCCCCCCCCCCCCCCTCTCTCTTTTTTTTCTATTTACATTTGACCCTTTCTTCATCTGATCCTCTATCATGTTTCTGACATTCTGACATGACATGCTACCTCACATTTATTTGTGAGACACAGGTGATCATGAACTTCATGCGAAAGAGCACAAATGGCTTCAGCATCGGAAACATCTTACTTGATTTTCTTGGAGGGGTGACAAGTTATGCTCAAATGGCAGTGCAATCTGTAGACCAAAGTGTGTTCTCTTTCTAGAGGGAATAATTTTGCCAGTTGAATCAGGTTTTATGCATGATGCTAATCTGATCTTATTGACTTTGCCAGATTCTTGGGTGAACTTCTATGGCAACATAGGGAAAACGTTGTTATCTTTGGTATGGAACAGTTCTTCCATTTTGGATATTTCCATTCGATGCAAATATTTAACTGTACCAATCTCATGCTGATTGTCTGGTTTTACCACTATTGCCAGATTATATGTGGTCCGTCTAAACCAGTTCTTCCTTTCATGTTCCATCTCATTTCTTCTTTGCTCCCTTCTGCACTGGTTTTCATGGATGCATTTTGCAGGTGTCCGTATTCTTTGACCTTGTATTCATGACTCAACACTATATCTTGTATCCTGAGAAGAAAGCTGTTCCTCCCAAACTCAACAAGGAGGGAACAGAGCCACTTATCAGGTCTTCCGAGGAGCCAGCTGCGCCAGAAAATGTGTAAGGTTAAATTTATATAGAAAGCATCGTTGTGTTAGGGAAAGAGGTGCAAAGTTGTGTAAATTCAAGTCAAATCTTTACACTTTTTCGTCTTCCAAATTTACTGTCGTATGTATGAAATCAATGTTTCCGAAGCTAAACAAGTCGACCATTGTACAAGACAACAACCATTTATTCCAAGGCAATTCGAAGTGTATGATTCTCTAATGGGGGTATTTGTTTTGATAATTTTGTTCACAACCTTGACATGGTGGGGCGTACAAAGAATGATTGACCAAAACGCAGCCGCAGTGATGTAGGGATCACTTAGATTTGGTCCCTCACTTGTCAGGTGAGTATCAAACGTCTTGATTTAATCAATTTTTATAATTGACAGTAAGACTATTCTAGGTTTCCAATGAATGCTAGTAGTCTTTGTGAGCTGAATTGCTTCGAATACGAGGAAGAACTGATGAAGCTTCGTTTTCAGCTCAGAATTAATAATGAAGTAGACGCCATTCCATTGTTTGAACAAAATTGTGTTAATCTTTCCAATCTTATTATTTGAGTCCCTAATTTCTTCAACTGTCAATTGCCATTTCTAAATAATATAACAATGAATCAATCGGTAAATTATTTAGAAATGGCAATTGACAGTTGAAGAAAATCTAATTCTATCCGTCAATTTACACAGCTCAGGCAAAGATGGAATTAGATTTTGCTTTATTCACCCTGCCCTGAACTATCTAAATTCATTATCCGTCTTCGCCTCTGATTCAATCGGATCGGATCACCTTTCCCACCCCAATAGGTACTATATTCAATCCATCTTTTTTCCTTTTGAAATCAGAATAAAAAATAAAATGCAAGTTTAAAAAACACACTACATTATCACAAAATCATAAAAAATGAGTTTATACTTCAAATCTAATTATGAAACCATAAAAATTCTTCATGAATCAAAAGATAAAAATCCATGAATAATATTGAAAATCAGAATTATATATTTTATTTAAAATATAGGTTAAACAAATGAAATAGGGACCTAAGAGGATGAACCCATCCCTCACCTCCACACGTGTCAGTAGAAGGAAAGAAGGAAAGAGACAGCAGACAGTAGAATGTAATTAATAGGAAAGATTCTACATTAGTGTAGGCTGTAAATATCAAATATATGCAGTAAATAGGAAGATTTTAGTTACCATAAAACAGCCCCCTCGATCTAGCTTACCATATATAAAAGATGCTGTAATTAATGTAAATGTAGGCTATATGTATGCAATGAGAATCCAGAGAAAGGTATTCAAACCATTTCTGACAACACGCAACCCTGGTCTAACTAGATCAAATTATACCTATCTTTGATTTGTTTTCGATCAAACCAAATAGAGATAAAAATGTAACAAAAATAGTTGATAGGTTGTGTGAAATTGTCACTCTTACATCATGAAGCACATCATTGTTTTATTAGAAGTATTGGTAGCCTGGCTATATGAAACATATTAGTAGCACAAGCAAATGAAATGTAAATGAGACACTATATTCTAACCAAAATATTTCCCTGATAATTTGTTTTACTAGAGAGAGATTCTCTTCTGGTGAGAATGTACCATTACTTAATAATAACCTGCAAACTTCCTTCTCTTTTTTTAACATAATTCATTCTAGTTCCTAAATACATGTAATTATTCTTCTCCATGAATTACACGCTATGAACACCTCAAGTTTAACCTTTTTTCATGCTATAAGGGGGGACAAAATGAAAGTAACGAAAGAACAGAGAAACAAAAAAAAAGAGAAAGAAAGAAGAGAAAAGAGAAATAATAGAGAAAGAGATGGTGACAGCGGCAGCTGCACTCCTCCGGCGATAGCAGTGGCAACTACGCTCCTCCGATGACAGCAGCGGTAGTTGCACTTCTTCTCCTTCGTTGACAACAACGGTAGTTGCACTTCTTCTTCTCTTTCGTCGACAACAGCGGCAGCTACACTCCTCCAACAACAACAGTGGCAGTTGCACTCCTCCTTCAGTGACAACAGAGACAACAACAACTCTCCATCTTTCCACCATCGACAACTCCAATAGTTTTATAGCAGGCAATAACTATAGCACCAGGCAACAACAACTTCTTCCTGCTCTTCCTACAACCACCACCGACCACCTTTCTCTCCGCCAGCACCTTCTGCGCCACTAGTTGGATCTCCGCTACACGACGGCTGCAACAACTAAGCCATAATCACTGTTCACTTTGCAAGTGAACCGTAGAGAATGAATTAATTCGCTCCCTACTGTTCACTTGCATGTGAACACCAGTTGGATTGGGTTGGACATTGCGTCCATCGCAATTAAAAAGATAGGCCATTTTGGCCCAACAGGCTAAGCCGACACATTTAGTTGGGTCAGATGCAATCTGAATATATATATTTGTTTCATAAATAGAAAAAATATAAAAATCTGCATTTCAAAAAAATACAAAAATATGTTTCGTTTTCGTGTATACAATCGAATCCTAATTCTAAGCATATTTTCACAATAAATACATCTTTCATCATGTTTTAAAATGCAAAATGGGATATCATAACCAGTTTATGATTATCCATTAGAGTTCAGCCAAATATCGAAAATATTTCAACAATCATTTTGTTCATTTTATTTACCTATAGACTTTAATAATTAGGGTGTAAAACTACTTTATAAAATACAACCTTAGATATTACAAAAATAAATAAATGCAGTGCTAAAATTTAGACCTGAGAACAATTAGGTTTTTGACCCAATGAGGTAGAGACTCCTTCACGAAGAGAGATCTACTTTGAATCTTAGAAAGACCAACAAATAGAAATTTGACCTAGAAAAACAATTAAACAACAATACAGCTTAATACTAGATGGCGACTTCTAAAAATTATAATCATAATTTTATGATTATAAAAAATATTTTTCCACCCCTTCCCCTATCTCCAAGGATAGGCGCACGAAAAACCGCCATCATGACAATCAATAAGTCAAAACTACTCTAAGGAAGTCATGAACATCCCTCTAAATTCTTACATTGTTTATCCATTGAAATTTCTCTGTACTTTTATTTCCCAAAATGCACTCATACTAAACTAATACTCATCACTTAAATAAATAAATTTTAGAATTGAACCTACCATTTCACAATGAAATTTCCCATTCAATCATTATCATTACATAATGCATTCTTCAACACCATTATTCTCATTATAATTAAGATATAAGCAATTTTACTAAGAAAAACACTTTGGTTTCTCTTCTAATTTTCCTACCTTATGGTCAGCCAACTAATATCTTAATACAATTACAATTTCTTTGATATTTGTTGTTGTGATATCACGGTTGCACAAATTACTTACCCTAGCTTAAAACACACAAGATAATATAGAGTAAGCAAGATGTAACACCCTCTAGTCTTGGGGACTACCACGTAATCTTATTAATACACAATCGCCAAAAAAATGTAATATTTTTTTTATCTCAATAACAAGTGAGCAGTAACATGACCTTAAACAGTAACAAGTCTCAAAACAGTATCAGGTCTCAAAACAGTAACATGTCTCCAAACAGTAACATGTCCCAAAACAGTAACATGTCCCGAAACAGTAACAAGTTTCAAACAATAATAGGTCTCAAAACAGTAGCAGGTGGGCAGTAACATAACCCTTAATTCAATCTTGACCCATTCATCCTGGGTCTACAAAACCTTAAACATCATCCTCATCATAACTATAATTAATAAACCATACATTTAACATCATTCAACCATTTACACTAGAGTTGATATAAATCTAGTCACATTTAATAAAATACGACAAAACAAGTTAATTTTCTTACATTCCAATATTTTCCCAAAAATAGTGAACATACATATCAGTTTGCCAACATTTAATTTATACAAATTACTATTGGATATAAAAACTAAGAAATAATAGCCTTACTCCTGACATGAAGATGATGGACCTGAAATAGAGATACAAGATAATCTCATAAAGAAAATTCTAGAAGAAATCATATTAAAGTTATTAAACCAACGATATGCCATCATATATAATTGAAATAATCAACATAGCTATTTGAAAACCAAACTATCTTCCCCACTTATGTATTGTTGATACTAAATATAATTGATACTAAGTATTGCCAATACTAAGCATTTCCGATACCCTTATCACCCTACCGACATTAGAAATCAGAGAAGACCCCTTCCCGAGTCCGTAACATACCTCATCATACATGAATGTGTGTTTAAGCATTGCACCACAATCCCTTTATCCGGGATTCTAACATACACTAAATGTATATTAGCCTATGCATAGTGATCCCCTTATCCGGGATCCTGACATACACTGAATGTATGACAGTTATTCATGATGATCCCTTTATCCGGGATTCTAACATACACTAAATGTATATTAGCCTATGCATAGTGATCCCCTTATCCGGGATCCTGACATACACTGAATGTATGATAGTTATTCATGATTATCCCCTTATCCGGGATCCTAGCATACACTAAATGTATACTAGCCACCGCCATGTTTTGTTCATGACATTTCCAAACTTCCCTGATACACATGCCTTAAATATTCTTATTGATACATCATATCTTCTCAAACTTCCACCAAAACTTTAAGCATAAACCACATATTTTCACTTTGAAAATTAAATTAGAAACATAGGCATGAATCACCTACATGTTGTGGATGCTCTGCTCATGGTCCCTTGTTGCTGCTGTGGCACCACACTTGTGTTCCCTCCTGTAATTACAAGAAATTCTCATAAATCATTTCCAACCACCGATACTCCTCGTAACAACCACACCAAACAATTTCAATATGCCTTTAAATTTGTTATTCTTTATAACTTTTGTCAATCACTATCATTATAAACACCCATTTTCAAACATAACTTGTTTCTTTTCCTTTAATGCATCTAACTTTATCATTTTGCGACCTCCCACTTCTTTTCCCTTTTTTTTCTCTCAAAGCTGCCAGCAGAGTTCGGATTCCGACCTCTGCCTAGATATTTCACTATAATAGGAGTTGTAGAACTCCGTTTTGTACAAAATTTATCTCGTTAGAAACCTAACATATAGGGTTATAACTCTTATGAAGGTAAGAAAACCCATTTCTTCCCCCAAAATTCACTAAATACATCACAAAAATAACAGACCTGCTGTTTTGCAGAGTGTGCCCTGCACAGTCATGTTAGGTGACCCTTAACTAGAGTTATAAAATTCCAAATTAAATGAAACAAGTTTTCTTGGATAGTAGACATCCAAAATTACAACTCCTACGAAGGAAATTGATCCCAATTCCCTTGTTTTCCCACTCAAATTCTCTCCGAAAGTCAAGAGATGAATCTGTCAAGTTGTTACTTCTGCAACATATGCATTTGGCCGAAAGTTGGCCTTGGGAAAACAAGACTTCCCTCATTATTTTCATGCCACATTCATCAATTACACACAATTCCACAATTCCACCAAAATGTTTCAAGAACCCTAACCCAAAATTCATAAAAAAAAGTCATGCAATTTAACCATAAAGTCAAGAATATTTTGGATGCATATGAGAAACACCATACCAAGAGAGATTTAAGATCCTAATAGCTTATCAAATCACAATCTCTCCCTCTCCTCTTTCTCTTCCTACTACTGCCAGCCCAAATACTCCTTCTTTTCTTCCACTTTCTTCTTCTAATAATGCTCTAAATCCTTGAGTTTTTGATGCTTGAATGTTTTGGTAACCCTTAATCTCACTTTCACTTTGAAATTCTTCTTCAATTGGGTAAGAGAATATCAAAATCTCCCTCCCTTTCTTCCCCTCCTTAAATCTCCCTCCCTTTCAAAGGAAATGAGAGAAAAGAGGGGTATTTATACTCAATTTCTCTTATTGCACTAAGGCCCCACATTTCCTTGAAATGCTTTCTTTTTATCCCACATCTTCCCTTCTTATAATTTAAATCATAATCTTTACATTTATTTCAATTCCCCCCTCTCAACTTATTTTATTTCTGTTTTAATTCATTTCTTTAATTTAACACTTATAGTTATTTCCCGGGGTTTACACAAGATGTCAATCCCATGAGGAAGGTTTAGTTCAGGTTTTCATGCAAGTAAGGGGTTTGGTTGGTGATTATCTAGACTAAAGCAGAATTGAACAATCAAACAAAATTAAATAAAACTAAAACTTATCAAGAAAATAGATCTTGGTCGCAAGTGTACATCCACCTATAGATCAATATCGATCCTTAAACCAAAACTTCAATTTATATTCTGATTTTTTATATTTTCTTAATGTTAGTTAGTTAATAGATCTATTGTATAACTAAGCCTAACAAACAAACAATCATTGTGTCTGGAATTCATGTTGATTTGTTTGAATGTTCCTACAATGAATAATGTAGTTCCGCCACAATTAACAAGCTCAACTGCTTCACAAGTTTATACACAACACCAATTTTGATAGCAAACTTAGTAATAGATTGTTCACTATAACAACTTAGAGATTGCTCTAGCAATTAAGATAAACAACCATAAAAAAAATATACATTGGAAAACAAACATATTCATTCATCATATAAACTAAAATAAATGGAAGAATAAATCTCACAATTCTTGAAATCTGAAGGTTTATGTATCCTTGCAACCAAGAAAAATAGTTTAACCTTGCATATCTATTAAACAACTACTCAAAAAAAGAGTAGAATACTTGAACTCTAGTTTTTGGGAGAGAGTATTTGCGTTTCTATATTTTAGCCACCTCCCTCTCTTTCTTCTTTCCTTTCTCCTTTTTTTTATGGCCTAGGAAACTAGAATCCCACGAGATATCAACAAGTATATGCTCTACCAATCCTAGGTCAGGGAAAAATGAAAACATATAAAAAGATAAGGCTTACACATGGATAAAGAAAAGAAAAGATAAACAAGTTGAAAGGGGGCTCACTAAGGATAATATTCTTTAGGTTGTCTTTTTGGTTTAAATGGTTAAAATTCTAAATGCCTTTATCATCTTTATGTACATATGTAATGCGAATGTACTCTCACATAGATGTGAAGCAAGTTCTAGAGATACATATTATTGGAAGAATGCATAATTAAAGAATATAATGTTGAAGGCTCAAAAGTTTGCATTGGTATAACACTAAACCAATTAAACGTTAAAACTTGCATACACACTCCTTTATTCAATTTATATTGTTATCTCTCTCAACTAATTCTCATATTCTCATAAACCAATGACAATTCAAAAGATCAAACATAGATTTGTTTTTTTTTTTGGAAAAACAGAAAAGAAAACTGAAATTCTCTAAATACCCCCACACTAATTTTGTCTTTTGCTGGGTTTTCCTCCCAGTAAGCGTTCTTGTTTTATGTCATTGACTTGACATGTTGCAAACTCATTATTTATAGATTGGTTCGGCTAATCTTCATAAAATGGTTTCAAATGATGTTAATTGACCATGAGTACTTTATTGGTTTCTAAACTTTTAATGTCAACTACACCATAAGAAAAAAACATTAGAAACAACAAAAGGTTCCAATCCAACGAGAGCGCAACTTTCCAGGAAAAAGTTTCAAACACAAATGATTAAGAATGATTTTGTCTCCAACATGAAATTCCTTTCTTGTAATCATTTGGTCATGAAGACTTTTGGTCTTTTCTTTGTAAATCCTTGCACTTTCATAAGCATCATTTCAAACCTCTTCCTACTCTTGCAATTGCAACTTTCTTGCAATCCTAGTAGCATTATAATCCAAGTTACATTGTGTAATGACCCAAAAAGCTTTGGTTCAAGCTCCACTCGTAGATGACATGCTTTTCCATACATCATCTTATAAGGTGACATTCCTATAAGTGATTTGTAAGCAGTTTGATAAGCCCAAAATACATCACCAAGTCATAGACTCCAATCTTGTCGGTTAGGCTACATTGTTTTCTCCAAAATGGAGTTGATTTTTTGATTTGAAGTTTCAACTTGGCCATTTATTTAAGGATGGTAGGTTGTGGAAGTTCGATGAGTCACATAATATTTGCGTAACAATGTTTCCATTGAACGATTACAAAAGTGAGTGCCACAATCACTACTGATTGCTTTGGGGATTCCAAACCTATCAAATATATGGGTCCTGATAAAATCTAAAATAACCTTAACATCATTAGTTTATGTGCCTTTCACCTTAATACATTTGGACACATGATCAATAAGAAGAAGGATATAAATATTACCCAAAGAAGAAGAAAATGGACGCATAAAATCAATACTCCAAACATAAAAAAATTCACCTATAAGAATATTCGTTAAAGGCATTTGATTTTTATGAGTGATATTACTTGTTCTTTGGCATTTTTCACATGATTTGCAAAAAATAGAAGGCCAATAAAGACCACTTTTAAGGAACTTATTGGCTATTCTTTTTATTCTTTGGCATTTTTCATATGATTTGCAAAAATGATATGCATCTTTAAAAATAGAAGACTAATAAAAACCACTTTCAAGTGCCTCACGAGCTGTTCCTTTTACTCCAAAATGCCCACCACAAGAATGGGAATGACAAAAAGTGAGAATGGAATGAAATTCATCCTGTGCTACACATCTCTTAACTACTTGATCCATATAAAATTTCCACAGATAAGGAGTGTCCCAAAAATAATATTTAACATGAGCTCATAACTTCTCTTTTTGGGATTTAGACAAACCTGGAGGGAATTCTTTGGTGACTAAATAATTCACCAAATCATCATACCATGGTCCTGTAGAGGAATGTAACAAATACAACTGCTGATCGAAGAATGTCTCTTATTTTTTTGGTTAGTATATCCCAGGTCTTTAGTCAGTTCAAGTGATCATCCACATGGTTTTTGACACTTTTTTTTTTTTTTATCTTTGATCTCAAGAACAAATTCTTTTAAAAGCAAGATCCACCTAATCAAACTTGGTTTGGACTTCTTTTTCTTCATAAGAAACCTCAAAGCTGTATGGTCACTAGAAACAACGACTTTTGTACCAAGTAAATATGAGATTTTACTAGAGCAAACACCACTGTAAGAAGTTTTTTTAGTTGTACGGTAATTGCATTGCACTTCATCTAACATGCGGGAAACATAAAAGATAACATGCATATCCTTCCTTATTCTTTTCCCAAGTATAACCCCTATCACATAATCACTCACATCACATATTATCTTGAAAGGTTCATCCCAATTTGGTGGTTGGATGATAAAGGCAGATGTGATACACCTCTTAAACTCATCATGAGCATCTTTACATGATTGATCAAACACAAAATCAATTTCGTTGGCTAATAATTTCCACAAGGGTGTTGTTATCTTCGAGAAATCTTTGATGAAGCGCTGGTAGAAACCTAAATGGCTAAGAAAAGAACGAACTTCCCTCACATATAAGGGGTAAGACAATGATGAAATAACATCTATTTTAACTTTATCAACCTCTAATCTACGTGAAGAGACAACACAATCAAGAACTATTACTTGTTTTACCATAAAATAACACTTTTTACAGTCAAGACAAAGTTAGTTTCAATACATCTTCTTAAGTTAAAAGATAAATTTTCTGAACACTTATAAGAAGAATCACCATATATCATGAAATTATCCATGAAAACCTCAATTATTCTTTCAACATAGTAAAAAAAAATACTCATCATGCATCTTTGATAAGTTATGGGTGCATTACAAAGACTAAACGACATTCTCCTATATGCATATATACCAAATAGACATGTATATGTAGTTTTTTCTTGATCTTTAGGATTAATAACAATTTGATTATATCCATTTTTTCCATCAAGAAAGCAATAAAAAAGACTTACATGTCAAGTGTTCAAGCATTTGGTCCATGAATGGTAATGGGAAATGATCTTTGCGTGTAGAAATATTGAGATTTCTAAAATCAACACACATTCTGCATCCACTTGAGAGGCAAGTAGGAATGAGTTCATGAGTTTTGTTCTTTATCAATATGATTCTAGACTTTTTAGGCACCATATGGTTTGACGCCACCCATTTATTATCTATGATGGGGTAAATGACTCATGTATCTAATAGTTTCAAAATTTCAGCTTTCACTATCTCTATCATAGGCGGTTTCAACCTCCTTTGCATTTCCCTTGTTGGTTTTGGATTGTCCTCCAATAGTATGTTATGCATACACATCATGGGACTAATGCTCTTGATGTTGACTAAAGTTCATTTAATGGTCGTTTTGTGATCGCACAACAGCTTAACAAGTTTTTTCTCTTGTGCACTTGTTAAACCTATTGCTATAATAACAGGAAGTGTGTTATTGTTGCCAATGAATATATACTTTAAATTATCTGGCAAAGGGTTTAATTCTAACGCGGGGCCTGTAAGATAGATGACAATAACTTTTTATGTGAATGTACTAAATCAACAAAGACATTACCCAGAGAAATGGTCTCCAAAACTTGCAATGCCAATGCTGATTCTTGCATGTTTTGAAGAGCACATATGTGCCTATCCATATCTTCTATCATAGTGAAATCATAGTTATAGCTTAAAGCCATGTTTAATCCATCTCACAATCAAAATCAAAAACTTTTTGCACACACTTATCAACTTGGTTAAAGCATATGATAGAATAAACATTGGTGTAAGAATATTTTATTGTATTATGAAAATAAAATTCAATTTTTTCATCTCTTACCTCCATAGACAAAGTATCTTACTACAATCAATTTCTGTATTGATAATTTTCAAGAATGGTCTCCCAAATAATATAGGAGTGTTGTTTGATGAATCACAAGAATCTCGTTTCATATAAAGAATATAAAGTCGTATGGAATAACAAAACTATTAATCTTAACTAGGATGTCTTCTATCACACCAAATGGATAAACAAAACTATGATCAACAAGTTGTATTACAATGCTAGTTTTAATCAATGACTATTGCGATGTCACAGTCGCACAAATTAATTACTCTAAATTAAAACAAAACACACAAGATAGAATAGAGCAAGCAAGAGGTCAATTCCATAAGGATGTTGTAGTTTAGATTTTTGTGCTATACGCTATGCAATTGGGGGGGTTGGTTGGTTTGTGACTATCTAAATTATCTAAACTATGGTTGCAATGAAACAATGAATTAAAACCAAAACTTATCAAGAAAATAATCCTTAGTTGCAAGTGACATCCACCTATGGAAATTAGAATCAATCCTTCAAATGAAACTTCAATTCATATTGTGTAATTGTAATTAACGGTTCCGTCATATAATTAACCCTAACCAACAAACAATCATAATGTCCATATTAATGATTTAGTTCGATGACAACATTAAGAACTAGATAAATTCGTTAATTTTAATACAACCAAGCTGTCCGCAACTTGTAATTTTTGTGTTTGAGTGTTCTCCCTAGGGTTAATAATGTGTATCCCCCACAATTATTAAGCTTATTTGCTTCACAAGTCTAGATCTCACAACTCCGGTTTTGACATATAACTTAGCAATAAATTGTTCACAATAATAGCTTAGAGTTTGCTCAAGCAATTAAGATAAACAATCATATGAATTTTGCATAGGAAAACAAGCATACTCATTCATAATATAAACTAAAAGTAAAGGGAAGAATAAATCTCACGGTTCTTGAAATCCAAAGGTTTTTGTGCTCTTGCAACTAAGAAGATGAACTTAGCCTTGCATATCTACGGGAAAACTACTCCAAAAGATGGAAGAATGCATGATAACTACTTAGAAACCTTAGAAAATAACATAATCAGGCCTCGATTAGGTGGGGTTTCCAAAGGCCTATAGTCTTGTTAAGAACATCGTTTATCTTTCAGATACAGAAGGACAAGACCTAATTCCACCAAAACACCTTATATGAATTGTATCGCCGTCGCAACCAAAAAAAATCTATCTTTTTTTTCAAAAATTTAAATAACAATCACAACACAAGAATCAACTAAAATCACTTCCCTGACAACGACGTCAAAATTTGTTCCGATGTTGCGATCATATAAATTAATTACCCTAGTTTAAAACACATAAGATAGTATAGAGCAAGCAAGGGGTCGATCCCACAATGAAAGTTTAGTTTAGATTTTTATGCAATTAGAGGATTTGGATGGTGATTATCTATATCTAGACTAAGGCAAATTTAAACAATCAAGAAAATTTAATAGAACTAAAAATTTATAAGAAAATAAAACCTTGGTCACAAGTAAACATCCACCAACAGAATTCAGAATCGATCCTTGAAATGAAACTTCAATTTATATTCTGAATTTTTTATCTTTTCTTAAAGATAGTTAGTTAATAGATTTGCTATATAACTAACCCTAACCAGTAAACAATCATAATGACAAACTTGAAAACTAGAGAAAATTAATCTATATAACAGAATTATCTGCAATTCATGTTGATTTACTTGAATGTTATCCCTAAGATTAATAACATAGATCCACCATAATTATTAAGATTGGTAGCTTCACAAGTTCATATACTACAACTTCGGTTTTGATAGGAAACTTAACAATAGATTGTTCACAATAACAACTTAGAGACTACTCAAGCAATTAAGATAAACAATCATAGGAAATATGCATAGGAAAGCAAACATATTTATTCATCATATGAACTAAAAATAAATGAAAGAATAAATCTTATAGATCTTAAAATCCAAAGGTTTTTGTGTCCTTGCAACCAAGAAAAATAGTTTAGTCTCCCATATCTATTGAACAACTACTACAAAAGATGGAATAATGCTTGAACTCGGGTTTTTAGGGGAGATTATTGTTATTTCTCTACTCTTTCCTCTCTCTCTTTCTTTTTATAGCCTAAGAAACCCTAGTCCCTACTTTACAAAATAGTCCTCCCTTAAGTAGACAAAATTACATTTAAATGCTTTAATTACTTATTTCCCTAAAAAGGAAATATCCTTGCATGATGTCTTCAATATTTGACTTAAAGAAGTTAAATTGACGAATTAAAGACTTGGATGTTGGTTTGGATGCTTTGGGATGTAATTTGAATATGTTTCTTCATAAAATGTGTTTGTTGGCTTAAGTTGTATTAAATGTGCTTTAATCATATTTTTCTCTTATGAGATCATTCTCTTTTTTAATTTGTTATGCTTATAGGTCTTTCAGTCAGCAATCTAAAACAATTGAGTTTGCATCAAATGGACTTCTTTAGCTCAAGATATTCAAGTCGTAATGGCCAAAGGTCAACATTGGCATAACACAAGATTTGACTTTGAAGGTTACAATTTCCAAGCTCTTTATTTCTTTATTTTTCTTGCAATAGAGTTTCGGAAATTCATGTATTTATATTTATAATGTCACTATAATCACTTGATTTTGACCTCTATAGCTCAAGCTATGCACAAAACATCGATTGAAGGTCAAATTTGTCAATTTTCTCCAGTTTACTTTGATTTAAATCTTTCATCCTTCAAAACATAAAAAAAAAATATCAAGGCATTTTATTTAAAAAAAACATATGCAAAACACTAGGTAAATGTGGCTAAGACTATCTAATAGCATGGTTGCATCAAGAGGATTCCAAGCTACTATTGAAGGAGATAGGTGATCCGTACCTCCATCGCTTTTTTATTTGGAGAAATTTTACATAGTAGATTGATGTTTAATTTTATTCAAATTGTATATGTAATGTATTGATCATGTGTTGAAAAATACAACCTTGTATTTTCATGGGAAGTATGAGGTATTGAAGAAAACTTCATTTTCTTTGTTAGAAATATGATGCACTAATAATTTGTTCACTATCTATTCGAAAGATGGGAACATAATGAAAATGAAATAAAATGTGCATCAAATTGATCAAAATATAGCATTGAAATTGTAATAGAAAAGTATGGTTACCATAATGTTCTAAAATATACAAGTTTAGAGAGTAGTAATAATAATTTATTCATGAATGGTTAATTTCCATGATGTAGGTCTGTCACGCACTGTCGAGAAGGGTTCATCTAGCCTAGTATTTTAAACTATGTACAAGTATGTTTGTTTGTGAAATACAATTAAGTGGATTTATTTGTAATATGAATTAATTAGCTTACGATTATTTGTTGCATAATGACAAGTGATATTTAAATTAGTCATTATGTTTTTCTTTTATGATTTCATATCATTCAAGTTAGTTATTATGTCTCTCTTTGATTTTGGCTAACAATTTCATTAATTGTATTATTAATATATGATTATTGGTTGATGGGTGATGTTTCCATCACATTGAAGATGTGATGTGGTACTACATAATAACTTGGGACGTTCCTAATACAAGGGAGACTCTACCAAATTTTTAAAGATCTTTAGAACATTGAAAATCAGTGATGAAAATTGATATCTTTTGGACTTTAGGAATTGTTGATGCACAATAAACAAAAATTAGTTCCTCATCTTTACGCATTTATCCGAACACTTAATGGCAATTGGGGTTGTATAAGTTGGGATGTTAAAATTCATATGTATCTGTAGGAGCTTCAAAAAAACATTCAGTCTTGAAGTCTACCAAGGTTTGACCCTTTATAGGTGGTCCAGGCATATATTAAAGTCTAAAATTTCATAACTTAATAACCCATATAATAAGGTGTTGAAATATTTTTGTCTTATAAAGGATGTCACAAAGTTTGATTTGATAAAACCATGATTTGATAAGTTTGGAAATATGGTTTTAGTTTTGTAAAGGTGCTTATAAGAGCAATGACCAATTTCTTTGCTTTTATATATCTCGTTTCAACATCATAAATAGTTCACCTAGAGTAATAAAATGGAAATTATACTTATTCATTCTTTCTTACAAAAAAAAAACTTATTACTTAGTTTGTCACCCCTAGGTATAGAAAAATGTTTTCATTTTTCCATGGTAGAGACAGGATCTTGAGAGAGGAGAGATGAATTTTGAGCTCCTTAAAAGCCTTCTGACAATCTAAAGTCCACTCAAAATTAGTTATATTCTTCAAGGTCTTGAAGAATGGTAAAATGCACTCCCCTATACAAGCTATGAACCAATTGATGGAAACCAATTTCCTTGTAAGATGTTGAACCTTTTTCATTGATTGAAGACAAATCATGTTTAATATGGTTTGAATCTTTTATACATTAGGCTTAACTTCCTCGTTGCTTACTAGATGTAAGCAAACCCAAAAACATTTCCTCCTTTGATGAAAAACATATTTGAAAGGATTAAGTTTCATATGGTGATGGCTCAATATAGAGAAAACTTCTTCTAATTCTAGGGGTTTTTGCTCAAAGGTCGTACTCTTTATTAACATTTCTATAATGTATACCTCAATAATCCTCGTAAGGTGATTCTTGAATATTTAATTAACAATTCATTGGTCTAGCATTCTTAAGTCTGAATGGCATTGTTTAATAGAAAAAAGTTCCCCTTTTAGTTATGAAAGATTTTTTTTCCCATCATCTAGGTGCATGAAGATTTGATGATATCTAGAATTAGCATTTGAAGAGCTTAGATATTCAAAACTTGCAATGGAATTAACCAAACAATCAATCTTGAAGAGAGGATAACTATCTTTTATGCAATTTTTTGTTCAAATCTATGTAGTCCACACACATATGTCACTTGTCATTGTTTTTCTTAACCATTACCACATTCACTAAGTAGAAAGGTTCTCCACTTACCTAATAAAATCAACATACATTAGCTTACTTACCTTCAATGTTATTGTTTTTTATCTTTCACCACCAAAATTCCTATTCTTCTAATAGGTTGGGTGAACAATTGGATCTACCTTCAACTAACAAGTTGCAATTTCAAGATTGATTCCTGGCATGTTAGAGGTGCCCTTTGCAAAATTGGATCTTTGGATATGAAAGAGCTCTCTATCAATGTGTTCTTGATGCAATCCTATTACTCAATAGTTTTACCAATGTTTACCTAGTGTTTTGCCTATGTTTTGTATATAAATCAATTGAGTTGATAATTTCATTATCTATAAAGAAAATTGATGAATTTGGATTGTTGTTGATTAGGTTATGGTTGTCGCACATTGCCGCACAGCGTCCCGGGTGGGTTGTCTCGCAGGGAGTTGAGGATTCGTCACCTGACTGTTGAGGGTTGTTAGGAAAACCCGGTTGCACTGGTCTGGTCAGAGATTCAAAGGTAGGGGACTGATTGCGTAAAGGGAAGATATTAGCACCCCTAGTATGCCTTACCTGAGGTAAACTGCATTGTGTATTTTGATCTGATTTTCAACGTTTCGATGAGCCGTATTTATTCATGTGAATAAATCTAGCTTTTGAAATTTTATTATGAGCTCGTGAACCCAAATAAAATATCAGGAAAAGATCCATGTAGATGCCTTAAAAGGATCATCTATCCTAGATGAGTGGATGAGTTTTTCGCAATTTATGCATCGTAAAAAATATTCCGATAAAAAAAATTGATCACCGCTTAAAATAACTCTGAGAATTTCTATGGTCATTTCTAGATATTTAAATATTAGCCTACTTGTAGGTCCAACATTTACTATCTGAATTTAACCATTAATCCTCATGAACTAATTTCACGATTTATTTTAATATAGGCCAAATTCTCAAGATTTAGTAAACTTGTTATTAAATCTAGAGTAATTTTTTTGGAAAGCTTTGGCGTATGCAAATAAAAAACATTTTTTTATTCACTTTATTTTCCTTTTTTTCTTAACAAAACAACATAAATAAATGAATAACTAAAATACAACACATACACACACATTCTCGTTTTCATTTCTTTTTCATTACATTTTACAAATAATTAAAAAAAGACAATAAAAATTCAAATAAACACAACATAAAAAATTACAAAAAAGACCTTGGGAACAGTGCCATAACCCAGGAACAGTGGTGACAGCGCAGGAACACTGGTGGCGCGTCAACTCACGCGCCACTGTCACTCAGGTGGAACCACGCGCCGTCGCCAATGGAGTAGCAGGACAGGGGGGTGGATCTGCCTCTTCTCTTCATTTTCCCGCCGGTGGTGACCTTCACGGCAACCTGCAAAACAACAACAAAACACAACCAATAGCAAATACAAAAAGCACAAAAATCAATTTCATTCTCCTTTTCTTCAAATCTCGGGTCTGTTCTTCTTCTCAGTGTGTTCTTTGATTTGTTCTCCCTCTGTTTCAAATGGCTGGTGGCTGCTTTGTCCACGATGGGAGCTGTTGTGGTGGTCGGTTTGTGTGGACGGCAGCTTAGTGAGAGGAAAGGAAAGTGGGGTTGATGTTGATGGGCAGGAGAGGGTTGAATGGAGGAGAAGGGAGGGTCACCGATGGTGACAGTTAAGGCTGGTGGAAAATGGAGGGGAAGGCAGTGATGATGCAGCTGCCAAGGGGAGGGCATTTTGTCGGCTGGAGGAGACAAGGAGGCTGGCCGGGCATGGGAGAAGGAGAGGAAAAGGAAGAGGTGTGTCCGCTGGTGGCTCCAAGCTGCATCTGCAGGAGAAGAAAACAAAACGGAAAGGGGGGGCTACGACTGGTCAGGAGAAGGAGAAAGAGAGCAGGGGGAATGGGGATGGAGGTCGCCAGAGAGAGGGGAAAATGACAAGGGAGAAAGGAAGAGAGGGTGTGGGAGGAGGGGGGTTGCAGTTGCCTAAGGAGGGGGGTGGCTGCAGGCCCTGGAGAGAAAAAGATGACATTGTTTAGGATCAATAAATATTTTATTGAGCTAAAAAATGAAGTTGAATAATTTCTAAGGCTTTATATGGCATTTTATTGTCCTTACTGAACTACTTGTTGATGCATCAATATCTAAACACACATGTGAAAAGTGACTTTGATCTTCCAATGGCTTATTTCAGATTGAGACCCCTGTTATAGTGTTTAAAGATAAGTACAAGAAACTATTGACAATAATGATGGAGGTTATAATTGTGATAAATAACAATTGTATCATCAACCATGTTCACTGTTGATTGCAGGTTGCACTTTGTAAAATATTGACCATATTTAATTTATTTATATTTTAAAAAATACATATATTATTCATTCTTTACCATTACATAATAACCCTTTGGCCTGACTATAATGGGTCAATGGTATATGGTTTGTCTAACTAGATAGAGAACAAAAATGGGGTTGGAGGAGATCCACTTGTTTGAGTAACAAGATGGATGGTAGGAGGGAAAAACATAAAATAAATAAGGTATATGTTATCAAACGGGTCATAATAGAAAAACATATCAAACTAAACAGCATATATGAATACATACATTTGTTTTAAATAATTATGATAAATTTATTGTTTTAAATTATCATAAATTATTGTTTAATTGTATTGCAATGCTAACAACTTGTTTTGATAGCTTTAAGGACATGGTTTGAACTAGAAAAGGATCCTTTATTTCTAGTAGTGTCGATTGACAAGACCACTTGTCAATATAGAGGGTGTTCGGGAGTGTGGTGTGAATGATGGTATAGAAAAAGTGAGTATTTTGGGTGTTTGGTTAAGGTAGAGATTTAAAAAAAGATGGTGGACCCCACCCCAAAATTTTGTCAAAGCTGCAAATTACTGCTTTCCGTGCTTTTGGGAGAGAGGGGATGGGGGGGAGAGAATGAATTAATTAAAACATTTTAATATTAAATATATTTTTAATATTAAAATAATCTAAAAATTAATATATTTTAATAGTAAATATATTTTTAATATTAAAATAAAAATTAATTAAAATATAAATATTTTTTACATAATATATGTTTATTAATATAAAAAATATATTTTTAGTTCGTGATGAAATTACAAGTAGTTTGATGGGAGAATAAAAACAAGTGTCTAATTTACTTGAATTATTAATTATATTTTATTATTATAATTATTAAATATTTAAAAAACAATATATATATATATTTTTTTTTAATTAACTTCATAAGTTGAAAGCATGGTAGCTTGTCTGGTATGGGTTACAATTTTTTAGTTTAAATTGTTCTCTAATATATGTCTCTCATGTCTTAATAAAATATATGAATGTTATATACTAAAGATTTGATATTATTAACTTCATCAATATGCAGGGAGAGAGATAATTTGTAATTAGCAAGGTCTTACTACATTGTTTTGATATTACTAAGATGTGTTGCCCTAATTAGGTAATGTGACATCTTGGATTGTCTCACCATATCCTAGATTATATTGATATTGTTTACTCATTATGTAGTATCAGTTATCAAGGAGGAAAGAAATTGATTAGTGATTCATATAGCTTACTTAGATCTTTGGTATGCTAGAAGAAATCAAATATTTATGGAGTGACATATAATAGTTAATTTAGAATGTTATATAAGATGGTATTTCCTCATAACATATGTTGATTTATTACACCTACATGGTCATGTTTTATAAGATGTACGTGTAAGCGAATCCTTTATAAGTCTTGTTATCCAAGACAAAATCAATTGGTATACAATAGTTTTTTATATAACTTTTATTAAATATTTTTCATATTATTATAGATAATAAGTGTTAGTTACTTTTTTATATATTTATTAGATGTATTATTGAAAATGGGAGCTTTATAAAGCAACAATTGTGCTCCAAGGAGTTGATAAGATGGGATGTACCCTGACCATCAATACACTTAGTTTGTGTCTTGGTGGACTTAAAGATTTAGGGAGGTTGAGTATCTCGAAGCGACCTTAATAAATGATTATATTGATTTTTGTGAATAAGGTTATATAATTGAGGAGACAAGTTCATTCATGAATTATCCAAGCTTGTCCACAAGCATTTTAAGTAGGTCATTGCATGAGAGTTAGGGTAGTATAGGTCCATCCACGAGCATCCCAAGCTATTATATGAGCTATGATAATTTTTAGAAGTTGTCGCACGTCGTCGCGCGGCGTCCCGGGAGGGATCCTGGCTCTCGCAATGGAGTTGAGAAGGAGTCGCCACCTGGCTGTTGAGGGTCGCTAGGAACACCCGGTTGCACTGGTCTGGTCAGAGATTCAAGGGTAGGGGACTGGTTGCGTAAAGGGAAGGTATTAGCACCCCCTAGTACGCCTTACCTGAGGTAAGCTGCATTGTCTATTTCGATGTGATTTTGAATGCTTCAACGGGTCATATTTATTCACATGAAAAATGTTTCGATTGAAAAAGAAATCGATCACCGCTCAGAATAATCCTGTGAATTTTATTGATTATTACCATCCCCGCCGAATATTTTGGGATATTAACCCCTTAGGATTTATTTATCCAAACATCGACAATGAATAATAATATATTATCCCCGCCGAATATTTTGGATATTGACCCCTTAGGATTTATTTATCCGAATACCGACAGTGAATAATAAATTCCCAAAAAATAAGATTTTTATATTTTTGAAATATTGGCCAATACCCTTTGAATTTTTACAAATATTTTGTAAAATCTCAAAATGCAAGAAATGATTTTTCTTTGCAAAATCCATGCTAAAACACATTTTCTCTTCAAACTCCAAGATAATATATATTTTTTGAAAGAAAAATATTTTTTAAAATATGCTAGTGTAGTGGCCGTAAACAAATAAAACACAATTTTTCTATTTTTATTTTATAATCATTATTTCCTTAACAAAACATAAATAAAACACAAACACAACACAACACACACACACATTCTCTTTTCTTTCTTTTTCATTATATTTTACAAATAAAATACAACTCACACACACATTATCTTTTTTCATTTTTTTCTCATTACATTTCACAAATAATAATTAAAATACAATAAGTTCAAATAAAACACATAAACATAAAGAATAATACAAAAAAAGACTTCAGGAACAGTGTTGGAACAGTGGCAGCAGTGCAGGGGGGCTGGTGGCGCGTCTGTCCACGCGCCCTCGTCACTGGCGGCACGTGATTCCACGCGCCGCCGCCGGTGAAGGTGCAAAACAGGGGTGCGCAGATCTTCTTCTTTCCTTTCTCTCTCGCCGGAGATGGCCTTCTGGTGACCTGCAAAGCAACAGAAAACACCAAACAAACACACAAAGGCAGCTGGGTCGTTCTTCCTTCAGATCGGAGATATGTTCTTCTCGGCCCATTCCTCTTCTTCTTCTTCTTCTTCTTCTTCTGCTTCGTCTTCTTCTTCTGCTTCTGCTCTAGCCGGCAAGGGTGTTCCCCGATGACCTGCAAACAAAACCGAAAGCCACACAAACACAAACACAAACACAAGGAAAATCAGTCAGTTCTGTCCTTCAAATCTTGGCTCTTTCTCGGCGATCTGCTCTCCTTCAGTCTGTTCTTCCTCTTCCAGGTGGCCAGAGCTCAAACTTAACAGGGAGAGAGGGTGCTGTGGAGGCTAAGGCGTGAGACCGTGGAGGTTGCTGTGGTGGCTGTGTTGACGTCCGAGCGAGGGGGCTGATCTGCTGGGGGAAAGGGCCGACGGGGAAGAGAGCGGGTCAGCTGGGGCTGTGAGGGGTGCTGTCGCCGAGAGTGGAAGAGAATGAAAAGGAGCAGGGGAATGGGGGTTACGGCTGGAGATGGAGAGGAGAGGCCATGGGGGCTACTGGCCGGAGAAGAGAGTGAGAGGGAAAAAGGAAAAGAAAAAATGGGGGAAATGGGGGGCTGCAGCTGCTACCAAGATGGGGGCAGCGGCTGCAGCCCCAAATGGTGAAAAATTTAGGTTTAGGGTTTTTTTTGTGTAGGGTTTTTTAGTGGGTTTCTTTTTTTTGGTCCTTTCAATTGTGGCTGATACCTCTCTATTGATAGAGGTTTTCAGAGGCAAAATTCAAAATCAGCCCTCAGCTCGCGCGTTTCTTTTAATTTGGTCCTTGATTTCCAATTTGTGCGATTTGACCCTGCATTGACTGTTAAATTCTCAATTTGTTCAATTTTGCCCTTGTACCAAGATATTTTTAGATTTTTGTCTTTTTAAAATATT
This sequence comes from Salix brachista, assembly GCA_009078335.1. NCBI lineage: Eukaryota > Viridiplantae > Streptophyta > Magnoliopsida > Malpighiales > Salicaceae > Salix > Salix brachista. The sequence goes on along the minus strand of CM018588.1, from coordinate 8,854,587 downwards.
TTTAATTTTTTTTAATTTTTTTTCTGAAACATAAATATAAGTGGGTCAAAAATTGGGTAGCAACAGAAGTAGTTAGATTATATATTTCAATGTTATAAGAATTATGATTTAGTTTAAGTTTAAAATTATGTGAATTTTAATTATATTGATTTTTATTAATTATAAATAGATAATTGTTTTTGAATTATATTGTGTTTTGTAGCGCAAGTTATTGAATATAAATTGTAAGGTCAATTTTATGCGGGAGAGAGTTTGTCATGAGTACACTTTTTTGACAATTCATAAATATAACATGCAATTTATTAAATAATAATTTTTAAAAAACAAATAAACCGAGTTATTTTTAATTCTAATTAGATTGGTGGAATAGAATCGGATGCCGTTTTTTAATTTTGTTGCGTGGAGTAGAATGGCATTGGGGTGATGTGAGGCCTATGAGAAATGCGAATCTCAGTTTCCTTTTCTTGACGTGAAATCACGCACCAAAAATGACGAATCAAGAAAGGCATCTACTACCTCTCCGATTGTTTTTTCTTTTTCTTTTTCTTTTTATTTCTTGAGAAAGAACTCTCAGATTTATTCTTCTACCACACATTAGATTACTTCAGATTAAATATTTTAAAAACTTGACAGTTGGTGATAATGATGATGATGCACTCACTTGGTTCCGTGGCACCACCCTCTCTCTTTTTTTCCTTTACACAAAACCAGGTTTAAGTCTTCAAGAAACAAAACAAAAGATAAAATGTCATTCTAAACTCTCATGTTCCTTTACAATCTATAATCTGATCTCTCCCCATTTTAAATGATATGCATGTGCTAAGATTTTTGTATCGCCAAATTAAAAAATAATATTTTATGAATTCCAGTGATGAGCCTTATATATTAATATACAAATTCAAATATCGTATTCTAGATTGCTACTTTCTCAATAACCTCATTTTTAATTTTGTGTATGTTAATGATTCTGCTGTCTCAATATGTTCTTCATTCACTGTCGGACCTCAACTGGCTCGTCACTAGTGGCCAACAAACTATCTTTTAAATAGGTTAGTTCACATGTAAATATCCCATTTAAAATATAACTAAAATCTTATTTGATTTTAATATATGAAAACTTATCTAAGAATACTGTTTTTTTTTAATAAAAAAACACATCAATTAATTTGCAATAATGTTCATCATAGCAGTTATAATAATTATGATAATTTAGCAATCGTAATAGTAATAATGAGAATAATAATCAAAATAATTCAATGGTCGATATTATTTTTGTGAAAAAATGGATTCTGCGGCTATTTCTTATGTACAATATTTCATATCTAATATCACGTAAACAAAAAATATATGAAGCCACACGTAAACAAAACAGGTAGAAAAATTATGTCAAATTATCTATAATAAAAAAACCACTTGCCTTGCGTTTCGCTGCAGTCAGCACTAATTTTTTTTTAATGATCCCCTATTTTTTTATAATTCTATGCATCTGAGCTAAATAATCAACTTAAAAAAATTATGATTATTTAGTTTTTATATGTATTCATTTACTATAGATAAGACATTTACAATAATGATAATAATTTTTTTAGCACTTTTTCCCTGAAAAATAAGTTAGGCTAATTATATATTGTGATATTTTTATATATTAATGTCTTAAAATATATATAAAAAAATGAGCTAACTTTTTTTTATAAATCTCACATTAATTTAATCTCAGTGCTCTAAAATATTTTTAATATAATAATATGAAGAAAAAATCTAAAAACTAATCTTTAATAAATTTTGCTAATGAAATAATTCATCAAACAAATAAAACATACACAATAATCAATCAGTGTATTGCACGAAACACATGACTCATTTTCAATGATTTTTATCGGTTTCAATTGTACAATATACGGATTAAAATATTATCAAAACAGTTTTAATAATAGCAACATTCAATTATTTTTAGGTAAAAAAAAACTCATTTCTAATAGACAAACAAGCCAAGGTGATGTTAATACATCTAGGCAGCGAAACATGAACTATAGTTTAGGTGGGTGCATATCAATCTTTTGATGAGACCTTTTTTTCATGGAAATTAAGGAAGAATTTGCCATGCTTACTGTCTACGCACTGTAAAATATTTCCATCTTACTGAATCTCTGCCCTTTCATCTTACCGAAACCTTCCTGGTTTCCTTCCCCCCTCGGAACAAGTGTCCTCCACGCTCTTAAAGTAGCGAGTAGTTTTTTTTTCTGTTTTATTTAATTTTTTGGATTTTCTTTTTTCTTACAAGGAACTCTCTCCTCTGTCAAAGTGCCGGATTCTAGAAAGGATTTAAAGACAGTTGTTAAAAAAAAAGAAAAAAGATTGGAAGTCCCAAACCCACAACTAAATGAACTTGTCTGGTTTAGGTTAGGTAGCAACAGCAAGAGAGAGAAAAGATCGATCAAGAATTGAGAAAACCAAAAACCAAAAGAAATGGATGACATGCTGTGCGATGAACTGCTTCAAGAAATATTTACAAGAATACCAAAATCATTACCACCACCACCACCACCACCGTCATCAGCCTCAGCAGCATCGGTATCTCTGGTCTCTAAGCGTTGGCTCCATCTCTATCGTACCTCAAAAACCTCTCTTTCTCTCAGACTTAACCCTGATGATTCCACAATTTCCTCTCTGGCTTCCGTCCTCTCTCACTACCCTTTTCTCTCTTCTCTATCTCTTTTCCTTCTCTCCTCTGACCCGACAGTAACTCCAACCACAACTTCCGCTCCAGCCTTCCACGACCGCCTTCTCTTTATAGTCTCCGCCTTTTGCTCCAGTCTTAAACACCTCAGGTTCTTGGCGGGTCCTGTCTCACAATCTTCTCTTTTCTCTCTCTCTAATTCCTGTAACTTTTTGGACTCGCTCACTATCTCTCTCTACAGGCCTCTCTATTTTAACTGGGTTGTTTCCTTTTCTTGTTTAAGAGAGCTGTCTGTCTATGTATCTGGCTTTCATGGAGTTGATGATTGCAGTAGAGAATCTGGCTTCTGTCTAAATGAAGAGCTTGACGCTGGATTGGGCTTGGAGAGCCTTTTTTTATCGGGTATTGGAGGAGAAGATTATGGTGCTGGGTGGTTGTGGAGGAGCTGCAAAAGGCTCAAGAAATTGCAGCTGAAGAGCTGCGAAGGTATTGGTGATGGAGGGTCCTTTTCGTCATTTGCTAAGTGCTTGAAGGGTCTCCAAGAAGTGGAGATAAGGGCTTGTCGGAGTATAGTTAATGGGGTTCTGCTAAAAATGGCAGAGAATTGTGATTCCTTGTATTCTCTGTTGGTTTATGATGGTGGAAACAGAGAGGGCTTGCATCACTTCATCAGCAGCTGCAGGTGTGATTTGAAAAAACTGGATTTCCGATTACCTTTGGACCTTAGGAATGATCATCTCTCAGCTATCGGACTGAATTTCAGGGGTCTCTCAACTCTGAGGCTCCAAAGTTGTTGTCTGGTAAGTGGCGAGGGACTCAAGGCTCTCGGGATAGCATTGAATTCAGGCCTTGAAGAACTGGCATTGATTAACTGTGATGTTGTTGAGAGGGAATCCGGATTGCTTGCCACATTAGGACAGCATACAAGGCAGTTAAAGAGATTGGACCTGTCTTATAATGAGTTCTTGCTTGATAAGGAGTTCATCTCCATGCTAGTTTCTTGTAATTGTTTGACTGAATTGAATCTAAGACGGTGTGTAGGACTTACCACTGTGTCGATGGTTTCCATGTTTAAGAATTGCAGGGAGTTGCAGAGTGTTGATATCATGCATTGTGATGGGATTGGAGCTGAGGCTGTTGAGTTATTTGTCCGCAATTCACCACAACTGAGAGGTCTACAAGTGGAGGAAAACAAGGTTTCGCATGCTGCAAGGTTATGGGCATCGCATAAACACATTCATCTTGTTTCTTGATATACCATCAAACAACAGGTAATTTAAGTTCCAGGAAATCCTGGTGTGTGTTTTTGTGCAAATGTGTCTCTCTGCTAAGATATAAAGAGCTGGTTCTGCTCGATGAATAATGATGAAGTTTGTGCAGTTATTTCATGGCTTCATAGAATGTATAGCGGCAATTAACAGAAAATATAAGGGGCGTGCCTTTTCTACTGTTGAGTTTACTGTGGATGTCGAGTCATTCCACTGTGGAGGATTGAGGCAGTGTACTGGTGATTTTGTTGTTTAACGGGGATTTAGAGTGCTCTAGTTTCGAGGTCTGAAGCATGAAATTTAGAGTGCCATCATGTTAGGAATTTAAAAAAAAATGAAATTGCAATTGGATAATAAATGGCTAGTCAAGCAGGATTAACTTATAAAACTTATAGTCGAGATTTGTGAAGCTTAATCCTTAACAAATTTGAAAAGTGAAACGGGGGGAAATCATTTACATAAAGGATATATATATATATCAAAAATAGAAGAAGAAAAAATAAAGAGGACCAACATGCACTTTTTAGGGAAGGATAAAGGAAAAAAGAAGAAGAAAAAATAACACTCGCAACAAATTGCCCATTATCCATCAACATGCAATGCACCAGAAAGAAAAGAACGTGGTGGCACTTCCAACAATACAGTGGAAGGGCAGGTTTGTTCACTTGAACGTGTTGCACGCGCTGCCTAAAAATCACAAGTACCTCTAACATGCTAGCATGTAAACCAAATGCACCAACAACTTTTTAGAATTGGATTTATTTTTAGAAAAACTCTTTATGAAAGGACTAAAATATCATTGTATGTATGGCCAAATCTTTTATCCTTCTAAGGGTAAAACATCATTTGACTGTTTTTTTCAAATGAAATTATAAAAATACCCATGGTTGCTATTTTTTTTTTTTGGCTTTGAGGGTAAATCAATCATTTCTTTATTCTAAACAATTGAAATCATTTCTTTATTCTAAACACTTGAAACAATATGCCCCCAGACAATTCTTTAATGATTAATAAGCAATTTAAAAAGATCAAATTACCCCTAAACCAAAGCATCAAAATTTTCTTAATCAAGGGTAAAACAATTATTTCACTAATAAAGTGAATAGTGATTTGTGAGTGTATGCACAATGATTTTACTACCCTTTTTGGAGTTTTGTATAATATTCTTGCAGTTCATTCTTTGACATTTATATATGCCTAAATATAGATATTTGCATATTACCACAGTAAATGAAGACTCATTATGTTTGTCATAACCCAATTTCTGGGCTACTCCCCAAAATCTACCCAAAAATAAAATAAAAGAGGCTGGTGTCGACAGAAAAATCAATGTGAAAATTTTGGAAGTTTTCGAGAGCTCGATCATACTTCTTTTGTGCCCAAAAATGAAGGAAAATACAGATTCAATGCTAAAATAATTTATTATCGGATAAACTTGTTTAACACTTAAGTCGAAAGGCATAATTATATTTGTATGGGCCAATTTGATTTAATCGTCGACCAATTTAAAGTTTAATTATGTTTAGGGATTAATTGAGAGCCCAATTGAAGGATTTAATTAAGGAGAAGGACTTAATTATACTTTTAATGGGTCAAATTAATTTTATTAAGGGCTTAATTGGTGAGAAATTAAGTTTGGAAGCCTAATTTGGGTTAAATTGAGAAGATCATAATTTTTGGAGAAGAAATTTTTTGGGTGAAATCGAAAGCCAAAATTAAAGAAAAAATATTATTGTTACAGGTTTTCCCGTTGAAAAACTTTTTTTTTGTCACAACCCATTTATTTCAATTTTTTTTTTAAAAAGAAAAAAAACTTTTGAGGCATTATCGGTAGCCATGCTTTGCCATGCCAGCAACCATGCTTTGATATGTAGTCAGTCATGCCCTACGATCTACTCCCACTCTAAAACGCCATTCCTGGACACCTCTCCCATGCCTTGCAACCTGCAAAAAGAGTCTATATAAGGTGAGAAAAATTACAAAAGAAGAGGGGGGGGACCATCGTTAACAGGGAACGATCGTGAAGCTGGGGGGGAAAAAGATTTACAGGGGGAATTTTGATAGTGACGACGAGAAATATTTAAGCAAATTGATACACGAGGGATGAACATAGACACAAACACACGACACACGAGAGTATTTCTGCCAACCCACGACTGGAGCTCCATCATCGGAGACAACTCTCTCTTTCTCTCTCCCCAGTAGTTGCACTTCCCGACTGCAGTACTCTCTCTCTCTCTCGGTTAGCAGCACTCTCTCTGTAAAACCAGTTGCAGTTGTCAGCTCTCTCACCCCTCCAGCAGCATCTCTCTCACCTTGCTTCACCTCGGTATCGGTAGTTCTCCCCAACGCCAGAGGCATCACATGAAGCAGACCAGCCCTTCTTCTCCAGCTTCGACGAGCAGCAGTAATAGAGACAACTTGCCAGCAACAAACCGGTCCTCTTTCGTTGGTCCTTCCGGCCACCACATGCCACCATTTTCGACGCCACCATCACAGGTAGAACCACCCCGACCTCCTCTACCCGAAGGAAGTAGCAGGTAAACCTCTCATCATGGTTGGCCGACCGCCTTGTTACTGCTCACGTAACACGTGAATAATATTAATTCACTCGCTGTTCATGCTACGTGAATGGTGCAGTTTTGGCTTTTTTTTCTTTCCTTTCTTTTTTTGTCTTGGGCTGGACTGCTCTCGGCCCTGCCAGTTAGCTAAGCCGGGTCCATCCCAAGTCTAGCAGAGTTAGGCTGACCCATTTAGGTGACCAGGCTCAGCCCGAAATTTTTTTTATATTTTTTTAAATAAAAAAATTGCAATAAAAAACAAAAAAAAAATGTGTTGTTTTTGTGTGTACGGCCAAATTCCAAGATTTTTACAAGCATATTTTTTGTAAAAATCAAATATAGCATATTTCTCATGTGTTTGAAATGAAAATTGGATATCGTAACTAGTTTATGATTATCCATTGGAATTTGACCAAAATATCAAAAAAATTAACAATTATTTTGTTTTAACTATTGCGGTGTAAAATTACATTGTAAAGTATACTCGCAGATAGTTAAAAACAAGGTTTTCAAAATGCAGTGTAAAATTTTTTTGTGGTTCATCTTTCAACTCGCATTGAGCTAGAGATTCTCCCACAAAGAGAGATCTATGTCAAACTTTAGAAAAGACCAACAAAAATCAAACTTAGAAAAACAATCAAACAACAATGCAGCTTGCCTTAGGGAGGGTGCATTAGGGGTGATGCGTCTTCCCCTTGCACAGCAAGTACCCTTACCCAGACTCTCGCAGACCAATAAGTTTCCTAATGACCTTAATACTAGGTGGTGACTCCTAAAGAATTATATTTTTAATTTTTACAACAATAAAACACATCTCGTTCACCGTGCGTTGTTGTCTCCCCAATCCGGGGATGGTGGGGTGCAAAACGTGACAAAAAAACACCTTTGCTACAAATGGCAACTCCACTGGGAACATTGTCGGACTGAGCTTTGTTTGTTTGATTGTTTATTCTTCAGTTCATTTCTTTTTATACTCATTTTTACTGCTTCAGCATGCATTTTACTTTCAATTCATGCATATCATCGAGTTTGAATTAATGTCATCATACATTTTAATTTTCTAAATAAACTCAATTCTAAGTTAGGTGGGGATTAGCAATCGAGGTTAAGATTTGTGAAATGTTTATATATGAACTAAGTGTTTACTCGATAATGACGGTCACATTGTGCCCCAACCATTTCCCGTAAACCCCTATACTACCTTCACGTAAGGTAGTCACTAGGCAGTTCATAGACCTTTGAGACCAGGTAGAAAGTTTACCCCTCATGTAATGGCTTAGAACTTGTCTTTGGGTACAAACTCCCTAATAATTCACTCGTTGTGTATGTACATACATTTTCATCCACATGCATCCATCATATCATATCATTGACAGGAATATAGGTCCCTAAACAACTCTTAAAATGAACTCTTCCAAAGAAATATAGGGGATGAAGAACGTGCTCATCGCGATGCTCACTTCCAAGAAAACTGGTTTCTCTGAAAGCTAGCATGACTCATCTTGTCGGCTTACTCGAGCAACCACTAAAGTGACCCCTGCAAGAGTCTTTGAAAAGAAGTACACCGATATTGGAAGATGAAGTCTGCTTCCATGATTGCCTTTTTGTTTTGGTCATGTCCGTAGATTATATTCCCATTTTGACTTGTTGGCAATTTTGCTCGCAATGCCACAAGAACTTTTGTTAAACAAGTCTTTCTCTCTAATAACATCATGCATTTTCTTATGTTTATGGCGTGCTCTTTCTTTTTGTTTAAATAACATAAGCACGCCTTATACCCTTTCATTCAAATTATACATGATCCCATGATTTCATCAAGATTTTTGGCAAATCAAAATCTAGTACAAAAGGAAATGCCAAATTGATTTTTGTTTAACAAATAAGTTCTCAGAATTCAAGAGATTTCATCGAAAGTTGATCTCATACCCTGAAAACCACATGATAAAACTAAGCTCTTAGCTAAACAAATAATTCAAAAAAAATCAAATATTCATTTTGCATGGAAAAGCAAAGTTTATCGATCCTGGATGCATGTTTTGAAATAAGGAGAGGCCATCTTTGATACGCCTTCACAAGTCTCAAATATCCTTTGTAATCCCTATTTGAGCCTACTAATTTTTTTCTTTTGACAATTAACCCTGATAAGGATCACACCTACACTAAGGGGCAAGTGCGAGGATCGAAAAACATTTTTAATCTATAAAATATTCCTCAATGACAAGTGATGCCCGAACAAAGATGAGGAGCATAAACATAAAAAGGGTTTTAGTACACTAACAAATTAATTCAAAATGATGGTCGTACTAAAAACCCATGATAGAAAGCCTAAGCAAAATACTTGGTGCATGTCAAGATAAAAACCCAAACAAATGCTGGGGCATGTCAAGATAAAAGCTCAAACAAATATTGGGGGGCATGCTAGGTCATTATGAAAATCGATTATGAGGACCAAAAAGAGCTTTAAGAGTAAGCACCTATGATCCTTAGTCTAGAAAACCCTCAAACACCTTTTGAGCTTTCAAATATCTTTTTTTTCATAGCCAACAACCTAAACTTACGTTACAAGCCTCATAAAACCCTTTCTGATCAAATACACACAATTTGGATCTATAGGTAATGCCTTTTTCATTTGAAATAAGCCTTACAAATGCTTCATAGGACTTGATCGAAGCTTTTTTTTGACATGCAAGACATGCGAACAAGCATCATTTCACATTCTAATCAAAAGCAACATAAAATCTGAAAATGAGATCTCTTGAATTCTTTCTAGAACAAGTTTGTTTAAACAAACATCAAAATGGTTTTTGTGCTTGGAATGACTTTGAAATTCCAATAATCTTACAAAACTATTCTTTGTAAATAATCAATCCCTTTCCTGTAAACACTTGAAGCCTAAAACACTTGTGTAGCATGACCCGACTAGGGGGATATATATAATGCAATTGAAGCTAGCTCCATCAATTCTTTTCAGAGAATGTTGATCAAAACTGAGGGGGGCATATGGATATGGAAGATATGTCATCTCCAATGGTCACATCATAAGTTGCGGCTCGAGTAAGCAGAAGCGAGAAGCCATTAAAGTCAAAGATTCAAACCCTAAAAAAGAGAACCCTGAAGAAGAAATGGGACCTATATCTCTTAGTTAAGTATACATGCATCATCATGCATTGCATCTTATTGAGAATCTAGGAAATGTTTTGGAGGATAATTTACGAACATTCATTTCATCATTTTTGTGTACGCCTTCAAGCTCTCACCTTTCATTTCCTTGAGCGCTCTTTTCAGCCTTATCTCTTTCCTGAATTTGGGTGTCATCATGCATTACATCCTCACTAGAAATTTAAAAAATGTTTTGGAGGAATTATAATTTATAAACCTCCACTCATCATTTTTGTGTGCGCCTTCGAGCCTTACCACTTTCATTTCTCTGAATGCGTCTGCGAGCCCTTCATCATCACAAGTAGCGTGCTTTTCAGCCCTATATACTGTGAAGCTTGAGAATAAAATATACAAAGAGGGGGAGGTTTATAATAATTTAAAATGTTGTTATAATACAAAATATAAAAAGAAGAAAAAAAAAGAAACAAAAGGGGTTGAAATATAAAAAACAAAAAAGAAAGAAACAAAAGGGGCTAAAATATATTTAAAAAAAACAGAGAGAAAGATGGGGCCAAAATAGAATTAAGAAGAGATGGGACTATAAATACCCATCCCTTCTCTCATCCATGGCTGGCTAGAAACTAGAATGTCAGGGGGGGGGAGAATTTCAGAATTTTACTTCATGAAACTAGGAGTAAACACCCAAAATTAGTAAACCCATATAAGCCTTGGAATTCTAAAGTGGAGGAACACAATCGGGTGGAGAATTAACAAGAAGAAAGTGAAGAATTGGGGAAGAAAAGAGGGAGAAGAGTGGTTGGCTATATACAAGGAGAAGAAGGCTACGATTCTTCCAAAATTTGTGAAGTAAGGTTTCGATTCCATCCAAGTAAGGAGTTCTAATTCCAATTTCTATGAAATTAACTTTAATTTGATTAGAAGTTCATGATTTTTCTTGAATTGGGAATTAGGGTTCTTTAACATAAAATGTTGGGAAAATGCATAAATGAGTGAGATTAAATGGACTAGAATAATCTAACTACCTTGAAGAAGAAGAGGAAATGACTGCATAGAAGAGAGGAAAGTTCCCTTCGGCATGTCTCGGCAAAAACACTACAGAGAGGGAATGAGAATTTATGAAATTTCTTAACTAATTAACTTGGTACAAATGACCTTAAGAGGACATAAATGAGAAGGGTTTCCATGAATAAGAGAAGGCATGGTTGTGACTGATGAGGAAGCAGGGATTGAAGATGAATTGGAGATACTTTCTACATTTGAAAAACAGGGCAAATTCATTGCCCTGTTTCCTTGGGGACTTTAGACCTGAAAACAACAAAATTCAGGGAGGGTACCTTCATAGAAGTTGTATCCAGGAGTGTTATCTTTTCAATGAGTCTGACCCCATCTAATTTTGAGTTCTGCAACTCTAGATACAGATAAATATCTGAGGAGAGGTCAAACTGTGCCCCTTGTTGGCAGATTCGGCCAAGTTGATAAAATGACAAAATTTAGCTATATTAAGGGTAGAATTTGTTTTCTTGCCTTGCATAAACTGTGTCTTGATCTTCAAAAATATAAGCCGTGATAAGAATTGAATTCATGAGGTTCACTTGGACTACCAATGAGCTGAAAAGTTAAAGGATAATAATGAAGAATGTAAGTGGAAAAAAAGGGGGATTGGTAAAAGAGAAATATATATTATTGCCAGTGTTGTTGTTGTGTGTGATATGTGGATAATATGGAATAATGATGGGTGTTTGTGGTTTCAGGAGGAACCGCGGGAGGAGTACAACAACAATAGGAGAACGCAAGTCGAGCGTTTACAGCAGGTAGGTACTTGGTATCTATATCTCCTCTAGTTAATAATTATTTTAACTAACTATTGAACTATAAAAAAATATTGGTGCTTATTGATGAGGAAAAGCAAACGGGGAAAGGAAAGGTTAAATGAAGAGAAAAAAAAATAGAAACAAAGGACTAGATTTAATATATGGATTCTTTTGGAGGAAATGAATAGTAACAATGAATTTTGGTAATGACTATTTCTCGAATTTGATTTTGTTTGTCCCTAGTATGGGAGGTTAATGATGTTAACCAAGCTGGTTAACATCGGCATTACCGGTATGTGGGAGGAGAAATATAAACCTTGATTAACTATTCTAGTTCAGAATAGTTAATGATATCGGTGGGTGACGGTGATATCTACAAAATTTATAAATTTGATTAACTATTCAGGTTTAAAATAGTTAATGATATCGGCGGGTGACGTTGATATCGGCAAAATTTATAAACTTGATTGACTATTTTGGTTCAGAATAATTAATGATATCGGCGGGTGACGTTGATATCGGCAAAATTTATAAACTTAATTCACTATTCAGGTTCAGAATAAATAGTGATATTTGTCGCGACGACGATTTTTTTTTACGCGCTTCGCGCCCCGCCATCACCCCTGGGTTTGGGGGAGACAACGGCACGCAGTGAAATGAGGGGTGTGTTTTATAGTCGTAAAGTTACAACTATAATTATTAGGAGTCGCCACCTAGTATTATGGTCACTAGGAAACCTATTGGTCTGCGAGAGTTTTGGGTAAGGGGACTTGTTGTGCAAGGGGAAGATGCATCACCCCCAGTGCACCCTACCTATGGTAAGCTGCATTGTTGTTTGATTGTTTTTCTAAGTTAAAAATTTTTGCACTGCATTTTCAAAAAAATACTTTTTTTTGTCTGCAGGTGTACTTTACGGATGTACTTTACAACGTAATTTTACACCTTAGTAAAAATCTTTTTTTATCTACGGGTGTACTTTACAATGTAAATTTACACCATAGTAAAAAAAATTTTCTCCGTGGGTGTACTTTACAATGTAAATTTACACCCTAATAAATGAAACAAAAGTATTTAAATTTATTTTTGACATTTTGGCCAAATTACAACAGATAATAATAAATCGGTTACGATATCCAATTTTCGTTTCAAAATATGAGAAAGATGCAACATAATTTTTACGAAAAATATGTACGGAAAAATCATGGAATTTGGCCGTATGCACAAAAACAAATACATTTTTTTTGTATTTTTGATTTTTTTTTAATAATAGTAGTAGTAAAAAAAACATAAAAATATTTTTTTGTCAATTTGTATATTTTTTTAATTTATTTTTAATTTTTTTTCTGGGCTGGGCTTCAAGTCCTCACGGGCTGGAAGCCCAAGTGTCTTTGGGCTGGGCTTCTAGTCCTCACGGGCTGGGAGCCCAAATATATTTGGGTTGGGCTGACAGCCCACTCTTGCCTGGGCTGGGCTGACAGTCCGGGCCTGATGGGCTGGGCTGACAGCCCACCCTTGCATGGGCTGGAAGCCTAGCTTCCTTGGAGCTTGGGCCGGACACAAGGCCCAACCCATTTACACATGCCCGACCCGCATGAACAGTGGGACGTGAATCACGTCCCACTGCATGTAGGCGCCGAGCGAAGGAGAAGATGAACAGTGGATTTTCGATTGTGATGAAACGTGTACCTGTTAATACCGTTGGGTAGAGGAGGTAAAGGTGGTTGTCCCAGTGGTGGTGGCGTCGGCAACAGTGGTCTGTGGTGGCCGGAGGAAGCTTCCAAAGGTGCCAGACTTACGTTACAGCTACTGTCACCGTCTCTATTGCCTTGCCGGAGACTGTGGCTGAGCTGATGGTGTCGAGGGGGAGATTAACGTGGTGATGAGGGTGATATTGAGCGATCAGATGGCCTCCAACGGTGGAGAGAGAGAGAGCTAAGAGACTGAATATATAGAGAGAAAGGGGCTGTGAAACCGGGGAGAGAGAGAGAGAGAGCTGGCTGTCGGAGACGAGAAAGATGAAGAGACGATGGTCATGTTCTTTCGTCTCCCTCTCCCTGCGTAAATTTTCTGGTTTTGTTATGTAAAATTTGCTTGTTTTTTCCCTGTTCTCCCTCTGTTCTTCTCTCTTTTTTCTTCCTTTCTTTTCTGCGTAAGACTATCATTTTCTTTCTTTTTTCCTCCCCTTTTTTACCTGAGATCCCCCCTCATTTATAGGGGCAGAGGCAGCTCTACTGCCTCTGCCTCCTCTGCAAATTCTTTGCAGAGGCTGTGGGTTGCAGAGTTTTGGCTTTGCAATTTGGTCCTTCAATGTTTGATTGGTTCAATTGCACCCCCAATTACTTTTAAACTTTTTATTTTATGCAATTGTATCCTCGTCAAAATTTCAACAGCAACCTAAAATATGCGCGCCTTTTTTATTTTGGTCTCTGGTTTCCGGTTTGCGCGTTTTAACCCTTAATTGACCATTGGATTCTCAATTCATTCAATTTGGTCCCTGATTTCGCATAATTGACTAAAAAAATTCAATCGGTCTCCGAAAATTCCATTCTCATCAATTGAGCCGGAATTAAATTCAAGAACTTGGTTTCTCATTGACTAAGCCCTTAATAAAATTAATTTGACCAATTTGAAGTATAATTAAGTCCTTGCACTTAATTAAATCCTTCAATTGGATCCCGATCATAATTAAACTTTAAATTGGTTGACGATTAAATCGAATCAACCCATAAAAATATAATTATGTCGTTCAACTTAATTTTTACACAGATTTATCCAATGATAAATTAGTTTTGCCTTAAGTCTATATTTTCCTCTATTTTTGGAACAAAAGAGATATGATTGAACTTGCGAAAACAACCAAAATTTCCAAATTGATTTTTTTCTACCCACGCTAGCTCCTTTTATTTTATTTTGGGGAGTAACCCAAAAATTGGGTTACGACAATATTGGCGGGTGATGTCGATATCGGCAAAATTTATAAACTTGATTAACTATTCGGTTTCAGAATAGTTAATGATATCGACGGGTGACGTCAATATCGACAAAATTTATAGACTTTATTAGCTTTCCTAGGTGAAAGCTAATGATGTCAAGAATTCTTGACATCGGCATACCTGAGAACCTCCCAAGGTAATATGGTACAGTGATGAGTTATTTTAGTTTTAAAAATAATTAATGATACTAACGGCTACATTTGTGTCGGCATTTTCATGAAACTAATTAGTTGTCCAAGACGGGCAACTAAAGACACCAATGGAGGTCATTAGTTTCAACAATTGTTTTTTTAATGTGGAGGGGGGGAGTAGTCAAAAGAAACAAAAAAAATTTATAACCCTTGAAAGGGGTTTATAGTTGTATTTAGAATCCCATGTGATTTAAGTAGATAGACATGTTGTTTAATTTTTCTTATGTAAATTGCTTGTATTTACTTATTTGTTTTTACTTATATGGAAAATTTATATTTTGCAGGTTCTTCCCATACACGTCAGGAATAGATTTTAGGTTCTTTGATCCCTTTTTGTATAAGTTAGGAGCTTAGGGATTTATGGTGTAGTTTTGTCATGCAGTAAGCATGTAACCTGTATAGAATATTATATTTGTAATATTTTGTTATGAAATATTAAATGTATCAACCTATGATTGGGATATTAGAACGTACTAGATTATGTTAGAATATTAAATTGTGTTGTGTTATGTGTGTGTGTGTGTATATATATATATGTATGTATATGTATATGAAATCCTCATGCTTGAATTAGCTCTTTTAATTGTTATCTTATGTGTGTGATCTAAGATGGAGTTTGGGAATGAATAGGGTCATGAGCATAATCTGGAAGGAATTATGCAGTGAATTGTACTAAACATGGATATGATTATGGATGAAATGTGATTCTAAATGTGTGCAGGGTACATTGTCGATAACTTGGGATCTCCCAATATAAGGGAGACTCTGCAGAAATTTCGCTAGAAATTTCAGCGAGTAAAAAAATAAATTATGCTCCATCTACCCTTTATAGGGGGGAAAGATTAACGATTAAACTAATAGTAAAAATTAGGGTTGTTACATATATATTTAGACTAGTTAACAACAATATCTAGTTTATAATCATGTCATTACAAACCACAATATCCATAGAATTCATGATAAAAGAAGATTAAAATAATAAAAAATAAATTCTAATTAGATTAAATTTTTCAATAATTGATAAATTATGATTCAATAGCCTTTCTTTTCCTCTTATACTCAACATTGTAAATGGTGAAAAATCACCTTCCTTCTCTTCTTGTACCCAATGTTGTAAATGGTGAAAACCCTTTTCTATTATCTTTGGTCGTCTTATCTTCTATAATTTCATCTCTTGTCATCTTCTTTATTCTACCATCTCCTTTCTAATCTTTTCTTTGGCCTAAAATCTTGTATTTCTTGATTCTCTTTCTAAAAGTAGTAGATTTTGATCTCTAGATTCAATCTCTATTTTCTCAATCAAATCGACTTATTCTTGAAAGTTATAAACATCAAATTTGTAGATTTCTCTTTTAGTTTTTTCTTGCCACCAAGATCATGTTATTTGAATATCCTTAAAGAAAGTTATGTCTCATTTATCAAGATATATTTCTAAGATTTCTATTAAATTTTTTGACTATTCTTGCAATATAAAATTTTAATTTTATCATTTCCTTGTTTTTCAAAACATTAACATAAGCCAACTCGACTTCTTCAAAATAATATATTTTTTTTAATTTTCTTTTATATGGGCTTTATTAATACCATGAATCTAATCCAAGAAGAGCTAATGCTTAGTTAGAATTTAAAGATTAGATGCTAAATATTCACTTGAAAACCCTTAAATCTATGTATTTATTTCTTTCTTCATATAATATAAATAAATAAACAAAAATTATATAAAATATAGAGATGAATAATAAACTAATATAAAAGTAAAACTAAAAGTACAATATATATATATATATATATATATATATTTCAAACATGTTATCTACTTTGTCCATGTTTATTGGGCACGTTTTGGTTGCCATGTGTTTGTGCAAATTATTTAATTTTACGGGTGTACTTTACAATGTAAATTTACACCATAGTAAAATTTCTTTTTCTCCGTGGGTGTACTTTACAATGTAAATTTACACCCTAATAAATGAAACAAAAGTATTTAAATTTATTTTTGACATTTTTGCCAAATTACAACAGATAATAATAAACCGGTTATGATATCCAACTTTCGTTTCAAAATATGAGAAAGATGCAACATAATTTTTACGAAAAATATGTATGGAAAAATCATGGAATTTGGCCGTATGCACAAAAACAAATACATTTTTTTTGTATTTTTGAATTTTTTTTTTAATAATAGTAGTAGTAAAAAAAACATAAAAATATTTTTTTGTCAATTTGTATATTTTTTTAATTTATTTTTATTTTTTTCTGGGCTGGGCTTCAAGTCCTCACGGGCTGGAAGCCCAAGTGTCTTTGGGCTGGGCTTCTAGTCCTCACGGGCTGGGAGCCCAAATATATTTGGGTTGGGCTGACAGCCCACTCTTGCCTGGGCTGGGCTGACAGTCCGGGCCTGATGGGCTGGGCTGACAGCCCACCCTTGCATGGGCTGGAAGCCTAGCTTCCTTGGAGCTTGGGCCGGACACAAGGCCCAACCCATTTACACATGCCCGACCCGCATGAACAGTGGGACGTGAATCACGTCCCACTGCATGTAGGCGCCGAGCGAAGGAGAAGATGAACAGTGGATTTTCGACTGTGATGAAACGTGTACCTGTTAATACCGTTGGGTAGAGGAGGTAAAGGTGGTTGTCCCAGTGGTGGTGGCGTCGGCAACAGTGGTCTGTGGTGGCCGGAGGAAGCTTCCAAAGGTGCCAGACTTACGTTACAGCTACTGTCATCGTCTCTATTGCCTTGCCGGAGACTGTGGCTGAGCTGATGGTGTTGAGGGGGAGATTAACGTGGTGATGAGGGTGATATTGAGCGATCAGATGGCCTCCAACGGTGGAGAGAGAGAGAGCTAAGAGACTGAATATATAGAGAGAAAGGGGCTGTGAAACCGGGGAGAGAGAGAGAGAGAGCTGGCTGTCGGAGACGAGAAAGATGAAGAGACGATGGTCATGTTCTTTCGTCTCCCTCTCCCTGCGTAAATTTTCTGGTTTTGTTATGTAAAATTTGCTCGTTTTTTCCCTGTTCTTCCCCCCTCATTTATAGGGGCAGAGGCAGCTCTACTGCCTCTGCCTCCTCTGCAAATTCTTTGCAGAGGCTGTGGGTTGCAGAGTTTTGGCTTTGCAATTTGGTCCTTCAATGTTTGATTGGTTCAATTGCACCCCCAATTACTTTTAAACTTTTTATTTTATGCAATTGTATCCTCGTCAAAATTTCAACAGCAACCTAAAATATGCGCGCCTTTTTTATTTTGGTCTCTGGTTTCCGGTTTGCGCGTTTTAACCCTTAATTGACCATTGGATTCTCAATTCATTCAATTTGGTCCCTGATTTCGCATAATTGACTAAAAAAATTCAATCGGTCTCCGAAAATTCCATTCTCATCAATTGAGCCGGAATTAAATTCAAGAACTTGGTTTCTCATTGACTAAGCCCTTAA
Source organism: Salix brachista (assembly GCA_009078335.1). Lineage (NCBI taxonomy): Eukaryota > Viridiplantae > Streptophyta > Magnoliopsida > Malpighiales > Salicaceae > Salix > Salix brachista. Next base: position 8,836,534 of record CM018588.1, on the reverse strand, counting down.
TAAAATTAATTTGACCAATTTGAAGTATAATTAAGTCCTTGCACTTAATTAAATCCTTCAATTGGATCCCGATCATAATTAAACTTTAAATTGGTTGACGATTAAATCGAATCAACCCATAAAAATATAATTATGTCGTTCAACTTAATTTTTACACAGATTTATCCAATGATAAATTAGTTTTGCCTTAAGTCTATATTTTCCTCTATTTTTGGAACAAAAGAGATATGATTGAACTTGCGAAAACAACCAAAATTTCCAAATTGATTTTTTTCTACCCACGCTAGCTCCTTTTATTTTATTTTGGGGAGTAACCCAAAAATTGGGTTACGACAATATTGGCGGGTGATGTCGATATCGGCAAAATTTATAAACTTGATTAACTATTCGGTTTCAGAATAGTTAATGATATCGACGGGTGACGTCAATATCGACAAAATTTATAGACTTTATTAGCTTTCCTAGGTGAAAGCTAATGATGTCAAGAATTCTTGACATCGGCATACCTGAGAACCTCCCAAGGTAATATGGTACAGTGATGAGTTATTTTAGTTTTAAAAATAATTAATGATACTAACGGCTACATTTGTGTCGGCATTTTCATGAAACTAATTAGTTGTCCAAGACGGGCAACTAAAGACACCAATTGAGGTCATTAGTTTCAACAATTGTTTTTTTAATGTGGAGGGGGGGAGTAGTCAAAAGAAACAAAAAAAATTTATAACCCTTGAAAGGGGTTTATAGTTGTATTTAGAATCCCATGTGATTTAAGTAGATAGACATGTTGTTTAATTTTTCTTATGTAAATTGCTTGTATTTACTTATTTGTTTTTACTTATATGGAAAATTTATATTTTGCAGGTTCTTCCCATACACGTCAGGAATAGATTTTAGGTTCTTTGATCCCTTTTTGTATAAGTTAGGAGCTTAGGGATTTATGGTGTAGTTTTGTCATGCAGTAAGCATGTAACCTGTATAGAATATTATATTTGTAATATTTTGTTATGAAATATTAAATGTATCAACCTATGATTGGGATATTAGAACGTACTAGATTATGTTAGAATATTAAATTGTGTTGTGTTATGTGTGTGTGTGTGTGTGTGTGTGTGTGTGTAAGATAAAATACAAGAGTTAGTTGTAGGGGTGTTCCATTCATTTGCCATTTTTTTATTATATATTATGACACAGTACTATTGGAGCGTCACCGGACACGCCATCCGTTTTCGCACTCACTCGGGTTTTGGATGGTGCGTGCGGCGGTTCCTAGCGTTTGAAAATACCCTATCGGCGTCTAGAATTATTCTTCGACATGTTGTCTTCCTCATGCAGTGGCGCGTGTGGGTCCACTATGGCCGGAGACGAGCCGATGGTCGATTTAACTTTCCCCTCCTTTTCTCTCTCCTGCTCGCGCAAGTACACATCAGGCCCCAATGTTTGTTAACTCTTCATTGTAGTCCCTGATCTTTCGATTGTTTTGTATGGTCCTTATTCTTGTAATATAGGTTTTAATTTATTTCAATTTTGTCATTCCATTGAAATTGATTGTATATTGTAATTACATTTCAGTCCTAAGTCTTTTAATTTCCGAATTGGATTGAAATCCTTAAGATTTTCGATATCATAGTTTTGATTTGTTTAAATTTTATCCTTCAATTCAAATTGATTATATATTTTAGTTTCATTTCGATCCTCATTTTTTGTCTTAATTTCTTTTATTTTTTCGGTATCAAAGCTCTTGTTTCAATTTTGTCCTTTAAATTATATTTGTTATATACGTGTGTTGCATTTCAACCCTTATACTTTTAATCTTTGATTTTATTTTATTTTCTTTATTTTTTATATATATTTCTTAAATGGTTTATATTTTTTTCCATGTTCATATATTCATGCTCTTAATTTTTGTTTCTAATTTTTATTATTTCCACTATTATTAAGGTTTTAATTTTTTATGTGATGTTTAAATTTTAATTTGTGTTGATGATCATTTGAAAATTGATATTTATTATTTTTTCTCTTTGTTTTTTTATTTTTTATTTTTATTTACTGTTTAGGTCAAATAATTTTTTTAAATCTTATAATTTTTATTTTTGTTTTGTCATTTATTTTGTTTTTTTATTGTTTTTTTTTAATATTGTTCGGTGTTGAAATTTCTAATTATTATAGATAAAACATTCAAAATAATGATAATGATTATTTGTAAGTTTTTTGTCTTATAAATATGTGAGAATAATTATATATTTTAATATTTATTTAATATTAGCTCCTTAATATATATATAAATGACGTAAACATCAGGGTTCTCAATATAAATGACCTACAATTTTTTGATGAAAAAAAATTTAATATCAGGGTTCTGAAATACTTTTAATATAAATATAATAGTATGAGGAATAAATTTTATAAAATAAAAAAAATTAATTTATTTTTCTAACAATAATTATGGTGTCATCAATAGTATGAGCAATAATAATTAGAATATGAATTATTTATAATAATATTTATAATAACAACTACAATAATTGTGACAATTTAACAATCATGATAATAACAATGACAATGATAATCGAAATAATTATGGTGTCATCAATAGTATGAGCAATAATAATTAGAATATGAATTATTTATAATAATATTTATAATGACAACTACAATAATTGTGACAATTTAACAATCATGATAATAACAATGACAATGATAATCAAAATAATTTATCAGTTGATATTATTTTTCTTAGAGGTTGACTTCTGTGGCTTTTTTATGTTATTATTTTTTCTCTTTTTTTATTCTTAATTTTTATTTATTCTTCAGGTCAAATAATTTTATAAAATCTTATAATTTTTATTTTTGTTTTGTCATTTATTTTTTTTAATTGCTTTTTTGATAATATTGTTAGGTGCTGAAATTTCTAATTATTATAGATAAGGCAGTCAAAATAATGATAATAATTATTTGTAAGTTTTTTTTTCTTATAAATATGTGAGATTAATTATATATTTTTAATATTTATATAATATTAACGCCTTAATATATATATATATATATATATATATATATATATATAAAATAAATGACCTGAGTTTTTTTTGAAGAAAAACAAAATATCAGTGTTCTGAAATACTTTTAATATAATAATATGAGAAATAAATCTTATAAAATAAAAAATTATTTAATTTTTTTCTAACAATAATTATGATGTCATCGATAGTATGAGAAATAATAATTATAATATTAATTATTTATAATAAAATTTATAATGACAATCACAATAATTGTGATAATTTAACAATCATGATAATAACAATGACAATGATAATCGAAATAATTCATCAATTGATGTTATTTTTCTTAGAGGTTGACTTCTACGACTTTTTTTGTTATTATTTTTTCTGTTTGTTTTTTTATTTTTTATTTTTATTTATTCGTTAGGTCAAATAATTTTTTAAAATGTTATAATTTTTATTTTTGTTTTGTTATTTATTTTGTTTTTAATTTCTTTTTTGTTAATATTATTAAGTGCTGAAATTTCTAATTATTATAGATAAGACAGTCAAAATAATGATAATGATTATTTGTAAGTTTTTTTCTTATAAAGATGTGAGAATAATTATATATAATAATATTTATGATGACAACTACAATAATTGTGACAATTTAAAAATCATGATAATAACAATGACAATAATAATCGAAATAATTCATCAGCTGATGTTATTTTTCTTAGAGGTTGACTTCTGCAACTTTTTTATTTATGATATTTCATATCTAACATTACATGAGCGAAAAATATATGAAGTCATACATAGACAAAACAAGTCGAAAATTTGAAGCAAATTATCTACTATGAAAAAACATACGAGCCAATTGCCCTCCCACTTCCCCGTAGCCATAAATAATTTTTTTGTTCATGTAATGTTAGATATGAAATATCATACATAAAAAGCCGCAAATAAATAAAAAATTAAGTAAGTTTTTTTTTAAATCCTTAAATTAATTTAATCTTAGTATTCTGAAATACTTCAAATATAATAATATGATGAACAAATCTTGCAAAATAAAAAAAATGAATTTCTTTTTATAACGATAATGATAGTGACATTGATAATATTGTTAGTAATGATTAGAATATTAGTTATTTACAATAACAGCTATAATAATTATGACAATTTAACAATCATGATAATAACAATAACAATAATAATCAAAATAATTCATTAATCGATGTTGTTTATGTGAAAAATGGACTTCCACAACTTTTTTATGTATGATATTTCATTTTGAATATTCATGAATAAAAAATATATGAAGCTACACATAGACAAAATAGGTAAAAATAATTAGGTCAAATTATCTATAAATAAAAAATATATGAGTCAGTTGCCCTGCAATTTGCCATAGACATAACCAAATTTATAACATGTCAAAAAATATTAATGATTCTTGATTTTTTTTAATAACGTTGTACATTAGAGCAAAATAATCAATGTACAAGACTTTCAATTATTTAGTTTTTTTATATATTCATTTTATTATAGATAATGTATTTAAAATAATTAGAAAGATTATTTTAAAGGTTTTTTCTCATAAAAATAATTATATATTTTAATATCTGTTCAATATTAACGCCTTAAAAAATATAACAAATAACTGAAGATTAATTATATATGTATGAAAGAAGGATCTACTTTCATTTCACACCACCAAAGGTGAACTTAATTTGTTTTTTAACCAAAGCTACATTTAATACAAAGACAAATTGTACTAAAAATTAAAAGTCAAAACTAAGAGTATAGATACATAAATACAAATAAATTATTTAGTTATACCAAATTTCTGGAAAAAGAAATGGACGAAACTAAATCACGAAATAAAATAATTAATTATTTTTTTCCTTGCAGCACTTTTAATTGTTTTAATTTAATCCTTCGGATAAAATTATTTACATATTTTATATTCATTTCGGCCTGTACACTTTTAATTCTTTATTTTAATTCCTTTATTTTTTATATATATTTCTAAATAGTCCCTATTTTTGTCCATGTTTATATATTTACGCTCTTAATTTTGGTCTTTAATTCTAGTTATTTCCTCTTTTCTAACTCTTACAACATTTTTATGTATAATATTTCAGATCTAATACTACATAAAAAAAAGAGGCAACACAAAATGGGTAGACAAATTTTCCCAAGCTATCTACAATTAAAAAATATACGAACCACTTCCCTTGCGTTTCGATTACAATGTTCTTTTTAGGCGGAAAAAAACCCAATTTCTAACAAATTTTATCTATTACAATTTTACTAAATAAATATTAAAATAACCAATTACAACACGCAAAAAACCAATTAGTTTTCCACACAGAAAAAAATCTAGCGCAGCGCGCGGGCTAATTACCTCATTATCTATCTATACAGCTAAATCAGCTCCCGCTTTTACTGTGCATTGCTTACTGTTTGTCTAGACTCATAAGCACAGTAAATTTGAATAATGAAATTACTTAATAATATAATTTTTATTTGTATAGCAGAAATGAACAATGAAGTCTCTTTCGCCGAGTGGTTGAGTATGTTATGCTAGGCAAAATTTCAGCACGTAAGAGTTTGAATCACGCAGACAACGAATTTGATTTTTTTTTTTCATGAACAATTTATAGAGTTGCCCCAAGGCCCATGACCGCAGATCATCGTTGGCATGAACGACTTCTGTTTCAGCAGGGCAGCTGTTAATTAATGCTCTGTTGCAGCGTCAGTTTGCTGACTTTACAAGCATTTAATTCCTTAAAATAAATTGTCCGGACTTGGAGTATTTGATGAAGTAGACGTGTTTGGATCTGCATGCACAGAGCATTAATGCAATTTCAGTCGCCCCATGAGACCTGTCAATATATACAATTAGCTGCGCATGCAAGTATATAAATATAAATATAAATATAAATATATATATATATATATATATATATATATATATATATATATATATTATAATTAACTAATTGTTTTGCTGAGCATGCAATAAATATTTTTTTAAATTATAAATAATATATGCTATTTACTCGTATTTTATCATGGCCAGAACCATATTTTTTTCAATAAAAAAATTATTTAATCAGAAAAAAAATAATTTTTAAAATTATAAATAACTAGTTGTTTTGCCGCACATGCAAGAAATATATTTTTTGAAATTATAGATAATACTACCCACTTAACTATATTTTGTCACGACTGAAATCATATTTCTTTAACGCAAAAAAACATTTGATTTGAAAATAAATAACTAATTATTTTGCTGTGCATGCAAGAAATATTTTTTTGAAATTATAAATAATACTAGCCACTTACCTATGCTTTGTCGTGATCGGAACCATATTTTTTTCAATGCAAAAAAATTTTTATTTCAAAAAAAATATATTTTATTTCAAATTATAAATAACTAATTATTTTTTTGCGCATGCAAGAAAAAAAATATAAATAATATTAGCCTCTTACCAGCGCTTTGTCGAGGCAGGAACCATATATATATATATATAATTGTAATTAGCTAATTGTTTTGCTGCACATGCAATAAATATTTTTTTAAACCGACACTTTGTCGCGACCAGAACCATATTTTTTTCAATGCCAAAAAAATTGTTTTGAAATTTTTTTTTTCCAATTATAAATAACTAATTATTTTGTTGCGCATGTTGAGGCCACAACCATATATATATATATATATATATATAAACTATAAAATTATAAATAATATTAACTAATTGTTTTGCCACTTATATATTATTTTGGTTTTGTTTATAACTGGGGTGTTCGGGTCAGTTTACGCGCACCGCTATTTTTTCTTTCCAAATATACAATTTTTTTCTCGGGCCAGCTTAGCGCGCCACAAATAATCCCCAGACTAACTTTTTTTTTTTATAATTTTTACATTTTTTCTGTTTTTTTTCCCACTTATACATTTATTTTATAATCGGGGTGTCCAGATCAGCTTACGTGCACCATGACTATTATTATTTTATAAAATAACTAAAGGAGATCGCAATTTCAAACAGTAATGAACGATGATTTTCATTGTTCATTATTGTTTGAAGAGGTGAATTGAAGTGTGGTTTTGATGGGAGATGGCAGGGGTATTTGAGAATCTGTTTGAAAAACACTTTTGAATTTATTTTATTTAAATTAAAAAATTGGTGTTTTTAGATGATTTTGATGTGCTGATGTCAAATATAATTTTTAAAAAATTAAAAAATAACATTTGGATGCATTTCTTATCTTTAATCACTTCCAATAGCAACTTTAATCACACTCCCAAACAGGCACGACATGTGATGGACGTGGAAGGTAAAAGGTGAAATGAACTGCTAGCTAAATTTTGTCATTTAAATGACATTTATTATATATGTGTTTTTCATTTTGATCCTTATACTTTTAATCTTGGATTTTATTTTAATTTATTTATTTTTTTTAAATATATTTCTTAAATGGTTCCTATTTTTTCTATGTTTATATGTACATGCTCTTAGTTTTTGTTTCTTATTTTTATTATTTCCACTATTATTAAGATTTTTTTATTTAATTTTTAATTTTTAATTTGTGTTGGTGATCATTTGAAAATTGATATTTATTATTTATTATTTTTATCTTTATTTATTCTTCAAGTCAAATAATTTTTTAAAATCTAATAATATTTATTTTTGTTTTGTCATTTATTTTGTTTTTTAATTGCTTTTTTTGTTAATATTATTAGGTGTTGAAATTTCTAATTATTATAGATAAGACATTCAAAATAATGATAATGATTATTTGTAAGCTATATATATATATATATATATATATATATATATATATATATATATATATATATATGACCTAGTTTTCTTTTTAAAAAAATAATATCAATATTCTGAAATACTTTTAATATAATAATATGAATAATAAATCTTATAAAATAAAATAAAAATTAATTTCTTTTTCTAACAATACTTATGGTGTTATCAATAGTATGAACAATAATAATTAGAATATAAATTATTTATAATAATATTTATAATGACAACTACAATAATTGTGACAGTTTAATAATCATGTTAATAATAATGACAATAATAATCGAAATAATTCATCAATTAATGTTATTTTTCATAGAAGTTGACTTCTACGGCTTTTTTATATATGATATTTCATATCTAATATCACATAAACAAAAAAAATATACGAAGTGACACGTAAACGAAATATTTGGGCAATTTATCTACAAAAAAAAAATATACGAGCCAATTGCCCTCCACTTCGCCGTAGCCATAAACAAATTTTTTAACATGCAAAAAAATGTTAATGGTCTTAGATTTGTTTTATAATGGCATATATCTGAACAAAATAATCAGCCTACAAAATTTTTGATTCTTACTATAGCAAAACATTTTACAATAATAATAATAATTATTGTATATTAGGTTTTTATATATTCATTTTATTATGCAAAATGCGTTTAAAATAATGATGATGAATATTTTTAAGGATTTTTATCTTAAAAATAACTATATATTTTCATTTGTTTTAATATTAAACATTAATATATAACACATTAATATATATATATATATGTATATGTATATGTATAAATGAGGTAATTTTTTTTTAAATTTCTCAAAGTAATTTAATCTTAGTATTCTGGAATACTTCAAGTATAATAATATGAAGAATAAATCTCTTGGAAAATTAAAAAAATAAGTTTTTTTTTGTAACGATAATGATAGTGGCAACGATAATATTGTCAGAAATGATTAGAATATTAATTATTACAATAGTTTTAACAATAACAACTATAATAATTGTGACAATTTAACAATCATGATAATAACAATAAGAATAATAATCAAGATAATTCATTAATCGATGTTGTTTTTGTAAAAAAATGACTTTTGTAACTTTTTTATGTATGATATTTCAGATCTAATATTACATGAATAAAAAATATATGAAACTGCACATATACAAAACAGATGAATTTTGTTTTGTCAAATTATCTATAAATAAAAAATATATGAGTCGCTTGCCTGCGCTTCGCCGCAACAAAACCAAATTTTATAACTTGTCAAAAAATATTAATGGTTCTTGAGTTTTTTCAATAATGCTATACATTAGAGCGAAACAATCAATCTACAAGAATTTCAATTATTTAGTTTTTAATATATTTATTTTATTATAAATAATGCATTTAAAATAATAAGAAAAAATATTTTAAAGGTTTTTTCTGTTAAAAATAATTATATATTTTGATATTTGTTTAATATTAATGCCTTCAAAAATATAACAAATAACTAACAACTAAATATTAACTATATATGCATAAGAGAGGATTTTACTTTTATTTCACACCACCAAAGGTGAACTTACTCTGTTTTTTAACAAAAGTTACATTTAATACAAAGATAAACTCTAATAAGAATTAAAAGTCAAAACTAAGAGTAAAGATACATAAATACAAACAAATTATTTAGAATTATACCAAAATTAATGAAAAAATAAAGGGATCGAAACTAAATCAAGAAATAAAAGAATTATTTATATTTCCCTTACAACACTTTTAATTTTTTTAATTTAATCCTTTCGTTTAAATTATTTACATATTTTGTTTTCATTTCGGTTATATACTTTTAATTCTTTATTTTAATTCCTTTATTTTTTAGATATATTTCTAAATAGTCTCTATTTTTGTCTATGTTTATCTATATACGCTCTTAATTTTGTTTTTTTAATTCTAATTATTTGCTCTTTTGTTTAGGTTGTATTTCTTAGAAAAATTAAAATGTTAGATTTTAGGTTGTTTTGTTTAAAAAATTACTTTTACAATATTTTTATATTTTTATGTATAATATTTCATATCTATTATTTTGTAAAAATAAAAATAAAAATGGGACAATACATAAACAAAATGGGTATACAAATTTACCCAAATTATCTATAATGAAAAAAATATATGAGCCACTTCCACCGTGTTTCGATTACAATGTTCTTTTTAGACGAAAAACAAATTCTAACAGATTTAATCTATTATAATTTCACTGATTAAATATTAAGGTAACCAATTACAGCATGTACAAAATCAATCAATTTTCTATATAAAAAAAGCCCAGCGCAGCGCGCGGGCAAGTAACCTCATTTTAACTATTTAAGTTTCTTATCTTTAATTTCTTTTTTAATCTAATACCCATAACATGTCTTTTATCATGTATATATATGATTATATTACGGCTTAGAAACGTAGTTAAGATCATTTTTTTAAATATTTTTAATTCAAAAATATGTTAAAATAATATCTTTTATTTCTTAAAAATTATTTTTGATATTAATATATCAAATAATGCAAGCAAATTAAAAAAAAAATTAATATACTTTTTTAAAACTTTTGAAAAACACTACTGGTTACAAAAGTACGAGAGTGGGTTGGAAAACTGAGATCATTTTAGTCCTGATATTTATCATATTTTTATTTGAATATATCAGTTCTTCTAATATGGGTACACTTTATGACAGAAATTAGAAAATTAATGACATGACTGTTATCTTAAAAATGGATTTGGGTCGAAAAATGTGAAAAAAAATTATATCACATTCAATACCTTTTCCTTTTCTAAACAAAAAAGAGTTAAGAGAGATGGAGGGGGGGCAACTACATTGAAATACGAGGGCAGAGGCCTCACTTAAGAGGAAGATGTCACGTGCCCAAGGCCAGGTGGCGCCAGGTGGCCGAGACAGAGGGAAAGGGTCATCCCATCAGCAGAGAGTCAGGCGGCTCATGTCTTATTGAGGGGATGGCAGCAGGCGATCGTAGGGTGGCACATGGAAAGGCATCTGGAAGGCTAGTTGAGGAGTTTAGTTAGAGTCCAGTTTATTTAATTATGTAAACCGGTCTAGTTAGCCGGGTCAGTTAGTTCGGGTCAAGGGAATGAGTCTTCAGTCAGAGTCCAGTCAATAAGTAATTGCTTTAATTACGGTTCTCTTAGCCAGTATTTTGGTGGAAGAGATTGAGTCAATAAATTAGCTGATTATTAGGATTACATAGGGGAAGGGCCTTGTAATTCGTTAAGTTGTTATTTAGTCTATATTAAGCTGGGATTCAGTTTAATGAGCATTGAACCATTTTTTATGAATTAAAGTTGGAGGTTTTGGATTCCTCGAAAATCCATTATTCTTGTTCTTAAAATTGCAAGGAACGTGTCATTGGTATCAAAGCCGGTCTTCCATGGCGGATGGAACACGTATTTCTCAACTGGCAGAAGTATTGGCATCTGTCAAGCAAAATCAGGATCAGTCACAGCAAAACATTAATGCTCTACAAGAAATTGTGCAAGGGTTAGCACAAAAGTTAGATGTGGTTGCCTCACACGTGGAGGCGTTGGTGCAAGTGAAGGCAGCCCAAAACTTGGGTGAACCGGGGTCATCAACCCAACAATTCACTAATCCTCTGTTCGAGGAAAATTCTGGTATTCAGACTCGGGCAGTAAGACTAGACTTTCCAAAGTTTAGTGGAGACAACCCCAGTGGGTGGGTATACCAAACTAATCAATTTTTTAATTACCATCAAACTAATCCCCATCACCGCATTTTGTTGGCCTCATTCCACATGGAAGGAAAGGCTCTGGTGTGGTTCCAGGACCTTGAGGCAGCAGGGGGCTTAGCAGCTGGGAAGGATTTGTGAGAGCCCTTCAGACTCAATTCGGGTCATCTCCCTATGATGATCCCATGGAGGCTCTTATTCGGCTCAAACAGACCACTACTGTGGAAGAATATAAGACACAGTTCGAGACACTCTCAAACCAATTAAGGGGGATAGCTGAGTCCTACAAACTCAGCTGCTTCTTGAGTGGGTTACGGGAGGATATCAGGTGTATGGTGAGGATGCTCAATCCACCAAATTTACACTTGGCCTTTGGATTGGCCAAGATGCAGGAGGAGAACATGGCAGCACTAAGGAGGTCAACGAGAGTGGGATCTTTTTCCCCACGATTTCCCAATAACCCAATCAACCCTTCGGAGAAGAGGGCAATTGTGCCCATACAAAGACTTAATCCGGGCCAGATGAAGGAGCGCAGGGAAAAGGGGTTTTGTTATAATTGTGATGATAAATGGGGGCCCGGACATAAGTGTAAGTCGGCCCGGTTATTTATCATGGAAGGGGAGGACCTTGAAGGGGAAGAGGCCCAAACCGTGGGCCTCATGGGGGAAATAGACCACGGCCCAGAGGAGGGATTAGCTATGGAGGGGACTGAACCAAAGATTTCCATTCACGCCTTATGTGGCTCCCCTAACCCGAAGACAATGAGAATTGTGGGACGTATTGGCAAAAAAATTGTGGTGATCCTGGTTGATACAGGGAGCACTCACAATTTTCTGGACCCAACCATTGTAAAAGGGGCCCAGTTGACTTATGATGACAAGGAAAGGCTTAGAGTTAAAGTGGCTAATGGCCAGTCTGTGGAATGTGAAGGAAAGATTGCAGCGGTACCATTGCACATGCAAGGTGAGGCTTATATTATTGATTTTTTTGTGTTGACACTAGGTGGGTGTGACGCTGTCCTAGGAGTCCAGTGGCTAAGGACATTGGGGCCAATATTATAGGACTTCACTATTCTGAGCATGGAGTTTTCACTCATGGGCATACCACGGAGACTACAAGGTATGGCTAACACTAGCAATTCAATTATAGGGGAAAAGCAATTCGGTAAAATTACTAAGCATAACAAAAAAGGATTAGTAATACAGTTCTTTGATTTTGAGAGTCCCAAATTGTGGTCCATTAGTCAACCTACCGAAACCCAAATTGAGACACTATTACAGCAATATTCTGCGATATTTGAGGAGCCAAAACAGCTACCCCCAAACCGATCACAGGATCATCATATTATACTACAAGGGGAGTCTAAGCCAGTATGTGTAGGTCCATACAGATATCCTTATTTCCAAAAAACTGAAATTGAGAAGATAGTTAATGAGATGTTATTGGCTGGAATTGTTAGGCCAAGTCAAAGTCCTTTTTCATCACCTGTGTTGTTGGTTAGAAAACAGGATGGGAGTTGGCGGTTTTGTGTGGATTATAGGGCCTTAAATAAGGAGACCATTAAGGTCAAATTTCCTATACCAATAGTAGATGAACTACTAGATGAACTACATGGAGCTACTATTTTTAGTAAACTTGATCTAAGGTCCGGATACCACCAAATTAGAGTGCATCCTGAGGATATCCCAAAAATAGCCTTTCGTACCCATGAAGGCCATTATGAATTTTTGGTCATGCCTTTTGGCCTTACAAATGCCCCATCCACTTTTCAGAGCCTTATGAATGACATTTTTAAGCCCTATTTAAGGAAATTTATATTGGTTTTCTTTGATGATATCCTTGTTTACAGCAGGAATGTGGAAGACCATATCCAACATTTGGAGATTGTCTTAAGTATACTAGCTAAGCATCAATTGTTCGCAAAAAGGTCAAAGTGTAGCTTCGGGTGTCAGGAAATTGATTACTTAGGACATCTAATTTCCAAGGAGGGGGTGAGAGCAAACCCTAGTAAGATTGAGGCAATGTTGGATTGGCCATTACCTACCAACCTTAAGTCCCTTAGGGGATTCCTAGGATTGACGGGGTATTATCGAAAATTTATTAAGGGGTATGGGTTAATAGCTGCATCGCTTACAGCCCTACTTAAAAAGAACTCATTTCATTGGTCTGATTCTGCTAGGAATGCATTTCAAAATTTAAAAACTGCTGTTACTAATCCTCCTGTCTTAGCTTTACCGGATTTCTCTATTCCCTTTATAATTCAATGTGATGCTTCTGGAGTTGGTGTGGGGGCTGTTCTTATGCAACAGGGAAGGCCAATTGCTTATTTGAGCCAAGCAATACAGGGTAAGGCCTTACAACTGTCAACTTATGAAAAGGAGCTAATGGCCCTAGTTTTAGCAGTGAAGAAATGGAGACCCTATCTGTTGGGTCACCAATTCAAGGTGCAGACAAATCATCACAGCTTGAAATATTTGTTGGAACAGAAAATTGGTACACCACTACAGCAGAGGTGGGTGACCAAGTTGTTGGGGTATGAATTTACAGTAGAGTATAAGCAAGGGAAGGACAATAAAGTGGCAGATGCACTGTCACGAAACAGGGAGGCTTCGGGTACTGGAGAGTTGTTGGCTATTACAACTCCAGAAAATGGATGGGTGGAAAAACTAAGGCCTGCTTATGCTACAGACACTAAACTTCAGCAGATTCTACAGGACTTACAACAAGGGAGTGAACTGGAGACACATTATAAGGAGAAGGATGGGCTACTGTTCTATAAGGACAGATTAATGATTCCATCATCAGAGGAACTACGGGAACAGGTACTAAGGATAATACACAGCAGTACGCAAGGAGGGCACTCGGGGTTCCACAAAACCCTACAAAGAGCCAGGGCTGAGTTTTACTGGGCAGGAATGAAAGGAGATATCAGAAAGTTTATCAAGGAATGTGAGGTGTGTCAACAGTGTAAAGTGGAGAATATTAATCCTCCAGGGTTGCTGCAACCCTTACCTATTCCTACAAGTGTGTGGACTGATATCTCCCTTGATTTTATTGAGGGATTGCCTAAGTCAGAAGGCTATTGTGTGGTTATGGTGGTGGTTGATCGGTTGACAAAGTATTCACATTTTATCCCTATTTCACACCCCTATTCAGCAGCTAAAATTGCTCAAGTTTTCATGCACAACATATTCAAGCTACATGGATTACCTAAGTCCATTGTCACAGATAGGGATCCAACATTCACAAGCAATTTTTGGAAGGAAATATTCAAATTACAGGGCACTGAGTTAAAATTCTCGTCAGCCTACCACCCTCAGACGGATAGGCAGACTGAGATAGTGAATAAGATGGTGGAGCAGTATTTACGGTGTTTTTCAAGGGATAAGCCGAAGGCTTGGTCCCAGTTCTTACCACTAGCAGAGTGGTGGTACAACACAACAACACATTCATCAACTAAATTATCCCCATTTGAAGCAGTTTATGGCTACCCTCCCCCGAAGTTAATTCTGTACACACCAGGCACTACTAAGCTACAAGAGGTAGAAAATACCTTAAGAAGCGAGAAGAAATCCTTCGCATCCTCCACTACAACTTGCAACAAGCAAGGGATCGCATGAAGAAGTGGGCAGATCGCAAGAGGACTGACAGGAGCTTCAACGCCGGTGACTGGGTTTACCTCCGGTTACAACCGTACCGTCAACAAACTTTGGCTCAAAGAACAAACATGAAGTTAGCTCCAAGGTTTTATGGACCTTTTAAAATTATAGAAAAAATTGGGGAAGTTGCTTACCGACTGGATTTGCCGTTGGATTCAAGGATCCACCCTGTTTTCCATGTCTCTTGCTTGAAGGAGAAGTTGGGTAACCTCCACCAGTTGGTGGTGACGCTACCACCCACTGACAGAGAGGGTGTTGTTCGGCCGGAGCCAGAGGAGATAATGGCAAGAAGGATGAAGAAGAAAGGTGGAAAGGCTGTGACCGAAGTTTTGATAAAGTGGCGTGGTTTGGGAGATGAGGAGGTGACATGGGTAGAGTATGCAGAATTAACAAATGCATATCCTGACCTTGTGGGCAAGGTCATCTGAAGGAAGGGGCATTGTCACGTGCCCAAGGCCAGGTGGCGCCAGGTGGCCGAGACAGAGGGAAAGGGTCGTCCCATCAGCAGAGAGTCAGGCGGCTCATGTCTTATTGAGGGGATGGCAGCAGGCGATCGTAGGGTGGCACGTGGAAAGGCATCTGGAAGGCTAGTTGAGGAGTTTAGTTAGAGTCCAGTTTATTTAATTATGTAAACCGGTCTAGTTAGCCGGGTCAGTTAGTCCGGGTCAAGGGAATGAGTCTTCAGTCAGAGTCCAGTCAATAAGTAATTGCTTTAATTACGGTTCTCTTAGCCAGTATCTTGGTGGAAGAGATTGAGTCAATAAATTAGCTGATTATTAGGATTACATAGGGGAAGGGCCTTGTAATTCGTTAAGTTGTTATTTAGTCTATATTAAGCTGGGATTCAGTTTAATGAGCATTGAACCATTTTTTATGAATTAAAGTTGGAGGTTTTGGATTCCTCGAAAATCCATTATTCTTGTTCTTAAAATTGCAAGGAACGTGACAGAAGAGGCTGCAGAAGTCCATGGTATTTCTAAACCAGAAAGACAGGTGAGAGATTGACGGGGGAGGCGACTAGACTGAAGGAGAATGGGCGAGGCCGTATCGAAGAAGAAGATGCTGCATGGAGAAGTCCATCACATAGTTTGGGTGTTGGGTTTTTTGTTGTTGAATGGCGTTGTGATCTTAATTTTTTAAAACTTATTCATTCTGATTTAATTGCATCATAATTAGGTTTATATAAAAAATCACAGAGGCCACAAGAATTTGTTAAGGCTTGATGAGGTATGGTTTCAATCGTTGAAGTCTGATGTGCTATATATTGAAAGGATAGCCCTAGGTTTCTACGAGGAAGAGATGAGAGGTGAGGTTTAATGTGTGATGAGATATTAATTATGATTTTAGCAGCTGCGTTTTGTGTTTTTTTATATATTTCTTTTTGTAATTTTTAGCTTATTTTTTGCAGCTTGGAACTATTAAGAGATTGATAATCGCCAGGAATAAAATGGTTTGGGCTCGTTTCTTATGCTTTTGGTATGCTTTTGTTTTATTGTAATTTGATGTATGTATGTATATGTGTGTGTTATTTGGCAGACTGGAAAATCAAAGCAAATGCTGTTGGTTTTGCCTTCTGTGTTGTGTTGTTTCTGGGATTTTTTTTCTTTTTCTTTGCCTTTGATTTCTTTTTTCAAGTTTCATTCGTCTATATTGATGTGTTTTAATGACAATGTAACATCTTCACTGGATGGTAGTATGAAGCTTAAGATGGTAAGAAGTATGTTACTGATCCTGAAGACAAGAAGCTAGAGGTAACAAATTACTATCTCTAAGCTCTTCAACTTATTTTCAAACTTCAGAGGTTTCTTGGAAATGTATAATTGAGGTGACCATCTGTGGTTTATGTTATTCTTACTTATTTTGTATCTGACTTTCATTATTTGGGTGCTTTCTCTGGTCTGACAGTCAAATCTGTTGGTGTTGGATGATTCGTATTTTGCCATTTTATGTGTCGGATGTTTGTTGTTTGTGGTATTTCATCATGGCTAACAGAATTGGACCTTTACTTTCAAAACCTCACTAAAACCTAGAAAAGGATGTCACTCCCTTTTTCAACTTCATCAATATCCTCTTAGAATTTTTCAACTTCTAGACCCATTTCCCAATGTTGAAGTTTTCTTGATATTTCTGTTGGTAGCGTATAGGTTTGCGTGATTTTGCATTTCAACTTTTTGGGATTGTATGAGTGTTCATTCGAGTATATTAAGAAGTTTACTGCTTTTTTGGTTTGTGTTAGGTGGTGACAAAGAATTCAAGTGGAACTGCTGTTAATAACCATATATGATGCTTATGCTGTTTATGGTACATTGGATGAACTTGAGCTGTTCACATATGTTGTTCACAGCTAGGTAACTAATAGTACTCTTTGCAAATTTAACATGCTTCGTTAAGCAGATCAAAAATATGCAAATGTTAAACCTTAAAATTAATACGATTTCAAATGAGATATTAATGCAATGGATCAGCTTCCACACTATATGAAAATATTTCTCTTTGCACTCTATAATTCTGTCCATGAATGGCCTATGATGCTCTTAAGAAAAAATGAATAAATGTTGTAATGTTGTTCCTTACTTGAAGAAATTTGTACTATAATTAGTTTTTATTTTTAAATTTAATGTCGTGTTTGCAAGATTTAATTTCTTTTTCACCCAAAATTTTGATTTCAAATGCACCAGAGAGGATATTTATGTGCTGCTTACTTAAAGAGGCAAATTGGTATCATAGTCGATAACTCGATATAAACCATCTCTGCAATGGTAACTTGATAATGCATGGTTATCCATTCCTTGACCTGTAAATATAACTCTTGGTTTATTCTCTTCAGATATAATTTATTGTACATTAGTGATTTTTGTCACAAATATCAAATTTGTTCTGTATTTCATTGCCTTTACAAGGAGGAATTCAGTCCTCTAAATACATGTAATACTTCCTAATTTACAGTTTATGATTCCTGATTTGTAGTATGTAATAATTACAAGATTTGCTGTTACAATTGCCACCCATATATTGCTGATTTACTTTCCATATATTGACATCCCCCCTCAAATTGATGCTGGCCGATCAAGAAGCATCAATTTGTCAATCATGAATTGATGTCGATGCCCAGACAAAGCCTTCGTAAAGACATCAGCCGTTTGATGCTCAGTGGAAATATGAGGAAGTGTAAGAATATTATTATCAAGAGCTTCACGAATATAGTGACAATCAACCTCAATATGTTTGGTGCGTTCATGAAACACGGGATTAGTGGCAATCTGAATAGCACTCGTGTTATCAGCATGAAGTGATGTAGGATAATGTTGAGGAAATCCAAGTTCTTGTAACAAACCCCGGAGCCACACAATTTCAGAACATGCAGCGGACATAGCTCGATACTCAGATTCTGAAGAAGATTTTGAAGTACGATCCTGCTTTTTGCTTTTCCATGAAATTAAAGCATTTCCAAGGAACATACACCATCCCGTAATAGATCGACGTGTATCCATACATCCTGCCCAGTCTGCGTCACTATAACCTGTTAATTGTAAGGAATTGTCGGCAGGAAAAAATATCCCTCTTCCAGATGTGCCCTTAAGATAACAAATAATTCTCTTGACAGCAGCTAGATGAGATTGACGAGGATTCTGTAAAAACTGACTAACTTGTTGTACTGCAAAAGAAATATCTGGCCGAGTAATGGTTAAATAATTCAAACTGCCCACCAATTGCCTGTATATGGAAGGATCAGACAATAAATCACCATCATTCTGACAAAGTTTTAAATTAATCTCAAGAGGTGTAAGAGCATTGTTTCCTGATTCAAGACCGGCCAAAATAAGTATCTCTTGGGTATATTTGTGCTGATGTAAAAATATTCCGTTAGTCATAGAGTGCACCTGTAGGCCAAGAAAATAATGTAGTTCTCCCAGATCCTTCATATGGAATGCAGTGTGAAGAGAACGCTGCAAATTCTCAATGAGTGGAATATCAGATCCTGTGATAATAATATCATCCACATATACCAGAAGAGCAACAATACCATTAGCAGTATGCTGAAGAAATAGGGAGGAATCATATTGACTCTGAATAAATCGCAGATCCAGCAGAGTAGTACGGAACTTTTCAAACCATGCTCGAGGTGCTTGTTTTAGACCATACAGTGAACGTTTCAACCAACAAACTTTATCAGATGGGTGAGTAAACATACCGGGAGGAGGAGTCATATAGATCTCTTCTTTTAGATCGCCATGTAAAAACACATTTCTTACATCCATTTGCCGAAGTGACCATCTTTTGGAAGCAGCAATTGCCAAAATAGTTCGTATGGTCGTCATTTTAGCAACAGGTGCAAATGTCTCCTCATAATTAATTCCATATGCTTGGCAATTTCCAAGAGCAACTAACCGTGCTTTGTACCGATCCACAGACCCATCAGGTTTTAATTTGACAGTGTATACCCATTTGCAGCCAATAGGTTTGGTGCCACGTGGACAAGAGACAATATCCCATGTGTGATTATCCTTAAGAGCCTGAAGTTCCTCCTGCATTGCTTGTGCCCAACAGTCTTGGGTAGAAGCCTGAGCATAAGTCTTAGGCACAAGAGTACAATCAATAGTAGTTGCTGAATATCCATACCTGTTGGGGGCACGGGAAACTCGAGTTGATCGTCTTAGTTGAGGAGCATGATCAAGCGTCGGTTCCGTGTTCGGAAGGGGTAAAGTGGATGGTGGATGACGTCTTTGATATACAATTCCTGGCTTAAAACGTTCAAAGACATAAGATGTACTACCATCATCAAATGTTGGAAGCTGGATAGGAGTGGATTCTGTAGGAGTACAAGAAGGAAAAAAATTCTGATTTTCAAAGAAAATCACATTTCGAGAGATACGAATTTTATGAGCATTTGCATCATAACACACAAACCCTTTATGAGAATTACTGTATCCTAGAAAAGCACAACGAGCAGCTTGGGCTGAAAGTTTATTTCGTTCAGTAGAGGGTAAATGAACAAAACAAACACATCCAAAAACATGAAGAGAATCATACTCAGGAAGAACACCAAATAAAATAGAGTATGGAGATGCAAATTTAAGAACCTGGGAAGGCAAACGATTAATTAGATGAACGGCTGTCGACAAAGCTTCTACCCAAAATCGAGTAGGTACGGAAGAATCAATTAATAAGGTGCGAACAACATCTAAAAGATGACGATTCTTACGCTCAGCAACTCCATTTTGTTGAGGAGTGTAAGGACAAGATTTTTGAGAGAGAATTCCTTTGTTTTTGAGATAGTCCTGAAATTCTTTGGACACATATTCCCCCCCAGAGTCAGATCGTAGAATTTTAATATGAGCAGAAAATTGATTTTCAACAAATGCAACAAAAGCTTGAAATGTTGAGAACACATCAGCCTTAGAGCGGAGAAAATATATCCAAGTGAAACGACTGAAGTCATCAATAAATGTGACAAAATATTTATACTGAGCATGAGAAAGAACAAGACTCACGCCCCACACATCAGTATGTATAATATCAAAACATTTAGAAGCACGACTACCATGCGAAGGAAAGGATAATGTTTTGCTTTTGCCCAACTTGCAAGAACTACAATCCAAAAATTCCATTGAAAAATTTTTCCCCAAATATCCATGTTTCATAAGATGAGTCAATACAGTAGAATTGGGATGCCCCAACTTTTTATGCCAAAAATAAGGATTATTAATGACAGTAGAATAAGCACAAGAATTAATACTAGAAAATTGTATTGGAAATAAACGTCCCACTTTAGGCCCCTTCGCGATCACTTTCCCCGATACTTGATCCTGCACACAACAACCATTATGATCAAATTGAATTTTACAGTTATTTTCTACCATTTGCCCAACAGAGATTAAACTTGTGGATAATTTTGGTGACACAAAAATATTTTCGAAATGAGAACCCAAATTACCAATTGATAAAATCGGAAGATTATCACCATTTGCCACCTGTATATGCTGATTGCCCATATATTTTTGCACATTATACAACCCATTTTCACTGCTAGTCATATGATTTGACGCTGCCGAATCCATTAACCAGTATTTATCATTAACCGGAATTATATCTGAATTAAATTCAGATTTTTCATGTGACCCGACTGCCAACCCATGTGACCCGACTGCCAAATCATATGACCCGTGCCCGTGAGACCCGACTGCCAGCCCGTGATCAATTGCAGATTTCTCAGCCAACCCGTGATTAATTTCACATTTCTCTGCCAACCCGTGATTCTTGTTATTTTCCAAAAACACAGAATTGAATTTAGTTTGCATACCTTGGAACCCAAATGCTGAGAGGGCTGAGACAATCATCTGCTGCATCTGCTGCATCATCTCCGGCGTGAGAGTTGTTGATGAAGAGCTCATCGTCGACGAAGGTTCTGGTGTCGACGATGAGACAGCTGCAACGGCCATGGAAGCAGTACCACCACCAAACCCTAACCCTCGATTCTGTGGTCGCAGACGGCATTCCTTGATTAGATGCCCTTCTTTCTTACAGTAATTGCATATCTTCTTGCTGCAATTTCTGGAAATATGCCCTAATTCCTTGCAATTGAAACTCTGCACACCCACACCCACACTCCTCTTCCCTGAGTCAACTCGTCGTCCCCTTCCCTGAGCCATGTAAGCCACATTCATCTCGGTGGCAGTGTCCTGAGTCAACTCGTGTTGAGTTGTGAGTCTTTGTTCTTCCCGTAGTAATTCCCCCAAGCATTCATCCAAATTGGGTACTGGATTCCGATTGATCAGACTGGCTCTCATGGCCTCAAATTCTGGCCGGAGTTTCATCAGAAATTGGTCCCTCTGGCTCTCGGCATGAACAAGGTAAAGTGCCGTTAAACTCTCCTTTGGTACTTTAGAGTAAATTATGCCAGTATATTCACTCCATAAATTCAGAAATCCAGTGTAGAATTGTTCAATTGAAAGATTACCTTGTTTGTAATTAGCAATTCCCATTTCGACTTGAAATTTTTGAGCCGAATTGTTCTGGGAATAGATGCGTCGAAAGTAATCCCAGATTTCCTTCCCTGTGCCAAACGATCGGAATTTGTTGATCATATGGGGTTCAACAGACCCCAGTATCCATGAGATGATTTTTGCATCGTTGGTAGTCCATGCACTCAGCTTCTCTGAATCAGTTGCTGCTGGTGCTGGTAGTGACCCATCAAGATGCCCCCATAGTTCTTTCACTGTTACAAACATTCGGAATTGAAATTCCCAACTGGCATAGTTTTTGCCATTGAATCGAGTAAGAAACGCCTCTCCAGACATAGTAGAAAACCCAAAAAATATCACCAAAAAATACTGATGAAATTCAGTATGTAAACTGAAGAAAATCGAAGGTCTAGATCAGAAGAATAAGCTCTGATACCATGTCACAAATATCAAATTTGTTCTGTATTTCATTGCCTTTACAAGGAGGAATTCAGTCCTCTAAATACATGTAATACTTCCTAATTTACAGTTTATGATTCCTGATTTGTAGTATGTAATAAATACAAGATTTGTTGTTACAATTGCCACCCATATATTGCTGATTTACTTTCCATATATTGACAATTTTAAGACTTGAAAACGATCTAGGAACATCATCAGTGCACAAAATGTTTTCTGTCTTTTTTGCCCATTGACGAAATATTTCTTACACCATTTTGCTATGACTTCAGGATGAGATAGCTAAAGGTGATTTTCCAAAATCAATGCATGAAACTAGAACAAGTAAATAAGATGCTATATATAGGAATAAATTTTTTGATAGTGTTGTAAATATAGTAAATCAATTATAGGATTGATTATTGTTCTAAATAGAGTAAGTCAATTGTAGGGCTGTCAGTTATAGGACTGATTGCAGGGTTGGTTTATAGGCAGTCAATTATAGCTTGATTCTAGGTATTTAGTTAATACTAGATCAATACTCATGCATTAAGTAGAGTGAAAAAGAAATATCATTTTCTTACTCTAATATTTCTACATGGTGTCAGAGCCATAGGATTCTCTTTTCTTTTAGCATGGCCCAATGGAATCACATTTTTTTTTAAATCTGCTGTATCAGTATTCCTATTTTGAGTGTAGTAATGGCAGATGATAGGAATACAGAAGTGCAAACTGTGATTTCTGATGTTATTCCTATAACAACAAAATCACAGAGCATAAACTGAATAATATCAACCTATGTAGTCCCAACAATGAGATCACTATTTTGGTGGCATATAAGATTGGCATGAAATATATAATAGTGTAGACAATGAATAAAAGCATGAAAATACACCTTGCACTTATATATTATGCTAAAATTCAGTTACAAGCGCAACTTTCATAGTTCCATTTCATTCTAATTATTCCTTTTCATATAAAACATTTCTCCATTTACATCAATTTGATGGTTACATCTTGAGAAACTGATCTCAACCACATATTAACCCCTTTAACTATGGTGACATATTTAATTTACTCTTTACGTCATTGCTATTGAATTTCTTCTAAATCATAATCCTGATATGATCCAAATTTTACCAAAATATCCACTAGAAATTCTAGTTGGGCCAATTACAAGGTCAAGGGTAAAAAGACTTAAATTTGCATTCAATGAACTTATTTAGAGTATTTGAGCCAAAGTGAATTTCAAGGAGGCTACATCTTTAACAAATGATAATAAGATCATAATCAATTTAATCTATGTATAAGAAGCGCCTAATCTATCTATTTCATAAGCTAATTCATTTTGGCATTAAAGGATTTTTTCTAATGCATAATTTTATGCTAACATAATTTTTTTTATCTAATTGTTGAATCAAATTGAAATTTTACTATAAGGTTCTAGAGGCCTTGTTGTATATTAGGTTAAAATGTCTCTAAAGATAAAGTCTAAAAGCTAGTATGTGGGAATCGTATGGGTTTCCTGGTCGATTTAGAATTTTTATTTTATTTCATTTAGAACTCTTTTATTATTTTTTCAGCATTGCTCAAGATGTTTTTACCTAATATAAATAGGATTATTAGCTTATTTTTTTTAGACTTTGATTTTAAAATAACTTTATTGTGTGTTTGTGAGAGGATTCCCTTATTTTGGTTCTTTATTGAACTACGATGACTTATGAACGAATCAACCAAGCTTCATAATGCCTTCCACACTTCTCATTTGCATCTCTTTATAGAAGTTGAGTGAGGCTTTGATTTTTATATCTTTGATATCTCAATACAGGTTATTGTTGTGTCAAGCTCATTGAGAACCTGAGTCTAGCTTTCTTGGGGATGAATGATTTGATTTTGGGTTTTTAAATCTTTATATTCATGGAGTTCACATCAAGTCCTCATCATTGTGGTCGACTTATTTTCACATTATAGTCCTCACCATTATAGCCGACTTATTTTCACATTATATTCCTTGCCATTTGCAGCCGACTTATTCTTACATTATAGTCCCCGCCAATTGAGGTTGATTTATGGTTATATTATAATCCCTGCCATCATGACTAAGCGTAAATTTATGTTTTATAGAAATCCAAGTGCTGATATGTTACTAAAGCCAGAAGAGTTAAATCTTTTGAGTTAATTAGATCTGTAAGTGCTATTATTTTCTGTCTTAACTATTTACCGTGAATGATTTATGGTTAAAGATCTTATTTTTACAGTGATTTTTACTTACTGAGGTTAGAATTACTCTGAAATCACAAGGGAAAATATTACATATAGAAAAAAAAGAATTATATTTTGAAATTTTGCACAAAGTTACCAAATTTTATTTAGAATATTTACATGGATTGCTTGTAAAATATAGCTAAAATCATATTTTTGTATACAGGCTAAGATTTTCCACTATGGATCAATAAGTTTGATTGTGGAGCCATGCAGATCAGCACATTTACAGGCAATGAAGGTGGCGAAGGATGCAGATGCATTGCTTTCGTATGACCCAAATCTGAGGCTGCCATTGTGGCCATCAGAAGAGGAGGCGCGTGAGCAGATTATGAGCATCTGGGATGAGGCAGATGTGATCGAAGTCAGTGATAACGAACTTCAGTTCCTCACTGGAAGTGACAAAATTGATGATGAAACTGCTATGTTACTTTGGCGTCGTAACTTTAAGTTGCTCTTGGTCGCCCTTGGTGAAAAGGGTTGCAATTATTACACCAAGGTGAGTAATTTTAGTTCAGTCTTTCAATGTTTGATTCTTACTTTTTTGTGGTTAACTATGTTATGATCTTTGTGCAAGCAATGTTGTCTGTTTCATTGTCACTCAACCGGAGTTTTGGCTGGAAGAGGGGAGGCGATGAATCTTATGACTGTCTATTATGCTACTTGTTAAGTGGGGTGTTGGATCTCATTCTTTTTCTCATATACAAGACCATATATTTTAGTAAGTTTGCTTTAATTAGGGATACAAACCTGATTTATTTAACAAGGAGTACGCTTTAATCTTGTAGGATTTGATACTTGTCAGCATTCTTATTCATGCTTTTCATGATGTTAAATCTGAAATCATGATCAAAGCTCATGTGCATGGATTTTGTTTGGAATATAATAGTGGTCAAATAAGCATGCAGTGGCATTGATCAAGAAATCCCATAAATGCTGGCAAAACTACTGGCTTAGGTCAGAAACCAGGCTTGTCCATGTAGGCGTGTTGTCATTATCCTAGTAAAATCCTCAACCACTCAAATGGATATAGCTGCCTTGTTTATTGTCTATGATGGTTGGTGCTTGGCCTGGCCCGCTCTGCATGTTGAAAGGGAGTTTTGGTTTGCATTTATTTATATCCTAAGCATAGTGGAGTGCGGCGGCCATTATGGTCCCCATTAAAGTCTAATTGTTAACCTAATTAGATTACTTGCTAAGGGGATGAAGCTATTGTAAAGATCATAAAAAAGTGTTTGTGGGGTGCTTTGGATGAACCTGGAGCTCTATTGATATCCTAATTTGACTTGTTTGATAACAGGAAACAATTACTGGAAATATGGACTCTTTTGTACACAATTTATAGGGCAATTGCTTGAAATAAGTATTAACAGGGCATTCAAAAAGCTAATGCTTGCTATGTCATCTCTGCACCAAACTAGTCGCTGTGTTATTTCCCAGCAACCCTACACTGATAAACCAAAAGTTGGGCTACGTCTTTCCTAGTGTCACAAAGCTTCATACGTGTATATAGTATTTTACTGGTATGCTGTGTATTCTTTGATCACCAACACAAAAGTTGTATTCTCATCTCCCAACAATTGAAGACGCTGGTGAGCTAAGAATAGTGCTCGTCTTGTTATGTAGGAGACCCAGACTTTTTGCCATAAATAGTTTAAATGAATGAAAAATATCCTATTTAACCATAAATGGATTCGATTTTCTAAATATTCTCCATTTGTGTTGGTTTTGCAAAACAGAATTTCCACGGATCGGTTGAGGCTTTCCATGTCATTGATACAACAGGAGCTGGTGATTCATTTGTTGGTGCACTCCTTTGCAAGATTGTTGATGACCAATCTGTGCTTGAGGTAAATTCTATAAACCATCCATCTCCATTTAGATTGGTAATAAAAATCAATTCTTGTGTTACTGTCTCTAACATTGTTGGGATCTTAATTTCCAGGATGAGCCTGTTAAATTTCTTAATTTGTGTTTGTTGTTGTTGTATTGTGCAGGTTATGTTTGCTGGATTTTGGGGAAACAGGGGAAGATATTTTCCAGAGAATTGAGAGAAGAGAGAATTCTGCAGAAGAAGGTAATTCGTATATTTGATTGCTTACAAATTGTTTGATGTTATGCCTCTTATATACCTTGAGGCAGAACACACACACACTTTATGCATGAGTTACATCTTCTTTGTTTAGCTTTACAATTAGTTACAACTAACAGAGTGTTAAACACACTCTTTACATGTTACATAACAGAATGCAACACACTCTTTACATGCAACATAACTGAATGCAACACACTCTTTACATGCTACATAACTCTTCTTCTGCACGTGAGCATTAAGCAAACTGGTATGCAACTTAACTTCCAACAGAGCCAAGGTTGAGAGAGATACTTGGATTTGCAAATGCTTGCGGAGCCATTACAACCACCAAAAATTAGAACATGTAAATTTGTATTTTATTTTAACATGTATTTCTAGCCTAGGCAGCCAACGGCATTTATAGCCAAACTGGCTTTTCATATTCCAGACAGTGTATTTAATCATGAAACAAATCAATAACAGGCAAGGAGTTCAAATTCTTTCATGGTATCAGAGCTCTAACCCTAGCAGCCGTACCTTATTCTCAATCCTCATCTCCTCTGTCTTCTTCTTCTTCAAACAATCACCATGGCCGACCAATCCTATGATACAGCAGCCTCACCTTCTTCTCCTCCTCCTCCCAAACCTCATTCATCACACCCAGCTCTTGCAGTATCAAACATAAACACATTCATCAAAATTACCTTAGATATTGAAAAAGGTCAATATATCACATGGTCAGAATTGTTTAAAATTCATGCTAGAGCTTACCAAGTTCTTGACCATATTCTTCCTCCTTCGGCAGAACAGATGAAGCTTGACTCATCTCAATCAAACACAGACCCAGCACTCTGGTCCAGAGTTGACGCCATTGTGCTCCAATGGATTTATGGAACCATCTCCGAAGACCTCCTCAACACCATTCTGGAACGAGACTCCACTGCTGCCCTTGCTTGGGAACGCTTGAAAGACATCTTCTCCGATAACAAAAATTCCAGGGCCCTCTACCTGGAACAAGAGTTCTCAAAGGTCCAGATGGATGATTTTGCAGATGC
This sequence comes from Salix brachista, assembly GCA_009078335.1. Lineage (NCBI taxonomy): Eukaryota > Viridiplantae > Streptophyta > Magnoliopsida > Malpighiales > Salicaceae > Salix > Salix brachista. The sequence goes on along the minus strand of CM018588.1, from coordinate 8,808,534 downwards.
ATCATCCTATTGTCAACACCTCAAATCCCTCTCCGATCAGCTTTCCAATGTCGGCGCCCCTGTCTCCAACGAGCGCCTAGTCCTTCAACTCCTCTCGGGCTTAACTGATGCCTATGCCGGAGTGGGTTCCCAAATTCGCCATGGTGACACTCTTCCCCTCTTCTACAAAGCTAGGTCCATGCTGGTTCTAGAGGAGACGGCAAGGATGAAGAAGGCAACCCAAAATCCCTCCAACTCAGCCTTCTTCGTGGCTCCAGTGGACACTTTCAGTGGCAATCACCCAAACCATCGCCATACCCACAACCAAAATTGGAGCTCCCAAACCCGTGGTGGCAGAAACAATGGTGGCGGTGCCCGTGGTGGCAGAAATAGGGGGAGAAGAAACGATGGCCGTGGAGGACACCAGCCACAATTTTCACACTCTGGGCACTCTAACCTGTGGAGACAATCTTTTAACTCTCGGGCTCACGGAAACGGGCCGCAGTCTTGGGCTCACGGAAGCCATGGGCCACAGCAATGGGCTGCTTCTCCTTGGGCCGGGCCATGGCAGTCTTGGGCCACTCCACCTTGCCCATATCCAACAGCAGCCCACTAATCAGCACTAGCAAGGCTTACTTGGGCCTCGGCCTCCACAGGCCCACATGGCATCCACAACACCGCCGGCCCAAACCTCTTATACTCCGACTGATATTCAAGCAGCTATGCACACGCTCTCCATGGTTCCCCCGGATGATCAATGGTATATGGACACCGGAGCTACATCTCACATGACCGCGCACGGAGGTAATCTTACGTCTTATTTCAATATGAGCAAAAATCGTAATATTACTGTTGGTAGTGGTCATAAAATTCCTATTATAGGTTGTGGAAATGCATTATTACCTAACCCTAATTCTTCCCTCACTTTGAACAATGTCTTGCATGCTCCGAACTTAATTAAAAATCTTGTGTCTGTGCGTAAATTCACCATTGACAATAATGCCTCTGTTGAATTTGATCCTTTCGGTTTTTCTGTGAAGGATTTTCCAACGGGGATGCCTTTAATGAGATGTAACAGCTCCAGTGACCTATATCCAGTTATCACTAGTCCTCCCGTTGGATTTTCAACACATTCTGCTTTTACTGCTTTTTCTCCTGAATTATGGCATAGTCGTTTAGGACATCCAGGAGCTCCTGTTTTAAGCTCCCTTCATAAGAACAATTTAATTGTTTTCAACAAATTTCCGGATAATTTTTTTTGTCAGTCATGTACTCTTGGAAAGCAATTAAATTACCCTTTTATGAATCTCTATCTTGCACTTTATTTCCTTTTTATATTGTGCATAGTGATCTTTGGACATCACCTACACTTAGTTCGGGTGGTCATCGGTATTATGTTTTATTTCTTGATGATTTCACGAATTTTCTATGGACTTCTCCCATTGCCACAAAATCTCAAATACATTCCATTTTTCTCACTTTTCAGAATCATATTCAAACTCAATTCGAAAGACAAATAAAATGTTTCCAATGTGACAATGGAACAGAATATGACAATGGCCAATTTCACAAATTTTGTCAAAATAATGGAATGAGTTTTCGATTCTCTTGCCCTCATACATCATCTCAAAATGGAAAAGCCGAAAGAAAAATTCGTACCATAAATAACATGATTCGAACTCTTCTCGCTCATGCTTCCCTTCCACCCTCTTTTTGGCATCATGCTCTCCAGATGGCTACTTATCTCCTTAACATTCTACCAAACAAAAAGCTTGCTTTCCAAACACCCACAAAAATTCTATATCAAAAAGATCCGTCATACTCTCATCTTCGTGTTTTTGGGTGTTTATGCTACCCTCTTCTTCCCTCCACTTCTAGAAATAAATTGCAAGCTAGGTCAACACCGTGTATTTTTCTAGGATATCCATAAAATCATAGAGGTTATAAATGCTATGATTTATTGAGTCGTAAAATTCTTGTTTCAAGGCATGTCATTTTTGATGAAACTGTTTTCCCTTTCTCTAAATTCCATGCTCCTACACATTCCTCTTATGAATTTCTGGATACAGGTCTTATACCACTTCCTCCCTCACCTGCTCCGTCTACTCCTCCTCATACTCAAGTCTATCCTACCGAACAAACTCCTCTCCTCAACCACTCATCTCAGACTCCTTCATGTCCTCTTTCCCCAGTTCGGTCACCTTTACCCGTCCCATTAGTTTCCCCCACCGAACAACCCAGTTCTCCAACCCCATCTCCACCAATGGAAACCTCCCAAACTCTTCCAATTGCTCCTCCACCTCACTCTCCACAAATGACCACTAGATCCCAACATGGAATTTTTAAGCCCCGTCAGCTTCTTAACCTCCATACTTCAGCCACAAAATCCATCTCTCCTTTACCTACTAATCCCATTAATGCATTACATGATCATAATTGGAAAATGGCGATGACCGACGAATACGATGCTCTTATTGAAAATAAGACGTGGGACTTAGTGCCCCGTCCGTCTAATGCTAATATCATTCGCAGTTTATGGATTTTCAGGCATAAGAAGAAATCTGATGGATCTTTTGAGCGGTATAAGGCACGCCTTGTAGGTGATGGTACCGGTCAGCAAACAGGTATTGATTGTGGGGAAACTTTTAGTCCGGTGGTCAAACCTGCTACCATCCGCACGGTGATCAGCATTGCTTTATCAAAAAATTGGTGTCTTCATCAATTAGATGTAAAAAATGCTTTTTTACATGGGAATCTCGATGAAACAGTCTACATGCATCAACCTCCTGGGTTCCGCAATCCTGAACACCCAGATTATGTTTGCTTGCTAAAGAAGTCTCTTTATGGACTTAAGCAAGCCCCTCGTGCTTGGTATCAACGGTTTACTGATTATGTTGCTACCTTGGGATTCTCTCACAGTGTTTCAGATCACTCATTATTCATTTATCGTCAGGGAAATGATATGGCCTATATTCTTCTTTATGTGGATGACATCATTCTTGCTGCTTCTTCAGCTGCTCTTCGCCAATCCATTATGTCTAAGCTTAGCTCGGAGTTTGCTATGAAAGATTTGGGGGCTCTAAGCTATTTTCTAGGCATCTCAGTTACCAGACATTCAGGAGGTATTTTTCTGTCTCAACAGAAGTATGCAGAGGAAATAATTGAGCGGGCCTGTATGTCCTCTTCTAAACCGTCTTCTACACCAGTGGATACAAAAGCAAAACTCAGTCTGTCGTCAGGAAATCCTTATCATGATCCCACTGAGTATCGTAGTCTTGCTGGTGCTCTCCAATATCTGACTTTTACCAGACCAGATATTTCCTATGCGGTGCAGCAAATTTGTCTATTTATGCATGATCCCCGATCTCAACACATGACTGCCTTGAAGCGTATCATTCGCTACGCTACATTAAGGGTACTAGTGCATTTGGTCTTCATCTCTATCCTTCTTCAATTCATGCTCTACTCTCCTATACTGATGCAGATTGGGGTGGATGTCCAGATACACGACGGTCGACTTCTGGGTATTGTGTATATCTTGGGGATAACTTAATATCTTGGTCTGCAAAAAGACAGCCTACTTTGTCACGGTCTAGTGCTGAGGCCGAGTACCGCGGGGTGGCCAATGTTGTTTCTGAATCCTGTTGGCTCCGAAATTTACTTTTGGAGTTACATTGTCCTGTTTTGAAAGCTACATTAGTTTATTGTGACAATGTTAGTGCAGTATATCTCTCTGGCAACCCAGTTCAGCATTAGTGCACTAAGCACATTGAAATGGATATTCACTTTGTGCGAGAGAAGGTCGCCCGTGGTCAGGTTCGAGTTTTACACGTTCCTTCGCATTATCAAATTGCTGACATCTTCACTAAGGGTCTTCCGCTGCAACTCTTTGATGATTTTCGGGATAGTCTCAACGTTCGACAACCTCCAGTTTCGACTACGGGGGTGTATTAGAACATGTAAATTTGTATTTTATTTTAACATGTATTTATAGCCTAGGCAGCCAACGGCATTTATAGCCAAACTGGCTTTTCATATTCCAGACAGTGTATTTAATCATGAAACAAATCAATAACAGGCAAGGAGTTCAAATTCTTTCAGGGAGCAATCCCTGCTCTTCCTACTACGGTCGATGCCGTCGAACTGGTTAACGAAGGAAAATAAACTTCTTTTTTTAATCCGCACTGCATTGCATTCCTTTCCTTTTTAACTCTTGGCTCTCAATTCAATCGAAGAGCGGGTGCAATCTCAAATTTTCGCTTTTTTCTCTCGAGTGTAATGATGGAGAAGACTTTGCTTAAAGCTCCTGCCAAATAAATTTTTTATTTTAAAGAAATTGAGTGTGGGCATCAAGCAGCAGTCATCATAGTGTTAACTTTCTCCAAATATTATATTTGTTTAAAGCTAGAATTTCTGCCAAACAAAGAAGAGGATTGACCATTTATCTTGTGAATGATTAATTCGGTCTGCCAAAAAGTTGTCTTGACTAAATTTTTGCTTGTTAGTCGTGGGATAATATGCAGAAATGGAACCCTAACTTAACAGAGAAGGCATTGTACAATCATAGTTATAAAACCTGGTCCAGCGAGTTAACGACCTTGAACTTGGACACGCAGAATCATCGTTTTTGAAGAATATCTTTTATTTATTTATTAATTAAGTATCAGGTATTCTCCAATGACATTTTCCATACCGACACAACAAAAACAATTATATTTGACCAAAGAAACTAGCCCTCCACTTCCTTCTGCGGGCTTTAAGAGTTGAAGTTCTCTTTCTTTTTCCTATCTGCAAGGCCACAGAAACCCAGTTGCAACCTTATAACCTCCACCACCACCACAACCGCCTTTTCATCTTTTTAAAGTCTTTTGTTCCTTTAACACAAATGATCTTGGTCTCTGTTACAAATTTCTAGTCAAACTTAACACATTCGTCACCTACTGGCCTATATTTTGCAGTAGAATATGGAACAGAGAATTACCTCGGCAGTTCTTCTGGCTGAGATCCTTTTTTGGGTGAAGCATTCCTGCACGAACCATGATTTGGCAGTACTTAATAAAATTCTAGCATCAACTGACACTATCTACTACTCCTAGCAACATCTTTGATATGAAACTATCTCATGCTGTTAACAAAGTTAACTCCATGTGAAGTATTGCAATTACATGAAATTTCCACTTGGACAAAACTACTTTCTTAGATGCTAAAGAAAGTTCAGAACAATTAAACTTGAGAATTACACGTTTTTCCCTTGATGTATTATTCTGTACATATGCTCATATTTATAGCATTACATCAGTGAGCTGTAACGTATATATTCTAGCTGACAACATTTGTGTTGTGTATTTAATTTACAAGATTTCCTCATTTATCTTTCAGTTATCCTCTGCTGCTGCATTCACGGAGGATTATGATTTGTTGCTACTGCAATCACAAAGGTGAATCAGATTCCTGGGATTCCTGGTGAAGTGCTTGAGTTCAGCTGCTGTTACTTGATCTTCCTGGTCTTCATGCTTGAGTTCAGCTATCGTTACTTGATCTTCTACACCCCCCCTCAAGCTGTAGGGTAGGTCACGAAGATTCAAATTGAGCTGAACATGACAGAACTTTACTGGCGGCAGAGGTTTAGTAAGGACATCGGCTAACTGGTCTTTGCTGGAGATGAATTTAACAATGAGCTCTTTATTACAGACTTGATCGCGGACGAAATGGAAGTCAATTTCGATGTGTTTGGTTCTGGCATGAAATTTAGGATTCGAGGTGAGATACGTAGCACTAATATTATCACACCACAAGGTTGGGCTATGTTGTGGGGGCAACCAAGCTCATGAAGTATGGATTTGAACCAAGTGAGTTCGGCAACAGCATTTGCAATAGCTTTGTACTCGGCTTCGGTACTGCTACGGGCTACAGTGGCTTGTTGTTTGCAGCTCCAAGAAATTAAGTTGGAACCCATGTAAATACAGTAGGCACTGACTGATCTTCAGTCATCTCTTTCTGCAGCCCAATCAGAATCGGTGAAGGCTTGCAAGGTGAAATCAATGTTTCTGTTGATGAATAAACCTGTGGAAATGGAGTGCTTGAGGTAGCGGAGGATTCGCTTGACAGCAAGCCAATGAGTGTCCAAGGGATTGTGCATAAATTTGCTGACTTTGTGTACAACAAAGGCGAGATCAGGTATGGTGAATGCTAGATACTGCAGACTGCCTACTACACTACGGTAGAGGCTGATATCTTCAAATGGGGTGCCATTTGTGGACGTGAGATCAATACCTTCCTGTTGGTGAAATCTCTTAGCAACCAATCGAGCTTTGTAACGCTCAATTGTTCCATCCGCCTTCCGTTTGATTTTGTAAATCCAACGACAACCAACAATATTTGCACGAGGTGGAGGTATGGCCAAGACCAAGTACCATCGTGTAGTAGTGCTGAGAATTCAGTATTCATGGCCTCACACCAATGTACTAATTTAGAGGCTTGACTGTATGTCGTTGGTTCTGCTACTTTGGTAACCTTTGCTGCCGTGAGTGCTCTTGGGGGGGGTAGCGAATGAAATCATCACCTAATCTTTTTGGACGATGAATGTGATTTTTAGACCATGTGACCATTGAGTGAGTGTTGTGATGAACTGGTTGTGGAGCATCATGCTGAACTAGGGCCATTTCTGGAGAAACAGAGGGAGGAGACTCTGCTCTTGTATTTGCAGATGCTGCTGGTAATGGAGCCTGATCTGTAGCTACAAAAACCAAAACAAGAGGTGCAGGTGGTGTGCTTGGAGAAAAATGGTTAGATTGCAAATCAACTAGGCATGAAGATGGTGGAAACGTGATTTGATGAGGAAGAGGAACAGAGGGTGAATCAGAATGAGTTTCACTCACGGACACATTTTTGGAGTAAGGAAAGAGAGATTCATCGAGTATAACATGACGAGAGACATAGATTGAGTTTGTAACCCGTAGAGAGATCTAGACACTTGTATCCTTGATGGCAAGGACTGTAACCAATGAAAATGCATGTTTTTTTATCGAAAATTGAGTTTGTTTTTTTTATATGGTCGCAGATTTGGCCAACAAGCACAACCAAACACACGCATAAACTGATAGTCAAGAGTCTTGCTATAAAGAATTTCGTAAGGGGACTTGTGATTTAAAATTGGTGTTGGAAGTCTGTTGATGATATATGTAGCAGTATTGAACGCATCTTCCCAATATATCGTCGGTAAATTGGAATGAGCTAACAGGCTCAAACCAACTTCGATAATGTGTCGATGTTTGCGTTCAATTGAGTCATTTTATTGGTGGGTGTGTGGACAGGCAAGACGATGATTAATTCCATTTAGGTGAAAGTAATTGTGTAGTCGGCGATACTCCCCACCCCAATCAGGCTGAATGACTTTTATTTTCCTATCAAACTATTTTTCCACATAGGTTTGAAAGGTTAAAAACACATGTTCAACATCAGATTTTAGCTTAATAGGGAATAACCAAAGGAATTTGTAATAGTCATCAAGAAAACTAACATAATATTTATCTCCGGTGGTGGAATGGATGAAAGCTGGACCCCATACATCGGTAAAAATTAAATCCAATGGGTTTAATGAAAAAAACATAGAAGTGTGAAAGGGCAAATTATGGCTTTTTGCCATTTGACATTCAGGACATACATGAGGTGTTTTATTTTGCACGACAGGAAAAGGGAGAGTGGACAGGACTTTATTGATGACTTGAGCAGATGCATCACCAAGCCTACGATGCCAATCACAGGAGCGAATACTAGAGAGGGCTCATGGAAGACTGGAATTATTGATGAATTTATAGAGTCTATCATGAAGAAAACTGTGATGAAGGAACTTCCCCGAGTAATCCTTCACAAGAAAATGATAAGAGTGAAATTCAATATACACATTATTGTCCATGCAAAACTGGTGGATTGACAGTAACTTCTGGTGTAATTCAGGGACAAGGAGAACTTGATTAAGAAGAAAAGTAGAGGAGGGAGTGGAAATTATAGAAGACCCAGTTTTTGATATTTCTAAACCTTGTCCATTTCCAAGTTGCACATTATCTGCACCAGTATAGTCTGATTTCTGAAGATTCAGATTATTAGTATCAATTGTAAAATGATAAGTGGCCCCTGTATCTGCATTCCATGCATTTTCCTAGTTGTTGACGCCGTGATGCATGGCTACCAGCCCTTGTTTTGCTAGAATATGGGGTGTATCTTGGTAAGACACATCAAATCTAAAATAGCATTTCTTAGCATAGTGTCCAATTTTATTATAAATCTGGCTTACAATAGATGGTTGGTTATAGTTTCTGCTGCTAAATTTGTGGCCACCACGCTAAACACGCCCCCTGTCACGAAAGTTACCTCTCCTGTGAAAGTTTTGTCTTTGTGCAATATTTGCAGATGGCTACTGGTTGACAGGGGAGAGTTGATGCCGAGATAGACGAGCTTCAGAAGTCAGCAATAGAGAATAGATTTCCTCCAGTGTAATATCATCTGTGTGTGCTGATATGGATGCCACAAGGCTGTCATACTCATGGATGAGACTTGCAAGTAATAGGTTATGATATCATCATGATTTAGTGGTTGTCCAGAAACAGCGAGTTCATCTGTTAGTCGTTTGATGAAGTGAAAGTAATCAGTGGTTGTCTTGTTGCCTTTTGTTGCAGTTGCAAGTTGTGTGTGAATTTGTAGAACATGCATGAGATCGAGAGGAGAACGTATCATCCAATACATTCCAGACAACCTTGGAAGTTGTATATCTAACCACTTGAGCAAGAATTGGTTTAGATAGGGAGGTCACGAGGATGCTAAGAATGAGATTATCTTGACAAACCCATTGAGAGTAGGCTGGGTTCAGACGTTCAGTGACAACAAAGGTTTCAGAATTAGTAACAGAGATGATTTTGTAATACTACCATCAATATATCCAAAGAGGTCTTGGCCTCTAAAGTACGGTACAAGCTGAGCTTTTTAAAGAAGAAAGTTGTCATGGTTGAGTTTGACAGTGGTGACAGAAGGCATAGAGATGACAGAAGAGGAAAAGTGAGTTGGAGATGCAGGAGAATTTGAGGAAGACATTTAGACGTTAGTCTTTTGAAGGCTCTGATACCATAAAGGAAGTTTAGAATAATTAAACTTGAGAATTACATGTTTTTCCCTTGATGTATTATTCTGTACATATGCTCATATTTATAGCATTACATCAGTGAGCTTTAACGTATATATTCTAGCATGCAACATCTGTGTTGTGTATTTAATTTACAGGATTTCCTCATTTATCTTTTAGTTATCCTCTGTTGCTGCATTCACAGAGGATTATGATTTGTTGCTTCTGCAATCACGGGTGAATCAGATTCCAGGGATTCCTGGTCTTCATGCTTGAGTTCAGCTGCCATTACTTGATCTTCCTGGTTTTCATGCTTGAGTTCAGCTGCCGTTACTTGATCTTCTACAGATGCCAACAAAGTAACAAAAAATTTAATGAAGAATTAGGGAAGTGAATTAAAGCTGAATTCAAAGATGGAAGGCTTCTACAGTATGCTGGCCAAACACGTTATTAAATACTGTTCCGATGACCACTACAAGTAATTCCTTTAATCAACAGAGGAGAATCAGGAAAAACAAACCTGCTGACTAGAATTTGGAAGATGCAAAGATATTTACTGGAAAGAGATTATATATGGCATCTTCAATGTGCTGCTTGCGGAACAAGTACACTACTGGATAACCAAGGAGCCATATGAAGCACATTAGATGAATAGTTTTATTGCACTAGCACTGAGTTACCATGCCAAACAAATCAGTTATTCGGTTTTGCTGCATCAAATACAAAGCTATCAACACATAGCATACATTTTTATACAGCTGATATCGGCTGAGAATATAGAAGAATATGGTCTCCAGATACATATCAGTTATGATGAATGCAACATATTTTTAATCCAGATACAATCAAAACATTTCTTTAAATAGAAAATTACCCATTTAAAGTTGGCACGGTGATCTCAGTGTTTTGCATGCAGCAACTAAGATCAATGAAATCAGATGATTGAGAAGTGGCAGGCTTACTGTCGGAGAATTCAGCATTAGCCACACTATCTAGCATCTGATGTGAGACGAGGTCGTTGCAATTTCCATTCAAGGGTAAAAACGAAGAGAACAACCTTAGAACTCTTGTAAGTTCTGTAACTAAAGTACTTTCCTCCGCTTGTGTTACCATCTTTAAAATGAAAATAAGAAAACACAAAAAGAAATGAGCCTTAACCACAGATGGACTCACAGTAGAATTTGCGTGTTAAGCAGAAAATGATTAAATGCTCTTTACTTGATAAAAGAATAAAGAAGGCAGCAACCTTGGGAGGATCCTCTTCAAGATTGACGAAGAACAATTCTACTTCCAAATTCAAGCTTGACTTAACATACTCAGCAAGCCCTCTTACATGTATCAAATGTATCATATCTTCTATCACCATCACTCTAAGATTCTCAAAAATAGCCGACTCCTGCCAAATTTAAACAAACAACAAAGTAATGGCATTCAGGGAACAAAACAGAGATTCAAGGGCACAACACTAACAAGTTAAGAACCACATAGTTTATGTAACACCAACTTGATCAAACTTCAAAAGATTTTCACAAAAAGTAATATTACGCCCTAATCATGAGTGGAACAAAATTTATCATCAAATCAGCAAAAGCTTATGTCTTCGAGTATTATATTGTCTTAAAGTGATACTTTTTAGGACTACATGAGGTAACTTGCCCGCGTGCTGCGCTGAACTTTTTTCTATGTAGCAAACTGATTGATTTTTTACATGTTATAATTGGTTACCTTAATATTTAATTAGTAAAATTGTAATCGATAAAATCTGTTAGAAATGAGTTTTTTTTTCTGCCTAAAAGGAACATTGTAATCGAAACGCAGGGGAAGTGGTTCATATATTTTTTAATTGTAGATAACTTGGGCAAATTTGTCTACCCATTTTGTATGTGTTGCTTCGTTTTTTTTTTATTTACGTAATATTAGATCTGAAATATTATAAATAAAAATGTTGTAAAAGTAATTTTTAACCAAAACAACCTAAAATCTAAGGATTAAATTTTTCTAAGAAATACAACCTAAACAAAAGAGGAAATAGTTAGAATAAAAACCAAAATTAAGAGCGTATATATATAAACATGGACAAAAATAGAGACTATTTAGAAATATATCTAAAAAATAAATGATTTAAAATAAATAATTAAAAGTATATGGGTCCAAATGATAATAAAATATGTAAATAATTTTAACCGAAGGATTAAACTAAAAAACATTAAAAGTGTTGTAAGGAAAAAATAAATAATTCTTTTATTTTTTGATTTAGTTTCGATCCATTTATTTTTTCAGTAATTTTGTTATAATTCTAAATAATTTGTTTGTATTTATGTATCTATACTCTTAGTTTTGATTTTTACTTTTTATTAGAATTTATATTTGTATTAAATGTAGCTTTGATTAAAAATCAGAGTAAGTTCACCTTTGGTAGTATGAAATGAAAGTAAAACCCTCTCTTATGCATGTATAGTTAATCTTCAGTTGTTAGTTATTTGTTATATTTTTTAAGGCGTTAATATTGAACAAATATCATAATATATAATTATTTTTAAGAGAAGAAACCTTAAAATAATATTTCTCATTATTTTAAATGCATTATTTATAATTAAATGAATATATTAAAGAATTAAATAATTAAAAGTCTTGTAGATTGATTATTTTTCTCTAATGTATACCATTATTAAAAAAATCATGAACCATTAACATTTTTTGACATGTTATAAAATTATTTCGCTCCTATTTTTTAATTTTATAAGATTTATTCCTCATATTATTATATTAAAAGTATTTCAGAACACTGATAGTAATTGTTTTTTCTTCAAAAACACCTAGGTCACACACACACACACACACACACACACACACACACACACACATATATATATTTAAGGCGCTAATATTAAATAAATATCAAAATATATAATCAGTCTCACATATTTATAAGAAAAAAACTCATAAATAATCATTATCATTATTTTGAATGCCTTATCTATAATAATTAGAAATTTCAACACCTAAAAATATTAACAAAAAATCAATTAAAATAAATAAATATTATTAGAATTAAAAAAATTATTTGACCTGAAGAATAAATAAAAATAAAAAATAAAAAAACAAAGTAAAAATAATAAATATAAATTTTCAAATGATCACCACCATAAATTAAAATTTAAACATTAAAAATCAACAACCCTAATAACAGTGGAAATAATAAAAATTAGAAACAAAAACGAAGAGCATGTACATATAAGCATAGACAAAAATAGGAACCATTTGAGAAATATATATAAAAAAATAAAGGAATTAAAATAAAATCCAAGATTAAAAGTATATGGGATGAAATGAAAAACACATATATAATAAATTTCATTTAAAGGACTACATAAACCAATCAAAAGATCAGGAACTACAATGAAAACCCAAAAACAGCATGGGTTGACATGCAATTTCGCACGCAGGCGGGAGAAGAGGGGGAAAAAACTTCAACCGACCACCGACACGTCTCCGGCCACGTTAGACCCCAACACGCCAAACTAGGAGGAAGAGAACATGGAGGAGAATAATTCTAAATGCCGGTAGGGCATTTTGCAATGTTGTACAATGCCACATGCGTCGTTCGAAACCCATGTGAGCGCAAAACTGGACGGCGAGTGTGACGCCCCCAGCTCCCTTGCCAGTTACCTAACTGGCGTGACCAGGTTCGCCACACTGTTGGGACTAAGTCCCCTATTTCCTCCATCATAAACCACAAAATACATAGATAACTACATTGTTGAAAACGTACGGGATAATTTACAACATCCTTAGAACACTTCTATAATTTACAAAATACTCAAAATACCTAGATATTTAATTTACAAATTTGGCTCGTACCCCCTTTTTTTTTCCACAAAAGATATTCCTATTTTTATCAGTGACACATGAGCCTCTTTTAGCGAGAACCGGTAGCATCCTCGATCAGCTTAACCTTACCCTTGCCTGAACAACACACAAATACAATAACAGAATGAGCCAAAGCTCAGTAAGTAGGGTGATGCACGTGATATGCAATGCTATTGTGTTTCCCACATTTTCATCTATTTTAATCCGGGTACCCTAGGTATATGCAAGTCCGTGCGAACTATCACTCGGTGATCATGTTATCACCTACTGCTCTATTACTTTCTCTCAGTGATCTCAATATCACCTACTGCTCGCAACGGCATTATCCCTCGTTGTAGTACACGGTTAGCGGAATTATCCCTCGCTTAACGGTGTTAGTAAATAGAGCTCGCACTATGGATTCCTTGCTATTACCCATTCCACTCAATTCGGTTATCAAACCGTGTCAATTCAAAAGTCAATGATTTCTCTCAAAGTAATTTCCCCCAATGCACGTGATGCACGTGATGACATGTTTAATCACATTCAAACAAACTCGGGTACCAATTCTTATTTCTCAAACCATACTCACGGTCCAACTCACACTCGGGATTCACCCATCGTTCACATACCAATCATGGTACTCATAGCGGGAACACAACCTCCGCTCATTAATATTGTTCATTAATTCCATTAATATTTAGATCTAAATATTTCCCTTATTAAAAGAATAAATTTATTTACTTATTTATTATTATTATTTATTTATTTTTTTTTATTTTTTTTTTCCAAGCTCATTTCTTTTAATCTTAGCCCATCTATTTTTAAAACCAAGCTTTTTACTTGTAGTCCAAGTCCATTTAATTTATTCTAGGCCCATTAGCTTGATCCAAGTTTATTAACTTTATCTTAGTTCAAACTCATTTCTTTTAATCCAAGCCCAAATCCATTTGTTTTGATCTAAGTCCACCTTAGTTATAAGTTTAAGTCCATCTTGTTTTAACTTAAGTCCATTTAATAGAATCCACACTTTCTTTTTTTTCTTTTTTTTTCAAGCCCATATGTTTTAGGTTAAGTCCATGGGTTTATTTCATGCCCACATTCATCTAAATCTAAGCCCACTTAATTTTACAAATATTTATTTTTTCCAGCAATGGTATGCCTACATAACCCATACAAATTTGGCCATAATTCCTTACATATATATCTAAAAATTACGAAATTTTAAGGAGAAATAGTAAACATATAGATCAACAACTTTCCTTCTTTGTATTGTTTCTAACAATCACTCTAAAATCTCGAAATAACTCACACACCATTTCGGATGGAAAATATTTTTCCAGCAGGTATCCATTTGAGCAACCCACGCCATATCAGTCATAACTCCATGTCTATTTTTCTAAAAATCACGACATTTCACAGGGATGTAGTAGACATATATATCCACAACTTTCATGCTTTGCATTTTTCCTAAAACTCACTCCAAGATCCCGAAATAATTCACCCCAAATTCGGGTTTTTCCATCCCTAAAAGAAATTCAGAATTTTCACACCAAGCACACTTTTCATCATGCATGCTTAACCATCCATCATCAACATTAAGAGTCAAAATCATTACAAAACCATCATAATCACATTTGAAATTAATTAAACAACTCATAAAAATGGAAAGCATAAACAAACAAAAATAAAATAAAACCTACTTACCTTAGATTAAGTTTCCCTAAAATCTTTTTAGCTTTTTCCTTTCTTTTCCCTTCTTCTTCTTCCCTTTTTCCTTTCTCTTTCACTCTTTTTTTTTTTCTTTTTGTAAAGTTACGGGATGCATAACAAAATGCCTCCTTCTCCCACATATTTGCTTTACTTAAATATCTTTTACATTTCATGCTTATGCCATGTGTCAATGAGTTATGGTGAAATGCAAAGTTAAATTAGGCTTAAATTGTGATGGATTTCAAGGCAATTTATTTAGGTATATATATTGTTTTATTATTATTATTGTTGTTATTTTTGGCTATCATCATTTTACATACTATAATTTATACTTATTACATATACAAAGGATTTACTAATTAATTCATCTAAAATTATTTTTTTCTAAATATTTACGTACATTAATTAATCCCAACAATCACGTACATAAACGCCAATTACGTACATACCATATATTCTAGTACATATTTTTACCTGGTTACAGATTGTCACGTACGTACCCTATATACTATATACTTATGTACGAATATAATTATCCCGATCAGTACACTTATACGGTTACGAATTTTACGCTAGTTACATTTCTCCCCTCCTTAAAAGAAATTTCGTCCTCGAAATTGACCTATTCGAATAATATCGGGTATTTTTCTCTCATCTCAACCTCCAACTCCCAAGTCATTTCTTCGCGATCGTGATTCTCCCACATAACTTTAACTAGCCTAATCTCCTTGTGCTTTAACTGTTTGACTTGACTATCCAAAATCTGGACTGGCCTCTCTTCATATGTCAAGTCAGGAGTAAGGTTTGGTATGTCTGTCTCCACAATTTGGCTAGGCTCTCCAATGCACTTCCTTAGCATAGATACATGAAACACATTATGCACACCCGCTAAGGATGATGGTAGCAACAGGCGATATGCCTTATCGCCTATTCGATCCAGTATCTCGAATGGCCCAATGTATCGGGGACTCAGCTTTCCTTTCTTTCCGAATCGTAGCACACCTTTCATCGGTGAAACCCTTAGGAACACATAGTCACCGATTTCAAATTCTAGATCCCTTCGTCTCCTGTCGGCGTAGCTTTTCTGTCTGCTTTGAGCCGTTTTTAACCGTTGACGGATTTTATCCACTGCTTCAGCTGTTTGTTGCACCAACTCTGGTCCCAGCAACTTTCTTTCTCCTACTTCATCCCAATGCACGGGAGATCTACATCGACGTCCATACAAAGCTTCATACGGAGCCATTCCGATTGAAGCTTGGTAGCTATTGTTATACGCAAATTCAGCTAAGCGTACATATTTCTCCCATTTTCCGGACCAATCTAGAACACATGCTCGCAACATATCTTCTAAAATCTGAATTACTCGTTCGGATTGGCCGTCAGTTTGCGGATGATAAGCTGTGTTGAAGTTTAGCTTTGTGCCCAAGGCTTTATGCAGACTCTTCCAAAATACAGAAGTGAACCTTGGATCTCGATCAGATACAATTGAGATTGGAATCCCATGTAATCTTACAATCTCATCAATGTACAACTGGGCAAGCTGGTTCAGATTATAGGTAGTCTTAACTGGAAGAAAATGGGCTGACTTGGTTAACCTATCCACAATCACCCAAATAGCATCAGACCCCTTCTCCGACCTTGGCAATCCCATGACAAAATCCATAGTTACATGTTCCCATTTCCATTCTGGAATTGCTAGTGGTTTTAACGTTCCCGAAGGTCTTTGGTGCTCCGCTTTCACTTGTTGACAAATCTGACATCTTGCTACATGATTTGCCACGTCTTTCTTCATTCCAGGCCACCAATAACATTTTCGTAAATCCCGATACATTTTTGTGCTTCCTGGGTGTATCGAGTATGGAGTTGCATGTGCTTCCCTTAATATCTCTTCCTTCAAGTCCTTTACCGAGGGAACACACAACCTTCCCTTAAATTTGATTACGCCTTTTTCATCCATCGTAAAATTAGACTCTTTCCCAGCCTCTATACTCTGTTTTATTTCAGTCAGTTTTACATCCTTCTGTTGCTCCATCTTAATTCTCTCCTGCAGAGTCGGATGGACTATCAAAGCTGATATAATATTCTTGTGGCCCATAGGAATCACTTCCAGTTCCAGCCTTTGAAGGTCCCTCGCTATCGGCTGTTGAATTAATTGCATCGGTGCCATCGATTTTCTACTTAAAGCATCGGCAACAACGTTGGCTTTTCCCGGGTGGTAGTTGATTATACAGTCATAGTCCTTTACTAGCTCTAACCACCTTCTTTGCCTCATATTCAACTCCTTTTGTGTGAAGATATATCGTAAGCTCTTGTGATCCGTATATATCTCACACTTTTCTCCGTATAAGTAATGTCTCTATATTTTTAAGGCAAATACTACCGCCGCTAATTCCAGATCATGTGTTGGATAATTCCGTTCGTATTCTTTCAGCTGCCGCGATGCATAGGCTATTACTCTTCCATTCTGCATCAACACCGCTCCTAACCCATTTTTAGAAGCATCGCTATATACCACGAAGTTTCCACTTTCAGACGGAATGGTTAGCACTAGGGAGGTGACTAGTCTTTGCTTTAATTCTTGAAAACTCTTCTCACAAGCATCCGTCCACTAAAACTTGACATTCTTTTTCATCAAGTTAGTAAGAGGCCTGGCTATCTTAGAGAAGCCCTCCACAAATCTTCGGTAGTAACCAGCTAGCCCTAAGAAACTTCGTACCTCTGTCACGTTCTTTAGGGTAGGCCAGTTTTGGATAGCCTCTACTTTTCTCAGATTTATTGCTATACCTTCTTTTGTCACCACATGTCCAAGAAAAGCAACTTGCTTTAGCTAAAATTCGCATTTCTTGAATTTGGCGTACAATTGTTGCTCCCTTAATAGCTGTAAGGTAGCTCTTAAATGTTCCCTATGCTCCTCATGACTTCGAGAATAAACCAGAATATCATCGATGAATACAATGATAAATTTATCCAAGAATCCTTTAAAGACTCGATTCATCAAGTCCATAAAGGCGGCTGGAGCATTAGTCAATCCAAACGGCATTACTAGGAATTCGTAGTGGCCGTATCTCGTCCTGAAAGCTGTCTTCTTCACATCCTCCGATCTTACTCTCAGCTGGTGATATCCTGATTGTAAATCTATCTTGGAGAACACCATTGCACCTTGCAATTGGTCGAATAAGTCATCAATTCGGGGCAACGGATACCTATTTTTAATTGTCACCCTATTCAACTCTCGATAGTCAATGCATAATCGCAAACTATCATCCTTCTTCTTCACAAACAGTACTGGAGCTCCCCATGGCGAGGAACTAGGGCGTATGAATCCCTTATCCAGTAAATCTTGTAGTTGCACCTTTAGCTCCTTCAACTCCACTAGGGCCATCCTGTAGGGAGTCTTAGAAATTGGAGTCGTGCCCGGCTCTAATTCAATCTCAAATTCCACCTCTCTCTCCGGTGGCAACGTAGTCAAACTTTCTGGGAACACATCTAAATACTCCTGTACAACCTCTATATCTTCCGGCTTCGACTCTTGCTCTACCTGACTATCCAGCACATGTGCTAGGTACCCTGTACACCCTTTTCCTAGCATCTTTCGAGCTTTTACAGCTGAGATGATCGGTATTGGTTGAAACTTCATATCAGCCTTAAATTCTAACTGCTCACCTCCAAGTAGATTAAAAACTACTCTCTTACCCCGACAATCAATATGGGCACCGTACTTCGATAACCAATCCATTCCTAGAATCAAGTCAAAATCTTGAAGGTCCAGTACTATCAAATCTGCCTCCAAACTCCTATCCTCAATCTGTATTGGACACTGTTTTACTAGGCTTGTCGACTCCATATACTCTCCAGAAGGGACTACTATCAGATATCCTACTGCCAATGTTTCGGGTTTAATACCTAGGCTTTCTACCAATGTTTTTGATATGAATGAATGAGTAGCACCAGAATCAATCAAAACATAAGTAACCAAGCCAAGGAGTGAGACATTACCACAAATCACTGTCGAGTCCTTCCGGTCAGCCTCCTCTTGAGTCATCGTATACACCCGGGCAGGTACTCTTCCCGGTCCTCGCTTCTGTACTTGGGGACAGTTAGAGGCTATATGCCCTTGCTTGTGACAGATATAGCAAGTTCTCAAATCCGGTGGACACTCCCCAGTGTGAAACCTCCCACATTTATTGCACCGAGGTTGGTTACCCAACATTGGTCATGGTTGACTACCTGGTAGTAACCTTGGGGTATATGGTGTTGGTCTGACAGCTCGTGCACTTCCTGGACCACCGCTTCGGTTGAAGTTTCTTGGCAAGGTTCGTCTTAATGGCCCAGAGGAAGAAGTTCCAGATTTAAATGTTTGCCTTTTCTGTTGTATCTCCCTTGAAATCTCTTTCTGATCCTCGTCTGCTAGCAGTGCTTTGTCTACCATTTCCGAAAAAGTATTAGCAGCAGACATCCGTACCATACTCCGGACTCTCGGGTTCAGTCCTGTTAAAAACCGATTCTTTTTCAAGTTTTCATCCTCGGCAATGAATGGAACAAATCGACACCCTTGTTCAAATCTTCGTACATATTCTCCTATCGACATTCCATTTTGCTTTAATTCTAGAAAGTCCTGAATCTTCCTAGCCTTTACATCAGCAGTGAAATACTTGTTGTAAAACATTTCCTTAAGCTTCACCCAGGTTAAAGTGGATACATCAACTGTCACTCGTGCACTTTCCCACCAGGTGCGGGCATCTGTGGTTAGCATGAAGATAGCACACGACACTCTTTCGTTATCATCGAAGTGTAGATACTCAAATATTGCCTCCAAGGATTTAATCCACTCTTCCGCTTTCATCGGGTTATCACCTCCAGAGAATTCTTGAGGATTCATTTTGCGGAATCTCTCCACGGCGTCATTCCTATGCTGAGGCGACGGAGGTGGAGGTTGTTGGCGCATAGCCAGAAGTTGTTCCATCTGTTCCGTATGAGTTTGTTGTTGTTGTTGTATTGCCTGTTGTTGCTGCTGCAGTATGTCCAACATACGATTCAACGCATCTTGTTGGTTTAGGTTGTTATCATTGGAGATTCCTTCTCCTCCTTCTCGCACCGGGTTCCTTCTTGGCGGCATGTTTTAGCTTTATACATGTCATGTTATATCTAGGTTAGTTATGATATCGATAACCTTTCATATCATATGCAATATATAACAAAAGTCATTCAGATATATATACATGAAAATTTATATATTTTTCATATATATATATTAAACATTTCATACAAAATCGGCTTTTATAAGCACATCAACTCCTAAGGGTTTTCGTACCATAATTATAACCAAAAAGGGTATTCCTATTCATATCAAAAGGGTACGGAGGCTACTACATCGTATTATTTCTTAGTAGTGCGGCTCATAGATCAGAATATGCATCGGACGCGTCGTGGAAAGGCGCCCTCTACCCTCCACCAATCGATAGCATCAACTGATGCAATACGTCCGATCTCACGAGCAATCTCCACAGGTAGACCCCAATTGTACATCATCCTATTGAGGGTCCGTCTAATCTGGATTGGTAAGAAGGCTCGGATTATGTTCCGATAACAATTTTGGTTGATTTGACCCTCCCATACCTCATCCAACAACTGCTGATCCCTGGGTAGGAGAGTCCTGCGTAAAGTCATCCGCATATAATCATGGTTGCGGTACTGGGTAAAACTGGCATCAGCAAGTACTATCTGCTGAATCAAATCATGTACTCTAATCACGTGAGTAACTATGTCCTGATCCGGTGTCATAGCAAGGTTATTTAGTTCCACCCAATAAGCAGCTAGAGTGACCCTCTGCCTACGGGTCCTAGCAACCTGAGGTACGCGTCGTATATACGGCATCTACAACGCGAATATTTATAATCGTCATTATTTTACGGTGTATAATTGTATAACAACACAAAACATATACAACAATCATATACAGTTATTGAACCAAACAGGAAATAAATCAGAAATTTATTTATTTATTTACCGTCGAAGAGTGTACTGGTTCTCGGGCTCATGTGACACTTAGGACTCTACCCAACTTACTAAACCTAAGCTCTGATACCACTAAATGTGACGCCCCCAGCTCCCTTGCCAGTTACCTAACTGGCGTGACCAGGTTCGCCACACTGTTGGGACTAAGTCCCCTATTTCCTCCATCATAAACCACAAAATACATAGATAACTACATTGTTGAAAACGTACGGGATAATTTACAACATCCTTAGAACACTTCTATAATTTACAAAATACTCAAAATACCTAGATATTTAATTTACAAATTTGGCTCGTACCCCCTTTTTTTTTTTCCACAAAAGATATTCCTATTTTTATCAGTGACACATGAGCCTCTTTTAGCGAGAACCGGTAGCATCCTCGATCAGCTTAACCTTACCCTTGCCTGAACAACACACAAATACAATAACAGAATGAGCCAAAGCTCAGTAAGTAGGGTGATGCACGTGATATGCAATGCTATTGTGTTTCCCACATTTTCATCTATTTTAATCCGGGTACCCTAGGTATATGCAAGTCCGTGCGAACTATCACTCGGTGATCATGTTATCACCTACTGCTCTATTACTTTCTCTCAGTGATCTCAATATCACCTACTGCTCGCAACGGCATTATCCCTCGTTGTAGTACACGGTTAGCGGAATTATCCCTCGCTTAACGGTGTTAGTAAATAGAGCTCGCACTATGGATTCCTTGCTATTACCCATTCCACTCAATTCGGTTATCAAACCGTGTCAATTCAAAAGTCAATGATTTCTCTCAAAGTAATTTCCCCCAATGCACGTGATGCACGTGATGACATGTTTAATCACATTCAAACAAACTCGGGTACCAATTCTTATTTCTCAAACCATACTCACGGTCCAACTCACACTCGGGATTCACCCATCGTTCACATACCAATCATGGTACTCATAGCGGGAACACAACCTCCGCTCATTAATATTGTTCATTAATTCCATTAATATTTAGATCTAAATATTTCCCTTATTAAAAGAATAAATTTATTTACTTATTTATTATTATTATTTATTTATTTATTTATTTTTTATTTTTTTTTTGTCCAAGCTCATTTCTTTTAATCTTAGCCCATCTATTTTTAAAACCAAGCTTTTTACTTGTAGTCCAAGTCCATTTAATTTATTCTAGGCCCATTAGCTTGATCCAAGTTTATTAACTTTATCTTAGTTCAAACTCATTTCTTTTAATCCAAGCCCAAATCCATTTGTTTTGATCTAAGTCCACCTTAGTTATAAGTTTAAGTCCATCTTGTTTTAACTTAAGTCCATTTAATAGAATCCACACTTTCTTTTTTTTCTTTTTTTTTCAAGCCCATATGTTTTAGGTTAAGTCCATGGGTTTATTTCATGCCCACATTCATCTAAATCTAAGCCCACTTAATTTTACAAATATTTATTTTTTCCAGCAATGGTATGCCTACATAACCCATACAAATTTGGCCATAATTCCTTACATATATATCTAAAAATTACGAAATTTTAAGGAGAAATAGTAAACATATAGATCAACAACTTTCCTTCTTTGTATTGTTTCTAACAATCACTCTAAAATCTCGAAATAACTCACACACCATTTCGGATGGAAAATATTTTTCCAGCAGGTATCCATTTGAGCAACCCACGCCATATCAGTCATAACTCCATGTCTATTTTTCTAAAAATCACGACATTTCACAGGGATGTAGTAGACATATATATCCACAACTTTCATGCTTTGCATTTTTCCTAAAACTCACTCCAAGATCCCGAAATAATTCACCCCAAATTCGGGTTTTTCCATCCCTAAAAGAAATTCAGAATTTTCACACCAAGCACACTTTTCATCATGCATGCTTAACCATCCATCATCAACATTAAGAGTCAAAATCATTACAAAACCATCATAATCACATTTGAAATTAATTAAACAACTCATAAAAATGGAAAGCATAAACAAACAAAAATAAAATAAAACCTACTTACCTTAGATTAAGTTTCCCTAAAATCTTTTTAGCTTTTTCCTTTCTTTTCCCTTCTTCTTCTTCCCTTTTTCCTTTCTCTTTCACTCTTTTTTTTTTTCTTTTTGTAAAGTTACGGGATGCATAACAAAATGCCTCCTTCTCCCACATATTTGCTTTACTTAAATATCTTTTACATTTCATGCTTATGCCATGTGTCAATGAGTTATGGTGAAATGCAAAGTTAAATTAGGCTTAAATTGTGATGGATTTCAAGGCAATTTATTTAGGTATATATATTGTTTTATTATTATTATTATTGTTATTTTTGGCTATCATCATTTTACATACTATAATTTATACTTATTACATATACAAAGGATTTACTAATTAATTCATCTAAAATTATTTTTTTCTAAATATTTACGTACATTAATTAATCCCAACAATCACGTACATAAACGCCAATTACGTACATACCATATATTCTAGTACATATTTTTACCTGGTTACAGATTGTCACGTACGTACCTTATATACTATATACTTACGTACGAATATAATTATCCCGATCAGTACACTTATACGGTTACGAATTTTACGCTAGTTACAGCGAGTCCAGCGACGCGCCAACAGTAATTCAGCAGAAAATATAATAAAAAACAGTAAATTACCACCACACCCCCATAGACAACTCATGGATTTTATCTTATATGGGAGTATTTACATATTTGGCCATTTAAAAAAAAAATGCAATGACCCTACTGATCCCGACGTGCATTGTGCATTTTTGTCTTCTATGGGGATATTTTTTTTATTTAGCCATTTAAAAAAATATGCAATAACCTCTATGCACCTGGCGGTAACTGTGCATTTTATTCTTATATGTGAGTATTATGGTTATTTTACTGGGCATAGGAAGGCAAAAAATCAAAAATAGCCTTGGACCCAAGGCTAAAAACGCAATAAACTAAGGGGAAAATATTAATTTCACTATTTCAATCTACAGTGTCTCTAAGTCTAGATGAGTAGTGAAAATCACTATTCATTACTATTGAAATTCCTGATCTCTTTTAGCTATTCTATAATGGAACATACATAATACCTGCTGACAAAATTTAACAAGAGCACAAAGATGGTCTAGTAATTCAGGCAACTTTCCACCATAGTCAACCATTATAACTAGCCTCATTTCTGTCAGCAAAGCTACAATATATGCCAAAGATAACCCCCAAAAAACCCCAGAAATGAAATCAAGCCTAGATTTTGAAGGAAACCTAGAAATCTATATATCATAAAGAGATGAGAGGGACCTATTCGAAGATAATTTTTGGCTGGAAGTTTGAGGCGCCATTTGATCTGAGAGAGCAGAATCCAACACTTTTATTGCTTCCTCAAATTTGTTTCCTGTCCAAACACAAGGGGGAGAACAAGTTCTCTTTCTACACAAAAATCTAACAAGGTGACAGGTCGTCTAAAATAAAGAACCATCTAAAGACTCGTCATTTACTTGCCTGCCTTACGCTTCCGTGTTCTTTTCATAGTTATCACAGGCTGCCAAGTTTGCAGGTTTGCCTGTCGATCTCAATCAATTCCAAAATGATTTTTTAAAATGAAATAATATATATATATATATATATATATATATATATATATAAATTAAAACCATATTTTTTTTAGATAAAAATTCAAAAAACTAAATACTCAAAATAGACTATGTTTAGATCAACATCTAAATATATTCAAAATAAAAATAAAAAGGGCTTAGGCTAGGTTTATAGTTTACAGATTACTAGGTTGACCATAAGTTGAGCCATAAGTTGAGTTTATTGATGATTAGATATTTTGATGTTATTCATATTATTTTTTTAAGTATAAAAAATATTTAAATATTGATAATATTTTTTTAACAAAAAAAAAATCTAAATCTATGTGAGTATTGATTTTATATAATCTAGTTAACTTCTAAAAAATTATTTTAAAATGATATTTTTAAAAATATTAAGTTAATAGTATACTGGATTGATTTGAGTGAACTCAAATTATATGTCAAATCAGTTACCCGAGTTATGAGACTATAATAACTCTATGTAAAGCAAATAAAAATAAATTTTGAAGTCTACTTCCTTATCAACCCGATATTGAAGGAGAAAAAAAAAAGGGACAAAGAAAATGACTCGAGTTAACATGTTAAACTCACAACTTGATTTATATGATCGAGATAATCTCATAGAAAGCAACATGAAATAAACTACTATTTCTATTCCGCAATCAGCCTAGTGTTGAAGTATTAGATTAAAAGCTAAATCAATTTAAAAAACTTGAATCAATCCTCCAAGCTTATGATATGAGTTAAATCAATTGATTGAACTTCTTACTCATATAATACATTTCTCTCCTTCGAACTAGACATATCATGTTGTCTAAGTACACATCCCATCACTTTTTTAGTTGTGTCAAATACAAAATCAAAGGTCTATCAGGCATAAGAGGAACTAATAGAGGTAGATTTCGCATATCTTACTTGATTTTATCGAAAGCTTCTTAACATTCCATATTGTATCCTCTAGGTCTTTTTTTAAAAAAAAAAAACTAAAAATTAGCTCATAAATTGTCATCCTCTATGAGATAAAATGAGCAATGTAATTTAAATAACCCAAAAACCCTCTAACGTTTTTTTTTATCTTGGGAGCAAGCATGTCTTGGATGGCCTTCACCTTATCAAGGTTGATCTTAATACCCTAATTGCTTACCATAAATCCCAACATTTTTCCAAATTTTACTCCAAACGAGCATTTCACAAGATTTAGTTTCAATTGTTATTTCCTCAACCCTTCAAACAACTTTCTTAGAACTTGATAATGGTCTTTCTTTTCTTCGAACTTGGTAATTATATCATCCATGTACAATTCAATATTTTTATGCATCATATCATGGAAGAGAGTTACCATCACCCTAAGATCTATGGATCTTGTGAGTGTTTTAACCCAAACAACATTACCTTATAGTAGATAATTCCCCATTGCATAACAAAAGTTGTTCTTTTATCTTTTTCAGCCATTTTGATTTGGTTATATTGAGAAAAATGATCCATAAAAGAGTATGTGGAATTTCATGTTGCATTATCGATCATGACATTAATGTGATATAATAGAAAGTCATCTTTCGTGCTTGCTTTTTTAGATCCTTATAGTCTACGTATACCTTAATCTTGCCACCTTTCTTAGGAACTATTATTATATTAGATACCTATCTAAACCTTTTTCCTTGTTATCTCTAGCTTCCCCCTCAATGATTCTCTTTCCCCTTTAACCTCAATCACTTCTCTCTCCAAGTCATCCATCCTTTACTCCAAGAAGTCAATATGGGTGTATACTTTTGCTATTTTATTGACTCTAAGATAGAGGTTTATGTTTTCATTTCCCCTTGCAATTAGGAGTAAATAATTCTAAGAGAGGAAATGTCATCATTTTAAGCAACTTTTTTCTTTTTTAAGTCTATATATTTCAGACTTATTAGCATGATATTGCTCGATGTCCTTTCTCTCCTTAACCCATATATGCTTAGGGTGGACACACATCATAAAGGTCTAGATATATGAGAAGAACAACATAAAGTTCATGAAAATATATTTTGAAGTCCTTAAAACTAGTCAAATTATTAGACAAAAAAGGAAAAATAACTTAAAGATGTGTTCATACCTAGAAGGTCATTCGCCCTATGATGGCCAAATGATTGTAATAACTTAGATTAGATAACTTCCCAACATTAGAGGGAAGGGAAAGCAGTGTTGTGATGTCACGGTTGCACAAATTAATTACCCTAGCTTAAAACACAACACATAAGATAATATAGAGCAAGCAAGGGGTTGATCCATAAGAAAAGTTCAAGTCAGATTTTTATGCTATATGATATGTAATTTGGGGGGGTTTGGAAGTTTTATAGGCTAGATCAAAATAAAATAGAAAACTATCAAGCAAAAATTAAATAAAACCAAAATTTATAAAGAAAATAAACCTTGGTTGCAAGTAAACATCCACCTATAGAAATCAGAACTGGTCATGGAAACAAAAAAATCAATTTATAGTATGAATATTTATCTCTTCTAAACATTGGTTAGTTAACGGATCTGACATAACTTACCCTAACTTTCAAATAACCTTAGTGTCTGCACTAGTAATTTAATTCAATGACAACCTTAAGAATTATATAGTTGATTAATCAAGAAAGCATTATTGTTTGTAGTCTATATTTAATGTGATTAAATACTCTCCCTAAGATTAATAGCGTAGATCCACCATAATTGTTAAACTCAGTTACTTCACAAGTTCATATACCACAACTCTGGTTTTGATATTAAACTTAGCAATAGATTGTCTACAATAATAACTTAGAGTTCGCTTTAGCAATTAAAATAAAAAATCATAAGAAAATAATCATAAAGGAACAAACATATTCGTCATATAAACTCAAAAGAAAAGGTATAATAGATCTCACAGCTCTTGAAATCTAAAGATTTTGTTTTTTCTTGCAACCAAGAAAAAGAGTTTAGTCTTGCATGTTTGATGAACAACTAATTAAAAAAAAAAACATGATTTTTGGGTTCTTATAAGAGAATGGACATTTTAATCTTCTGTTGGTCAGCCACCCTACCTACTTTTCTTTCTCTCTTTCTTTTTATATACTAAGAAAACCCTAGTTCCATTTCAGAAAATAGTCCTCCCTTGAGTTGATAGTTTTACATTTAAACACTTCAATAACTATTTTCCTAAAAAGTAGAAATAGCCTTGCATGGAATCTTCAAGATTTGACTTAAAGGAGATAAATTTCCGAAAATAAATAGTTGGATGTTGGTTTGGATGCTTCAAACATAATCTGTACACGTTTCTTCATGAAACCTGTTTGTTGGCAGAATTCAGTTGTCATCTTTGAAAACTCATATCTCCATAATATGACAATGTTTTAGGCTACAATTTGGAGTGTTGATAGGACTTCTGAAGCTCTAGATATCTTTGAAAACTTAGAAATTAGGAGCGTTTGCATCAATTGGACTTATGTAGCTCCAGATACTCAAGTCAGAATGGTAAAAGGTCAACATTCATAAATTTCAAGATTTGACTTTGAAAGCTGCGATTTTCATGCTCTTTATTTATTTATTTTTCTTGGCTTAGATTTACAGAAAGGTATGGATGTTATCGTTTTAATTCCGATGTAATCACTTCATTTCGACCTCTAGATCTCAGTTATGCATAAAACATTGATTGATGGTCAAATCTATCAATTACCTCCAATTTACTCATTTTTGCATATTTCATCCAAAAATAACTTCAAAATATAAATAAAGAATGTCAAGGCATTTTATATATAAAACTTAGGAAAAATACTAGTTAAATATGGGTGGAACTATCAAATAATATGGTTACATCAAGCAACCTATCTAGGGCTTTCATCACTTCCATTCTCTCAGCCCCAATGATGGACTCTTAGAGAATAGATTGCATCATTCTCTCTCCTTATCATTTAGGTGTAGTTCAATTTCAACTTAAAAAATAAGTCTTATATCCCTACATGGTGAGGCCTTTAGTTTTAAGACTCTATAAGCCTAAGGATTGTATAGGCTAGAATATGATTTTTTACTAGAGGAGGGATCACTTCTATGTCAAAGCCTGAAGCCATAAAGACTCTCTTCCTCTTCCATTACAAGGTGCCACTAGGATCATTATAATTAGGGTTATCTCTCTAGTACCCCATGATAAAGGAAAAAAACACCCCTTGACAGCTTTTTAGTAGAAAGGATGACTGTCAAAACCTCCTTGATAGAAGAAAAGGCCTTAAAATCTCCTCAACAAAAAGGACAATTGTAAACGCCTTTTTCATGTTCATTGGCAACACTCTTCTAACCCTTTATCTATAAATCAAAGGCTAACTATCTTTAAAAAGGTTATCTTCAAAATAGGCAGGAGTAGAAAAAGCATGAACAAAGGGGGCATGAATGCGAGGAGAAGTAGAGACATGGTTAAGTAGAGAAGTTAAGGATCCATGAGCTTTGGATCCAACTGACCTTAGTAAGTTTCCTGTATAAAAAAGTTAGAATATGAATATGCATATAAAACAAAATAAAATGCCTAAATGAGAATTACATGCAGTGTTAGAACTTTTTAGCCACACAGTTGATGTCAACGAGGTGTGGAGTGAGTCTAGCCTAAACACACCTCTTAATCTCTAATATTTAGGTAGCGCTTATAATTTACCCCACTAAAGGGAGCTCTTTAATAATAGGTACATCCTTAAATGACATTGGTGTCCCTTGTTAACTTACCACCACTCGTTGTCCTCTCCAATTATTCCAATAAGAGGATGTTCCTTTGCCTTTGAAGGTTTCCATCAGGTGCCTATTTGCCATGTTGGTGAAATTAAAGAGCTAATGGAAAGTGGGGGGCCATCAGCACTATTAATCAGGGTATAACACTTCCTAAACACCCTGATGGTAGGTTATTCCTTTAACATTTTATGGAATTTGTTGAATGCTGACAAAATAGCTCACCTATTAGGATGAAGCTAAGCAGGCTCAAATTGTAATATCTAAACACTCTTTACAAAAACTTGTGAAAGAAATAAGTACCCAAACTCGTACATATAAATAGGGTTTGTAATTAAAAACTTGCCCCTTTAAGCTTGTTGAAAAACTCTAAGACACGATCCCTAGGTTATGATATCAAAACGAAATAATCTCCTGGTTTTTGGAGATTGGTCTTATTTTCTTGGTTAAGAATTATATTACTAGGTACATCATCTATAAGGTTTTAGGTAATCTTTCCTTTGCTTTGAGGTTTGAAACCTCTTAAGTACTCTTATCTTCCCCCTTCTAGTAGGAGAAGGTGAGGAGGCATCAGTCTTAAGCCTCGAACCAATCCTAATGATCATGGGTCTCTAAATACATCATTAATTTAGATTTAAAAGTAAAATCCATCTCAAGGGACACCTTTTTCTTTCCTTTTCTAAAAGTTATTTATTTTGAAGTATTACCTCTTAAAAGAAAAACCAAAAGCTACAAAATGTCATGAAGAAAAAGAAAATGAAGATTTTTGTTTACCTAAACAGAGAAAGCTCGTCTTTGAAGACATTTTTGTCTTTGTTCTTGCAACTTGAAATTCTTAAGTTAGTAAATACAAATAAAATTTTAGAAAAAGAAAAAAAAAACAAATGAAGTGATCAAAGGTTTTTATATAGGTCACCCTTCTTTTCCAGCAATGAATGAAAGATAAGTCATTGTAACCATAAGAATTATAAAAGCTTATTATATTAATTGCACGTCATTGAGTTGTCTTTCCAAAATATTTGTTTCATCTTTCCTAGAAAACCTTTTCAGATAACCATTAGGCATTAAACACTCCTTTTCAAAGGCAAGAAAAGACATATTTTGCCTAGTTGTCTCCCACACATTTTTTAAGCCTTTATGCGTATTACACATTAAAGGCTTTGAGAGCAACTAATAAGTCATATTTTTTTTCAAGGCTTAAAAAATCCAAGAGAAAAATAGGTCTAGCAACTTACCAGATCCAATATATTTAGGTTCAACAAGTAGTTGAACCTAAGGTGACATGAATTTGGTAATGTCCTAGACTCAATACACTTGGGTTTAACCGTCAATTGAACCAAGGGTAGCGTGGTCCTAAAAATATATTAAACCTAATATGTTTGGGCTTATTAATCATATAAACCGAAGGTAATAAGGCCTATAAATATGTTAGACTCATTACATTTTAGTTTTGTCATCCACTAAGATTAGGGTAATGTGGGTTTGGAAAGTTTCTAGACTCAATACACTTGGGTCTGGCTATCCACTAAGCCTAAGGTAATATGAGTCTGAAAAGTTGTTAAACCCAATACACTTGGGTTTGACTATCCACAAAGCCTAATGTAATATGGTCTGGAAAGCTATAAGACCCGATACAATTAAGTTCCGCCATTAGGTGAACCCAAGGTAACTTAGGTTGTCAACTTTTCAGACCTAATACATTTAGGTGAGCCATCAACTGAACCCAATGCAATTTGAGTTTGACAAGTTGTTAGATCCATTACAGCTATGTTCGGCCATCAGCTAAGCCTAATGTGACTTGGGTCTAATAAGTTGTAAAATCTAATACACTTGGGTAATTCCATCAGCTTATCTTAAGTTAATATAGGTCTGACAAGTTGCAAGACCCAATACACATGGTTTAATCATTAAATAAACTAAAGATAATTTAGATCTAGCAAGTTGTCATACTCATACACTTGTGTTCAACCATCAGTTGAGCCCAAATACCTTTGTTTTGGTAAGTTATCAAACTCAATACACTTATATTAGGCCATCAATTGAACCTGTAACTTAAATGTGATAAGTTAGCAACCAATTTAAGTTGGGTTCAACCATAATAACTTGGGTTGGCAAATTTTGCAAACCTAATAAACCTGGGTTCACCTATCAACTGAGTCCAAGGTAACATGTTTCTAGTAAGTTGGCAAATTGAATACACTTGTGTTTGCCATATCAATTGAACCTAAAGTGGTGTAGTTTTAGAAAGTTGTCAAACCCCATATATTTGGTCGTCCATCAACTAAACCCAAGTTAACTTGGGTTTAGCAAGTTGTCACACCTAATATATTTGGGTTTAGCCATCAACTAAGCCTAAGGTAACTTAGGGTTGGCAAGTTGTCAGACCTAATACACATGGGTTTGAACCTTAACTAAGCTCAAGGTAACATTGGCTTGATAAGTTTTTGGACCTAAAACACTTGGGCTCGGCTATTAGCCAAACTCAAGGTAGTATAGTCTTAATAAGGTGGTAGACCCATTACACTTATGCTTAACCATCAGTTGAGCCCAATGTAACTTAGGTCTAGCGAATTTCCAAACTCAAAACACTCAGGCTCATCCATCAATTAAGTCCATGATTACTAGGTTGAACAAGTTGTTAGACATTTGGGTTCAGTGATTAGCAAAACCTAAGGTATTGTGGGCCTAACAAGTTTTCAAACCCAATGCACTTGGGTTTTCCCATCAACTGAACTCAAGGTTAATTGTGTGTGTCAAGTTGTCAAACTCAATACAATTAGGTTCAACCATTAGTTGAGCTTAAGGTAACTTATGCTTGACAAGTTGACAGACCCAAGTGTTCATCCGTTAATTGATCCTAATATGACTTGGTTTTGACAAATTTAAAATACAATACACTTGAGTTTAGTCATTAGTTGAGCACTTAGGTTTAACCATCATTTTAAGCCAAGGTAACTTAGATCTGGTAAGTTACCAGCCCCAATACATGTTGGTACAATTATCGGTTAAGCCTAAGGTTCTATAATTTTATGAACAACCACGTGTTGAGTCCAATTGATCTTTTATATCAAATGTAATGATTTCTCTGTCCATAGATGTGCAAAAGGTTTATTAAAGGGCCCATCACACTTATCATATCATTAATGAGATATAAGAAATATTTATCTCTTATTATTATCATTAAGAGAATAAGACTTTCCAGTTTTTCCTCTCCTTGAAAACAAGAAGATCCATGTGTCATAAATACCCTTAAACTATAAAGGTAAAGAGGTTCACAATTTCATTCTCTACTACATACATATTTAAGAGCATCTCTTTCAATAATGTTATTGTATTTTGTCTTTTAAAAAATAATTACTTAAGCATATGAGTACCTACATCCACCAAATAGGACATTTTGCAAGTACTAGTCACAAATGATCTTGGCCTACCAAACACCAAGTACAAGTTATCAATCACTTTAGCTAGGAAGGATGTATAACATTACTAAGACCAATTGATTAATTAGTTATTCAACTTGGGAGCCTTGTTTCTAAGTTACTTGGATTTGTAGGACATCATCAATATATAATAAGAGTTTTTATCTCTTTTAACAATAATGACATTTTGATATTGATTTCATTTAGGATCTAAAATACTAATTTTATAGGGCCAAATAATAACACTCAAAAAATTTCATGATGGTTTACCCTAGATGTAAATCGTTATTTACTTTTGTTTTCAAATCAAGACGAAATGGATAGTATAAGGTCCTATTTAACATTGCGTTTCAAAAATGTTTTTGAAAAAAAATAAAAAAAATATTTTAAATTAAAAAAATATATGTGTTTGATCATTTTTAAATGTTAATGTCAAAAATAATTTTTAAAAAGTAAAAAATATTATTTTAATACATTTATGAATGAAAAGCACTTTAAAAAATAATTTCAACCACACTCTCAAACATACACTAAATAAGCTAGTGGCATTGAATTAAAAACTTAAAAAATTAATTATCTCATTTTCATTGGAAAAAGAAGAAGTATTATCTCATATATCAGCATCAAGATAAAGAAAATGATAAATATTAAAAACTTATTAAAATTATGAGATTTAGGCCTTGTTTGTTTCAAGGAAAGTGGTTTCCGGGAAACCACTTTCCAAACTTTCCTGTGTTTGTTTGCCTTCCGGAAAGTTGGTCAACGGAAAACACTTTCCAGTTAAAGAAAAATTTGGCTTGGTTTTCAGGAAAGTGTTTTCCGGAAAATTTGGGCGGAAAACACTTTCCGGAAGTTGTGAAAAATTTAGAAATGTCATTATTTGCTGATTATATCAAATTTGATCCTCAAACTTTTGATTGCTATATATAATTTTTTTTGAATATTTATTTTTCAATTCCATCTCTTAAAATTTAATTTTTATATTAATTTTGGTCCTTATTTTTATAATTGCTATTTGCTTTTTTCTTATCATTATTTTATTGAAAATTTTTATCTATCATATTTGGTCCTCATTTTTTTATTGTTACTTATTTTATTTGAAATAATTTATGAAATGTTAATTATTATTATTTTAATTTATTCACCTTTCATTGTTTTTTAATTTTTTAGATTTGATCTCTATTATTTTGATTATTATTTATTTTATTTGAGATAATTTATGAAATTACATTTTTTTTCAATTTCAT
The DNA here is from genome assembly GCA_009078335.1 of Salix brachista. Lineage (NCBI taxonomy): Eukaryota > Viridiplantae > Streptophyta > Magnoliopsida > Malpighiales > Salicaceae > Salix > Salix brachista. The sequence goes on along the minus strand of CM018588.1, from coordinate 8,774,900 downwards.
TCTCATTCAACTTTTTAATTTGTAAGATTTGTTCCTCATTATTTTAATAAACTTGAAAAAAAAATTAATTTATTAATAAATTATTTTCCAGTTCATTTTCCATAACACAAACAAACACTGAAAAGTGTTTTCCAGTTCATTTTCCATAACACTGTCAAACATCGGAATTCACTTTCCAGGAATTCACTTTTCCCGGAATTCATTTTTCAAAAGGAAACCACTTTCCAGCAAACAAACGGGGCCTTAATGGACACAGAGTTCTAAGAAGTTCACCTAGTTTACCAAATGAACGTATGAAGGTGTCCCAAAGATCTGTTATTCCCATTTAGCCCATCCCACGGGAACCTACCTCCAACTATTTCGGACATCAATAGACCCAAAACACCGGGCCAGTTTCGTCCTTTACCTGGTAGGCCTCACAGCCTTTCGCGGGCTAAATGGGAAATATATTGGCGCCAAATCAAAATCCAAAAGAATTTGTATTTAGTACGCGTTTTCGGCTTCCCGCCAAAGTTTTCACGGGCAGCCCGGTTAAACCGGGTGAGAAAAAAAGAGAGAGAAAAGAAAAAGGGAAAATGAAGCAAAAGTCAAAACGGGGGACAAGCTAAGGAACGGAAGTCGATGATTGATTGTATACAAGTTCTAAATGTTATTATTCTTCGCAGAAGACATATTTGTCAGCCTGGCCATAACTAGGTCCTCAAATAAAACTAAAACTCCCAGTCAGATCCCCATTTATATAACATTATCCAATCAGCCCTCAAAAATGAAAGTCAGGTCCAATGGCCGGGACCCAGTTTAGATTTTCAGTTCTTTGGGATCCTACTGGAAATTTTATGATGGTAAGAGGATATAAATATGTTTTGGTAGGATTTCTTGACGATATTATCCTTCAATTCTCTCAATTTTCTTAGAATCTTCTTTCTTCACATTGGATTCCTTCGAAAGCCCATGTGTGCATGTCTAAGACCCTCTCCCTTCCCTTTATTTCGCACGCATAGGATTCCCCTTTCCCTATTAATTGCCAAATCCCCCGATTATATTCCCTGCCACGTACCAATTATTTGTGCCCTGTTAAGAGTTAAAGAAATCAAGTGTTGGGCATAACTTTGCCCGCCCTAGCTGCGTGCTTCCACGTGAGGTAATGAGAACTGGAGAGATCTTAGAAGCATATTTTAAAACGCAATATGGAACAGCACCTAAGAGATCTAATACTAAGAATTTGTGAGTTCAATTTTCTGTTCAACTCTCATATTTAAAAAAAAAACAATGTTTATCTTCTATATAAAATTATTTTCAGACTCAAAAGTTAAGGTGATGTTTTTTAAATCATATAATTCTTTTCATTCTTTCCTTTGAAGCAAAGCAATACAAACAAGAAAAATAGAATGTTATGTATTATTTGAGAAGGGGACTTGATTTTGATTGACACACAAACTAATTTCCACATATTAGGACTTCAGTCGAAAACATTGCCTTTGAGTTTGAAAAGGTTATCATCATCAATGATTTTTGTTAATTAGAATAACAAGTCATTTAACCACATGCACACTATAACTAGATTATTATTTTGTGTTATATTTCAGGTTAAATTAAGTTTTTCAGAAAATGTTAGCGAAACAAAACATATAAAAATTAATTTGATGTGATATGATCAATTTAGCATGTAAAACAACAATTCAAAGTACCAATAAAAACATAGTTTGATTAAAGAAATTCAAGATGATATATTTTTTTAATATTGAGATAAAAATATATTAAATCGATCCAAGTTCACCGAGGTTAATCTGTCAATGTGCAACTATGGTCATAAGACCATAATAACTCCCATAAAAAACATATCAAAATACATTATGAAACCTAATTTCCAGTGAATCCAATATTAAAGAGTGAAATTGAAGAAAAAAAACTCACTTAAAAACACAACTCGAGTCAACTCAAAGTTAATTTTCTAAATTCACAACTTAAGTCATGAGACTAGAATAACTTAATTAAAAGCAAATCAAAATAAATTATGAAACTCAATTTCTAATCAACCTCATGTTGAATAATTAAATTATAAAAAAACAATCAATTAAAAAAAATAACACAAAAAATTACATGAGTCAACGCGAATTAACATACCAAAAATGTGGCCTAGGTTATGAGGTTAGGATAACCTCACAAAAAGCAAGTTGAAGAATGATTCAAGTCAATCTAGGTTTACCTTGGATTATTTTAATATATTTAAAAAAAACAATTTAAAAAATAATTTCAAGTAACTCACAAGCAAAGCTTCAGTGCACTACCGATTGCATTCCATACTACACCCAATTTTTCTTCCATTTGTTTTTTTCAATTCATCACTCCATATCGCGTTGGCTTGATTTGGGGATGCGCTTGAGGAGTGAAAAGAAAGAGTGGAAGTGTCTGTTGATCTGCCGGGAGACATCGCAGAGGCGTCAGCTGAGATGGAAGACAAGAAATGCTGATTACCATGTCTTCTTCTCTGAGTGTGAAAAGAAACCAAATCAGGCATTGGGACCTGGCACAGATAGGAGTGATGAAGATAGTCTCGCTGATGACGATGTCTTCTTCTCTGAGCAGATTGAGTCCACTGTCAACTTAGATAGGAGTGATGAGGATAGTCTCGCTGCCAAAGAATGGCATCTGAATCATTGTGCCTCGATGGATCATCAAATATAAGATGGAAGAGCAGTGGCAGATCGCAGATTTGAAGTCGGAAAAGGAGGGGCACCCTGAAGTTCAGGATCACGACGGTGGTGATATACAAAATACGATCTCTGTCAGGAAGTGTTATTTGAGCGAGGACATGTATCAACCCGATAATCTTTCTGTGGATGACAAGGGAATAGCCCAGGGTCCTGAAAAAAACTCCTCTTGATGTCAAAATTAGGGCTGCTGCAGATTGAGTTGCGCACAAGCTTGTCCAGGAATTGGCTTAACAGTCACAACTTGTTTCGGAATCTGAGTTTACAACTTAATTTAATACATGTCTATAATTTAACGAATCACAAGTTTAGAAATTAATCTGAGCTTACAAAGTTTACATAGGCTTGCGTAGTTTTTTTTTTTTTTTTTTGTTATTTCCACCAAAAATTTGTTATTTTTGCTTATTTGTCTCTGTGGTTTTGAAAGTAACAAGTGTCGACTCATTTTTTCTTTTCATTTAATGGGGTTTAATGTTATTTTGTGAGTTTGGTTTTTCTTTTCAATTTTTTCCTTCCATTCAAAGTTTGATGATATTTAAGGTTTGTGGTGTTTCTCATGGCGAATTCTGCCCATCTATCTAGTAAAATTACTAGAAGTTTACCTATTTATACATATTAAAATAATCCAATCAACATATGTCATATGACTAGTGATTAAAGAAAGAGTTAATCCATGTGGGATAAATATTATAGAAATAGACACAGATTATTATGGATTGTAATAGTGTAATTACCATTTTATCTTTTATTGTGTTAAAATAACTCTTGATCTCAAGGGTATTTTTGACTTTTCCACGAAACCGATTAGCATTTACTGGTTGTTTGGGGTATTTATATCTTTTCTAGGTATTTTTACACAGCTAAACTATGATTTTACCCTTCCCAGTAGACAACAAACAACTAATAACCCAGGGTTATTTTTTATTTTTTACACTGTTGTAAACAGTAAATTAACCATATTACCCTCGAATAAGACAAAATCAAGAGTAGCTGATGGAGGTGATTCTTGTATTTCAAATATTTCCAAACAATGAAACTACATTTATACCCTTAGAAAATACAAAATTCAAATGTTGGTTGCAGGGGTGTTTAGATAATTGTAGGCTTTTTATTTTTATTTTCTGCAGACGCGTCTGCCGGATGTGCCAACGGTTTTCTTCCTTGCTTGCACTTCAAGCGACGTGTGTGGCATCTTACGATGGTTAAAACTGCTCATCAAGTGTCTCACTGAATGCAGCGCCATTTTCTCTTCAACATGATGGTGCGCGTATCGTCTCACGGTGGGCGAACAAGTGATAGTGGTCGATTAATCATCTGTGTCTAGTTTTCTCTCTCTTGCAGCTGCAAAATACAGGTTGGTCTTCTTTTTTATGGTTATTTCATGTCAGTTCTTGGTCTTTTTATTGCCTTTTTTCGTCCTGATTTCTATTATAAAAGTTTTGGTTTGTTTCAATTTCGTCCTTCAATTGAAATTAATTAGAAATGTTATGTTTCATTTCAGCCCTTATTCTTTTGAATTTTTTCTATTTTTCATTCTTGTTATTTTTTTGGTATTGATGTTTTAATTGTTTCAATTTGTCCTTCAATTAAAATTGACCATATATTGTGTTATTAATTTCAATTTAGTCTTAATTTTTTTTAATTCTTTGAATTATTTAGTTTTTTATATATTATTTTTATTATGGATAAGGTGTTGAACATAATAATAGCAATTATTTTTACAGTATTTTTTCTTGAAAAATATGTTAGGCTAATTATATTTTCTATTATTTTTATTTGTTCTTCAGATCATATAAGTTATATTTTTTGCTCATAATATTTATTTTGGTTTTGATTTTTGATTTTATTGTTTTTGTTTGCTCTTTTATTAAAATTGATATTTCTTCTTTTTGTCACTTTTTTTCTCTTTTTGTTCCTATTTTTATTTATTCTTCAAATCAAATGATTTTTTAAATGTTAATAATATTTAGTTTTGTTTTTCCATTTATTTTGGTTGTTTTTATGTGCTCTTTTGTTAGAGTTTTTTTCGTTCTTCAATATAATTTTATGGTTTGAATTGTTTACACAATGATATAATCTTAGTAATTTATTTTTTAATATTTTTTTTCTTACTTGCTCTTCTGTTACAGGTTTGTTTTGATATGTTTCCGGACAATTCAATAATTTTATTATAAACCAAATGATTATAATAGTTATATTCATAATGATAATAATACTAATTTTTCTTTTGTCCTTTAATGATTTTTATTTATTTTTCAAATTGAATAATATTTTTTGACGCTACTAATATATTTTTTTAAATTAATATTATTATTAAACGCAAAAAATTATCTGATAAATAATATTTTTAACATTACTTATCATAAATTCTGTCCAGGCTAATTATTTTAGTCAACTGTACAACATTATATATATAAAAAACACTCACCATTTGTTTTTTACATTTAAAAAAAAAATAGTTCTCCCTGCGATGGAACGTAGGGCCAATGTCTCGTATATTCTATTACATCTAAGAAATACAAGATTTGTGTAGGCAATTATGACACCTTTGCTTGGTCATGGATCAAGTAATGTTGAGGATTAAGGACTTGATGAAGTCATATATCTTCAGTGCAATTGCTGGTAAAGAGGGTAGTTATAATTTATGGTTTTCTTAAAGTCCCCAAATAAGAAGTTGAGGATCAATACTTAATTAATATATGATTGTTGTGTGTAAGACAAATACATTACAGCAGATAACCATGGTAGAGAACAATTTGCAAACTTTGAATGACCTGTAATTTATCAATAATTAAGTAATTTTTAATTTAATGTATTCATCTGTTTCCATCCACAGACTCTTAAATTTTTATTTCAGAATCATTGAGCTGTCCTTGTTTTGTATAAATTGATTGAGAGGTGTTTGAAATAACACGTGGCTTTCATTTTTGATGATATCTCTTTCTGGTCCCCGCAACCGACCCCATCTATCAAGAACTGGCTTGTAACCAACCATTCGAAAACATTCATTGAATGCTTACGTCACACGGGAGACTGTCTTTTCTTCTGAAAGTGATTGATCGCTCGATCTCCTATTCAAACTTGAGTTTGTTTTACAGTGAAAGAGAGTTTGTTTTTGATTATTAATTACCATGCATGGCTACCTGATTAGATCTCAACAGGGGCTGACTAATTTTTGATGAATATATACAGTCCAATATGAATGCACTAAAATCCCAATCTTTCCCCTATATCATAGACCCAAATTCATGCGATGTGGATAATGATTTTGAGGAACTAAGCAAACACTTGTATAGGTGGGATTTGCGAACAACTCTTGTAGGAACAAAGCTTAAAAATAAAAAATACGCACGCACGCTGGATAGAGTCTTTCACGGGTGGGATTTAGGATCTGTTTGATATTACGATTATTCTGTGATGAGTCTCAACCACAGGTTATACTGCAGAGCCAGACAACCACTTAGCTTATTCGAGAAATCAGCAGGAATATTAATTAGCGGCACAAGAAATTCGGCAACGATGAAAAAGCTCGGAACAACCTGCAGTCTTATAATGTAGCTAGCATCAACAGCAGCACCATTCTAGGGGTAAGAAAATAAATGGGGAGGACCCCGTCAAAGTTATATTTTCAGTACAGGCTTTGCTTTAAAGTATCCTAATCCCTAGAAACTTTGGCTTGTTTAATATCCAAGCATTTGCCATAACGTTGAATTAGGTAAACCCCCCAAAGTTGTCACCTTTTAAGATGATCTACCTTGTTTTTTTTTATCTTGTCCATGAAAAACTGGCTGCCCTGTAAATGATAAACATGCCTGTGATCTTATCCACAAGCACACTAATCTAACATATAAAACACGAAAGATCTACAAAATGTCCTTGTCATCAAGTGCTTCAAAGTGGAATCAAACAATCCATCAACCCCACATAGGATTCTAACCCATCACATTATATGTTTGTCATTTTATTATATTCAAAGATGCAGTACAGGGAGCTTGGCTTCGAGGAAGGATGGGTCACGTAAGTGGGGTACATAGGAAGATTAGAGCATCTCCAGCGGCATGTCAAATTGAAGAGGCAAAAATATAAAAATAATATTTTAACAATTTTGAGTACTTTTCAGCACTCCAGCGGGAGTGCCAAAAGGGGAGGTAAAAATACCTCCCCCTTCCCGAGCTGCTATTTGTAGCAGCTCGGGACATGGAGCTAAAAAAGGTGGCCCCACCTTGGGGCCACCTTTTATATATATTATAATATATATATATATATAAAATGTAATATATATATTAGAAAATAATATAATTATATCAAAAATATTTATTTTTATTTACAAATACCTTAACAAGAGAGTAAAAATTTATATATAAAATTAATAATTATAGTGTTGGAGGGCTTTTTAAAAACAATTATTTAATTATATAACTTACTCCTATTAATCGTATAATCAATGTAATATATATATTAGAAAATAATATAATTATATCAAAAATATTTATTTTTATTTACAAATACCTTAACAAGAAATATATAAAATTAATAATTATATTGTTGGAGGGTTTTTTAAAAGCAATTATTTAATTATATAATTTACTCTTATTAATTGTATAATTAATTGCATGATTAAACTACATACAAAATAATTGCACTATATTTAAAATAATATAAAAATAAATGGCTCTCCAAAATAGCTTTTATCACTGGAGCACACATCAACAAAAATATCATTTTTACACTATTCAAAGTGCCATTTTAGAGATTTACCTCTCCAAAATGACACTCCCCACTGGAGATGCTATTAAATAAGAGATAAAAGAGGCTCTAAGCTATGGGCTCAAATGAATTGTGCGACCGAAGCGTCCGAGCAGAGCAGCCATCAAAAAGATTTTCTTTCTTTTATACATTTCTTGGCCAGCTTTTGGCTACATTGCTTAGGTACATTGAAATTCTCTCACTGTATGGTAGCTTATCTAAAATATACACGTGCATTATTTATATTTGACTATTTGTAGTTCAAGTTATTTTTTAGAATGTTTTTTTGAAAAAAATGCAAATGTGATGATATTTTATTTTTTAAAAAATTATTTTTGATATGAAAATATAAGAACATCTAAAAAAATTAAAAATATTTATATTTGACCATTTGTAGTTCAAGTTATTTTTTAAAATGATTTAAAAAAATGCAAACATGATGATTTTTTAGTTTTTTAAAAACTATTTTTGATATGAAAACATAAAAATATAAAAAAATCTAAAATATTTATATTTAACCATTTGTAGTTCAAGTTATTTTTTAAAATGATTTAAAAAAAAATGCAAACATGATGATTTTTTAGTTTTTTAAAAATTATTTTTGATAAGAAAACATAAAAATATCAAAAAAAATTTAATTTAATATAAAAAAAAAAGCAAAGAAGGGCAGTAGGAGAGATAGTAAAGGGTTGATTAGCACAGGGGTTCATGAATGATTAGTGACGCAGAATATGCGCGGAGCAAATAGGAAAGTGCTGGACACCAGCACGCTACTTTTTACCAGTATGACTGACTGACTTTACACAGTAGACAGACCCACCCCCACCACCCATATTTTTTTAAAAAATAAAATAAAAAAAAATAAAAAAATAAATAAAGCTCCAAGCAAAAACCGAACATCCTATGCCTGCAATTGTTTCACAACCACGACAACATCATCGTAATAATAGAAAACATGAAATACATATCCAGTTCAACAATTTCATTCCAGTACAAGCACTCTGGAGCATAAAATAGTTTGTAAATCAAAGAGGCTTGGAAAAAGGAGACACCAAACTTGTCATTAACAAAACAATTAATAATAAACAAAAAAGTAACCATCTCATAAATACCATAACTTTTGTACATCTTCAACTCCTAAACACTACCAAAGTACAAAGAAAATAAAAGAGTAACTAATACATAACAACACCAAAAAAACCCATTAAACAGAGCATAACACTACAAAATCCCTAATTTTTGAAATCAACCTCTTTTAGGCCAAACTACCTAACCTCTCAATTTGCTTTCTCAACATAACATTTAAACACCGTTTCCAGATCAGGAGGAGTAAAGAACTCCCTAGCACCATTGTAGTTACACCTTGAAGACGGCCGCCGCTTCCTTGGAGCAGGCGGGCATGGCAATCTCTCTGGTATTCTTGCCTCTTTGGCTGTTGGCGTAGTAGAAGACTCCTCCTGTTCGTCGCCATCGCAACCTTTCACTCTTGATTTCGTGTTCACCGGCTTCAGTGAAGTCCTTATTGCTATTCCGGCGATCACCCATTTCTTCCCTTCAGAGTCCAAACCGGAATCCACCTGTGTCTTCTTGGAAAAACCCATGGCTGGTTAGAACCAAAACCAACAGAAGGGAGAGAAGCTATGCTAAGTAGAAGAGGAATAAGAGGAATAAGAGGAAAGGGTCTTTGGATACTACTATTATTTTTTTAGAGCGAGAGAGAGAGAGTGAATGAAGAGAAAATTGGCTTTGAAAGAAAGAGAGAAAAAGAGATTTTTAAGGGAAAATTAATTCTCGAAAGAGAAAAGGGGAGATTTTATATACTTCACCTGACTAGACCGAAATAAAGCGAGGAGAAAGGGCGGCTGCCCGGAATTATTACGGGCAGATAAAACCGAGTGAAATTGATTTTGGCGCCAAATATTCGTGCTTTGATTATCAACGGCTCCTTTTCCCGCTCTCTATTTTTCTTTCCCTGTTTTTTCTCTTCCGGTTTTGACATCTCTATAATGTCGATTTTGGGAGTAACGTTGCCAAGTCAGGGTCAGGGAGAGTCGTGGCTTCAAAAATATTCTAAAAGAAGCGCAGAATATACTCTTTCTTCCACGAAAACAAATAGTTTTGGCGTGACTTTCTTTGATAGGAAACGTTTATACAAGGTGTAGATTTGAACTCAATTTCCTTTTGATTATGGGTTTTGGAACCATTTTTTTAGCTGTTATGTATATGTTTGATTAAGTATTTAGGGTGTTAGAATATAGTTAAAAAGGATCTTTTCTTGGTCTGGAACAAACCAGTTTAATCATGTCATTGAAATCAAGGAAGTGCAGGAGGTACTGCGTCGCCTGCTATTATTTTTCGAAGCTTTAAGGAGCGGATGACCTGTCATACATCCCTTAATAAAAAACACAAGGCTCTCTTTTATATAAATCTTAATTTGTCCCCAATGTCTCTAACAATGCTTTATCATTTTAATAAGTGTCACAACACTTTATTTTTCACTCTTAACATAAACATATATTTTTAATTTTCCTAAATCATAATTTAACCAATTTCATTTCAAGGTTTAATTTATTTGTTATTTTATATTTAGCAAGGAGTTTACTAGAGTAACCTCCATATTTGTAAATAAAAACCCGCACATAAAAAAATGTGCTGAAGTTAATGAATATTAAGAATGTAATTGATGAGTACAAGGGTTCAATTGAACAAATTCACAGTTTAGTTGACAAAACATGAAATTGAAAACAATAATAAAGAGCTAAAAGTTTAGTAAAGAGAAGGAACTTATGGGCAAATGTATAAATAAGAGAAATAATGGGGAAAATGTATAAAAAAAAGAAACAGTGGGGTCCAAAATGTATAAATAAGAAAGTAAAGGAGGGAGAGATGCAAATAAAGGAAATTATAGCCTTAAATAAAGAAGAAATCTTTAGGAATTCCAAAGTGTTGGGCGACCAAGGAAAGAAAAAAAGAGAGACTAAACCTTGTAAATGCATCACCCGAACTTAAAGAAAGGCTAGAATCAGCAATCTAAGCTTGTTACGAGGTGGTGTTAAGAGGAAAACATAGGGATTGACTAAAGAGAGGATACGGTTTGGGAAAAGAAAATAAAAAGGGGGAGGAAAACTGTGTTTCCAAGTTTTACTCCATCTTCTCTTTGAATAAAAGGTAATAAATTCTCTTAATAGTTAGTTTAATATGTTTTTATGTTTTTCTTGAATGATTGGGTTGCTAAAGTACGTTTTGGTTGAGGTTTATGTTGTGGTAGAGGTTTATGGGTTATGAGATTTGAATATGAAGTTGTATTTGGATGGTGAAATGTTGACATTTGATATAGATGGTGGATGGAAAAATAGGTTAGAAGAGAGAATTTCCATTTTAAAGAATGAATTTGAAGCGGTTGATGGGTTAATGTGAGTAAAAATAGGTTAGAAGAGAGAATTTCCATTATCATTTCCATTTTAAATGATAATTCATGAAGGAGTTATATGTTGATGAGTGCTGGAAATTATAGAAAAAGGCATGAGAAATAATAAAATACTTGTTAAATGTAGGAATGAAAAATAGATAATTTGTATTTCATTATGTTTTGGACCTTAAAATGATAGAAGTTGAGATAATTTTACTCATCAAAGTTTTAGACACAGCTGTTAACTTTCAAACCCAGCTGACCTTGAGTTACAAAACACTCGATATGAAATAAAAACCAACAACAGGTCTAAACTAAAGTCAGCAGGGGATGGCCATCATAGAAAACCGTGTTGGTGCAAGTGAGCTCATGAGCACTAAACAACATGGGATGACTACCATCACAAATATTTCAGATAGTGACTGGACCCTAGACATTTATGTAAGTGAATGTCTAAGTTTTTATTATTTTTATTACTATGCATGTTTGATACACAACTATTATTTGAACCGGTTTTCTAGTTTGGGACTAGTGCTTTATTAAATGGGTAATTGTGAAAATCTATTATTGTATTAATTGGAATTTTAACCCTAGATATTGGCTTAGTAAAAAAGAAAAATCATAAGTGTAGTGTAAGAAATTATTAAATACATTAAATTGTTAAATTTATATTATAGTGGTTTTATAAATTCGTATGCAGGTTCTTCTCATCAACATACATCCTAGTTAATATATTTGGTGTCGCTTTTGTGTATTCATGTAGGTTAATGAAGTAATAGAGAAATCCCATTCTGGAATGTATTTACCATATATATTTTAACTGGTGTGTGTAAAATTACATTTTTTAGTAAGTTAAGATGTACAAGGAAAAATAATAAGAGGGGCATACCCCAAGAAATACAATGAATCCATTATTCTGATTCAAAAGTCACGAAGACTATAATATTAGGGCAAGCAAACTACAAGAAAGATAAAGAAACTAAACAAATTGTTGTTATCCACAGCCTGATCTTAAGAGAATTTACTCGACCAAACTCATGCAGTCACTATGTTTTAGCTGGTTAGTAATACAGGAGACCCACGAGTATATAACTGGTAAAGAGCCCAACCTGAAACCCAAGACATCTAATAGAGATGTGTTCAAATCATCATCCACAACTGATAAGAAAACATGAATCTTCTTTGGGTTTATCACCAGCCTTGATAGCACAACAAATTCATCCACAGCCATCCTTACTACAATTGAATTCGTGTCTGCCTGACATAATATTATAAGATCACCAACAAAGCATAGACGAGTAAGACTCTCTTTGACCTTTCCAATAATAATGGTATCTTGGATCCTAAATAGCCTTTCTAAGGATACCCCAAGCCCTCCATAGCCAGCACAAACAAATAAAAAGACTTTGGATCACCCTGCTAGATACCCCTTCCTAGCTAAAAAACCCTATGCAACTCTCCATTCATAGTCATTGAGAAATGTACAGTGTGATAGAGAATAATACAAATTATATTATGAGACTTCACCTAACAGCTTAAATTTTTAGGTGAGTTAGTTCCTTAATATGGTATCAGAGCCTTGTTGACCCAGCGGTCACGAGTTCGAATGTCACCACCCTCATTCTATTTGATAAAAAATTAAGCACAAGGTAGTGTGAGTGCAAGTTTCAAGCCCAAAGAGCTTTCACTAAAGGGAGTGTGTTAGAGAATAATATAAATCATATTCTAGGACCTCACCTAACAGCTTAAGCTTTTAGGTGAGTTGGTTCCTAAACACAGTGGACATACAAACCTCAATCTATCTAGTCATGAAGTTAGGGACTATAATAGTCTCAAACCAAGAGGATGAATTCCCATTTAACTATATCAAAAGCTTTCTTGATTTCTATTTTCAAAGAGCATTTAGACAGTATCAGGTGAATGATAGTTATGCATGAACTTTCATGTCAACAAAATGGCATTTGATATATGTCTCTCATGCATAAAAGTAGTTTGGGAAGGACCGATAACATCAGACAATATCAACTATAACCTGCTCTCAATGACTTTAAATATGCACTTATACATCACATTACAACAAGATATAGGATTTAAATAATTTATAGTAACAAGATTATCTTTTTTTGACACCAAAGCTAACCTAGTAACATTAACACATCTAAGCAGAATACAGAATTCAAAGAAATCACATTACAACAATAAGATCACTATCAAGAATTCCTTCACTCTTTTTGAAAAACAATGAAGCATAGTCATCAGGGCCTAATGCTTTGTAATCTGGTATGGAGAATAAACCCTCCCTAATCTTATATTCTGTAATAACAATCTCTATATTAGGTAGCATATCAGGTAAAATACGACCAGAAAAGTACCTAGAGGTATCAGCTGGGGGAAGGAAGGGGGTTGACCAAAGATAACAAGCCCTGAAAATATCTAACTACTAACTAACCTAAATCCTTCTGATCTATCACTTGAGCTCTTGTCTCATCAGTCAGACCATGAATCATTGATCTGTAGCAAAATTTGGTGTTTCTATCACCTTGGTTTATCCACAAAACTCGAGATCTCTGCTTATAAATAGTTGTTTTATCTTTACATAACTAAGCATATTATCTGTAGACATAGGAGACCCATCAAGTAGAATCTTTAGCTTACGCTTTAACAAACTTAATCTTTTAGTGATTATGCTAGACGTCCTTAACAATTCGCAAGAAACCATCTCTATTAGCCTAAACAGGAGTATGCTAGACATCCTTAACACTTCTCAAGAAATCATCTCTATTAGCCTAAACATTTAAGAACTTAAAGGAAGTTTTTACCTTGGGAATTGATGTACCAACCTTCACCACCACAACATTGTGATCTGCATGCTTTATAGGCAAGAATCATGAACAAGTAGTCGACCAAGTAGTGAACTAGGTAGATTGCCAAAAACTTAATCTAGCTTCTCTAAAATAGTTCTTGCATGTTGCGATGTTGCGGTCGCACAAATTAATTATCCTAGCTTAAAACACAGCATATAAAATAATATAGAGCAAGCGAGGGGTCGATCTCACGAGGAAGGTTAAAGCCAAATTTTTATGTTATATGATATGCAATTTGGGTGGGGTTTTTTGGAAGTTGTCTAGGCTAAAGCAAAAGAAAAATATAAAGTGAAAATTAAATAAACCAGAATTTATCAAGAAAACAAACCTGGGTCGCAAGTAAACATCCACCTACAGAAATCAAAATTGATCATGGAAATAAAGCACCAATTTATATTCTGAATATTTATCTCTTCTTAACATTGGTTAGTGAGCAGATCCGCTGGATAACTTACCCTAACTATCAAACAAACACAGCATCCGCACTAATAATTGAATTCAATGGCAACCTTAATAACTAGATAAGCTGATTAATCAAGAAAACATTATTGTCCGCAATCTATGTTTGATTTGATTGAATGTTCAATCTAATATTAATAATGTATATCCGTCACAATTATTAAACTCAATTACTTCACAAGTTCATAAACCTCAACTTCGGTTCTAATATTAAACTTAGCAATAAATTGTCTATAATAATAACTTAGAGTTCACTCTAGCAATTCAAATAAATAGTCATAGAAAAAATAAGTATAGGAGAACAAACATATTCATCAAATAAACTGAAAAGAAAAGGTAAGATAGATCTCATATTTTTTTAAATCCAAAAGTTTCTGTGTCCTTGCAACAAGAAAAAGATTTTAGTCGTGCATGTTTGTTGAACAACTAATCAAAAAGAAAGAATAAAACATGATTTTGAGTTTGTAGAGGAGAAGAGGTGTTTTTTTTTAATCTTCTTCTGGCCATCTCCTTCCCTTTTTCCTCTTTCTTTTTATATGCTAAGAAACCATAGTCTCTACTTTACAAAATAGTCCCATAAGTTGAAAATTTACATTGAAGTACTTCAATAACTATTTTCCTAAAAAAGAGAAATAACCTTGCATGAAATCTTCAAGCTTTGACATAGAGGAGCTAAATTTCCGAGATAAAAACTTGGATGTCGGTTTAGATGCTTAGGAACGTAATTTGGACTCATTTCTTCACGAAACCTATTTGTTAATAGAATTCAGGTGTCATCTTGGAAAAATCATATCTACATCATATGAAATCATTTTTGTCTGATATTGGTAGATTTGATAGGTATTTGAGTAAGGAATCTAACAAAATTGTGTTTACATCAATTGGACTTCTATAGCTCCATTATTTATAGTTGGAATGGCCAAAAGTCAACTTTGATATATTGTGAGATTTGACTATGAAGGCTGCGATTTTCTTGCCTTAGATTTGAAGAAAGGTATGATGTTAGATTTTTAATGCTACTGGAATAACTTCATTTCAACCTCTATAGCTCACGCTCTGCACAAGACATTGACTGACGGTCAAATCTGCTACTCACCTCTAATTTACTCCTTTTTGCATCTTTCATCCAAAAGTCCTTCAAAACATAAAACAAAGAATATCAATACATTTTATATATAAAACACAGGCAAAATTCTATTTAAATATGAGTGAAACTATCGAATAATATGGTTACATCAAATACCCCCACACTTAACTCTTGCTAGTCCTTGAGAAAGGATATATAAAATCAAATTGAAAATAACTATGACCATTCGTTTAATCTCCCATCAATGTCCAAGAATATATGCATTATAAACGAAAATACATTCCAGAAGGATAAAGAGTATTTCATGAATTAATTTCCATGGAAACTTCAAAGCTCAATCAGTCATCTGGATTTAAATGAAAGCTATGTCATGCCAAAATGATATGTCTTCGCATTGATACACACTCCAACACTCATTTGTTTAAGTTTTATGTGTTTAAATCTCTCAAATTCAATCAATGAATATATTCTACCATAAACTTGCTCTTCAATCTCATCTCCATTACTACCATATTACAAACAATGCATGAATCAAAAGGTCTTACTTTTCGGTTGTAATGGGGCTAAGGTTAAGGTGAGGTAAAAGAAAGTAAAAGAAAAGGTTAAAACCAAAGGAAGTAGAGCATTATGAAAAATGATATTTTAAACAAAATATTCCATCAAAGCACATAAATTTTCCATCTTTAATCACCAATGCTCAACTTCTTTTGATTTCAAGGTCTTTCAATGATGCAACTATATTATTTGATATTTTCACCCACATTTACCTAGTGTTTTGCCTATGTTTTGTGTATAAATTACCTTGATATTCTTTGGTTTATGTTTTGATAGCATTTTTGGATGAAAGATGCAAAAAGGAGGTAACTAGAGGTGATTGACAAATTTGACCTTAAGACGATGTTTTGTGCAGAGCAAAGTGATTCAAGTGACATTAGAAAGATAACATCCATACCTTTTTGGATATACAATACAAGAAAAATAAACAAACAAAGAGCATTGAAATATCAACCTTCAAAGTCAAATCTCAAAATCTTCCAATGTTGACCTTTGTCCATTCCGATTTGAATATCTCAAGCTAAAGACGTCCAATTTATGTGAACACAATTGTGTTGGAATTTATATCAATGCTCCAAATTACAATAAAAAATGATGTCATATGAGTGCTATATGAATTTTGCAAGATAACAATTGAATTCTGTCAGCAAACAAGTTTCATGAAAAAACGAGTTCCAATTACTTTTCAAAGCGTCTAAACCGGGATCTAACTTTTTATTTCAGATATTCAGCTCCTCGAAGTCAAAGCTTGAAGATTTCACGCAAGGTTATTTTTCTTTCTTAGAAAAATAGTTATTGAGGTACTTAAATGTGAATTGTCAACTTAAGGGAGGACTATTTTGTATTTTAAAGACTAGGGTTTCCTATGTGGTATAAAAAGAAAGAGCAAAAAAAGCCAGCTAGCCAGCAATCCAACAGAAGAAAAACAAAAATCTTCCTCCTCCAAACCTAAAATCATGCATTCTTCCATCTTTTGGAGTAGTTGTTCTATAGATATGCAAGGCTAACTTCATCTTTCTAGTTGCAAGGACACAAAAACCTTTGGATTTTAAGAACCATGAGATTTATTCTTCCCTTTATTTTGAGTTTGTATTATGAATGAGTATGCTTGTTTTCCTATGCAAATTTCCTATGATCGTTTATCGTAATTGCTTGAGCGGATTCTAAGCTATTATTGTGAACAATTTATTGCTAAGATAGATGTCAAAACAAGAGTTGTGAGATCTAGACTTGTGAAGCAACTAAGCTTAATAATTATGGCGGATACACGTTATTAACCTTTGAGAGAACACTCAAGAACATAAATTACAAGCTACAGACAACTTGATTGTGTTAAAATTAAGGAATTTATCTAGTTCTTAATGTTGTCATTGAACTAAATCATTAATACAGACATTGTGATTGTTTGTTGGTTACAGTTAGTTATACGTTGGAACCATTAATTAACCAAAGTTAAGGAAGGATAAAATTTCAGAATATGAATTGAAGTTTCATTTCAAGGATCGGTTCTAATTTCCCTAGGTGGATGTTACTTATAACCCAGGATTGTTTTCTTGATATGTTTTGGTTTTAATTCATTGTTTTAATTGCAACCATAGTTTAGATAATTTAGATAATCACAAACCAACCTCCCCCCCAATTGCATAACATATAGCACAAAAATCTGAAATAAAACGTCCTCGTAGGATCGACCCCTTGCTTGCTCTATACTATCTTATGTGATTTGTTTTAAGCTAGGATAATTAACTTGTGCGATAGTGACATCGCAACAAATTTTGGCGTTGTTGTTGGGGATGTGATTTTAGTTGATTCTTGTATTGTGCTGTGATTTATTCTAATTGCTATGACTGTTATTTATTCTTTAAAAAAAGAGAGAAAACAGATTTTTGCTTGCAAGGTACTGTTCAAAACAATTTTTTTTGATGAAATTAGGTATCGACCTTTTGTTTCCTGAAGGGAAACGACGTTCTGAGTAGAATTAGTTTTCATTGGCTTTTAGCCACACCCTATCGAGGCCAAATTCCATTGTTTTCTAGGGCTTTTGGACACTTTTAGCTTTACAATGTAGGATTCTCGTGCCTATTGCATTGTTTTTGATCTCTTATGTGCTTGATTTCTTTTGAGTTTTCTTTACGATTTATGCATACGCCCCGTTCTGCTAACCAGAGTGGTAAAGTGAAGGTTGACCTCGAAAAAGAAAACACTTTATGCAGGTTATAAAAGAAGCTTGTGTCAACATCATGGTTGGTGCATGACAACAAACACTCAAGGAGTTTGCTGCTCCTAGCGTGGAAAACCAACCATTATGCATAAACATAGACAGTAATGTGAACTTTGAAGTCAAATCTGGTTTTATACATTTTGCTACCAACATTCAATGGTCTTGCAGGAGAAGATCCTCATACTCATCTCAAGGAGTTCCATATGGTTTGTGTTGGCATGAAACCGAATGGAATTGACGAGGAACAAGTTAAGTTGAAAGCTTTCCCTTTCTCTTTTAAAGGGTCAGAATACGCATGACTTTTTTCTATTCTCCCAGGTTCCATTGGCACTTGGAATGGCATGAAGAAGATCTTCCTTGAAAAGTATTTCTAGCATCTCAATTTGCCAACATAAGAAAAGAAATATGTGGGATTCGACAATCTCATAGAGAGACACTCGCTGAGTATTGGGAAAGATTTGAGCCATTGTGGATTCAATGACCTCATCATCAAATATCCGATCAACTGCTTATTCAATATTTCTATGAAGGATTGATGCCTACTGACCATAGTATCATTGATTTAGCAATTGGAGGGGCATTGGTAGATAAGACGCTCGAGACTGCACACCAATTAATCTCAAACATGGCAGCCAACTCAAAACAGTTTGGCACCTTAGGAGACTTCTTAAACAAACGAGTGAATGTGGTAAGTATTTATAACCTTGAGAATAAAGTTAATGATCTTACTTCTATTGTGTGTTCTTTGGCTTGTGGAAATGTACACAGGTGAAAGTTTGTAGCATATGCTCAATACAAGGACATACTTTAGATATGTCCCCAACAATGCAAGAAGATTACATTGAACAAACGAATACAATTGATGGAACATTCAATAGACAACCCCAACGTAAATGTGATACCTTTTCTAACATGTACAATCCCGGATGGAGAGATCATCCCAACTTACTCTACGAAAACCCACCTTAACAAGGCAATTAAGGCAGATAGTTCCATTCCTATGGATTTTAGCCCCAACAAAATTATCTAGCAAGACAACCTTCTCAATTCACCAACTCCAATGTTATGGGGTCATCATCCAATGATGATCTTCGTGAGATGATGAAAACTTTGGCTTCTAAAATTGTGACTTTGCAGCAAAAGGTCTTGTCTTTTCAACAGAAAACAAGGTCAAGTATTCACAACTTGGAGAAGCAAAGAGGGCAAATAGCTTCAAGTGTGGGGAAATTGGAAACACAAATGAATGGAAAATTGCCCTCCCAAGCATTGAATCCAAAAGAGAATGTAGTGCAATCATGCTACGAAGTGGGAAAGAGCTTGGAGAAAAAAAGTCAAAACAAGTTGAGATGGAGGAAGAAGAAGAAACCGAATTGAGTAGTAAGAAGAAACCTACTCCTCAACAAACTAAGACAACGACAACCACTCCAAAGGTAACTCCTCACTCAATGAATTCCAATTTTAAAAAAATTTCACCCTTTACTGTGAGTTCTTCTAGGTCTAAGAAAGAAGACAAAGAAAAAGAGATCTTAGAGGTTTTCAAGAAAGTGGAACTCAACATTCCTTTGATTGATGCTATCAAGTAAATTCCCAAGTATGCTAAATTTTTGAAGGAGTTGTGCACTACCAGAAGACCTTACAAACTGAAAGGTCATGAAATGGTAAGTATGGGTGAAATTTTATATGTTGTTGTTCAAAAAAATATGTCTTTGAAGCAAAAAGAGCCATATGTGTTTACTATCCCAAGTGTTATTGGCAATGCTAGTTTTAAAAGGGCTTTATGCAATTTAGGTGCATCCATTAGTGTTATGCCTAAACATGTTTATGATTCTCTTAGTTTAGAGCCTCTGAATAAAACTAGCATTGTAATACAACTTGCGAATCGTAGTTTTGTTTACCCACTTGATGTGATAGAATATGTTCTAGTCCAGATTGATAGTTTGGTAATTCCATATGACTTTTATATTCTTGATATGGAACATGATTCTTGTGATTCCTATATTGTTTGGGAGACCATTCTTGAAAACTACTAATATAAAAAATGATTGTGGTAAAGATACTATGTCTATGAAGGTAGGAGATGAAAAAATTAAATTAAATTTTCATGATGCAATGAAATATCCTTATAAAAATGTTTATTCTATCACATGTTATGACCATGTTGATAATTGTGTGCAGCAAGTTTGTGATTTTGTTTGTAAGGATGGATTAAGCGTAGCTTTGAGCTATGACTATGATTTTACCCAATTAGAGGAGATGTAGAGGCACACACGTGTTCCCTAAAATGTGCACGAAGCAGCCTTGGCTTTGCAAACCGTTCCTATGGTAATGTCTTTGTTGATTTAGTACTTTCATAGAAAAAGCTTTCGCCATCTATTTTACTAGCCCCTAAGTTAGAATTGAAACCTTTGTCTTATAATTTGAAGTATATATTCAATGGAGACAACAATACACTTCCTGTTATCATAGCAAAAGGTTTAACAAATGCGTATGAGGGAAAACTTGTGAAGTTGTTATGTGATCACAAGACAACCATTGGATGGATTTTAGCTGACATCAAGGGTATTAGTCCTTCAATGTGTATGCATCATATATTATTAGAGGATAATATGAAACCAACAAGGAAAATGCAAAGGAGCTTAAACCCGCCTATGATGGAGGTCATGAAAGCTAAAATTTTGAAACTGTTAGATGCAAGAGTCATTTACCCCATCACAGACAATAAATGGGTGGCGCCAATCCATATGGTGCCCAAAAATACTGGAATCACGTGGTTGAAAACATAAATGATGAATTCATTCTTACCTACATCTCAAGTGGATGGATAATCTATTTTGATTATAGAAAGCTTAATCTTTCTACATGTAAAGATCATTTCCCGTTACCATTCATAGACTAAATGCTTGAACGTCTGGAAGGTAAGTCTTTTTATTGATTTCTTGATGGATATAGTGGATACAATCAGATTGTTATTAATCTTAAGGATCAACAAAAAAACTATGTTTACATGTCCATTTGGTACATATGCATATAAAAGAATGCTCTTTTGATGCGATCCAACCATCAAAGTATCCATTGGAGGTTCCAATTGGTCCAGTTACTAGGCTTAGGGCTAAGAAGTTCAAAGAAGCTTTCAATGGACTTCTTCAAGATACATGGGCTAAGGTGGACTTCAAGAGGATTTGTAATAATAAAGAGCAAGCCTTGATTAATCTCATTCATGTTCAAGAAAGGCTTGTTGGTGGAACCAAGACCATTACACAAGGATTGGGAGAAGAAGACTAGATTCGGACAGTTTGACCTTTGGTTACTCTCTTAGTCATAACTGGAGCTAAAGATCGAATTTTGATGTGATTCTAGTTGGGATGGAAACTAGACTTAAATACCTTTCCAACGGTATATGGAATGACTTCTAATTCATTAAGACAAGAGATAACCATCCGTTTTAAGTTGGGTCTTGCTGGTGCCCGACAAAATGCGGAAACAACGAACTTGTCTTATTTAATTAGTTGGGCTATCAAATTTTAATTATTTTGAGAGGAGACAATTTGTTTGGGTTTCTAGACTTGTTTATTTGTTTATTTTAATTAGTTTGGGCTAGTTTTAGCTTGGGTTGATTATTATTTATTTTGGGCTTATGTGAGACCCATTAGGGAAACTAGGGTTTTGGGTTGGAGTATAAATACTCTTTAGGAATAATGTTAGGCAACTTTTTGAACAATATTTTCTAGCATTGTAGCCGTCTTTGGTTGCTTCATCTTGGTTCTTGATTGAACTTTTCAACTCTTCAAAGAATTGACCATTCTTTGTTGTGAATTTATACTTCCTTTGCTCGTCTCCAGGTGTAGGCGTCGTGATCGAGTTGGTTTATAGTCTTGTTGCCTTGGAGCAAGTCTTCCATTGTGATAAGCTCATTCAATTCTCAACAAACTTGGGTTAGATTGATCTTGGGGTCGCGAATACCATTAAATTCCGCTAGGGTTCGCATCAGTTGGTATCAGAGCTAATCTAATCACAGGTTATATCCTTCAATTTGAGTTTTTATTGTTTCCTGTTTTGTTTTTGATAGATTCGGCCACCAAAAAAAAAAATAGGGATCTTGTTATTGCTTTGTTGAACACTTAATCATAAGTTAGTGTTCTTGCCAAAATATATAAATATATAGATAAAAAAAAGGGTGCTTGATCTTGAAATCTTGATTGTTGCTACATAGAAAAAAAAACAAAAAAGAAGAAAAAAGAGAAAAGAAAAAGAGAAAAGAAAAAAAGAAGAAGAAAAATCACTTTTATTGTTGTTGTTTTGGCCGAATACATGTTTGAGAAAACCTTGAGCATTGGGAAATTAGTTAGTCTTCCACTTAGTAGTCTTGTTTGTGTGCCTTGAAAATTTGGGTAGTTTAGTTGATTTTTTTTTTGAGTTGCTGGAATTTTCTTGATAATTCAAAATTATTTCGCTCTTTTCTGATTTTTTTTTGTTCGTGTCTTCAAATCGTCATATTATTCATACAAATTTGCATTGCTATTCGTGAATTTGTCATCGAGTTTTGTTTTGTTAGTTTCGTAATTTCTTGCTTCTAGAGTCTATATCAAATTTATAAGTTCATTGCTTAGTTGGTTGCTTTTTCTGGATTGTTGCTAAGTGATCTCAAGAACTAAAAAAAGGCAATTTGAGTGGAAAAAGGCATAGGGAGCATATTCGAGTGAAAAACCTATAAATTTTTGTGAAACACGAGTGTGTGAGGTGATTTTTTTTTATTGCTAAAGATTTTCGTGCAGGTTTCAAAAAAAAAAGTCTTCTAATAGTGTGCCACAGAAGATCGGTGAAATCCAAGAAGATGGGATTTCGAGAATGCAACATCAGATGGAATTTATGTTTGGTGAGCTAATGAATAGGATTGAAAAATTAGAGACTAGGTCTGATGGAGGACGAAGTAAAAGGGGTAGAGAAGCTAGGAAAAAGGAGAGTGTTGCTGGAAACTCTGCAGATGAAGCCAAGGATGATCTTAACCATAGTGGTGGGTTCCATACACATAGGGGAGAGAGGTATGAGAATCGGCCAAGGAGGGGACATATTCGGCCACATAGGGATTTTGAGCATAGAGGGGATTTTGATGATTTGGGAGATATAGACCGAAATTTGGGTAGTATTAAGTTAAAAATCCCAGCCTTTAAGGGAAAAACTGATCTGGAAGCTTATTTAGATTGGGAAAAAAAGGTGGAGATGATTTTTGACATCCATAGGTACTCTGAAGAAAAGAAGGTTAAGTTAGCTGTAGTGGAGTTTACTGACTATGTCATGGTTTGGTGGGAGAGATTGGTGGTAGAAAGAAGAAGGAATAGAGAAAGACCAGTCAGCACATGGGAGGAGTTGAAAACAATAATAAAGAAGAGGTATGTTCCTAAACATTATTATCGGGAGTTGTTTAATCGTTTACAAATGATTACACAGGGTAATAAGAGTGTGGAGGAGTATTAGAAAGAATTAGAGGTGGCTATGATTAGAGCTAATGTTAATGAAGATGAGGAAGTTACGATGTCTAGGTTTTTGAATGGCTTGAATAGAGACATAGCTAATGTTGTGGAGTTGCAATCATATGTTGATTTGGAGGAGTTAGTACACTTATCCATTAAGGTTGAAGGACAGTTGAAAAGGAAGGGTAATACACTAGGAACACAAGAATCTAACTCATCTGAGTTAAAGAATGCCTCCTTATACACAAGTAAAATCATAGGCAAGTCAGAAAGATAGGCATGTTTAAGATCATTAGATTTTGCACAAAAAAAAAGGTGTTTCCCCACTTTTTCTACACACTCTTCTTTTCTCACCCTTCTTTCTTCTCTCCACTCATTTTCTCTCCACTGTTGGCCTTGTTTTCATTTTTTTGTTCTTGGCCATGACCCTCCCCTAATGTCCTAAGGGCCAAAACTTTGTTCCCTTTGGTTTTCAACTCATGGGTCACTTTCTTTTCTCTCTTCCTCACATCCTCACCATGTTGTTCAACTTGTTTTTCCATTTTGGCCAAATCTTTTTGTTCCTCCACTTTGGCCAAAACATGTTGCTCTTCTTCATAACCCTTCTTCAATTGAATTTGATCTTCATACACTTGCTTTGGTGAGAGTGGGGCAAGTGTATAAATCCTTCCATCCTTCTCTAATGAATACCTGTTCTTAAACCCATCGTGCTTGGCTTTTCTATCAAATTGTCAAGGCCTCCCTAGTAACAGATGAGTAGCATGCATAGGCACAACATCACATAACACTTTATCCTTATATTTGCCTACTGAAAAAGAAATCATCACCTGTCTATTCACCCTAACAACACCACATTCATTCAACCATTGGAGTTGATAAGGTCTCTCATGCTTTATGGTAATCAATCCCAACTTTCTAACCAAAGTAACACTAGCAACATTAGTACAACTACCACTATCAATGATCATACTACATACCTTATCGTTGATTAGGCATCTAGTATGGAAGATGTTCTCCCTTTGTTGCTCCACATCCTCCTCCTTAGTTTGAATACTAAGTGACTTTCTAACCACCAAAACTTTATCACCAACAGCATACTCTAAATTACTAGCATCCTCAAGTGGGGGCATGTCATCATAATCAGACTCCTCACTAGTGGACACAATCTCTCCATCATCCCTTAGAATCATAACTCGATGATTTGCACATTCTGATGCATAGTGTCCCAATCCTTGACACTTGAAACACATTATAGGAGCATAGTGTCCTATTCCAAAACTTGACATTCTGATGCATAATGTCCCAATCCCAATCAAATTGACTTTGTTCTAGCTGCATCTATACCAAATAGGCCGGCTTATAGGAGCAATCCTGAAGAGACTAAGGAACTTCAACAGCAAGTGGAGGAGTTGATGTCGAAAGGATACATTCGAGAGAGCATGAGTCCTTGTGCAGTTCCCGTGCTTCTTGTTCCAAAAAAGGACAAAACTTGGCGAATGTGTGTGGATTGTCGAGCCATCAATAACATCACTGTAAAGTATCAACATCCCATTCCTAGATTAGATGATATGTTGGATGAATTACATGGTTCTAAATTATTTTCGAAAATTGATTTGAAAAGTGGTTATCATCAAATTAGGATGAAAGAAGGGGATGAATGGAAAACTGCTTTTAAAACTAAATATGGTTTGTATGAGTGGTTGGTTATGCCTTTTGGACTTACTAATGCACCTAGTACTTTTATGAGATTGATGAATCATGTGTTGCGTGCTTTTATTGGTAAGTTTGTAGTCGTTTACTTTGATGATATCTTGATTTATAGTAAGGAGATTGATGAGCATATAAGTCATTTGAGACAAGTTCTTGATGTGCTTAGAAAAGAGTCCTTATATCCTAATTTGAAAAGGTGTGACTTGTGCATGGATAGGATTGTTTTTCTTGGATATGTGGTTAGTGCAAAAGGTATAGAAATGGATGAGGCTAAGGTTAAGACTATTCAAGAATGGCCTACACCAAAATCCATAACAGACGTTAGAAGTTTTCATGGTTTGGCTAGTTTTTATAGGAGATTTGTCAAAGACTTTAGTACGATAGCCTCTCCATTGACTGAAATTGTTAAGAAAACTATGGGTTTCAAGTGGGGAGAAGAACAAGAAAATGCTTTTATCTTGTTAAAATCAAAGTTGATTTCAGCACCTTTACTATCTTTACCTGATTTTAATAAAGCTTTTGAGATTGTTTATGGTTTTAACCCTTTGACACCATTAGATTTGATTCCATTACCTGTTGATGAAAGAGTTAGTTTCGATGGTAATCAAAAAGCACAGGTGGTGAAAGACCTCCATGCAAAGATTCGGCAACAAATAGAAAAGAAAAATGAACAATATGCAAACAAAGCCAATAGGGGACGAAAATTAGTGAGATTTGAACCAGGTGATTGGGTTTGGGTGCATATGAGGAAGGAAAGGTTTCCTATCAAAGTTGATGCCTCGAGGAGATGGTCCTTATCAGATCATAGAAAGGATTAATGATAATGCCTACAAAGTGGATCTACCAGGTGAGTATGGTGTAAGTGATACATTCAATGTTTCTGATATTTCTTCGTTTGATGTAGGTGATGATTCGAGGTCGAATACTTTTGAGGAGCGAGGGGATGATGCGATCCAACCATCAAAGTATCCATTGGAGGTTCCAGTTGGTCCAGTTACTAGGCTTAGGGCTAAGAAGTTCAAAGAAGCTTTCAATGGACTTCTTCAAGATACATGGGCTAAGGTGGACTTCAAGAGGATTTGTAATAATAAAGAGAAAGCCTTTATTAATCTCATTCATGTTCAAGAAAGGCTTGTTGGTGGAACCAAGACCATTACACAAGGATTGGGAGAAGAAGACTAGATTCGGACAGTTTGACCTTTGGTTACTCTCTTAGTCATAACTGGAGCTACAGATCGAATTTTGATGTGATTCTAGTTGGGATGGAAACTAGACTTAAATACCTTTCCAATGATATATGGAATGACTGCTAATTCATTAAGACAAGAGATAACCATCCGTTTTAAGTTGGGTCTTGCTGGTGCCCGACAAAATGCGGAAACAACGAACTTGTCTTATTTAATTAGTTGGGCTATCAAATTTTAATTATTTTGAGAGGAGACAATTTGTTTGGGTTTCTAGACTTGTTTATTTGTTTATTTTAATTAGTTTGGGCTAGTTTTAGCTTGGGTTGATTATTATTTATTTTGGGCTTATGTGAGACCCATTAGGGAAACTAGGGTTTTGGGTTGGAGTATAAATACTCTTTAGGAATAATGTTAGGCAACTTTTTGAACAATATTTTCCAGCATTGTAACCGTCTTTGGTTGCTTCATCTTGGTTCTTGATTTAACTTTTCAACTCTTCAAAGAATTGACCATTCTTTGTTGTGAATTTTTACTTCCTTTGCTCGTCTCCAGGTGTAGGCGTGGTGATCGAGTTGGTTTATAGTCTTGTTGCCTTGGAGCAAGTCTTTCACTGTGATAAGCTCATTCAATTATCAACAAACTTGGGTTAGATTGATCTTGGGGTCGCGAATACCATTAAATTCCGCTAAGGTTCGCATCACCTTTAGTCTCTATAATGCACTTGCAACTTCTCAAAGATGCACGATGTGTATTTTTTCTGACTATGTTGAAAGACTAATTAAGGTTTTCATGGATGATTTCACGGTGTATGATTATATTTTTGATAAATGTTTAGAAAATTTATCTTTCATCTTGGAAAGGTGCATTGAAACTAACCTTGTCTTGAACTATGAAAAATATTATTTTATGGTAGACCAAGGAATAGTTCTTGGGCATGTTGTGTCTTCACATGGATTGGAGGTTGATAAAGCTAAAATAGATGTTATTTCATCATTACCTTACCCCTCATGCATGAGGGAAGTTTGTTCTTTTCTTGGTCATGCAGGTTTCTATCGACGCTTGAAATTGTTTTTAAAAAAAGATTTCTCATAGATTATAGCACCCTTGTGCAAACTATTAGCCAAAAAAGTCGATTTTGTGTTTGATAAAACATGTAAAAATGTGTATGATGAGCTTAAAAGGTGTGTCACATCTGCCCCTACCAGCCAACCACCAAACTGGGATGAGCTTTTTGAGATAATGTGTGATGCGAGTGACTATGTGGTAGGGGCTATCCTTGGGAAAATAATTATTAAGAATTTGCATGTTATAGCCTATGCTTCCCAGACATTAGACAAAACACAATGCAATTACCATACAACTAAAAAGGAACTTTTTGGAAGTGGTGTTTGCTTTAGAAAAATTCAGGTCATATTTACTTGGTACAAAAGTAGCCATTTTCGCTGACCATGCACCTTTGAGGTATCTTTTGAAGAAAAATGAGTCCAAACCAAGATTGATTAGGTGGATCTTGCTTTTACAAGAATTTGATCTTGAAATCAAAGACAAAAAAAGTGTTGAAAATCATGTGGCTGATCACTTGAGCCGACTAATGACCAAGGATATACAAATTGAAACAATTAGAGAGACATTCCCTGATGAGTAGTTGTATGTGTTACATTCCTCTACAAGACGAGGTATGTTGATTTGGTGAACTATTTATCACCAAAGAATTCCCTCCAGGTTTGTCTACATCCTAAAAAGACAAGTTACGAGTTGATGCTAAATATTATTTCTAGGATATTCCTCATTTATGGAAATTGTGTGGAACAAGTAGTTAGGAGATGTGTACCGCAAGATGAATTTCATTCCATTCTCAATTTTTTTCATTCTGATTCTTGTGGTGGACATATTGGAACTAAAAGAATGGACCATAAAGTACTTGAAAGTGTTTTTTATTGGCCTTCTATTTTTAAGGATGCATATCATTTCTGCAAATCATGTGAAAATGTCAAAAATAGGTAATATCACTCATAAGAATCAAATTCCTTTAACAAATATTCTTGTAAGTAAAATTTTTGATGTTTGGGGTAGTGATTTTATGGGTCCATTTCCTTCTTCTTTTGGCAATCTTTATATCCTTTCGCTATTGATTATGTGTCCAAATGGATTGAGACAAAAACCACACAAACTAACGATGTGAAAGTTGTTGTAGATTTTTTTAGAACTCACATTTTTGACAGGTTTGGAATCCCTAAAGCTATCATTAGTAATCATGGCACTCATTTTTGCAATCATTCAATGGAAGCATTGTTACACAAATATCATGTGACTCATTGGACTTCTACAGCATACCTACCTTATACGAATGGCCAAGCTCAAATTTCAAATCAAGAAATCAAGTGCAAGAGTTGGAAGAGATACAACTTCACCTATACTTACCATTTCATGACCTTTCAGTTTGAAAGGTCTTTTGGTAGTGCACAACTCCAAAAATGTAGCATATTTGAGAATTTGCTTGATAACATCAATCAAAAGAATGTTGAGTTCCACTTTCTTGAAAACCTCTAAGATGTCTTTTTCTTTGTCTTCTTTCTTAGACCTAGAAGAATTCACAGTAAAGGGTGAAATTGTTTTAAAATTGGAATTCATTGAGTGAGGAGTTACCTTTAGAGTGGTTATCTTTACCTCGGTTTGTGAAGGGGTAGTAGGTTTCTTTTTGCTACTCAATTCCAGTTTCTATCTCCTCTTCTTCTTCCTCTAGCTCAATTTGTTTTGACTTTTCTTCTCCAAATTTTTTCCCACTTTGCAGCATGATTGCACTAACATTCTCTTTTGGATTCAATGCTTGGGAGGGCAATTTTCCATTCATTTGTGTTTTCAATTTCCCCACACTTGAAGCTATTTTCCCTATCTACTTCTCTAAGTTGTGAATACTTTACCTTGTTTTCTGTTGAAAAGACTTGACATTTTGCTGCAAGGTCATAGTGTTAGAAACCAAAGTTTCATCATCTCACGAAGATCATCACTGATGATGACCCCATAACATTGGAGTTGGTGAATGGAGGGGGCTGTCTCACTTGATAATTCTAATGGGGCTGGGGCTAAAATCCATAGGAATGGAACTGTCTGCCTTGATTGCCTTGTTGAGGTGGGTTTCCTTATTGTAAGTTGGGATGATCTCTCCATCTGGGATTGTATGTGTTAGAAAAGGGATCATACTTACGCTAGGGTTGTCCATTGAATGTTCCATCAACCGCATTAGCTTGCTCCATGTAATCTTCTTGCATTGTTGGGAACATATCTGAAGCATATCCTTGTATTGAGTATATGCTATAAACTTTCACCTGTTGTATATTTCCATAAGCTAAAGACCGCACAAGAGACTTGTAGCATCAATGATACTATGGTTAGTAGGCATCAATCCTTTATGGAAATATTGAATGAGTAGCTTATCAGGTATTTGATGATGAGGGCATTGAATCCATAATAGCTCAAATCTTTCCCAATACTCAGAGAGTGTTTCTCCATGAGATTGTTGAATCGCACATATTGTTTTCCTTATGTTGGCAACTCGAGATGCTAGGAAATAATTTTTGAGGAATATCTTCTTTATGTCATTCCAAGTGTCAATGGAACCTGAGAGAATAGAAAAAATCCATGCCTTTGCTGCCCCTTTTAAAAGGAAAGGGAAAGCTTTCAACTTAACTCAACCAAGAAAATTAAGAAAAAAATAGATCTCATAGTTCTTCAAAGCTTTTTGAGCCATTAAAAAATGTAACATGGATTATGTGCCATTGGGATTACAAGAAAGTTGCAATTCCAAGAGTTGGAAGAGGTTCAAAATGATACTTATGAGAATGCAAGGATTTACAAAGAAAAGACTAAGAGTATTCATGATGGAATGATTACAAGAAAAGAGTTTCATGTTGGAGACAAAGTCCTTTATCATTTGCATTTGAAACTTTTTCCTAGAAAGTTGTGCTCGTATTGGATTGGAACCTTTGTTGTTTTTAATGTTTTTTCTTATGGTGCAGTTGACATTACAAGTTTAGAAACCAACAAAGTACTCAAGGTCCATGGACATCACTCAAAACCTTTCTATGAAGGTTGGATGACTGAACTCACCGCTTCCATGGAGTTAGCTGACCAATATATGAAGAATAAACATGTAGCATGTGGAGCCAATGACATAAAACAAAAACGCTTACTGGTAGGCAACCCAGCAAAAGCAAAATTCATATTTGTTTTCTTTTTCCTTATCTTTTTTTTTTCTTTTTTAATGTTTTTTCATTCTCTTATATTCCTTTTCTTTTATTTCAACATTGAGGATAATGTTGTGTTTTAAGTGTGGTGAGAATGTTGGTTTTCTTTGTTGTTTTCTAAAAAAAAATGGTTTAGGGATTGGTCCTTGAGAATGTACGTATTATATAAGATAATTAATTATAATAGATGAAGATATAAATCAAATGAACGAGTGTGAATGCAAATTTTAATGTTTAATTGGTTTAAGGATTGAATTTGAGAATATGCCATGTTGACTTTATAGTGTTATACCAATACAAGCTTTTGAATCTTCAACATTATATTCTTTGATTGTATATCTTTTAATGATATGTATCTCTAGAACTTGTTTCATATCTCATTGAGATTACATTCACATTACATATATACATGAAGATGATAAACGCATTAAGGGGATAACATCCATCTTCATTATGTGTTGTGAGAAGTAGCATTTCCATTGTGATTCTTACACTTCAAGTACTTATTTATCTTTGTTCGGAATTTAAGCTCTTAATTTCAGATTCATGCTTATGGAATTGGTTTGATATGGTTTATGTGCTTTCCATTCGTAATTATTGTGGGGAACAAGAATAAGAAGCAAGTAAATTAATTTGATTGTCTTATCTATCACATTAATTTATTTAGGATGAGTAGGACGAGTAGATGTTCAAGCTTTTTAATGTTGGCTAGGAATAAATTGCATAGAGCTTGATCTTAAAGTTACTGCTAAGTGAAAAAGGATTGCTTCTCAATACTTAATTCACTTGACGGTAAGGAATTAATTAGAAGTTTATTCTGATTAGTTTAACATGCCTCTACATTTTCCTTAGCTTTAATGGAAGCCTAATTTATTTCCTTGATTTGAAAGGATATTAATTTAACTTCTATGATCAATCTATTTGTAAGAATGCAAAATCACCCCTTTG
The DNA here is from genome assembly GCA_009078335.1 of Salix brachista. NCBI lineage: Eukaryota > Viridiplantae > Streptophyta > Magnoliopsida > Malpighiales > Salicaceae > Salix > Salix brachista. The sequence continues at coordinate 8,743,291 of CM018588.1, read as the reverse complement.
AACGGAGTTGACAACATATTGATTAACCTTTATTAATATTTAGCACTTTTGTTTATTTAATACTTGTTGATTCAAACCACCCCCTTTGTTTTTGAATTTGATATTTATAGGAGAATAAATCAACTTCACTTGGGTTCGACCTGATCTCTACCACCATACTACTAAATTATCGTTTTGGTGATAGTAAAATCAGAATTGATTTGTGGAGGTTTCGACAACCATCATGCATGTTTATGGTAGAATATACTCATTGATTGAATTTGAGAGATTTAAACACATAAGCCCTAAACAAATAAGTGTTGGAGTGTGTATCAATGAGAGGACCTATCACTTTTGCATGACATAGATTTCATTTAAATCCCGACTATTAATTGAGTTTTGAAGTTTGTATATAAATAAATTCATGAAATACTCTTTATCCCTTTTTATTATATTCTTGTTTATAATGCATTTATTCTTGGACATTGATAGAAGATTAAGAGATTGCTCATAATTTTTTTGAATTGGATTTTATCTATCCTTTCTCGAGGATGATAAAGAGCTAAGTGTGGGGGTATTTGATGCAATTATATTATTCGATAGTTTCACTCACATTTAACTAGTCTGTTCCCTAAGTTTTATATATAAAATTCCTTGATATTATTTGTTTTATGTTTTGAAGGTACTTTTGGATGAAAGATGCAAAAATGAGTAATATGTAGGTAGTTGGGAGATTTGACCATCAGTCAATATTTTATGTAGAGCATGAGCTCTAGAGGTCGGAATGAAGTGATTCTAGTCGAATTAAAAATCTAACATCCATACTTTTCTGGAAAGATAAAGTAAGAAAATAAAATGAGGAAGAGCATGGGAATCGCAGCCTTCAAAGTCAAATCTTGCATTCTGCCACTGCTACCCTTCGACCACTCTAACTTGAATATCTTGAGCTATAGAAGTTCAATTGATGAAAACTCATTTTTTTGTGGATTCCTAAATCTAAGGCCTATCAAATCTCAAGATTGTGTCCCAAAATGATGCCATATGATGGAGATATGATTTTTAAAATATGACAACTGAATTTTGCCAGCAATAGGTTTCATGAAGAAAAGTATCCAACTTGTGTTTCAAAGCATCCAAACCGACATCCAACTCTTTATTTCAGAAATTTAGCTCCTCTAATTCAAATCTTGAAGATTCCATGCAAGGTTATTTCTCCTTTTGAGGGAAATAATTATTGAAGTGGTTAAATGTAAAATTGACAAGTTAAGGGAGGACTATTTTCTAAAATAGGAACTAGGGTTTTCTAGGATATAAAAAGAAAAAGGAAAAAGAGAAAAGGTGACAACAATAGAAAACAAGAGAAAAAACACATGTTCTCCTCCACAAACCCAAACATCATGTTTTCTCATTTCTTTTTGTTTAGTTGTTCAACAAACATGTAAAGCTAAGCTCTTATTCTTTGTTGTAAGGACATGGAAATTGTCAGATTTCAAGAACTGTGAGATCTATTTTATCTTTTATTTTCAGTTTATATGATGAATATTTTTTTTCTACTATTCTTATTTTTGTTCTACTATTCTTATTTTTATTATGATTGTTTATTTAATTGCTAAGAGTAGACTTAAAGTTATTATTGTAGACAATCTATTGCTAAGTTTGATATCAAAACTGAATTTGTGGTATATGAACTTGTGAAGCAACTGAGTTAATAATTGTGGCGGATCTACATTATTAATCTTATAGAGAGCATTTAATCAAATCAAACATCGACTATGGACAATTATGTTTTCATGATTAATCAACTTATCTAGTTCTTAAGGCTGCTATTGAATTAAATTACTAATACGGACACCATGGTTGTTTGATGGTTAGGGTGAGTTATACGGTAGATTCGTTAACTAACCAATGTTAAGAAGAGATAAATATTCAGAATATAAATTGATGTTTTGTTTTCATGATCAGTTCTAATTTTTATAGGTGGATGTTCATTTGCGACCAAGGTATGTTTTCTTCATAAATTTTTGTTTTATTTAATTTTTGCTTGATTATTTTCTGTTTTCTTTTGCTTTAGCCTAGACAACTTCCAATCCTCCTAATTTGCATATCATATAGCATAAAAATCTGACTTGAATCTTCCTCGTGGGATTGACCCCTTGCTTGCTCTATACTATCTTATGTGTTGTGTTTTAAATTAGGGTAATTAATTTGTGTGACCACGACATCGTAACAAATAGATGTTCTTCTCGTGTTGTTTTCTTGCTCTGTTTTCTTCTTTTTCTGTTATGTTGGTTGCCTTTCTTTTGTTCTCTTGCTCTCTTTTCTTCTTTTTTCCCCTCCCCTAAGGAGGGATATATATAGCCTATACATAGCTCTATTTAGGAAAGATTTAGTGCACTAATCTAGGATGTAAATCTCGGGTTACACGCAGTTAGATAAAATGAAATAGGAAAACAAATTTCCTTTGATTTGACGTAGAAAGAAACATGATCTGCAGCTCAAATATTGAGTGAGAGAATCATAAAAACCAACAGAAAATTGCAAAGAAAAGTACAGAATTTGTAGACGGGGGCTATTCTCAAAATGACAATGAACAATACCATGCTAATTAAAATGCAGTAGGATTCTCTACTTTTACACTAGACATTCAAATGAGAATAACTTGAGCTTCTGATATCGAAATCAAGCAATTCAAAAACCCTTATTCATCTATACGTACAGGACTACAACTTTCATGAAGGATCAAAAGTTAGAAAAAATTGTTTTGAAGAATAGTATCTACCCACAATCTGCTTGGTCAAAAGGATTTTCCGATCTAATTGGAAACTGACAATGTTGAGCATCCCTATGTGACCGAGAGTTTGACATAAGAATAGTAGGCTCTAGGATCCAATAAAGATTCAGATCAATTATTTAACATGTTGTGAATGACATAATATAGCGGGGATGGTCAGTATAAGTTAGAATCAAAGTCTAAGTTGGAACAAAAATTTGATTTTAGAACAAAATCACGACAACATCAAAATCATTTTTTAATGCAAATTCTGAGGCATTTATAAACCTATGATAAATAAATGGTGTTGCTAGTTTTGTGAAAAGAAACAAAATATAATCCATCGTGACAGTCTAGTAACAAAAATTATTGTGACGTTTTCTTATCCAACTCTATTTTTTTCAACGAGACCAATTAACTTTTCTAAATTTAAAATTAGTCTATGATTATCCAGTTAAAATCATTAAAACATTAAATCAGGTCTCTTGAATAAGACCTACAAACTCAGGTTAGAATCCTTCTCACGGTAGGATACTCTGCTTTTATACTAGACATTTAAACGGGAATATCTTGAGTTTCTAGAATCGAAATCAGGTGATTCAACACCTAAATTCATTTATACATATAGGACTACAACTTTTATGGAGGATCAAAAGTGAGAAAGAATCGTTTTGAAGAATAAAATTTGCCAGCAATTTGCTTGGTCAAAAGGATCTCCTAATCTTATTTAGAAACTGACAATGCTGAGCATCCCCATATGACTGAGAGTCTAACATAAGAACAGTGGGCTCTAAGACCCAATAATGGTTTGGATCAATCCTTTAACATGTCATGAGTGACAGAATATAGCTAGGATGGTCAGATATTACACGAAATCAAGTCAGAATCAAAGTCTACGTTGGAACAAAAATTTGGTATTAGAACAAAATTGTGACAACAACAAAATCAATGCAAATTCTGAAGGATTTACCCAACCTTAAAGACTAGATAAAGAAAGAATGAATTTAGCATTATGAAGACTCCTAATAAATTTAAGAATCCTGATAATTTTGGCAGAAAAGGAGGAGGATAAAAAGAGAAGAAGGCATCAAAGACAGGGTTAGAAAAAAAAAACATTTTTATTCTCTGCTCCTGCATGAGCTAAACTTCTGCATCTGGTTCAAAAGGGATATACGCCATTTCCAGCATGTGGGGCCTAAAAATGAGTAACAACATATGCTCCCTCTTTACAAAACTTAAGAAGCCAAGACTTGTCAAGTGCTTCGCGTAGTAAGTTTTGTAAAGATAAATTGCTTGGCCATACTAAAATTCGGTTCTTTCTTGAAAATGATCTTGTTATTGGGTGACCTATTTGTTTTGCATTTGAAAAGGATTTTACAAGGGGTGTCAATATCTAGAGACTTGCCTATTTTTAAATTGTAAAAATAAAACCCTATGCTTTTTCTTAAAAACATTGGTCTCGATATTGGGTAACCTACCCGTCCTTAGCTCTTTTAGAAAATTCCACACTTTTCTAAAAAATGAGGTCTCAGTATCGGGTGCCCTACCCATATTCAGCTTTTATTAGAAAAACTCACGCTTTTTTTCTAAACATGGTCTAAATATCAGGTGACCTGCCCATCTTAAGACTTTAAAAAAAATCCATGTTTTTTTGTATAAATGGTCTCAATATCGGGTGACCTATCCATCCTTTTTTGTTTTACAAAATCTCCACATTTTTTTCTCTAAAAATGGTCTCAATATCAGATGACCTTCCCATCTTTATATTTTAGAAAAACTCCATGTTTTTTTTCCAAATGGTCTCAATATCAGGTGACCTACCCATCTTAAGTTATTTTTAGAAAAACTCAATGCTTTTTCCAAAAATGATTTTAAGATCGGGTGACCTGCCCATCTCTAGTTGTTTTAGAAAAACTCCATGTTTTTTTTTTAAATTGTCTAAATATCGAGTGACCTGCCCATCTTTAGATTTTTTAAAGAAAAACTTCATGTTTTTTCTAAAAATGGTTCAATATCGGGCGACCTACTCATCTTCAGATTTGCTAAAAAAACTCACTTTTTCTTTAGGAATGAAGTAGTGTTGGTTCATGATTCATATTATTTTATGTAGTTCTGTTGACTTGAGATTCTATATCTTAGTAGCTCCCAAATGTTGCAATTACTTGGGCTTTCATCACACCTTTTTTTCTTGTCAGGTTAGTGTTATGACAATACAACATGCATGTTTTTATTACCTATTTTTGAAACATAGGTCACCCTTTCCTGTTGTAGCTTTCTCTGAGCTCTTGTTTCCATTTATTTGCATGACTTGTGTTCTTGAAATGGAATAGGCTTCACGCATTATATTTCCAATATTTTTTACGCTTGGTGGAGAGATCTTCAGTTTTTTATGGGCCTTTTGCTCCATTGGATACTGCCTTTTATACTTTTGCCGATGTTTTAATTCCCTTTCCATTTTTTTAGAAATTATTTTAAAAGGAAAATTCAAAAGATTTGGTTTTTTTTTATGAAAACTAAAACTTTGAATGCAATCACTATATTTTGTTTCAAACAATTCTCACAAAAGGTGTTTCAGAAGTTTTAGGATGGTACCTCTTTGGGATTTGGTTCATTATGGACCCCTATGTGCACTTTTTGCCCCCCAGGGTGGTGTGCAATACATGTCAAGTTTAAATTTGGTTTGGCTCCCTCCATTTTGGGAATTGATAGTCTTCTCCTTAGTCATGTAAAAAACATTCTCTTAAGTAAAACATTTCAAATACTATGAGGTCAAACACTTTATTCAAAAACAAGTTCTTTGCAAAGAGAATTCATGGTCGAACTTTATTTTATTGATTGGGAAATTACAGAATACATCAAGCATAATATTTCTTTACTGGGTCAGAAATCATAGGTCTAGCTAGATCTTCTCCATCCATTCTAGTTAACAACAAAGCTCCTCCTAAGAATGCTTACTTCACCACATAAGGGCCCTCATAGTTTGACGCCCATTTACTTTGATCTTCTCACAGTAAAGGCAATATTTTCTTCAATACCAGATCTTCTTTGTGGAATTTTAAAGGTCGAACCTTTTTGTTATATGATTTTTTCATTCTTTTTGGTATAGTTGATGATGACAGACTTCAGTTAACCTCTTTTTATTGATCAAATTCAATTGTTCATATTTAACTTTTGCCCATTTTGCTTCTTCTTGCTTGGAGTCTATCAATAGTTTTAATGATGGTATTTCCACTTCTAAAGGCATGACTGCCTCCATTCCATATACAAACATGTACGGGGTGGCTCCTGTTAAGGTTCAGAATGCAGTGCGGTATGCATGAAATACAATTGACAACTTCTCGTGCCAATTCTTGTAGGTGACTACCATCTTCTGAATAATCTTCTTAACATTCTTGTTAGCATCTTCTACCGCACCATTCATTTTTGGCTTATACGGTAAGGAATTGGAATGCTTGATTTTCCATTTAACGCAGAGTTCTCTTATCATCTTGCCATTAAAGTTCTGAGCATTATCTGTTATAATTTTTTCTGGTGGACCATATTGATAGATCAAGTATTTTTCAATAAATTGCTTCACCACTTTTTGTGTCACATTCGCAAATGACCAAGCTTCTACCCATTTTGTGAGGTAGTCGATAGCCACGAGAATAAACCTATGACCATTACTGGCTTTTGGGTTGAGAAGCCCAATAACATCAATCCCCCACATTGCAAAGGGCCATGAAGATGTCAAGTTATATAGAGGAGCCGAAGGGGCATTGCCTTTGTCACTGTATACCTGACACTTATGACATATTTCGGACATAGTCAATGCAGTCCTCTCTAACATCATCCAAAAGTAACTAGCTCTTTGTATATTTCTAGCCATTATGTGTCCACTAGCATGGGTTAAGTAAATCTCTTCATGGACTTTCTGTAATGCGTCTTTTTCCTCAGCTTCATCCAAACATCTAAGCAAAGTCCCATTAAAGGATTTTTTACACAAAATCTTACCATCAAGATAAAAATCCATTGACAGCCTCCTGAAGGTCTTCTTGTCAATTTTGGATGCCCCCATGGGATATGCCTGGTTTTGAACAAAATTCTTGATATCATGGTACCAAGGGTTTATTTTTGAGTTGGGTTATTTTTTATATCAATGTGTATCAATTGTACTTTTTGATCAAAATCTATTTTACTCATGGAAGCTAGTGTGGCCTGAGCATCCGCAAACTAATTTCCTTCCCTTCCTAGATGTGTGATCTTTATTTCCTCAAATTCTCCAGCCAATTTAGACATGTATTCTTGGCAAGGCCTTAACTTTTCGTCTTTGGCCTGCCATTCTCCTTTTACTTGGTAGATAATCGGCATTGAATCTCCATACATATCTATCTATTTGATGTTCAACTCCAACACACCCTTTAAAACGATAATATAGGCTTCATACTTAGCTGTGTTTTTATTGCACCCACTCTGTTACCACTTACATTTACAATACCATCAAAGTACATAATCCAACAATCTGGTTTTCCTTCCTCAACTGAAAGCATATCTTCATCAGAAAAGTCAAAGCTTAATGGCTCATAATTTTCCATAGCATGGCCAGTCAGGTGATCGACAATAACACTCTCTTTCACAACTTTCCTTGTCATATTATTATGTCATACTCAACCAGTAGAACATGTCATCTTGCAATTCAGCTCGATAGATAGGATTTTCACAGATGTATCTCAATGAATCTAATTTGGAAATGAACCATGTGGCCTCTTTGCAGCCCATGCTAGTGCGCAACATAGCTTCTCAATCATAATATACCTAGACTTACATTTCATGAACTTCTTGATTAGGTAATAAATGGCTCTTTCCTTCCTTCCGGTTTCATAGTGTTGTCCAAGCACACATTCCATTGTTGTTTTAGTTACTGTTAAATACAATATCAACAACCTTTTTGGTACAGGAGGAACAAACACGGGTGGATTCAACAGGTACTTCTTGATTTTCTTAAAAGCTTATTTGCACTCTTCATTACAATTTCCAGGATTCTTCTTCCTTAACAAACAAAAGACTAGGTCACTAGTCGTGGTTAGTTGGGATATAACCAGGCATTGTAATTTAATTTCCTAAGAAACCTCCTATTTCTTTTTCATTCTTGGGATTTGGTATAGATTGAATAGCCTTTACTTTGTCAAGATCCACTTCTATCCCTTTGTCACTCACCACAAATCCTAACAACTTTCCAGATTTCACCCCGAATGAATACTTTGCAGGGTTAAGCCTTAACTTATATTTCCTTAGTCTTTCAAATAATTTATTCAATATCTGGACATGATTCTCTCCCTCTCCAGATTTAGCAATCATGTCATCGACATATTTCAATCCCTTTGTGCATCATGTCATGAAATAAAGTCACCTTGGCCCTTTGGTAGGTGGCCCAATGTTTTTTAATCCAAATGGCATGGCTTTGTACCAAAAGGTTTCCCATGGTATTTCAAAGGTTGTCTTCTCCTTATCTTTTTACGCATTTTTTATCTGATTGTAGCCCAAAAACCCATCCATAAAGGAATATATGGATCTATGAGTTGCATTGTCAACTAACATATCTATGTGTAGTAGAGGAAAATTGCTAAAGTGGTTTTAATTGCTAAAATAGTCTCTAAGTTGTTATTGTGAATAATTTATTGCCAAATTTGCTATCAAAACCGAAGTCGTGGTGTGGTATATAAACTTGTGAAATAATTGAGCTTAATAATTATAGCAGATCTATGTTATTAATCTTAGGAAGAACATTCAAATAAATCAATGTGAATTGCGAACAATTATGTTGTTTAGGTTAATCAATTTATCTAATTTTTAAGGTTGTCATTGAACTAAATCATTAGTGCGGGCACTATGATCTCTTATTGGTTAGGAATAGTTATACAATGAATCTGTTAACTAACTAACATTAAGAAGATAAAAAAATTCAAAATATTAATTGAAGTTTCATTTCAAGGATTTGTTATGATTTCTTTAGGTGGATGTTTACTTGCGATCAAAGTTTGTTTTCTTGATAATTTTTTTTTATTGTTTAATTCTTTTTTAGTCTAGATAATCACGAACCAAACCCCCCAATTGCATGAGAATCAACTAAACCTTCCTCGTGAGATCAATCCCTCGCTTTATATTGCCTTGTGTGTGTTAGAGCTCAAAACTTTTGCTCAACAATTTAAAATATGTATTCATTGGAGACAACAATAAACTTTTTGTTATCATGGCAAAAGGATTGAAAAATGTGCAAAAAGCATCATCCTATAAAAATACAATACCAAAAATTAATAATATAATCAAAACATGCTATTTAAGTTTAAATTAAAGCAAACCAAGTAAAGATCCAAACTTTCAAATCTAGGCACCCATAAGGCCAAATTTATGTGGTTTGAAATCTCTAAATATTAAACTAATCTAAACTAGGTATTATCAAATAAAAGCAAAACTACTAAGTACACTAGTTGATTGAATTGACTAAGATATGATAAGTAGTTAAAAAAAGGGCTTTTTAAGATCTAAATTAACTAAAAACAATGTAGAAAGCTAGGAAAATAAAAAGAAAGTGACAGTAGAATAAACATAATATAAAATGTAGAGAGAAAATTGCTTAACGTTAATTGTAAGAGAGTATTCCTCAAGGATAATTAAAAATTAGTAATTGAGTTTTGATATCTTTTCTAATTTGATTTATGATTATTGTCGTGACAACCATTTTTTTCCCGCTTCGCACATAGCCATCCCCGGAGATGGGGGGAGATGCATAGAAAAAGAGTTTGTTTAATCATAAAATTATGATTATAATTTTTAGGAGTCGCCAACTAGTATTAAGGTCCCTAGCAAATCTAATAGTCTGCGAGAGTCTCAGTAAGGGGACTTGTTGTGCACAAACCCTAATGCATATTAGGAGGATTTTATTTACTGGCCTTTCCTAGGTTTCAAAGTAGATCTCTCTTAGTGAGAAAGTATCTACTTCATTGGGTCAAAAACCTAACCGTTTTAAGGTTTGAATTTTAACACTACATTTATTGTCTTTTAATATCCAATGTTGTATTTTACAATGTATTTTTTCACCTCAAATATTAATGTCTACAACTAAAAAAATTTAAGAAAATAGTTGGTGAAAGATTTTTTATATTTTTACCGAACTCTAATGGATAATCATAAACTGAGTACAGATGATTTGATTGTATGCATGAAAAGAAAATACATTTTTTTTATATTTTTGAAATAAGATTTTTTCAGAAATTTAAGAGAAAAATCATAATTTTATACCAAGTTCATATACTTCAAAATTGATGGAAAAACATACAATAAAATCACAAAAATATTAAAATATAAATTTATTTATTTTTGAAATATTTTGTTTTTTCTTCGAAAAAAACTGCAACCAAGTGAAATAATTCACTCTGTACTGTTCACATATTGAATGAACGTATTCAAAAATTTCAATCTTCTCAATGTAACCCGAATTAGGCGCGCAAACTTAATTTTTCACTAATCAAGTTATTTCACTTAATTAAATCCTTCAATTGGACCCAAAATTAATTTGAAAATATCATTAAACTTTAATTTGGCCCATGATTTAATCAAATTGGCTTATTAAAAATATAATTATGTCTTTCGACTTAATTGTTATGTAGATTTATTCGATAATCATTTATTTTAGCCTTGAATATGAATTTTCCTTCATTTTTTGGCACAATAGAGGTACAATCGGGCTCTCGAATCCATCCAAAAATTTTAACTTGATTTTCCACCACACCAGCTTTTATTATTTTATTTTTGTTATTTCTATTTTTTATTTCAATTAAATTTGGAGAATAACTCAGAAATTGGTTATGAGAACCATAATAAATCAACCATGAAAAAAAAAGTTTTTTTTAACTCTAATCATATAATAATCTTGGTTTAATTGTAAGAGATTTAATTACATTAAGTCAATTAGCCTTGCTTCTGACATAACCTAATCAACTAGTAACTGATTTAAGACTAAAAACATATGATGCATGTCATGACGACATTCCCCGAGCTCCCCTAGATAGGATGCAAGGAATAGAGGTTTTGTAAAATTATAAAATTATGATTATAATTTTTAGGAGTTGTCACCTAGTATTAAGATCACTAGAATAGTTAATGGTATGCGAGAGTTTATGTTAGGGTACTTGTTGTGCAAATGAAAGATGCATTACCCTAGTACATCCTATTAGGGTAAGTTGCATTGTTGCTTGATTATTTTTCTAGGTCAGATTTTTATTCTATGGTCTATTCTATGGTTCATGATTGATCTCTATTCATGATAATGTCTCTATCTTATTAGGTAAAAATCTAACCATTCTAAAATCTAAATTTTAACATCGTATTTTTTTCAATCTTTAATTCTTGAGGATATACCTTACAATATAGTTTTACAACCTTAAATATTAAAGTTTACAATTAAATCCCAATATGTGAAATACAAAATGAACAAAATGATTGGTGAATGAATTTTGATATTTTGTTCTAACCTTAGCGGAGAATTGCAAATTGGTTACGAAAACTTGAGAAAAGATGCAATTTTTTTATAAAAATATACTCATTAAATTCTTAAGGTTCGATCATATGAACAAAAACAAAATATTTTTTATGTTTTTGGAATAAGGATTTTTTTTTTGGAAACTTCAAAGAAAATCATGTATTTTGTGTCAAGTTTGTATTTTATAGGTTAAGTAGATAACCCGATATTGAGCAAAATTATTCGAGAAAATCATAGTTTTTTAAAATACCTATTTAATTGTGTTTTGGAATTTTTATTATTATGAAATATAAAATAATATTAATATGTGGGCTAGGCCTAGCCCAACCATATTGGCATGGGTTGAAATGGGTCCATCCCATGAAATGCATAATGAAGAGTGAATTAATTCACTCTTTGTTGTTCACGTATATCATGAAGAGTGGTGGACAAGAAAGGAGGCTACTTGGCATGACGATGCTTGTTGTCGTGATGAACTGTTCTGGCTAGTGGTTTGCCGAGAGCTAGAGGAGGAATGGTGGTTGGTGTCACTAGAAAAAGTGGGAAAAGGAGGTTGAACTGGGAGAAAAAATTATAGGGAAAGGATGAATGCTTTTTTTCTTCTTCTTAATTTTGGCTTCAAATTTCTTGATTCTCATTATGGATTTCACCTCATTTATAGCTGGTAAAAAAGGATAATCTTATCTTTATTAGAGTAAAATTTCAATAATTGATTACACCCGAAAGCATCTCAACCATTGACTTAAAGTAAATACCATCAGCTGCTAAATTTGGAATTTAAAGCTTGCTTGATCAGGTTATTTTAGGTTGGTGTCAAGATGGTTGCGGTGACTATCAACCATAATAGAACACACTTTGGTGTAAGTGAATATCAAGTCATCATTTTGATATATGATTTGCCAAATTTTATGAAGAAATGAAATATTACATGACTCTGAAAAGCAGTCACTCAAGTAGCTTTTAAGGCAAAAAAAAGGAAAAAGGTGAATAGTGAACCACATGACACATCATTTGGTTATAGTACCTTTTTTTTCTTCTACAAAACAACTTATAATTGCTTTATTGCACCCTTAACTAGCCCTAAGATTTGATTTTTTTGCAATTTCACCCTACCGAACTTCAATCTCAACTCTGAATTTATATTTTTTTATTTTGCTGATTTATATAATTGGACCCTTAATTGACCATTAAACTTTCAATTTCATGTTTGATTTCAAAAATTTAAGTTCCAAGGTTTAATACATTTTATAAAATAGTTATTGACTATGAAATTTCACCACTTTAGCCTTCAATTGACCCTAAAACTTTATTTTTCTTGCAATTATTTCCCTGATTTCAACCTATTAACTTTGGAAAAAAAATTGTCTCTAAGAATTCAAATCTTCCGAGGTAACCAAATTAGGCTCAATTAAGCCTCTAATAAAATTAAGTTAACTAATTAAGTCCTTGCACTTAAATGAATACTTGAATTGTCAAATTAACTCTTAAACATAATTAAATTTAAATCTAGCCCATGATTAAATCAAATTGGACTATTAAAATCTAATTATGCTCTCAGACTTAATTTTTATGCAGATTTGTCCAATTAACAATTATTTTATCCTTCAATCTGCATTGTTTTTTTTATTCTTGGGCATAATTGGGTACAATCCGACTCTTAAATTCATCCAAAATCTTTGACTTGTTTTTTCCACCATGTCACTCCCTTTTATTTTTTATTTTTGTTATTTGTTTTCTATTTTGATTAGATTTTGGGCATAACCTAGAAATGGATTATGACAATGCACATAATATATATTTTTCATCATAGATTATGAAGTTTAATCATAGAAAAACATAAGATATTAATGTCTTATAATGAAATAGATAATAATTTTAAACAAAGATTCTCATGATAATTTAAGATTCAAGAGTGCTAACCATATAAAATTGAAAACTAAATTTGCATAAAATTCACGAGTGTCACAATTTTAGTAAAGGAAAAAAGATTAAAAAAAAAGGAATTAATTTAAGGTTTGGTTGTAGGACATTGAGGAGGTGGATTAGTTTTTCTAGAAAATAACTAATTTTTAATTACATACTTTAAGGTTTTCTTATACCAATATCACTCTAATGACTTGTGCATTGAGTTTGACCTCTAGAATAGTCTTCCTAGTCATATGGGACCCTTATCATGTTAGTAATGAAATACCACGACATCATCCCAATATTGAAAGATGGGTTGGAATCATGTTAGTTTCCTAGAAGATTTCAAACATGACCTTAAACATGTCATTGTTTTTCATCTTGATGATTCACTGAGCCTACCACATATGAATAAAAAGCTTATGATATCTAGTTTTCAGCCCAATTGTAAATGGAGGAAGATTTCACTTGTGACAACATATATGGTCTAAAGAGTACACAAAGGTTTAGTTTGACAAGTTTGCAAATCTTAATCCAATGTTCTGCCACATTTCACATAACCTTCTATAAACTTACTTATACTTAATGTATCTTAGATAAATCCTAATTCCACTAGGATTCCTTGTTCAAGTTGGATTTCTAATGCAAATAGAATTTGCACTTCTTAGCTTTAATGTGCTCTTTGCAGTCATTTCTAAAAATACTTCATTTAGCTCATTTTTACACTTTGTCTTTATAACATTGTTGAACACAAGATAAGGTACGTTATTGTAAGACATAAAGCATGCATAAAAGACATAAAGTAAGGTATTAAAAATATAGAGTAATATATATGTATTATTTGTCACAAACAAGTAAAAACTGAACGATATTCATAAAAAATATACATGTATTTTTTATGAATATCTTCTTATGAAATTAAGTTATTATATATATATATATATATATATATATATATATATATATATATATATATATATATATATATATATATATAATTAAAAGGGCAAGACAAACTAGACAATAAGACTGTGTTGGCAACTCGCCTAGTCCATAAACAAAAAGGCTAAATGCGTGTGGGTTGTTATTTAGGAATGCATACCACACCGTTTTATTTTATTTGATATTTTGCTAAAGTAGGCAGATGATTCGTCATCTATTGATTGACTTCCCAACTATCTTCCATAATTGGAAAGCTAGGTTCAATTTCAATTGCCAAATCATGCATTTTCAACAATTTTTTTCATTTAAAAACACTAAACTAACACTATAAAAACCTCAATAAATCCATTATAAAATCTAAAATCAACATTTAATGAGTAAAAATTGATTTTTTTTTAACCTAAATTGGAAAATTTTATCTAGCCTCAATCTATTTTTTAAGCAAGATGATGAAAACACCTAAATAAAGCCCTTCTTATTAAATAGAATTCATTAACATTAAAATTGATCTTTTTTGGTTATCAAAATGTGGTCAACCAATATCTTTGTCTTTATTTCTCGTATTTTGACAATTTTCTCTCTCATTTGAAATGAAGAGCTAAGAAAAAAAACTAAAAAAACTTTTGAGCTAAAACTAAACTTCAAATACTGAAGGGACGTAAAAGAAGAATAGATGTCCTTTTCCTGTGAATTTGAGATTAACCACCGGATTCTCTATTGTTTTATAGTATTTTAATTGTAGCTTTCCATTATATGTACTTAAAATTTTGACTCTATTAAATTTGAAAATTCAAAGAAAAAAAAACTTTCAAATCCATAGAAAAAGGTGAATGCAAGAGGCAATCAACTCACAAAATATAAAAACACAGCTTATAAAATAAATAATAAAAAAGTTTGATTATATATTATTAAAAAAAAATAATCCCGGAAGCCAATCTCCAAATCTCAATCACATCCGCATCAATTCGAAAAATTCCTTCAAACTTCAAAACAAAGATAGGATAAATTTCAGTGTTTGTACTCACACAATAATCCCCGTCTCCTCAACAGCAACAACCCTGTGATATTCTTAAGATAAGAGGTCTCATCTGGGTCCTACAAAAACATTACAAAGAAAAAGGTAAACTACATTTTTGCCACTGAAAATTTATTCAAGTTCAACTTCCACCACTATAGTTTAGGACTTTCAATCATTACCCTTCCACTAATAGCTTCTTACTATCAGAATTTGGTTTGTGGTTTTCCTTATTATCCTATATACTAAAACAGATCAGACAGTTACTGTACAATGTGAGTGAAAACACTATAGAGTGGACATTTACTCTCAATGCTTCGCGCGCGTATGTGAACTTCTTCTTTTTTCCCTCTCCTCTAGCTCTCTCTCTCTCTCCTCCAGTCGACGTTTCCCTCTCTAAAAAACAGTAACATGCAGCAGCTCCTTCTCTCGTCCAACGGCAACCGGCAGCTCACTTAGCACCACCATCCTCTCCACCGTCATCTCCTCCTCACGTGAGCAACTTCTTTTTTTCCCCTCTCCTCCAGCTCTCTCTCTCTCTCCTCCAGTTGACGTTTCTCTCTCTAAAAAACAGTAACATGCAGCAGCTCCTCCTCTCTTCCAACGGCAACCGGAAACTCACCTAGCACCACCATCCTCTCCACCGTCATCTCCTCCTTCACACAAGCCACCCAGACGTGACCTCCGACGAGGCAGCAACAGCCACAGCAGTTGCACCGGCGTTAAAGCAACCAGCTCCCGACGCCTCCTTCGGCCACCATAGGCCTCCGTTTCCGACGCCACCACCGCAGGGAGAACCACCTCGACCTCCTCTACCCGGAGGCAATAGTAGGTAAGCCTCTCTTCGTGGTCGGTCGACCACCGTTTACTGTGCATCGTCTTCTTCAGCGCTGGGGGAGTGAATTAATTCACTCCCCCGTTGGGTCGTTTGGGTCGGGTTCAGTTCCTGGCCCCGTTGGGTCGTTTGGGTCGGGTTCAGTTCCTGGCCCAGCTGAAAAGGGATGTGCAATGGGCCCATCAGGGCTGGACAGTCTAGCCCACAATTTTTTTATTATTTTTTTTTAAAAAGGAAAAAATATATAAAAAATAAAATTTTCAAAAAATATAAAAATATGTTGTTTTCGTGCATACGGCCGAATTCCAAGATTTTTCCATGTATATTTTTCGTAAAAAATTATGTTGCATCTTTCTCATATTTTAAAATGAAAATTGGATATCGTAACCAGTTTACAATTATCCGTTGGAATTTGCCCAAAATATCAAAAAAAAATTAATCATTACTTTGTTTCCTTCGATGAACAGTGGATGAACGCCTTTGCCCCTTGAATAGGGCAAGAAAAGGCTTATGGGCTGAGGGTCACGGAGGTAATTGCACGCGTACGACCCGGTTTGGTTCGCCGCACCTTTTTTTTTAAATATTTTTTGAAAATGGATATAGCCCCTAATAAGACAAAATTGATGAATTAGGCACAGGGGTATACCGGCAATTGGCCATCATTTTTTATTATTTTTCTCCAAATATTGTCGGCGCGTGCAGGACACGCAACCGACAGTATGCCGCCTCACACCCTGTTAAGGTGGCGCGTGAGGTGTGATCGTGTCGACGGAGATGGCCTACTAGCGTCTCCGTCGATGCGCCTCCGCGTGGTCTTCCTCCCGGTGGGGCGCGTATTGTAACATGATGGTAGTGGACGTGGCGGTGGCCGGTTAAAGCCGCTTGCCCCGTTTTCTCTCTCTCCTGCACGTAAAAGTATAGGAGAGGCCCCCGGTTTTGTTGCTTTTGCACTTCAATCCCTAGACTTTGAATTTTATGTATGGTCCTGATTTCTGTTATATAAGTTTTGATTTAGTTCAATTGGGTCCTTCTATTTAAATTAATTAAATGTTAATGTTACACTTCAGTCCTCCTTCTTTTAATTTCCGGATTGGGTTGAAATAGCTTAATCTATTCGGTACAGAAGTTTCAATTTTTTCAATTTTATCCTTTGATTGAAATTGATAATATATTTGATTTCCATTTCGGCCTTTATACTTTTAATTTTTTATTTTAATCCCTTTATTTTTTTTATATTCCTGGAATTAGTGTGCTCTTAGCTTTGATTTTTAATTTTTGTTAGTTTTTTTATTTGTTAAGGTGATTTTTTTTGAAAAAAAATAGCTTTTAAATTTTATTTTGTATCTATGATCATTTGAAAATTGATATTTCTTCTTTTTTCTCCCTTTGTTCTTTCTTTTAGTTTTTTTATTGTTTTTTTTTTTATTTTCAAGTCTAATGAATTTTTTTTGCCTAATAATTTTTATTTTTATTTTATTTTTTGCTTGATCTTTTGTTAAGGTTTTTAGGATTTTTTTAGTCTTTCATTTATTTTTGTTTTTTTCTCATTATTAACACAATAATAATAATAACAGCAACAACAACAACAACAATAACAATAACAATAACAATAATAATAATAATAATAATAATTTTAATTTTAATTTTAATTATTTTTCTTACTTACTCTTTTGTTAATGTTTTTAAGTTTTTTCCTCTCAGGATAATTTGATAATTTTTATTGTTCTGACAGTAATAGCAATGATAATTTCATATGTTAAGACTTCGATGTTGCTATTTTTATAATAGGGTGTGGTCATCTGTTTTATTATATTAAATTTTGTATATATAAATATTATATTTAAATTGTGGACCAGCAAATCCTTTTAATTTCTTTAATCCCAGCAATTATAAAAATTGCTTGCTCAGCCCGCAACGTAGTGCGGTCAATTTTTTTAATTTTCAAGTCAAATGATTATTTTTTCAGCTGATAATTTTATTTTTGTTTTATCATTTATTTTAATTTTTTATTTTCTCTTTCTTTTAGTTTTTTTATTGGTTTTTTTAAAGTCAGATTAATTTTTTTACCTAATAATTTTGATTTTATTTTTTTGTTTGATCTTTTGTTAAAGTTATTAGGATTTTTTTAGTCTTTCATTTATTTCTGTTTTTTTCATTATCAACACAATAATAATAATAATAATAATAATAATAATAATAATAATAATAATAATAATAATAATAATAATAATAATAATAATAATAACAACAATAACAACAACAACAACAATAATAATAATAATAATAATAATAATAATAATAATAATAATAAATTTAGTTATTTTTCTTGCTTACTCTTTTGTTAATGTTTTTGAGTGCTTTTTCTCTCAGGATAATTTGATAATTTTAATTGTTTTGGCAGTAATAACAATTATAATTTTAGATGTTAAGACATCGATGTTGCTATTTTTATAATAGGGTGTGGTAATCTGTTTTATTATATTAAATTTTGCATATATAGATATTATATTTTCATTTTGGACCAACAAACCCGTTTAATTTCTTTAATCTCAACAATCATAAAAATTGTTTGCTCAGCCCGCAACGTAGTGCGGTCAATTTTTTTAATTTTCAAGTCAAATGATTTTTTTCCAGGTAATAATTTTTACTTTTGTTTTGTCATTTATTTTATTTTTTTATTCGCTCTTTTGTTAATGTTTTTAGACTTTTTTTAGTCTTTGATTTAATTTTCTTTTTTTATTAACGCAATAATAAAATTAATATTAAGAGTAATAATAATAATTTCAGTTTTTGTTCTTACTTGCTTTTTTGTTAATTTTTTTTGTGTTTTTTTCTCGGGGTAGTCTGATAATTTTTATTATTTTGACAGTAATAGTGATGATAATTTTAGAAGTTAAGACTTTGATGTTATTGTTGTTATGATAGGATATTTTGATCTGTTTCATTATATCAAACTTTACATGTAGAAATATTATATTTTAATCTGAACAGTTGTAAAAATTGTTTGCTCCGCCCGCAACGTAGTGCGGGCATTTAGCTATATTAACGCGTCCCAGTTTTACTGTGCTAATCCACAGTAACCTTAACTATTAATATATGTTGTCAGGAACCATGAACAATATTTTGAGGCAGGCGAGCTGGTCCCAAGAACGCGACATTATGGCTGCCTTCCGAGAGGGCGCGGGTTCGAATCCCACTCTCAGCAGGTTTTTATTTTACCCGCAGTATACTTACTATTAATATATATTTACGTGAACTATATGAGATATGTTTAGGTAGCTGAGTTTGTTCGAAGTTCGCGCAGATATGGTTGTCCAAAGCGCGCGCGGGGGTTCGAATCCCACTCCGAGGTTTTTTTTTTATGTTTTTTTTTTATGTTTTTTCTAATTATTTGTTTTTCATTTTTTTCCATAATTTTTTTTTGCTGGTTATATTTTTTCTTTTTCCACTTATAAATATATTTTTTTTATTTGTTTTTTTATAATTGGGGGTGTCTACACTATCTTAAACGCACCACGATTAATCCTCGAACCAATTTCTGTTATTGCTTCTTTTTTTTTCCGGATTATGTTTTTTTTTCATTTTTTTCCATGAAACATTTTTTATTTTGCTTGGAAATGTGATTGATATTTTTTAAAATTTTGTTTTTAACATCAACACATTAAAATTATCTAAAAACATTAAAATACAATGTTTGGACAATGTTTATTTTCTGTCTGTATTTATTCATTTATGCTTTTAGATTATTATTTTTTCGATTCATTTTTTATTGGGGTTTTATTTTTATTAAGTTTTATTCTGAAATATTGCTCCTTTTTTCCCTTTGTTCTTTTGTTTTTGTGTGTTTTCTGTTATTTTGTCTGTTTTTCGGATCAGATAATTTTATGATTTTATCGTTTGCGCAATAATAATGATAATATTAATGATTATTTTTTTATTGTTTTTTTGTTAAAATGTTTTGATTTTATTTTTATTTTTTGGGGTAATTTAATGATTTTAATTGTTTGAGCAGTAATGTTGATAATAATTTTAACTTTTATAGTAATGAAAAATGACGGTAACGTGGGGATGAATTTTTAATTTATGTTTTCATCTTTTTATGGATAGAAAATTAACTACTTATTTTTTATTTGATTATTGCAGGTCTTTTCACAATTTATATTTTGTTTTTAAATGTGATTTAAATTGAATTATAAAATGAACTAATCTTAATACAATGAATTCAAATATTCAAATATTTGAATCTTCTTGCTTTTTTAATGATGATGATAATTTTATGTTGGTTATTTCGTTAAAAACTACTAAACAGATACATTTATATCAATTTAAATTTCATATATTTTATAGAAAACTTGCACTTCACAGTAATTCTGTATAGATTTATTATTTTGACTAAATTTATATTATAACAAAAAAAAAACACAATTAATATTTTTTTTGCGTTAAAAAAAATATAGTGCCGCCCGCGACGAGGCGCGGGGGCATTGGCTAATATATATATATAAGCTTTTTTATGAGGTAGTATTATATAACACATAGGTTATGAGGTGAAAAACATGAAAAATCAGTTTTCTATGATTTCCTTTTTTGGAAATTCTTTTCACCTATTCTGATAATTTTAGTTATTTAGTAGCAAATGGAAAAAAAATTAAATCTCTAAATTTTATAAGGGTAAAAATTAAAAAAAAACAAATTGAAAGTATAGGCATTGATAAATCTACAAGGCAAAAATGTTGATGAGCAGGGAAGGAAGACCTAGATCGTAAGGTAGGACCATTACAGACAATAATTGAATCATTGACAACATAAACGTTGACGAAGGAGTGGAATTTAGTAGGTATCCCAACATTTTAAACTATAAATTCTCATTTCTCTGCGCTTTGTTTCTATTTTTGCATTTGTTTCCGTTATGATGATTTAATTAAATATTTCTCATGAAGAAAACTAACTCACTACGAGCAGATCGTGTTTGGTTTCAGAAAGGGTTCAAAATAAAATAAAATCTCCAGATTTACAATCCGATATTTCCCTCCCAAATCAAGGAATACCCAGGTAGATTCCTCCTCCTCCACCACCCTTTTTCTTTTTATTCTACATATGTTTTAATTTCATTTTTGCTTGTAAGGTGATCTCGAGCTGATCAAGTATATCATTTTATGTTACGTTAGATGCAATAGAGAGGAGTTTTTTCTCCTCTCTCTTCTGGGTTAATTGGGGAGTTTTTCAATTTGCATGGGGCTTAAAATCAGTTGAGAATATTTTGGGTTTGGAGTAGATGAATTGATAAATAGATGCGCTCTTGAAGAATATTGGCAAATTTCATCGTTTTCGATTATATATTTAAGTGATTTACACTCAGAAGAGAAGCAATGGCCCATGTTCGTGAGGTTGTATTGCGTTGATTGCATTGCATATTCACACTCAGATAGCAATTTTTCAAAGTTTTTCCATGCTTTATGTAAGTATTTTGTTTGGATTGTTATATATCAATGATGAATCCATAGCACATTATGATACTGCAATGCTATTAATTTAGTACATCCTGGGAATGCTCTGGTTTGATGAGGCTGTTATCTTATGTCTTTATTTAAACTGTCACTGAGATGTGATATTGTTCAGTTTTAGTAATGCCTTTTCTTTTTCGGTGGGTTTTCCATGTTTGACTAATGTACTATGCTCGTCAGCTTTTCTTGCCACGAGGAAGTTCATTTCTTTTTCAAGCACTGAGAACCGCAAACTTGATGAGTGTGTCAAGAAGCTATTTGTTGCTGGATTTCAACTTGTATATTTGTGATTCTGTACTTGGAAAATCTCTACCATAATGCCAATCCCCATTCGGAGGTAAGGAAACACTGTGTTATTTCTTTTCAGCCAAAGGTCTATTTTCCTCCATAACTTACAACTTTATTAGTTTTAACAACAATGCCTATATTTATGACTTTAACCTCTATTGAACTGCAGTGGAACTCCTAAAAAACCTAGTGAGATGACGAGGCTTTTCATGACAACTTTTATTGGAATAATTTTTGGCTTCTTTTTAGGAATATCCTTTCCAACGCTGTCCTTATCTAAGGTATATATATATATTTTTTTACCTTTTCATTCTCTACTTTATTGTTATGTTTCTCTTTCGTTTGGTTCTGGTGTTGTTTAATGCGGCAAGAAAACTAATGTTACCATGTTTTACAACTGGCAGATGAATCTACCATCCAGTTTGTTTCCTTCCATTGATCTTACATATATTGAGGACAAATACTCTGGTATTTCAAAGCAAGCACTATTCAATGCTTGGTCTTCTCTGAAGGGTAACAAAGGGGACTCTCCTTTACATCCCAGATACAATGAGACCGAGGTATATACTCTATTCATGCTAATCCTGAAGTGTAAAAAATGTTTAAGTGCTGGTCGTGCATTTAAGCAAAATCTAAACCTGATTCTATTTTCGAATGGGCCCAGAGTTTGTGCTGCAATGGTGAACCCGAACACCTGAAAGGCATTAGCTCCTCCTTATTATGAAACTGTGATTCTCAGCTCAAATAACCTTGTCTTAGTATAACTATTATCCTAGTTATGCTGATGCTGGAAGGTTAGTATGCAGCATGGGTGTAGATGATATCTGATTGTGGGTATAACTGTGTGAAAATATATGACAGAATAAGGAGATACAAGTTCATCCTTAGTAAAAATAGAGTTGGTTCCCTTTGAGGATAAGTTTGAGGAAAAGTGTCTGAATTGACATGTAAAATGTAGATTTATGGATGCATCTATGCGGCATAGTGATTGGATTCAAACAGTTGTAGAGAACATGACGAGGTTTGAAGTGCTAAAAATGATTTATGGATCATGACAGTTGAGGGAAAGATGGAAGCTTGCTCTTTTGAAAGTAGAGTAACATCAATTTGACAATTGTGGAATACAGATACCTGTTGCAGTTGCCATTTGCCTTCGGAATTTGATTTCTTTTGCTTCGATAAGTGTTATAATGGACCAAGGTCAATTACCTTATGTTATTTGATTACTTAAGATTTACCTCAAGAAACTAATTAACGTTGATTTGCATTTATCTGTAACTAATGTTGATGAATTTTCTATAAAAAACATATCAACATGGATTCCCTTCCGGCACAATTTTTTTACCATTGTGTTTCTGATGCAGATCTGGGTTCCCACAAATCCTCGAGGTGCTGAAAGACTACCCCCTGGTATTGTTGCCTCTGAATCAGATTTCTACCTCCGCCGACTTTGGGGTCTGCCTAGTGAGGTGTTTAAATATCCCATATGAATCATCTTATCATGGTTTGCTAGTCGGTTACTTTCATGCATTTTCATTCACTAGTAGCTTGATCTGAAAAAATAAACAGTGTAGGATAAAAAGATCATTTGAAGATGATTTGCATCAAACAGTTGCAATTACATCTGGTTGAATTTACACAGAATTTGAAAACTGGATAATACATCATAACAAACTGACTCTTCAAATTGATTTAAAATCTTTTCTTTTGTGCTGCGCTCCATTTATATGATCATCTTTTGAGTTTTATTGACTGACAAACTCATCATTTTGTTCTCTAATCCAAATCTCTGACTTATGGACATCGTGCAGGACCTTACTATCCAGCCTAGATATCTTGTAACCTTTACTGTTGGCTATGATCAGAAAAAAAATATTGATGCAGCAGTTAAAAAGGTTCTCTCTTTCTCTCTCATTCGCCCTTTTCTCATGTGTTCCCTTTCTCAAGATACATGTATTTATATATATTGTCTCAGTTCTCCGAAAACTTCACCATTGTGTTGTTTCACTATGATGGACGGACAACTGAATGGGATGAGTTTGAGTGGTCAAAGCGAACTGTTCACATCAGTGCTCACAAACAAACAAAATGGTTAGAAATTCTACCCTTTCTGAACTTTCAGTTAACTCTACTAAATACTTTAAGCTGCATTTACTAAAGCACTCCTTGAAAATTTGGTCCAGGTGGTATGCCAAACGTTTTCTTCATCCTGACATTGTTGCTCCCTACGATTATATTTTTCTCTGGGATGAGGACCTTGGGGTGGAACATTTTGATGCAGAGAAGTGAGTACTGGAAGTTCAATTTCCATTTGAATAGAGTTTCATATTTTCATAAATTGGAACATGAAGTTGAAATGTAATCTGTTTCAGATACATTAAACTGGTAAGGAAATATGGTTTGGAGATTTCACAGCCTGGTTTAGATCCGGATAGAGGAACAACATGGGCAATGACAAAGAGAAGAGATGGTGTTGAAGTGCACAAGTAAGAATAGTAGAACTTCCTAATGTGCCTTAACTTTTTCTTATCAAAGGAATCTCATTGCTAATTGCTGGATGATTTCTTTTTCCCTTCCTTCAGGGACACTGAGGAGAGGCCTGGTTGGTGTACAGATCCACATTTGCCTCCATGTGCAGCGTATGCAAACATGATTAAATCCATTTCCATTTTACTCTATTTCTGTAATGATTGGGCTTCCTTTTTCTAATCATCCTGAAGATATATTTTGTATTGGGTTTCATTGTATTTTACATCAAATACTTTATGAACAGGTTTGTTGAGATCATGGCAACTGTATTTTCTCGAGATGCATGGCGCTGTGTTTGGCACATGATTCAGGTAAAACAAGTGAGCTTAAATTTCCTTCCACTGACACCCTAACTTAAAGGTGTGAAATCTGAAACTTGTTCTATTGTAGAATGACTTGGTTCATGGGTGGGGCCTAGATTTTGCTATGAGGACATGTGTTGAGGTTGGTAACCATTTTCTTACTTGCACCTCAACTTACACTTCCCTGCGACAACAATTTATACTTACTTGACTTTACTGGGAATTAGCCTGCTCATGAGAAAATAGGAGTTGTGGATGCTCAGTGGATCATTCACCAAGGCGTTCCTTCACTTGGGAGCCAGGTAACTACAAGTCAATATTCAATACGAATTAGTTGATTTTGGAATATATTTTCTTCACCTCTTTTATTTTCGTGATGAATTTCACAGGGCCAACCACAGAAAGGAAAGGCACCGTGGGAAGGGGTATGCAATTAATGTGTTCTCTCTAATCTCTATTATCAAAATCAACTGCCAACACAATCTCCCTCCTTGTCTCTCTTTACTGGATGCCCTTTTCTTTTTGTTTCTGGACTAACTAACTACAACGAACTGAACCTTGCATAATTTTCTCTGACGTTAAAAACAAGAAGAGTATTTTTAATTAAGCTCGGATTATCTTTTTCAGGTGAGAGAGAGGTGTCGGAAAGAATGGACAATGTTTCAAGATAGAATGACTAATGCAGAAAAGGTCTATTACAAGGCAATGGAAATAGATCCTCCCAATTCAACAGTTCGTTAGGGGGGGCAATAATGGTTCAAGAAACATTTTATAAATTACCATGTCCCATATATACTTGTAGGTGGTTACGGCTATGTTCATTCAATTTTGCTGTGATAGTTAATATTTATGTCGGGTTTTTTTTTTTTTGTATTTTTTTTAACAAAGACTGCTATTTCTTTTATGGGTCAATTTCCAAATATATTATTATGACCCTTTTTATTTCTGCTGAACAGTCCACTTTTGTTTCTGTGGGATTCATTCTATTGTTTCTCCACAAATATCTTTTGCGAAATCAATTTTGATCACTACGGATAATTCTTCAGTCACTCAAAACCAGGTTTCCCATTTAAAGCATTTTCTGTGCCGTTTCATTGCTTTGAATCGAATTGAGGTTGGATTACTTAAACAAACAGGCCCTGAACTGTGGCTGATCACACTGCTGCTCCAGAATGGCGCAACATATTGCAATCAGCAGTTAGAAATGTTTTTCAGTTATGGCCACTTCCAGTTCTTTGAATTCACAGGCATCGTCTGCTGAATATGCATCTTCCAGAGTGAAAAATCTGTCACCACTCGTCACTCATTTTAAACATTACAAAAATCTCTTTTTATTTCTCTTTTCTTTTCCTTTTCCCCTTTAGTGTCTACAAGATATGAAGAGGAAATCAAATGACGGCTTCAACATCGTACAAATCAAACCAGCACAACAACAACAGGTAATCTAGCAGTGATGCCACAACAATCAAATAGAGGTGTCTTTTCCTTATAAAAAATTGGACTATCATTATGAAATTTGGTGTGATGTAATTCTTATGAATGGATGACACATTATTTTAGGTAGGTCTTAGTTATCTGGTTTAGATGTACTATTTTTGGACAATCAAATTCTTGTTCCTTCACTTTTCATGATAAAAAAAATCAACTTATTAGATTACCACCAAGACCTAATATGTTGTTTTTGATTGGATGACATGGTAGATATGATGGAAAGTTTCTCTAAGATAACCTGAAGAGTAGCATCATTAGATTAGAATCCATCCAAAAGATGAATAAAAAACTACATTTAAGACTAAGGATTGATTATATAAATAGTCAGTCATGCCTTTTGGAATTTACAATACACCAAGTATTTTTATGAGAGTAATAATGCTGGTGGTTGGGCCATTTGGTGGTATATTTTGATGATGTTGTTAAATATAACATAACCAAGAAATAACATTTAGATCACCTTATTCTAGTTTATACCACCCTGAGGAAGGAAAACTTGTTTTCCATTGTCAAAAGGTGTTCTTTCTTCACAGATTGAATGGTTTTCTCAAGGTTTATAGTGTCATGTAAGGGAGTCTCTATTATCCCTAAAAAGCCTAAGCGATTGTAAATTGGCATGAGCCTAAGAACATTCTTGAAGTTCATAGTTTCTTAGGTTTGTGACTTTTTATCATCATTATATCAAGGAATTTTGCACCATCATGCCCTCCTCAATTACATATTGTTAGAAACAACATGAGTTTCAATGGAGTAAATGAGCTAATAAGATATTTGTTGAGATTAAAAAAAAAAGATGATTAAGGCCCAATAATAGATCTTTTTGGCTTTACTAAGATGTTTGAATTGGGATGTGATGCCTCAAGAGTTCGTATAGGTGGAGTACTTAGTTAGGAATGTCATCCTATAGCATACTTAAGTAAGAAACTTAATGAGGACAAATAAAGTTACTCAACATACAATAAAGAGTTCTATATGATAGTCCATGCCTTGTGTTATTAGAAAATATTATTTGCTACCACAAGAGTTTATTCTTTACTATGACCATAAGGTCCTTCGCTATCTCAATTCCTAAAAGTAGCTAAGCCATAGGCACGGTCCTTAGGTTAAGTATTTGCAAACCTATCAATTTGTATTGATACTTAAGTTTGAAATGAAAAATAAGACAACAAATGCCTTGAGTCACTAGGTGACTTTGTTATGCGTAATGAGTGTTGAAGTAAATAAGTTTAAAAGACTTGAAGAAGAGTATGAGACTTGTTTAGAATTTGGAGAAATACACATGATGTTAAGAGATGAGAGTAACCTTGTTGTAGGTGATTAATATTGCTAGGAGGGTATTTGTTTTGGGATAATAAGCTTTGTATCTCAAAGGCATAAATGCATGATTTGAGAGATTTATATCAG
Source organism: Salix brachista (assembly GCA_009078335.1). Lineage (NCBI taxonomy): Eukaryota > Viridiplantae > Streptophyta > Magnoliopsida > Malpighiales > Salicaceae > Salix > Salix brachista. The sequence continues at coordinate 8,715,809 of CM018588.1, read as the reverse complement.
AGGTCTTTTAAAACACTTAAGAAGAAATAAAACCATTAAAGAGGTGGAAAATCATTTATTTTAGTCTAGTTTAAAAAGAGATGTAGCTAAGTTGATAGGTCAATGTCAAACATGTCAACTAGCCAAGCATAAAAAATAGAACATTGGTCTTTACACCTTGTTGTTTGTTCCCACTTTCCATTGGCAAGATGTAAGTATGGATTTAGTGTTTAAGCTTTCATGTACTACAAATAAGCATGATTCTATCGTTGTCGATCGCTTCTCTAAGATGACTTATTTTATCCCTTGTACTAAGATCAAGATGCTCCTAAAGCTATGAGACTTTATTTTGACGAGATTATCAATTTTTATGGTCTTTCTCGAATCATAGTCTCATATAGAGATTTTAGATTTATGAGTTATTTCTAGAAAACCCTTTAACATATGGTGGAAACTAATTTGAAGTGTTTTAGTGTCTACCACCCCAAACTAATGATTAAATCAAGATGGTTAATAGAGTTTAGACAACTTTTTGAGATGTCTAGTAAGTGATCATAATAGGAATTGAGATTTGGTTCTTCCTTTAACTTAGTTTGCTCATAAAAGGTTTGTTAGTAGGTCGATTAGAATGAGTCATTTTGAAGTTATATATGGTTACAAGCTTAGAAGGCTTTTATATCTTCTTCTGTTGTCTTCTCATGCTCGAGTTTCTGAGTCAGTTGAGTCATTTGCGAGTAAAGTTTAGAATTTGTAGGTTGCAATACTAAGCATATTCAAGCAAGTAAAATGCAATATAAACTTCGAGTTGATTTATATAGATGCCATAATGAATTCTAGAGACTGTTATAATAAAAACTAGACCCAAACAATATCCTTTGAAAACTAATAAAAAATTGCAAACACATAGTGCTTATCCATTCAAAGTGCTACAACAGGTTAGCCCAAATGCTTATGTTATTGATTTACCACTTGATTTTGACATTAGCTCCACATTTCCAATTTCTTTATGTCAATTTAAGCTTCCATTTGACATTAACCATCTCGATTTCGTTATGTCATTAGTTGTACAACAGGTTAGTCCAAATGCTTATGTCAATTTCATTATGTGTAAACTTTATTAAGTATCTCGATTTAACCATTGGATTACTGGTGTTAAGCACTAGAAAAATTCAACTCAGTTCTCATTATATGCTTAAATTTTTTCCAGAAATAACTCATAAAACTAAAATCCTTGTATGAGATTATGGTTCGAGAAAGACCATAAAACTTGACAATCTCGTCAAAATAAAATCTCACGACTCTAAAAGCACTTGTGGTCTTAGTACAAGGGATAAAATACAACCATAAAGATAGAACCATGCTTATTTTCCAAGAGGGTGGTCGAAAGATAAGTATTGAAATGAGGTTTAAAATACAGTTTCCAATTTCCAGTGTTAACGATTTAAAAATTTCACTAACCATTAAAGGTATCCAAAACCTGTTTTTAAGGGACAATACAGGCTTGGGAGCTTAGAATTCAAACTTAGGTTCACTATCCAAACCGTTTATGGGATGTAGAAGGTCTACCGATCATTTTATAGCTCTAGGGATTGCCTAAAAACACCGATGCACTGAAATAGAGCTACTGAGATTCTCCTTGATGCGAACCTCGTGATCACGTGGTCATGCAACCTATAACCAAGAATGAGGTCTGATCCCAAAAAACCAAAATAGGTCTGATAGGAGTGTGACACAATGGAAACTTGCCCCATGGCACCAACACTATTGGAATTAGTAGAATGACACCACGAAGCCAGATAATCTTCGATAAGTTGGATTCAGTTCATTCAAGAACTAAAGAATGCAAGAATCACTCTCACACATAAAATTGAAAAGTTCAGAATTAATATTCATCAATGGCTGCCGAAATTTGGGTTACATGAGTTTAAATAGTTCTTGAAAAAGTAACCCTAATGACCCTCTTATGTGGACTTAAAAGAGGTCCACTCAAAACTGACTCAAAACCCTAAGTTTAAAAGCCCATGACTTAATCCAAAGAAGCCTTGGATCCTAACTGAGAACAAAGTATTAATTAAGTCCAAACAAGCCTTGGGTTGTACTAGTAAAATTAAATAAAACCCATAAGTCTTATTTATAGCCTTTCATCCAGCCCTTTAATCCTAGAAACAAAAAGAAAAGGTAGTCACCCATGTTGTTTACAAATTGTAGTAGAATTCATTTGTCTTCTTTGTTGTCCTCACTTCATAACCCAAATAAGGTTGCATTGGACCCCTCCTGCAAATGGATAAGATGTACTAGAGTCTCCTTTTGATACTCCAAAGGTCCTTGCAATTCTGACTTGGTTGAAACCTTCAAAACCAATGCATTCAATGTCTTTGTCTTAGACCGGGTCATTGGACTATTTGGAACATGTAATGGGTCCTTGTTGATGTTTCTGGGCTGGTCCGCATCACTTCTTGTTCAGAGATGAAACCGGATGCTCAAATGGTTGAAGATTTTCATATATTTCAAATGTCAAAGAATAAGCCAATCTACAATTTAAAACAATAAAGGTTTCTTCATTATATCATAGGTTTCATCGATGACATTCTACCAAAAGCAACTGATTTGGGAATCCTTTTGGCATTTGGAAGTCAAAGACTGCGAGTATTTAAGAACCCCTGAAACTACCAGCCATAGGATAAATTGGCGAAAGAGACCATTAGACCTACCGTACTGAACATGATCTCACCAATTTTTTTAAATTGTGAAATGGACCAAATTGAACATTGGCATTCGTTTAGTTAACCATATGAGCCACCCTTCTGAGCCTCAATAAGCTTCAACGTCTAGTATTTAACCTCTGGTAGTTTCAAAGCCCCGGGTGTGGTTAAGCCACAGCTCAGTGATCAGTTGACTCGTATGCTGACTCACAAACGTGTAGAGGCACAGTTATAAGATATGGTTTCATAAAGAAAAAATAAAAATAAACTGATTATGAATGGACTAACTTGCAAGTGGGTGTGTCTGCATTCATGCATATGCAACAGAATATCTTCGAGCTGTCCTCTAAGGTTTGCTACATGTCAGATCGAAAAATTAAAATTCCTCTCCTTGCCGCCTTCCCATACATCTTTTCACCTCCAACCGATCACAATGCAGCAGAATTTAGGAAATAAACTTTTTTTTGAATAACGTGAGAACCACATGACCCGGAAAGCGCACTTGGTGGGCCCAGGGCATGTGTAAACCCCCGGCTGTCCCAGGCTCTTACAGGGGACCCGAAGGTTGGCAGAGGGGACTCGAACCCTGGCCTCCCGTGTGTGAGACGAGACAACCAAGGCCCTTGCCACTAAGCCAAGCCCCTGGGGACTTTAGGAAATAAACTATAAGCCTGTAACAGAGAGTCTTTAATTAGATATTTACAAGTTACTAAAAAATCTTTCAGTAAAAAATGCCATCACTCCATGGCTTTTAAGAGGAATACGAGAAACTAAAATTCCAAGGATTATGTTTTGAGCAATTAGGCCAAAGTGAACTGGTGCATTACCACTCACCAAAATTGAGGTGACATTTATGAATCTTAGGTGCTCATATTAGATAACTCCTGACCATCTGAGCCTTAACCATTTACACTGATCAATTTCTTAGGAGTCGTTGATTATAGAAACGACCAACTTCTTCGTGAATGTATGCATGTGTATAATTTAAATCTGCAGTATAACCATTCCTATTAGGTACTAATCCATTTCGGAAATGTTCTGAGTGCCCAACCAGAGCCAATGCGAAACTCATTTTCCCCCATTACACCTCTCCCAGATTTTTCACTCACACCAGTAGATGTACAGCATGAGGAGTGCAATATTCAGGGAGCAAATCATTGAAAACTATCTCCAAGAATGTACTGTACATTTGCTATGATGATGTACACAGTTGATGTACACAGGTGGATTACGAATGTGTTTTCTTCTCAAGAAAGGAAAAGACAGAGAAATATGATGCAGAAAATGCCATAGGTTTCAGGGCTTGAGAAAAGAACATGCATTTTTTATATGGCACACAACAAGAATATAGCAAGCACAATGCCATCCCAACTTCAAGCATCTATGTGCTTATGTGTAAGTTTCAGATAATAATATAATCATATTTTGAGACCTCACTTAACAGCTTAAACTTTTAGGTAAGATGGTTCCTTAACATGGTATCAGAGACTTGTTGACCCAGCAGTCACGAGTTCAAACCTCACCACCCTCATTCTATTTGATAAAAATCAAGCACAAGACAGTGTAAGTCTGTCTAAGTTTCAAGCCCAAGAGGCTTTCACTTATGAGGATATGTTAGAGAATAATATAAATTATATTTTGGAGTCTTACCTAAAAGTGAAAGTTTTTCATATTCTAGAGTCTTACCTAAAAACATAAACTTTTAGGTGAGTTTGTTCCTTATCAGCCTCCCCCATTGTAACCCTAATCATTCATACCTTGATATCTGCACAAGGAAAAATAACTGACAGGAAATCCATATTAAAAAAAAGGTAACATTTTGAGTCCGTGGATCACAAACGGGAGGCAAAAAAGAGGGTGCAGGAACTTTCATAGAGATTATCCATAGAATTTTTACATAGAAAAGTATATATAATGCTTAAGGAATTAGGATCAACTCACTGTCTTTTCGTATGGGAAATAGATAGATGCCATATTTTCTCAGCAAGCCACCTTCTTCCATTCTTAGCACACAGGAACTTGTTTAAGAACCTTGAAGGTTTAAAGAAGAAATGCTGTCCTGTCAAAGTCTGGTATAACCTACTTCAGATCAGCATACAAAGTATTTTCTCTTTACCTGACTGTTGGGTACATAGATTCTACAAATATAAAGGAACATATCTTTTTTCTCCTTTCTGTTTTAATCATTTGCAAATATGTGCAGTATCAGCACAGGGGAAATGTAGAGTCTCTTTATTTTTCTAAAAGTTTGTTTAGTATTGTGGTAGCAATTGTTTTTCAAAATGTTTCATATTTAAAAATGTATTGAAATAATATTTTTTATTTTTTAAAATGCATATTTAGCATGTAGCCCATCAAAACAATGAAAAAATCAAAAAGAAAAACTATTTTTATTTTCAAAAACGCCTTTACACTGCAAAACAAATAAACGGTGCCTGATAGTATATGCAGCGGTTGAGTGAGTCTATGGCCCTCGAAGCATAGAAATAAATGGGCGAGAGTGAATTCCATTCTAAGTCTCCTTGCAAGTTTCACATAAATCCTTGGTGTTCTGAAATTGAGTGGGAAGGGCCGTCATAGGCTCGGTGGACAGATTCATCCGAAATTGCTGGAACCTATTTCATTCTTTAATTTCCTACAATTCCGAAATTTTAATTCAGAAACTTCCTCAATTAAATATGAAATGCATAACTCACTTCATGAAAACAAAACCATTAAACCAAGAAAAAAAAAACAAGAAAGCTATTAACACACCTTTAGGCTCATTCACCAAAACGAGTTACATTAGGACCACCCCATCTTGATGGAAGAGTCAAATCGAGCTTCTTGATTAAGTTTGGTTTTAGAGGTTTAAAAGGCTTGTCCGAGTCATCCTGTTTTTCTTAATTATTTTTTATCCATTTTTTTCTTCAATATTATATTAGTTTTAATATTTTTTTTTAGTTTTACATAGTTTTTCAATTCGTTTTCTTTAATGTTTTTTAACCTTTTATTGGCACAAATAATAACTTGTTAAATAAAATATTTATTTTAAGAAACAAAGTTATTAAACATGAAGTGAAACATTGTGAGATACGATATTTGAATCTTAGTTATCTCTTGATCAAATATCAATTTAATTAATTAAATAAGTGTATAAATACTTTAGTTTTTGACTGAACTTTTTATATTAAGAACCATGTTGGAAAAATGTTATTTTTAATACTAATACCCCTCTCTATAACAAGAACCGAATCAGATGTCCCAAAATGGAATCTCGAGCATGTATGCATGTAGAGGGCACTGTATCAAATTAATTTGCATGTTAAGAAATTAAAAATGGTCACCCAACAAGGACCACATTCATTCACATATTTTAAGCACATTTGTATTCAAGTTCTTGAGTTATCATATAGCTGATCATAGCCATAATATAACCAAAATCCACAAGTCTTCCCTTCAACATAACATCCTGAACTCTAAGCTTTTGATCTTAAAACAGATTCAAATGATATATGGTCTCTACAAAATCAAAAGATTTATACTACAAAAGATGGTACTACCCCGCAATTCACAATCAGGTAATGCCATCACACCACACCAAAAGCCCTGCAAAATGTAGAAATGAAATCTAGAATTATGAAGACAAAAATATAAGAGGATGTATTCAATGACAGTGAGAAAGGAAATTATTTGGATTGAGATCCATGACCTTATTAGCACTGGCTTGAAAGGAATTTGACAACCACATTTTACATGAAAAAAAAGAGAATGCGGAAGCTAATTGAAACTGCAAACCAGCTGACTTGAGAATTTCAGGGTGAAATGTGGTGGCAAAAGATAGTAATAGCAAAGCATGTAGCACTGATCACAAAGCAGCAGCACTAAAATTCGATTGCCAACACAAAAATGCAAATGTCAAACACCAAACATCATTCCAATATAAGGATAGAAAGCATTTAACTAGTTATACCATGCAGCATCATCAAATATTGCCAACTCATAAATCCATGTGGTGAAAAGAAAAGATCAATCCCGCACCCAGAGGCAAATTGAAGCACCCAAACATGGTGAAACCAAACATCAATCCACCTCCATGTGCAAATTCAAATATCCAAATGTCGGAGTAAAAAAATAGAAATTACCTATTCAACGGTTTGCATTCAGGGCCAGAAGCATGTTGTTACCACCAGGAAGGTATGCCACATTAGATGACTTGGCCAGAGTTGCAGCAATTTCCCTTGATGCTTCAATCCTTCTCAATTCAATCAAACCCATACCAGCCTTTGTTGTTGCCTCAGAGATCAGCTTAGCAGCATCACTCTCACCTTCTGCCCTGATAATTGCAGCCCTTCTCTCCTGGTCAGCTTTCATGACAACAAACTTGGACCTCTCTGCCTCCTGCTGAGCAACCTGCTTCTGCTCCACAGCCCTTGAGAACTCCACTCCATAAGACAAGTGGGTAATAGCCACATCATCCATCACAATGTCAAAGTCCCTTGCTCGCTTGATGAGTGAGTCACGGACCAGAGCTGACACATGGGGACGTTCAGTGAGGAGCTGGTCAGCATTGAACTGTGCAACCACAGCCTTCAAGACCTCATTGCCAATTGAAGGAAGCACCTTCTCATCATACTCAAGCCCAAGACGTTGAAAGATATGGGGTAAACGTGACACCTGCTCAAAATAACCTTTTTTTCATCAAATATTCATAAAATGAAAATACAAGACACTCACCGATTAAAAAACTGATTAATTCTGACTAAGTGAAGAAGAAATGAGTGAAAAATAGAAAACTTCGGACTTCAATTCCACAGCCACATGCTTCGCTTCTAAGCAAAAATCTCAATCCATAATTTAAAAGCTCAACTGAGCAAATAAAATGACAAGCTGAATTACTCTCCTCTTTCGTTTTGCTGGCAATCTCAAAACCAAGTTTCGCTAACCAACACTTTACCCGTCAGAGAAACAGTACATTCACAGACTAAATGCATCTCCTTTCTTTGCTGCATAGCTAAAACAGATTAAATGCATCACAAAACCAAGTAAGACTAATTCACTGCCCAAGATCAACACAAGCCCAACAAAACAAACAAAAAGCTCATCTGAAAAAACAAAGCAAAACAGCAAAATTTACCATTGAAAAAACATTGAATCAAGCAATACCCATTTTCATCCATTTCAATGAAAAGAAAAACATACATAAAATGATTTTGATATTGTGATTTACCTCGGGACGAGAGAGAACACGGAGCGTGAGATTGACCATCTGTAGATCTTTAGTACCAGAGACAGATGAGAAAGTGTGAGGGCGTGTTCGGATATCAAAGATAAATGGCTTTTGAAGCCAAGGGATAAGAAAATGAGTCCCTTCGCCGATGGTAGTGTCAATGACTCCACGGAATCTGTCAAAGAGAACAGCGCGTTGGCCTCCATCGACTGTGTAAAGAGAAGAGTTGAGAACGGTGGCGGCGGCGCCAATACCGAAAGCTGCGCGAGCGAGGTTGTTAAGAAAGGAAACCGCTGCTTGGCTGCTACCCATTGCGGAGGATGGTGGTTGACTATTGTGGGAGAGGAGAAGTGGGTTTTTTGGGTTTCGAAAGAAGATGGTTTTAGGGTTTATGACAGATGGATATATTTGACGTGACGTGGAGGAAAGGTTAGAATAAAATCAGGAGGGGCGGGGCGGGGCGGGGCGGGTTAATTTTATTTGGGTTGCTTGCTAAGTAATTTTTTTGTGTTTGGATTTGTTTTTTCCTCCTGTTGTCTGTAATTGCTTGTATACGAGAGATTCAATTCAAAATTTCGAAAGAAACTCGATTTTTGTTCCTTAAAAGAATTGGCAATATGAGAGTTTCCTGATCGTGGCGTAATTCATGATTAATTGGATTGCAAAATGTATCTCCACCTCTAAATTCTTTGATTTCTATAAATAGAAAATTACATGGTCTCTTCTCAGGTGGTAAAGGCTTGTGCTAGAGTGATCACTCATTTGTGCTTTCTATGGAGGTTTTATCTTGCTTATTTGGTCGGTTGATTAGAGATAATACCTTTAAATTCCATTAGCGTTGTGACAAGGAGTGCATAATTGATTTATGTTTTGTTAATGACTTGATGATTTGTTGTATGCTAACGTTAACACTTTTTTTTCTATCCATGACTGTCTTAATCAACTTCAGCAAATCTCATGTTTGTCCCCAAATCTTGATAAGAGTGATATCTTATTGGGTGGTGTGAATGAGATCTTTAAGCTTCAACTTTTGGATGTTTTTTTATGCAAGGAAGGAAGATTGTCAGTGAAAAATCTCGGTGGGCGATAAGCCAAGAAGATCTCATCGAATACCTATAAAGAATCCCAGGTTCATAGAGCTGTGAAGATGTAAAGAGAAGAGGAACTAGTCACTGCAGTATCCTGAGTATCCAGAAAGGAGTTAAGTTTGTTTTATGGTTTAAATAAATGCCAACTATTTAGTAGGAATCAGTTGCTAGGGTTCTGATTTCATGTAGTTGTGCTAGTGTTTTTAGAAGAGTTTGTTATTCATTCATGTATTTAAACTCTAGTATGATACAAAGTAAGCATTCAATTGTTCAATAATTGTGGTCAATTCTCGCCCAGAGAAGAATTCACTTGCAAAACATCAATAGCTTTGACAGGGACCTATCAATGTGTCATTGACATCTTTCCATCTCCAGGGAGAAGCAAACCAGAAGCAAACCAGTGGTGGCAATGGTTGATTCACTTGCAAAACATCAATAGCTTTGACAGGGACCTATCAATGTGTCATTGGCATCTTTCCATCTCCAGGGAGAAGCAAACCAGTGGTGGCAAGTTCCGCTACAATTATTAACTTAGTTGTTTCACAAGTTTATATACCACAACTCCAGTTTTGATATCAAACTTAGCAATCGATTGTCTACAATAATAACTTTGAGTCCGCTCTTAGCAATTAAATAAACAATCATAGGAAAATAAGCATAGGAGAACAAACATATTCATCATATAAACTGAAAAATTGTGGTAAAAATAGATCTCAGAGTTCTTGAAATCTGAAGGTTTCTGTTGCTACCCAATTTTTGACTCATTATTTTTATGTTTCCGAAAAATATATATATAAAAAAATAGATCTTGGTACAAGGGCAAAATTGAACAAATTGAGAGTTTAATGGTCAATGGAGGGTTAAATCGCGAAAATCAGAAACCAAGGACCAGAATAAAAAGTCGCGCGAAGTTAAGGTTGAGATTGAATTTTTGAGGGGACACAATTGTGCAAAATTAAAAGCTTAGATCTAATTGAGGTACAATTAGAGAAATTATAAAATGAGGGACCGAACCATACTTTTACCTTAATTCTTTGAAAATTGCATTGCATGTTCCGCCTTTAAAGATTTTGAAAGTTGCATTGCATGTGCCGGCTGCATGGTTTTGAAAATTGCATATTCCGGCTGCATTTCCGGCGTGCCCAGCTTTAAATGTCTCCGGCGTGCCCGACCTTAAATGCTAAGCGCGTCCTGCATTCAAAGTTGAGCGGTGGCCCCTGCATCAAGGACTTCGGCAGCCGAAGGGTTGTATTAATCTGCTATAAATAGCAGCTTGCACGGTGAAGAAGGGGGAAAAAAGAAAGACAGAAGAGATTTTTACGTGGAAAATACAGTGAAAAAAACGCATAGAAATAGAGAGTTGCAGGGCCATTTACAGAAAAATTTTGAGTTAATCTTCTTCCTACTTTCCCCTGCATTTTTTTCTTGTTTTCCTCTGCCTCTCTCTCTCTAAAACCAGACCACCACTCTCTCTCTCTCTCCCTCTCGGTCCAACAACTCTGGCAACCAATTCCAGCCACCTCACTCCACCCCGTCGTCACCAAGCTCTCCACCACCTCTCCAGAAACTCAGCCATCATCTCAGGCAAGGTTTTGGCAGAACAGCTCCATCGACTGCAACGTGACCGTGAGCTTTCCGGCTCCATTTCCGACCACCACAGGCCACCATTTCCGACGCCACCACGACAGGAAGAATCACCTCGACGTCCTCTACCTAAAGGTGTTAACAGGTAAGCCATTCATCAAACTCCAAAATTCATCATATTACTGTTCGTCTTTTTCATTTCGCATGCGGGGAGTGAATTAATTCACTCCCCGCCGGGTCGGGTCGGGCCGCGCTTTGTGCCCGGCCCGGACATTGAATAGGGCGGGCTTGCAACCCGTCCCAGACACAAGAGTTTTTGGGCCGACGGCCTAGACCCAAGACTTTTCTAGGCCGACGGCCCAGACCCAAGGTTTTCGGGCCAACGACCCAAGTCCCTCTGGGCTGACAGCCCAGCCCGAGACAGGCTGGGCTGGCAGCCCAGACTCCAAATAGGGTGGGCTGACAGGCAGCCCACCGAAAAAAAAAGAAGAAAAATAATAGAAAAAATAGTAATAATAAATAGGAAAAATATAAATTGCAAAAAAATAAAAAAATACATTTTTGAGAAAATATTTAGAACAAAAAAATGTGGTTTTATGCATATGGCCAATACACTATCATATTTTAAAAATTCATTTTCTTTCAAAAAAATATATTTTATCTATGAGTTTGAAGAAAAAAATATGTTTTAGCATATATTTCGCAAAGAAAAATCATTTCTTGCATTTTTGGATTTTACAACATGTTTGTAAAACCCAAAGGGTATTGGCCAATATTTCAAAAAATATAAAAATCTTATTTTTGGGAATTTATTATTCACTGTCGTTGTTTGGATAAATAAATCCTAAGGGGTTAATATCCAAAATATTCGGCGGGAATGATATGCTATTATTCACTGTCGGTGTTTGGATAAATAAATCCTAAGGGGTTAATATCCAAAATATTCGGCGGGAATGATATCCTATTATTCACTGTCGGTGTTTGGATAAATAAATCCTAAGGGGTTAATATCCAAAATATTCGGCGGAATAATATCCCATCACCATTTAACCAACATATGTTTTGAAAGATCAAAACCATAACAAATCATAAGCAAACCAAAACATCAAGCAACTTACCTTAGGTAGGGCGTATTAGGGGTGCTAAAACCTTCCCTTTACGCAACCAGTCCCTTGCCTTAGAATCTCTTAAAGACCAGTTTTAGGTTTCCTAGTAACCATAATACTAGGTGGCGACTCTCTTTTTCACAAAAATAAAGATAAGACCCCGACATTGAATATTCCCCCGCCTTGCGGGGAGGGTCGCCGCGACGCCGCGCTCTCGCGTTGGGGTGCGACAGTTTCCATGTCCTTGCAACCAAGTAAAAAAGTCTAGCCTTGCATGTTTATTGAACAACTAAATAAAAAGATGGAAGAAAACATGATTTAGGGTTTGGAGGAGGAAGATTTGTGTTTTCTTTGTTGCTGGCCGAAACTTCCTTGCTCCTCTCTTCTTTTATATATGCTTAGAAACCCTAGTGTCTATTTTACAAAATAGTCATTCCTTAAGTTGACAAAGTTTAGTTGTCCCTTGTAAAATTCATATCACCTTCATAACACATCGTTTTAAGCTGAAATTTGGAGCTTTTATAGGTCCTTGAGTCCTTAATTGGACTTCTGTAGCTCGAGATATTGAAGTTGAAATGGACAGGTCGATATCGGCAAATTGCAAGATTTGACTTTGAAGGTTGTGTTTTCCATGCTCTTCCTTATTTTATTTCTTTTTCCTTAGCTTTCCATAAAGTTATGGATGTTAAATTTTGAATTTCACTGGAATCACTTCATTTCGATCTCTAGAGCTTCCGCTCTGCACAAAACACCGACTGAAGGTCAAATCTGTCAATCATCTCCAATTACCTCCTTTTTGCATTTTTCATCCAAAAATATCTTCAAAACATAAAACAAAGAATATCAAGGCATTTTATACACAAAACATATGCAAAACACTTGGTAAATATGGATGAAACAATCAAATAATATGGTCGCATCACCTGTATGGTCTTACATTGACAGGCTCGGTTCCTTCTTTAAGAGTGATGTGGTCAATCTCTCTCACTGGTGGTAATTTATCTGGTGTTTGAAAAATGTCTTCAAAATCCTTTAACAGCTACTGCATTTCAGACTCCACCCTATTTACTAGTATAGTAACTTAGCTTCAATTTGCACACAAATAGCAAACATTGATTTACCCTAGCGTAATTCCTTTAAGACGTCCTTTAGAGATGCAGGTTGAATGTGTCGGGCATCTATTCCCTGTAGCTTCTGTATTTGATTATTCCACCTGAACTCCATGGTCAATTTTTTTCCAATCACAAGCCACTGTCCCTAATTGTTCTAACCATTTCACTCCTAAAATCAAGTCCAATCCGTATAATGGTAAAGCATACAAAGTTAGAAAGAATGGAATACCTTGAAGCAAGACCTATATGTTTTCAAATCTACCTTGACATTTTAATGGGTTCCCATTTGCCACCTTCACATTCCTTATAGGCCATTTGCTTCTTATAAAAAAAATATTGAACTAGGTTTATGGGTCTCTTTTAGGCCAACGAGTTGTAACAACTCTTTGGGTTTTCCCTTTTTATTATTTGTTTTTTTTTCCTTTAGTGTAAAATATATAATTTTATTATTTAGTATTGAGTTGATAATAAATAACATTTTATCCTTTTTTATTATATAATAAAATAAAAATTAACTCAATCAGATGGAGTCCATAATTAGGGTCCCATATTTGACAAGGTCATGTCAAAGCAATTTTCATTCAATTTCTTCTCCCTTTGCATTTATTTTTTTAAGCGAACCGGCCCAGAAACACCAGCAAGGACCCATTACATGTTTAGGGGCTTGATTCGTGGTTTTGAAGGTTTCACCCAAGTCATAATTGCAAGGACCATTGAAGTATCTATGTGTAGGGGGGGTCCAGCCCGGCTTATTTGGGCCATGAAGTGAGGACAACAAAGGAGCCAAAAGAATCCTACTACAACTTGGAAACATGGGATTGATGGGCTGGATGGAAGAGAATAAATAAACCTTATGGGCTTTATTTAAGTTAGTTAGCTATAGCCCAAGGCTTGTTTGAGCTTAATTAAGACTTTGTTTTCAGCTAGGATCCAAGGCTTGCATGGATTAAGTCATGGGTTTTTCAATTTAGGATTTTGGGTCAGTTTTTAGTGGACCTCTTTTAAGTCCACATAAGAGGTCCATTAGGGTTAGTTTTTAAAAGACTATTTAAACTCATGTTAGCTAAATTTCGGCAGCCATTGATTAATTTTAATTCTGGACTTTTCAGTTTATGTGTGAGAGTGATTCTTGCATTCTTTAGTTCTTGAACAAACTGAATCTGACTTATCGAAGATTAACTGGCTTCATGGCGTCATTCTACTCATTCCAATAGTGCTGGTGCCTTGGGGCAGGTTTCCATTGTGTCACACTCCTATCAGACCTATTTCGGTTTTTCGGGATCAGATCTCATTCTTGGTTGTGGGTTGCGTGACCACGAGATCATGAGGTTCGCATCAGTTTTTAATTTTATTGTTAAAATCATTGTTCTTTGTTTGGTAATACCTTTCATTATAGTTTTCCATTTTTCAACCATCACATTACACACTTCAACATTTCTCAAAGGGAAGAGAACCTAAATTCCATGTCTAATGCATATAGTTTTCCCATTTTAGTAACTTTGTCAAATCTATAAGCAAATTGCAGGTTGTCATATCTCAAGTTTTTGACTATGTATGGAGTTGTAGGACTCTAAATCAAGTGAGGTCAACCTTATTGGAAAGCTAACATCCTTGGATTTATCTTCTTTGAATAGAACTTCCTCTAATTCTATTATTTGTTGTCTCGAATCCCCTAAAAAAATTTGGAAGGAAATTTTGTCCTGTTTTTTTTCCAGGTACTCCAAGAAGAAATTTTCTTTTTACTTGATTTCCCTTCATTCAATTACTAAATTTTTATGTATGCAATTAAGGAATTTCCTTTAATGTTCAAATTTTGCATAGAAAAGAAGTCATGAGCTTTCCTTTAAATTTTAACATTATTACTCCGATGAAATTCCTCATCAATTTTATTCCTCTAACTACAATTTTCTTAAGCTTATATGTATTAATTTAACAAAAATGAATTCACAATTAAAACACAATTAAAACGTATCATTTCACAATGAAATTTCATGTTCAATCCTTATAATTACATAATACATTTACTAACATCATCATTCACATCTCAAACAAGATCGTAATTAGGAAATTTGCAAGGAAAATCACATTGGCTTCTCTTCCAATTTTCTTTCCTTATGATCGACCTAATGGCGTCTTGATACTCATTACAATTTCTTTAATATTGAATCATAATTTCACATCTATTATATCATATAAGGCATTAATTAACTTAATTTAGCACATTTAAATATTTTCCCTAAAATTAGTCTAGGAATCTAACTAACAATTCAACACAATTACATTAATTTCCTATTTAAATCTAAATAAACTTGTATACATGAGTTTAGGACCTCTTACCTAAGGGTAACATGAGTTTTGTTTCCTAAGAAATTGAAAAATCTTGGATCATTTCTCGTCTTCACTTGGTTGGTTGCAACCTTCTCCTTTCCACCCAAATCTTTTGCTTAAACTCTCTAATTGTCTTCCTTGAATTAAGTCTATCTTTCCATGTAACCTTAAATCTAGTGAAATCCTAGTTAATCTTAGTGTTTGTATCCAAAATTTTAAATGAAATTCTAGCAAATTCCATTTTCCCTCTCTTGTTTTTTTGGTGTAGGTATTAAAGAGAGGAAGTGTGAGTATTTATAGTTTCAATTTTCAAAAATTATGAATTTGACCCTATTTGTTTGAATATTCAGTCTATTTTTGCCCCACTTCTTTTTCCTTTTAAAACTGGAGTTACACTTCTTTTTATCCTTTATAATTTCACCCTAAAATTTGGAGTATATTTATTTTCCAACCCTCGGTATTTCTAGGTTAATTTATTATTATTGTTGTTTTTACAATATCTTAGTATAACAATTATACCATAAAATTCTTTGTTTCCATTTTACTAAATCTTTATACTAGTTATTTCATTTCCATTTATTTCATTTTCAATTTAAGCAAAAGATTATTTCCCCGGGTTTACAAAGAACATGTTTCTCATACTACTTCATCAAGCTAAACCATTTAATCTAACTTTTCATAACCAAAGATTCAACATGCCATGATTCAAACTTCAACAAAAACACAATCCAACCTTAGAGTACAATTTCTTACCTTTAAATACGAAGAGCTAAAAGGAATAACACAAGAAAAGGTTTCGTTCTTTTACTTCTTCTTTCTATAGTTTCGAACTCTCCCTTTTCAAACTTAAAACTTAATAGATGCACCACATCCTAGCTTAGACAAACCATAGTCTCCTTGTAATCACTTATACTAACACTTTTAATAATAATTTCTCAAGAAATATGGAGGAAAATTTAAGAACCCTAAACCCCCTTTTCTCTCCTTTTAATATGTCGAGCACAACACCAAAAATGATGTTTCTATACTTCAATATTTGGTTAATTACACATTAACCCTAATTGTTTCTTATATTTTTTTTATTTCCCCTCACTAAAATATTTTTCTCTTATAATTTAATATTATTTTGGCCCCTTTCATTTCAATTATCTTCACCCATTTTATCTAATTATTTTTTTTATATTAAATTTAACTCATTTTATCTCCTAGATAAATTTTAATATTTTACTAACTCAGCTAACCATGGGTTTACATTATGAAGCTTAATTCCCCAACAGCTCTAGTATTGAATGATAAAATTAAAAAAATAACACAAAAAATAATTTGTATCAACTCGGGTTAACTCGTTAAGTACTAATTATAGGTCATAAAACCAGAGTAATTTAATAAAAAACAAACAAAACAAATCATTTAGCCCAATTCTCAATAATTGAGCTAGGAAATCTTAAACTCCCTTTTCTCTCCCTCTAATGTGTTAAGCACAACACCAAATATGGTGTTTTTGTACTTCAATTTTTGGTTAATTACACATTGACCCTAATTATTTCTTATAGTTTTATTTGTCTCCACTAAAATATTTGTCTCTTATAATTTAATGTTATTTTGGCCCCTTTTATTTCAATAATCTTCACCCATTTTATCTAAAAAAATAAAATTTAATTTAACCCATGTTATCTCCAAATAAAATTGTAATATTTTACTAACTTGAAAAAATTATAACTAGGAATTTATATCATGAAGCTAATTCTCAACCGACATAGTGTTGAATGATAAAATTAAAAAAAATAACAATAAAGAAGACACAAAAAACAATCTGTGTCAACTCGAGTTAAGCTGTTGTGTATTATTATTCATGGGTCATAAGGCCAAAATAATTTAATAGAAAGCAAACAAAATAATCATTTAGATCAATTCTTAATCAACCTAATATTAAAGGACAACATAAAAAAATATTTTTTAATTTTTTTTTAAAATACATTTTCTTTTCTATAAATACATTATAATATTAGTGACTTTAATTTATTGATTATTCTTTTATATCGTACCATAATAACTATTTTTATCATCACTCACTACTTTGCTAATTACTTCATAGTTGTGAAAATCTCTAATACTATAATGCAATTACAATTCAAGAAGTGCATTTTTGTGTTACGAAAGAAAATATATTTTCTTCATTCTGTAATTATTAAATGGTTGGAACAATTAAGTAAATTTACTTATTGTATCCTAAAAGCCTTTTCCTTTTGTGAATTACTCATCAACCAGTAATTGTGAAGATCATGAATAATCAAATATAATATTAATAAATAAAATAATGCTCAAGACTTTAAAATGTATGGTTTACCTCATAAAAAAAGACATCTGTTTATTAACTAATAAATATTGCAACTTAATGACAATTCTGGGAATACCTCTCTGTTTTTCATACATTCAATCTGTTACAAAGTCTCTCTTCATATAGAGAACTCTTTACAAGGATAACTCAAATACGGCAAGTAATAATAATCCCATACAAATCTGGATACACTTAATTGCAGAATATAATTTCCTATGTTGGACTCTACAGCTCATGCCAACATTACTTCCTAATCTGTACAGCTCACGCTAACACTCCCCCTCACGTTGGTGCAAAGATGTCTTCGATGCCCAACTTGCTAAGTGAGCCATGGAAGTTTTTGTTCGAGACTGCCTTTGTGAGCATATCCGCGAGTTGATCTTCTGATCTGACAAAAGGAAAGTGAATCACTCCTTCTTCAAGATTCTGTTTGATGAAATGTCGGTCTATCTCGATATGCTTCGTTCGGTCATGCTGGATTGGATTTTGAGAAATTGCAATTGCGGCTTTGTTGTCGCAATATAGGTTCATTCCTGACTTGGGAGTGAAGCCAATTTCGGAGAGTAATCTTCTAACCCAAAGGAGTTCGCAAAGACCCTTCGCCATTCCTCTGAATTCTGCCTCCGCGCTTGACAACGCAACGACCTTTTGTTTCTTACTTCTCCATGTAACCAAGTTTCCTCCAACGAACGTGAAGTATCCGGATGTAGATTTTCTATCAACCACATTTCCTGCCCAGTCAGCATCTGTGTATCCTTCAACATTTAAATGACCATTCTTGGAGAACATAAGCCCTCTTCCTGGGGCAGATTTTAGATACTGTAGTATTCGGCTAACTGCATCCATGTGATCCTTGCTAGGACAATGCATGAATTGGCTAACTACGCTGACAGCATATGAGATATCTGGACGAGTGTGAGATAAGTAAATTAATTTACCTACCAGCCGTTGGTACCTTTCTTTGTCAGCGGGTTCCTGATTGGGATACATTCCGAGTTTTTGATTCTGAATCGTTGGGGTGTCTGCCGGCTTGCAGTCTAGCATTCCTACCTCAGTCAGTAGGTCCAATACATATTTTCTCTGTGAGAGAAAAATTCCCCGATTCGATCTAGCCACTTCAATCCCAAGAAAGTATTTAAGTCCTCCCGAATTCTTCATTTCAAACTCAGCGGATAGCTGCTTTTGTAATCTTTTAATTTCTTCTTCATCATCTCCTGTAATGATCATGTCATCTACGTAAATTATCAGGACAGTTACCTTTCCTCGTTGCTGCTTAAGGAATAGAGTATGATCGGAGTCGCTTTGCTGAAACCCGTACTTCCTCATAGCCACGCTAAATCGACCAAACCATGCACGTGGGGACTGTTTTAGTCCATATAAAGCCCGTTGTAACCTGCATACCATTCCAGGGGTGTTGGAACTATATCCTGGTGGGATATCCATATATACCTCCTCTTCAAGGTCTCCATGAAGAAAGGCATTTTTTACGT
Organism: Salix brachista; assembly: GCA_009078335.1. NCBI lineage: Eukaryota > Viridiplantae > Streptophyta > Magnoliopsida > Malpighiales > Salicaceae > Salix > Salix brachista. The sequence continues at coordinate 8,696,873 of CM018588.1, read as the reverse complement.
CAAATTGGTGCAGTGGCCAATCTAAATTTGCAGCCATGGATAACAAAATTCTGACTGTGTTCAATTTTGCTACCGGGGAAAATGTCTCCTGATAATCTATCCCGTAGGTTTGTGTGTACCCCTTCGCTACCAACCTTGCCTTGTGTCGCTCAATGGATCCATCTGCCTTATATTTGATTGAAAATACCCACTTACACCCAACGGTCCTTTTCCCTTGTGGTAGTGTGACGATTTCCCATGTTTGGTTCTTCTCTAGGGCTGTCATTTCTTCTTGGATTGCTTGGGACCATTTGGGGTCTGCTACTGCTTCATGGATTCCTGAAGGAATATTGCCAGTGGACAACTTGTACGCAAAGGCTTTGAGTGACCTTGGCAGCCTTTGTGTGGAAACATAATTGGAGACGGGGTACTTTGCCTTTTTTCCTGTAGTGTCTGGTGAGTACCTGGATGGAGGCTTGCCTCTATTCTGCCTGAAAGGTAAGTTATAGATAACTGGAGAATTCAAAGAGTTATCGGTGGGTAGTGTATGAGAGATTACCTCAGGAATATTCTCATGTAGAGGAGTGTCATTGTCGGGTACTAGAAGAGAGGGAAGAGAGGGGGATTTACTTCTGCCGTCGGATGCAAAGCTTTCGATCTCTGCATCATCTCCATCTGTCACTCTTTCTATCAATATCACATTATTCTCAGCAGCTTCAATTCCCTCAAAATTATCTCCACTATGAGCTTCGGTCATGGGTCCAGTTCCCTCTTCAGTCACGGGTCCAGTTCCCTTATTAATATCACCACCTTGATCAGCTTCAGTCACGGCTGTAACTTCAGTATTAAATCCACCATCAACAGCTTTGGTCGCGACAGTATTATCACCACCATCAACAGCTTCGGTCACTGCTGTTGATTCCATATTTCCCTCAAAAATATCACCACCATTAGCTTCAGTCACAGTCCACCACTTCTCATCTTCATTCCGTGTCTCCCCCTGGAGAGGAGAAGTGGATGTCGTGGATGTATAGAAGTATTCTGATTCTAGAAAGGTAACATCCATTGTTGTATAGAGTCGTTTTGTTTTAGGATCATAGCAACGGAATCCCTTCTTATTGGAGCCATACCCCAAGAACATACAACGCACAACACATGGTTCCAGCTTTGTTCGTAGATGTTTATGGATGTGAACAAATGCTACGCAGCCAAACACTCGTGGTGGAAGCAACAAAATGGATGGTAGAGTAACATGTTGTGACAGTGCCTGTAGTGGAGTCTTGAGGTCCAAGGCTTTAGATGGCATCCTATTCAATAAATAGACAGCAGTAGTAATGCCATCGTTCCAGTATCTGCTCGGCACCTGTGCTGCAAATAATAATGCCCTTGCTGTTTCTAAGATGTGTCGGTTTTTCCGTTCTGCCACTCCGTTTTGTTGTGGAGTATGACTACAAGATAACTCATGCAATATCCCTTTCTTTTGGAAAAATTCTGCGAAGTTATGATTCACGTACTCCCCCCCATTATCCGATCGAAGGATCTGGATTTTTGCTGAAAACTGAGTATGAACCATAACTTCAAACATACAAAACACATCAAACACCTCATCCTTTCGTTTCAATAAATATAGCCACGTCATTCTAGTACAGTCATCTACAAATGTGACAAACCAACGTATGCCAGAACTAGTGGTAATCGGAGACGGTCCCCAAACATCAGAGTGAACCAAGGCAAAAGGTGTATCACTTTTATTCAAACTAATCAGAAAGGATACACGATGGCTCTTGGCAAGAATGCAAGTTTCACATTTAAAGTCTGAATAATTCAAATTCAAAAATAATTCTGGAAACAAGTACTTCATATAACTAAAAGATGGATGTCCCAACCGATAATGCCATAGCCAAATCTGATTTTCTCTCGTCATGGGTGATCTTCTCATGGTGTTGACGCTGCCGAGATTGAAATCATCCATGTAGTATAACCCCTCTCTCTTAGTACCACGCCCAATGATCTCCCTCGTGAGAATATCCTGGAAAAGGCAAAATTTTGGATACATTAGTGCCACACAATTTAAGTCTTTGGTAACTTGGCTGACAGATAACAATTTATTTGAAAGAGAGGGCACTAATAAAGTGTTGTTTAATGATATAGATGGTGATATCTGCACAGTGCCAGCCCCTGTTACTGGGTAAACTACCCCATTTGCGTTGGTGATTCCAGTTCTTCTTGGTTCTGTAGTATCAACAAAATCATCTGAAGAGTATGTCATGTGGTCAGTTGCACCAGAGTCCACAATCCAGTCGGTGTTAGAGTCTGCGTTACCTGGGTCTTTAGGCAAAGTAGTGGCAGCTTCTCTATTTTCAACCAGTGGGGTGAATGACAGCTGAGCTTTAGTATCTGCCAATGATGCTTGCCCTGTGTTTCCAGTAGAGAGTCTCTGCTTCCGTGCCTTCAAATCATTCCACCATTCGGGATAACCATGCAATTTGAAGCAAGTCTCTCGTGTGTGCTTCATATTTCCACAATGAGAACAACCACTGCCTTCACTCTCCCCTTGTCCTTTAGCCTTAGTCACGTGATGCATGTTACGCCCTCCTGATGAAGACATCCCAGCTTTGTTTAATTGGAGTGTTTGCTGTCGTGGAAAATATTCCTTCCCCCCCTTAGAGACCATTGCTGCAGCAGAGGGGTTTTTGTTGGTGAGCATCACAGTCTGTCTGGTTGCTTCCCTCCGGACATAGGCATAAGCCTGTTCAACCGTTGGGAAGGGCTTCAGTTGGAGAACATCACTACGAATATGGTCAAGCCTATCATCCAGTCCATCTAAAAAAATATACACTCGATCTTCTTGAAGTAAATCATTATATCTTTGTATATCAGCAGTACATTCCATAGGATTTGGTCTACGGAAGTCAATTTCCCTCCATAAACCTTGAAGGCAATTGTAATAGGTTTCGATGGACTCTCCTTATTGTTTCATTCTTGTTACTCGTCGCTTTAGATCGTATACTTGAGAAGTATCAGATCCATCGAAATAAGTGGTGGCAATTGAGTCCCATACCTGTTTGGCAGTAGAGAATCGAATAAAGTTGCTGATGAGAGATGGATCCATGGAGTTGATTAGCCATCCTTTCACAATTGAGTTTTCTGTTCTCCACCTCCTGAAGTGGGGATCATTCGGTTCTGGTTGGGGAAGATCTCCATTTATGTATCCCAACTTGTCTTTTCCGGAGATATACATCTCCACAATTTGGGACCACAAAGCATAGTTGGTACCATCAAGCTTGATACCAATCGATGCCGCCGTAGTGTCATAGATCACTGATGGGGTCTGGGTCTGGTTTTGAGTTACAATCTGAGTCATTCTTGTCGTGAGATCGTCAAGGGTTGCAGCTGTAATTTGCTGCTCTTGTTCTATCATGTCAGGTGGCGTCTCCATGCCTTTATTTCTTCCTTACGCCTTCTGTCAAAATTTTACGTAGCAAAGAATGGACCTTTGCTCTGATACCATGACAATTCTGGGAATACCTCTCTATTTTTCATACATTCAATCTGTTACAAAGTCTCTCTTCATATAGAGAACTCTTTACAAGGATAACTCAAATACGGCAAGTAATAATAATCCCATACAAATCTGGATACACTTAATTGCAGAATATAATTTCCTATGTTGGACTCTACAGCTCATGCCAACATTACTTCCTAATCTGTACAGCTCACGCTAACACTTAATTCATAAACTACAAGTTATTATAATTATAATGCCTTCAAATAATCATTGCAAGCACTATAGGTTTAAGAAAATTTAGTTGTTTCCCATTTCGATAAGGATGAATTGTATCAAAGAAAGTATATTGATTATTATCACTATAAATTTACTAATATTATATTTTACTCTCTCTATATATATATATAGGATTGCCAATAGGATTACATGGAGGCATTGTTTATGCTTTCACAAGTTCCATCAAATAATAACTGGTCATTACAAATATTGTTTCTTGCTGCATGAGTCTTAGAATAAAGATTGAAATACAAATAAAATATGACACGGAGTTAAGCTTTCACGAGTTTCATCAAATTAATCGGTTTACATACAAACGAATCTTTCAAGCAACGACTTATCATTATGGAATTCATTACTTCAGTGGGATGGATCGCGTCAAAAAAAGCATACTGGTTTCGGTCACTGCATACTTCTCCATTCTTACAAATCGGAATGCGCTTCACGGAATCAATGGCGCAGCAAGAATGGCTTATGTCAGATATTCTTGCGAGGCATTTACAAGAAAATGTCTGACTAAGAGGTCTAGGAAAATATTAGACAGCGACCAGCTAGGAACACTTACCATATGAAGCAGGTTTTGAGAAGACATCTTCAAAAACCTTGTAGACATCTAAGAGGACAAATTTGGAACCCGACAGAGTGGATTGTAGGTCTTTTAACATCTGTGGAAGGTAGCTGTTGAATTGAGATGCCAGTTTGTTCAGTCGTTCTACACAACGTGTTGCAGGTTTTTCTTGAGATATTGAGAATGGTCTACATCCAAGTGGAAGGACATTGCTCACTAAGAACTTGCATCCACCAAGATCGTAAAGCATCTATATATTCAATTAAGGAAATCAGTTAGTTTATGTTAAGATAACTTTGTAGTATCAAAACTTGGTTGATTAATATCTTTTTTTCATATATGGTATTTACCTGTAATCGCTTGGATAATGGTTTGGCAAGATATTGTCCCATGTCAAGAGAAGCATTATACTGCAATTTTTTGTTGAGGTCCATGTCATTTTGTCCCATATTGATGAATATAAGAGATTTTGACAAGCCATCAGTTTTTCTTAAATTCTTCACGGAACTCTTAAACAGTTCAATCTGTTCGTCCAAAACCATGCAATTGCCCTACAGATAATGTAAAAAAGTATTTGCAAGTATGGATTGATTAGTGACTCTATAAGCTTTCCTTGTGTATGTGTCCTAAATTTGACAATCTAATAATAAAGTTGAAGGTAAAGAGATAAAACGCTCACAAATGTATATTGTTTTATTTCGGGAAGAATACCACAACCAGAAGATGCATAATTGGCCCCGAATTGAATGCTTTCCGATTTCTTCAAACTCAAAAAAGGAGGAGGTAATGGCAATCCAAAAGTTTGAGCTGCAATTATTGTTTACCATTTCAAAGATAAATAATAGATTATAATCCTGGTGAATAATAGATGATAGGAAATTATAATACCCTATGAAATAGTTTCTTGGATCGTGAATGTTCATGCAATTAAAACTTGTATTTACATTTAAAAATGATTGATCAATTATAAACTTTTAGGTAAGGTTTCCAGTTAATCTTGTAATTTTGATCACCTTTAACATTATATTGCTGTGCCTTTCGTTAAAAATCTAGAATCCCATTTTGTGTGCTGTATGGAATATGGTGAAAAACTCAATAAAATTTAAAAAAACACACTAAATTCTGAAAAAAGAAGAAGAAGGAGAAAAAGGCATGGCTATAATGCATTATAGAATTTTCATACCATAATATTCTATCAAGATTGTAAGGGTTTGTCTGTGTTTTTATTCTTACCAATAAAATCTGCCATAGTTTTTCCATTGGTGGCTCTGCTCTGATTATCTACTTTAAAATCCACACCATATGCAGAAGATGGATTTGGATTACCCATATATTTTCCATTTCCACTATCCACCCAAGAGTCTCCAAACACGAATAGAGCTGGAATAGAAATATTAGATTTGAAGGGTCCACGAAGATGGGAGCAGTTCACCAGAAGGAAATGACACAAAAGAAAAGAAATGCACGAGGCTTGATTCATAGAAGTCATTATTTTTATGCTAATAAAAATAATGGGAAACACAATGATAATGAAGCAGGCAAGTTTCTTATCAGCAGAGGATGCTTATTTATATTCCATTTGAAGCTGCCAACCAAGCGCACAGCTCATGGTGGTGTCAAAATTAGCTGTGGACTAGCTGGGAAGTTTGTTTGTTTAGCCTGCTAAAACGAGAGCAATATCCAGCCATGCATGCGAGATATGCACGCGAGCGCGCTGAGAGAGGATATATACATATGGTGTAAGTTGATAATCTATAGCTAATCTGAAATTTAATGATGGTTGGTTACAAGCCAACCTCAATTTGCTTACTATTTTCCAGCAATTTCTTTGCTAAAATTAGGCAATGATAGTATCTGTTTTGCTCCTATTAGTTCCATCATCGATTACAGTTGTGGCATTATTTCAGAGGAAATAAAAAATCAGTTCAGGGTCCATGCATGGGTTGTTCTTGGTGCTTATAATGAGATTTTGTCTCCATCGGAGAGCCGAGGTGGACTGTTTTCTTAATCTCGGGCTTCTCAATTTCATCGGATGATGTCTAACTATCATCTGGTGGACTTAATTGGGATTTCAGGGACCTGGGTTTACTTGGCACCGTCATATATATTCAGGGGGTTCGATACTTAGTAAGAAGATTGCATGGAGCTGTAGCCAACCTGGAATGGCGCAGGCTTCCTTCTCTGAGGATGATGCTGATGTGGAGCATTTACGCAATCCTTTCACTTCAATCATAATCCAGTCTTTTACGTTGGGATAAATTGCCTTCTTTGACAGGTGGTAGACCGTTTTGTTTTGAGGCTGCATGGACAACCCGTCTGAATTGAAGGCAACAAGTGGTTGAAATGCGCGGGATACAAGTTACCATGCATGATGTCTTGAGGGGCTTTAGTGAGGTTCAGACAGACTCCATATCTTTCAATGATGATGTTTTTGGGAATATTTTTTGGTGTAAGATGTGGACTGAAACTAGATTGAAGGCCATTATGGTTGCCTTGAATATTATACAGATGATTCGAACCCTTTTTAGACTAGAAAAGGAGAGCACCATGAGTATGCCTCAGTTCTGACACAGGAGGAGCTGTTATGGCATCAGGAGTCCAGGGAGAAATGGGTATGCCATGGGAATAGGAATACTGAATTTTTTCACTCTCTCACTAAAATCAGGAGAAGACAGAATCATATCCATGGCCTCTTTCTATCTGATGGAGAGCGAGTTCTGACGAGGATAAATTACAATCAAAAGCTTTTCAGTTCTATACTTCTCTCTTCTGCTCTACAGATACTGGATCTCCAAATTTATGGAGGAGGTTCAACTTCCCAAGCTGTCAGATGAACGTCAAGGAAACCCCTAGGATAGACGGTTTTCAACCTTTCTTTTTTTTAATCCTACCAGGATGTGCTGGGTGATGATATTTACAAAATGGTTCAGATTGCCTTCACGAAGGGTTCTTTTCATAAAAAAAATGGTAGGGGCTATGATTGCTCTTATCCTGAAGGAAGAGAATCCTATTAGTTTCAAGCAGTTTCGGCCCCTTGGTCTCTGCAATGTTATTTACAATCTGATCACTAAGTTCTTATTAATAGACTTAGATCTGATCACTTGGATGATTTAATAGGTCCCCTTCAGAGTAGCGTGCGTCATTTCTAGTAGGGGAACCCCAGATAATGTGCTTGTGGCCCAGGAGGTTATGCATCACATTCAACATTCTAAGAGTAAACAAGTTACTTTGGAAGCAAAGTTTGATTCAGAGAAGGCTTATGATAGAGTGAGTTGGAGTTTTTTGCAAGCTACACTTGTGGAGTTTAATTTCCCTCCGGCCGGCTACTATTAAGCTAATCATGTTCTATGTTAGAGATTCCTCTTTCACGCTAGCTTCCTTGGAATGGATCGAAGCTCCCATCTTTTACGTACTATGAATCGTGGTTTGAGACAAGGAGATCGATCCCATGTCTCCATATCTATTCATCCTTGTCATGGAGAAATTAGATTGCTTGATTTCGAAGGTGGAAGAAAGATTTGGCTTAACTTTGATGAATCTCGTGTTATGTTGAAAGTGTTTAAAGAAGAAATAAATAAAACAGAGTAAAAGACAGAGTACAATGAACGCCAGAAATTGATCTGCACAGTAGATGTTTTTACTGTTCACAAATCTTTGATTGATTGCAGAATTGAATAATTCGAATTGAAATACATCCTTACAATTTATAGAACAGAAATAAACGTGACAACCTATTCTTCAACCATGATATGGACTCCATAATCACGTAACAAGCTGCCACTCACACACGAAGTAAGCTGCATTACTACACGTAATGAGCTGCACTGTTGAACACGTAAATAACAAATTCCCAAAGACTAGGACAGACACTTGACTGACTTAAATTAAAAAACAATGACAATAACAATGACTGAAACAAACATAATTAACGTAACATTGCAGGACTAAAATAATTAACCAACACTCCTCCATATTTTAGGAGCTGCAAACACCAAGTTTATGCCTCAGAAATTCAAACTTGTTTGCTGGCAAAGGTTTTGTGAAAATGTCTGCAAGTTGTTCTTCAGATTTGCAGTAAATGAGACTGATTTCACCTTCCTTCTGCACTTCTCTCAAAAAGAAATATTTGATCTTGAAATGCTTAGTCCTCCCATGAAAGACTGGATTGCACGAAATTGCAATTGCTGCTTGATTATCCACAAACACTTCTGTTTGACTCAATTGATTCCAATTTAAATCACAACATAATTTCCTCAGCCACACTGCCTAGTTTGCTGCTGCTGTAGCAGCAACAAATTTAGCCTCAGTAGTTGACTGTGCCACAGTCTCCTGCTTCTTTGAGCTCCATGAAAAAACTCCTGATCCCAAGCTGAAACAATAGCTAGAGGTGCTCTTCATGTCATCCACTGAACCTCCCCAATCACTGTCAGAAAATCCCAGTAGTTTGGAATTTTGACATTTCGTGAATTTTATACCAAAGGCAGCAGTCCCTTTGATATATCTAATTACCCTCTTTGCTGTTTTAAGATGGTTCTCGCTAGCACAATGCATGAACCGAGAGAGAATACTGACAGCAAAGAGAATATCTGGTCTAGTTGCCATTAAATACATTAGACAACCAACCATGCTTCTGAAATATCCTTCATCAACCTTGTCTGCACCATCATCTTTACTTAGACTCTCCTTTGAATTCATTGGAGTAGCCATAGCCTTGCAATCTTCCATGTGAAACTTCTTGAGTATCTCCTTGGCATATTTCCTTTGACATATGAAAACTTCATTTTCTTCTTGCTTGATTTCCATTCCCAGAAAATATGACATTAACCCAAGGTCTGTCATTTTGAAAATTTCCATCATCTCCCCTTTGAATTCGTCAATTAGCTTAATGTTGCTTCCTGTGATTAGAAGATCATCAACATAAAGAGAAACAATAAGCAAATCATTTTCTTTATGTTTCACATAAAGAGTGGCTTCGGACATGCTCTTCAAAAATCCCAGTGACAGATGCTCATCAATCTTGCTATTCCATGCTCTAGGTGCTTGTTTCAAGCCATATAGAGCCTTCTTTAACAAATAAACCTTCTCTTCTTCACCTTGTTTAGCAAATCCTTCAGGCTGATCCACGTAAATTTCCTCCTGCAAGCTGCCATTAAGAAAGGCAGATTTTACATCCAATTGAAAAACCTTCCATCCATTTTGGGCTGCCAATGCTAACATAAGTCTGATGGTGTCAAGTCTGGCAACAGGGGCAAACGTATCTGAGTAATCAACTCCAAAAATTTGCGCGTAGCCCTTTACGACAAGTCTGGCCTTGTGTTTGTTGATGGATCCATCTGCGTTCAGTTTTGTTCTGAACACCCATTTTACGCCAATCACTTTTCGGTTTTTTGGCCTTTCAACCAGCTCCCATGTCTTGTTCTTCTTTATCATTGACAGCTCCTCTTCCATTGCCTTCTACCACTTTTCATTTTTAACAGCTTCGAGGTAACCAGTAGGCTCACAAACAGCCACATTACATCTTTGATAGATGTCTTGAATTAGTCTTGTTCCACGAATGGACAAATCATCTTCCAAATCTGTCTGCCATGGTTCTGCCTCTTCTTCTTCTTCTGTTTGAAAAACAGGGGTGGATATGGACTTGCTGCAGGATGTTTCTTTTGTAGGCTCCCAATTCCACTTTTGTTCTTCATGGAAGATTACATCCCGACTGACAATTATCTTTCTTGTTTTAGGTTGATAAATTTTGTACGCCTTTGAGGAGGAGCTATATTTGACGAAGATGCCGGGTTCTGATTTTTTGTCAAGCTTATCACATTTGACCTGTGGAATATGAGAAAAACACACACAAACAAACACTCTAAGAAAATTGAGTGAAGGTTTGTAGCCATACCAAGCCTCAAATGGTGTTTTGTCTTTGACTGCCTTGGTGGAAATTCTGTTCTGCAAATAAACAGCAGTGCTTGCTGCTTCAGCCCAGAAATCTTTTGGCAATTCTTTCTCATGCAACATACTCCTTGCCATCTCCATAATGTATCGATTCCTCCTCTCACTTACTCCATTTTGCTGAGGAGTGTAAGGAGCAGTAAGTTGGTGTTCAATACCAGCTTCTTCGCAAAATTTGTTGAACTCAGCAGAGGTGTATTCCGTTCCATTATCTGTTCTTATAGTTTGGATTTTACAGCCACTTTGATTTTCCACAAGCTTCTTGAAATTCCAGAACACTCCAGCCACCTCTGACTTGAATTTCAAGAAGAAAATCCAGCACATTCGCGTAAAGTCGTCAATAAAAATAACATAATATCGACTACCCGCGAATGATTCAGTTCTTTGAGGTCCTACCACATCTGAATGGATAAGCTGCAGCTTGTGATTTGCTCTCCATGCTGACATTGGAAATGATCCGCGTCTTTGTTTTCCATACTGACAAGCATGGCAGAATGGCAGATGATCTGCAAGAGTTGGTAATCCCACTGTCAGCTCCTTATCCTTCATGGTCTGCAATCTGTGCAAGTGACAGTGGCCAAGTCTTTTATGCCACAATTCAGTATTGCTAGCTTCAGTGGAGAATGCAATGAGTTCTTCTTTTATTGGATTAAAAGAAAAACTCTTTCCTTTCATTCTGACTTTGAGAATCTCCTCTCTGTTAGCATCAAGAATCTGACAGCAACCTTTTTCAAAAATCACTTTTAGACCTCTTTCAATTAACTGGCCTACACTCAGTAAATTTTGGTTAATTTCTGAAACATAAAGAACATCAGAAATCAATTTTGTGCCTCTGCTGCTAGTAATGGTGATTGTTCCCTTCCCTTCGACAGAAATGTAATCACCATTGCCAATTTTGACTTTGGTAATGTCAGTCGGCATTAAGCTTTTGAAAAGCTTCTTGTCACTGGTCATATGATTTTACAACCAGAATCAATTAACCAGCTTTCAGTTGAGCAACTACTTACGAAACAAGATGCAACAAAAAGCTGATCTTCATCTTCTTGTTCTGCCACTTGAGCTGCAATCTCCTGCTGCTGCTGCTGCTGAATTTTCCCTCTGCAAATTACTGCTTCATGTCCAAATTGACTGTATTTTGAACATTTTGCATCAGGTCTCCTCCAACATTTGAATGGGGGGTGACCTTCCTTGTTGCAGTGATGACAAGGAGGATATTTGCTCTTGAAACTCCCTTTTTTGCTGCTGTTGTTTGTTGCTGCAGATCTAGAAGTGCATCCTTCTTGACCTTTCTTCTTTTTCCACTTGCTTTTATCACCTCCATGATGTTTTGCAAATAAAGCTCCTTCAGTCTTGACATCTTCCTCATATGTCTTCTCTGCTCTTGTGCTTGCTAAGAATTCAGCAACTCTGCCAAAGAAATCTTTGACAGATCCTTGGTATTTTCCAAGGTTGTAATTGTAGCCTCATACCTTTCAGATACTGTGACTAGCAATTTCTCCACAATTCGAGAATCACTAAAATCAGATCCAAGTAATCTGATTTTGTTTGCAATTCCAAGAAGTCTGTCTGAATACATTTTGATTGTTTCAAACTCCTTCATTTTTTGCAATTCGAAATCCCTGATCAGATTTAACACCTGCATTCCTCTTATTCTTTTATCCCCTGCATACTCTTCTTTAAGATAATCCCATATGGATTTTGCTGTTTTGTGAGACATAATTCTGGTAAAGATTGTTGATGATACTGCAGCAAACAAACATGCTTTGGCCTTTGACTTCTTTGTCTTCAACTCTTTATGAGTTTTGATTTGCGTCATGGTAGGATTGTTTGCAAGTGCAGGAATAACATAATCTTCTTCCACTGCATCCCAAATATCTATTGCTTCAAGATATGTCTCCATACGTACTGCCCACATTTGGTAATTATCTCCATCAAATATTGATGGAGCAATTGAGGAGAAACTTGACTCTGACTCCATGATCACACACACAAACAAAGAACCTCACACACAGATCCCTTAAGAATAAAGCTCTGATACCAATTGAAAGTGTTTAAAGAAGAAATAAATAAAACAGAGGAAAAGACAGAGTACAATGAACGCCAGAAATTGATCTGCACAGTAGATGTTTTTACTGTTCACAAATCTTTGATTGATTGCAGAATTGAATAATTCGAATTGAAATACATCCTTACAATTTATAGAACAGAAATAAACGTGACAACCTATTCTTCAACCATGATATGGACTCCATAATCACGTAACAAGTTGCCACTCACACACGAAGTAAGCTGCATTACTACACGTAATGAGCTGCACTGTTGAACACATAAATAACAAATTCCCAAAGACTAGGACAGACACTTGACTGACTTAAATTAAAAAACAATGACAATAACAATGACTGAAACAAACATAATTAACGTAACATTGCAGGACTAAAATAATTAACCAACATATGTGTTCGAGTAATGTTAGAAGAGGCCAGAAGTTAGAGCTATCCCAACTTATTATGGGAATCCCCTTGCTTGGTGCAAGGTACGTAGGGTTAAATGGATATATTTCAATTTTATTAATTACTGATCGCAGCTAGGCTCAACTTGCTGTATGGTAAGGAAAGATATGAAATGAAGCAGGTAAGGTTACTTTGGCCAGGTCTGTCATTACTTATATTCCTATTTACAGTGCTATACAAATCTTTGTTGATAACTAAGCAACACACTGACATTTAAGTCAAGTGAAGATAATGCCACGTGGAGCAGCATTAAGAGAAGATGAAGAAGAAGGCTAAACTACTGTCTGTCATAACAGTCAGAGGAAGAAGAAGAGGCCAACGAGTTACTAACAGAATTAGTTAGTTCATTGTAACTGATTCTAAGTAGTTAAATGTGGTTAACAAACTGTTAATACAGTTAATTACACAAGTAAAGCATGTAAACAATCTGCTCCCTATGACAGTATAAATAGGGCATTTCATCAAGCACAATGTAAGCAATTACAAATACACAATACAAGAATATACAAAGTTAGTGAAAAAGCTGCTTATCTCTTTTCTCTCTCTCTTTAAACTCTTTCTTTTCATCTTCCACAAAATCTACCCAAAGTGAATTACCTGCAACAAACAATTAACAACAGATGTTAGTTGAAATCAACAAAATCAACAATCTTCTGGCTCTCTCAAGCAGTTTGCGAGGCCGGTACAGATAAGATTGTGCAGGATTTTATTTGGGGGCGTGAGGATTGGAATGCTATTTCCAGACTGAGACAATTTGGAGGGCTGGGCCTAAGAGATGCAAGATTGTTTCATCTCTCTCTCTGAGGGAAGAATGCTTGGCAATTATTCAATGGTAGCAAGAAAGTGTGGGTGCAGAGTCATGTGCTGACTGACTTCCTTTCCAAGCTTGGGCCAAATAATAGAGACGACTTTAAGATTTAATCTGGAAGGTCTGCGATGGAGAGTATTTGATGCCAAAGGCCAGGTTGGATCTCTATTTTTTTCCTGTTATGTTGTTCTAAGACAATGTAAAGTTATTATGCTTCAGAGTTTTCCTATATATAATAGCCAACTTGTATGGGTGATGAGGTTGTTCTTGAAATTCGACAAAGATACTCTTGTTTATTCTACTGTCATTTGGGAAAATAAAAAAGGTCTGTCTGTTAAAAGTTTGTCTTACAAGCGGGGCAAAGATGTAGGAGTTAGTGGAGGAGGTTTTCCACTAATTCTTTTTCTTGAATATGCATTATCTTGCTAGATTTGAACTGGTTTATACTACCTTTTCCTTATCTTTCCAATAGGTTCTTGGAAGATTAGCATCTCACATATCAACAATCATTCAAGGCAAGGATAAACCAACTTACGCCCCTTGTCGTGATGATGGTGATATTTGTTGTTCTGCGTATGCTTCCAAGAAACAAATTGCGTGACGTGTGTTGCTCCTTTCTATGTTTTGATGTCTTTCTTCTGTTCAAATGATTGATTCTCACTATTTTCCTTCTTCCCTCTAGCACCTTCCCCATCAAAGTGCATCTATAGGGATACATGTCGTAGTAAGGTTTAGCATTGGCTGCACTTGTTTGCATGTAGTTGACAATCCCTTTTTACATTTCTGAAATGGAGTTAGATAAGATGCTTAAAACACTGTTTTCACTTTCCCTCCATCGAGAAAAATTATTATAGGCAATTTGGCATGTAATGGAATAAAAAAAACATAATGAATTTTTCTACTGCAATCACTAGCATTCCCAATAAAAGAAGAGTTTCAATCTTGCGTACTAAAAATATCCCATGATAAGCATGGGTACTGGTAACTAACATTGTTTGATTCAGAAATTTTCACATGGTTTCTGTAGACAATTTTTTTATGTATCCTTTGAAATAAATGGAGACCTGATTGTTGATTTATCCCCAGATTTATACCCAGTCCAGTGATTTTCTTAGAGATTGCAATCAGGGTCTTTCTCCTCCTTTTGGTTACACAACTAGATTATGTCACCATATATCTTCAATATTTGTTGTGTTTGTATGCGCTAGCTGCAGGTTTGTTTAACTAGAAGTCACGTTGGCTTTATTTGTTTGTTTGAGAGAACGTTGGCTTTATTTATTTTAAACATTTAGCTTGAACTCTCTGATAAACCTGCCTTGACAGTGTTGAGTTTTGGGCACAGGATAGAGATCGAAAACTAAGGATTTTTCCTGACAGTGAGCACCCATTTGGTGATCAGCCTCTTGAACCATATGTGATGCCTCCCCGAAAAGTGTGAGACATGCGACCTCGTGCTAGAAGAGCCATGATTCGAGCTAAGAAAATGGCTAACCAACAGGAACAGGGTGGTAATGATAAGAGAAAGGGCAAGAAGAGAGAAGTTGAAGAAGAATTGACGAAGTGAAAAGTGGGCACAACTTATTTCAATTTCTGGCATTCAATGCATCCTTATTTTGTATGTAACAGCCATAATATGGTCATAGATCACCAGCTGCTTGCAATGGCAGCATTTCTTGCCTGGTTCTTGTCATTCCCTTTAGGTTTAAGACAATATGAGCATATTTTAGTTTGAGGTGTCAAAAGTTATATCAATGGGAAATGAAGCTAATGGACCTTTTCTCCTTTTGAAAGAGAACAAATTTTCTGAGCAGAATCCTCTACTTTGTTGTTCTTCTTACCTTTTCTTTTTCTTATGACCGACTATTCTGCAACTAAAATAAGAAAGTTGAAAGGTCAGCTCATAAGTGCACGGCAGGAAATGAACATATGAACAAGAAATCAGAAAGGAATTTAGAAGTAATTTAGGTCAGAATTTAGAAGTAATTTAGGTCATATAGACACTCAGGAAGAATATACGGGGGCAATTGCTGCGATGCCGTATTAACTATCCTTGTTCTTCATCAGCAAACCTTTAAAGCTTGTGGAAGCTCCATGCTCTTAACTAAAGCAAGTTTTTCAGAAGAAATTAGAAAAATATAAAAACCATATGATATAGCAACTGGTTGACTGTCCAATAGACCTGTTTAGGCATTTTTTATTTATTTAGGAATTAAAGAAATTCGAGTATATGCAACGACACAGTTACGCTTGCTAAAGTCTCTGGTTGAGATCAATACCAGATCAGTCTTTTCACAACCGTATCAATGCATCGGTACTTGAAAGTAACTGCAAACAAACTCAGAAATCAGTTCCTCTGACTACTAAAACAGGAAAAGAAAAAACAAGAACGACTGGAGAAAGAATTTCAAGCGGAACTGATCCAACATCTGGAAAACACTACCACACCAGTTCTACAAACCGCAAGGCACTAGAATACTTGAGGCCACCACTGATGATAATTTTCAGGAGCACGGGCTGAAGTCCAATATGAGCAAAACCATCCTAGCAGCCTCATAATTACAGCAGGAAGAATTTCTCAACTACAGAGGAAAAGAGGATAGCCATACCCAACATCAAAAATATGATAACCTTTGGCATACGAGATCTTCAACCACTAATACTCAAACTCATCTTGTGGACCCATAAATTCAAAGACATTCTAAATAAAGTAAAACACAAGATAGTATAGAGCAAGCAAGGGGTTGATCCCACAATGATGTTTTAGTTCAGATTTTTGTGCTATATGTTGTGCAATTGGGGGGGTTTGGTTTCTGATTATCTAAACTATGACTGCAATTAAAAAATGAATTAAAATTGAAACTTATCAAGAAAACAATCATTGGTTGCAAGTAACATCCACCTATGGAAATTAGAACCGATTCTTGAAACAAAACTTCAATTCATATTATGAATTTTTATCCTCCCTTAACATTGGTTAATTAAGGGTTTTGCCATATAGCTAACCCTAACCAACAAACAAAATCACATTGTCCGCATTAATGATTTAGTTCAATGACAGCATTAAGAACTAGATAAATTCGTTAATTTTAACACAACCAAATTGTCCGAAGCTTGTAGTTTTTTGTGTTTGAGTGTTCTCCCTAAGGTAATAACATATATCCGCTACAGTTATTAAGCTTAGTTGCTTCACAAGTCTAGATCTCACAACTCCGGTTTTGATATCTAAGCTAGCAATAAATTGTTCACAATAATAGCTTAGAGTCCGCTCAAGTAATTAAGATAAACAATCATAGGATATTTGCTTAGGAAAACAAGCATACTCATTCATTATACTAACTAGAAATAAAGGGAAGAATGAATCTCACGGTTCTTAAGATCCAAAGATTTTTGTGTCCTTACAACCAAGAAGATGAAATTAGCCTTGCATTCTATGGAACAACTACTCCAAAAAATAGAAGAATGCATGATTTCAAGTTTGGAGGAAAAGATTTATGTTTCCTCTCTTTTGTTGGCTGTCTCACTCTTTCTGCCCCCCACCTCCTTGTAATTGAGTTTGCATCAATTGGACTTCTTGATATTGATATATTCAAATCGTAATGGCCAAAGGTCACTTCAGTTCTTGATCTCAGCAATTGCAGAATTTGAGATTTGACTTTGAATGCTGAGATTTCAATGCTCTTTTTTTTATGTTTTCTGCATTAGATTTCTAGAAAATTATGGATGTTATCTCTCTAATTCCACTAGAATCACTTCATTTCGACTTGTAGAGCTTACGCTTTGCATAAAACATCGATTGAAGGTCAACTCAATCACCTCCAATTACCTCATTTTTGCATCGTTTATCAAAAACTGCCTTCAAAACATAAAAAAAAGAATATCAAGGCAGTTTATACACAAAACATAGGAAAAACACTAGGTAAATGTGGGTGAAGATATCAAATAATATTGTTGCATCAGAGATCTTCCTTCCAAAATGCCCCCCTATATCAAATAAAGTCATTGTTAATAATCTCCATTCAACTCAAAATTATCATTTCATTTCAAGTTCTTACAAATCATTATTTCTTTATGATTCGTACACTAAGTCTATCCTTACAACTCTTCATCATTCAAATACTTACATTTTTCATGTTCTTTAACTAATATGAAAGTTAGCCACACTAATATGAAAGTTAGTCTATCCATAAGCATTTTTATGACCTTTTTAGAGGTAAGAAAACCCGATTTCAACCTTAAGGTTCCTAAACCTCATATTTTGAAATTTATAACATATGTCCAATAGAGTACTCCTCCAAACTCTTCTTGGTTCTTACATTATACATGGAGTTCTAGAAATCCAGAATGAGTGATTCTCATCCTATTTGAAACATACAATCCTAACTCACAACTTCTATGAAGGAGTTTATTTCAAATTCATTTATCTTCAACTGTTAAAGTTCAGATCAACATTCACTACTAAAAGGGGGGTCATTAGCAACATATTGATATGTTGCAAATAATAAAGTAATCCATTTCTAATATTAATTCGCAACAGAATTTGCAACGAAAGTAATCTGTTGCATTCTTGTGATTTCAAATTCATTTGCAACGGAATTTTTTTAATTAATTTTAAATTTATTTATTGTTTAATTAATTATGAATAAATATTTTAAAACTAGTAGAACATATTGAAGTATCATAAATATTGAAAACTAAATAAATATGGTTGAAATAAAAATTTATAATACAACAGAGATTCAGTTACATTTACATGTCTAAGTAAATCAACTTGGAATAAAAATACATATTTTAAAGTGTATTAGGTGGAAATGATCTACGATGCTGTGGGGGAGAGGAAGATGGACCACTATATGGTAATTGGGGTCGAGGTCGAT
Organism: Salix brachista; assembly: GCA_009078335.1. NCBI lineage: Eukaryota > Viridiplantae > Streptophyta > Magnoliopsida > Malpighiales > Salicaceae > Salix > Salix brachista. Next base: position 8,678,404 of record CM018588.1, on the reverse strand, counting down.
ACACTAGTGAAGACACGGGACCCATAGGTGCCATTGTATGTGATGGCATCGACGGGGCCACAAATGTTGGCATACCTTGACCCATATTTGATGTCCTACCATAGCTTTCATGATTGCTCATAAGATAATCTTTAATGGAATCAATTTCTTTTTTCATTTTAGTAATAAGATCATCTTTTCTATCAATTCCTCTTTCAACTCTCGATAAGTTGAGCTCAGATATAATGACTGCAATGAGTAGGAATGTGATGAAGAACTTACATTAACTATAGATTTTGGCATACGAAGTGCACCATATACTCTACCCTTGCGTACCCCTTGAAACCTCACACCAAGCTGCTCCATCAAAAGAAGGATGAATTTCCCGATCAGGTCCAAATTTTGCAATCTCCTTTCTATAATTTTCCTGTAAACAAACAAGTACATGTAAAAATAAATTAATTTGAATATGAAATGATATTTTAAATATATATATATATAAAAATAAAAGTACTTACCACCACTGTTTTGGACTTGTTATCTACAAATGTGCCGGTCTCATTCACATTTTGATGCAAAATTGAAAAGACATCATCCCATGGAAGTTCTTCCCCCCCGACTTGTTCTTGCTATCAACATTTAAAAAAATTAAAGCAACAAAAATATTAAATAATTAAAATTACAAGTGTTGAACAACAACAATTCTTACCATACTAGCTCGATATGATGCAAATGAAACTGAACCACCAAAATGGGTACTTATTTTTCCATCTGTTTTTATCAATCGATTGCGTTTTGAAGATTCCGATCGTCTTTGGAATTCAACGATGGACCAAACATCCTTGATCATGGTATTCCAATCTTTATTTTGTATCCAAATAGGACCTTTATCCAGGCAGTCGATAATATTTGTGGTCTTCATTATTGACAAAGCTTTATTGCGAGCTCGTGCTAATTGTTGGTTCAAGGAAATCCGAGCTTTATATTCCCAAATATTACGAACAATTTGTTCATCTTCTTCAAGGAAGGTGTATTTTTTTCTATCAAATACATATGATAAGTAAAAAAAATAGAAAACAACATCAACAAATATTACAGAAAAAATGTTACTTTACAAACAAGTATATCATAATTTATTCATTATCAGCGAGCGTATTCTCATAATTTATTCATTATCATAATTATGTAATTAGTTGCGTGAATTCATCTAACAAAACGCAATAAAATAAGCATTAGTTTTTTTTTTCATACCTTGAACTTTTTAAACAATTCTTCCTTACACACTGAATCAACTTTTTTCCAAGAGTGCCATGCTCCCTTGAAATTAGCTCTTAATATGCCTCCAATTTCATCTCCATATGATGCGTTATTGAACCTTAAATATTATAATAACAAACTTTCATGAAACAAATAATAACACAAATAATAACTGTAAAATAATAAATTAAGCTTACTTTGTTGTTCCATAGAAACTCAGTTCTCTATTCCTTGTAAGTGGATCGATTTCAGTGTCAAAACTCTTCTGTTTAATGCTTTTATTGTTTGGAGAAGAGGTTGAACCATGGATTGATGGGAGACAATCTTGATCCTTTGAATATCTCACGTTACTAACATCTCCCTCATCACATAATTCTCTCCCATTACTAGCATCTTCCTCAACTTGATCTCTAATGTGATCCTCCTCATCATCATCACCAACTACTCCCTCATAACCCTAATGTAAATTAAACTCTCTATAAATGGTCAGGTCATCTCGAGGGAAACCTTCAGTTGCTAGCAAATTTTGAAACCCAAAACCTTCATGTGCATTTAACCTCCCATAATCTTCTTGATAAGGAAATGTACTCTCGAATCTAGGTATATAATAATCCTGTAAGTTTTGATGCTTGGGTTGGCGAGAAATGGTTGCTTTCTTATTCACCCTAGATGGAGTTTAATTCGATTTTGATGCAAACCTATCACTCTTGGAATCTAATATGGATCCACGTCTAGACATTCTAAACATTTGTATTGTCATCAATAAGTGTTATTGCTAAAAACTATTTAATATGACAATAAAAAAAAATTATGAACAAAAGAATATTGAATATCATCAGTAAAAATATTTCATTACATATAAGAAATACAAGCATCATGCTAATCATCATTATCATCAATAAAAATATTTCATTAAACTAAGTGCAAATTCAATATCATGCTAATCATCATTATCATCACTCCTAGTCACATCATCATCATTATCATCATCAATTTCTTTATCCGAAGTCATTTCAACTTCTTCTCTCCAATTTGCCTCTACCCGAAGCAACTCATGTTGGTTGATTTCTTCATAATAAGATGTGTCAACAAGTATATTTCGTTCATCAAGTGTCGGATTAGGAAGCACACAACATGATTGAGAAATTTTATCTGATTGATCAACATCACATGATTTAACATTATCAGTATTTTCAATAAATTCACCCATATCAACGTTATAACGACTTCTAGCAGTTGTCTTTATAACTATTCACCATTCTGAAGATTTATTATTGGGTGGACAAGTATAGTAGACTTAGACTTGTTGACATTGTTGCGCCAAGACAAAATCTTCATTGCCATGTAGTCTAGAGGTATGCTTGATTCCAACCAAACCATTTGAGCGATGCACTTTAAGCCCATGTTTTGTATCGTACCTTGCACTTAAACATAAATACCTTGCACTTACTCCTTAAATATTTAAGCCGAATCACTTCTTCAAGCATTCCATAATAATCAATTTCATTATCATTGTAGCAACTTCCTTTCACACAAACCCCGCTATTCATTTTTTTTTAATCTCCCATAACATTGAGTATGGAATTTAAACCCATTGACATAATACCCATTATAACATTTCACTGAATTTGACGGGCCCATAGTGCAATGATTTGATTCTCAATTCCAGTTGATTTGTATTGAACCTAGCATAACAACAACAATGTATGAATTATTATTTCATACAAAATAGTTAAGTTAACAAAATGTGTGCTGAAAATACTTATATGATTTTTCAACAAAATTAGAAATATCTCCTCACATATTTTTTCAATTTCAACATCTCTCAATTGTGGTTGTTGTGACGCTAACTCTTGACAACATTGCCTAAATTTTAAATTGTTAGTTGAAATTAAATTATTATAAATTAAGAACAAAAATAAAATATTTCACACTTACTCTATTTAGGGTTTCAATTCTTGACAATTGAAAATGACATAGTGGTGTTCAATTTTCATTTCTTCCTGTGATAACTACCTTCTATAAAAAAAAATTAGACAATTTTCTCCCTGGATAGGAAAAATGTTTAGAAAATTTTCATCCATCAATATTGAACGAGTCCACCAACTTGTGCCTCATAAGGTAGATGTATCGTTAAGTGTTCCATGGAGTCAAAGAAAGATGGAGGAAAAATCCTTTCAAGTTTACAAATTATTTCAATTATATTCATTTGCATCAACTCCATGTGGTGGACATTTAAATTTGTAGCACAGATGTCCCAAAAAAATATTGGCAATTCAGTTAGTGCCTCCCATAATGGTCTAGGCAAGTGAGGTCGGAATGCAACAGGAAGAAGTCTTCGCATAAAAACATGACAATCATGACTTTTCATTCCTGAAACGTTACATTGTGCCTCTTTTACACAACGTGATATGTTTGAAGCATAACCATCAGGAAAGGACAATTCTTTCATCCATGACAACAATTGTTGTTGTTGTTTCTTGAAGAGACAATAAGTGCCTTTCGGTTTGTAAACTCGACCACTTGCATCTTGTTACAAATGTAAGTTTAGCTTCTTACAATACAACTGAATATCCAACCTAGTCTTTACATTATCCTTGTTTCTATCAGGACAATCCATTACTGCATAAAAGATATTGTCAAAGATTTTTTTCTCAATGTGCATGACATTTAGGTTTTGACGAATTAGATTTGTATGCCAATATGGAAGCTCCCAGAAAATGCTTTTCTTCACCCAATTGTGATAGACACCAAATCCAGGAATTTTATCACAGTTTGAAGAGCTACTAACATGTCCCTCAGTAAACTTAGACACTTCATCTAACATTTCTAAACCAGATCGACGAAAAGGAGGGAGCCTTTCAATTACTCCTTTATAAACTTATCTAACTGATATCTACAAGGGTGATTCATGGGTAGGAATTGTCAATACCAGTCAAAAAATGAAGTTTTCCCGCCATGTTTTGAATCTAAATGCCTTTCTATGTTCCATACATCATTTTAAGCTTGTATAAACTCTTAAGATTTTTCTTGAATATCTTTTATAATTTTTTAATGCTCTTGTTGTGATAAACTAAATATCGTTACTCATTAATATGATAAAATTAAAAAAATTACACCATCCTCTTTATTTTATAAAGTAAAGTCAAAATAACATAATCAACCCTAATAAAATTTATTTTCAATATTTAGCTTACAACAAACATTATTGAACCTTAAATATTATATTATTTAATGTCTTGACCAATAAAATTAAGTATAAGTTGATCTCTCACCATGCACAAATAAAATTATTCACATTACTCTTTTGATTTATAAGATAATCATAATGAAATTTGAGTAATATATCAAATTTATCCAGCATAAAAATGTCTTATTACTCTTAATTTGTTTGGTGTTGGAAAAGTAAGATATCAAATTTATCCAACATAAAAATGTCTTCTATTATCTATACAGCTAAATAAGGTCGTAGTTTTACTGTGCTTGTACTCTAGCGAATTATTGTAGCTCTAGACTCAAATTAATATGGATTGTAATAGTAAAATTATTATTTCATTAATGTTTTAAAGGAAACTGCAAACGTCAGGATGTAGCTCAAGTGGTAGGTGAACGCTTTGCATGCGAGAGGTGCAGGGTTTGATCCCCTGCATCTCCACCGATTTATCTCCTCAAATACAACTCCTTTCCTTTTCTTTTTCTTTTGTAATTTATTTGGATACAAATATTAATAAATAAATTAGAATCATTTACATATAATCCTTTCCACCTAATTTTGATAATGGTGGCATTATGTTTTTTTTTTATTATTTATTTAACCAAAATTAAATTGTACTAATTACTAAAAACTTAACCGAATTGAAGCATTATGTTTCAATTATTAATCCTCAAAGTGAATTGAGATTCAGTAGTTTTCATTTTCTTAGTATATTTTAAAGTATGTTTCTATTGAAAAGATATAAAATTCATCTGTTTGGTGTTTTTTTTTAAGAAAAAAATTGATTTGTTGATATCATAAATAAATAAAAAATATTTTAATATATTTTTAAGCAAAAAAAATACTCTTACAACTAATTACACCACATTAAAACAAATTAAAATAATATTATTTTTGAATTAAACCACATAAAAATAAAAACAATTTCTTTAGAATCAACATGGCTAAATTACTAAGAAAGCTAAAAGAGATCGAGAAGTTAAACACTGACGAACATTAATTTTTCACTGTTCATCTAAACTTGGAAGCACTGTGGATTGGAATAGTTAAATTATTGTTTTGCCCCTCCATTTACTGCATTTTTAGCCTTATGTCTGGGGGTATTTTCGACTTTTTATATTTTTGTGCATTGTGAAATAACCATAAAACCCATGAATAAGACAAAACAATAGAGGAACTGCTAGGGGCATTAAGGTTATTGTACATTTTTTAAAAGATGACTAAATACTAAAATACCCCCTAATAAGACAAAGTTCACAATAAACTACAGGGTCAGAACGGTAACGACATTGTTTTTTTTTAAATTGCCAAATACGTCTATACCCCCATATAAGACAAAATCCAAGAGTTGGATGAAGGAGTATGCCGGTAATTTACCCTTTTTTATAATATATTCTGACGTGATGCTGTGTGCGCTTCGCCAGAAGCGTTGTCCGTTTCCGCGCTCACACAGCTTTCAAACGGCACCTGTGGTGGTGTCCAGTGTTCAAAAATGCCCAAACAGTGTCTAAAATTATTCTCCACCATGTTTTCTTCCTCCTGGTGTAGCGCATGTGATTCAACGATTGTCAGAGACGTGTTAGTGGGCAGTTGAAGTTTCCCTCCCTTCTCTCTCTCCTGCATGCGCATGTACACGTCAACCCCGGTTGTTAATTGGGTTTTCATTTTAGTCCCTGATCTTTCAATTGTTTTGTATGGTCCTTGATCCAGTAATTAGGTTTTAATTTGTTTCAATTTTGACCTTCAATTGAAATTGATTATATATTTTAGTTTTATTTCGGTCCTTAGTCTTTTAATTTTCAAATTGCTTTGAAATCCTTAATATTTTCAGAATCAGAGTTATGATTTGTTTCAATTGTATCCTTCAATTCAAATTGATTATATATTTTAGTTTCATTTCAGTCCTAAGTCTTTTAATTTCCAATTTTGTGTTAAATTCTTTAATTTTTTGGTATCAAAGTTTAGATTTGTTTCAATTTTGTCCTATAAATGAATTTTTTTATATATGTACATGCTCTTAATTTTTGTTTCCAATTTTTATTATTTCCACTATTATTAAGGTTTTTTTTTAAATTAAAATTTTAAATTCTATTGGTGATCATTTGACAATCGAAATTTATTATTTTTTCTCTTTGTTTTTTTAATATTTATTTATTTATTCTTCAAGTCAAATATTTTTTTAAAATATAATGATATTTATTTTGTTTTTTGATTGTTTTTTTTTTGTTAATATTGTCGGGTATTGAAATTTCTAATTATTATAGATAAGTCATTTGAAAGAATGATAATGATTATTTGTAAGTTTTTTTTCTTATAAATATGTGAGACTAATTATATATTTTAATATTAGAACCTTATTATATATATAAGTATATATAAATGACCTATTTGTTTTTAAAAAATAATAATTTACTATCAGTGTTATGAAATACTTTTAATATAAGGAATAAATCTTAAAAAATAAAATAAAAGTAATTTCTTTTTTAAATAATAATTATGGTGTCATTGATAGTATAACCAATAATAATTAGAATATTTATTATGTATAATAATATTTATAATGACAGCTATAATAATTGTGACAAAAATTCATTGGTCAATGTTATTTTTGTTAAAAATAACTTCTGCATTTTTTTTATGTATGATATTTAAGATCTCATATCATGAAAAAAAAAAAAAAAAACCATATGTAGACAATACAAGTAGAAATATTATGTCAAATTATCTACAATAATAAAGTAAAAAATTGTCATGCGTTTTGCCATAGTCAGCACCAAAATTTTTAACATATAAAAAAATTATTAATGGTCCTAATTTTGTTTTAAAATGCTATACATTTGAGCTAAATAATCAACTTAAAAATTTTAAGATTATGCTATTTTTATATGTATTTATTTTACTATGGATAAGACATTTAGAATAATGATCATAATTATTTTGGGGACTTTTTCCTTAAAAAATAGGAGAGGCTAATTATATATTGTTTTATTGTTTTGATATTAACGTCTTAAAATATATATAAGCAAATAAACTAACTTTTCCTTATAAATCTCACATTAATTTAATCTCAGTGTTCTAAAAAACTGTAGTATAATAATATGAAGAAAAAATCTAAAAATATAATCTTTGATAAATTTTAGGAGTTGCATTTTTTCTATATGTCAAATAAATTATTAATCAAATAGTTAAAACATGTCCAACAAACAATTAGTATGTTACAGGTAACAAATAATATATCTTTAGTCAATTGGATCAATTGCGATTTTGCAATCTACCAATTAAAGTATTACCAAAGTAGTTAAAACAAAACCACAAATCAAATTGTTTATTGTGTAAACATAAATCACTCATCTGTGCTAAAATTCATTGATTCTAATTTTACTATTTGCTAATTAAATAATTTATAAAATAAATAAAACATACACAACAATCAATCAGTATGTTACACGGAGCACACAACTCATTTTAAAAGATTTTTTTCGATTCCAACTGTACAATCTACCGATTAAATAATTATCAAAACAATTTAAACAATAGAAACATTCAATCAATTTTAGGCGGAAAAAAACCCGTTTCTAAAAGATTTTGTTAATTACAATTTTACTAGTTAAATATTAAAATAACCAATTATAACATGTACAAAATCAATTATTTTGCTATATAAAAAAAAATCAAACACAGCACGCAGGCAAGTTAGCTCATAAATGCTGTAGATGTTGAAGCATTTAAAAAAAAAATTGGTTTCTCTCATTCAAAATAGACAGGCATGCTTTATTCTTATGACATTTATTATATGATTTTGGGATGTAAGGTTATCCAGCAATCTATGTTCATGATAGCACACTCTTAGGAGCTGCTTTTTTTCTTCTTCCTTTTTTCTGGGCAAATAGAATGATGCTTGTCTGCTTACAAGTAATTAGTTTTCCAAGCTTATGCGTTTCGTACTTCAGTATTATTCTTCTCTGGCCTGGATGTGCATCCTGGACAAGTTTTGACATCTGAAGATCACCTATAATTCATTTCTCTCTTAATTTCTTTGGATAGTGTGGCTTGCGTGGAAATCAAACACTCTTTTTCTTGCTTTCCCCCCCTTTTAGGTGCGCTTAAAAAAACTGTTCTTTCTTAAATTGTATTATCCTGTGCATGGAAACTAAACTTGTCATAGAACTACCCAGCTTCCGGTGATAGAATTCTATTCTGATTTGCTTGGATAAAAGCTGCATTCACCATGGACATGTTAGGTTGAATCTATTTTAAAATGCTATGTACCATATCAAATTCTCTGGTTATCTCATGCTTATCAAATGAAATAAATGGCATTCTTTTATCTTTTTTTTGGTGAAATATTTGTTGTTTTATCAACAGTGTTTGTTTCTCTTCATGCAGAATTTTGCATTCATATAAACATGCAGAAGGAGTTGAATTTTTTAGGTTCTATGGTCTTACAAACTTTCTTTTTCCCTCTGAGCAGCACTATATGCAACTAGCAAGTAGTTATAGCAGTGGAAAAGTTTCAGAATTAGAGACATGCATGCAGACAAACAGGGAGAAGTTTGAAAGTGTGAGTCTACAGTTATACTAAGACAAATAACTCTTCATCACCTAAAATAGACTCTGAATTCTTTTTCGGGACAATAATCTTGGACTGATGAAGCAAGTTGTATCATCCATGTATAAGAGAAACATTCAGAAATTGACCCAAACATATTTGACTCTTTCCCTCGCAAGACATTGCCAACACTGTGCAACTTAACAGTCCTAAAGAGGCAGAGATGCATGTCCTTTAAATGGTAGTTTCCTATGCAATCATCCCTGATGCTAAGCATACAGCAGTTTCATATATATTTTTCCTTTTATTTTTTGGATGATCAATTTATTGCAAAATACAAAACCCACACCGCATGTTACACGAGTACATGGAGGAAGACGGCGAAGCATGCCTTGGCCTGTCACTTTTTGGTTGGGAGACTGAGCCTATCTAGGCCCACTTCATTGTCTTTGTTTTATTAATATAAGTTATTTATGTTAGACAATTTTAATTGATGAGTTCAGCCCAATAGCTGGATGTTTTAGGATTATGTTATTTGTTTTTTATTTTGTGAGTTTTTTATGAGTTGATAAAAATAACAGCTTCGTCCTCATAATTCTCTCTTTTTCCTAGCTTCTCTTTGTTTGGTTTTAATTCTTGCCTTCTTTCTTTCTTTCTTTCTCTGCTTTCATTTTGTTTTTGTCCATCATCAACTTTGGTATAAGAGCATGTACTTTTAATTGTTATTACAGTTAATCGATTCTTAAGGCTTGTGAAAATCTTTAAAATTCAACTATGTTTCTATAACCTTGAAATTTTGTAGAATCATCATCAAAAGTTGATCTAGACTGGATTTTTTTTTGTTCATCTTCTAACACAGATCCATTCATTCCTAAACCATAGACATACTTTTCCCACTGCCACCATCATCACCAATCAGCCACCACCACCACAACCATAACAACCTATCACCTTCTTTGCCTTGTGCATTACCTGCCCCTTTTACCATAGAAAGATGAATAATGGAGAATGTGTGTGGATAATTGAGCCATCAATAAGATTACAATCAAGTATCGTCCTTCCATTTCTGGATTGAATGACATGTTAGATTATGATGGCAGAGCCTAAATTTTCTTTAAGATTGACTTGAAGAGTGGGTATCATTATATTAGAATTTGTTCATGGGATGACTGAAAAATTGTGATTAAGACTGAGGATGAACTGTATGAGTGACTAGTCATGTCTTTTGGTCAAGTATTTTTATGAGGGTAATGACACATGCTTATACCTTATATAGAAAAATTCTTGGCGGTATATTTTGATGAGCCCTATTGTTGGATCATGTTATGTTCATAGTAACAAATGAACATTAGTACAAATTATTTACACGGCTTCATTTCAATGAACGGTAAATTTTGTGGTGATTCTTGACCTTTTCTATCTTTGTTATACTAGGATAATGACGTTGTCAAAGAAGCTGACTGCAGTGGATGAACTCATGTCATGTGATCCTTTGTACTTAGCAAAGGTGAGATTATAACATTGATTCCTGTAAGACTTATTAGCTGAACTTGTTTAGGATCTAGTATGCACTAACTAATCTGCTTTTCCTATTTTTTTTTTTTTTTTTTTATAACCGGGGTGTCTGGGCCAGCTTGCGCGCACCACAACTAAATCCCCGGGCCCACTGAACATCCTGCAAACCCAATGAGCATGTAAGGCACAGGCGTGCCTGACAAGGCTTGAGCCTGGGGTGAGAGGAAGGGAGAAGCCCTTCTTGACCACCAGGTCAAGACCCTGCTGACGTTGTTCCTGTTTTTAGTAGGCTGGGGCAATGTTATCAAAAACGCGAGTTGACGATTTTGCGAGTCAACTCAAGAAAACTGGTTAACTCGGGAAGAAAACTCGAAACCGGTCAAACTCGGTCAAACCCGTTTAAAATTGGGCCGGATCGTAAAATCAGACCGGATCGGTCTGATTTTACGAGTTTAAGGTGTTCGGACTTCGGGGCTTTCATTTTCAATTTTTCATTCTTTCATTTACAAATTACATTTGGAGCAGCTCAAATCAAAATCTTCTCTTCTCTTCTCAGCAAAAAAACCCAAATCATCAGCTCTCACCCCCAAAATCTTACCCAAAAATACACTTACCCACCACCTGCACACCTAGCCCTTGTTGTCCTCCACATCATCTGGATGAGGAGACGAGAAGGAAGAGAGTAAAGGAGAAGAGGATGAGGAGGAAGAAAAAAAAATGGAGAAGAGGATGAGGAGATGAGGGTGGGCGGCGGCGTGGGAGAAGGGAATTAGGGATTTAGGGTTAGGGGGGGCCTTTTATACTAGTTATAATAATAATAATAATAATAATAATAATAATAATAATAATAATAATAATAAAGTAGGTTTCTACGAGGGGAGGGGTTATGATAATAATAATAATAATAATAATAATAATAATAATCTGGGGGTTTATAATAATAATAATAATTAATAATAATAATTAGCATAAAAAATAGTTAGCATAAAAAATAATTTTAAAAAAATCCTATTAATTTAAGATAATAAATAACATTAATTAATTTCAAATACAACAACCATAAAAAAATATACAATTACTTGAAAAACATAAAATAAGTAGTTTAAATTTCAAATCTCAAATATTGTGGGTCTTTTAATCATATTTAAATTCATTTTTTTAATTTAAATATAATTAAAAATAATAATTTATTGTTGGAGGGTTTTTCAAAAGCAATTATTTAATTATATAACTTACTCCTATTAATTATATAATTAATTGTATAATTAAACTATATATAATATAATTGAACTTTATTTAAAATAAGATAAAAAAATGGTTCTCCAAAATAGTTTTTATCATTGGAGAACACATCAACAAAAAAGTCATATATACACTATGTAATTTTTTTTGATGTTTTTAAATCATTTTCATGTCCTGATGTTGAAATAATTTGTTGGAGTTGGAGCTAGTATTAGCAATATCGGTGTTGGTACCAGTATTAGTACTGATAATCCTTTCAATAATAATGTTTTTGATGAATGTATTAAAAATAACGAAGAAAATGACGGTCATGAGATTGATTGTAATTTATATATCACATCAACAAAATATTTATTTTTAGTTTGTTAATTTTTACCTAATGAAATTCTATGGACATAATTGTTTTGTAATGTATTTTTCAATTATTTTGAATCATGCATGAACCTTAACTAATGAAGTTTTATGGACATAATTATGTTATATTATATTGAGAAATATTTTACCTAAGATTTTATGATTTTTCTACCTACACGATTTTAGCTGTGATTTTACGATTTTTGTACGAAAAAATTCAGGTACGATTTTATGATCTTACGATCCGAGTTTTTGAAGCCCCTTCCGTGTCGTGTCAAAATCGCGATTTTGACAACCATGACTGGGAGAGAGCGTCAGAGATTTGACTTTGATGATTTTGACCCTGTTCCTCCGAAATTCAACATATAATGGAAATTGAAGAATTTAGGAAATTAAGTGAGTGTTATTTAATTGAGAATGACGCTAGGCTGCTGCACATGGCTACATGTTAAAAGAAATGGGAAATTTAAAGCGGGAGATTATGATAGAAGAAGACCCAGTTTAGTTTGCATCTCTGTCTATCTCCAGGACAAAGCTGCCTGCTCTTTATTCTTAATCTTTCGGATGGAGTTTTGAGGTGGGTATGACTCTTTTTGCCCTGTTGAATTTGGCATAACCCAGTGAATGTTGTTGCCCGGTTGAAAATTAAACATAACAGAATTTTTGTATGGTGTAGAAAGTAGTATATGAGGATTCATGATTTGATTGTGGAAAAAGTTGTCAACAAAAGCGATGCTCCCTACCGGAAGCTTTCTCGCCAAACATCGTCTTCAACCATAAGCTCGTCTAGTCCCTCACCGGAAACTCACAGCCACCACCAAACCTCACGACCCCCAACCTCCCTAGTAGCTGAAACCCCCTCCCAATATCCAGTAAGCTCTCTATTACCCGGAGAGCAATAGTCTTCCCGTCTGCCACAAATGTCTGCCCCTCTCTCCTCTGAAATCTGCCATTTCTGTTGACTGCAACCTCTGCACAGCCCCCCACATCCCAAAACAAACCCGCCTCTCTCATCCATCCCAATCACGGACCCCACCACCCTTTCCTTATTTAGCAAAATGCAGCACCATACGCAACCCTCTGCACAAAAAGCTCAGCCGCCCCCTGCTGCAAACTCTTGGGCTGAAAAAGTGCGAATATCTGACTCAACCACAAGGTTTACCCTAGATCCCATACAACGCCAACCAGTAGGCAGCCAACTGTTGGTAACGGAGGAGATGCTCCACCACAACTCCAGTCAATGGACAAGATGCATGGTTGGTTTCATTCCAGGCTTCGAGAATGTCCCACCGAATGGTAAACACCATAACCAGCAGTGTGTGGAGGCCATGCGGACTGGAGCAGGTAACCACGATGGCTAATGGCTTCATGCTTTTTCATTTCTCAACAGAAGCTGCGATGCAAGCAGTCATGGAGAAGGGTCCTTGGCTTTTCGGAGGCAAGGCAATACTCCTGCAACAATGGCACCCATCCTATAAATTTGATAAAAACAAAATTTCAAAGCTTCCTGTATGGGTAAGATTGCATGGTCTGCCCTTCCCACTCTGGTCCCAAACGGGACTAAGTCTTGCAGCCAGCATGGTTGGCCGCCCCCTCTCTTGTGATTCCCAAACTTACAACTGTGAGAGGCTTGAGTACGCCAGGTTGTGTGTGGAGATCGATGCCAGCCTCCCCAAAGTTACTAGCTTTGATATAGTAAGCCCTCTATCGGCGGAGCCCCTCACGGTAGAGGTGGAGTATGAGTGGATGCCTCCCCACTGTGTTTCATGCAAACTTTACGGCCACTCTTGTAAAAAACAGCAGCAACCCTCAACTCACGACACAGCCAAACCAGAAAGAACCCTAGCGAGGAATGCAGCTGTGGCACAAACCCATCAGCACCCCCACCTCAAGCCTCCCATTCATGAAAAGCTCAACGACCCCACCCCATCCCCCTTCACCTCGACCTTAGTCATAAACTCCACTCCTCAAGTGTTACCCGTCGCCTCCATCCAAAAGCCCCCCATAAACCCTAACCCTAAAACCACTCCCACTCCACAACCGAAATATACCTTACTTAAACCCTACCCGCAAGGCTACTCCCCAGCAAATGAAGCCACAACAAGCCAGCCTGAAAACCCCCCATCCACAGAAAACCCTACCCCCAAGACCACTTCCCATCACAGCTGTGATAGCATGAGGGAGCATGCAACCATGCAAATAAGCCTCCCCACTGAAATGGTTAGCAAACACACAGCCATTGTCACTTTCGGCTACATAGCTGAAAATTGCACCAGGAGTATGATGGACCCGTCGGGTAGCAAGCCCACAATTTCAGTCACAACCGATGACTCCTCAGAGGAATCTTCAACAACAGCCACTCCAGTGGAGGACCAAGACCACGACCACTCCCCCCCTCTTTCCCCAAAAACAGTAAGGAAAAAGAAGGGGAGCAAGAAGAAAAAGGCAGCCAAGGGCTGCTAACCCCCCCCTTTTATGCCGAATATAGGCAGCTGGAACACGAGGGGGCTGAACAGCTCCCACAAGCTCAGATCAGTCCGGAGTTGGATCCTTCAACACCATCTGGATATAGTTGGCCTGCTGGAGAATAAAACTGCCTTAAATAATATCTCAAGGGTTGAGTCTCAGCTCAACTTGACGGGATGGAATTTCCTTTCCAATGCTTCCGATGCAGCCCCTGGTAGAATTTTCATTGGCTGGAACACTCAGGCATACAATCTCATCTGTATTCATAACTCTCCGAAATAGATTACTTGTGAAGCCAAAACTCTCACAACCAGTGAGACCATTACTATTACTTTTGTTTATGGGGGGAATACCCCGGCGGCTAGGAAGACTCTATGGGAGTACATCACCAACATTAGCCCCCAGTTCAACAATACGCCTTGGGTTCTCCTTGGAGACTTCAATACGGTGCTTCATGCTAGCCAGCGAGTTGGAGGTGACACAAGGTGGCTGAGCTACCATGAAGACTTCCGCAATGCCTTGCACCAGGCAGAACTTACCCCTCTCCCCTACACTGGTATGGCCTACACTTGGAATAATAGTCAGCACGGTGACAGGAATATCCAGAAGAAGTTAGACTGGGTGCTAGGGAATTGCAAGATGATTCAGTGTTGGCCTGCCTCCAGCACTAAATTTCTCCCTCGCAGTGTTTCTGACCATAGTGCAGCAGTCTTGCACCTAGGAGACGCGAATCACAGCCGGCATCACCATTTCAGGTTCCTTAGAATTTGGACGGCCAGAGAAGACTTTCTCTCCACCATAAATGAGGTATGGCAACAACACATTCAGGGCTCCCCAATGCATAGATTATTACTCAGGAAGCTGAAGAGTGTCAAGGAATTGCTTAAGAACTATCATAAGCATAATACCAGCCACATATCAACCAGGGTATGTGACGCAAAGAAGGCTTGGGACATTGCTCAAAACTCCCTTGACAGCAACCCAACTAATGCGGGCCTAAAGGAGGAGGAAAGAAGGACGACAACAACTTTTGCTAGACTGAGTCATGAGGAAGAAGCCATCCTAAAGCAGAGATCAAGGATTCAGTGGCTCCAGTTAGGGGATAAAAACACAGCCTTTTTTCACAAATCCATTGTCCACCGTCAGACCAGGAACAGAATCATGAGCCTTCGAGATGGGGAGAATACCCTAATTTCATCTCAGCAAGATATTGGAAACTTGGCAGTAGTTTACTTTGAGAACATTCTTAAAGCCGATTACCCTTCGGCAGCCCAAATCCCATCTCATCTCTTCCCAACTCGAATTAGTGAAGACTCGGCTCAGCTAGCAGGCTGTCCAATCTCGAGGGAAGAAATTAAGGCTGCCCTTTTTTCCATTCCGGATTAAAAAGCGTCAGGCCCAGATGGGTTTACAGCTTTATTTTGTAAGCATACGTGGAATATTATTGGATCAGATTTCACAAATGCTATCCTCCATTTCTTTACTACAGGTCACCTTCCTAAAAGTGTCAATGCCACCAGAATTGCTCTAGTGCCAAAGAAGGAAAACCCAGAAAGATTGCAGGATTACCGTCCAATTTCATGTTGTAATGTGGTGTATAAATGCATCTCTAAAGTAATTGCCTTAAGGCTAAAGCAAGCTCTGAATGAAGTGATTGGCCCCTCTCAGACAGCCTTTCTCCCTGGTCGTCAAATTACAGATGCAATCCTTCTAGCCCAAGAATTGATGCACAACTATCATCGGCAAAGTGGCCCCCCAGGTGCACCCTCAAGGTAGATCTGCAAAAAGTTTCGACACTATGAGTTGGCATTTCATTTTAACAGGTCTGAATTCTGTGGGCATCCCATCCCGTATGTGCAACTGGATCAAGGAGTGTTTATCTACAGCCCATTATTCTATTAATGTGAATGGGGATCTTTATGGGTTCTTCAGTAGCACAAGGGGCATAAGACAAGGGGATCCCTTGTCCCCCTATCTTTTTGCAGTTGCAATGGAAGGCCTTAATGGTCTCCTCAATGAAGCAAAAAGGTAGCCTCTTTTTTGCTTCCACTGGAGATGCAGCCGAAGTGAAATCACCCATATAAGTTTTGCAGATGATTTGATGTTGTTCTGCCATGCAGATATTAACTCAATTAATATCATTAAATATGCTCTTGACTCATTTGCTGCGCTCTCAGGGCTAGTCATAAACCCATCCAAAAGTGCAATTTTCACTGCAGGAATAGCCACCTCTGAGCAAGCTAATCTAGTCAACCTAGCAGGGTTCCAGGTTCAAACCTCCCCGATGCGTTACCTCGGCCTGCCTCTGATTACCACAAGACTCACCCATGCGAATTGTCATCCCTTAATTGACCGCATGCTGTCCAGAATCAGATTATGGACTTCAGCTTCTCTCTCTTTCGCGGGGCGCCTTCAACTTCTCAAGGCAGTCTTATTTTCAATCCAGGTTTATTGGACTTCTACAATGCTCCTCCCACGCTCTATTATCACAAAGATTGAAAGTATTATTGCTTCTTTCCTCTGGAAAGGAGTTTCCCTTTCCCCTAGAGGAGCAAAGATTGCTTGGTCGGCTGTTTGCTACCCCCTATCAGAAGGAGGTCTAGGTATCAAAAGCTTGCAATCCTGGAATGAGGCTGCAATTACCAAACTGCTATGGAGAATTTTAATGCACAAGGACTCTATTTGGACCTCATGGGTCCACCGCATCCTTCTTAGGGGCAAATCTGTTTGGCAAGTGCACATTCCTTCCACTGCCTCGTGGTCTTGGAGAAAGATTTTGCAATCCAGAGAATGGTGCCGAGGTAAAATGCAGTCCATAGTAGGTAATGGGAAGACAACCTCTCTTTGGCATGACTACTGGCTCCCCCAAGGTCGCAGGATTATAGATATGGTCACCCCAAGAGTTATAGCTTCCTCAGGGCTGCCATGGCAAGCAACAGTCTCAAATATCATCTCCCATAACTCCTGGACCTTTCCAAACCAACCAGGCTTGCAAGATATTTGGGCAACCATCCCTTTCCAACCGCAAGCCCATAGGGACGATGATATAGTTTGGCTAGGGTCCTCCTTAGGGAAGTTCTCTACTAACAATGCTTGGGAGCTGCTTAGAGACAGGCGGCACACTTGACCCCTGCACTGCCTGATCTGGTTCAATGGCAATATCCCAAGGCATGCCTTTATTCTCTGGCTTGCCAGTCGTGGTAGACTCAACACCATGGATAGACTCTGGTATTTAGAAGAGACAGCTGGCCCACAATGTAGGCTCTGCCATGCTATGGTCGAGTCCCATGAGCATCTTTTCTTCCAATGTTCTTACTCTACAACAGTTTGGGATGCAGTCAACAGGAAAGCAGGGTTGACGTGGCCAAACCACTCATGGAATGCTCTCCTTCAGTGGGCAGCTCTGCACCTCAAAACTAATTCTTCAGACCATTACCTTGTAGCCAGAGTTATCCTTGCCTCGGTAGTATATTTCATTTGGTTGGAGAGGAACAATCGAATTTTCAACCAAGTCCACAAGCCTGCCTTTGCCTTAGCTTCAGACATCACTCAGCTGATTCGGCTCCATCTAGCTAGCCTCCAGCTCAGTTCTCCTCTCTCGATGGGAACTAAGACAAGGTGGAGAATACATGAAGACCCCTCTCCTTGTTAATCTGTTTTGCATGGTCGAGCCATGCAGCTCCTATTCGGCGGAGGCTTAAGGCCGGCTGGTCTGGCCTAGGCCCTCAGCCCTCTCGGTTGTTTTTCTTTCAGTTGGGCCCTGTTGCTGCACCCTGTAAGGCTTTACAAGCCAGCCCCTGTTCAGCTTTGTTTTTCTTTTTTCTTGCTCTTGTGTTTTTTCGCTCCGCTGTCTCTAGTCCCTTTCTGTAATGGGCCGGCAGTTTCTGTATATTCTTTTTCTTCTTCTATAAATCAAATTTGTCCAAAAAAAAAATTACCATTTAGCAAACAAAACTATAACAAAAGCACTGTTTACCCTTATACATTTTAGTCTCTGAATTTTGCAAGATTTACAAACTGATTATTGAAATTTATTTCTCGTCGATTTCATCCTTAAAGTTACTTTGTCATTGTTTTTATCTAACATGATCTAGAATTAATGATTAATTATATAAAATAGAGCTTTTGCTTCATCTTAATCAAATTGAGAAATCGAGGACTGATATTGACATGAATGTAGAAACGAATGGTATTTTCACGAAATTTTTTAATTTCTTCCCTCATGTTTTAATTTGTTCATCTTTTGTTCTTTTATGAAGAAAATATTCTTAGGTGGTTAGATTTTAGTCATCAATTACTCTTTAAATAAAAAAAAAAACTCAATGAAATTAGTTTTTATATTTTAATGATGTTATGAAAAGTAAATTGGGTCTCATAAAAATATTTTAAACTGTAATTGACAGCAAAGTCCATCAAAATAAAATTTGTTGAAAAACAATCATTATCTAGAGTAAAAACCCACTTTTAAACTCAAATCTGAACTATTTTTTTTTTTTATATTAAAATCTTAAAAGCTTTAAAACAATAAAAAGTTGAAATTAGTATCTTCAACTACTATCAACCAAATATTTTGAATATTTTATTTGATGATAATATACTGGGAGTTCAAGAACATGCATATTGGTTTGTTTTGGAGTGTGGTTGATGTTGTTTTTTAAAATATTTTTTGTTCAAAATAAATATTAGAATGAAGTTTTTTTATTTTTTTAAAAAAATTATTTTTGATATCAACACATCAAAATGATCTAAAAACACATAAAAATTATTTTAAAGTAAAACATAAAAATAAATTCTTTTCAATTCAAAAATATATTTAAAATGGAAAGTAGTGGTTCATTTTGATCTTGGTATGATTTTTTTAAGTTGGACCCAAAGGTTGATAAGTAAATATATTGGTGCCACTACTAAAGCCGTCAACCATTATAAAATCACATATCTTCAAATTTAAAAATAATAATTGTGTTTTCCTCTTTTGGGCTTAGAGCAGGACATGCGTTTTGCAATTTTTATTGATTTGTTCAAATTTTCTTAGATATTTATTTAGATCTAGGGAAGCATATTTAAAAAAAAAATCAAAATTACAAAGCAAAAATAAGACAATATTAAACTATAAAATATAATTTATTAGTGGAAATTTCAATTCATCACACAATTTTTCTCTGTCTTGCTTTTGAAATAGAACACTATGACAGAATTTAATATGTAATCTTAATCCTTTTATAATCTCATTTGGTAACGGTTCATTTCGATCTTGGGACGGTCTTTTTACGTTGACCCAAATGTTGATAAGGAAATATATTGGTCCAACTATTAAAGTTCAGTCATTATAAATCACAAAAATAAATTATATTTTTCCAGGTTTAGTTTTGAAATAATTATAGATGATATATTTCTTTTCACAAACAATTAGAATGGATTATATGTCGTATGCTCTAATAACTTAAGAAAATAAAGACTAGTGCACGACCTTGTTTTTGACATCAGGCCATGTAAGGTCTCATCTTTTATTTTTTATTAATAATAAAGATATTTTTATATTTTTTAAATAGATTAATTTTTATTTTTTATAATATTTTTAACATGAGCAACCTTGCATAATTTTTATTTTATTTTATTCAATTTCTATTACAAATTGAATTTTATAAAAAAATTCATTAAATACAATCAGGTAAATAACTCATGTTGCGATATTAAATATTTTAATTTTAATTTCTCTTTTTATTTTTTTAATTATGTTTTGGTTTATTTATTTACACAATGATTCATGATTTATTTATTTATTTGTGTACATAAGTTTTTCAATTTATATTTATGAATATTTTATTTAATAAACATGTTAAAAAAAACTAGAGGTTCATTTTTTTGTTATCACATATGTGTTGTTTTTTTAAAAACAATTTAGTGCTCATTCATTTGATTTTTTTTTCTTTTGTTAATGTCATTATTCTTTTAAATTTAACACAAAGTGAAAATTTATTGGTGCCCTTTAATTAATTTTTATTGTTGATTTTAACTCTCATTCTTTTGCTTGTCATTTTTTATTTTTATTTTTTATTTTTTTATTTCATTCTTCATCATTTCTTTTATGGATTGAACTTCATGATTTTTATTATGTATAATGCTTTTGGTTTGATGACTTGGATCACTGGTTTGAAATGTTAATAAAACATGATATTTTTTTGTCTTATTTTCTTTTTTGATATTGTTGTTTGACATTGTTATTTTTTTCAAATAGTTTTGTGATTTTTTTTTTTAAAAAATCCATTGAATGATCCTGATCTTGTGACCTAGGTTAATTTGGATTAGCTTGCCCCTTTATGTGTGTAGTTCACATGTCTACAGTGATGACTCATGTTAACTCATAGTTTTTTATTTTATTTTTTTACTCTATTTCATCATCCCATGTTTAATTGAAGAAAAAAAAAAAGAATACTGGTTTTGTTTTCTCTTGCATGAAATTTTTTCTTCCATGTTATTCAAGATCACTATTTTTTTTAAATATATTTTCCTGTTTTTTCTTCTTATACAATATTCAAATATAGCCAACTTATTTAGTTAATTATGACTACAATCCAAGTTATTGAATTTTTTTAAAGCATGTTTGTCACACCTAAATATTTAACTGAAAAAACAATGTGGACCCCGTAGTGGAGCGCAAGTGCCAATCTAGTAGGATAAACTAAAAGAGATGATGCTTTTACTATTCATCACCTTACAAAACACTATTCATTTCAATATTTTTTTTGTTTTTT
Source organism: Salix brachista (assembly GCA_009078335.1). Lineage (NCBI taxonomy): Eukaryota > Viridiplantae > Streptophyta > Magnoliopsida > Malpighiales > Salicaceae > Salix > Salix brachista. The sequence goes on along the minus strand of CM018588.1, from coordinate 8,657,076 downwards.
TTAAATCTAAATCTTTTTTTCTTTCAATTTCATACTTTAACATTTAGTTTATTTGAGATTATACTTCATAATATATTGTGGTTCGCTTTCTATGTGGTTAACTTGAACTCAACCTATATCATAAGTTTAGCATGTGAACTATGTTGACCTTATGATTTTTTTTTAACATTTTTTAATTTTTTTTTAACATTAAGTTGATTGAAAATTAAGATTCATGATTTATTTTAGTTTGTTTTCTATGATGTTATCTTGTTCTTATAACTTGGGTCATGGGTTTGACAAGTTAACCCAGTTGACTCGAGTTTATTTAATTGTTTTTATCGGTAAGTTTTTAATTTCATCATTCAACATGAAGTTGATTATAAATTAGATGTAATGATTGATTTTGGTTTTCTTTCTATGTAGCCATCCTGATCTTATGGCTTAATTCACATGTTTTGCAGGTAAACTTGAGTAAACTCGGGTCTTTTATTGTGTCATTTTTTAGATTGAGTTCATTTTAAATTTCAAACTTCAATAATGAGTTTATTGAAAATTGAGCTTTACAATTTTTTGATTTGTTTTCTATGGCTCATCACAATCTTATGACTTTAATTACGGATTTGACATGTTAACCTAAATTTTCTCAAAAAATTTTATTTACTTTACTTTTTATGTGGTTATCTTAATTCCATGACATGTTAACTTAGATCATTTTTTTTATATAATTTTTATTTATTTATTTTTGAATTTTATCCTTCAATATTAGGTCAATTGAGAATTAGACTTCATCATTTTTTTTCTCTATGAGGTTATCTTGGTCTCATGACTTAGGTCGTGTATTTGACAAGTTAACCTAATTGACTCGAGTTTTTTTTTTCAATCGGTGATTTTTTTAACTTCATCCTTCAAGATGGAGTTGATTATGGATTATATGTTATGATTTATTTTAGTTTGTTTTCTATGAGGTTCTCCTGATTTTATAACTAAAATCATGTGTTTTACGAGTTAATTCAGGTAGACACAAGTCTTTATATTGTGTCATTTTTTTATATATGTATATATATTTCAACCTTTGACAATGAGTTTATTAAAAATTCAGTTTTATAATTTGTTTTGATTTGTTTTTTTATTAGATTATCACAATCTTCTGACTTTGATCGCGAGTTTGACAAATTAATTTGAGTTATCTTAGTTACTTTTTTTTTACTTTGTATGAAGTTATCTCAATCTCATTACTTGAATCATGAGTTTGACAACTTAATTTATTGTTTTTGATATATGTTTTATTTAAAATTTCATCCTTCAACATTAGGTTAATTGAGAATTTGGCTTCATGATTTATTTTGTTTTTTTTCTATGAGGTTATCTCGGTCTCATAAATTAATTCATGAAGTTTGGTGTGTTAACCTAGTTAACTCGAGTTTTTTAATCTTCTTTTCAATCAATGATTTTTAATAACTTTATCCTTCAAGATGGAGTTGATTATGGATTAGACGTCATGATTTATTTTGGTTTACTTTCTATATGATCATTGTGATATTATGACTGAAGTCATGTGTTTTACAAGTTAACCCGAGTAAACTTAAGATTTTTTTATTGTGAAATGTTTTTATTGTTTTTTTTTTAATTTCAACCTTCAACAATGAGTTTATTGAAAATTGAGTTTTATAATTTATTTAGATTTGTTATCTATGAGGTCATCACAATCTCATGACTTTGATCAAGTTTGACAAGTTAACTTGAGTTATTTTAAATTAATTTTGTATTTATTTTTTAATAAGTTATCCCAATCTCATACTAGGATCATGAGTTTGACATATTAATTTACACTAGATTTTCTTGATATTTTCTATTTTTTTTAATTTCATTTTTCCATATTACATTGATTGAGAATTGAGTTTTATAATTTATTTTATATGATTTTTTCATGCTCCCCTTTCTCCTCTTCTTAAACGTCAGACTTTGGAGTTTTGGGTGGTAGGGTTCCTTCCCTTAAGCAAGGCTATTCTTTCCATTGAAATCCTAAGCCTCTCAGCAGCAGCCTCGTTCACTTCATCTCAATGAGTAAGGTCATCAGATGCTCGACATCAAATTTGCAGACCACAGTTGTTGTTTCGTCACCATTTCTGCTCTGGCCCCAAAAACTATCATGCCCAAGAAACCTCCATTCCAGTTTTGGCAGCATAGCAAAGCTGTCACATAACAATTACATTAGGTACGATCATAATTGTGTCTTTTATAGTTCAAGCAGTTGAAACATGATGGCAACAGACCGACATGAAATTGAACGTAACTGAAGTGAGTTGTACAGCAACAGTAACAAGAAAGGGTAGTGTAAGATCTTGCAGACAAACCTCAGCACTAATATTTCACAACCTCAAACATTGGAGAGAGGGAGAGGGAGAGGGAGAGGGAGAAGGAGCGGAGAGTCCTACCTGAAACCCTGCCACTGTCCGGCTGATCTGTGAACAAACTCTGTGGAATGGCTTGGATTTTAGTCCGCTGAGGAAAGGAGAAGATTCAAATTGCCGTGCAGCAGCGGCCCTGAAGCTACTTCCCTCATAAATGTATGTGCCGGTATACTCCTCCACGGCGGGTGAACTAGGCCATAAGCGGAAGAACTCAACCGGCGAGATTTTATGTGGCACCAGCCAGTGGAGTTTTGTAAGGCCGGCACCTCAAAATCACAGGTTTTCCAAGTTCTGGTCTCAAGCTTCTTTTCATGACCCGTTGATCTTCCTCACCATAATCTCCTCCAGCACCACTTCCATAGAAAGGGCAGTATAAGACTTGAACGCAGAGGGCTCATCTCTCAAAATGGGACACGCCCAATGTAACACTGCAGAGTACTCCGTCCTATGTACAGAATCAAGTGCGCAGATATAAAATCTCAAAGTGGGGGCTGTTGCACGAAAAATAGCACTGAAAACAAGACTAGACAATAATTTTAAGAGCGATAGCATCTCGCGCAAGAAAATTCACGAGTAGAATTCAATTTCATGACAATATTTTCCAACCCCTGTAAAACCAACACACACATCGCTTCACCTCTCATCTATAATTTGTTTGCTCAAGCTCTACGTAGCTCAACTTTTCAGAAACATTGTTGTCAGACTTTTCCAGAAATCATATGTAACACAAGACTTCATGTGACACGCAGCAATTAAAAACAATGAAAAACAGGGTATGAATTGTTGAATTTTGTGTTTAGATCTTTTGTTGCAGATAATTGAAGATCAAACACTAGTTGATGCAGGATGCAATGAGACACAAAGAGAGGGAGATAAGTTAATCTTTTTCTGGAAAATTCATATGCTGTATTGTATTCAATGTGTTTGACAGATTGTCTCTTTTATACTAGACATTACAGTAGGATGCATACAATTCGCGCTTTTGCACTTTAACTTAATTGTAACCATACTAGAGTTAGTTACAATAACAGAATTACAACTGATTGATTCTGTTATAACAGAATCTCTTCATTCTTCTCCTTCTCGTACTAATATAGCAGTACTCCCTTCTTACTTTGATGCTTCTTCACTTGTCTCCTATTGCAAAGTAGAAACCATTAAGTAGCTTAATCACCAATAGCCTCTCCTAAGCTACTCGTTGGTTTAACTCCTAGTTTCAATCTTAATTGATTGAACCTTTCCTTAGGTAATGCTTTAGTGAAGATGTCAGCCAATTGATCTTCAATTCTGCAAAATTTAACATCTATCACTCTTTGTAAGGCTTCCCTTATGAAGTGGATTTTTCTGGTTATATGTCTGGTCTTTTGATGAAAGACTGGGTTTCTTGTCATCGAAATTGTAGACATGTTATCAAACAATAACAATGTTGCTTCTACCTGTTTTTCTCCAATGTCTTCAAGCACAAATCTTAGCCAAATGGCTTAAGATGTGGCCTCAAAAGCTGAAACATATTCAGCTTCTGCTATAGACAAAGCCACTAAGCTCTGTTTCACTGATGCCCACGAGAATACTCCACTACCTAAGCTAAAATTATACCCTAAGTTACTCCTACTGTCATCCTCACTTCTAGCCCAGTCTGCATCACAATACCCCATAAGTGTGGTTGATTTATCCTTCTTGTATTCAATCCCATAAGTGAGAGTCCCTTGGACATATCTAAGAACCCTCATTGCGACTCCCATGTGCCTTCTTGTAGGATTATAAATCTTGACAAAAGACTTGTTGAATACATCAAGTCTGGTCTTGTTGCTATTGAATACAACAAAGTCCCTACTATTTTTCTATATGTGCCTTCATATGCAGCCTCACTTCCATCCTCCTTTCTTAGCTTCTCACCAACAACTAGTGGAATTGTAACTGATTTACAATCCTCCAATCCAAACTTCATTAATAGGGACTTTGCATACTTACTTTGGTGTATGAATATCCCTTGATCATTTTGTAGAATTCCCATGCCAAGAAAATGATGAAGGAGTCCAAGATCACTCATTTCGTATTTCTGCATCATCTCTCTTTTGAATTCAGCCAGCATACTTGCATTATCTCTCGTATACACTATGTCATCAACATAGATTGAGACAATGATCATCCCTCCTTCATGGTCTCTTCGAGTATATAGTGTAGCTTCACTAGTACTCCTTTTAAATTTGCAATTCATGAGATACTTGTCAATCTCACTATACCAAGCTATATGAGCTTGCTTGAGCCCATACAAGGCTTTCCTTAGCTGGTACACTTTGTGCCCTGCATTTTTCAGCTCAAAACCTTTAGGCTGCTCTACATAGACCTCTTCATTTAGAACCCCATTTAAAAAGGCTGACTTGACATCCAATTGGAACAACCTCCAACCCTTTTGTGCTGCCAAAGCAATAATGGTTCGAATTGTGTCAAGTCTTGCTACTGGTGCAAATGTCTCATTATAGTCAACACCAGGTTTTTTAGCACATCTCAAAAGGTGTTTTCTTCTCTAGAGCTGATGTGTAGCATCTGTTTTGAAGGTATACATAAACATTCACAACCTCTGCCCAAAACTCAGTTGGGATTTCCTTTTCTGCCATTAGGGCCCTTGCCATTTCACAAATGGTTCTATTTTTCCTCTCGGATACCCCATTTTGCTGTGGGGTATGAGCAACATTAAGTTGCCTCTCCATCCCCATATTAGAACAGAATTCCTAGAATTCATTTGAGGTGTATTCTCCACCTTTATCACTCCTTAGCCTTTTAATCTTGTTGCCACTTTGCAGCTCAACAAATGCCTTAAATTTTCTAAAGACATTGAATGTGTCATATTTGCTTCTAAGGAAGTATACCCAACACATTCTTGAAAAATCATCAATGAATGTGATGAAGTATTTGTTCCCCCCAATCGACTCACACTACATTGGTCCACACAAGTCTTTGTGTACCAATTCCAGTGGACTCTTGGCTCTCCATGCTCCCTTTTTGTCAAATTATTCTTTGTGTTGCTTGCCCATGACACAGCCTTCACACACACCCTTTACTTCTAGTAACATAGGCAGTCCTACCACCATTTTCATTTGCTTCATCCTTTGCAAATTTAGGAAATTTAGATGGCCAAATCTCCGATGCCAAGTCCATGAATCTGCATTGATTGTTGTCTTCATTGCTGCAGGTGTAATGGATTCAAGTGTGAATAAAAAGCATCTATTTCCAATCATTACCACCTTTGCAATCACATTTGTTAAGCTCCCATCATCAAATATCACAGCAAGATTACCTCCAAATAGAACATAGTAGCCATGTTCCATCATTTGCCCCACACTCAACAGGTTTTAATCCAACCCTGGAACTAATAGCACTTCATTTATGTATCTTTTACCATGCTTTGTGTTTACGGCAAGAGTTCCTTTTCCTGTTGCATCCACTAGATCACCAGAACCCATCTTGACCTTACACTTCTCTGATTTATCAAGATTGATCAGCTCAGATTCTTGTGTGTCATATGGTTGATGCATGCACTATCAACAAACCATATACTCTTGTCTTCCACACTCGCAGCATGGCATGCATAGAACAGTGTTGTAGTAGCTTCCTCTTCTTTCTTTGCATAGCTTGCTTGTGGCTTGTGCATATTGTTGTTGCAATCCCTTGCAATATGTCCAAACCTATTGCACTTCATACATTTGGGTTGGCCTTTGAATCTATACACACCAAAGTGATGTTTTTGACATGTGTTGCATTGTGGCTTCACATTGGCTTGACTGCTACTTCCAAAATTCTGTTGTGGACTGAATGCACTGCTATGATTAGTTCTACTGTCATGATTCCAGTTTGAACACTGATTGTTATTCATAATTCCTCCTTGAGACCAATTCTGAGTTTTTCTTAATTGTCCCTTCCATTTACGATTTGTTCTGCCCTGTGAACCTTTGCTACCATGAACTGACTTGTTGATCTTAAAGCTACTGAAGGCTCTTTCGTTCCAGCAACCATATCTCTTTCATCATGTAAATCTTCTCTTTTATCATACACCTTAACCGATGCTATGACTTCCTCAACCCTAAGTATCTCAAGATCTCTAGTCTCTTCAATGATAGATACTATTGATCTATACTTTCTACTTAGACTCATCAACAACTTTTGTACAATTCTAGTTTCAATGACTTCTTCACCTAATGATTTCAAGTCATTTACTGTCGCAAAGAATTTAGCTAGATAATTGTCTAAACTTTCACCATCTAGCATTCTCATGTACTCAAAAGTTGCTCTAACTGCTTGTAATTTTATTGCTCTTATCTTCTTATCACCTCTGAATTCTCTTTTCAAAATCTCCCATGCTCCTTTAGCTGTTCTTTCATTTCTGATGCTTGAAAATAGATCATCTATCAGTGCTCCTTGAATGATGCTCAATGCCTTGGCATTCTTGATTTTGTTTTCTCTTGCAGCAGCTTGATTCTCCTCTGGAGTACTCTTAGTTTTGCTTCCCTCTCCTGCAGATTCTTCTGTTGCAGGTTGAGCTTGATCGACGGCTTGAACTATGTCCCATAGATCATATGCTGTAAGTATGGTCTCCATTTTTACTGCCCAAAAATCATAATTTGCACCATTGAACTGTGGAGTTCTTAGGTCGCCTCCAGAATTTAATGATCCAGCATGATTTTGCTGCTGAATTTCTTGAAAGTTGTTCACAGATCACACCCCTACTATTATCATATTAGGTGCTCTGATACCATGTTGAATTTTGTGTTTAGATTCTTCTTATTATTGAATCTTTTGTTGCAGATAATTGAAGATCAAACACTAGTTGATGCAGGATGCAATGAGACAGAGAGAGAGAGGGAGAGATAAGTCAATCTTTTTCTGGAAATTTCATATGTTGTATTGTATTCAATGTGTTTGACAGATTGTCTCTTTTATACTAGACATTACAATAGGATGCATACAATTCGTGCTTATGCACTTCAACTGAATTGTAACCATACTAGAGTTAGTTACAATAACAGAATTACAACTGATTGATTATGTGATAACAAAATCTCTTCATGAATAACTACCACTACATCTATTAAGAATAGGATATCTAGAAGGTATTCATTGGAGAAGATCCATATCCTTCCAGAATAACCACCCAATCAATAACATTTACATAGCAAAAGTTGCTTTGAGATCCATTTCAAAAAATCACCTACTCAAATGATAAAAAGAACATAATGAAACAGCATTGCTAAGTTAGACAGAAAATAAACAGTGCAGGTTGGAGGAAGAACATGGATGGTAAAAATAGATACATGCGAAACGATATTACGCAACTGTCGCACAACTTGAGTAGATCCATCCATAAAATACAATCCATCAGATAAACCAACTAGAATATCCACCGTATTCAGTTCACGTTCAGTTAAATTTAGAACCTGCAAGAAGTTTACACAGAGTGGATATCATCAACAAGATAACGATAGGAAAAATGTTTGAGATTACTATGCTAGTAACTTTTATTGGTTTCTCTAATGTATAGAAACCTTGACGTCAAAGGTTAAAGCAATGCATTATTAATTTATATACTATCTACGATATTAGGAAGTTGCTACGCTACCAAATATATTATCAGAAAACAAACAAGCTTGACTCCTTAGTCAATTACAATAAGCACAAACTACTGAAGGAGTGGTCCAAAACACGATTTATACTAGCAACACAATGTAATGCTGACATTGTAGCTAAAAAAAGGTGATGCGGGACAATAAACAATAAGAATTAAAGCAAGAAAAGAAAGAAGCTTAGAAAAAGAAAGAAGATAAAGAAAAGAGAAAAGGGCATTGGAGAATTGCACTTTGAAGGCCCCGACACTATGTGCATGCAATTTTTGATTAGCTCTCAAAGGAAACTGCTCGGGTCTAATCCATATCATAACATAATCTCCCACATTACACTCATTATATTGAAGATAATGATCAGGCAGCGTAAATGTATGCAGTTTTCCTATTCTAGCTAGGAAATCTCGGTGTAGTCCAGTAAATTAGGGATTGCTGTAAACATGTACAAAAGTCGTTAGGGTTTTATGCTGTAAATATACCCTGCAACCCTTCCTTGATGAATAACATAATTCTTCCACAAACACAGACTTTATGATGGTATCAGAGTGTCGTTCCTCAACCTAAACCCTTGATCAAAACACAAACCTCTCTCTCTCTCAGCAAAATCCTAAATACCTCACCCAAAATCTAATCCTCTCTCTCGGAAAAATCCTAAATACCTCACCCAAAACCTCATCCTCTCTCTCGGCAAGACACAGTTCAACCATGGACAATGATGAAAAGAAAGCTCTAGCATTACTGAAGGAGAAAATTCTGAAAGAAGCAGCAGCCTCTCCTGCACACACACCTGAACCATGGGATTATTCTGATCACCCTCTCTATCTGCATCACTCCGACCAACCAGGTACTATACTAGTGCCTCAAGCGTTGATGGAGGACAATTATGATGAATGGGCTGGATCCATGAGTATGGCTTTGATGATCAAGAATAAAAAGGTTGGCTTTGTCAATGGCTCTAGCACTCGACCAACTGCTTAAGGTGATGAGCAGCAACAATGGGATCGTTGTGACACATGGTGGTCAAGACTTGGCTAACTAGCTCTATGTCAAAAGAAATCTCCAAAAGTGTTAATCACTGCAAGACAGCTCGGGCAATTGGACTGAGCTTAAAGAGAGATTTAGTTAGACAAATCTTGAGAATGCTATCCACGCGTGTCTACAAGGTGCAGACTCAGTGACAATATTTTATACAAAACTCAAGAGCTTGTGGGATGAAAGAGACTTGGTGTGTGGTCTCACGATGTGTAACTGTGAAGATGGAATGAGACTTGGTGAGTATGTCAAGAACCAACAAACCATCAAATTCCTCATGGGACTTAATGAATGTTATGATGCTTTACGGAGTAACATTGTCTCTATCGATCCTCTTCCTAATGTCAATAAGGCATATGTAATGGCGTTACGCCAAGAGAAACAAGTGCATGCCTCAAGTCACAAGTCACAACAAGGCCTTGGATACAGTAGCCTTCTTGGTTCACAAGCCAAGCCATGACACCGAGAGGGCTCCTACAAGGGCCCCTGAGCAAGCCCCTGCCCACAACAAGAAACTTGCCAATGTCACAAGGTGGTGCGACATTTGCAGTAAAGACAACCATTCCACAAAATTTTTCCATGAACATTTAACTTGTGCATATTGCAATTAGAAGGGACATGGTTCTGAGCATTGTTGTAAAAGAAAAGTAGATGAGGCGGCTACTGGAAGTTCTAGCTGAAGTAATCATGTACTTACCGTGCCAGATTCTGAGGAAAACATGAATTTTACTTTCTCCAAGGAGGTTTGCAAACAGATCTTGGAACTCTTGAACAAGAATAAGATCTCCACCGCTAACCAAGTTGGTAATATTCCTCCTTTTGATGAAATTTTAGGTAAAGCTTTTCAAATTACTTGTAACGATCAAAACAGTATTTGGATCTTAGATAGTGGTGCAAGTGACCATATTATTTGTGATAGTAGCCTACTCACCGAATCATACATTGCAAATAATCATTTTGTCAAACTTCCAAATGGTTCTAGGGCACAAGTCAGTCATATTGGCTCTGTTCCTTCTCTTCCCAATTCACACTTCATAACGTCTTATGTGTCCCTTATTCTACCTCAACTTGATTTCTGTTAGTAAGTTGTGTAGAGACTCCTTTTGTATCACTATCTTTCTTAAACACGTGTGTTACATACAGGACCTACGCTCGAGGAGGGTGATTGTGACAGGATCTGAGAAGGAAGGACTCTATTGCCTCAACAAAGTCCCGCAAGTCACATGCAATGTCATTGACAGTAGCTCTCAGATGCTCTGGCATCAAGGGCTTGGATATCCATCCTCTAGGGTTTATCCTTTATTTCCTTTCCTTTCTAATAAGTCTTGTGATTCAACCAAGTGTTCTATTTGTCCGCTAGCCAAACAAACTCGTACTCCATTTTCTGTAAGTTCCATTTCAAGTACTTCTTCATTTGTTTTAATCCATGTTGACATTTGGGGAGGTTATCATGTACTTTCAACGTTAGGTGCTAAATATTTTCTTATAATTGTTGATGATTTTACTCGCTGCACTTGGGTCTATTTGATGGTATAGAAATCTGAAGCAAGAAAGTTTTTGATTGATTTTATACATATGATTGAAACTCAGTTTGATACAAGAATCAAAACAATTCGTAGAGATAATGGTTCCGAGTTTAACATGCCTGATTTTTACTCATCCAAAGGGATTGTGCATCAAATGAGTTGTGTTAACACACCAAAATGGTGCTATTGAACGTAAACATCTTCATCTACTCAACATGGCTAGAGCTCTTTTATTTCAAGCACACTTACCTACGTCTTTTTGGGGAGAAGCCATTCTCACTTCCACTTATTATCTTATTAATCGAACTCCCACTCCTCTTCTTAAAGGCAAAAATCCATTTGAAAGGCTTTTCAAAAAGGCACCAACATTTGATCATCTTAAGGTTTTCAGTTGTCTTTGTTTCGTATCATCACACCCCCGCAAACCTACCAAATTTGATCCTCGGGCTACCAAATGTATGTTCCTTGGGTACCCAAATGGCCAAAAAGGGTTATAAATTTTTTGATGTCGAAACTAAGTACATCATTTTCTTTAGAGATGTGATCTTTTATGAAGATACATTCCCTTATTTGTCTTCTAGTTATTCTCGTGTTGCAACCCATCAATCACTTTCGCCAACTAGGGTTTTTGATGACGATGCAAGCATTGGGGCTTCGGGTAGTACTCATGAACTCAGGGTTTGGGGTCTAGGGTTTCCTATCCAGGTACTTCTCTCTCTAATCCTACCAATTTTTAAAATCCTAGTGTGTCTACTCCTCTTCCAGACCCTATTCTCTCCTCCGAATTGTCTAATGTGCCTCTAAAACCTTACTCGAACTCTTTCACCATCTACATTGCCTTTTTTGAACACCTCTACTCATCCACCACAACATACTTCTACTGTAGAAACTCATTGCTCTACTTGTCCAACAACTACTCCTAGTTGCTTGCATGACTTCCATGTTACTCTTCCTTCTCGCTCTCTCCCATCAGATATAACGCGCATAGGTATTCCCCATTTCTTATCTACTGTTTTATCTTATGATCACTTGTCTCCTTCCCATCGAGTCTTTAGTGAACAATTATCACTTTCAAAGAACCAAACAGTTTTTCCGAAGTAGTCAGGCACAAAGTATGGCGTGATGTAAAGCCTTACAGGAAAATAAGATGTGGAGTCTAGTTTCTTTGCCTCCTAACAAATGTTCAATAGGTTGCAAATGGGTGTACAAGATAAAGCTCAATCCTGATGGAATAGTTGAGAGGTACAAAGCACGACTTGTGGCTAAAAGCTATAGTCAAGTTGAAGGAGTTGATTACAGGGAGACTTTTGCACCGGTTGCTAAATTTACTACCATTCGAGTCCTGCTTGGTCGCACTACTCTTAATGGATGGCATCTCCACCAATTGGATGTCAACAATGCTTTTCTTCATGGAGATCTCAATGACGATGTCTACATGCAATTGCCACCTAGATTTGGCCGCAAGGGGGAGAATGTTGTATGTAAGCTGCATAAAAGTTTGTATGGTTTGAAACAGGCATCTCAACAATGGTTTATTAAACTGTCATTACTCATTGTTTATCCCAAATCAAGATGGTAAGTTCACAGTGTTACTAGTATATGTAGACGATGTTATTCTCGCAGGAAACAATCTAGAAGACATCACAAGTACAAAGAAGTTTTTCTCAAAGAAGTTCAAATTGAAAGATCTAGGAAAGCCTAGGTCTCGGCATGGCATAGCTTTGTGCCAAAGAAAGTACGTACATGAGATACTTGAAGACATAGGTTTCTTGGCATCAAAACCTTCTCATTTTCCAGTCGATCATAATCTTGTTCTGACACAATCAGAAGGAAGTTTATTGGTGGATCCTTCACAATACAGGAGTCTTGTTGGACGTATGATCTACTTGACAATCACAAGATCAGATTTGGCATATGCAGACCGCATTTTGAGTCAGTTCATGGAAAAACCTCGACAATCACATTTTGATGCTGCACACCAACTTCTTCGATACAATTGGATGCATTCTATTGCCTTCAACTAGAGAGCTCGAACTAACAGGCTTTTGTGATGCTGACTAGGCTAAATGTAAAGACACAAGAAGATCAATCACAAGTTATTGTGTAATGCTTTAGAGAGCACCAATTTCATGGAGAGCAAAGAAACAAACTACAGTTTCACGATCTAGTGCAGAAGCAGAGTACAAATCAATGGCCACCACAGTTTTGTGAGATTACATGGTTGAGAAATATTTTGTGAGACTTGAATGAGAAGTAGTTTTGAACAATAAAGTTGTTTTGTGACAACCAAGCAACCCTTCATATTGCATCTAATCCAGTCATTCATGAATGTACAAAGCATATAAAAATAGATTGCCATGTAGTACGATAAAAGATGCAATAAGGGATCATTCAAACTGCTCACATAAGAACAAAGGAACAACCAGCAAATTTGTTTACCAAACCGGTAGGTTCAGCACAATTTCAAAAATTACTTGGCAAGTTGAATGTTATCAATATACATTCCAACTTGAGGGGGAGTATTGAAGATAATGATCAGGCAGCGTAACTGAAGGCATTTTCCTATTCTAGCTAGGAAATCTCGGTGTAGTCCTGTAAAGTAGGGTTGTTGTAAACGTGTACAAAAGTTGTTAGGGTTTTATGTTGTATATATACCTTGTAACCCTTACTTGATGAATAACATAATTCTTCCACAAACACAGAATTTATGACATTATGCCGCTTATGTAAATCAGCTTGAAGTTTATATTGCACATTACTTGCTTAAATTTGTTTAGTGATCTCAATATACAAATCCTGAAGTCTACGTGCAAAAGACTCGGCTGACTCGCACACGCTAGCATGAATGGACATGGGAAGAAGGTCTAAAGGTTTCCTAGGCTTGTAACCATGTACAACTTCGAAAGGACTCATGCCTATTTACCTATTTGTCATAACCCAATTTCTGGGTTAGTCCTCAAAATCTACCCAAAAATAACAAAAATAAAATAAAAGGGGTCGGTGTTGGTAGAAAAGTCCATGTGGAAATTTTGGTTGTTTTTGAGAGTCCGATCGTATCTCTTTTATCCCCAAAAATAGAGGAAAGTTCAGATTTAAGGCAAAAATAATTTATCATTGGATAAATTTATGTAAAAATTAATTCGTGCGGCATATTTATATTTTTATGGGTTGATTTGATTTTATCGTCGACCAATTTAAAGTGTAATTATGACTAGGAATTAATTTAGGGTCCAATTGAAGGATTTAATTAAGTGCAAGGATTTAATTATACTTTAAATTAGTCACATCAAATGTTTGAGCTTAATTCAGGCTCAATTTAGAAGATTGGAATTTTCGGAGACCCAATTGAATTTTCCAAGCCAATTATGCGAAGTCAGGGCCAAATTGAAGACATTGAGAATTTAATGGTCAATTAAGGGTCGAATCGCATAAATCGGAAGCCAAGGACCAAAATAAAAAATGCATGCAAAGCTAAGGTTGCTGTTAAAATTCTGACAGGGATACAATTGCACAAAATTAAAAGTTCAAAGCCAATTTGCAATTAGAACAGTTACAAATTAAATGACCAAATTGCATTTCCACCTTCTCCCAAAACTGCAGCCTTTACCTGCACTGCCGTTGCCGACCTACCACTACAGGAACCCTGTTGCTGACAAGCCACCACTGCAAGCACGCCACTGCTGACAGGCCACCATGCCGTCACCGACAGCCGCAGGAGTTGAGCCACCGATGCATGCAAGTTACGCCTATAAATAGTGAGAAAAAACCATGCAGAGGGAGGAGAAAGTCGGAGGAGAAAGAGGAAAAATTTATGCAGGGGAAAAACAAAGAAAACAAAGGAGAACAAGGGGAGAACGAGGGAGAAGAAATGAGTAGAAATTTTACATATCAGGGGGGCGAAAAACCAGAGAAAATTTAGGCTACAGGGGAGGAAAAAGACGATAACACAAAAACAGAGGGGGAGAAAATATCTCAGCAACTTCAGCAGCGTCTCCCTCAACTATTCTTCCCCATATCCGGCAGGACTAGCACAAACGTCCCTCTCTCTCTTCCTTCCAATGTCAACTCTCTTCCTCCACTAGCACAACCACCAGCCTCTGTAATTGATTTGAACAATAATTGTTTTAAACAGTTTTTGTTGAATCTGAACAATAAAATCAATGTAGAAGAACTGGAAAAACCCGACAAATGAAATTACAATTTTATGGGATTAACATAATCATTTATTGAATCACAAAATTCCTTATATAAGGATTTCAAATCAAACAGGACTCTCAACAACTTTGAGAGATTATTGGTGAACAGATTAAGATAAACCTGTCATGAATAGTAAATTACAAAATTTAAAATATTTTGTCTAATCTTCTTATCTTCAATGCAAAACTCATTAATTCTAACACTCCACCTTGAGGTTTGCTTTGGACAATCCCAGCTTCATTTTCAAGAATTCTAATTTTGCAAGAGGTAGAGCCTTTATCATTAAATCTGCAAGTTATACTTCAGTGGAACAATAATGAACTTTAATAAGCAAATTCTTCTCAGCTTCCCTTATGGCATGAAATTTCACATTTATATGTTTGGTCCTCCCATGTTGAATTGGATTTTGAGCAATTGCAATGGCAAATTTGTTATCACAAAAGAGGTTAGTAGGTGAGCTGTGTGCTTGGCCTAGATCAACCAATACTTTCTCAACCAAATTGCTTGGTTTGCTGCAGCTGCCAAGGAAATATATTCTGCTTTGGTTGTGGATTATGCCACTACTTCTTACTTCTTTGCATTCCAACAAATTGCTCCTATTCCAAAGGTAAAAACATACCCTAAGGTACTCTTCATGTCATTTATGCCCATCCATCACTATTAGCATATCCACTTAACTTCACTTGTTCTGTCTTGGTGTACCATATTCCAAGATCAGTTGTTCCTTTTAAATACTTCAACACCCTCTTTGCAACACCCATATGTACACTTGAAGGTGAGTTCATGAACCTTGATAACAAACCTGCTGGGAACATCAAATCAGGCCTTGTTGCTGTCAAGTGAAATAGGTTGCCTTCTAAGGTTCCATCCTCAAGTTTGTCTTCATCATCCTTTGATATCTTCTCATTTAATGCTAATGGAGCTGCTGCTGCTTTGCATGATCAAGCTTGAATTTCTTTGGTATATAAACTGCATATTTTCTCTGCAAAATGAAAATACCTGTACTGCATTGCAGAATTTCTATTCCCAGGAAGTAGTTCATGATGCCAAGGTTTGACATTGCAAACAAATCCTACATTTCTCTCTTGAAATTTGTCAATAGCCTGGAATTACTGTTAGTCACCAACATATCATCCACATATAATGATACCACCAGCTGCAGACCATTACCATCTTGTTTTAAATACAAGGTGGCTTTATTTTCACTCCTCCTGAATCCTAGCTTCACCAAATGAGCATCAATCCTACTATACCAGGCCCTAGGAGCTTGTTTCAAGCCATAGAGAGCCTTGTATAATTTATACACTTTGTGTTCATGTCCAGCATCAACAAAGCCTTCTAGTTGCTTGATATAAATGTCTTCATCAAGTATCCCATTTCAAAAAACAAACTTAACATCAAGATAAAAAATTTCCACCCATTCTGCCCTTCTAATGCTAGCAACAATCAAATGGTTTCATGCCTAGCCACTGGTGCAAATGTATCATCATAATTCACTCCTGCAATCTGAGCAAAACCCTTTACAACCAGCCTAACCTTGTGTTTAAAAATTAAGCCATCATAATTGAATTTTGTTCTGAAGACCCATTTCACACCAATTTCCCTTTTATTTTGTGGAAGATATACAAATTTCAAAGTCCCATTTCTTTCAATGGCTTCAATTTCAGATTTCATAGCATCAATCCATGCTTGAGAGCTTGCAAATTCAATATAATTTGTAGGCTTAGCATGCACCAAATTACATCTTTCATATACATGAACCATTGATTTTGTCTTTAGAACTGCAATGTCTAAAGTTCCCTTAACATCAGGCTTACCTTCAGCCTTCTCCACTATCAAATGTTGAGTTGTTGTAATTAGATGATCAATTTCCTTCAATTCCCTATTCCAACAGGTTTTTTCATCGAAATGAACATCCCTGTTAATCTGATTTTTTGTTGAATTCAAATTGTAAATTCTGAAGCCTTTGGAATTTGTAGCATATCCTACAAAAATTCGCTTCTCTTTCTCATCAAGTTTGCTTCTTCTTGCATCTGGCACTTAGAAGTAACATAGTGATCCAAACACTTTCAAGTGCTTGACAGTAGGCTTAACACCAGACCAAGTCTTCAATGGTGTCATGTCTTGCACAACCTTTGTTGATAGTCTATTGAGTAAATATACTGAGGTATTTACTGCTTCAACCTATAAAAACTTAGGTAGCTTCTTCTCAGCTAGGAAAGACCTTGTCATCTCCATCATAATCCTGTTCTTCCTCTCTACAGCCCCATTTTGTTGGGGTGAGTGTGGTACTGTTAGTTGATGAATTATTCCAGCCTGTTGACAAAAGGTATTGAACTCTCCTGAAGTATATTCCCCTCCATTGTCAGTTCTAAGCTGCTTTATTTTCTGATCACACTGAGTTTTAACCATTTGCTTGAAATTTTTAAGCATGGACAATGCTTGGGATTTGTTCTTCAGAAAATACACCCATGTCATCCTGCTAAAATCATCAATAAACAACATGAGATATAGATTATTGTTCAATGAGGTTGTGCTCATTGGTCCACAAATGTTTGAGTTGATCAACTCCAGCCTCTAACTTGCCCTTCTTGACATACCTTGAGGGAATGGCAGTCGATGTTGTTTTCTTAGTTCACAGCTCTCACTTGATGGAACATCAACATGTATTTCAGGCAAGTCATCAACCGTATATCATACATGAATTTTAATGATTTTAGGTTGCAGTAGCCAAAACATTTATGCCATATAAGACTGTCATCAGCCTTTGCACTGCACAAATGTCTTTCAACTACATCAAGCTTCAAATAAAAATTGTTTCCATCCATTCAAAGTTTTGCTATTTTTGATCCATGTCTATCAGAAATAAGACAAATCTTCTTTTTAAATGAGACTTCATAGTCATTTCATAACATTTGTGCAACACTAAGAAAATTTTGGTCTAGTTCAGGAATGTAAAGAACATTGTTGATGAACTGTGTACCTTTTTTTGTGTTGACAACAACTTTCCCCTTCCCTTTAGCTTACGCAACATCACCATTTCCCAATTTGATTCTTGGTTGAATGGTTTTATCAATGGAAGAGAAAATTGCCAAATATCTGGTCATATGGTTGGTCTAACCACTATTAATTAGCCAAACATTTACCCCATGTGTTGACATTCTGTGATGCCATAAATAGATGCTCATCCTCCTCCTCTTCTTTACACATTTGCTTGCTGTTGAATAGGTTGTTGAGTAGGTTGTTTAGGTTGTCTCTTTTTGGCTGTGCAAAACTTCTCACTATGGCCGAGGTTATTGTAGAAGGAACACTTACAAGAAGGTTTGTTTATGTACCAACAATCCTTCTAAGCATGATTTGTTCTTCTATAATGAGTGCAGGGTAAAAAAACTTGCTTCCTTGATATCATTTCATCTTTTGATTTTGTGAAGTTGAACTGCTTCTTTCGATGCATATTCCCAGAATTCCTTCCTTTAGTATTGGCTTGGAAGGCCCCTTCTATGGCCTCTTCATCTCTCATTTTCACCCTTTGTTCTTGAACAAGTAATTTACTTGTTAATTCTGCAATTGAGAAACTGTTCAAGTCACAAGACTCTTCAATTGTAGAATTTTTGGCTTTGAATTTATGTGGCAAAGAAACCATGATTTTCTCTACCACCTTTTGATCCTCAACCACCTTGCCAAGCAGCCTCATTTGATTCACAATATCCATTAATTTGCTAGAGTAATCTTTGACATAATCACCACCCTTCATTTTCATCAACTTGAATTCCCTTTTCAAGGCAAGAAGTCGAACTGTTTAGACTTTGTTGCTCCCTTCAAATTCTCCTTGAAGCTTGTCCCATAAAAGCTTTGGTGTTTCCAAATCCATAATCTTGGTGAAGATGTGATCTAGAAGTCCAAAGTGTAGGCAGGTGATGGCTTTGTCCTTCTTCTTTTCTATTCTTCGTGTGCTCTCATTTGAGCAAGTGTGGGGTTGGTTGTAAAGGCTGGTGGATCAGCATCAGACAATGCAACATTCCACAACCCTTGAGACCTTAGATAGAATCTCATTTTGACAACCCAAATGTGATAGTGTTCTCCAGTAAATACTGGAATGGCAGCAACATTGTTGCTAGAGGTAGTCATGTTTTTTGAAAGAAATAACTCACTTGTGTTCGCACTCAATCCCTCTGTGTTTAGTTCTCAAAAACTCTTTGTGTTTGTCTCTCAAAAAATCCCTCAGTCTCGTATGAAATACGCTCTAATACCATTGTAAATTCTACAATTGATTTGAATAGTAACTATTTTAAACAATTTTTGTTGAATCTGAACAGTAAAATCAATGAAGAAGAACTGGAAAAACATGACGAATGAAATTACAATTTTCTGGGATTAACATAATCATATATTGAATCAAAAAATTCCTTATATAAGGATTACAAATAACATGAATTTCAAATCAAACAGGACTCTCACCAACTTTGAGAGATTATTGGAGAACAAATTAAGATAAACATGTTATGAGTACTAAATTATGAAATTTAAAATATTTTGCCTAATCTTCTTATCTTCAATGCAAAACTCATTAATTCTAACAATTTATTTTCCATACATGGAAGTCCAAGAACAAATTCATACTTACATCGTGCCAAGGGCAAGTGGGAAACGGGCAACGAGGTGTAAACAACAATATTTTGTTTTATATGCTTAGCTAGTTGGCAAGTTCGACATTGACCTACCAATTTCATGACATCTCTTTAAAGGCTCTCCACCTCTTCGATGGTCTTATTCCTTCCAAAATGTCCTGAGAGACCTCCAACATGAGTCTCCCATATCAAAAAATCACATACAGATGTTTTCAGGATACACAACTTACTATCCCGAAATAAGTATCCATCTTGGAGGTGATACCCATTTATAACACGGTGATTCTCATCCTTCAATGTTAAGTATATTTCTCCAAATTCTAAGCAAGATTCATACTCCTCTTTGAGTCTCTCAAATCCTATGACTTCAACACTCATTACAGACAACAGTGTTACCCGATGACTCAAAGCATCTGCAACTATATTCTGTATTCCAGATTTATGTTTCAAAGCAAATGAGTATGCTTGCAAATATTCAATCCAATGACCATGCCTGTGATTGAGCTTCTTTTGGGAGTTCAGATAGCTGAGGGCCTCATGGTCGGGTTAAAGAACAAACTCTTGTGGTAACAAGTAATGGCGCCGATAGCGCAAGGCCTAAAGCACTGCATAAAACTATTTATCATAAGTTGAGTACTTTTGTTTGCCTCATTAAGTTTTTCACTAAAGTAGGCTACATGGTGACGTTCCTAACTAATTACTCCACCTATACCAACTCCCGCAGCATCACATTCTACTTCAAACACCTTAGTAAAATCAGGTAGCCTCATCACAAGGGCCTCTATCATCTTCTTCTTAACCTCCTCAAATATCCTATTAGCTCCTTTACTCCGCTGAAACTCACTTTGTTTCAAACAATCTATAATAGGCGACATGATGGTGCTAAATTCCTTAATGAAACGACGATAAAAAAGTCGCAAGCCCATGAAAACTACAACCCTCATGAATAGTCTCAGGTCCAGGCCAATCTACTATTGCTTGGACTTTCTGGGGGTTAGCAGAGACTCCTTTCCATGACACTAGAAACCCTAAAGAGACCACTTCATTTGTAAAGAAGGAAAACTTTTTACATTTGCAAACAAACTTGCCTTTCTTAGGGTAGTAAAAACTTGAATAAGGTGATTGAAATGCTCTTTCCGTTTTTGCTATAAATAAGAATATCATCAAAGTATACAACCACGAACTTTCCCATAAATGGCCTAAGCACTTGTCTCATTACTCTCATAAAAGTGCTTGGAGCATTGGAAAGGCTAAAAGTCATGACTAGCCATTCATATAAACCATCATTGGTCTTAAATGTCATTTTCCACTCATCTCCAGGACGAATCCTAATCTGATGATACCCACTCTTCAAGTCAATCTTAGAGAAAATCTGGGCTCCTGCCATCAAATCTTGCATGTCATCCAATCGAGGAATTGGAAAATGATACTTGAATGTAATCCTATTGATTGCTCAACTATCTACACACATTCTCGATGATCCATCTTTCTTAGGTGTTAACAGTGTAGGTACTGCACAAGGGCTCAAACTCTACTTTTATAACAACTCACATACTTGCCTTTTCAATTCAGCATGTTCACTTGGGTTCATCCTATAATGAGGCAAGTTTTGTAATGTGGCACTAGGGACGCATGAGTGGTAAAGCCTCAGGTAGTTTAGAAGGGAAAACATCTGAAATTATTTCAACACTTCCCTTACCTCTTCAGGTGGCACTTCTAAAAAGTCTTCTACAATCTCCTTAGCCACTACAACAAACACAAGTGACTCCTCACAAATCTGCTTATCAAATTTCTTGGGACTTATTATGTTAAGCCCTCCTTCTTTCACTTTATTCTTCTTCAAACTATTATCATTAGACCATGGAGGTAATCCAATGAGTTGGATTTTTTACCTCGAAAAGAAAATGAGCAAGAATTTGATCGCCCAAAGATTGTAATGTCCAAGTCATACAACCAAGGTCTACCCAAAATGGTGTGCCCTACATCTATAGGAATGACATCACACCAAATTTCATCATGATAGTCCAAGATTTTTATGGGAAAAACATCTCTCTTTGACCGCTATTGATGTATCATTAACCCAGAACACACTATAGGGTTAACGGTGTGGAGCAGACTTTAAGCCTAAGCGGAATACACTACCCGAGGAAATTGCATCAATGCAACTACCGCTATATATGATGATCTTACACCCTTTATCTCCGTATTTAATGTAAGTATAAAAAATAGTAGTTCTTCTCCAATCCTCAGTCCCTTTAGGTTGTGTTAAAGCGCATCTAATTATGTTTAACCTAGTTGTCGTGTTTTGAAGGGATATAGACCTAACACGTCCTAGCAAGTTGGACTCATCCTCCTCATCATTTAGATCCTAAAAATCATTAGGATTGGATTCATATATTTTATCATCACAATTATCTTCTTCACCCATATCTTCTTGCCCCTTGATGAATAGAGTCTTATTAGGGCAACTAGAGGAAATATGACCAAACACTTAAAACATTGAATTCTTGAGGTTATCTTACGTGTTTCATGAAAACTACCCTTACCCTTGTCGTCTCTAGGTATCTGGGAAATCAAAGGATTGGGTTTACTAGGTGGGGCACCCAATATGGAGTTATTACTTCCAGGTTGAGATCTAGAAGGGATACTACGAGTGTCCTAAAATCTCGTCCACTGTCTTTTTGTGACCAAGTCATAATATCATACCAAGGTATAAGCTTCATCAAGGGTGGAAACACCTCTAAGCACAACCTCTCTTCTAAGGTCATCGTTTAAGCTTTCTTGAAATCTACTTAGGGTCATCACTTATCCTCCCTAGCTACACAACTCATTCTATACTCATCAAATTGTGTCACATATTCATTGGCAGACTTGCCTCCTTGCCTCAAGTTATTCCACCAGTCCAAAAGATTTCCTCTATAAGAACGAGGCAAGTACTTCTCTTCTAACTTAATCTTCATTTCAACCCAATCAGTAATAGGGGGTTGACCTCTCCTAATCAAAGACTCTTCTACACTTTACCAATAGAGTTGAGCGGTTCCACTAAGTTCCATCTATGCAAATCTTACCCTCCTATTCTCAGATAGATTATATCAGCCAAAGAATTGATTCATGTCACGGATCCATCTATCAAAGATTTATAAGTCAAGTTTACCCTAAAAAATTGGGACTTCTACCTTCATGTGCCTCATGACTCGCTCGTCAAGGTCATCGTAATCATGATGACCTTGATTGCAGTTGTATTGACAGTTCCTAGGATAAACTAGTCTTTGACGGTAATCTTTGGAACGTTTACTATTGTTAGGGTCATCAAAGTCATTGTGACCCTTATGTTGGTTATGGTAGCGGCTCCTACAAGGAACTGGTCTTTGAGGATTCCTATGGTTTTCATTAGAATGCTCACTCTCACTAGACAATCTTACTTGCAAAAAAATTCTATGGACTCCATCCTCCTAGAAAGATTGTTAATATGATTGGACATGTTGCTCACTTCCATTTGCATGAGTTGTAATTGCTCTTGAATATATCTAAGAACATTACTAGAGTTCAGGTCCATGGTATCTATGACTTCTAGATTGTGTACTAGACGACCACTACGTAAATGCATGCAAAATTAGTCTTAAGACTAAGATCACAAATAACACTTGCAAGTAAAAACGCAAAATAAAATTATAGCTAATATATTTATTTATTTCTTTCTTCTTATTTTTTTTAACTTGGAGACTAAGTAATGACAAATTAAACCAGGAAAATTCGCAAACAAGCAATGCAAGTGCTCTAAATGCACACAAGTAGTTCGAACACAATGTTTCACTTTTCCCCACGAATTTAACCAAGTTCCACAATTAATTAAGAGGATCAAATGTTCAATGCCAATAAAGAAGCTCAAAATTAAGGTAGTTAAATTTGTGGAGCGAACTATGTAACTTATTTATGGGCAAGCACAAAGAATAATATTAATGTTAAATCTTGATCAACAAGTTTGAAAGCATACCAGGAACGATGATATTCAATTGGTAAAAGAATTTCTGACCAAGTGATGTGGCAGTGAAGGATGACGTGGTAGAACCTCCTGAATTGGCTGATGACACAGATGTTGCCTCGGTGATGACGTGGTGCTAACTCAGATGTTGCCTCAAGTGACGTGGCTGATGAGGCAGATCCTGCCTTGGGCTGACGTGGTGCGGTTCTTATTTTTAAAAGCTTATGCTTTCTTTCTTCCCTGCGATGTTTTTTAATGTGGCAGTGGACTTTTGTGAGTTGTTGCTGCTGTTGACGACAATGGTGCAAGGAACAAGGCTTCGCAATTCTGCTTGGGTCCGGCGGTGCGAGGGGAAGGGGTTGTGGTGTCGCTGCTGAAGGTGAGGGAGCTGTGGACGGTGGATGCTGCTGCTGGGGTGTGAACCTGTGGTGCTTGCGGCGGATGGGTTGCTAAAGATAAGACCGACTGTGGCTGCAACATTGTGGGTTGTTGATGGTAATAAGTCGATGTGCACTTGTGTCTTGGCTGTGATCGTTGGCGGTGATAGGCGTTGATGTAGAGTTGTTGATCGCTCTATGGGACTGATGTGCAGGTCTTCTCGGTGGTGGGTCTGCCGCTGTGATTGGTTGAGGCGTTGCTGCTGAAAATTGTTGTCGATGAACAATGCGATGAACAGTGTTGATGAACAACACAATTTTTTTTGTAATCTGAACAGTGCAAGTTTTTTTTTATAATCACAACAATACAAATTTTTTTTATCAAACCGGCTCTAGGGTTCTGAATTGTTTGATTGTAAGAAAATTAAAAGTCATGCTCTGATACCAAATTTGATGTAGGACAATAAACAATAAGAATTAAAGCAAGAAAAGAAAGAAGCTTAGAAAAAGAAAGAAACTAAAGAAAAGAGAAAAGGGGATTGGAGAATTGCAAAGGCTGCAACATTTTCATTATTCATCAAAAGCTGCCTCTCAAAATGACAAAGAAACATATAAATAGTAAATCTTAAACATCTCGCTATTGGGTTTGGCCCATCAAATCCAAATGTTTAACATAAATAGTTTTATATAAATAAAATAACAATGATACGGACCCAAATAGGCCTAGTGCCCAACCAAAGCGTCATAGACTGGGTCATCCTACGTGGTCTTCGTCCATATACTCATGTAGTTTGTGGTTTGGGTCTGTTGTCCCCAACAAAAAACCATTACCCACATGAAGTATGTGTGAAATTTCTACAATGTCATTATTAAAATCAAATGTTGATGCATAAGTTCTAATGATCTATCAAGTAGAGCATCTGAGAAACAAACTACTCTTGACACTTTCGTAAACCTTGATTCAGGTCGAAGAATTTGTACCAAGTGAATTTGGTTGCATGTAAACTCCCAAGTATCCACCACTCCCTTTAATTTTTCCAGAATATCCCTCGTTTAGTGATAAGAAGACCTGCAGATGCAGCAGAGTGATCCTCCCGTCGCCTGAGTCTGCCAAGTGATAGGCTTCAACATAGCACGGATCACTGCTAGCAGACAAAGTATATGCAGGAGGCTGAAGCTTGAGTGGTGGAGAGTCAATTCCTTTTGCCAACAAAATAGTTAATTCACTTGGGTCTGGTTTCCAAAGCTCTAAAATAGCCCTGCGAACTAATCCTTCCATTAATTCTCTGCACCGAGCAGCAGCTGCTTCATAAAACTGAACAGTAAGTTTGTAATGGCTAAAAGGGTAGTCTCCTCTGGCTTTGCTAACCCCAGCCTACCTGAGAGAGAAATATCATGTCTCAATTCGACTCCCAGCAAAGTTTTCTTTCCTTCTTTTCTGCTAAGAAAAACGAGGCGCGTCACAAAAACAATACCGTCACTTTGGTGAAAACTGTAGAAAACAAATTGAACTAAAATCATCTCTAGTCGTCTACTACGAAAAGCGTATGCTGCAAATCAACGAATTAGCAAATTGCTGAAATTGAAAACACATCCGGAGAGAGCATGAATGAAAGAATGTTTAAAAAGCACATTCTTGGAAGCAGACAACTAGGTGATAGAACATGTTGCAGCAGTACTCGATATCATTAGCAGATTCAATGATAAAATAGTATCAGAACTTCACCACTCCCAAATTCAGAATTATGGTAATAATGTCTGTGCACACCTGCTATCTGGATGATTTTGAACATATTTAATTCTCTGCACCATCAAACGGCATTTGTGCTTGTTGACCGAATCAGCCAAACCATTAATTGTTTCTAAACTCTTCAAGCTCTTTAGATACAGCCCTAGGGTTTCGTGATCCCAACCTCTGAGCACTTAAAGCAACTGCCTGAAAATCTTGAAGCCTCTTTGATGTATTTGCAGATGAATCACATTATTGAGTGTGATATTCCTTGGGTGTTCACCTGTTGAATTGAAAGCGAAGTAAAATAGCTGATGATCATTGAACCTTAGCGGAACAAGCTTCAAAAACTTGAAACAAGATCAAGATTTTTAAAATAAGAATAGAATTGAGGAGGAAATAAACAACCATGATTGAGAAAACAAATTAACATCGATTTTAAGCACATCTTTTTCCAAATTAGTGCTTCTTTAGTTCCTCACTAATTATTTCAGTCACAGAGAGCTCTAACAAATTGTTGTGGTTCATCTTTAAAGAACTTTAAGCTCCAAACATATTAGAGAACTCAATATTCCATAGCAAAAACATTTTCAAGTACCATCAACGGAGTATGGAAGGGGTAACGTGAAAAGTTCGGCTAACCAGACTGATAGTTCAAATCATGGTATAAACACACAATAGTGAACAACTCCGGCTTTACTATCGTTAATTAAAAGGCCCAAAATTAGTGTCCTAATGAGCATCAACTATGCAACCAGTTTTTTAACCC
This sequence comes from Salix brachista, assembly GCA_009078335.1. Classification (NCBI taxonomy): domain Eukaryota; kingdom Viridiplantae; phylum Streptophyta; class Magnoliopsida; order Malpighiales; family Salicaceae; genus Salix; species Salix brachista. The sequence continues at coordinate 8,630,828 of CM018588.1, read as the reverse complement.
ATATAACCACAACAGTACAACCTCTTGAATATGCGGTCAAACAACCTATACATAAAAACATCTATTTTAAAAAAAATCAAGTAAATTAGGTTTGATAAGACTGTGACACAAAATTAATTTATATCTAGGCATCAATACTATTGGATTCAAACCCCAACCCAACGAATAACAATTCACAAATGAGAACTATAGATTGACGTCTTGAAGTCAGTTGAACCTCGATAAGTCATTTTCAATTCTTTAGAGAACCAAGAAATTCTTTAGAGAACCAAGAAAGAGAGAATTCTCACCCTCACTAGCACACAAGGTTGCAACCATAATCTAAATATCATTAAGTAAAAACACAATCTGAAACTTATGTTATATGTGTTTTTAACGTAAGTTAAACCTGAGAATATCCAAAATATGGACTTGTATAAGCCTACTTATAATCAGATCCAAATCCTTAAGTAGCTAAGCCCAATTGATGTTTATTAACCCTAAAACACAAAATAAGAATTTAAAATAAAAAAGGATAAGATGCAACCATATAAATATAAGATAAATAAGATTTATTTAGTCTTGAATGTTCTAACTCGTAGGTTTCAAACCATTTTTAGTCTTAAATATTGTTTTCCATTTTTCACTTCTTTCATCCTAACCTGATGATAGCCACTTTTTAAGTCAATTTTAGAGAAAATACATGCTCCACACAACTCATCCAAGATGTCATCAAGTCTAGCGATATGATGTCTATACTTTACCTTTATGTTGTTAATGACTCAACAATCAATACACATCCTCCATATTCCATCCTTTTTAGGCTCAAGTAACATTGGCACAGCACCAGGGCTCATACTCTCACGGATGTACCCTTTCATCAACTCTCACAGATTCAACCATTGTAATCTATAATGTTGTAATTCTATAACATTTGCAATGTCCCTATTTAGCTCATTAAGAAATCTAGTCAGAGTAGCTTCCATATCCTTAATCACCTTGCCCCAAATAATTGCAATCTCTATGTCCTTGAAATACTCATCCATGAACTTAAAACCCTATAATTTCAAATATGAATCTCTATAATTGTGATTAGGTATAAATCATCTTCTCATCAACACTTTCATCTCCTCCCATGATGTTAACGACCTTTTTCCACTCCTCCACCTACTAATCACATTTTGATCCCACCAAATTAATGTGTACTCTACGAATTCAATAACTACCAGTTTCACCTTCTTCGCCTCCAAATAGTTATGACAATAAAATATCCAACCCACCATTTTCTCCCATTTTGAATACCTTTTGGGATCTTTTTACCTAGAAAAGTATGTATTTTCTATTTAATAACATCAAAATCACCATCTACATCATCATATCCCATAAAAATATGAAAGTTTCCTATTTGACTGAATTGGCCCCTAGTTTTATTCCCAAAATCCCGTCGGTTTCTAAGTTGCCGAACACCTTTCTATGCCCTATGGTCTCATATCAAAACCATCACCACCAATATCTTTAACATCCTCCTCAAAAGCATCATAAGCAGCTCACCTTGGCTTTTTAGTCATACTATCATTGATTGATTTTGGTTCAACCCAATTGTTCCTTACATCATGTGTACATGTACGAGCTTCGTTACCATGTCTCTCCACCCAACTAAGTCTATCACAAATATTTCCCATCACAAAATTCATCCTCTACATCATCTTCATCATGACTTGCATTTGGAACTCAAGCTCACCCTCAGGAGAGGTGGGGGTGTTTGTCCTCATTTGATATTGATGCGAACCGGCCCAGAAACACTAGCAAACACCCATTACATGTTTAGGGGCTTGATTCGTGGTTTTGAAGGTTTCACCCAAGTCATAATTGCAAGGACCATTGAAGTATCTATGTGTAGGAGGGGTCTAGCCCGACTTTATTTGGGCCATGAAGTGAGGACAACAAAGGAGCCAAAAGAATCCTACTACAACATGGAAACATGGGCTGGATGGAAGAGAATAAATAAACCTTATGGGCTTCATTTAGTTAGCTACAGCCCAAGGCTTGTTTGGGCTTAATTAAGACTTTGTTTTCAGCTAGGATCCAAGGCTTGCTTGGATTAAGTCATGGGCTTTTCAATTTAGGATTTTGGGTCAGTTTTGAGTGGACCTCATTTAAGTCCACATAAGGGGTCCATTAGGGTTAGGTTTTTAAAAGACTATTTAAACTCATGTTAGCCAAAAATTTCGGCAGCCATTGATTAATTTTAATTCTGAACTTTTCAGTTTATGTGTGAGAGTGATTCTTTCATTCTTTAGTTCTTGAACGAACTGAATCCGACTTATCGAAGATTAACTGGCTTCGTGGCATCATTCTAGTCATTCCAATAGTGTTGGTGCCTTGGGGCAGGTTTCCATTGTGTCACACTCCTATCAGACCTATTTCGGCTTTCCGGGATCAGATCTCATTCTTGGTTGTGGGTTGCGTGACCACGTGATCACGAGGTTCGCATCAGAGCTAGGCTCCGAAACAAGGTCATATCATTCTGTTATTTTCGTGCTTTTTTTTTAGTGTTCCTTGAAGTTTTCCAGTGTTTGTGTTCATCTCCTTGTTCTTCGTGTTAGCGTCATCTAATAAAAAAAAAAGAGGTTATATTTCATCATTTTTTGTCTCTTCATTTCAATATATTAAGAAAAGAAAAAAAAAACAGAAAAGAAAAGAAAAGAAAAGAGAGAGAGATAGAGGCATTAGTTGAAAATTTGAAGAATCATTGAAATCTTGCCACAGAAAACACTACTCTAGGGAAACATATGCAAACCATATCGGAATCAATTGAAAATTCATATTCCGTCTATTGGGGTTAAGATAGTGTCATATGTCAAATTTGAGTTTATTCTAATATTGATTTCTTGAGGGGTTATTTCGATATTTATTTCTGCCGCAGAAACACTACCTTAGTGAACCCAAATAAAAACACTTTAGAATCAATTGAAACTTTACATTCTATTTGTTGGGGTTTATATCGCATGATATATTAAATTGGGGCTTATTTCAATATCGTATACTAGAGGTTTCAATTGGAGGTTCATTTCTGCCGCAAATTGATCACAGAAGGGTTTGTGTACCTAGAAGTATGAGAAAGGCCTATAAATTGAGTGTTATTTTTTGTTTAGTATTAAAATACTAAATATTGATTTTGAGGCCATTTCGAATTCGTTTGGTCTTGGTTTCAATTCTGTTACGTAAAAATTGCGTAAGAGGTTAGATTCTACTCAAGTCTCAAAACGTAATCCTTACTATTTGGTTTTGTCCAATTCTCTGTTTTTGTTCTATTCTCAGTTATCTATGAGTCAAGTAATTGTTTTCTCTAGTATTTGCTTCTGTTTTATTTCGTGTCTTCGTATCGTCCACAATTCGTACGAATTTGCATTGCTACTCGCGAAATCGTAATCGTAGTTTTGTTTTTGCTTTGTTTTCAATATTTTTATTGCTTCTTGAGTCTGAAAATCATAATTAGAGTGCACTGCGAAGGCTACTAACTTTGATTTGTTGATTGTAGTTCTGAAAGAACCAAAAGAAAGCAAATTGTGAGGTAAAAGGCGTAGTGAGCTTATTAGAGTGAAAAGTCTTGATTTGTTTTTGTGTGATACACTAGAGTTGTGAGAACTTATTTTTTTGCTACTAACCAAATTTTGCAGATTCAAAGGATGTCTGAAAACAACGAATCAGTGACACAAAACGCTGACGTTGCTTTCCAATTGCGAGCCTTATGTCAGCAACTCGAGTTGTTATCTAGGATGAACATGGATCTGAAAGATGATGTGAAATGGATAAAGAAACAGAATATTGGGGCTGATCGCAGAGCAAATATGATCCGCAAGTCCGTACCGCATACCAGATCTGATTTTGACGTGTTTGTTGATGAAAACGCGGATGTGGGTGAAGAGGACTATGATGGTGATATGGAATCTGGAAGTGACAAATCTTATTGTGAAGGCATGCCACCATTGATGGATAGTGATGGGGATGAGTTAGCATTACCGGTTATGGCGTCCTTGGTTATGAGGTCTACACTTCAGGTTCAAGTCAAGGAAGATGAATCCAATCAACAAAAAGAGAATATCTTTCAGACGCGCTGTTACGTACAAAGCAAGGTGTGTGGTTTAATTATTGATAGCGGAAGCTGTGTTAATGTTTGCAGTACAACCCTTGTTAGTAAACTGAAATTGAGTATTGTTAAGCATGCGAAACCATATAGATTGCAATGGTTGAATGGTGATGGTGAAGTGAAAGTGACTAAGCAGGTTGTGGTCCCATTTTCGATTGGGAAATATGTTGATGAAGTTCTGTGCGATGTGGTACCGATGCAAGCAAGTCACATCTTGTTGGGGAGGCCATGGCAATATGACAGGAAGGCAGTTCATGATGGAGTTAGAAATCGATATACCATTGTAAAAGATGGTAAAACCATCACTCTTGTTCCTCTTACACCCAAACAGGTGCATGATGATCAAATAAAGCTAAAACGTGAGTATGATGAGGCAATGGGGAGAGAAAATCAAGGTGAGGATCAAGGGGAGAGAAAACCATCGGATTTGGCCAGAACCCAAACCACCACAACCCATTCAGACAGTCATCCAAACGCAAGCAAATCAGACCATTCAACCACAACTCAAAAATACCCAAACCTGGTCGAGAGTGGAGGTAAGACAAGAGGAGTGAAGAACATCAGGAAGAGTGATGAAAATTGTGTGGAAAAAGTAAAGAAACAACGAAGTTTTTATGCAAGAGAGGGTGAGGTCAGATCTGCATATCTCACTAACAAGCCAATGATTTTACTTGTGTTCAAAGAGGCTTACTTTAATACTAATGATCTTGATCATATGGTGCCTAGTGCTACTATTTCTTTGTTGCAGGAGTTTGATGATTTGTTCCCCAACGATACTCCAAGCGGAATACCACCATTGCGGGGGATTGAGCATCATATTGATTTTGTATGTGGAGCTTCAATTCCTAACCGACCATCCTATAGAAGGAATCCAGAGGAGATTACTCGGCTGCAAAGACAAGTTTATGAGCTAATAGATAAGGGATATATTCGTGAGAGTATAAACCCGTGTGTTGTACCCGTGCTACTCATGCCTACGAAGGATGGAACATGGAGGATGTGTGTTGATTGTCGAGCCATCAACAACATAACGATTTTGATTCGAGGTCGAATCCTTTCGAGGAGACAGGGGATGATGCGAACCAGCCCAGAAACACCAGCAAACACCCATTACATGTTTAGGGGCTTGATTTGTGGTTTTGAAGGTTTCACCCAAGTCATAATTGCAAGGACCATTGAAGTATCTATGTGTAGGAGGGGTCCAGCCCGACTTTATTTGGGCCATGAAGTTAGGACAACAAAGGAGCCAAAAGAATCCTACTACAACATGGAAACATGGGCTGGATGGAAGAGAAGAAATAAACCTTATGGGCTTCATTTAAGTTAGTTAGCTACAGCCCAAGGCTTGTTTGGGCTTAATTAAGACTTTGTTTTCAGCTAGGATCCAAGGCTTACTTGGATTAAGTCATGGGCTTTTTAATTTAGGATTTTGGGTCAGTTTTGAGTGGACCTCATTTAAGTCCATATAAGGGGTCCATTAGAGCATCTCCAGCAGTAGAGGCATATTAATAGAGCCAAATATTTAAAATGGATGTTTGAATAGTGTAAAAATGGCTTTGGCTTTGATGTGCACTTTAGCAGTAGGAGGCATTTTGGAGAGCCATTTTTTTATATTATTATTTTAATGTAATGCAATTATTTTGTATATAATTTAATTATGCAATTAATTATACAATTAATAGGAGTAAGTTATATAAATAAATAATTAGTTTTAAAAAACCCTCCAACAATATAATTATTAATTTTTCAGATTTAATATGAAATTAAAAAAATTAATTTAAAATTAAAAACCCCGCAATAATTTAAATTTGAAATTCTAAAATATTGAAAAATTCTCCCAAAATTAAAGAAACACGATACAAAATATTTAAAGAAAATTACAAATAATTAATTAAACATACATTCCATTACAAATAATTCAATCAAATCAATTACAAATTTAAACCTCTTTTTGCCATAATTACCCGTTGTCTATTTTCAAAATAGGCTGCAGACATTTGATTCATACCAGAAGTTTCCACCTTCATGATTTCATCCTCTTGTCTCTCATCATTTTGTTCAAGTAATTTAGCTTGTTGCTCTAACATTTTTTCTCTATGGTGATATTTTTTATCCTCAATTTTTTCGATACTATTCGTGAATTTGTCTAAGAGATTTTTTACATAAATCTCGCCAACCTTTTCTTTTCCTTGTCTCCGTGCAAGTCGTTCCTTTGCAGCTTTCTGACCAATTGGTCTATTTATGTAAATAAATGCGTCATTGTCTTCTCCTAAACTAACAGAATCAGCGGTTGATGGATTTGAAGAAGCTGGACTTGCATTTCCATGATTTTTTTGTTTCTTGTTTGACTTCTGATGAAGACATGCACGTTCAAATTGCCACTTGGGTTCATTTTTTAAGATAACCCAACAATGCTCCAGTTGAAATCGTTTGCCAACGATTGAAGCATACATTTGCCGAGCATCATTAATCTGGTAAATCAATTTCAATAAATAAAACTATGTTATATAATAAATATGTTAAACAAATAATTTAATATGGAAATGATAAACAAAAAACATTACCCTTGATTCTTCAGTCGTTCCACTTTGTTGACGGTTTTCAATTTGGGTAACAAAACCAACAAATTTTCCAACTTCTCTATTTATTTCTTGCCATCTATTTGAGAGGCTTATCTGAGAACGATTATTCAGGTTTGCTCCATTCTCGACAAAGTAAGCATGTACTCGAGCCCAAAATTGTCTTGTTTGTTGATCAACTCCCGTGATTGGATCTTTGCTAGTATTTAACCACGCAGATACAAGTAAACAATCTTCTTCTGGCGAGAAGTTTTTACTTCTTTGGGATTTTTTAGTTGTATGAACAATATGATCACTTTGTTGAGTAACATTCTGTTCAGACTCACTTATAAGAAAGTCAGTGAATGAATTTGGCAAATCTGAGTCCATCTGCATAAAAAATACATTGTATAAATTAAGCTAATTGATCAACAACATCGTAAATTTCCAATTTCGCATAATTATTTTTTAACTAAATATTATTATTAATTAATCTAATTGATCATACAAATCATAAATTTTCAATTTCACATAATTATTTTTTTACTAAATATTATTAAAACATTACGCTTTTTTCCCTACATATATTATTAATTACCTCCACAACAGTTCTAAAAGCTACATTTACACGGCTCTTAAATCTAACTGTAAATTTAAAACATGTAATTAATCTAATTGATCAAACAAATCGTAAATTTTCAATTTCACATAATTATTTTTTTACTAAATATTATTAAAACATTACGTTTTTTTTTCCTAAATATATTATTAATTACCCTTTAATTTTTTTTTCTAAATAATATTACACCCACCCCACCCACCCACCCACACACACACACAAAAACCCGAAACCCTACTTCATTTTTCATTATTCAACTTGCGTCGCCCCCTCTCACTCTCAACCCACTCTCATTTTTCACGCAATATCACCCTCTGCTCTCACTCTCCTCTCACGCCGATGACCTCACTCCTCTCACGCCGACGATCTCACTCTCCTCTCACAGTGCAAAGCCCCATCTAAAATCAGTGTACAAGCTCTGTCTCTCTCTCTCCCTCTCTCTCTCTCTCTCTCTCTCTCAACTGCTCGCTCGCTCTCCCAAACCCAAGTCCTTGTTGACTCACGCAAAACCCCAAACCACCCATCCCCAAGTTGAAGTGAATCAGTCCGACCCAAATCAACCCGAGACACCTCCGGTACGCTGTTGATAATACTTTTGTTTCATGTTTTTTGGTTCTATATATGAAAGCTTCTGCTCTTATTTTCTTTCTCAAGTTTCTATAACATGGGTTCAATTGACAGTAAAAGTTAGATTAAGTTTAGAAAACAAACCGAATATGAAGTGGGCAGCAGGTTTTCAGTTGACAGGAACCGAAAATGCAGTGGGCTTGATGAATTTGATCCCCTTATTTGCTGTGTTTTTTTGAGTTGTTATTGGCTGGCAAACAATGTTGTGTTTCTGAGTGTTCTGTTGGCTGGAAAATATTGGTATTTGATGTGTTTTTTGGAGTTGATTCAATTCGTCTGTGTTGTGTCTGTGTTGTGTTTTAATGTTGAGAATCAACGGTAATATTGCAACGGTAATATTTATTTTAGCTCTCGGCACAATTGATGTAGGAATGGCTCCTGGATTGCTCTCGAAGATGAAGAAGCCATTTTGGCTCCCGGGATGGCTCCTCCGCTGGAGACGAAAATTAACACAAAAAAGCCAAAAATTTAAAATTATGCCTTTGGCTCCCGGTATGGCTCCTCCGCTGGAGATGCCCTTAGGGTTAGGTTTTTAAAAGACTATTTAAACTCATGTTAGCCAAAAATTTCGGCAACCATTGATTAATTTTAATTCTGAACTTTTCAGTTTATGTGTGAGAGTGATTCTTGCATTCTTTAGTTCTTGAACGAACTGAATCCGACTTATCAAAGATTAACTGGCTTCGTGGCATCATTCTACTCATTCCAATAGTGCTAGTGCCTTGGGGCAGGTTTCCATTGTGTCACACTCCTATCAGACCTATTTCGGCTTTCCGGGATCAGATCTCATTCTTGGTTGTGGGTTGCGTGACCACGTGATCGATAGTACCTGCAAAAATTGTATAGTGATAAAAAAATATCCTCACGTCACTCATGTTGTGCTCAACCACTATTAATGTCCTCTCACGTTCACACCTCACATCTCACTTTCTTGTTGTTCTTGTGTAATTGAAACCAAAACCAAATATAATCAATTTTACAACATAATCCAAAAAGGTGTATTTGACTCAAGAAGCAATAAAAACAAAAAAAACCAATAAAACAAAATTGCGATGATAGACTCACGAGTAGTAAACAAATCTATCTGAAAAATGTGTGAAACTGGAGACCAGAAAAAATAGAAACGAAGTATGCAACATGATGAGCCGACACCAAAATATGTTAGATATGTTATAAATATGTTGCAAGAAACAACAACAATATAATCAAAATGAATTTCAAAGTTGATGAAAAAAACTAAAAAAACAGACTTATTTACAACAAGTTAAGCCTAAATTTGGAACCTAATCTAAATAATAGCCAATTGAGCTATAATTTTTGGAGAAGTAAGATTCAATCCAAATCGACAAAATATTCAATTTGATCAATTTATAAGGAGGTTTGATATGCTAACGCAAAAACGTTATGATCCAAACCTAATTAGACTTGAAATTTAAAACCTAAATAGAAAATATCCAATTAACCCAAAAATTAATATTTGGTGTAATTAGGACCCCATTAGTCACACTTTCAAATTTGAGCTAATTCTGAATTGATTTGACCTAATTTTCCTTTTTTAGTGTTTTGCGGCAAAAACCAATAAACATTTTTTAACGAGTTTTTTGTTCTAGTCTTTTTCTTTTTTAAGCTACTATTATATTTCGGACTATAACTTAAAAAAATAACACATTTGTTTATGTACTGCAAATTCAAGGTCAAGAAAAAATTGGACATTAAGGAAATTTTGAAGAATCAACAAGAAACAAAAATTCAAAAGGATATAACCTGATTAATGGAGTCAATCTCTGCTACCAAATGATACAAACCTCTTGATCACTTAGTCAAGTAACCCCCAATGAGGATGATACTTCCCGAAGAAATCATAAAATTAGGTTTGAGAAAGAAAGTGTGACACACTGAAAACCAGTCTCAAGGCACCAATACTATTGGAATTGCATTGAATGATGCCATAAGGTCATTATACCTTGATAAGTCAGATTTGATTTTTCTCCAAGTTGTTGTTACTCATTTTTAGGCTCCACATGTTGCAGATGATGTATATCCATTTTTAACCAAATACAGGAGTTTAACTCATGTTCACTAGACGATCGACAAAAAAGTAGAGAATAAAAAAATGTTTTTTTTTAACCCTGTCTTTGTTGCCTTCTGCTTTTCTTACCCTCCTCCTTTGGTGCTAAAATCTTTAGGATTCTTAGATTAATTAGGAATCTTCATAATGATAAATTCATTATTTTTTTATCTAGTCATTAAGGTTGGATAAATCCCTCAGAATTTGCACTAATTTTGTTTTTTAATTTTGTTTTTATCACAATTCTGTTATAATACCAATTTTTTTCTTCTAACTTAGACTTTGAATATGACTTCATTTCATGCAATATCTGATCATCCCAGCTATACAATGTCATTCAAGACATGTTAACGAATTGATCTGAACCTTTAATAAATTGAGCCTACTGATCTTATGTCAGACTCTTAGTCAGATGAGGATGCTTGACATTGTTAGTTTCTAAATCAGATAAGGAGATCTTTTTTACCAAGCATATTACGAGCAAATTATATTCTTCAAAACAATTTTTTCTCACTTTGAATCCTTCATGAAAGTTGTAGTCTTGTGTGTATGCATAATCACATGATTTTTATACTGGAAGCTTAAGATATTCCCGTTTGAATATCTAGTGTACAAGTAGAGAATCCTATCGTGAGATGATTCAAGAGAGTTGATTTAATGTTTTGAGGATTTATAGGGATAATCAAAGACCAATTTTAAATTTAGAGAAGTTAATTAGTCTCGCAGAAAAAAAATAGAGGGGTTGGTTCATAAAATGTCACAATACTTTATGTTACTTGACTGCCACACATGATTATATTTTGTTTCTTTTCACAAAACTAGTGAAACTGTTTTTTTCATAGGTTTAAGTTTGGATAAATCCCTCGGAATTTGCACTTAAAAAAGGATTTTACCGCTATTGCAATTTTGTTCTTCAAAAATGTTTTGACCAAGCAAATTGCAGGCAAATTCTGTTCTTCAAAATGATTTTTTCTCACTTTGGATCCTTCATGGAAGTTGTAGTCTTGTACGTAGATATGAATTTGGTCTTTTGAATCGCTTGATTTTTATATCAAAACCTCAAGATATTCCCGTTTGAATATCTACTGTAAAAGTAGAGAATCCTGCTGCAAGAATTATTCTGACCAGAGTTTGCAGGTTTTATTTGAGAGACCTAATTTAATGTTTTGAGGATTTATCAAGATAATCAAAGACCAATTTTAATTTTGAGAAAGTTAATTACTCATTGAAAAATTAGGGGGGCTGGTTAAGAAAACACCACAATAATTTCTATTGCTTGACTGCCACACAATATTTATTTTGTTTCTATTGACAAAACCAGCGGCACCGTTTTTTACCGTAGGTTTTAGATTGGATAGATCTATCAGAATTTGTACTAAAACAACGATTTTGCCGTTGTCGTGAATTCTATTCTTCAAAACAATTTTAGACCAAGCAGATTGTAGGTAGATTCTTTTCATTAAAATGATTTTTTTCATTTTGGATCCTTCATGAAAGTTATATTTCTATACATATAAATGAATTTGGTTTTTTGAATTTTTGGATTTTGATTTCAGAAGCTCAAGAAATTCCTGTTTGAATGTCTAGTGTAAAAGTAGAAAATGCTACCGCGATTTAATTAGCATGATATTGGTTATCATCATTTTGATGATAACCCCCCCGCCCGCAGATTCTTTCCTTTTCTCTGCAAATTCCTTTTGGTTTCAATGATTCTCTCACTTGATTTTTGAGATGCAAATCATGTTTTTATCTCTTCAAAATCATTATAATGTCAATCAGAATATTTATTTTCCTATTCAATTTTATCTAATTGCAGAAAAAACATGATTTGCATCTTAGACAATGCACTAAATCTTCCCTAAATAGAGTTATGTATAGGCTATATATATCCTTCCCCTGCTGACCTAGAAAAGATAAAGAAGGAGGGAAGAAAGAAAGAAAAGAGGGCAAGAGGAATAGAGATAGGTAGCTAACAGAAAATAGAGAGAGAAAAACAAAGAGGAAAAACCTCATTTTGACCAACTCTTCCCCCTTGACCATATCCTCTCCCTCTCAGCCAACGACTTCCAATAACCCCTCTCCTGACTAGACTTCCTCTCATTGGCCATCACCAGCTTTGCTAGAGTTTGTCATTGTCCCTAGAAGTAGCAATCATCGGTCGGGCAAGAGCTCCAGCATCATCGTCTCTAACCCATTAGTTGCCAAGTAAGTTCCCATGTATTTTTCTTCACTTTGCATTTTAATTACATAGTCACTCTATATGTTTTTGTTTCACTATTCAAGTGAATTATAATTCACTTGAATAGTAACTAAAGAGGCATGTGTGAGTGCCTCTTGTTGTGACTTGACACTCTCGTTCTTTTTTTCCCTATCATCTAAAAAATATAAATAAGAGAAAGAGATTTATGTTTTTCTAGCATATTTATTTTAAAGTTTTTTTATTTTTTTATTGTAAAAAAATACTACTAATATCATATTTAGAATAATTTTTGGTGCAATACTATATATATATATATATATAAAGAACTTTTTCATGCATACAACCAATATCCTAAAATTCTTGAGCATTCCTTTTTAAAAAAAAACAAATATTGTAAAGTTTAAAAGAAAATGTGTTTTAGCATGAATTTTGTAAACACACAAAATTATTTTCTTGCATTTTGGATTTCACATGTTTGTAAATTTCAAAGGATGTTGACCAATATTCTAAAAATACAGAAATCTCATTTTGTGGATTTATATAATATTCAAGGGGTTAATATTTGGGTATAGAAATCGCAAAGGGGTTAACATCCAAAACATTATTGGGAATAAATCACTATTATTCACTATTAATATTTGAGTAAAGAAACCCTAAGTGGTAAATATTCAAAATAATTTTCTAGAAATAATAAGTTATTATTATTTATTTAATCAACACATCTTTGAAAGAAGCTCTGATTTAATGGCGACATTTCAATTTTTGACTCGTTTACGAGACAAGAAAGCATGAAACACTGAGGCTAAAATAGGCTATTACATCGCTTTGAATTTCCTTAGATTTCTAAATTTTTGTTCCTATTCCTTGCGATTTATGAGTCGCGAATACTTGAAATACTAAAGGGAAAAATGAGCTTTTAAGCACATTAAATCTCCTTAGATTTATATCCTAGTTGTGTTTTAATTCATAGGTTGTAAATTTATTTTAAATCAAACATAGATGTCAAGAGATCGACATTGATTCTCCTTGGCATTGTATTAAAGGTATGATCCATTTGGCCAAGGGTACTTTCTCTTAGACTTTGAACCCAAGTTTATTCATCATAACAAACCTATCCTAGGAAAATTGATAACACCAACACCATGGCAATCATATGGAAAAACAAAACACCAAGCAACTTACCTTAGGTAGGGCGTACTAGAGATGTTAAAATCTTCCCTTTATGCAACCAGTCCCTTGCCTTAGAATCTCTAAGAGACTAGTTAGGTCTCTGAGTTACCATATACTACTAGGTGACAATTCTTTTTCTCATAAAACAAAAAAAAAACCCAATATGAATCCCCGCTCTTGTGGAGGGTCGTCGCAATGCCACACTCTTGCGAAGGTGCAACACCAACAAGGAAAACATGTTGTGTCATGCAAAACATAAAGTTTATTTTATTAATTCATGGCTGCTAGATTTGCAACATACAATTAACTTATATAATGTTTCAAATAAGCCTAATGGATCCTCATACGAGAAGGGAAACAAACATTAACCCACAAAAAGACCGTCAAAGAGAAACTGATGGTAAACAAATAAGATAACAAAAATGAGAAGGATATAACTTGATTCTAGAGCCTAGCTCTGATACCAAATGATGTGAACCTCTTGAACACATGGTCAAGCAACCCACACACAAAGAAACCAATTCCAAGTAAATCAGGTTTGATAGGAGTGTACCTAGGCATCAACACTATTGAATTCGAACCCCCACCTAGCATATAATAATTCACGAACAAGAAGTATGGATTGTCGTCATGAAGTCAGTTAAACCTTTAAAACCAAGGAAGAGAGAATTCTCACCCTCACAAGCACACAAAGTTCAACCCGTAATTTGAATATCAATAAGCATAAAACATAATCTAAAACTTAAGTTACATATGTGTTTTTAACCTAAGCTAAACCCTAGAATACCCAAAGATATGGACTTGTATAAGCACATTTACAATCAGACTCAAATCCTTAAGTATTTAGCCTAATTGATATTTATTAACCCTAAACTAAAAGGTTTAAGATGCAACCATATAAAAATAAGATAAAGAATGTTTATCTAGTCTTGAATGTTGCTAACTTTTAGGTTTCTTCATAGACTAGGAAAATTCTTTTTTTGAATGCTAAAAATCCTCTCTTCTTTAGTAATTAATCTGGAATTGGACTCCATTTCATATTAGAAAAAATAATTCTAAATCAAGGTTGACATAGAGTCTAACACATCAGCCCTTTCAGAATTTGAATGAGACCCTTATTGGACTTAGATTAGATGATTTGGAAGTTGTCCTATAAGCTTCATAGGCGCCATTTGTCTCTCTAGATCCATCTTACTCCATGTGCTTTGAACTAACCCATTAAATGCATCCTTAAGTCTCTTTGTCCTAACTCTTTGTAATGAGCCCATTTGATATCACTAATGGGTCATTTGCGTGAGTACACTTGGTGTTGTGTTGATCCTCTATTGCGACGGTGCACCTAGTATTAAGGTCACTAGGAACCTATTGGTATGCGAGAGTCTAGATAAGAGGACTTGTTGTGCAAGGAGAAGACGCATCACCCCCAGTGCACCCTACCTAAGGTAAGTTGCATTGTTGTTTGATTATTTTTCTAAGTTAAAAATTTTTTTACACTTCATTTTCAAAAACCTTTTTTTTTTCTACAAGTGTACTTTACAATGTAATTTTACACTGCAGTTAAAAACCTTTTTTTTCTTATCTACAGATGTACTTTACAATGTAATTTTACACCGTAGTAAAATTTTTTTTTATCAACGGGTGTACTTTACAATGTAGTTTTACACCCCGATAGTTAAAACAAAATTATTATTATTATTTTTTGATATTTTGGACAAATTCCAACGGATAATCATAAACTGGTTACGATATCCAAATTTTCGTTTTAAAATATGAGAAAGATGCAACATATTTTTTTTTATGAAAAATATGATGGAAAAACTTTGGGATCCGATCGTATGCACGAAAACAACACATTTTTTTTTGTTTTTTTTAAATGCAATTTTTTGTTTTTTATTAAAAAAAAAAATAAAAAAAAATTCAGGTTGTGCTGGGCTCGCCCAAGGTTGGCCTAGGGCCCAAGTGTGCTGGGCTTGGGCCCGGCCGAGCCAACTAGGCTTGACCGAGAGAGTCCAACCCAAAGGCTAAAAAAGAAAAAAGAGAAAAAAAAACACGTGAACAGTGCAGTGGATTAATTCACTCGCACTGTTACGTGAATAGTAAAATGGGGGGTGACCGAAGATGACGAGAGGTTCACCTGCCACAACCGTCGGGTAGAAGAGATCAAGGTGGTTTTCCCTGTGGTGGCGGTGTCAAGAATGGTGGCTTGTGGTGGCCAGGAGGATCGTCGGGAGGGTTGGTCTGTGCAGAGCTCGTTGTTGTTGAGTGTAGCCAGTGTTGGAGAAGAAGGCTGAGCCTGCCGGGGAGCTTATATCGTGGGGAGAGAGAGAGTTGGTTGCTGCTGGAGCTGGCGAGGAGAGACATGAATAGTAACATGGGGGGTGAACAACGGTGACGAGAGGTTCACCTACCACTCCCGCCGGGTAGAGGAGGTCGAGGTGGTTCTCCTTGTGGTGGTGGTGTCAAGAATGGTGGCCAGGAGGAGCGTCAGAAGGGTTGGTCTGTGCTGAGCTCGCCGCCACTGCGTGTAGCCGGTGTTGGAGAAGAAGGCAGTGTTGGAGAAGAAGGTTGAGCCTGCCGGGGAGCTTCTGTCGTGGGGAGAGAGAGAGTTGGCAGCTGCTGGAGTTGCCGAGGAGAGAGAGTGCTGGTTGTTGGCTAACGAGAGAGAAGAAGTTGCTGCTGTGTTGGAGATGGTTGCCGAGGAGGAGGGAGGGTGGCTGTTTGTGTTTTTCTATGTATTATTTCATGTTATATCGTCTGCCTCCCCTCTCATTTTTACTTCAAATTTTATAACCCTCTGTTCTATTAACAACCATCTCCCTCTCCCTGTAATTTCTGTTCTGTCAACTTTTCTCCCTTCTCCCCCTGCCTGTTATCTTCTGTGTTTTTTCTCTGTAAATTTTCCTTCTCTTTGCGTGATTTTCCCCCGTTACATAAATTTTTCTCCCCCTTTACGTAATTTTTTTGTTCTCTCCTGTTTTTTCCTCCTTTGTTCTTCTTTGCCTTTCCCCTTTTTTTCATCGTGCATGGCTGCTATTTATACATGGCGGTGGGTTGCTTTTGGCGGTAGCATGCCTGCAGTTGTGGCTGCGGCAGTGGTGCAAGTGGCTATCAGCAGGCTTGGAGGGTCTAAGAGATTGTATTGTCTAAATGATTGTCGTTAGATAGCGAAAAATTAATGAATTTCTTTGTACATTTTCAAGCTTGGAGGGTCTAAGAGATTGAGATTTGGGCATTTAGAGACTTTAAAATTTAGTATTTAGGGATTGACGGGATGGAGAGACGAGGTAAAAATATGAAGGATATGCGACATACCTTATAATTTTGATCAAGTACCTTATTTTTATTTTTTTCCTCTTACACTTGTTAATTAATTGTATTGTATTTTCAATTTCTTAGAAAAAAATACTTTTAACATAGTTCAATAGTTTAGAACACGTGTCACACTCTAGTGCACTTGAAGATATCTTTTAAGGTAGTTGCAAAGGTATATTTAACAAAATGAGATAACTAAGTAGGAAAAAATGTATGCAAATGGGATTAATACAAAAAATAATAAAAGGAACTTTAAATATAAAATCCAGAGAATGGGGTAAGTGAAACCATTTTGAATTGGATTCATTCTTCAACGCATCCCTTTAGTCTATGTTTTATGTTTAAAGATCCTTTTACTCTCTTTTTTCTCTTAATGTTAATAGTTCACGTTACATTTTCATTATCAATACACTTTTATGGTGGTTAATATTGCTATCATAATAAGAAATTCACATATGTCACATGCTCATGTCATAAAACTAATTGAAAAAATTATTTTTGAAAAAGTTTAATGTATTACAACACCAAACACAAGCTAAATACAAATTTCTTCCATAAGAATTCAAAATGCTAAGATCTTCCATAAGAATTCAAACATCCAACGATATTATCTAAAAGCTAAAAGAGCTCACGAATTTCAACAGTGTTTTACACTGTTCATCTACACTCAGATCACTATGGACAGGAACAGTTAAATTATAAAATAATAATATTATTATTTGTATACTAGTATTGAACAAAGAAGTTGCTTGGCTGAGTGGTTAGAGCGTGTTCAAGCGGGGCGGGGCGGGGCGGGGCGCGGGAGTTCCAATCTCTCTAGCAACAAATTTTTGGGACAGTTAAATTATATAATCATATTATTATTATTTGTATCCTATAACTGAACAAAGAAGTCATTTGGCCGAGTGGTTACAACAGCATCTAAGCGGGGCGGGGCGCGGGAGTTCGAATCTTAGCAACGAAATGATTTTTTAGTAATGAACAATGATTTTCACTGCTCATTACTATTTGAAAAGGGTTTTTTTAAGGCTTTTTTTTTATAACTGGAGTGTCCGAGTCAGCTTACGCGCATCACAATATCTCTGAACTTACTTATTTTTTTACAATATTCATTGTTCATTACTGTTTGATAATATGCTTTCCCCTTTTTTTATCAAGCTTCCTTTTTTTTGTTTGTTTTTTTTATAATCATGGTATTCGGGCTAGTTTACGCGCACCATGATTTTTTTCCCACGTATACATTTTTTTTATAACCGGGGTAGCTTACACGCGTTACGAATAATCCTCAGACCCACTTTTTTTTCTTCTTTTTTTCTGTTTTTTTCCCACTTATAAATTTCTTTTTATAACTTGGGTGTCCGGGCTAGCTTACGTGCACTATAACTATTATTTTATAGATAGCCAAAGGAGATCGCAATTTCAAACAATAATTAACAGTGATTTGAACTTTGGTTTTCGTTGTTCATTACTATTTGAAAAGGTGAATTGAATTGTGATTCTGGTGGGAGATGACAAGAGTGTTTGAGAATGCGTTTGGAAATCGCTTTTGAACAAATTTGAAAAAAAAATTATTTTATTTTAAATTAAAAAATTTTGGTGTTTCCAGATGATTTTGATGTGCTGATATCAAAAATGATTTTTAAAAATTAAAAAAAATATCATTTTGATGCATTTCTAAATGAAAAGCACTTTCAAATGAAACCTCAATCACACTTCTAAACAGGCATGGCATGTGGTGGAGGTGGAAGGTAAAAGACTGCTAGCTAAATTTTGTCCTTTAAATGATATGTTTTTCATTTTGGTCCTTATAGTTTTAATCTTGGAATTTATTATAATTCCTTTATTTTTTTATATATATTTCTTAAATGGTTCCTATTTTGTCTATGTTTATATGTACATGCTCTTAGTTTTTGTTTTTCATTTTCATTATATAAACTATTATGAAGGTTTTTTATTTAATGTTTAAATTTTATTTTGTGTTGGTTATCATTTGAAAATTGATATTTATTATTTTTTTCTCTTTGTTTTTTTTTATTTTTTCTCTAAGTTAATTTTTTTTTAAAATCTAATAATATTTTTTTTGTTTTGTCATTTATTTTGTTTTTTAATTTCTTTTTTGTTAATAATTTTAGGTGTTAAAATTTCTAATTATTATAGATAAGACATTCGAAATAATGATAACGATTATTTTTTGTTAATATCCCAATCTTCTTGCTTTTTTAATGATGATGATAATTTTATGCTGATTATTTCATTGAAATCTACTAAATAGATAAATTTATATCGATTTAAAATTCATATATTTATAGAAAACTTGCACTTAACAAGAATTCTGCATAAATTTATTATTTTGTCTAAATTTATATTATAATAAAAAAATCTCACATAATTTTTTTTTTCTTAAAAAAAATATGATATCATTTGCAATGGGGTGCGGGGTATGAGCTAATATATATATTTTTAATGTAGATTTGTTTCAAAAAATTCAATGGCAACATGAAGAAAATCAGTTTCTTTGATTTCTTCTCCACTGCTCTCTTTGACGGCCGCCTGCCATATGATATCTATCGTGTAACACGTGGTATATCAAGGGCAACTTCTAGATTTATTATATATGTGTTTTTTTTCATTTTGAACCTTATACTTTTAATCTTGGATTTTATTTTAATTTCTTTTTTTATATATATATTTCTTACATAGTTTTTATTTCTGTCCATGTTTATATATACATGCTCTTAGTTTTTGTTTTCAATTTTTATTTATTTCCACTATTATTAAGGTTTTTTTATTTACTGTTCAAATTTTAATATGTGCTGGTGGTCATTTGAAATTTAATAATTGTTATGATTTCTCCTTCAAGTCAAATAATTTCTTAAAATCTAATAATATTTATTTTTATTTTGTCATTTATTTTGTTTTTAAATTGCTTTTTCGTTCTTATTGTTAGGTCTTGAATTTTCTAATTATTATAGATAAGACATTCAAAATAATGATTATTTGTTAGTTTTGTTTTCTTTTAAGTATGTCAAACTAATCATATATTTGTATATTTATGTAATATTAGCGCCTTAAAATATATATATGTGACCTAGATGTTTTTGAAAAAAAAAATCTTTAGTCAATATCATCGATTGCAGTTTTGCTATCTACCTTAAAATATATATATATGTGACCTAGATTTTTTTGATAAATTTTTTTTTATCTTTAGTCAATATCATCGATTGCGGTTTTGCTATCTACCAATTAAATTATTATCAAATTAGTTTAAAAAAACACCAATCAAATTGTTTGGTGCATAAAACAAATCACTCATCTGTGCTAAAATTCAATAACTGTAATTTTACTATTTGCTAATTAAAAAATTCATGAAACAAATAAAACATACATAACAATCAATCATTATATTACAAGGAGCACATGACTCATTTCAACAGAATTTTTTCGATTCCAACTGTACAATCTACCAATACAATAATTATTAAAACAGTTTTAACAATAGCCAAATTCAATCACTTTTAGGCAGAATTTTTTTTTTCTAACATATTCCATTAATTACAATTTTACTAATTAAATATTAAAATAATCAGTTACAACACGTATAAAATCATTCAATTTACTAATTAAATAATGAGAATGCTTATTTTTAGGTTTTTTTTCTTATAAATATGTGAGACTAATTATATGTTTTAATATTTATTTAATAGTATCACCTAAAAATATAGAGAGAGAGAGAGAGAAAGACCTAGGATTTTTTGAAGAAAAAAAATTAATATCAGTATTCTGAAATACTTTTAATATAATAATATGATGAATAAATCTTATAAAATAAAAAAATTATTTTGGCTTTTAATTTTAATTTTGTGCTCTTTTGTTTAAGTTTATTTCTTAAAAAAAATTACAATATTTTTATTTATAATATTTCAGATCTAATATTACTAGGAGAAAAAGGTAACTAAAAAAAAATAGGTAGACAAATTTACCTAGCTTATCTACAATTAAAAAATATACGAACCACTTCCCATTTCGATTACGTTGTCCTTTTTAGGCGGGAAAAAAACTAATTTCTAACATATTTTATTTATTACAATTTTACTAATTGAATATTAAAATAACTAATTACAGCATGCAAAAAAATTAAGTTTATTTCTTCAAAAAAATACAATATTTTTATTTATAATATTTCAGATTTAATATTAGTAGGGGAAAAAGGCAACTCATAAAAAAAATAGGTAGACAAATTTACCTAGATTATCTACAATTAAAAAATATACAAACCACTTCCTATTTCCATCACACTATTCCTTTTAGGCGAAAAAAAACTCATCTCTAACATATTTTATCTATTACAATTTTATTAATTAAATATTAAAATAACTAATTACAGTACGTAGAAAATCAATTAGTTTTCTACATAGAAAAAAGCCCAGCGCAACGCGCGGGCAAGTCAACTCGTACTCTATATAAGCCCTCAAAATTATAACACCAATGATCAATTTGAAAAATATTAAAAGTTTAGACATCGAAATATTACTATCTCAATTCAAAATGAATACTCAACTGTAAGGGTTGGTACAAATTAGGTACTAAAATATACATTATCCTGGGTGTAGTTGTGGTGAAGCTCCCTCACCCAGAAAAAAAAGAGGTATAGTTTTGTTTCCCTCCAATCCCATTCTTGAAATCGACAATAGAAAACAAATTCTTGTAATCCTCTTATCCCCACAGCCAAAATAAAAATATAAAAAAACACCAAACACACAATCTTTCACTTCTCTCACCAGTCAGTCCTAAATCCTAAAAGAAAAATAAATGGAATTCACTTATTTACACAACAAATGCATTTCACCTTCTCTTACTGTTCTCTCTAGGGTTTCCATTTCATTCTACAATCTTCCTAAACGCGCAGTTTCATTTCACCGGCGGCGGAGAAATTTGTGCTTTGCAACATTAGTTGATGGGAAACGTCCTGGTGAAGTTGTGAGCGAAAGAGGAGGAGAAGAAGAAGACGGATTTGGGGATTTGAAGTCATGGATGCTTAATAATGGATTGCCTCCTTGCAAAGTTGTGCTTAAAGAAAGGTCTTCTCATGACAAGGAACTTCTACCTATTCGTTATGTTGCTGCTAGCGAGGATCTTCAGGTCTTGTTAGGGTTATAATCTGTGATTTTTTTTCGAAAATCATTTTTTTTCCTTATTAATTGTTGTGCGAGTTTAAGCTTTTTTCAGGCTAGCGATGTGGCGGTTTCGGTGCCCAATTCTCTTGTTGTTACACTCGAGAGGGTTTTGGGAAATGAGACTCTTGGTAAGGTGTAGTTTTTCAGCACTTTGAATGCTTTTGATTGCGTATTGTGCTGGGGATTTAGCTGTGGTGAATTCTCATTGTTGATTTCATGGAATCAATTAATGTGTTGTGAACTTAAAAAGGTTTAAAATTGGTTGAGATAGTAAGTTTCATTTATACTAGATAGATTATATTCTTTCTATTCTGCTCTTGCACTCGTTACCTTTTATCCGTACAGCTATCTGATGCATAGTGCATGCTGAAGTTATCCTCGTTCGTTAATTTAAATGGTGCAAGTAATTTTGTGCAAGCTGTTTTAAGCTTGCAATTCTCAATCATAGGAGAAACTCCATAAATCAACAAAGATACTGTGTTTGGAATCAAGTTTGTTCATGCTGTTGGTTTCAAGTAACGCTTTGAATCTGCACTGTCAAATTTATGGGAGTCATGTTGGGGAGGGATTTGCCTCTTGGATGCCAATTTTCATCCTATTCAATTCTGAGAGTTAGCAAACAGTTAGGGAATGTATGTGTTTGTGTGATCTGCTTCTTTGCTTGACTAGGCAGTGAGTCCCTCGGCATACTATAAGTGAAACCATGATAAATGTCAGTGTGACTAATTTAGGTGTTCAGCTTCCATGAAAAGCTTACCTTGAACCAATTGTAAGATTTTTTTTCCTGTCTGCTTGATCTTCCATATAGCGGAACTCTTAACCACAAACAAATTATCGGAATTGGCATGCTTGGCCTTATATCTGATGTATGAGAAGAAGCAAGGAAAGAAGTCCTTTTGGTATCCGTATATAAAGGAGCTTGATCGTCAGCGAGGTAGGGGTCAGCTGGCTGTGGAATCTCCACTTTTATGGTCTGAAGCTGAATTGGCTTACCTGACTGGTAGCCCAACTAAGGTACTATATGCTTTGTAATCATTCGAATTCTGGCACATTATATTTTTGATCTCCTTTATAAATAAAATTGATGCTATGCTCCATGGTTAAGACTAGATTTATGTTGGTGAAGTAGGCTGAAGTTCTCGACAGGGCAGATGGAATTAAAAGAGAATATGAGGAGCTAGACACTGTTTGGTTCATGGCTGGTTCTCTATTTCAGGTTATAAGTTTGTTGTTTCCAATTCGAAAGCTCTATACAATTTGTCTTTGCAATTTTCTTTTAAGAGATTTAATACTGTTACCTTCTGACATTCTTTTGATATCCATGTCCATATTGCAGCAATATCCATATGATATACCTACGGAAGCCTTTCCCTTTGAGATTTTTAAACAAGCTTTTGTAGCCATTCAATCCTGTGTGGTTCATTTACAGGTATATTTGCCTTGCTAGCGGAGCGATTTTTCTGAATTCCCAAGTAGATAGCCTAGCTCATGGATAACACGTCTTTTTTCCCCCGTGTATTATCTTGTTGGAGGACTTAGTTCAGCATGAATTGGTTGACAATACAGGGTAAAGTATACACCTATTATGAAGACTCATAAGTTTTATTTTTAAAACATCCCACTACAACATATGATTAATAGAATAGTTAATACAAGTGGTACATAAATTTTTCCTTTTTGTGAGTGGTTAATCTATTGTCATATTTTTCCATGTCTTTTTCTTCACAGTAAACAATATTTTCCTTTTCACTAGTAATAATTCTTTCTATCTATCCATCAACATCTTCTTTTCTGTCAGTTGGCTATTAGCATGGGGTCATCTTGGACTCCTTTTGAGTTTACAATCTGCTTCCTAAGGCATGAACATTGGTGTTTGTGCATCTTCTTCTCTGTTGTTACTACCTTGCTCATTCTTGGGCCATGTCATCTTAGCTCTGTGCCATACATTATGCTTGATTCATACATAATTTGATGGATTCCACGTGGGCTGTGGCTGCCTCAAAATCATGAGCGCAATTGTTTTGTCATTGAGTATTCATTGTAAATGTTAAGCAATCTGCGAATGCCATTTAAGTTGCTTTTATTTCTGATTGTGTTTCTCTTTTTAGTTCTAGCTTAGGATGTCTATTGTGGTGGTTTTTAGATATTCTATTTTTGAACAAGTCATTCTGAGTGATCTGTTGATGCTTCTTAAATGTTCAGAAAGTCAGTTTGGCTCGAAGATTTGCTTTGGTTCCTCTTGGGCCACCTTTGCTAGCATACAGTAGCAACTGTAAGGCAATGTTAACTGCTGTTGATGGTGCTGTTGAATTAGTGGTTGATCGACCATACAAAGCTGGGGAGCCCATTGTTGTCTGGTATATAAATTGCTTTGATGACCTTAATTTCATTCTGTTTTGGTGATCTAGGTTTTTTTCATTAAGAAAT
The DNA here is from genome assembly GCA_009078335.1 of Salix brachista. Taxonomy (NCBI): domain Eukaryota; kingdom Viridiplantae; phylum Streptophyta; class Magnoliopsida; order Malpighiales; family Salicaceae; genus Salix; species Salix brachista. Next base: position 8,606,544 of record CM018588.1, on the reverse strand, counting down.
TTGAAATATGCATTTTCAGGTGTGGACCACAGCCTAATTCAAAATTGCTTTTAAACTACGGTTTTGTTGATGAAGATAATCCTTATGACCGTATAGCAGTTGAGGTTATCTAGATTTTCCCCCATCTGTATTTGAATATCCATCTGTTCAATGTTATCTGTATTGATATGTATCATGTACTGTATGATCCAGGCAGCTCTGAACACTGAGGACCCTCAGTATCAGGACAAGAGAATGGTTGCTCAAAGAAATGGGAAACTGTCAGTACAAGTTTTTCAAGTATGAAACAATCAGTTTCCTGCATAAGTAATTGTATAGGTCTTTTTTTCAGATCTTTTATTCTGTCCCTGCTACAGGTATATGCGGGAAAGGAAAAAGAAGCTGTGTCAGATATTCTTCCTTATTTGCGATTGGGATATGTATCAGATCCTTCTGAAATGCAATCTGTAATTTCTTCTCAAGGTCCTGTTTGTCCAGTAAGTTCATTTCTTTTCAAATCATACATGATTTTATTTGTTTTTGGATGTTTTTTAATGTTGTGAATGCATCCCCATTTTTTTCTTTTGGTTATTCTTTACTTTTGGTAAGAAATCAAGATTCATCAATATTTCTTATTATCACTCTCAAGTTCAGGTCAATTGATTTTTACAAAAATCTGGAATCCATGTTAAGCATGCTCTATGCAGAGATCAATGATTTTTTGGAGTGATAGATGCTCTATTAATATACCAACTTTACACCTTTTTTTCCAATTGCGTACAAGGACTTTAGTTTTTTTGTTTGTTTGAGTGTACTGACCTTTTTTAAAAAATTGAATGAAGTACTTTCGTTCTCCTTCCATCAATTCTTCTATTATTTCAATGACATGACATTTTCTGCTAAATCATTATTGGTACTCCAATTTTTTCTCTATCATTCAAGTACATAAATTTTAATCCTTTTCATTTTGATACACCGACATTTTTAATTGTTCCAATTGAGTACATTTTTTAATTGACTAGGTTCCTTTACTTGGGTAATTTTTTTAATGTGGTCTCTTTGTCATGATTCCATCCACTTTCCTTTTATGTTGCAATCATATGATATTTATTTATTTGGTTAAAATTATAAATATTTTAATTATACCAATAATTTATATTTTAATGTTAGTTCATTATAAAATAATCTTAAATATTTAAATGATTTACCAGAAATTAATTTTAGTTTTTTACAAGCATTTATTTTAATTTAGTACAAATAATCTTATTTTAGAGGGTACTTTTACTAAATAAAACTCACATTTAGAAAATGAAAAATTTACCAAAGTACATTATTGGAACAATGAAAAATGTTGGTGTATCAAAGTGAAAAATATAAAATTTCATATACTTGATTGACATAAAACAAAAGTTGGAGTACCGGCAACTATTTAAGGAAAAATGACATATCATTAAATGATTGAAGAATTGATGGAAGATGAACTGAAGTACCTGATTGAAATTTTTGAAAAGGTTTGTATACTAAAAACATAATAATAATCAAAGTTCATGTATTAAATTGCAAAAAGGTGTAAAGTTAGTGTCCTAATAATGCAATTATCTCATGTTTAGGATTTATGTTTAGACTTGTATGTGTATGGCAATGCTTCGTGAGCTAACCCTACTTGCCATGTCACTAGGAGAGCTTTGTGTTTTAGTTTTTTTTCATTTTCTAATCTTGCAATATGAACATTATGGAGCAAGGTCTGGTAAATTGTGATGGATTTAACCTTTGCCTATGACATTGGAGATTTATATTTAATGCAATTCATATGGACTTTCTCTAGTTAAATGAAACATGGTTCCTATCTTCCTAAGATTCACTCTGAAATTGCTTGGTTGTTACAGGTAAGCCCTTGTATGGAACAAGCAGTGTTAGATCAGCTTACTGTTTATTTTAGAACACGCCTTGCTGGCTATTGTACCAGCATAAGTGAAGATGAGTTGATGGTAATATAGGCTTTACTGACCCCATTGATAGTCTAATATGCTGGTGATAGAGGTTTAATCCAAAAAATTTGTGCTGCACTAGTTGGTGGATCCTAACTTGAACCCCAAGAAGCGAGTGGCTACTCAGCTTGTTAGACTGGAAAAGAAAATGCTGAGTGCATGCTTGCAGGCTACAGTTGATTTGATAAACCAGTTACCTGATCACGCCGTGTCTCCATGCCCAGCTCCTTATGCCCCTTTATTGAAATGAAAAAGGTACATCTCTCTTTCTCTCTCCCTGCTGTATGTTTATTTCTTTAGAGTTTGCTTATTGTATCCATCTTAACTTGGATCAACTTGGTGTAGATAAACATTATTTGCGCATGGATTGTGTGAAATAAGAAATTACTTTACTGTCCACGGGCTCATGGATTCCAAACAAGGAATATAAACCAGGTTAGTGGAATGGAGGCTCCACACATTGCTTTTGATGAATGCTTTCATGAATAACACTTTGACTGTTAAAACTAAGTGGCATCATGTCTTTCTGCAGAGGATCATTATTCTGATCACATAAACAGTGTTGAACTGTTGATGTTATTGATTAGTGAAGTATGTGATAAGTGGTTGTTTGTCTTTTAGGGTATAGCTCAGAAAGCCAATTTCAACTGTTTGGTTTCTTGTGCAATTATTGAATTTGTGCTGGCATGTTAACGGAAAAAATGATTTTTGGAAAGAATCAAAAGAATTATTGAATATGAAAAAATCACATATTTTACAGGGATAAAAATTTAATTTGAAAAAACCTGGACAAGCTATTGCAAAACCTATATTTATAGTTTCTGGAATGATAAATGGGGTGAGGGGAATTTTGAATGTTCTGATCAGCAATCATTTGCTGATATATATATATATATATATATATATATATATATTTTTCCATACAAATCAGAACTGGCTTATTAATCACTTGGTCCTGTGTCCTTAATCCTTTCAGCTTTTTTGTTTTACAGGTAGATGTATTTTGGACACTGCTCAAATCAAAGTAACCAATGAGTAAAACTAGTTTTCACGTTTGTTCTATTCATCTGATTGAAAGTCATTGGTTCCAATTTAATTTGTTCATAAGCCTAGATCAACCACTGCATCTTTGTACTTTGACTTGGACATATTTTCACTTGTTTTTTCCCCTTCTCTTCAGAACAGTGACAGTGCACTAGCACTTGTAGAGGGGAGTGCTAATATCAAAAAACAAAAACCCAGAAGTATCGTGTATGCTTATAGATAACTTGGTCATTCATGGCATAATGAGCAAATTGTAAACGCAGGGCTGGATGAACAAAGTTAACTGAACCGAGTTTTGGTGATTTGTGTTTGTATATTCATTTTCTTTTTGTGAAACGTGCTTATATATTCTGAGTTGATAGCGTCTATTATTACACTGGTCGTGGATCCATTTCAATTGTTAGGCTTCTTTCTAGATTCTGTATACGAGAGAACACGTTGAAAGTTTGAAGTTTGCACAATGTTGCAGGAAGCTGAAGGATTTCTAAGAAGTAGGCAGTCGAACATCCAGATTACTGACCAGAGCGACCAAAAGTGCAATATGAAAAATGAAAATAAAGTGTAATGAATTTCATCATTGCAAAATGGTATAGTTTGGCAAAACATAGCGCAAAAAGAGGATAAGATGATCCCTTTTCAATAATGGGAAGGAAAAGAAAACTGTATGAGCTGCGATGCTGTTGAAAGACTGGCCAGGTTGACAAATTGAATCACAGCTAGCTGCAATTTGGGTCTCCACATATCTTCAATGACCTTCCTTTGCTGTGGATTATCTGGACCTCTGTCCCGTTGCCCAGACGTGGAGTACAACCCAAAAACCAGAAAGGGACAAACTATTTTAGTTCCAGCTGCTACAGGAAAGAATCTTGCCCCCTTTCAGATTAGGGTTGCTAACTGAGCATCTGGAGCGAAATCCACCTTTGTTGTTTCTATGCATAACGGAGTTGATTCAGGCGAAGGCCATTTGTGGCACCAAACCCACTTTACCCCATTATTCATTTTAAAAACTAGGAAATAGAAACTATCCAGCTCAAAGAAACTCCAACCTAGAATAGATGATTAAAAAATGGCAAGAAAGTAATGATAAGTTGGCATTTAGACCGACAACCTCTAGCATCCATTTCCCTTAACCCTCACAACACCAAGCCAAAGTAACATCTATTTCTCTCCACCCTCATAACACCAAACCGACCATTAGATAAGCCCTAAACCACAACATTCACACAAGCATCATCTAAGCCACACCACCATGTTTAGCCATCTCCCTCACAAGCCATAATACCAAAACCAAAACCATCTCCCATCAAACCAAAAAACAACACAAAACAGCACATTCATCATTTATATGTTAGTTTAATATGCTCTGTAGCTAATTGGTTGGTTATACATGGTATTATTATACTCATTTAAATATATATTTATTATTAATAAAAAATTAAATTATCTTGAATGTTGATATAAGATTATATTAATAAATCAAAAGTCCATGGAAAAAAAATGCTTTACAAGGAAAATTATAAAGTTGATATATTTATGAGATTTTTATTGCATCAAAACATTGTTTTTAAAATAAGTATGGTCGATGCTCCCTTAAATGCTGAATATTTATTATGAGTTGTAGAGATTGATATATATTATGTTATTTTCTTTGCGAAAGAAAGCAACTATTCTCATAAGCCGAGGTAAAAGAGATATTTAGTACTAATATGTAAGTGTTTGTTATAATACATGTACACTGAACTGACCTGTTTAAGAATTTCATAGAAAGAGATTACTTATGTTTATGGAAAGACTCATACGAAAGTTGTGTAAGAGATTCTTCGACTTGGAATCTCTAGGTTATCTTATATATAGAATGTTATATTTTGATCATGTTGTTTTAATTGATATAACTCCCCGTAAGAGGATCCTAGAATAAAACCTCTTACTTATGATTTCTGGATCCTAGAATAAAACCTCTTACTTCTGATTTCTTTCACCCACCTTCAACAACAAAAACCAGAAAGCTAAATAACATATTTGTGATGGGAAAAGATGAAAGATCTATATATTAATTGTACCTGGAAAGCAAGGATCTCTCAATCTTTTTGGTAACTGAAAAGTGGTCATTGTTTTTATGATTAAGACTTTGCATGCATGAGACGGTGTAAATTGAAATGAATACGTACGAAAAACGATGAGACCACAACTTTAGAGGATGAAAAATTGCAAGTGCAGTCTGATTTGATTCTTCAGCTAACCGGAACTGATGGTTTGCTAGTCCGTTTTATGGCGCCACACGTGCGTGTATTCCCGCGCATCTCGTTTCTTTCCACGTGGCATCACGCTGTCAAATAAGGGAAACAGAAGTAACGACCTGAGGTTTCATTTCCGAGATCTATCTAAAAGCATTTTTTTTTCCTTAATCACATTCTCATCTGGAGTAGGACTGACCGAAACATGGATTCCGAAACCTTATCTACCTTCAGTAACAGCATAAAAAATGGCTCAATATCAGCTCCAGACCCTCCTAAGCAGCCATTTGTAATTGGTAAACAAGTTTCCTCTTCGTCGTATACAATATTATTCTACAATTCTATTGTATTTCTCAATTTCTTGATGCTGAAAATCCATTTGTTCAGGTGTTGCTGGAGGCACTGCATCCGGGAAAACAACTGTGTGTAATATGATTATTTCTCAGCTCCATGATCAACGCGTTGTTCTTGTCAATCAAGTAATTTTCAAACTCGGCCACTTATCTAAATGCTATTAATTTGAGATTAATTCTGTCTTTTGTTTTGGTTTTCTTCTTCTAGGATTCGTTTTATCACTCCCTAGGTGATGATACACTGGCAAAAGTTTATGATTATAACTTTGATCATCCTGGCGAGTATTCTCTTCATCAAACCATAAGGTTTATTATTAATAAAGTTTATTGATCTCGTAAAATTCTGAGAGGTTTGACACTGGGTTTGCTTTCCAGATGCCTTCAATACAGAACTTCTCCTTTCATGCATGGCGATGTTAAGAAATGGACGGGCAGTTAACATACCAAATTATGATTTCAAGACCCATAAAAGAATCGGACCAGGATGTAAGGTATGTGGAATTTTGATGTGATTGCTGCAAAAGGAAATTCTTAACCCAATAGAAGTATTATCTCTCTTGATACTCAAAACGTTGATTTATAACGTTGTTCTTGTTTTTTAATCAGGTTAACCCTTCAGACATCATCATTTTAGAAGGAATTCTTGTTCTTCACGATTCTCGGGTTCGTGATCTAATGAACATGAAGATCTTTGTTGACACAGGTTCTTTACCATTATCTCTTTCAAACATTTTGTTGATGCTCATTGTCAAGAAAGCAATAAGTGTGTTGAGGATGGTGACACATGACGCTTTTAGTGTTGGTTTAGAGTGTGGTTGAAGTTGTTTTTTAAATTGTTTTTCGTTCAGAAATATATCAAAATAATATTTTTTTAAAAAAAAATTTATTTTTTACATGAAAATGATCTAAAAATACCAATTTTTTTAATTTAAAATAAAATATTTTTTTTTTCAAAAACGCTTTTCAATTTTTTTCCCAAACACCCCCTAGATGGGAAAGATTTTAAACATCATTTGTTCGTTCTGTGTTGGAATACTTATAAAATTGATCTTTGCCAGAAGATGAGAACGATGAATTGATTTTATAGTTTCAATGACAACAACCTATGCGTGAAGAATAAATTTAGCAAAAAAACTAATCGAGCATCGATAAAGACAAGGATCAAATTGTGATGAACTCATGAATCCTTGAACATTCCCTGATAACATCATTTACTATATCATCTTTTTCAAATCTCTTCACAGTTCACACCACAGCCTAGTCATACTTTTAAAGATATTGTGAAAGAAGTTTTTCCCTTGTATCAGCTTTTCTATGTTCTTAAGACAACTGTGGGCTTGGTTTACAAAAAAAACATGCATTCAATCGGATTTCCTCTGGCTTAAGTGTTGACTTCGGTACTTGTGATAAGTGATCTCCAGGTAAAAGTGATTTCCCTTTTATTACAAGGATGAATGCTCCTTCCTATCATCTTCTTTTGTTTTTCTGATTTTCTTTGGGGTAAACATGCAAGAGATTCTGAGTCTATAGGGTAGGCTATGTAATCACAATAAAAATTGCTGATAAAATGCGTATTTTGCGCAAGGATCCATAATTCAATACCACGAAACTAATTGTACATGATGCATGTTCATCTGTTTCTTCGCCGAGAATGATGACCTACAAATAACCATCACCATAATTTCACAGTGCAGATTCTGACCTGCGACTTGCAAGAAGAATTCAGCGTGATACTGTTGAAAGAGGGAGGAATATCCAGAACGTTCTTGACCAGGTCTGTGAAGTTTCTTGATTGCCTGAGATTTATGTTACTAGGTTCAATCAAACTGTTCATAATCGTTGATAAATGAAGTTCCTTGGTCATTTTAAGTCTTGGAACAAATATTTGAAGTACTGAAAATGGATATGGAGAGTGTATCCTGTTTTTTATTCAGCTGCAGCTTAACATTGATAAGTATTGGAATTACTATTCCACCAATTTAATTGATATGATTATTAGATATTCCTCTTTCCAACCAGCTATCAATAATTTGCAGTACGCTCGATCTGTAAAGCCAAGTTTTGAAGAGTTTATACTGCCATCAAAAAAATATGCTGACGTTATAATCCCTCGGGGTGGAGATAATGATGTTGCAATTGACTTGATAATACAACATATCCGTGCTAAGCTTGGCCAACATCATTTGTGTAGTATATATCCAAATGTTTCTGTTATACACTCAACATTTCAGGTAATACTGTTTAACTTGATTTGCTGTTGCAATTTCTTCAGTAACCCCTCTTTTTGTTATGAAGTTCTGTATGTATCAACTTTTTTGATTTGAAAATCTCCGTTCTTGAGTATGAGAGGAAACGGATAATTATCTTTAGTTCTGCATTTCATCCAGATGCGGGGAATGCACACACTCGTACGTGATGTCCAGACAACGAAGCATGACTTTGTCTTTTATGCAGACCGACTAATTCGCTTGGTAGATATCTCTCATTAAAGAGAAATTTCAGAGGATTTTTTTTGCGTAACACAACATAATCTGTGTTTGGATCAATGTCTCAGGTTGTGGAGCATGGTCTAGGTCATCTTCCATTCACTGAAAAACAGATCACAACTCCAACAGGTAACTTTGGTTGCATCATGTGCTCCGAATTTCTGTCTGGTATATACATACCAGCAGCCATCCGCGATTCTAAGATGCAATGATTGTGAAAGTTGACATCCATGCATGGGGCGTAACCTTTCACCTGTAATTCACGCTAAGCTTTTCAGGTTCCTCAGAACGAGGATAACTTTGAGATGGGATGTATTTATGCTTTTCTTTTCTGGTTTGAAGGATCTGTATACCCTGGAGTTGTTTTCTGCAAAAGATTGTGTGGGGTCTCAGTCATTAGAAGGTACGTGTTTCCTTTCCACTGCATGTTGTCAAGAATATATCACATAATTGCTTACTGCTCTGAAGTAGCCTAATCTGTTATCCCTGGGAAGCTCTCAGCATTACTGAATCCTAACAGCTTCATTTCCTAGCAGTGGGGAGAGCATGGAAAATGCATTAAGAGCATGTTGCAAGGGCATCAAAATCGGTAAAATTCTCATCGATGGAGAGGGTAACAATGGAAGGCAGGTTCGTGGAGGCAACTGTACCACATGCCCCCCCCCACCCATTCTCTCTCTTTATCTCTGTTGCGTATAACTTTTGAAATCACCAAATGTGCTGCAGTTAATCTATGAGAAGCTACCCGCAGACATCTCAAGTCGCCATGTTTTATTGCTTGATCCAGTTCTTGCTTCAGGTTTGGAATGCAAACCCTAATGCAGTGTTACCCTTAAGAACAGTGTTGTCTCACATTTATGCGTGATCAGGAAATTCTGCAGTCAAAGCTATTAACCTGCTTCTCAGTAAGGGCGTGGTAGAGTCTAACATCATCTTCCTTAATCTAATAGCTGTAAGTCATTCTGATGCTTGATGCTTGTTTTTGTCAGAAAATCCAACTGCATAATCTACTTTTCTACCATAATTCAATGTCCTGCATGCAGGCACCCCAAGGAATACATATGGTTTGCAAGAAATTTCCGAAGCTCAAAATTGTGACGTCAGAGATTGACGTAACACTGGATGAGGATTTACGTGTTATCCCAGGGATGGGAGAGTTTGGGGACCGTTATTTTGGCACAAATAACTAGGCATTAATAGGAGAACCTTCATCCATCTACTATCTCCCTTTTCTCTTCACTTACTTTTCCTGTTTTTTGTTAAGAGCAACTGTTTGGATGACCAAGTTTTGTCTCATTGATAGCACACATGTATTAAATAAGGAATTTTCTTTTGATGAAATTCAGGTATTCTAATACCGGTTACAATATAAATCTATAACTCAATATTCATGAAAAAAAAATAGAAATCCGTAAATAATTTTAAAATAGTTCCCAAGGATTATTTGGTAGAAGCACAAAGATTTCATCCATATACAAGAAAAAGGGTCTATTTGCAATGGAGCGATCCGTTGCAAATAATAAAGGAATTCATTGCTAATATTAATTAGTAACGGCTTTTTCAACGGAAGCCATCCGTTGCAAACAAACCCTTGGAAATTCACTTGCAACGGATTGTCCGTTGCAAGTGAATTTCCAACGGCTTTGCAATGTTCATTCTGTTGCCAATTGCAACGGATGTTCAGTTGCAAATGCAAACTTTGCAACGGATAATCCCTCGCCAATTGCAATGGAAATGCCTTTGCAAATTGCAACGGAAATTCCGTTGCAAATGGTAATTAATTTTTTAAATCAATTCTAAATTTATTTATTTTTAAATTAATTGCAAATAAATATTTTAAAACTACTAGAACATATTGAAATATTATTAATATTGAAAAAAAAATATGGTTGAAATAAAAGTTATTATAATTTAAAATTCATAATAAAACATAAATTCAATTACATTTACATGTCTAAGTAAATCAACATGGAATAAAAAAATACATAGTGTGACTTAGGGACTCTGGTAGCACCTCCTATAAGCTCTATTGCATATAACTCGTCCAGGTTTAAACCTGAATGCTTCATAACTTCCTTGAGAGGTACAAGAGATCTGTCCCACAAATCTGCACAGAGCTCTTCAAACTTCTCACGTGTTATGGTGCTCTTGGAGACAAATTAAAGATGATAGTTTGAATGATTTGGGCAAGGGATATCCACGGAGGTGCTGATGAAATATAAGCATCAAGACAACTCAATGTCTAACCACCAATATGCATGCATATTTTAACAACATTACATTCAATTAAGATAATTTCCCACACATAAGGAGAAGAATGTTCATAGTACAAAAAATTATAGGGGGCTAATATGAAAAAAAGTGGAATAATAAATTATCAAAAACATGCACCCAGACAATTGCTCAGCAGGCAATGAGGCAGCGAAGCATGGCGGTAGGAAAAAAGAGAGTACAGGCAAGAAAACTGCCATGAACAAAAAGAACTTGATGAATTGTGTAGAATCTACTGACCTGAAATCTCGATCATCATAGAGGGATTCAACTGATATTGGAGCCACAGTGTTCGCACTCAATATTTCTTTCGTGCGTTTGACCTGTTTCTTCAATTTAGCCATTGCCTTGGGAAACTTCCTCACATCAACCCCATTCCCAACTTGTTTATTGAACTCATTAGCAAAGTACTCCACCAACCTTGATTCCATAGTCTGACCTCCAAGTTCTGGATCCAATCTGACATCCTTTACCTGAAAATATAATTAGCATTCACAACATTGCTAGTGGTACTAAACTAATCATCCATAACAAGAACAACAAGCTGTATAGGACAAGGTTGGAAGTGAAAACATTGAGGCTATCATAAGATAGTGGTGAGGAGCATCTAACATAAATGACATAATTCATATCAAAACAAGCAACCACAATCACAAACTTAATGTAGGAAGAATGGCCACAACAAAGCCTATCAGTAAGATATTTCTTTTTTGGATCCACTACCTCCTATTCCAATATTCAAACACAACGCGTTGTTCTACACAGAAATCTATCACAAAACAATGAACTAATATAGCACATTCTATCCTTCACAGAAAGCAAAACATCCTAAGAACACAAAATGCACGAGCAAGAACCACATCCACGATATAAAAACAAAACATTCTTACTAATCACCAAGTGCCATTACTGAAACCAAACTTACCTAAAACTGATTAACAGACACAGTCTTTCCAAACTCCTTAGCATTATATGCTGAGAAATACATAAGTGCTACTCGCACCCATGTCATAAAACACAACTTACCGCGATCCATTAGAAAAATCCTTATCAATCCCATACTGCAATGCAACACCAGAATGATCATTAATCAAAGCAAGCACATTAATCCCAACCAACTGCGCTGCCTGAACTAAACCCCTCCTCTCTGTCTGCCCAAAATATGTCGGCACTCCAACCACTGCATCCTTAACCACGACCTTAGAATGTAATTATGTTTGAGAATTAATTTAGGGTCCAATTGAAGGATTTAATTAAGTGCAAGGACTTAATTATACTTCAAATTGGTCAAATTAATTTTATTAAGGGCTTAATCGATGAAAAATCTAGTTCTTGAGCTTAAATCGGGTTCAATTGAGAAGTTTGGATTGAATTTTTCCAATCCAATTGTGTGAATTCAGGGGTCAAATTGAAGACAATTGAATTTTAATGGTCAAATTAAGGATCAAAATTGCATGAATCTAAAACTAAGGACCAAAGTGAAAAGAGTGCGTAAGTTCCACCTCTATAAACAGAGCTGATCAGCAACAAAAAAACGGGGACCAAAAAAAAGAAAAAAAACATACACAAAAAAACCCTAAACCTAATTGGCCCCCTCCTCCTCTCCATTCAATGTCTTCACCCCCACGGGCTCAGTCCTCTCTACCTCCCTCCGGTGACCGGCGAACCTCCTCTCTGCCACCACCTGCTCCTCTTCCAGCCCCCACTCTCCTTTCCTCTTACTTGTGTTGCTATCCAACCTCTCACTACCTCTTCCTTCAGCCGAACCGCGCAACCCTGCCGCTCCTACAAATCAGTCTCTCTCTATCGGCACTTCAACCACAAGAGTCGCATTACCTCCTCCGCCAGCCTCTCCTCTTAGCAGCATCGATCAGCACCATCAAGTGTCGAGTCACCATCTGCCGTCGACTGAAAGCAAGCACTGCGCACCCATAACACCCCGATCGACCACTCAGCTGCCATCCATAGTGTCTCTCTCTCTCGGCCAGCCTTCATCTCTTCTTCTCTCATGTTCCAGCTGCTCTCCTAGCACCAACAACCACCTAATTCAGTAGATCAAAGAACAAATTTGAGATTTAGAGAAGAAGAGAACATTCCAGCTACGATTGTTTGTGTTTGTGTGTTTTATCTTTGTTTGCAGGTCACCATGAACATCACCACCGGCGAGAGAAGGAAGCGAAGAGGCATATCCACCCTTTGTCCTGTTGCTCCACCAGCAGCGACGCCTGGTTCCACGCGCCACTAGTGATGGTGGCGCGTGAGCTGACGCGCCACTAGTGACGGTGGCGCGTCAGCTCACGCGCCACCAGTGCTCTTACGCTGCCTCCACTGCCAACAGTGTTCCCAAAGAGGTTTATTTTATAATTTTTAGATGTTTATGTGTTTGTTTAAATTGATATTATTTTTATTTCTTGTACATGTTATGTGGTTTGTAAAATGTACCATAAAATAATGAAAAAGAGAATGGGTGTGTGTGCTGCATAAAAAATATAAAAATTGCATTTCAAAAGAAAAACAAAAACGAAAAGAAAAAATGTGTTGTTTTCTTGCATACGGCCGCATCCTAAGGTTTTTCCCATCATATTTTTCGTAAGAAAATATGTTGCATCTTTCTCATATTTTGAAACAAAAATTGGATATTGTATCCGGTTTACGATTATCCATTGGAATTCGGCTAAAATATCAAAAATAATTTAACAATTATTTTGTTTTATCTATCATGATGTAAAATTACACTGTAAAGTACACTTATAGATAGTTAAAAATAGGGTTTTAAAAATGTTGTGTAAAATTATTTTTTGTTAGTCTTTTAACTCGCATTGAGGTAAAAATTCTCTCACATAGAGAAATCTATGTTGAACCTTAGAAAAAGACCAATAAAAATGATTTAGAAAAAACAATCAAACAACAATGCAGCTTACCTTAGGTAGGGTGCACTTGGGGTAATGCGTATTCCCCTTGCACAACAAGTCCTCTTAACCAGACTTCACAGACCAATAGGTTCCTAGTGACCTGAATACTAGGTGGCGACTCCTGATAATTATAGTCGTAATTTTTATGGCTATAAAACACATCTATTTTCACCGCGCGTTGTTTCTCCCCAATTAGAGGGATGGCGGGGCGTGAAGCGAGAAAAACATCATCGCGACTATATAAAACCTTGCATGTATACATGTTATGTTTTATTTGATTTTTTTAATTTTTTCCTTTCATTAAAATTGATAATATATTTAGTTTTCGTTTTGTCCGTAATACTTTTAGTTTTTTATTTTAATTAAATTAATTTTAATTACTCTTAATACTTTTAATTTTTTATTTCAATTATTTTCTCTTTTGTTGAGATAGCTTTTTTTTCAAAAAATTTGTTCTTAAATTTTAGTTTGTGTTTATGATCATTTGAAAATTGATATTTCTTATTTTTTTTCCTTTGTTGTTTCTTTTTGTTTTTTGTATTAGTATTTTTTTTATTTTCATGTCAAATGATTATTTTTAGCTAATATATTTTTTTAATTTGTTTTCTCTTTTGATAAACGTTTTGGATTTTTTTACTCTTTTATTGAATTTATTTTCCCATTATTCACGCAATAATAATTTTAGTTTTTTTCTTAGTTCCTTTTTTTTAATGTTTTTGAGTTTTTTTTTCTCGAGGTAATTTAATATTTTTTATTGCTTTAGCAATAATATTTATTATATTTTTAGATGTTAAGTCTTCAATGTTGTTGTTGTTATAATACAGTGTGTTGATGTGTTTCATTATATCAAACCTTGCATGTATAGATGTTATACTTTATTTGATTTTTTTCAATTTTGTCCTTTGATTGAAATTGATATTATATTTGGTTTTTGTTTTCGATGTAATACTTTTAATTTTTTTATTTTAATTACATTAATGTTTTTATATTTCTTGGATTGTCCCTATTTCTGTCCATGTTAATGTATATATACTCTTAGTTTTGATTTTTAATTTTTATAATTTTTTGTTTGCTCTTTTGTTAAAGTTTATGGTTTTTTTTATTCTTTTATTGAATTTATTTTCCCATTATTCAAGCAATAATAATAATAGTGTTAGTTTTTTTTCTTACTTCCTCTTTTTTTAATGTTTTCGAGTTTTGTTTTCCTCGGGGTAATTTAATAATTTTTATTGTTTTAGCAATAATAGTAATGATATACTTAGATGTTAAGCCTTCAATGTTGTTGTTGTTATAATAGAGTGTGTTGATGTGTTTTATTATATCAAACCTTGCATGTATAGATATTATATTTTATTTGATTTTTCAATTTTTTCCTTTGATTGAAATTGATAATATATTTGGTTTTTGTTTTGGCCATAATACTTTTAATTTTTTTATTTTAATTACATTAATTTTTTATATTTCTTAAATTGTCCCTATTTCTGTCCATGTTGAGATATCATTTTTTTCAAAAAATTTCTTCTTAAATTTTGACTTCTGTTTATGATCATTTGAAAAATGATATTTCTTATTTTTTTCCATTGTTCTTTCTTATAATTTGTTTATTAGTTTTTTATTTATTTTCACGTCAAATGATTGTTTTTACCTAATACATTGTTTTTTTGTTTGCTTGGGTTTTTTTCTTTTATTGAATTTATTTTCTCATTATTCACGCAATAATAATAATAATAATAATAATTTTAGGTTTTTCTTGGTTCCTCTTTGTTAATGTTTTCGAGTTTTATTTCCTCAGGGTAATATCCTCAGGGTAATTTAATAATTTTTATTGTTTTAGCAATAATAGTAATGATATTTTTAGATGTTATGTCTTCAATATTGTTGTTATCATAATGGTATTTTGATGTATTTCATTATATCAAACCTTGCATGTATAAATGATATATTTGATTTGATTTTTAAAATTTTGTCCTTTAATTGAAATTGATAATATATTTGGTTTTCGTTTTATCCCTTATACTTTTAATTTTTTATTTTAATTCTTTAATTTTTTATATTTCTTAAATAGTCTGTATTTTTTATCCATGTTTATATATATGTGCTCTTTGTGTTGGTTTTTAATTTTTATTAATTTCTCTTTTGTTGAGATAATATTTTTTTCAAAAAAAATTTCTTAAATTTTAGTTTGTGTTTATGATCATTTGAAAATTGATCTTTTTTTTCGGTTGTTCTTTCTTATGATGTTTTTTTATTAGTTTTTTTTTATTTTCACATCAAATGATTTTTTTAGCTAAAATATGTTTTTATCATTTGTTTTTTATTTTTTTGTTTGCACTTTTGTTAAAGTTTATGGGTTTTTTTTATTCTTTTATTGAATTTATTTTCCCATTATTCAAGCAATAATAATAATAATAATAATAATTTTAGTTTTTTTTCTTACTTCCTCTTTTTTTAATGTTTTCGAGTTTTGTTTTCCTCGGGGTAATTTAATGATTTTTATTATTTTATCAATAATAGTAATGATATAGTTAGATGTTAAGCCTTCAATGTTGTTGTTGTTATAATAGGGTGTATTGATGTATTTCATTATATCAAACCATGCATGTATAGATATTATATTTTATTTGATTTTTTCAATTTTGTCCTTTGATTGAAATTGATAATATATTTGGTTTTTGTTTTGGCCATAATACTTTTAATTTTTTATTTTAATTATATTATTTTTTATATTTCTTAAATTGTCCCTATTTCTATCCATGTTTATGTATATATGCTCTTAGTTTTGGTTTTTAATTTTTATAATTTTCTCTTTTGTTGAGATAACATTTTTTTTCAAAAATTCTATTCTTAAATTTTCATTTTTGTTTATGATCATTTGAAAAATAACATTTCTTATTTTTTTCCTTAGTTTTGGTTTTTTTATTAGTTTTTTTTTATTTTTTTCACGTCAAATGATTGTTTTTAGCTAATATATTGTTTTTTTTTTTGCTTGGGTTTTTTTCTTTTAATTGAATTTATTTTCTCATTATTCACGTAGTAATAATAATAGTAATTTTAGTTTTTTTTCTTGGTTCCTCTTTTGTTAATGTTTTCGAGTTTTATTTCCTCGAGGTAATTAAATAATTTTTATTGTTTTAGCAATAATAGTAATGATATTTTTAGATGTTAAGCCTTCAATGTTGTTGTTGTTATAAAATGATGTGTTGATGTGTTTCATTATATCAAACCTTGCATGTATAGATATTATAATTTATTTGATTTTTTCAATTATTTCGTTTAATTAAAATTAATAATATATTTTGTTTTTGTTTTGGTCCTTAGACTTTTAGTTTTGGCCCTTATTAAAATTGATAATAAATAACTACTTGGGGTATTGTCTGCGCAGCTCATCGACATCAACCACCGTGCATCTTTTTCATTTGAGTTGTCCCATTGAACTAAGAGTTCAGTTGTAAATCCTGAGAAATAAATGTAAGTGTAAATTATAAACTAAATAAATAAATAAATGAAAGTGGAAGAACTCACAAACAAATTTAAATAAAATAAGAATTCAGAAATTTTGGATATAACATCCACACAAAATAGTTGAGATATCATAATTTTCAACTCAGAATTTATTGGGGCTAGTGTTAAATTAAAGGATTGAATTAAAAGAGAGTTAAAAGAGGGGGGTGGAATTGAAATACATGTAAAGATTATAATTTAAATTATAAGAGAAGATGTAGGGTAAAAACAAAACATTTGAAGGAAATGGGGGGCTTAAGTGCAATAAGAGAAATTGAGGAGTATAAATACCCCTCTCTTTTCTCTCATTTCCAGTAGAATGAGAGGAAGAAAGGGAGGGAGATTTTGATATTCTCTTACCCAATTGAAGAAGAATTTCAAAGTGAAAGTGAGATTAAGAATTACCAAAACATTCAAACATAAAAAAACCCAAGAATTTGGAGCATTATTGGAAGAAGAAAGTTGAAGAAAAGAAGGAGTATTTGGGCTGGCAGCAGTAGGAAGAGAAAGAGGAGAGGAGGAGATTGTGATTTTACAAGCTATTAGGATATTAAATCTTTCTTGGTATGGTGTTTCTTATATGCATCTAAAAGAATCTTGACTTTATGGTTAAATTGCATGATTTTTCTTTATGAATTTTGGGTTAGGGTTCTTTAAAAATTTTAGGGGAAATGTGGAATTGTGTGTAATTGATGAATGTGGCATGAAATAGGATGAAATGAGAGTAAATTGGCAAGACAAATGGAAAGGAAAAAGGGGGAGACCCTGGATGGTTGGCCATGGAGGGCAGTAATTAGGAGGGAAAGTTATGTGTTTTGCAAAATAATTATTGTATATGTTGTGTTGGATGTGAATGTTTTTGTAATGAATGATTGAGCGTGAAAAGAATGGGGGAAGTCTTATTTTCCCAAGGCCAACTTTCGGCCAAATGTATATGTTGCAGAAGTTAACAACTTGACATATTCATCTCTTGACTTTCAGAGAGAATTTGAGTGGGAAAACAAACAAGGGAATTAGGATCAGTTTCCTCGTGGGAGTTGCAGTTCTGGATGTCTACTATCCAAGGAAACTTGTTTCATTTAATTTGGAATTTTATAACTCTAGTTAAGGGTCACCTAACATGACTGTGCAGGATATACTCTGCAGAAACAGCAGGTTTGTCACGTTTGTGATTATTTCATGAATTTTGGGGGCAGAAATGGGTTTTCTTCCCTTCATAAGAATTTTAAACCTATATGTTAGATTTCTAACGAGATTAATTTTGTACAAAATGGATTTATATAACTCCTATTATAGTGAAAAATCTGGGCAGACGTCAGAATCTGACTTCTGCTGGCAACTTTGAGAAAAAAGAGAAAAGAAGTGGGAGGTCGTGAAACGATTAAGTTAGACGCACTAAAGGAAAAGAAACAAGTTATATTTGAAAATGGGTGTTTATAATGAATAAAAATAAAAGAATAACAAACTTAAAGGCATATTGAATTGTTTTAGTGTGGTTGGAAATGATTTATGAGAATTTCCTATAATTGCACGAGAGAACACAAGTGTGGTGCAACAACAGCAACAAGAGACCATGAGCAGAGCATCCACAGCAGGTGGGTGATTCATGCCTATGTTTTTGATTTAATTTTCATAGTGAAAATGTGTTAATTATGCTTAAAGTTTTGGTGGAAGTTTGAGAAGATATGATGTATCAATAAGAATATTTAAGGCATGTGTGTCAGGGAAGTTTGGAAATGTCATGAACAAAACATGGCGGTGGCTAGCATACTTTTAGTGTATGCTAGGATCCCGGATAAAGGGATCAACAAAAATGGCTAACATACATTTTAGTGTACATTAGAATCCCGAATAAGTGGATCATCATGAATAACTGTCATACATTCAGTGTATGTCAGGATCCCGGATAAAGGGATCACCTAAAAATAGCTAACATACATTTTAGTGTATGTTAGGATTCCAGATAAGGGGGTCATCATGAATAACTGTCATACATTAAGTGTAAGTCAGGATCCCAGGGATGGGGATCACTATGCACAGCTAATATACATTTACTGTATGTTAGAATCCTGGATAAAGGGATTGTGGTGCAATATTTAAACACACATTCATGTATTTTGAACTTTCAAAAATAAAATAAAAAATGTATGATGTATGTTACGGACCCGGGAAGGGGTCTTCTCCGATTTCTGATGTCGGTAGGGTGATAAGGGTATCAAAAATACTTAGTATTGGCAACACTTAGTATTAGTCATACTTAGTATCGACAATACATAAGTGGGGAAGATAGTTTGGATTTCAAATAGCTATGTTGATTATTTTAATTATGTATGATTGCATACCGTGGGTTTAATAACTTTAATATTATATTTTAGAATTTTCTTTATAAGATTATCTTGTATTTCTGTTTCAGGTCCATCATCTTCACGTTAGGAGTAAAGTTGTTGTTTCTTAGTTTTTTGTATCCAGTAGTATTTTGTATAAATTAAATGTTGGCAAACTGATATGTATGATCTTTATTTTTGGAAAAATATTGGAATGTAAGAAAATTAACTCGTTTAGTCGTATTTATTAAATGTGCTTGGATTTATATTAACTCTAGTGTAAATGGTTGATTGTTTATAGTTTAATTATATTGTTTAAATATATGGTTTATTAATTATGGTTGTGATGAGGATGATGTTTATAGTTTTGTAGACCTAGGATGAATGGGTCAAGATTGAATTAAGGGTTATGTTATTGCCCACCTGTTATTGTTTTGGGTCTTGTTACTGCCCGCTTGTTATTGAGATTAAAAGGTCTTGTTACTGCCCGCTTGTAATTGAGATAAAAAGAAAAAATATTATGTTTTTCTTTTCTTGGCAAATGTTTATTAATAAGATTACATGGTTGTCTCCAAGAGTAGGGGGCGTTACATTAGTACCTGCATAATTACCTTTCTTCTTCATCCTTTTTGCCAATACTCTTTGTATCTTAGGAGCTAGAGTCCCATTATCCATCACTATGGGTAAGGTAGGGTTAGGGCTAAATTGGGCTCCAACTTTCTTTTTGAGGCAACAAATGTGGAAGATCGAATAGATCTTTGAGTTTTGAGGTAGATCTACTTTATAGGCTACCTTCCCCACACTTTGTGTGATTTGAAAAGAAATAAAATATCTCATCGAGAACTTTAAAGTCCTTCACACAACCATTGATATTTGATGGTAAGGTCTCAACCTCAAGTAAACCCAGTCTTCGACCTTGTATTCCTTGTCCGTTTTGTTTTTGTCAGCAAAATGCTTCATGCGTGTTTATGCTTCCTGCAGGTTTTCGCAAACCACTGCAAGTATGAAATCATGACTTTTCATCTCATCTTCTATGACCTGGACAACAGTTGACCCAGGCTCGTACTGTTGAAGCCTTGGTGGAGCTTGACCGTACACCACCTCAAAAGGAGTAAGGTCAGTCGAAGAATGAACAAAGGTATTGTATGGCCATTCGGCTAAGGCCAACCACCTGACCCAGTCCTTGGGTCGGTCACTGGTGAAGCATCTCAGGTAACCTTCTAACCACTTATTCATGGCTTTGGTTTGACCATCCGTTTGTGGGTGGTATGCTGAGCTCATTAAAAGCTTAGTACCACTCAAACAAACTATTTCCTTTGAAAATGAACTGGTAAAAACTGCATCCGTGTCACTCACAATGCTCTGTGGAATGCCATGCAATTTAAATATATGCTCCATGAAATGTTGTGCTATGTTGACTATCATGTATGGATGTGAAAGTGGAATGAAATGACTATACTTGTAGAATCTGTCAATAAACACCATAATGACACTGTATCCTCGTGACCAGGGTAATCCTTCTATAAAATCCATATTGATATCAATCCATGCTCCATTCGGTATGGGTAGGGGCTGCAATAGTCCTGTTGGTTTGAGATTCTCTGATTTGTTGCTTTGACATACATCATATTTCCTTATGAATTTACTGATATCTTTGCTCATACCATTCCAAAAGAATTCTTGCTTTATCCTTGCATGTGTCTTCTGAGTGCTTGCATGTCCCCCAATTAGGCTTTTATGGTACTGTTGTAGCATTAGGTTGTGATAGTTTTTCATAGTCTCCAAGTGCAACCTTCCTTTGTAGAATAATAAGTTACCTTGAAGTTTGTATCTATAAGAATCAAGATCACTCTACTTGCTGCGACTGATAAGGTGATGTAACTGAGGGTCCTGGGTGTATGCTTGTTGAAGTTCTTCCCATCAATTAGCTTGCACCACACTAAGTGCATGTATGTCCCCTTCTGTTGATGTGATCCCCTAAACTGGTGGGTCGGTTTCCTCAGCAAGTCCCTGGGACAGAGCGTCAACAACTTTGTTTTCCTTCCCACACTTGTACTCCATCGTAAAGTCAAACCCTAGTAATTTAGTAACTCATTTATGTTGAAAAAGGGTACCCACTCTCTACTCCTATAAGTACTTCAAGGTCTGCTGATCTGTTCAGACCTTGAATTGATGCCCTAATAGATAGTACTGCCATTTCTTGATAGCCAAGACTAAAGTTAAGAATTCCTTCTCATAAGTGGATAAGAGCAAGTTCTTACACTTTAGAGCTTGGCTTAAATAGGCTAGGGGTCGTCCATCCTGCATTAAAACAACATTAATCCCACACCCCGAAGCATCACATTCAACCACAAATGGCTTAGTAAAATTTGGTAACCCTAGAACTGGAGGATTTACCATAGTTGTTTTAAGGGCCTCAAAAACCTGAGTAGCCTCTCTTGTCTATGTAAAAGAATTCTTCTTTAACAATGCAGTCAGAGGAGCTACAATGCTGCCATATCCTTTCACGTTTTTTTTTGTAATAGCCTGTGAGGCCTAAAAATCTCCTTAGGGCCTTAGGGTTCATGGGAATAGGCTAGTTGACCATAACTGAAATCTTTAAGGGATCAATCTTCACTCCTTCCTGTGAAATAACATAGCCCAAATATTCTACTTTCCAGGATCCAAACACATTTGGAAGCTTTGGCATACAATTGATGATGTCTTAAAATGTCTAACACAATATGTAAATACACCACATTATCTGTCACTGACTTACTAAATATGAAAATGTCATCAAAGAATACCAATACAAATATTCGAAGATTAGATCTAAATATTTCATTCATCAACCCCTAAAATGTAGAAGGTGTATTAGTGAGCCCAAAGGGCATGACAAGAAACTCATAATGTCCCTCAAGAGTCCGAAAGGCAGTTTTGGGCACATCCTCATGATTCATCCTAATTTGATGGTAGCCTGACCTTAAATCAAGCTTAAAAAATAACTCAGCCCCATGTATATCATCCAATAATTTATCAATATTAGGTATGGGAAACTTATCTCTGATTGTATCTTTGTTAAGGGCCCGATAGTCAATGCACATTCACCAACTCCCATCTACTTTTCTCACAAGCAGAACTAGTGAAGAGTAGGAACTTTGACTAGTCTGAATAATCTCAGCCTGTAACATTTCTTTGACCAGCTTCTCTATCTCTTTTTTTTTATAGTAGGGATAATGGTAGGGTCTCACACAAGTTGGTGTGTCTACATCATGTAGCCGGATCTAATGGTCATGACTCGTGGTAGGAGGAAGACCCTCAGGTTCATCAAATACAATTTGGAATTTATGCAAGACCTCATGTATAGCCACATCAGGTACTGTAGAGTCTTGTGTCTCCTCTGCCTCCATTAGGTGTAACCAAAGACCTCTTATTTCAATTAAGGTGGTCTTATTTAACTTTGGCTCTTCCTCTAGGGAAGTAGTCGAGAGCCTTAAACCTTGCAATACAAGGGGCTTGCCATCAATGGAAAACTTCATGCTCAAATCCATGAAATTCCACTAAATAGTTCCTAAACTCCTCAGTCAATCAGCCCCAATACAACATCACATCCCCCCAAAGTCAGTAGATACATGTTGGCCAATACATCACAATCCTGCAGCTTGATTAACACTGCATTACAACAACCCTAACAAGGAAAAGTTGCTCCATTAACAACCTGCATTGCCAAGTGGCTATCTTCCACTGATAGTCTAATTTTCCTTGCTACATTCTCATCCAAGAAGCTATGTGTGCTGCTAGTGTCAATGAGAATGATAATTGAATGCTTCCCAATTTTACCCACCAATCTCATGGTCTTAGGAGAAGGTACCCCAGCTAGGGCATGCAAGGAGATGACCAACAACTCTACTGATTGTGGGAGTTGGTCATTCTATTCTTGCTCCTCCTCTAACTCATAATTAACTTCTTCAAACTCCAATCCCTCCAACAGGTATTTCTCACTTAATTAACTTAGGCCTATTGCATTTGTGCCCTATTTGGTATTTCTCATCACAATTATAACATAATCCTTTTTCTCTCCTTTCTTGCATTTGACTAGAACTAAGTCTTTTCATGGGATATGGATATTTTTTTGGAAGGTTTGGGTTATACTGGGTACAGCTGGTGGTGCTGAGAATTTGGGTAAGGTGTTTGGGCCGGGTAATTTGGGGTTGGGTTGTAGTTGGTATTTATGTTGCGTGCAGGTTGATGTCTCCTGCCTACTTCTTCTTCTTGCAATCAAGCTAACCCAAAAGCAGCAGAAAGTGTGTATGGTTTAAACATGGTAATAATGATTCGCAACTCATCTCGTAATCCACTTAAAAAAGTACTGATACGAAAATCTTCACTTACCCTTGTAATTTTGTTTGACAAGACTTCAAAGGCTGTTTGGTACTCCTCTACACTCCCAGTCTACCTCATCTTGGTGAAAGCTCCTACAGGATCTTCATATACTGAAGGACCAAACCTGATGCGAAGTGCCACCAGGAATTCCTCCCAATTGGTTGCTAGACTTGAATCCATCAACCAATAAAACCATGACAATGCCTTTCCTTCCATGTGGAAAGAAGCAATTTGTAACTTATGTTCCTCTGAGGTATGATAGTATGCAAAGAACTGTTGTGCCTTCAGAATTCAATCATGGGGATCACCTCCATCAAAATGGGGAAAATCCAAATAGAGAGTTCTCGCTTGAATTCCTCCTGATCCTTCAATTACGGGATTAGTATTACCCCATGTGTTGTTAGAAGTTTCTTCACCTGCATTGAGCCTTATAGTTAATTGTACCAAGCTGTCGTAGCTTGATGCCAAATGGTTTAGTTGTTGTAACACCTCCCCTATAAGGGTTCCTTGCTTGCCTTGCTCATCTTTAAGGGAGTTAGTCTATCCTCTTAGAGTAGTAATGGCTTCTACCAATTGAGCTAAACATGTTCCTTCAGCCATACTAGAAACATCGGCTTTGATACCACTTGTTACGAATCTAAGTATAATTTTAGGAATTCAATTCTAGAATTTAAGGTTCCAGAAACCTACTTTGCACTCGATAATATTTTGGGTTTTCAAGTTGTCTTTCACTAATTTTAACAGTACCTTAAATACAGAATTAGGAACTAACCACTCCTTGGTCATGGCCTTAACAACCTTAACTACCCATTACCCTTAATGGTTCTAACTAAACAGAACTAGATAACTTTTTTTTTTGGATTCGAGGAAACTCACCCCTCGGAAAGCATACTTTGTGAGCCTAGGTGAGCGAGTAAAACCTCGACTGTCCCAGGCTCTTACCAGAGGTGCATGCTCTAACTCGAACTCGAGACCTGTTATGCACATCTCAAACTCTTTGCCATCATGTCACGCCCCTTGAGGACACAGAACCATAAAATAATAACATAAAACATAAATTGAATCCTGAATAAATAAATAAATAAACAGATGTGCATGCCCTGTGTCCCTCATCCCGGCTGCCTCATGTCTTCCATCCATTGTGTCTCGGTTTCCTATGTCCCTCATCCAGATGTGTCTTATGCCCCATGTCTCCATCAGGCACATAACAAGTCAATTTTCATTATTTTTATAAAAAAAAAAAAAAATTTAATTTTAGTATGGGATATTATTATTACTAGGAAGTTTTTATTTATTGTGATGTATATTCTAAACCCATTTGAGAAAGACAGAGCGTTCATGCTTCCTTGAGAGTGTTCTTTTTACTGCTCTTTTCATTTTGATTCTCTCTTGTTCTTCCCTACCAAACTCACTCCCCCATTTTCATTTTGATTCTTGTTAGATATTTGTTTGTTTGTTTATTTATTTATTTTACAGAATCATTACGTTATCTGTCAATGTATGATAATCGATGTCTTCGCTACTTCAAAGGCCGTAAAGGCAAGTATTGCTTCTTTAGTAATCAGCAAAGATTGCAGTTTCTTGCAAAAATCACTTTGTGTTTTGTTTTATTGCAGTAAAAGTCTTTTGGTAACATTGCAATATTACTCTCATGGTTTTATTTGTTTTCGGGGGTTGCGGGTTGGGTATTCGAATAAGGGCACTTCATCTCAGATTCAAGCCAAACCTTGATTGCAGAAATGCTTTGCTTTTACCATTCCACCTGATGATTTGATAACATGTATATGTTGTAAAAATAGAAAATGGGTGCTTCCCATTTCACTGTATCACATTGCCATGGCTTATTTAAGGTAGTATAGATTCTTGTTACTTTTTTAATTTTTCCCAATTTCTTGAACCAATGTGTCTTCCATCTCATGATGCTGACATGAAAATATATATCATGTAGGGTTGTTACTCTCTTCATGTCTCCAATTAATGATAGCTTCATGTCCGGCTCTCTTGACCACGTACAGCGTTAGAATATGGGATCTTCGCGTAAATGCCTGGCAGGTTTGCTTCTAGTTTAGCTTTAACGTTTGATGTCAGGCTCTCTCAACAAAATACTCAAAATCACTTTCGAAAAGGGTGCATCGATCGGTCGTAACCAGAAGTTGTGATGATCAATCTACTATCTTATTCCAATCAGCTTGTATTACGCTAAATGTTTGTGATTATGCTCACTGTTATAGTTTTCAGGGAATTTTGCATTTACGCGGTAGACCTACAGTTGCATACGACCAACAAGGTATTGTCTTTGCTGTGGCATTGGAAGTGGGTGCTATTAAACTGTTTGATTCACGATCCTATGACAAGGTTTGTTTCTACAAATTAGAACTGACTTGACTTTGCTTTATTGTTTGACTTGTATCTCTAATTGTTGGGTCCCTTTGACACCTTTTAGTTGGTGGAGGTACAGCTGAGGTAATAGTATCACAATTAACAACATCTATGTTCTTGATGCATATGGTGGAGATAAGGTTAGCTTCCTGGGGATGGATACTTCTGTGTTAGTGTCTTTGAAAGTACCTGATTCATTATCTCCTTAAAGCCGGGCCAATATCCTGCTGATTTGATTCTAAAAGTACAATGTTGTTTGAGATTAACGAGGTGTTTGAGAGTGCTTTTAGAAAAAAAATTGAAAAAAATTGAAAAATTTTTATTTTTATTTTTTACTTTAAATTAAATTTTTAGGTGTTTTTAGATCATTTTGATGTGATGATGTCAAAAATAATTTTAAAAAAAAAATCACTTTAATGCATTTATAAACAAAAAGTACTTTAAAAAACAACCGCAATCACACTCTCAAACAGACACTAAGCTGCTCACTTAACCAACAAATATATGCAGAAGTCATGAAGGACAGTCGAAGTAGTAGGACAGTTGAAGCAGTGAAGAAGAAGAAGTAGTTTGGTTGTTTTTAAAAGAGTACAATTGGTTGTTATGATTTTGTTAATTGTAACAAACTCTAGAACTAAGAAGAGAAAATGTAATTAAACTCTCTAGAATTGTAAGTATGGCAGTTATAGGCAAAATTGTCGATTCCGTTTTGGTTGATGCTTTATTTTTTCAATTGGAACGGAATGTTTTGATTTCGGAGCGTCATTTCAGGGTTGTACTATTTATGTTTATATATATAATTAATACATTAATACAAAAAATATTTCAAATTCAAAAATAAAATTA
Organism: Salix brachista; assembly: GCA_009078335.1. NCBI lineage: Eukaryota > Viridiplantae > Streptophyta > Magnoliopsida > Malpighiales > Salicaceae > Salix > Salix brachista. The sequence goes on along the minus strand of CM018588.1, from coordinate 8,579,865 downwards.
TTTAGAATTGTTCAATTTAATCTAAAAAAACACAATAAAATGATTTTTCTAAACAAAATTATGAACATATATAATATTACGATAATGTAATCTATAATCTCCCATGGTCATTGCATTCTATGATGCTCTGAAATTTTAACATAATATATATAAATATGTCAAGAGACTCCTCATAAAATTTTATCTCAATCTAACGGTCAGATTAAGAAATATGATTGATATTGTAAAATTATTCATTATTTAAAAAAAAATACTATTTGGCCGAAATGGTAGAGGCAAAATGATTTTAGAGCATTTCGGCCAAAAAATCCAGAATGGACCGGAATTTAATCCGAGGTAAAAACAATGTTGTTTTGTGTTGGTTTTTTAACTAGTACGAAATATTTTGGCTGAAACGGAATGAGATTATAAGGGGCATTTTATCAAACACTTTGTAAGCAATACAAAAATTGTTTACCTCTTCTTACTTTTTTTTCTTCTCCTTCTTCTTCAACAATGAATCACACCAACAATTAAAGATAAAAGTTAACATGGTATTAGAGCTATAATTGATTCAAAAGAGGGGCATAAGACTGAGAAAAAAGAAAAGAAAAATGATGCTAAGTGGAGATCTATGAACACCACAATTTAATGGTGTAAACTGTGATTTGCGGGCAATAAAAATAGAAGCAATCCTCATAGCATATGATCTATGGGATGTAGTGGAGTTTGGTATACACCAAACTCTAGAGTAGAAGATGAATTTGAAAGAGAAGGAGAAGAAACTGAATACTTACCAAGGGAAGCACATGCTTGTACTGCTACCAGAGAAAATAAAATCAAAAATGCCAAAGCATTGAGCCTCATTGAAGGAGTGTTAACTGATGAACTATTCCCTTAAATCATAAATGAAAAAAAGTACAAAAGCATGGAATGTATTTAGAGGAGAATTAAAAGGAGATAAAAAGATAATAGCAGTAAAAGTTGCAAGCAGTAAGTGATGAGTTTGAATACATAAAAATTGCAAGCAGTAAAAACATTTTTTTTTATCTATATATGTATATATTTCAGCAAGAACACTAACTCATGATTAAGTGTTCAACAAAGAAATAACAAGTAAGATCCCTATTATTTTTATTTTTTAGGTGGCCAAATGTATCAAAAACCAAACAAGAAACAATAAAGACTCAAATTGAAGGATATAACCTGTGATTAGATCAGCTCTGATACCAACTGATGCGAACCCTAGTGAAATTTAATGGTATTCGCTACCCCAAGATCAATCTAACCCAAGTTTGTTGAGAATTGAATGAGCTTATCACAATGGAAGACTTGCTCAAAGGCAACAAGACTATAAACCAACTTGATCACAACGCCTACACTTAGAGATGAGCAAAGGAAGTATAAATTAACAATAAAGAATGGTCAATTCCTTGAAGAGTTGAAAGTTCAATCAAGAACAAAGATGAAGCAACCAAAGACGGCTATAATGCTAGAAAATATTGTTCAAAAAAGTCCCCTAACATTATTCCTAAAGAGTATTTATACTCCAAGCCAAAACCCTAGTTTCCCTAATGGGTCTCGTAGAAGCCCAAATTAAATAATAATCAACACAAGCTAAAACTAGCCCAAACTAATTAAAATAAACAAATAAACAAGTCTAAGAACCCAAACAAATTGTCTCCTCTCAAAATAATTAAAATTTGATAGCCCAACTAATTACATAAGACAAGTTCGTTGTTTCCGTATTTTGTCGGCAGCAGCAAGACCCAACTTAAAACGAATGGTTATATCTCATCTTAATGAATTATAAGGCGTTCCATATACCGTTGGAAAGGTATGGAAGTCTAGTTTCCATATCAACTAGAATCATATCAAAATTCGATCTGTAGATCCAGTTAAAACTAAAAGAGTAACCAAAGATCAAACTGTCTGAATCTAGTCTTCTTCTCCCAATCCTTGTGTAATGGTCTTGGTTCCACCAACAAGCCCTTCTTGAACATGAATGAGATTAATCAAAGCTTGCTCTTTATTATTACAAATCCTCTTGACGTCCACCTTAGCCCATGTATCTTGAAGAAGTCCATTGAAAGCTTCTTTGAACTTCTTAGCCCTAAGCCTAGTAACTGGACCAACTGGAACCTCCAATGGATCCTTTTATGGTTGGATCGCATCAAAACGACCTCTAAATGACCTCAAATTCAATATTTATTATTATAATACAATCTAAAAACAACACTCAAATTATAGGTCGTTCTCACACTTCTAGGTACCCAACCCCTTGTGTGATCAATTTGCAACAGAAATGAACCTCCAATTGAAAACTCTAGTATACGATATCACAATAAGCCTAAATTTAATATATCATGCGATATCAACCCTAAGACACATAATGTAAAGTTTCAATTGATTATAATGTGTTTTTCTAAGGGTTCACTAAGGTAGTGTTTCTCAGCAGAAATGAACCTCGACGTAAAACCTCAAGTAAACCATATCATAATAAGCCCAAATTTGACGTATATTTCTATCTCATAACCAATAGACAGAATATGAATTTTCAATGGATTCCGATGTGGTTTGCTTATATTTCACCATACTTGTGTTTATTGCGGCAAAAATTGAATGATCCTTCAAATTTCAACTAATGCCTGTATCTCTCTCTCTCTCTTTTTCTTTTCTTTTAATATACTAAATCTCTTTTTTTTTCTATTTTTAATATACTGAAATAACGAGACAGAAAAAGATGAAATATAACCTTTTTTATTAGTGACGCAGACACGAAGAACAAGAAGATGGGCGTAAACACTGAAAAACCTTAAGGAACACTAAAAAAACACAAAAATAACATAATGATATGACCTTGTTTCGGATCCTAGCTCTGATACCACCTAATGCGAACCACATGGTCACGCAACCCACAACCAAGAATGAGATATGATCCCGGAAAGCTGAAATAGGTCTGATAGGAGTGTGACACAATGAAAACATGCCACAAGGCACAAGTACTATTGGAATGAGTAGAATGACGCCATGAAGTCAATTAATCTTCGATAAGTCGGATTTAGTTCGTTCAAGAACTAAGGAATGCAAGAATCACTCTCACACATAAAACTGAAAAATTCAAAAGTAATATTCATTAATGGCTGCCGAATTTTAGCTAACATGAGTTTAAATAGTCTTTGAAAAACAAACCCTAATGGACCCCTATGTGGACTTAAATGAGGTTCACTCAAAACTGACAAAAATCCTAAATTCAAAAGCCCATGACTTAATCCAAGCAAGCCTTGGATCCTAGCTGAAAACAAAGTCTTAATTAAGCCCAAACAAGACTTGAGCTGTAACTTACAAAATTAAATAAAACCCATAAGGCTTGTTTTATAGCCTTCCATCCAGCCCATTGATCCCATGCTTCCAAGTTGTAGTAGGATTCTTTTGGCTCCTTTGTTGTCCTCACTTCATGGCCCAAATAAGGTTGTATTGGACCCGTCTTGTATATTGATACTCCAACGGTCCTTACAATTCTGACTCGGTTGAAACCTTCAAAACCACAAATCAAGCCTCTAAACATGTAATGGGTCCTTGTTGGTGTTTCTGGGCCGGTTCGCATCACTTATTATACCTAACAACTACTAGACCTAATCTGATGCATGTTGTTAGCTTGCTATCAAGGTTCATGAACCAACCTACAAAGAAACACATAGGAGTTGCAAGAAGAATAATGAGATATGTGCAAGGAACTCTAAGCTATGGTATTGAATACATTAGAAATCAATCAACAACACTTGTTGGATTTTGTGATGCAGATTGGGCAGGGAGTGAAGATGATAACAGGAGTACCTCTGGCTATGCATTTAGTTTTGAAAGTGGGGTAATTTCGTGGGCTTCACAGTGGCACTATAACAGTAGAAGTTGAGTATGTTTCAACTTCTAAAACAACAACACAAGTTATTTGGTTGAGGTTTGTGCTAGATGACTTTGGTGAAATGCAAACAGAAGATACACTTCTGTACTGTGATAATATGTCAGCAATTTCAATGACAAAGAACCCAGTGTTTCATCAAAAGACAATGCACATAAATAGGTAATTTCACTTCATAGAAGAGGCATTACAAGAGGGAGTGATTGACATGAAATTTTGCAGAAGTGAAGACCAATTAGCATATATCTTTTCCAAAATTTTACCTAAGGACATGTTCAATCAACTAAGATCGAAGCTTGGTGTCAGACCAGTAAGCAGCTTATGAGGGGTTGTTGACAACTAAGCTGCTCACGTGGACTTCAAGAATTAATTCTACAAGTTAGTTGAAGAAGGAAGAAGAGGAGTTTTTATTTTAATAGTTCTTGACAAATCAATTGTATTTCATTTCAGTTGTAACTAACTCAAATATTAGAGAAGATGCAATTAACTTCTCTAGGGTAGTTATCTGTTACAAGTAGTTACAAAAACGTGTAATGCATGTTTTGCTCAAAGTGTATAAATGGGCAATTTATCAAACAGATATTGTGCAATATGAAAAACACATACCCGCAAATTACAAACAAAATACAACTAAAATCAAATAATATCTGCCAATGGTCCGGCGAATCTGCGGATGTGATCTTTGCTGCTAGGAAAGCTAGGATGTGTATAAACAATTCGTAAAGGGATCATTGCATTTTATGGTCGATAACCTATTTAAATTTCCTAACATTTGTGGCTTTGAGCCAGAACAATTCAGGTTGTCTAGGTTCCACAGGGATCCTTCCATGCTTAAAAGTTCCAGACCACTAGTACTCGGAAATTGAACTGGACAGAAGTTTGGGTGTCCTAAAGTTGAAAGAGAAATGATAATATAATTCTTGATGATCAAGAGAAAATTCAAGGTCTCTTGAGATCATTCGAGTTTTTCTTTTTTTGATATTTCGTTCTGGGAAGCCACTGAAATGAGTCCAAGTGGCTGAACTAATTATAAATGAACAATCGATCTGGAAATTTGTTTTTCAGACTCCGAATTGAGATTTTCTGCAACTGATAAGAAACCTGAAACTGGAGACACGAGATTACGAAAGAAAACGCAGTGAAGATGGCATTCAAAATTCAGCAATTGAACCCATAATACAAAAACACCAAATGCTCATCACTTTCTAAGGGTACAGCTCATAAACCAAACTCAATTCTAACTCGCAACCGTGATCTCTTACAACTACATCCAACAAAGTACCTCTAAGAACCCAGAAACCAACGTTATTCCTCACTTGATTTCATTTCCCCTAATGTGCTTTCCTCTGGATTCCTTGGTCCTCTGTCCCACATAATAACCTGCCATGTCTTGCATGCGCCTCTTTGCCTGGTCCAGGTAGCCTCCTGGACGTCCTAGCAACCCATGAGAGCGACCTGAACCCTGTCAGCTAGCCCCAGAAGCCAAAATTGAGGTCACTGCAAACCCAATAAGAAGAGCAGCCGGGACACGAAGATAAACAGAGACACGAGTTGAGGTAGAGAGATGGGGTGGCGGTGTTTTACAGAGGATGTACTGGTATGCGACACGTTGAAGGGTAAGATGGCGGGTAAGGGTTTTGCGTGAGAAACAAGTTGTTTAAGGGAATAACAGGAAAATAAAATAATGCGAAGAAAAGAAAACACCGAAAAATGTAGAACAAGATGAGGTGGTTGTGAAGATGGGGATCTTTGTTGCCACGTTGCCGTTGCAGCTCAGTAAAATTTGTTGAGTTGGAGCTTTTATGCATGGAAACACGTGGGTTTGTGGCCTCACCTGAACAGTGGTTGTTACCTCGAAAAGATCATTCCTTGTTTATTTTTGTATCAATTGGGATCAAAAGTTTCCCTAGTTATTGGAATTGATAAATTAATTGACAATGTAATTATCTTGTTCGTGGTGTAATTATCTTGTTCGTGGTGTAATTAGGTTATCTTTGGCATGAATTTTAGAGTTTCATTTATGTCAAGAAAAGAAAGCCGTAGGTCTTAAAACCGATAATCCAATTTTCATTGATAATCTTCAATTTAAAAATAATACATTAAGAGAAAAAAAATTATTTTTGTTAAGGATGAACATCTTAATAAATTAGTTTAAATTTTAGATAAGATAAAATAAAAAAATGATATGTGAAATATCAACTCAATAATAATCACATAAATTCTCTAATTAGGTTAAATAATTATTTAAATGATGTTTTTTTATAAATTGTGGTGAAGATAATTAGATAATAATAACAATAATAGAATGGAGTTTTGAATAAACTAATGTATAATTTTAAATGTAAATCATCGATATAAACCCTATATGCAATCACGTAAATTTTAATTGAAACTAGAGAAAATTACAAGGGAATTATTGTGATTACCAATTAAAAGGCTTAATTAAATGGAAATAGGTCTAGCGGGTTTGGAAAGAAAAAAATAAATCAAATCAAATTATTATTAGTTTGTTAGGATTAATTTTGAATTTAACTTTTTAAAAAGAAAAATTTGTTTGATTGAGGCTGTTTTTTAAAATGGTTTTTTTCATAAATGTATTAAAATCATGTATTTTTATTTTTTAAAATAAAAAATTATTAAAAAAAAACCTATAGTGTGTTAAGTAATTACTGTAGCATAAGACACAGTTTACTGTGTTTTGTAATAGTGTAATTACTATTTTACCCCTCAGTGCGCCTCAATTTTTGCCTTGACCTCCGGGGTATTTTAGACTTTGCACGGGGACCAGTTGGCATTGACTTAATTTATGGGGGTGTTATCGTCTGTTCGTTATTTTTTTACATAGTAAAACTACTCACTCACCCTTCGGAACAGACAAAAAAACGACGAAAGGTTAAGGTTATTTATGATTTTTCCATTTTACTGTGCACAGTAAAAAAACAACTTCACCCTCCGAAAACGACAATACGATTCACTGGCGATGAAGGCATTTTCGATTTTTGCCACGGTGGTAAACAATGAAACTACTGCACTGCCCTCCTAAACGACAAAATAGCACGTTGACGCCAGGGGCCTAATAGTATTTTATTCACAAGTATTTTTGTTATTATCATCGACAATGGGGGTATTACGGTAAGTCAGTTTTTGTTTAATATTTTTTTCCTGATTATCTGCAGGAGCGTCCGTTGAACGTGTCGTCTGATATTGCCTTTACGCGCCACTCAGGCGGCGCGTCTCATGTACTGAGACTTTGGAAAATTACCTTCCGACATGTCCTGGATGCGCCGCCATGTCGTCTACCACATGGAGTCGCGCGTGTCAGCGTTCAGATGTCGTGCGGTGGTCGGGGTTTGGTTTTTCACCCCATTTCTCTCTCCTACAGTGACAGTTTACGTGTAAGTTCTCTCAGTTTATATAGTATTAATTTCAGTCCTTCATCTTTTTATTTTGATTTACCTCTTTTTTTCTTCTGTACAAGTTTCGGGTTTTTTCAATTACATCCTTTAATTGCAATTAATAATATATGTTGTTTTTCACTTTAACCCCCACGCGTTTGATTTTTTTGTTTCCATTAATTTTTGGTATGTAGCTTTTGATATCTTTCAATTTCGTCCTCCATTTTTAATTAATCATATATGCCATTTTTTATTTTGGCCCTTATTCTTTTGATTTTACTTTTGTTTTAAATGCATTAATGTTTTTGATCTCAAAGTTTTTATTTGTTGCAATTTTGTCCTCCAATAAAAATTGATTATATATTTATTTGATTTTTTTTGTTTTTTGCTCTTTTATTAAAGTTTTAGTTTTGTTATTCTTAGAGATAATTTCATGGTTTAATTTATCTTTCAATTTTGTCCTCCAATTTTAATTAATCATATATGCCATTTTTTATTTTGCCCTTATTCTTTTGATTTTGTTTTTGTTTTAAATGCATTTAATGTTTTTGATCTCAAAGTTTTTATTTGTTGCAATTTTGTCCTTCAATTGATGCGAACCAGCCCAGAAACACCAGCAAGGACCCATTACATGTGTCATAACTCAATTTTGGGTTATTCCCCAAAACTACCCGAAAATAACAAAAAAATAATAAAAATAAAAATAAAATAAAATAAAAAGGGTTGGTGTCGGTAGGAAAATCAGGGTGAAATTTTGGTTGTTTTCGAGAGCTCGATTGTACCTCTTTTGTGCCAATAAATGAAGGAAAGCCCAGATTCAAGGCTAAGGTAATTTATTATCGGATAAATCTGCGTAAAAATTCAGTCGACAGATATGATTATATTTTTTATGGGTCAGTTTGATTTAATCGTTGGCCGATTTAAAAGCATAATTATGTTTGAGAATTAATTTGGTGCCCAATCGAAAGATTTAATTAAGTGCAAGGACTTGATTATATTTTAAATTGGGCAAATTAATTTTATTAAAGGCTTAATAGATGAGAAATCAAGTTCTTGAATTTAATTCGGATTCAATTGATGAGATTGGAATTTTCGGAGACCGATTTAAATTTTTCCAAGCCAATTATGCAAAATCGGGGGGCCAAATTGAATGAATTGAGAGTCTAATGGTTAATTGGGGGTTAAATCGTGCAAATCAAAAACCAAGGACCAGAATAAAAAAGGCGCACATAGTTAAGGTTACTCTCAGAATTTTGACGGGGATGCAATTGAACAAAATTGAAATTTTAAAACCAATTGAAGTTTTGATTAGAACAATTTTAAACCAAGGGACCAAATTGCATCTTTTGTCAAATATTTTTCTTGCAGGCGTGCCTGCACTCTTCAGTCGCCTGAACAGTGTCAGGCACGCCCATCGCTGCCACTGGGCAAGGCAGGCGCCCACCCCTCGGCTGCACGCCATGGGCAGCCGAAGGGGTGCCTTCATGGCTATAAATGGAGGAGGAATTGGACGCAGAAGAGGGAGAAAAAAGGAGAAAAAAACAGAGAAAAAACGAAGAAAACGAAGGAAGATTTACGTAAAACACATAGTATCTTCATCCCTCTCGGCGCAGCTCTCTCTCTCTCTCTCTCGGTCTCTGTTTTTCTCTCTCTAAAACCAGACCACCATCTCTCTCTTCTCCCTCTCGGCCAACCAACTTGGGCCACCATCCAACCGCCCATATCCACTATCATCACCACCATCATCCTCCCGCCAACCCCAGAAGCTCGGTCACCTTCCCAGGCGACGGTAACAGAAGCGACAGAAGGGCTGCGACGTGAACTGTCTCCGTTCCGACGCCCATTCCGGCCACCACAGGCCCCCATTTTCGACGCCACCACGACCAGAAGAATCACCTCGACGTCCTCTATACAACTGTATTAACATGTACGCCGTTCATCACACTCGAAAATCTCCCATTTTACTGTTCATTATCTCCTACATGCAGCCCCGATTTACTGTTCACGTTGAACAGTAACCGGGTCGGGTCGGGCCGGGCTTGGTGCCCGGGCCGACCACTAAATGAGACGGGCTTCCAGCCGTCTGGGCTGGAAGCCCAGCCCGAGGGAAAGACGGGCTTCTGGCCCATCTGGGTCGAAAGCCCAGTCCGAGAATAAAATGGGTCGAAGCCCGTCCTTAGAATAAAATGGGTCGAAGCCCGTCCTTAGAATAAACGGGCCGAGGCCCAATATCAGATTTTGGGCCGCGAGCCCAGACCCATGTAGGCTAGGCTGGCAGCCCAGCCCAGCCCCCATGTAGGTGGGCTGGCAGCCAGCCCACCCATAATAATAAAAAAAAAAGAATATAATAATAAAAAAATATATAAAAATACATAATTTGCAAAAAATATTTTTATAAAAAAATATATGTTGTTTTCTTGCATACGGCCAATACACTAGCATATTTTTAAAAATTCTTTTTCTTTCGATAAAAATATATATTATCTTGGAGTTTGAAGAGAAAATGTGTTTTGGCATGGATTTCGCAAAGAAAAAAATCATTTCTTGCATTTTGAGATTTCACAACACGTTTGTAAAAATCCATAGGGTATTGGCCAATATTTCAAAAATATAAAAATCTTATTTTTGGGAATTTATTATTCACTGTCGGTATTCGGATAAATAAATCCTAAGGGGTTAATATCCAAAATATTCGGCGGGAATGATATGCTATTATTCACTGTCGGTGTTTGGATAAATAAATCCTAAGGGGTTAATATCCAAAATATTCGGCGGGAATGATATGCTATTATTCATTGTCGGTGTTTGGATAAATAAATCCTAAATGAGTTATTATCCAAAATATTTGGCAGGGTAATATCCCATCACCACTTAACCAACATATGCTTTGAAAGATCAAAACCATAAGAAATCATAAGCAAACCAAAACGCCAAGCAGTTTACCTTAGGTAGGGCGTACTAGGGGTGCTAAAACCTTCCCTTTACGCAACCAGTCCCTTACCCTAGAATCTCTGAAAGATCAGTTTAGGTTTCCTAGTAACCATAATACTAGGTGGCGACTCCCTTTTCCACAAATAAAGATGATACCCCCAACATCGAATTCCCCCGCTCACGGGGAGGGTCGTCACGACGCCGCGCTCTCGCGATGGGGTGCGACAACATGTTTAGGGGCTTAATTCGTTGGTTTAAAGGTTTCACCCAAGTCATAATTGCAAGGACCATTGAAGTATCTATGGGCAGGAGGGGTCCAATACAAACTTATTTGGGCCATGAAGTGACGACAACAAAGGAGCCAAAAAAATCCTACTACAACTTGGAAACATGGGATTGATGGGCTGGATGGAAGAGAATAAATAAACCTCATGGGCTTTATTTAAGTTAGTTAGTTACAGCCCAAGGCTTGTTTGGGCTTCATTAAGAATTTGTTTTCAGCTAGGATCCAAGGCTTGCTTGGATTAAGTCATGGACTTTTCAATTTAGGATTTTGGGTCAGTTTTTAGTGGACCTCTTTTAAGTCCACATAAGAGGTCCATTAGGGTTTGTTTTTAAAAGACTATTTAAACTCATGTTAGCTAAATTTCGGCATCCATTGATTAATTTTAATTCTGAACTTTTCAGTTTATGTGTAAGAGTGATTCTTGCATTCTATAGTTCTTGAACCAACTGAATCTGACTTATCGAAGATTAACTGGCTTCGTGGCGTCATTCTCCTCATTCCAATAGTGTTGGTGGCTTGGGGCAGGTTTCCATTGTGTCACACTCCTATCAGACCTATTTCAGCTTTCCGGGATCAGATAGCATTCTTGGCTGCGGGCCGCGTGATCATGAGGTTCGCATCACCAATGAAAATTGATTATATATTTATTTGAGTTTTTTTTGTTTTTTGCTCTTTTATTAAAGTTTTAGTTTTGTTATTCTTAGAGATAATTTCATGGTTTAATTTTTACACAATAATAATGATAAGTTTAATAATTGTTTTTTTATTTTTTATGCTTACTATTTTTTTTAAAAGTATTCTATTTTTTTTCTTCGGGTCAATTTAATATTTTATTATTATTTTCACAGTGATTGTGTTGGTAATTTTAATTATTAAAATGATGATTTTTATTTATTCTTCAAGTCAGATGACTTTTTTAAGGCTAATAACATTTATTTTTTACACATAACACTGTGAATAGCTACAATGCTTCCAAGCTACAGTGCTTTTTTTTTTCTGGTTATTTTTTTCTCCCCTGATTATGCTTTTTCCCCCTAGTTATACTTTTTTTAAGTTTGTTTTTGTTTCTTTTTCTAATTATATATATTTTTTGTTTTAGTTTTTATAACCGGGGAGCGCCACGAATAATTTTTGTTTTTTAATAACCAGGTATTCAGACCAACTTACACGCACCACGACTAATACCCGGACCCACTTTTATATATATATATATATATAATCGGGGTGTCCGGGCCAACTTTCATAATCGAGGTGTTCGAGCCAACTTTCATCAAATATATTTAGGTTTCATTTTGATCCTCAATCTTTTGATTTCTGGATTGGTTTTAGATCCTTTAATATTTTCGATATCAAAGTTTGGATTTGTTTCAATTTTTTTCCTTGGAATGAAATTGATTATATATTTATTTTTCATTTCGGCTCTTATACTTTTAATCTTTGATTTTATATTAATTCCTTTATTTTTTGAAATATATTTATGAAATGGTTCCTATTTAATCAATGGTTGTATGTATATGCTCGTAGTTTTTTGTTTTTAATTCTTATTATTTCCTCTTTTGCTAAGGTTGTGTTTTTTTTTAATTTTGTTAAATTTTAATTTTTGTTGGTGATCATTTGAAAATTGATATTTATTATTTTTCCCTTTATTCTATTTTTTTATTTGTATTTATTCTTAAAGTCAAATAATGTTTTTCAAGCTAATAATATTTATTTTTGTTCTGTCATTGATTTTATTTTTTAATTGCTTTTTTGTTAATATTTTTAGGTGTTAAAATTTCTAATTATTATAGATAAGACATTAAAAATAATGATAATGATTATATGTAAGGTTTTTTGTCTTATAAATATGTTAGACTACTTATATCTTTTGATATTTGTATAATATTAACGCCTTAAAATATATACAAATAAATGACCTCAGTTTTTTTGAAAGAAAAAAAACTCAAATTAATTTAATGTCATTGTTATGAAATATTTTTAATATAATAATATTAAGAATAAATCTTATAAAATAAAAAATAATTTAATTGTTTTTCTAACAATAATAATGGTGTGAGGGATAATATGACAATAATAATTAAAATATTAATTATGTACAATAATAGTTATACTAACAGCTATAATAATTGTGACAATTTAAAAATCATGATAATAACAATGGGAATAATATTTAAAATAATTCATCAGTTGTTATTTTTCTTAAAAGTTGACTTTTGCAGGTTTTTTGTATGATTGTTCAAATATAATATCACATAAAAAAAATATGCGAAATCACACGTAGACAAAACAAGTGGAAAAATTGTGCCAAATTATTCACAATAAAAAAATATATGACCCACTAGCTCTACACTTTACCATAGCCAGAAATAAATTTTTTAACATGCAAATAAATATTAATGGTCTTTTATTTTTTCATGATGTTATATATCTGAGTGAAATAATCAGCCTATAAAACTTTCGATTATTAATGTAACAAAATTATTTACAATAATATTAATAATAATAATAATAATAATTTTTTTATATATATTCATTTTATTATGTAAAATGTGTTTAAAACAATACCATGGTATCAGAAGTATTTCCAATTTTTCTCATTTCTATGCACAGTACAGTAATCATAATACCCTCAAATAAGACAAAAACCAATAATTGTCAATGAGGGTGTCCCGGTAATTTCACATTTTCACTGCACAATAAATAACCTTTATAGCTTTAAATAAGACAAAATAGAAGAGTTACCTGCAGAGGTGTTTCAAACATTTCAAGTTTAACTATACATTTATAAGAGTGAGTTTCACTCTCATTGTACACCACGAAATCTAAACTTACTATAATTTTTAACGCAAGGTCCATTTAATACAAATACCAATAAAATAAAATAAATTAACTAAGAATAGAGGTGTATAGATACAACAAAAAAATTAAGAACTATCTCAGAAGGACCAAAAAAATCAAAGCATTGAAACTAAACCAAAAAATAAAAGAATAAAAACTAAAATAAGAAATTATATATATTAAATCTAGACAAAAAAAAAAAAATTAACCCCAACGGTGAAGCACGGGTTTATGACTCGTCTAAAAGCTAAAAGATCTCACGGATTTCAACAGTGATTTGCACTGTTCACCTACACTAAGAAGCACTGCGGACGTCAATAGTGAAATTACATAATAATATTATTATTTGTATACTAGGAATGAACAAGAAAATCTCTTGGCTGAGTGGTTAATCATGTGCTACCAGTTTCCCCGCGAGAGTCCGACTCTCTCCAGCAATATAATTGATTTTGGATCCCACGTTTCTGCTCATCAATTATATATTACTAGAGGGGAGAAGCCACGTGGTTGATTTTTAATTTTTATTGTTATTTATTTCCGTATTAAATGCAACTTGTATTAAAAAGTAGATTAAATTTATTTTTGGTGCTGTGAAAAAAGGAGTGAAACTCTCTTTTATGTACATATAGTGAATGTTTTGTTGTTAGTGATATAATATCTTTGTGTTTTTTTTATTTGTTTTATCTACGTGTTGCTTAGTATATTTTTAGTTTAAAGTGATTTTTATTTTTAAGAAATCAAAATATGTTATTTTTATTTTTTAAGATTTATTCTTGATATTATTATATTAACAGTATTTGAGAACACTTAGATTAAATTAATTTGAGATTAAAAAAAATCTTAGTTCAGTGTTTTTTTATATATATTTTAATATGTTAATATTGAATTATAATAATATTATTTAATTTCTAAAAATCTATTTTTATATAACATAGTAAAAAATATAATTTTTTTAAAGAAATCAATTTAAAATAAAAAAAAAACTCATTGTTTTTTTATAATAAAAAAACATGTTAAAATTCTAAAGCAAACACTTGAGTGATGCGTGTGATCATCCTTTAAATCTCCACATCCCTTTCCCTTCTTCCTCGCAATTTACCTTATGAAATTCGAAAGATTTAACTTTTGAGTGCACCAGGCTCAGATTGCAAATTTCAAAGAAGCTAGCTTAGTCATGGCTGTGGAAGTTCAATTCCCCTTACTTTAAATATTATTATTATTCATTTCTTTTGCAAAACCAGAAAATCCATGTTTTGAATCTCTTTCCTTTATCACGGAAAGAGTTCTAATCTACACTACTGCTGTGATAGAAGAAAACACAAAGTGAAGAAACCTTTTTTCATTTTATTTTTTTTGTTTTTGGGTCAACCGACTCTATATTATTTTTTAAAGTTTGTTGTTTCTTAGTTAACTATTGATCTGGGTTTTTTTTTGTTAGTGTTTGATGAGACTGGTGTTGTTCATATTAATTTAACACCGTTGCCTCTGCTTCTGGTAAGGTTTTGATGATTGGGGATTACCACATTTCGGAGAGACCTAATGCAGGAGTTGTTTTAAGCACAAATGTTGAGCCCTAACGACGATGCCAACCCTGACTGCCTTCACTCCGAGCCGCCTACCGTGCAACAACCTGACCTGGGATCAACGAACTCAACTCTTACCGGGGTCGAGAAACAGGTTTCAACCAAGAACCCAGACAACATACAGAGATTGATTTCAACAAAAAAAAAGAAAAGAAAAAACCAAGAAAGCCCTCACAGCCCCGGGATTATGAAGGGCAAAATCGCCAGCACACTGTTAAGAATCACCTCACATGCTACAGTGAACGACATAGTAAAACACCCACACTTATTATTATTATATTATATTTTAGTTAATTATTATATTATATTATTATTATATTATTATATTATATTATTATTATATTATTATATTATATTTTATTACTAAAAACAGCTTAAAGACATTGGCAAATTAAAAAGTGATGAACAATTAATTTAGACATTGGCAAATTATATTATATTTTCATTGTTCATCTAGACTTAGAAATATTGTGAAATGGAATAGTAAAATTCTTATTTTCCCTCTCTATTTATTGCAATTTTAGCCCTGAGTTCGGGGATATTTTCGATTTTTTACCTTTCTATGCATATTACAATAACCATAATACCTATAAATACGAAAAATATGCATAGGTACCGCCGGGAACATTAAGGTTATTGCACATATTTTTTAAAATAGTTAAATACAAATTTACTCCCATATAAGAAAAAAAATGAACAGTAAACTATGGGGCAATTCATTGGTCAATGTTATTTTTGTGAAAAATAATTTCTGCGTCTTTTTTTATGTATATGATATTTCAGATCTCATATCACGAAAAAAATATAAAATCACACGTAGACAAGACATGTAGAAAAAATATGTCAAATTATCTACAATAATATAATAAAAAATTGCCCTGTGTTTTGTCATAGCCAACACCAAATTTATTAACATGTAACAAAATTGCTATTGTCCTTTTTAAAAAAAAAAACAATGCTATACATCTTAGTTGAATAATCAACTTAAAAATTTTAAGATTATGTAGTTTTTATATGTATTTATTTTACTATAGATAAAACATTTAGAGTAATGATAATAATTATTTTTGGGACTTTTTCCTTAAAAAATAGGAGAGACTAATTATATATTGTGTTATTTTTTGGATATTAACATCTTAAAATTTATATAAAAAATGAACTGACTTTTCTTTATAATTCCCACATTAATTATTCTCAGTGTTCTAAAATTCTTTTCATATAATAATATGAAGAAAAAATATGAAAAAAATAATCTTTGATAAATTTTAGCAGTTGCATTTTTGCTATCTGTCAAATAAATTATCAGTCAAATAGTTAAAACATGCCCAACAAACAATTAGTATTTTGTAAGCAACAAATAATATATCTTTAGTCAATTTGATTAATTGCGGTTTTGCTATCTACTAATTAAATTATTACCAAAGTAGTTAAAGCAAAACCACCAATCAAATTGTTTGCTGCGTAAAATAAATCACTCATCTATGCTAAAATTCATCGATTGTAATTTTACTATTTGTTAATGGAATAATTCATGAAACAAATAAACACATACACAACAATCAATCAGTATGTTACATGGAGTACGTAGCTCATTTTAACAAAAAAAAATTATTTCAATTGTAAAATCTATAGATTAAATAATTATCAAAATATTTTTAATAGTAAAAACATTCAATCACTTTTAGGAGGAAAAAAAAACTCATTTTTTTATAGATTTTATTAATTACAATTTTACTAATTAAATATTAAAATAATCAATTACAATATACACAAAATTAATCAATTTTTTATATATAAAAAAAACCAATACAACGTGCGGGCAAGTTAGCTCATTGTCTAAAAGCTAAAAGAGGTCACGGTTTTGAACAGTGTTTTTGCATGGTTCATCTAGACTCAGATTACTGTGGAAAGGAACAATTAGAATATTTAATAATATTATTATAATTTGTATACTACAACGGAACAAGCAAGTCGCTTGGCCTGGTGGTAAGAGCGCGCCCACGCGAAGCGGGGCGCGGTAGTTCGAATCTCCATATCAACGAATTTTTGGAATAGTTAATTACAATATAATATTATAATATTTGTATCCTACACCTGACAAAAATAGTAACTTGGTCGAGTGGTGACAGTGGCATGTCCATGCAGGGCGCGGGAGTTCGAATCTCCCTGCTATAGAAAATCATTTTTGAGTAATGAACAGTGTTTTCACTGTTCATTATTGTTTGACATGGGTTTTTTTTCCGGTCTTTTTTTTTTTAAATAACTGGGGTATCCGGGTCAACTTACACGCACCATAATAAATCTCTGAACTTATTTTTTTTTTTTCAATTTTCACTGTTCATTACAGTTTGAAAATGTGTTTTCCTCTTCTTTTTTTTGGGCTTCCTTTTTTTTTTATAATCGCGGTGTCCAGGCCAGTTTACGTGCACCATGATTTTCTTATCACATATACATTTTTTTTATAACCGAGGTAGGTTACAAACGCCAAGAATAATCCTTGGACTCACTTCTTTTACATTGTTTTTTCTGTTTTTTTCCCACTTATAAATTTTTTTAATAACTGGGATGTCTGAACTAGCTTACGTGCACCACAACTATTATTAAATAGATAGCCAAAGGAGATCGCAATTTCAAACAGTAATGAACAGTGATTTGAACTGTGGTTTTCGTTGTTCATTACTATTTGAAAAGGTGAATTGATTGTGGTTCTGGTGGGAGATGACAGGAGTGTTTAGGAATGCGTTTGGAAATCTCTTTTCAACAAATTTAAAAAAAAATTATTTTTATTTTAAATTAAAAATTTTTTAGTGTTTCTAGATGATTTTGATGTGCTAATGTCAAAAATGATTTTTAAAAAACTAAAAAAATATCATTTTGATGCATTTCTGAATAAAAAAATACTTTCAAAAGCAGCCTCAATCACACTCCCATACAAGCACGGCATGTGGTGGAGGTGAAAGGTAAAAAGCGAATTGAACTACTAGCTAAATTTTGTCCTTTAAATGACATTTATTATATAGGTGTTTTTCATTTTGGTCCTTATACTTTTAATCTTGGATTTTATTTTAATTTCTTTATTTTTTATATATATTTCTTAAATAGTTCTTATTTGTCTATGTTTATGTGTGCATGCTCTTAGTTTTTGTTTTTTATTTTCATTATTTCCATCGTTATTAAGGTTTTTTTTATTTAATGTTTAAATTTTAATTTGTGTTGATGATCATTTGAAAATTGATATTTATTATTTTTTTTCTTTGTTTTTTTATTTTTGTTATTCTTCAAGTCAAATAATTTTTTAAAATCTAATAATATTTTTTTTGTGTTGTCATTTTTTTTGTTTTTTAATTGCTTTTTTCTTATATTTTTAGGTGTTAAAATTTCTAATTATTATAGATAAGGCATTCAAAAAATTGATAACGATTATTTGTAAGTTTTTTTCTCTTATAAATATGTTAAACTAATTATGAATTTTGATATTTATTTAATATTAGCATCTTAATATATATATATATATATAATATAGTATAAATGAATAAATACCCTAGGTTTGTGTTTTAAAAAACATAATTAATATCAGTATTCTGAAATTCATGTCATCGATAGTATGAACAATACTAATTATAATATGAATTATTTATAATGAAAGCTACAATAATTGTGACAGTTTAACAATAATGATAATAATAATGACAATTATAATCGAAATAATTCATCAGTTGATGTTATTTTTCTTGAAGGTTGACTTCTAAGGTTTTTTAATGTATGATATTTCATATCTAATATCACATAAACAAAAAATATACGAAGAGATACGTAGACAAAACGGGTAGAAAATTAGGGCAGTTTATCTACAGAATAAAAATATACAAACCAATTGCCCTCCATTTCGCCGTACCCATAAACAAATTTTCTAACATGCAAAAAAATGTTAATTGTCTTAGATTTTTTTTATAATGCTATATATCTGAGCAAAACAATCAGCCTACTCATACAAATAAAAATTCTAATAAAAATTAAAAGTCAAAACGAAGAGTATAGATACATAAATACAAATAAATTATTTAAAATTATACGAAAATTATTGAAAAAATAAAGGCATCGAAACTAAATCAAGAAATAAAATAATTATTTATCTTTTCCTTATCGCAATTTTAATTTTTTAAATTTAATCCTTCCATTTAAATTATTAATATTTTTTGTTTTCATTTCGGCCCATATACTTTTAATTCTTTATTTTAATTCCTTTATTTTTTTTAAATATATTTCTAAATAGTCACAAATCACTATGGACGACAACAATAATGCTCAATTTTTGGGCTGGTGCGGGTCGATTCGAGTCATTCGGTTCGCTCGGTTCACTGGTCACGTTAGTGCAGATCTTTATTGTGATATTTCTGTTCAGTCCCTGAACTTTCAATTGTGTTTTATGGTCCTTATTGTCATTTTATAGGTTTTGATTTGTTTTAATTGGGTCCTTCAATTGAAATTAATTGTATATTATAGTTTCATTTAGGTCCCAATTCTTTGAATTTTTGAATTGGTTTGAAATCCTTAATGTTTTCGGTATCAAAGTTTTGGATTATTTCAATTTTATCCTTCCATGCAAATTTATTAAAAATCCTTAATATTTTTAGTATTAAAGTTTACTAATTTAATTTAAAATATTAAAATAACCAGTTACAACACTTATAAAATCATTCAATTTTCTACATCGAAAAAAACCTAGATAAAACATTCAAAATAATGATAATGATTATTTTAAGGTTTTTTTCTTATAAATATGAGAGACTAATTATATGTTTTAATATTTATTTAATATTATTGCCTGAAAATATATATATATAGAGAGAGAGAAAACTCATTTGTAACATATTTTATCTATTACAATTTTACTAATTGAATATTAAAATAACTAATTACAGCATGCAAAAAATTTAAGTTTATTTCTTAAAAAAAATTATTTATAATATTTCAGATCTAATATTAGTGGGGAAAAAATGCAACTCATAAAAAAATAGACGAACCACTTCCTATTTCAATCACACTGTTCCTTTTAGTCGGAAAAAACCTCATTTCTAACATATTTTATCTATTATAATTTTACTCATTAAATATTAAAATAACTAATTACAATACATAAAAAATCAATTTATTTTCTACATAAAAAAACCAGCACAGCGCGCGTGAAGTAATCTCGTATATACTAAATAAGAATTTTACGGCAAACATGAACTAAATATAAATGGTCACTTTCTAGATTCATCTCTAAAAAAAGAAATAAAACTCACCAAACATAATGAATAATAATAAAAAATAATCTGTACGTGTTATATCGATGGACCTTAAAATAAATATGAGTGGTTAAGTACTCCATCAAAATTATCGCGATAATTTATATGCAGAAGGATAACAAGTGGTTGCTATAACAGACTGAAGTGCACGTTAGTAACAGCTCCTCCCTAGAAAACTATCCCACTCCTGTATATGTACACTACGCCCATTAGATCCCACTCCTGTATAGATCCCCAATAATTGCGAAACAACGCTTCCCCTTTGCTTATATGGAGAGGGAGAGAGAGAGGGAGAGAGAGTGAGTTCCCAAGAGAAGATGGAAGGCGCTGAGGCAACTCGGATAATGATAGGAGTGAACGAGTCAACAATAAAAGGGTATCCACACGCATCGATAAGTAGCAGAGGAGCTTTTGATTGGGCTCTTCAAAAGATCATTCGCTCCAACACCTCTGGTTTTAAGCTTCTTTTCCTCCATGTTCAAGTCCCTGACGAAGATGGTTCTCTTCATCTCCCTGTCTTTTTATTAAATAAACTTAATCGAATTTATTCTAGGGTTTTTGTAGTGAGATATGCTTTGGAATTGGGATTTTTTATTTTTATTTATATTTTTTCAAGAAAAAAAAAATCCAAATAATCTGACGGATCACCACACGTATATATATGTTCTTTAAGTCATAAATCTGAATTGAATTTGGTTCTCAAGGGGGGAAGTCGTGAACTTAAATTCAATCGTGTTGATCGCTTTTCGTTACGATATACGTTCGCTTTCTGTAGAACTGCGAAAAAAATGAAGCAAGGGTGTATCCTTGTGTTTTCAAGCATTCTGGACAACCTGCGAAACCTATCATGTTCCATGTATGCTTTTTCCTAAACTTGATGGATGTTTCTTCTTCTAACACTTTCTTTTCAACAGGTTTTGATGACATGGATAGCTTGTATGCCTCACCTGAAGATTTTAAAAACATGAAGTATAGGGACAGGACTAGGGGACTTCATCTGCTGGAGTACTTTGTCAATAGATGCCATGAGATTGGGGTAATATTCCATTTTCTTTAGATTCTCCTTCTCACATGCACGGATGACCTCACTACTATCTTCATTTCCACTTTTCACATATTTTTAACATCAATGAACAGAACTGGTTATATTCAATCCATTAGTTTTAGCCTCACCTTATTTCCCATGAATGCTTCTAGGTTGCTTGTGAAGCATGGATCAAGAAAGGTGATCCCAAGGAAGTAATCTGCCATGAAGTAAAACGAGTCCAGCCAGATCTCCTGGTTGTTGGAAGTCGCGGTCTTGGCCCTTTTCAGAGGTTTGCTTAGTCATTGCATTAATGGAATGCTTGACACTTGCCTGGCTTGTGACTTTTCAATGATGACTCTGCTTTCTACTGAGTACTAGAAATTCCACAAATCAAATGTTTCCTTAAATGCATGTGCTTTCATGTTTGTACTTGTTAATGGGTTCTCATTCCACTCTCCAGTTATCATGAAATCTCTCATGCTGATCTATCCTGCAGGGTTTTTGTGGGAACGGTGAGTGAATTTTGCCAGAAGCATGCTGAATGTCCAGTAATCTCAATTAAACGCAGAGCTGACGAAACTCCTCAGGATCCTGTTGATGACTGAATTTGTCTCAAATGTGATTTTTTTTCCCTTCAATTAAAAGATCATGAACACCCACATGTGTTTTAGCATTAGTGAGGGGGAAATGTTGTGGATTATCTTGTTTGAGCATATGTCTTGTCGATGCAGATGATAAATGGAAGTCCATGCCCTTATTGAAACTGTCGTACCTTTTGCAGTTTCATGGTCAATGTCTTGAAGCCAGTCTTGAATCTAGCCTCTTCCATTTTTGGTTTCCTCAGCAGATTTGGATGGGCAGCGTTGCTTTGAAGCGTGCCTAGCCTGGTTTCGTACTCTAGGCAATCGATTCTAATGTATCACTTGCTGCTGCTTGTGAATTAGCGTCGCTGCACAAATATCTTTTAAAATGCTTCTCTAAATAATGTCTTTGCTAGATGAAGTTAGTTCATCAACTCATTCATAAACTAAATCAATAGTGATATGAAAGTCTCACCTGTAGAAAGATGAGTGATTAAAAGTTCCCCTTAGCCATTTCCGAAAGAAGTTTCCTGCTGTTTTGGGATGCAATTTCCTATATCTGGGTGGGAAGGGAATTTTCCCATTAACCTTGGCCATTTGATGTCAAATTTGTTGCATTTCGTTCTCCCGTGTTTTTCTGTCCAGAAGCATTATTACAGCTGCCTTGTGGGTACTGATCTAAATCATAACCAAGAACAATAGTTAATTGCGTTCAAGAATCTCAACTATCTTGAGCTGCAAATAAATATCATAATAGTAGAAGGAAATTATTATCCATGCCATGCGGAATATAGTTTTATAATTGGTAGGGGGGACTGCGGGGATTTGATGGGAGTCCGGTTGAGTATTTGTTTAACCAAATAGAACTGATAAAAAGGTTATTGGTGTCATGGAGTCTAACCAAGGTAGTCAAAATCGCGAGCCGTACGATTTTGCGAGTTGGCTCCGAAAACCTGGTTGAACCGGTAGAAAAACCGAACCCGGTCAAACTCGGTCAAACTCGTAGAAAAATCGTTCAAAATCGTAGAAAAATCGTTCAAAATCGTAGAATAATAATAATAAAAGAATAATAATAATAATTAGCATAAAAAATATTTTTTAAAAAATCCTATTAATTTAAGATAATAAATAACATTAATTAATTTATATTTCACATCAACAAAATATTTATTTTTAGTTTGTTAATTTTTACCTAATGAAATTCTATGGACATAATTGTTTTGTAATGTATTTTTCAATTATTTTGAATCATGCATGAACCTTAACTAATGAAGTTTTATGGCCATAATTATGTTATATTATATTCATTAGGTACTTTATACGGGGGAGGAGGGGTTATAATAATAATAATAATAATTAATAATTATTAATAATAATAATAATAATTAGCATAAAAAATAATTTAAAAAAAATCCTATTAATTTAAGATAATAAATAACATTAATTAATTTCAAATACAACAACCATAAAAAAAATATACAATTACTTGAAAAACATAAAATAAATAGTTTAAATTTCAAATCTCAAATACTGTGGGTCTTTTAATTATATTTAAATTCATTTTTTAAATTTAAATATAATTAAAAATAATAATTTTTGTACGGACATTTTACGATCTTTCTACGATTTTACGATCCGATCTTACGATCCGATTTTTCGGAGCCCTTTCCGATCCGTGTCAAAATCTCGATTTTGACTACCTTGAGTCTAACCATTTTTTATTTTTTTATTATACAGTTGTAGTGTAACAGTTCCCACGTTATCCAAAAAAAAAAAAAAAAAGTGTTTAGTCTTTAAATGTCTTTTTAGGTCTTTTTAATATGAAGATATTAAAACATTGAAAAACTGTTAAAAAGCATTTTTATAACATTACAAAAGTACTTGCATCACAGACGTTGATAATTCGTAAACACCATTGTGTTTTATTTTATTTTAAATATAAGTTATTTGGTGTTTTTAGATTATTTTGATGAATTGATGTTAAAAATGATTTTTTTTAAGAATTTAAATCTCATAAACAGATGTAGATCAGAATCATTTCTGCCAAACAATCCTTTTATTTATGTATTCCAGTTTTCTTGAAGAATATAAACTGTTCCAGTAGAGGGAGTCCTTAAAATGATGAGATTCGCAAAGGTTTGGGAACATCTTTTTTTCTTAATAGGGTGTCCATCCAATAAATCTAGCTTCCTCTATTAACCAAGTAACAACTCCGTGAAAAGTATATCCTTTTATTTTATTGTTGATTATGACTAAAAAAAAAAGTTGCTATTTGTAGAAAAAAACAATAAATAATCAAGGAAATTTTCTTTCCGCATCAAAACTCTCTTCTTCATGTCATATTTTTTGTTTTGAAAATAAAATCTATTTTTTATTAGCAGCATGCTTTATTGAGTGAGAAATAACAACAATAAAAAAAATATTAGCAATTCTAATGACTTATCCATAAAGGGTAAAACATTTATTTTTAATTAAAAAATTAATTCCTTATTCTTTTCTTTTAATTTTAAAATCATGCTTTCATTAAGATAAATATTGTTTTTTAAGTAAAATTTTATTATGATCATGAAAATAATTTGTAGTTAATACTAAAAAAATAGAAAAAACATGGATAAATTATACTATTTTTTTTTCAAACTATATTAATAAATAATTATCCATTAAAATAATTGCTAATACTATCATAAAAACTCTTTATCTTCTTAAAAACAATGATTTAATTAGATTATCACTTAAATATTTTTTTAATAAATTGATTTAAAGAGAATTTTATTCCAAGATTGAAAACAAAGAAAAAAATCGTAAGGGATATTTTTTTTAAAAAAGGCTAGGAATTGATTTAAAGATGATTTTTTTCCAAAATAAAAAATGATTAAGGGATATTTAATAAAACAAAAGGTTGTGTTTAGACCAAGGTTGTCAAAATCGCGATTTTGACATGACACGGAAGGCGCTTCTGAAACTCGAATCGTAAAATCGTACCTGAATTTTACCGTACAAAAATCATAAAATCACAGCTAAAATCGTGTAGGTAGAAAAATCGTAAAATCATAAGTAAAATATTTCCGACTACAATACATCATAATTATGGCCATAAAACTTCATTAGTTAAGGTTCATACATGATTTAAAATAACTTAAAAATACATTACAAAATAATTATGTTCATAAAATTTCATAAGGTAAAAAATGACAAATTTACAACAAATCTTTAGCTGGCGTGTAATGTAAACTAAAACCAGCCTCATTTTCATCCCTCTTGCTATGTCCAAGACTTGCATCAATGGCATCACTATTGAAAGGATTATTAGTACTACCACTAGTGCTAACACCGATATTGCTAGTACTAGATCCAATTTCAACAATATTTAACCCCAAACTCCTTGAATTAAAAGTTTTAAAAACAGCTTCAGTGCGAGTACCCATCTCAACACCATTAAAAGTTTCTTCATCACTATCATCTTCTTTTCTATTTTTTCTGTGTTGCACTATCAATAGCATGAAGTAAATTGATGTTCGATGAACCACCATGTCCTTCTCTTTCAGTCACCCATTCATCATCAAATGGGAGATCATCTAAACCTTCATCAAAATCAATAACTTGCATTTTGCTTTGATTATCATTCATTTTCAAATTACACATCACAAAAACCAAGTCATTCATTTTTTTCTGTTGTAGAAGATTTCTTCGTTTCGTTGATAACATATAAGATTCTTATCAAATATTAAAACAATAATTTTTTTTAAAAAAAAACTTACCATCTCAAATGCACTCCAGTTACGCTTACATCCAGATGAACTACAAGTCAAGCTTAGAGCTCGAATTGCAAGATTTTGTAGCTCTGGACATTCATCCCCATAAGAAGCCCACCATTTAGTTGGAGTTTTTTTTATCCCGGCAGACTTAATACCAAATAACCCCTTTGCATCCGTGAATCTATCAAGTTGTAGATCAATTATAGTCCTCTCTTCTTTATCTGGCACCATCCAATGTAAGCAGTCATATACTCCATATTTAACGTTGGTGTACTGTTTTTAATCAGTAGTATAATGATAATGAGGATTCAAAAAATAAGCAAATGCATGCCCTTGTGAAGCTGAACTTCCCATCTTGCATCAATGATATCCCATATAGGTATATAACTACAAAACAAAATAAAAAATAAGGATATTAACATTAACATTAAATAGCATAAGATAAAAAAAGATAGTTATATTAAATAAATAATTGGCATAATAGATGATGCAAACCTCGTGATCACGTGGTTACGCAACCCACAACCAAGAATGAGATCTGATCCTGGAAAGCTGAAATAGGTCTGATAGGAGTGTGACACAATGGAAACCTTCCCCAAGGCACCAGCACTATTGGAATGAGTAGAATGACGCCACGAAGCTAGTTAATCTTTGATAAGTCGGATTCAGTTCGTTCAAGAACTAAAGAATGCAAGAATCACTCTCACACATAAACTGAAAAGTTCAGAATTAAAATTAATCAATGACTGCCAAAATTTTCATAACATGAGTTTAAATAGTCTTTTAAAAACTAACCCTAATGGACCTCTTATGTGGACTTAAAAGAGGTCCACTAAAAACTGACCCAAAATCCTAAATTGAAAAGCCCATGACTTAATCCAAGCAAGCCTTGGATCCTAGCTGAAAACAAAGTCTTAACTAAGCCCAAACAAGCCTTGGGCTGTAGCTAACTAACTTAAATAAAGCCCATAAGGTTTATTTATTTTCTTCCATCCAGCCCATCAATCCCATGTTTCCAAGTTGTAGTAGGATTCTTTTGGCTCCTTTGTTGTCCTCACTTCATGGCCCAAATAAGTTTGTATTGGACCCCTCCTACACATGGATAAGATGTACTAGGGTCTGCTCTTGATACTCCAATGGTCCTTGCAATTCTGACCTGGTTGAAACCTTCAAAACCAATGCATTCATTGCCTCTTTCAATGCCTTTGTCCTAGACCGCATCATTGGACCATTTGGGACATGTAATGGGTCCTTGCTGGTGTTTTTGGGCTGGTCCGTATTATCCCCTCTCTCCTCGAAATGATTCGACCTCGAATCAATATCTGTGTCAAACAATGTAAGATCAGCAACATTAAAGGTAGCTCTAACACTATACTCACCTGGAAGATCAATTTTGTAAGCGTTGTCATTTATTCTCTCCAAAACCTGAAATGGACCATCACCACGAGGCTGTAATTTTGATTTCCTTTGATTAGGAAATCATTCCTTCTGCATGTGCACCCAAACCCAATCACCGGGTTGGAAAACAACCAGTTTACGTCTCTTATTTGCTTTAGAAGCGTAAAGTCTGTTCTTTTTCTCTATTTGCAGTCGAACTCCTTCATGGAGTTGTCTCACCATCTTTGCCTTCTGCTCACCATCTAAACTTACCTTTTCTTCACAAGGTAAAGGAATTAAGTTCATAGGAGTTATGGGATTAAAACCAGAAGCAATTTCAAAAGGAGAAAAATCAGTGGTCGAATGCACAGTTCTATTATAAGCAAACTCAACAAAAGGCAAACATTCTTCCCAACTTTTCAAATTCTTTTGTATTCCAACACGCAAAAGTTGAGATAATGTTCTATTGACTACCTCAGTTTGCCCATATGTTTGAGGATGACATGTTGTCAAAAATTAAAGTTTGGTTCCCAACTTTCCCCATAAGGTCTTCCAAAAATAACTAAGGAACTTAACATCATGATCTGACACAATACTCTTAGGAATGTCATGCAAACGTACAATCTCCCTAAAGAACAAGTCTGTGATATGAGATGTGTCATCTGTTTTATGGCATGCAATGAAATGCGCCATTTTAGAAAACCTATCAACCACAACAAAAATAGAGTCTCTACCTTTCTTTGACCTAGGTAAACCTAAAACAAAGTCCATAGAGATATCTACCCAAGGTTCGGTAGGCATAGGTAATGGTGTATAGAGACCATGTGGTTGTACTCTAGATTTTGCCTTTCGACAAGCGATGCACTGTTCACAAATTCATTGCACATCTCTTTTCATCTTTGGCCAATAGAAATGCTCATGCAATATATCCAAGGTTTTCGCAACCCCAAAGTGACCCATTAAACCACCCCCATGTGCTTCACGAACAAGTAATTCACGCAAAGAACTAGCAGGAACACACATTCTATTCTCTTTGAACAAATAACCATCCATCAAATAAAACTTACCGAAAGCCGAATTTCCACATGCATTATAAATCTTAGCAAAGTCAGAATCATTACCATACAATTCCTTCACATATTCAAAGCCTAGCAATCTAGTATTCATGGTGTGTAAAAGAACATACCTGCGCGAAAGTGCATCGGCTACGATGTTCTCTTTGCCTTGCTTATACTTGATCACGTAAGGAAAAGTTTCAATGAATTCAACCCATTTTGCATGTCTGCCATTCAACTTACCTTGTCCTTTCAGATGTTTCAAGGACTCATGATCTGAATGGATTACGAACTCTTTTGGCCACAAGTAATGCTGCCATGTTTCAAGTGCTCTTACCAAGGCATAGAGTTCTTTGTCGTAAGTGGGATAGGTCAAGGTTGCTCCACTTAACTTCTCACTGAAATACGCAATAGGTCTCCGATCCTGCATCAAAACAGCACCTATTCCCATTCCAGACGCATCACACTCTATTTCAAATGCTTTTGTAAAGTTAGATAAAGCCAAAACAGGTGCAGAACATAATTTGTCTTTCAAAAGAACAAAAGCCAATTCTTGTTCCTCCCCCCATTTAAACCCAATTGACTTTTTAACAACTTCATTCAAGGGTGCAACTATTGTACTGAAATCTTTCACAAAACGCCTGTAAAAACTAGCTAATCCATGAAAACTCCTTACCTCACTTACCGATTTGGGTGTAGGCCACTCCCGGATGGCCTTAACTTTCTCCTCGTCCATCTCGATACCCTATGCAGTTACAACATAGCCAAGAAACATAATTTTTTCCATGCAGAAAGCACACTTTTTAAGATTAGCATACTACGCAACACACTAAGTACATTACACAAATGATCAAAATGCTCTATTAAGTTCTTGCTATAGATCAAAATGTCATCAAAATACACAACCACAAACTTACCTATGAATGCACGCAACACATGATTCATTAAACGCATAAACGTACTTGGTGCATTTGTAAGTCCAAATGACATTACTAACCATTCATATAAACCATACTTAGTCTTAAATGCAGTTTTCCACTCATCACCCTCTTTCATCCTAATCTGATGGTACCCACTTTTCAAGTCAATTTTAGAGAAAATGCAAGATCCATGTAACTCATCTTACATGTCATCAAGCCTAGGAATAGGGTGTCTATACTTTACCGTTATGTTGTTGATGGCTCGGCAATCGACACACATCCTCCATGTTCCATCCTTCTTAGGCACAAGTAGCACGGGTACAGCACAGAGGCTCATACTCTCACGAATGTACCCCTTTTCCATCAGCTCATCAACTTGCCTTTGAAGCTCTTTCGTCTCCTCAGGATTGCTTCTATATGCTGGCCGATTAGGAATTGAAGCTCCGGGTACGAAATCAATCTGATGCTCTATCCCTCGCAATGGTGGTAATCCGCTTGAAGTATCGTCGGGGAACACATCATCAAACTCCTGCAACAAAGAAATAGCAACACTAGGCACAATATGATCAAGATCATTAGTATTAAAGAAAGCCTCCTTGTACACAAGTAAAATCATTGGCTTGTTAGTGAAATATGCAGATCTGACCTCACCCTCTCTAGCATAAAAATTAGGTTGTTTCTCTAGTTTTTCCACACAATTCTCATCACTCTTCCTGACTTTCTTCTCTCCTCTTGTCTTACCTCCACTCTCGGCCAGATTTGGGTGTTTTAGAGCAGTGGCCGAATGGTCTGATTTGTTGGGAGTGTTGGCAAATATTTGTTTGTGTTTGGATGGGTGGCTGAATGGGTTGTAGAGGTTTGGGTTCTGGCGCCGAATCTGATGGTTTTCTCTCCCCATGTTCCTCACCTTGATTTTCTCTCCCCATCGCCTCATGCTCACTTTTTAGCTTTATTTGATCATCATACACCTGTTTGGATGTAAGAGGTACAAGAGTGATGGTTTTACCATCTTTTACAATGGTATACCTATTCTTAACCCCATCATGAACTGCCTTCCTATCATATTGCCATGGCCTCCCCAACAAGATGTGACTTGCTTGCATTGGTACCACATCGCACAGAACTTCATCAACATATTTCCCAATCGAAAATGGGACCACAACCTGTTTAGTCACTTTCACTTCACCACTATCATTCAGCCATTGCAATCTATATGGTTTTGCATGCTTAACAGTACTCAAATTCAGTTTACTAACAAGGGTGGTACTGCAAACATTAACACAGCTCCCACTATCAATAATTAAGCCACACACCTTGCTTTGTACGTAGCAGCGCGTATGGAAGATATTCTCTCTTTGTTGATTAGATTCATCTTCCTTGACCTGAACCTGAAGTGTGCGCCTTATAACCAAGGACTCCGCAACCGGTAATGCTAAGTCATCCCCATCACTATCCTCTAATGGTGGCATGCCTTCGCAATCAGATCTGTCACTTTCCGATTCCATATCACCATCATCTCTAATCATCATTATTCTCTTGTTTGGACATTCCGAAGCATAATGTCCGTGCCCTTGACACCTGAAACATTTAACATCACGAGTACGTTTAGGCTGAGTTTCAGATTTACCTTTGGCACCGGTAGGGACATCAACTTTAGCTGTTGATGGTCCAGTTTTAGAAGGAACAAAGGATCGTGGCTGGACAATACCCTCTCTCTTCTAATTCGTCTTCCAAGATGATGAAGAACCAGAATTAAACCCTGGCCGAACATGTCCCTTCCTAAGTTGTCTCTGCACCTTTGTGGCCATGTGAACTATGTCCTCTAACTCCACATAGTGCTGTAGCTCTACCACATTGGCAATGTTCCGATTCAATCCATTAAGAAATCTAGTCATGGTGGCTTCTCTATCCTTAATAACATTGGCCCGAATCATTGCTATCTCCATCTCTTTGTGATATTCATCTACTGTCTTATAACCTTGATTCAGACCTTGGAGCTTCAATTATAAGTCTCTATAATAGTGGTTTGGCCCAAATCGTCTCCTTATTAAGACTTTCATCTCACCCCAAGTCTGAACGGGTCGCTCCCCATTCCTCCTCCTACTGATTACAATCTGATCCCACCATATCATTGCATACTCTGTAAACTCAATCATCACCAATTTTACTTTTTTCTGTTCAGAATAGCTATGACAATCAAAAATCCAATCTACCTTTTGCTCCCACTCCAAGTAAGCCTCAAGATCATTTTTACCTTGAAAGTTCAGAATTTTCAGTTTAAAGGTGTCCCCATCCATATCTTCATAATTCCCCATGCCACAGAAATTCACATTCCTCCTAGCTCTGTTCGGTCCAGACCTGATTCCTTGGCCAACAGATGCAAAATCATAGTCATCTTCGTCCACATCTGCGTTTTCATCAACATACTCTTCAAAATCAGATCTGTTATCCCATACGGCCATACGGACCGTATTTCCTCGGCGATCAGCCCCACTATTCTGTTGCTTTATCGAATTCACCTTATCTTTCAGATCTTTGTATGTCCTAGACAACAACTCAAGTTGCTGACCCATGGCTCGTAATTGGAACGCTACGTCAGCGTTTTGTGTCGCTGATTCGTTAGTTTCAGACATCCTTTGAATCTGCAAAATTTGGTTAGTAGAAAAAAAAAATATATCCTCACAACTCTCGTGTATTACACAAAAAATCAAGGCTTTTCACTCTAGTAAGCTCACTACGCCTTTTACCTCACAACTTGCTTTCTTTTGGTTCTTTCACAACTAAAATCAACAAATCAAAGTTAGTAGCTTTCGCAGCGCACTCTAACTATGATTTTCAGACTCAAGAAGCAATAAAAATACTGAAAACAAAGCAAAACAAAACTACGATTACGATTTCACGAGTAACAATTAAAATTCGTACGAATTGTGGACGATACGAAGACACGAAATAAAACAGAAGCAAATACTAGTGAAAACAATTACTTGACTCCTAGATAACTGAAAATAGAACAAAAACAGAGAATTGGACAAAACTAAACAGTAAGGATCACGTTTTGAGACTTGAGCAGAATCTAACTTCTTACGCAATTTTTACGTAATAGAATTGAAACCCAGACCAAACAACTTCGAAATGACCTCAAAATAAATATTTAGTATTTTAATACTAAACAAAAAACAACACTCAATTTATAGGTCGTTCTCGTACTTCTAGGTACATAAACTCTTGTGTGATCAATTTGCGGCAGAAATGAACCTCAAATTGAAAACTCTAGTATATGATATCGAAATAAGCCCCAATTTAATATAGCATGCGATATCAACCCCAAGATAGAGAATGTAAAGTTTCAATTGATTCTAAAGTGTTTTTATATGGGTTCACTAAGGTAGTGTTTCTGCGGCAGATATGAATATCGAAATAACCCCTCAAGAAATCAATATTAGAATAAGCCTAAATTTGACATATAATACTATCTCAACCCCAATAGACGGAATATGAATTTTCAATTGATTCCGAAGTGGTTTGCTTATGTTTCCCTATAGTAGTGTTTTCTGCGGCAAGATTTCAATGATTCTTCAAATTTCAACTAATGCCTCTATCTCTCTTTCTTTTCTATTCTTTTCTGTTTTTTTCTTCAGATACTGAAATGATGAGACAGAAAACAATGAAATATAACCTCCTTTTTTTATTAGATGACGCTGACACGAAGAACAAGGAGATGAACACAAACACTGGAAAACTTCAAGGAACACTAAAAAAAACATGAAAAATAACAGAATGATATGACCTTGTTTCGGAGCCTAGCTCTGATACCACCTGATGCGAACCTCGTGATCACGTGGTCAGGCAACCCACAACCAAGAATGAGATCTGATCCCGGAAAGCCGAAATAGGTCTGATAGGAGTGTGACACAATGGAAACCTGTCCCAAGGCACCAGCACTATTGGAATGAGTAGAATGAAGCCACGAAGCCAGTTAATCTTCGATAAGTGGGATTCAGTTTGTTCAAGAACTAAAGAATGCAAGAATCACTCTCACACATAACTGAAAAGTTCATAATTAAAATTAATCAATGGCTGCCGAAATTTTCATAACATGAGTTTAAATAATCTTTTAAAAACTAACCCTAATGGACCTCTTATGTGGACTTAAAAGAGGTCCACTAAAAACTGACCCAAAATCCTAAATTGAAAAGCCCATGACTTAATCCAAGCAAGCCTTGGATCCTAACTAAAAACAAAGTCTTAACTAAGCCCAAACAAGCCTTGGGCTGTAGCTAACTAACTTAAATAAAGCCCATAAGGTTTATTTATTTTCTTCCATCCAGCCCATCAATCCTATGTTTCCAAGTTGTAGTAGGATTCTTTTGGCTCCTTTGTTGTCCTCACTTCATGGCCCAAATAAGTTTGTATTGGACCCCTCCTGCACATGGATAAGATGTACTAGGGTCTCCTCTTGATACTCCAATGGTCCTTGCAATTCTGACTTGGTTGAAACCTTCAAAACCATTGCATTCATTGCCTCTTTCAATGCTTTTGTCCTAGACCGCGTCATTGGACCATTTGGGACATGTAATGGGTCCTTGCTGGTGTTTTTGGGCTGGTCCGCATCAATAGATAATTTGCACCTTTTTTGCGCAAAACCAAAATTCACTTGTATCTTGTTTTTCGCTTGAATCATTGCTCTATATATAAAACCCATGTCTAGTGTCTCATCTGAATCAACTGATCGAAGAACTTTTATAAGAGGATATGTTGTCTTAATATAATCAGAGACATCATGCCAAAACTTGTTGTCCAAGACATAATTTTGAATCTGTTGGCCTTCTTCACTTTTTAAATACCTACTTAAACTCCATTGAACGAAAGTGAACATTGTCATCAATTGAATCTTACAATCATTCAAACATCCAAGAGTCAAGTATGCAGTGGAAAATCGAGTGGCAGCAGGCCTGATTAAATCTTTTTCTTTTGTGAAGTGTCTCAGCATGGAAATAAGAATAGTTTTTGAATATATGTATGTGGTGATTCTCCTTCCCTTACCAATAGTTACTTGATGCACCTCTAGTTTCTTCTCAAAATCTTCCAAAATCAAATCAATACAATGAACAGCGCATGGTGTCCAATACAAGTATTTTCTTTTTTCTATCAATAAATGCCCTACTGCTTTATAATTCGCAGTATTATCAGTAATTACCTGTACCACATTTCCCCCTCCAATCCTTTCCACAATAGCATCTAACATCTCAAATACTTTATTAGCTATTTTGGATATATTAGATGTGCCTACAGATGATAAAAAAGAAGAAGTTCCTTTAGGACTATTAACCAAAAAGTTACAAATAGAGTGTCTTTTCTTATTAGTCCATCCATAAGACATTATTGAGGAACCTGTTTTTTTCCATTCCAGCTTATAGTCATCAAGCAAATGCATTGTGTTATCTACTTCTTGCTTTAAGTACTTCTCTATCCTGGTAAGATGGAGGCTTAAATCCTGGCCCATGCTTTGCAACTAATTTAAGCGTTTTAACAAACTCAGGTTTTTTCACACAATTAAATGGAATCGCACTAGTGTAAAAAAACCTTGCAATTTCTTGACATGTTTCTTCTCTAATATCCTTCTTTAGCATCTGATTGATGGTCATTTGAGTACTTCCACTCCACTTATTGGTTTCTTTCCCTTGTTAATTGAGTTGATTTCATTATCTTCATCTACATCTTCGTCACTTTTAAAAAACTGAAAAGCCTTTCTTTTCTTCTCAGATGCTTCTTGATTTTTCACCAAAACATTCAAAATCATCTTCTTGACATCTGCTGGTACTTGCTGGCATGGCTCAACATCCTTTCGAGTGCAAGCCAAATGATGCTTAAAACGGTAAATGCCTCCGCTAATAATTTTCTGACAATACTTGCATTGAATTTTTCTTGAATTACTATCAATATTTATACCATGATGCCATCCAACATTAAGTCTATTGCCACTGGTAGTTTTTTTGGATGCCAAAAAATCAAATGAATCATGTCTAGCACTATGACATTGGCTTTGATGCAAAAACGTTTTTTTGATTAGAATGAAAATTAAAACCATAAATTTGTTTGACAACAACACAAATATTGAATTCGAGCGAAAATTTCATAGTTTTCTAGACCATAATTAAAAACAACGACCCATGAGTTCAAGCCTATCTTCATTGTTCAGAGACAACGACAACAACATAGCCTTGATCCCAAACAAGTTCATCCTTTCGCAGTATCATTCCATACAATCATAAACTAGTCCAACATACACAAAACACATAACATGTAAAATCAATACCCAGTCACAGACTCACAATAGTAATATTTTCATCTGCATTA
Source organism: Salix brachista (assembly GCA_009078335.1). Classification (NCBI taxonomy): domain Eukaryota; kingdom Viridiplantae; phylum Streptophyta; class Magnoliopsida; order Malpighiales; family Salicaceae; genus Salix; species Salix brachista. The sequence continues at coordinate 8,544,571 of CM018588.1, read as the reverse complement.
ATATTCCTATCAAAAGCTATTTTTATGGTAAACAAATAATGAATTTAGCAAAACAAGTATAAAAATCAAGTCCTGCATTCTTCAATTTTTCCATATGTCCATTTTCTAAACAACAAGTTCTAGAGTTTGAGGCAATTTTCAGTCTTGTCCGAAAAATTACAACATGTTAGGCTCTACTATTTTAGAGAACATAACATTTTCCACTTGCATTGACAATAGGAACTCAATTTCCAATTTTTTGAATTAACAATAAAGAGTCATTTTTCCTATACAATCATCTAGCTTGCTCTAAAGTTCCTAGCGATCCCTCATAGCTCTCTTTCCATGCAACTCAATCAAAGCCACAACCTTTTTCGATGCCAGTGTCCAGTCCAGACCCAGTCAATATATTAAGCATAAACCTAAGCCAATGTCTAGTCTAGACCAAGTCAAAGGATTAAGCATAAATCTAAGCCAATGTCCAGTCAATGGTCTTACATGCTGAAAAAGGGAAATAATCTAAGCACTAACCTTGAACGACGACGACGACAATAAAGATAGAAGATCACCTCTTATGAATTGAAGTCCGACAACTCTTACAGAAGAAGACGATTCGAGAGATGAGAGGAGAGGACAATTTAGGGAAGATAAGGATGAGAACAGCTGAGGAGGAGATCAGCTGAACTATACCGTCGGTGAACTAAGAAGAGAAGAAGATTTGGGGATGAGAACTGAGAAGAAAATAGAAGATTTGGGGAAAATGAAAATGAAAGATTGAAACTTGAAAGTAATTAAAATCACTTAAACTCCGAACCACTTAGGACGTAAAATCAGACCGATCCGATCTGATTTTATGATCCTGTACGATTTTAGTATTTTTTGACCCGAACCAATTTTTCTACCTGAGTTAACAAGGTTTGAGGAGTTGACTCACAAAATTGAACGATTTTGCGAGTCAACTCGTGATTTTAACAACCATGGTCTATACTTAAAGAAAAAACTCAAAGTTGCATGGGCTTTGAAAGCCAATCCCACACACTTGGTTTTTTTATTTAAAAAAAAAACCAAGCAAACTACACATCATCCATCTTATTTCTTAATAAAATAGTTGACACGTTGATTGCATAAGAAAATAATGTGTCATCTTCTTGTCTGTCCTATTTTTATAATAAACCAATTGATATGTCGCTTACTTGGACAATCAAAACATCTTCTAGTTCAAATTATGAAAGTCAAGTTTCGAGCCTTTTTGATATCAAAAACCTAATTTTTAACAATTGTTTTTACTTGAAAACACATTAATAACAATTTAGAAACCTTTATAAATTTATTTTTAACCCTAAAACACCTAATCACTTTTATGGGTCTTGATCTACATTTCATGGTATGTTCAAAGGAAAAAAATCATCTCCATTAAACTCTCCTCACAAAGACAAACCCATTGCATGAAGATGGATTTTTTGGTAGCTATAATGTGATCAATCATATATTTTCTCTCTCCTCTCTTTTTGTTTTTATAACTCTCTCTCACTACACCCTTAACACATAGGAATCAAATGGTAATTTAATATATTTTGTAGTCAATTGGTTAGTTACATGTAACATTATTATATTAATGTAAATATATATTTATTATTAATAAAATAATAATTTATCTTTAATATTCCTATACTATTAGATTAATGAATCTAGAGTAAATATAAATTTCATACGACAAAAATATTTTGTAATGAAAATTATAAAGTTGTTGTAATTATAATATTTTTATTGCATGAAAACATTGTTCCGTAAACTTTCTTAATCAATACTCTTTTAAATATTGAATTTTCATTAGATGTAAAGACTGGTACATATTATATTATATTTTTTTATGAAAGAAATCAAAAGTTTTCATAAGCTGAGGTATAAGAGATACCTAGAACTGATATGTATGTATTTGTCATCATACATGCACATTGAATGACCCACATGAAAATTGTTTTTTGAGAGATCACTTATATCTATGGAAAGACTTCGTGATGGTTGTATAAGTGATTTTTAGATTTGAGATCACTAAGTTATTTCATATAGATAATGTTATTCTTTGAACATGAAATGACAAACATTGGGTATAACATGAGTTATATGAAAGTACTTTAGTGATCAAGAGAGAGTTCATCACCCTTGGTAAATTAAATAATGTGTTCTATATGCTCTTAAATAGTATTGACCGAGAAATTCTTGACCAAGGTGGAATTAAATTTGAAAGGAATTTAAACTCTTATTATAACAATCAATGACTATTATGTACTTCATGTTTAATGTTAAATTGAAACATTATTGTTGAAGGGATATTAATTACACTAAAAAACCAGTCACTAGAAGGTAAATTCAAAATCAAAAGAGATCAAATCTTTAGGTAATAAATCCCCAAACAATGTTAGATTTTTCTAATAGGATCCTAAGAACTCCTAAATAATTTTGTTTTACTATTTTCATTACGTGTATGATATTTGGGAAACCCAATAGTGGTAGCAAAACTTTGTTAGACAATTAAGGTGGTTAATTACATGCTTTAGTTGTTATTGGTGTTAATTAGAAATTAATTTTATATGCAAAATAAATAGTATCTGAAAAGTAATTTCTCTCTCCTGATTTTCCTTCTTCTTTTTTTGGCTACTATTTAGGCAAGATTTGGCTAGTTTATTTGAATCTAGCCAAAATCCACCATTTAGAAAACATTTTCTTATGGATGCAAATTAGCTAGCAGCAATGTCGGTACTAATGGCACATTTGGCCTTGTCGTGCTCATCATTAACGAGTAACAGCTTCTCACCATGGATGTTGCCTTGTGCTGCACTAGAAGTAGTGAAATTCATGTTGTTGTTGTTGGAGACTGTAACTAAGTGGTCATTTGGTATTGAGGTTCTATTTGTATTTGGTAAATGGTGCACCATAGTTTTTTAAACTGTGGGACCCACCAAAAAACGAGATCGAGCCGTAGTTTTGGAGAAGCAGTTTGAGGCTGCTTCTCACGACACAAACCACAGTCTCTCTCCCACTGACACAAAACCATCCCGGGGTAAAGACCAAGCTACGTCCTCACAGACACTGGCAGCAGCAGAAGTACAGCGCAAGAGAATCACCAGCACTGCTTCTCTCTCCTATAATCAATCAACGTTCTCTGTCTCTCCATAGTCACCGACAACTCCCTCTCCTCCAGCAACAATTCCCGAAGAGAACCACCATGAGGATGCTTCCCCTCCACGTCATAAGCTCCGTCGTGACCTCCAACAACAACAGCAAGCCTCGACGTCAGTAGTAGTAGTGGTAGCAACAACAACAACAGCCTTCTAACGCTTCTCCCAGCCACCATAGGCCACCATTTTTTATGCTGCCACCACAGAAAGAACCACCTCGGCCTCCTCTACCCATAGGCATCGATAGTTGAGCCTCTCATCACCGTCGGCCGACCACTACTATTCACGTGAACAACCCGCTGCATTGTTCACGTTTTAAGAAGACGTGAGCAGTGCAGTGCACCGTTTCAATGTTGTCAACTCTAGGGTTGGACCTGCTCTCATCCCAGCCCAAGTGCAACAGAGTTGGGCCTTTTGGCCCAAGTTGGTTGGGGTGACCCATTTAGTTGGATCAGGCCCAGTTTGATTTTTTTTTCAAAAAAATAAAAAAAATATGTAGATAAAGATCAGTCCTGATGAAAGGAAAAGACACGTGACTTCGTTTCACTCCACAATCCTGTTGTTTTTTGATTGATTATGAATCATAAACTTGCAACTGGATTTGGCCCTGAAATTATATTTGTACAACTGGTTCACAAATGTTACTGATTATATTGTTACCAAATGTTGTTCCTCGATCAAATAGCAAGGGATCGCAGAGGCATTCACGTATCGATTTAGTTCGTGACGAAATTACAAGTAGTTTAATGGGAGAAAAAAACAAATATTTAATTTACTTGAATTATTAATTACATTTTATTGTTATGATTATTAATCTAAAATATTTAAAAAACAATATATATATATATATATATATATATATATATATATGTGTGTGTGTGTGTGTGTGTGTGTGTGTGTGTGTCCTTTAAAGTAATTTTAAAAGTTGATAACAATATGAAAAACATGGTAACCAAACACACGAAGCTGCTTTTCATTAAACCTCAAACTCAACCATAGTTTTAACCAAACACTTCAATTTTAGTTATGAACCGCAGCTAAAAGTGTTTTTCATGAAAAAAAATTTAAACCTCAACCACAACTACAACGACAATGTCAAACACACCCTAAATGCAACACCAACACCTCTATCATTATTAATGGTTTCTCCAATGTGTGTAGCCCATACTAGTAGCAACAAGAAGAAAAAGAGAAGGCAAAATTTACAATTATACCCTTGCTACTATTTTAGGGTTTTGAGGGATAAAATTATGATTCTACCCCTAAAACATATATCTAAGTACTTTTACGTGTTTTGGGATTGAGATTAATTTTCTTAGCCCTCTCTATATAATAATAATAATTTTATACTAAAATGTGATTGATAAAATATGGGGTAGGGGAAACATATAAGATTTGGTTAGACAAAGAGTTGTCACCTCACTATTCCAAGAGTCACACGAAAATGTGATTGATAAAATATGTTATCTACCTAATATAACTTATTTTCATTTGTTGAGTTACTTAAAGTCGAGTAAATTAAATGGGATCCTAACGCACTAATAAAAAATATAAGCTAGATTTTTGAAATTAATAGGGAGGGCTATTAATTTGCAAGAATATAGTGGGAGACCAAATTAGGACCAATGACCTTCTCTAAATTTAGATTTAAATATGTATGCATGAAAGTAATATTTTCTTTCTTTATATTAATAGCTTGGTAAATAAAATGAGTAGTAATATGTCCCTATGAAGTATACTTGATGCTAATAAATTGATTGAACTAAATTTCTTAGGTTAACACTAAATGTGAGAATTATTCGCATGTAAAAACTAGGTTTTATGTTCTTGAAAATCCAATACCAAAATGATAAGGATGCAAAAATAGAATCTAGGAATGAACATAAATGTCATATTAATGATGATGAAAAAACCGTATGTGTGGTGTTAGCTAGTATGTCACCTGAAATTCAAAGGCAACATGAGAATATAAATGTCTATAATGTCTATACTATGATTATATATCTTAAATAATTTTTGGGTGAGACTAGTAGGACTAGGAGATATGAAACCTCTAAAGAATTGTTCCGATGCAAGAGGACAAGGGTTTTTAGTGATCATCTATGTTTTAAAAATGATTGAATAGATTAAAAAAATGAACGAATTGTGTTTTGTCATAGACCACAAGTTAAATTTTGAATTGGTCTTGCATTCATTATCCCAAAACTTTTCATAATTAATTATAAATTATCACATGAACAAGTTGATACTACATTGCTAGAGTTGCTTAATATATTTAAAACTATTGAAAGGGCCTTTAAGAAGGAAAAAAAGCCTAGTTCTTCTAGTTTAGTTCTATAAAATGTCTAAGAAGAAGAATAAGGGTGATGCCTCTAAAGTAAACAAACCTACTAGGAGCATTAAGAAAGGTAAGAGAAACTGTCATCATTATGGCAAAGAAATACATTAGAGAAGGAATCGCAAGGAATACCTTGCAAAAATGAAAGAAAAAAAAGCTTAATAAAGCTTTTACTTGATGTATGTTTATAATTGAAAACTATCCTATTAATTTGCATTGTAGTTCTTGGGTATTGGATATGAAATGCGGTTTTTACATTTGCAATTGCATGTAAAAACTTTTAAAAATAGAAGATTATTTAAAGGCAAAATAGACCTATTAATGAAGCAAGGGTGACTGCATTATATGTCAAAACTAGTTATTCTTATTCTTTCTAATGGGATGATACTAGAACTTTATAATTATTATTTTGTTCTAGTATTTTAAGACATTGTTTCTATTTTATTGAGTATTAAAAAGATTTAAACATATTATTAAGGATAAATGTTGCAAATTTATAATGATGATGTTTTTATGGACATGATAATTATACAAATGGTTTGTATATACCTAATTTTAAATGCCCAGGTTCAATATAAATTGTAATAAAATTGAACTACATATTGAAATAAGTATTTAAATTTTTTGATTGGATGGAGGTTGTTAATATTTGACCAAATATTTCAAGGATTATCTAAAACATAATTAGAATCTTTACACCTCTTAGAACATTACAACATGATAAAATATATTTTCAAGGCTAAAAAATAGGATGTTTAGCCTAAACCTTAAGAAACTAAAAATATTTATAAACTTGGTTGGACATGTTGCTCATAGTTGATAAGTTTGTCAATTACTTGGAAGTAATATATGATATTTATACCAAGAAATGACTTAAAGCTATGAACTTCATGTACTAACCAAGTTTGAAACCTGGTCGATCCATCTAAAAGGATAAAACCTAATGGATCTAAGTTAGTATTTAAGATAAATACTAACATGAAAATAATGTATAAATATACATTGAAGGTGTAGAAATATTCAATTTTAATGCTATAATCAATAGATTCAATTTCATAAAAAAATAGTTGCTTTTAATGTATTAAAAACTGATAAATGTTTTAGTTAAATAATGATGTGCACTTGTGAATTTTGTTATTATTTTGTTTATGATAGGATAATCGCTTACTATAAAGTAAGGTTGATAAATTGGATGAATTTTATTTGTGTGGTTATTAGACCTTGTGCTTGCTGGATTAACTTGGAATTGGTGATTTGCATTCTATACCAGGTTAGGTGTCAAAAAACAGTCAGCTCCAAGTTAATTTAGTATACAATAAGTTTGATAAATTAATTTGTAATCTAAATAACATTAAATTTTTTAAAAAGAAACTATATCAAAAATAGATGACGTTATTAAAAGATCAATCCCTTGATGGAGCTAGTTCCAATTACTATTAGTATTTGATTGAGTGTGATTAAAATTATTTTTGAAAATTATTTTTATTTAAAAATATATTAGAATAATATTTTTTTATTAGAATGATCTTCATATTAGAATAATTTTCAAATATTAAAAAATTAATTTAAAATAATAAATAATGTTTTTTAAAAATTAAAAAAAAAAACAGTGAGAAACCAGATTGTATATTTGATGCTTCAAAAGCAAGGGAAAGAGAGAGGCGAAAGTCGTTTGCAATGACCATAGATCACAAGTCAGTCAACATAAAGAGGCACCAGCACCAAATTAACAAACAACAGGGATTCCATTTTCTCCGAATTAACCAAAACCGGTTGGTATCTCTCTATCTCCCTCCATTTTTCACCCCTTCTTCCTTTGTTTTAATCTGTTAATTAGCTAGTAATGATTAGAGTTTCAATCAGAATCCTTAAAAACTCAAAAACCTTTGCATCTAATGAACAAAACCACACACTTACAAATAATTTAGTACCTTCTTCTTCTTCTTCTTCTTCTTCTTCTCTTCAAACAATACAAAACCCCAACTCCATCTCACTCTCAAACCCACTTTACAATTTCCTCCCTGAAAATCAAAACCCCAACAATATTGTAAATCTCATTTACTCCTCTCTCAAACAAGACATGACCCATTTAACCCTTCTACAAAATGATGACATAAAGGGGCTTATTCATCATCTGGGTGCCAATGAAATCTCTAGGGTTTTATTGAGATGTCAATCAGATTCTGTTTCAGCTCTCACTTTCTTTAACTGGGTCAAAAATGATCTGGGTCTCAAACCCTCTACTCGTAATTATTGTCTTATTCTTCATGTTTTAGCTTGGTCTAAAGAATATGAGCAAGCTATGAAATTCTTAATTGAATTGATTCTGTTGGGTAAAGATCCTGATGAAGATGTGTTTCAATGTTTGTTTTTGTGCTGTCAAGACTGTAACTGGGACCCTATTATTTTTGATTTGTTACTTAAAGCTTATGTGAAAGTGGATATGATTAAAGAAGGTTTTAGGACTTTTATGCAGATTTTAGAGGTTGGTTATGTTCCTAGTGTGATTGCTTGCAATTATCTTCTGAATGGGTTGTTAAAGTCGAATCATATCCATCTTTGCTGGCATGTTTATGGAGAGATGGGAAGAGTTGGTGTTATCCCGAATTCATACACATTTAATATTCTGACCCATGTATTTTGCAAGGACGGAGATATCGATAAGATGAATGATTTCTTGGAGAAGATGGAGGAAGAAGGCTTTGAGCCAGATATAGTGACATATAATACGCTGATTAATAGCTACTGTGGACGAGGAAGATTGAGTGATGCGTTTTATCTGTACAGGATAATGTATAGAAGGTGTGTCTTGCCGGATTTGGTTTCATATACTGCATTAATGAATGGTCTTTGTAAAGAAGGAAGGGTGAGAGAGGCTCACCAACTCTTTCATACAATGGTTCACAGAGGGTTGAATCCAGATGTTGTTTCATACAATACTCTTATTTCTGGTTATTGCCAGGAAGGAAAGATGCTAGAGTCTAAGTCATTGCTGTATGAGATGATAGGAAATGGGATTTTCCCAGATAGTTTTACTTGTCGGGTTCTTATTCAAGGATACAGGAATGAGGGTTGGTTGATTTCCGCTTTGAATTTGGTTGTGGAGCTTGAGAAATTTGGTGTTTCAATCTCACCAGATATTTATAATTATCTAATAGCCTCTTTATGTGAAGAGGATAGACCGTTTGCAGCAAAGACTCTTCTGAAAAGAATGTCTCAGCGTGGTTATATACCTCGTGTGGAAATCTATAATAAACTCATCGAGTCTCTCTGCAATAGTGACTGTGTAGCAGATGCATTAACTCTAAAAGCTGAGATTGTTGCTGGGAAGACAAACCCAAATCTTCTTACCTATAAAGCCCTCATCAGCTGCTTGTGTAGAATGGGCAGAAGTATGGAGGCTGAAAAGTTGATGGAAGAAATGCTTCATTTTGGTTTGCAACCTGATCAAGAAACATGCAGAGCCATGATACATGGGTACTGCAGAGAAAAGGATGCTGGCAGAGCAGAATCGTTATTGGTATTGTTTGCCAAGGAATTTCATATTTTTGATAGTGAGAGTTATAGTACAGTTGTCAGAATTGTTTGCGAAGATGGTGATGTGGCCAGGTTCATGGAGCTGCAAGAACAGATGCTGAAAGTTGGATTTGCACCAAATAGCCTAACTTGCAAATACATGATTGATGGCTTAAGGAAAAATGTGGGACTGGTAAGGTACTAAATTCACCAAATAGCCTATCACAGTGGTGGCTGTTGGGTTTTGCATAGACGATGGAAAATGTGGAATGTAAGGTACTATTTATAGAATATTTAAAGCCAACAATAAAGTCTTTGAATTCTTAAAAAGAAATAAATGTGTTGAATTCCCAAAAAGAATTAGTGTCATAAAATTAACTGTCTACAAAGTGTTATTCATTTAAATAATGTATATTTTTATATTTTTATTAAAAAATAACTATAAATTAAATTAAGTGGAGTTTTATTATAGAACACTATTAATTTAAGTAGTACTTTTTTTATTTTCTTTTCAATCAATGGTTGTGTTTTAATACTTTATAGCATAGATTGCAAGTTAATTTGATTGATTTAAGTTTTTTTTCATCTTTTAATATTCATTAATTGATAATTAAATTTTATAATGTGTTTTATTTATTTTCTATTATGTTATCTTGGTTTCAAGACTTCGGAATAGTGCTCAACGAGTTAGCTCAAGTTAACTAGTTGTTTTTTGTGTAATTTTTTTAAAATAATTTAATTTTTCAACCCTATGTTGGTTAGGAATTAAACTTTATGACCTGTGTTGATTTGCTTTCGATGTGGGATAATTATACAAAAAACTAAAAGACCTCAGTGATTCACTATAGTCGTAGATATAAATTGGATTATGATAGTGTAATTACTATTTTATCTCTCAGTACGCCTCAAACTTAGCCTTGGAATCAGGAGTATTTAAGATTTTTTTCAAGGGATAGATTGACATTTTCATAATGTTTGGGGGTATTTTAGTCTTTTTTGTTTATTTTTGCATATTAACACTACTATTTTATCCCTGCCAACAAACAGAAAACAATTGTTTACCCGGGGGTATTTTTGATTTTTTACATTTCTGTGCACAAAATATAACCATATTACTCTCATATAGACAAAAAACAAGAATTGCCTGTGGGGGTGTTCTAGACATTTTATTTTAAAAAAATATATATAAACATGGATATACCTTCAAAAAAGACAAAATTAAAGAGTTGGTTATAGGGGTGTTTAGGTAAAAAAAAATTTGCGAGCACTGTTGGCGTGTCGAAAGTTTTCTTCGTCATGCTCTCTTCCGGCGGCGCGTGCAACGTCCTTTGATGGTGAAAAATATCTATCTAGTGTCTCAGAAGTTGCACTGCCATGTTTTCTGCCTCATGGCGGTGTGTGTTGTCCCAAGATGGCTGGATAAGTGACGGTGGTTAATTGAATTTTTTTGTGCTTTTTTCTCTCTTCTGAAGGTCAAGTTACACATTAGTCCCCTATGTTTATGGTGACTTTATTTCCGTCCTTTATCTTTTGATTGTTTTGTATGGTCTTCATTTCTTTAATATAAGTTTCAATTTGTTTCAATTTCATCATTCAATTGAAATTGATTATATATTTTGTTTGCATTTTAGTCTTTATTTTTTTAATTTTAGTTTTTTTTAAATACCTTAATCTTTTTGGTTTAACAATTTGGATTATTTTTAATTTTGTCATTCAATTGACATTAATTATATATTGCATTTTCATTTCGGTCCTTGTTTTTTTAATTTGGGGTTTGGTTTTAAATTCCTTAATATTTTTGGTATAAAAAAATGAGTTTTTTTTTTTAATATGGCCTTTCAATTGAAATTAATCATATGTTTTATTTTCATTTCGGCCCTTATATTTTTAATTGATTTATAATTTTATATATATTTATGCACTGATTCTTATTTTTGTCATGTTTATATATATATGCTCTTAGTTTTAGTTTTAGTTTTTAGTTTTTTATTATTTTATTTTTTGTTGGGGTTATATTTTTTTTTTATTTAGTTCTTAAATTTCAATTTATTTTGGTGATCATTTTAAAATTATTTGTTTTTTTTTTTATTTTATTCTTCAAGTTAAATGATTTTTTTTAAGGCTAATGATATGTTTTTTTGTTTTGTCATTTATTTTATTTTTTGTTTATTCTTTTATTATAATCTTTAGTTTTTTATTTTTTGAGGTAATTTTGTTTTTTCCATTATTTATGCAATAATAATAATAATAATAATTTTAGATGTGTTTTTCAAATGATTTTTTAAGGCTAATAATATTTATTTATTTTTTGTCATTTTTTTTTTGCTTACTCTTGTTATAATTTTTAGTGTATTCATTCTTCGAGGTAATTTTGTCTTTTACATTATATATGCAATAATAATAATAATTTTAGATGTTTTTTTTTACTTGTTTTTTTGTTAAAGTTTTTGTGTTTTTTTTATTCCTCAAGGTAAGTTAATAATATTTATTGTTTTAACAATACTACTAATAATAATTTAAGGTGTTATTATCATGATTATAATAGTGACATTATAAATCATAATGATAATAGCAATTATAATTTATTATAATAGTTATAGTGCTTATGATGTAACTAATTATGACTTTGATGATAATAATAACAATAACTCATAAAGTAATATAAAACTAACAATAATGACAATAACAGTTATAAAAATGATAATAATACTAATTATAATTTAAATAATATTAATAAAAATAATTATGTTGATTATCGTGATGATTATTGTTGTAATAATGATAGCGATTATAGCAATATTGCTATTAATAATCAGAATATTAATTATTTACAATAATAATTATAATAGCAATTATAATAATTGTGATAATTTAAGAATCATGATAATAAAAATATGATAATAATCAAAATAATTCATTAGTCGATATTGTTTTTGTTTAAAATTAACTTTCGTGGTTTTATATATATGATATTTAAGATTTAATATTTTATAAGCAAAAAATATACAAAGCTACACAGACAAAACGAGTGGGAAAATTAGGCCAAATTATTTAAAATGTAAAAACATATGAGCCATTTGCTCTGCGCTTTGCCATTGCCACAACCACATTTGTTAAATGTTAATGATGCTAGATTTTTTTGTGATGCTATGCATCTCAGCAAAATAATCAACCTATAATTTTTTTGATTATTTAGTTTTCTTATTATTCATTTTATTATAAATAAAGCTTTTAAATAGTGATAACGATTATTTTAAGATTTTTCTTATTTAAACTACGTGAGACTAATTATATATTTTAATATTTGTTTAATATTAACGCCTTAGAATATATATAAAAAACGTATGAATTGTTTTTGAAAAAATCACAAATTAATTTAATTTTAGTGTTATGAAATATTTTTAATATAATAATATGAATAATAAATCTTAAAAAATAAAAACAAATTATTTAATTATCATAAGATATAATGATGGTTGAGCGGTTTATCTTCTTCAATTCCACCACTTATAAAAATTATTTGCTAAGCCTGCAACTATAGTTGTAAAATCCGTTCCGGGTACCGTTCCGGTTTTTTGTTTGGAACGGAACGTTCCGGTTTCGGTGCATTCCGGCGTTCCGTTCCGGTTTTGTACTGTTCATATTTATTTAATTATATATATGAAAAAAATAAAATATTAATTTAACAAGTATAATTTAAATTCAAGATAAATGAACTTTAAATTATACAATACAAACATAATCTCAAAATTAGAAACATCTTTAAAATTCCAAAATATTATGAAAGTAAAATGTTCTGACATAATTCATCAACATACAATCCATTACAAATACAAGTAAACATTCTTCTTCTGGCGAGAAGTTTTTACTTCTTTGTGATTTTTTAGTTGTATGAACATTAGGATCACTTTGTTGAGAAACAATCCGTCGAGTCTCACTTATAAAGTCAGTGAATGAATTTGAAAAATTTGAGTCCATCTGCATAAAAAATATATTGTGTTAATTACGCTAATTGATCAAAAAAATTGTAATTTTTAAATTTCGCATATTTTTTTTCACTAAATATTATTATTACTTACCTTCTTTTTTTCCTAATTATTATTATTAAATACCTCTACAACAATTCAATACACAAAATTTATACAGTTTTTATATCTAACAATAAATTTAAAACATGTAATTAAACTAATTGATAAAACAATTCAACATATTTCAATTTCACGTAATTATTTTTTTCACTAAATATTATTAATATTCGAAATTTCTCAATATTACTAATTATTATTTTTACTAAAACTAATTATTAATTATTAATTTTTTTCCTATACATTATTTAATACCCACCCGAAACCCTACTTCCACATAACCCTAATTCCGTCCGTCCCTCTCTTCACTTTTTTTCAATCTCCAGCTCTCGCCCCCGTCCCTCTCTTCACTTCGAGTTCGATCTCGCCTCCGTGACTCACCTCTCAGCAACCTCTCGCCGTCGTCCCTCTCCCATGGCCATCTTGCCTCCGTCACTTTCTTCAATCGTTAGTCTCATCTTCTCTCTCACACCCACAAAAGCACATAAAACTTTCTCTTTCATAAAACTGTGTTTTTTCTCTCTCGCAAAAAACCATAAATTTCACTTCAATTCTTCTCTCTTGACCCCCACAAAACGCCCACAGCCTTTCTCTGCAATGCATGATCTTCATTTCGAGTTTTGAAACTCGAATTTTGACTCATTGAGCTGAGAGAAAGAATTGTTTATAGATATAGTTCATCACTTCTTATAATGTTGGAGGCAATGGAGAGTTCAGTGAATGGAGGAGTTGTGGGAGGGTTTTCTCACCTACAGAGCTATGGTGACAGTAGTGAAGAAGAGCTTTCAGTGCTGCCACGTCATACTAAAGTGGTGGTTACTGGGAATAACCGTACTAAGTCGGTGCTTGTGGGCCTTCAATATCGTTCCCTCTCTGCTCCCTCTCCCCTTCTCCCCTCCTCCTCTTATTTTTGCCTTCGTCACTCTGCTCTTTCTCCTCTTAGTTTTGGATGGACCCGGAACGGAACGCCCGGTTCGGAACCGGGGCGTTCCGGCCGGAATTGGGCCGGATTTTCCGGATCTGACCGGAATTCAAACCGGGACAAAAACGTCGTCGTTTTGTCCCGGATTTTGAAGTGGAACGGGCCGTTCCGGCCGGAACGGAACGGGATTCATAACTCTGCCTGCAACATAGTGTGGATAATCTAACTAGTTGTAAGCTAAAAGAGAAGGGAGTTTCACTGAACCCCTCTTCACAAAGCACTATTCATTTGAATAGTGTATTGCTTATTTTGTTCTTCTTTGATTTTTTTAATCAATACTCTTTTTTTTTTAAATCATCATTTTATTATTTATTATTGAGTTAAAACACTCTCATGACAATCACAAAGAGACTCATTAACTATAAACTAAAAAAAGAGGGGGTTTTACTATATCTCTCCTTCCAATTTGAATAGTGTTTTGATTTTTTTTTCATTTTTTTAAATAACTATAAACTAAATTAGAACAATTAAATTAGAACAATTAAATTAGAATAGGGTTTTATTGTACCTCTTCTCACATTGTACCTCTTCTCACATAGAACTATTCATTTGAATAGTGTTTTTCTTTTTTTGTTGATATTTTTCCAATCAATGATTTTTTTTTTAAATCCATCCTTTAGTTATTACACATTCATGATATGAATAACAAGTCCAGCTAACTTAGTTTTTTAATTAAGTTTTTTTTTAATTTATATCTTTTAATATTAATTTTATTGAGAATTAAATATAATGATTTATTTAATTTATTTTCTATCATGTTATTTTAAGTTCATGACTCAAGAATAGAGTTTAATGAGTTAACTTATATTGTTTTTTGTGTAATTTTGTTTATTGATTTTTTTTTAATTTTATCATTTAATAATAGGTTGATTAAGAACTGGATTTTATAATTTATTTTTTATTTTCTTTCTACATGGATTAACTATAAACTAAAAGAAAAAGTTTTACTATACCTCTTATCACATAGCAATACTCTTTTGAATATTGTTTTGGTTTTTTTTTTTATTCTGTTTTCTCAACCAATGTTCTTTTAAATAATCATTTAATTAATTTTAATTGATTTATCGTACTCTTATAACATGACTTGTGAATTTGAATGATTAACTAGTTTTTTTTTGTACTTTTACAATAAAATCAAGTTTAAACATGAAACAAAATAGGTATTTATAAGGTTACTTGCCCATGTGCTACGCTGATCTTTTTTTATATAGGAAACTGATTGATTTTTTCATTGTAGATAACTTGGGCAAATTTGTCTATCCATTTTATTTATGTGTTGCCCCATTTATTTTACATAATATTAGATATGAAATATTATACATAAAAATATAAAAATATTGTACAAGTAATTTTGAAACCAAAACAACCTAAAATCAAAGAATTTAATTTTTCTAAGAAATACGACCTAAAAAAAAGGTGCAAAGAATTAGAATTAAAAAACAAAATTAAGAGTGTATATATATAAACATGAATAAAAATAGAGACTATTTAGAAATATATGTAAAAAATAAAGAAATTAAAAAAAGAATTAAAAGTATATGGGATGGAATGAAAATAAAATATGTAAATAATTTAAACAAAAAGATTAAATTAAAAAAATGAAAAGTGTTGTAAGGTAAAAATAAATAATTCTTTTATTTCTTGATTTAGTTTCGATTCCTTTATTTTTAAGTAATTTTGGTATAATTCTAAATAATTTGTTTGTATTTGTGTATCTATACTCTTAGTTGTGACTTTTAATTTTTATTAGAATTTATCTTTGTATTAATGAAACTTTGGTTAAAAAACAGAGCAACTTCACCTTTGGTGGTGTGAAATGAAAGTAAAACCCTCTCTTATGCATGTATAGTTAATCTTTAGTTGTTAGTTATTTGTTATATTTTTTAAAGCGTTAATATTAAACAAATATCAAAATATATAAGTATTTTTAACAAAAAATACCTTTAAAATAATGAAAAATTATTTTAAATGCATTATTTATAATAAAATGAATATATTAGAAAAAATAATAATTGAAAGTCTTGTAGATTGATTGTTTCGCTCTAATGTATAACATTATTAAAAAATATAGAACCATTAACATTTTTTGATATGTTATAAAATTTGGTTTTGTCTGCGACGAAGTGCAGATAAGTAACTCATATATTTTTTATTTGTAGATAATTTGACAAAAAAAAATTCACTTGTTTTGTTTATGTGCAGTTTTGTATATTTTTATTCATGTAATATTAAATCTGAAATGTCATACATAAAAAAGTTATAGAAGTCATTTTTTTCACAAAAACAACATCAATTAATAAATTATCTTGATTATTATTCTTATTGTTATTATCATGATTGTTAAATTGTAACAATTATTATAGCTGTTATTGTAAATAATTATTATTCTAATCATTACTGACAATATTATGGTTGCCATTATCATTATTGCTATAAAAAGAAACTCATTTTTTTTTCCAAGATTTATTCTTCATAATAAGATTAAAGTATTCATTTGAGAAATGTTTGAAGTATTCCAGAATACTAAGATTAAATTACTTTGAGAAATGTTTTTAAAAAACTTCGTTCATTTTATATATATATATATATATATATATATATATATATATATATATTTTAAGGTGTTAATATTAAAAAATATTAAAATATATAATTATTTTTAAGTGAAAAATCCTTAAAAATAATTGTCATCATTATTTTAAACGTATTTTGCATAATAAAATGAACATATAAAAATCTAATATAGAATAATTATTATTGTAAATAATTTTGCTATAGTAAGAACCAAAAGTTTTGTAGGCTGATTATTTTGTTAAGATATATAGCATTATAAAAACAATCTAAGACCATTAACATTTTTTTGCATGTTAAAAAAATTGTTTATGGCTACGGTGAAGTGGTGGGCAATTGGCTCGTATATTTTTTCATTGTAGATAAGTTGCCCAAATTTTTCCAACTGTTTCGTCTACTTGTCACTTCGTATATTTTTTGTTTATGTGTTATTAGATATGAAATATCATATATAAAAAAACCGCAGAAGTCAATCTCTAAGAAAAAAAAAGCATCAACTGATGAATTCGATTATTATCGTCATTGTTATTATCATGATTGTTAAATTATCATAATTATTGTAGCTGTCATTATAAATAATTCATATTCTAATTATTATTGTTCATACTATTGATGACACCATAATTATTCTTAGAAAAAAAATTACATTATATTTTATTTTATAAGATTTATTCTTCATATTATTATTATATTAAAAGTATTTCAGAATACTGATTTTTTTTTTCAAACAAAACCTAGGTCATATATATATATATATATATATTAAGGCGCTAATATCAAATAAATATCAAAATATATAATTAGTCTAACATATTTATAAGAATTTTTTTTTATAAATAATCATTATCATTATTTTGAATACCTTATCTGTAGGGTTTTGAAACTTTAAATAGGAAAAGAAGTTTAGGGTTTTGAAACTTTGAGTAGAAAAGGCATTAATACCATTAATGACTTAAGATTAGGTATAAATGAATTAAGGATATAGTAGTAACTTGTAAAATATAAATAGAAAAAAAGAAGAGAAGAGAAGCAAATCTGAAAAAAAATTGAGAGTGAGCCGAAAGAGAGGAGAAAGGAGAAGAAAAAAAAAGAGAAAAGAGGAAAGGAGAAGGAAGGAGGAGAAATAAATATTAAGGTAATGTGTATGTGTTATGATGTAAGAGTATTGTTTAATAGTTAAACTAATTGCTTGCATTGGTGATTAGGGTTTGTAGATTCTATTTGAATTTGATGGATAAATGGATTAAAATGTTAAGGGTTTAATGGTTTGGGTAATGGTTAATAGGTTTGATTGTATATGATTTTGAAGATTTTGATGTGTTTGGTTTAAGAAAATATTGAGAAAATGGTGAAAAACCCTTTCTGGAAATTCTGGGCTGGAGGTTGAAGATGACAAAAATTCATTTTAGTCCTTTTGGTGAAAATTGCAGTTTAGTCCCTGAACTTTGGAAAATTACAATTTAGTCCCTGAACTTTGGAAAATTGCAATTTGGTCCCTGGAGTGAAATATTAGTATTTCAGATTGGCTTGATGGATAATTAAGGCTTATTTGATGAGTTATTATTAATTTGACAAATTATGTATCTTGAACTAGATTTAAAAAGAAACCATTGTTTTTAGGTTTTGCGAGAAATAGATAGTTTAATTCAAAACACATAGGATTATGAGTTGAACTCTTAGATATGTTTACTAAAGGTATTCTACTTCTTTTGAGTCATTTTTGAGTATGTATTTCTTTTATATATTCAGATGATCCTGATATTCTGCCCGCGGTACGTCAGTAGGATTCCGACAATATTCTGCTTTTGAATTTCGATCGCTTTTGAGTCAGGTGAGTGGATAATATTTAATATGCATGAGAAATATTATAAATATTTGATTTGCTAGTATTTGGATTATGCTTCTTGATAATATATAAGTTAAGTACTATTCTTGTTACGATAAAGCATAATCAATTATTGAATATACGTTCTTGATATGAGCCAATATCTGTTTGTGAATTGATAGCTCCTCATTTGATTGATGTCATGAGTTGAGCCTTGAGATATGAATATGTCTGTTTGATTATGATATATATATATATCTATGGTATGCCAGTCAGAATACCCATGCTAACAGGGAAATGTTAGTCTTTGTGCACATCGTATCTGAAATCCTAATTGGTCGGGGAAGTCACCAACCTGTGCGGACTGATCATCCCATAATATGGAGCCTCATGCTCATTGCATTATGATTTTCTGACGAGCTTTACCTATTATCTCCTTGATATGACCTATTTGAGAAATTTTCTTGTAAGAACCCCGAGCCGATTCGATAATATATTTCTCATTATTGTATTATCTCGCATGTGTATATTAGATGTTATCTACTCACTGAGTTGTTGAACTCACCCCCTCATTATTTATTATTTTCAGGCTCATAGCTCGTTAGCAGATCATTATCGTTGAAATTTCAGAACTTATTATTATTTTGGTTGTAATTGACATTTTTATTTTTATGTCTAGTTAGCGCTCCACTATTATAACAAGATTACTCAACCTTTATATTAAGACATTCGAATTATGTTATAAAGTTTACTTTGTTATTTCCTCTGCGTTGAACTCTGAAAGTTAAATGTTAAGTTTGTGTGTAAGTTTGGGTTCGCATAGGTGTGGAACCTTGGAGGGGAACCATATCTATGTGCCGGTCACGGATCCGGGAATCGGGTCGTAACATTATCTATAATAATTAGAAATTTTGAACACCTAATAATATTAACAAAAAAGAAATTAAAAAACAAAATAAATGACAACAAAAATAAATATTATTAGATTTTAAAAAATTATTTGACTTGAAGAATAAAAAAATAAAAAATAAAAAAAACAAAGAGAAAAAATAATAAATATCAATTTTCAAATGATCACTAACACAAATAAAAATTTAAACATTAGATAAAAAAAACCTTAATAATAGTGGAAATAATAAAAATAAGAAACGAAAACTAAAAGCATGTACATATAAACATAGACAAAAAGAGGAACCATTTAAGAAATATATATAAAAAATTAAAGGAATTAAAATAAAATCCAAGAAAAAAAGTATAAGGACCAAAATGAAAAATACATATATTATAAATGTCATTTAAAGGACAAAATTTAGCTAGCAGTTCAATTCACCTCTTACCTTCTACGTCCATCACATGCCGTGTCTGTTTGAGAGTTTGGTTGAGGTTGTTATTGGAAGTGATTTTCGTTAAGAAATCCATCAGAATGATATTTTTTTAATTTTTTAAAAATTATTTTTGACATCATTATATCAAAATCATCTAGAAAGACCATTTTTTTTTTAATTTAAATAAAAAATTTCAAAAGCGTTTTCCAAACGCATTCCCAAATACCCTTGCCATCTTTCACCAAAACTACAATTCAATTCACCTTTTCAAACAATAATGAACAATGAACAATATTGTTTGAAATTGCAATCTCCTTTAGCTATTCTATAAAATAATAATAGTCGTGGTGCATGTAAGCTGACCCAGACACCTCGATTATAAAAAAAAAAGTATAAGTGGGAAAAAAACAGAAAAAAATGTAAAAAAAGTGAGTTCGAGGATTATTCGTGGCGCGCTAAGCTGGCCCTGAACAAAAAAAATGTATACTTCAGAAGAAAAAAAATTGCTGAGCACGTAAACTGACCCGGACACCGCGGTTATCAAAAAAAAACCAAAAAAATGTATAAGTGAAAAAAAAATAGGATTTTTTTTTTATAATCGAGGTGGCTGGTGGGAAAAATTTAGAAAGGAATCTTTGTTGCGATGTCGCGGTCGCACCAATTAATTACCCTAGCTTAAAACAAATCAAACAAGATAGTATAGAGCAAACAAGGGGTCGATCCCACGAGGACGTTTTAGTTCAGATTTTCATGCTATATATGCTACGCAATTGAGGGGGGGGGGGTTGGAAGTTGTCTAGGCTACTGAAATTTATCAATAAAGCAAACTACAAGAGAATCATAAACATGTTTAGGCATAATACTAATGGATGCACCTAAATTGCATAAAGCCCTTTTAAAACTAGCATTGCCAATAACACATGGGATTGTAAACGCACCTGAGTCTTTTTGTTTCAAAGGCATATTCTTTTGAACAACAACAGATACGACTTCTCCCATACTTACCATTTCAAGACCTTTCAGTTTGAAAGCTTTTTTTGTAGTGCACAACTCCAAAAATTTAGCATACTTGAAATTTTCTTGATAGCATCGATTAAAGGAATGTTGAGTTCTACTTTCTTGAAAACCTCTAGAATTTCTTTTTCTTTGTCTTCTTTCTTAGACCTAGAAGAACTCACAAGAAAGGGTGAAATTGTTTTAAAATCAGAATTCATTGAGTGAGGAGTTACCTTTGGAGTGGTCGTCGTTGTCTCAGCTTGTGAAGGAGGAGTAGATTTCTTCTTGCTACTCAATTCAATTTCTATCTCTTCTTCTTCCTCCATCTCAACTTGTTTTGACTTGTTTTCTACAAGTTCTTTCCCACTTCACAGCATGATTGCACTAACATTCTCTCTTGGATTCAATGCTTGGGAGGGCAATTTTCCATTCATTTGTGTTTCCAGTTTGCCCATACTTGAAGCTATTTGCCCCATTTGCTTCTCCAAGTTGTGAATACTTGACCTTGTTTCCTGTTGAAAAGACATGACATTTTGCTGCAAGGTCACAGTGTTAGAAGCCAAAGTTTTCATCATCTCACGAAGATCATCACCGGATGATGACCCCATAACATTGGAGTTGGTGACCGGAGGGGGCTGGCTGGCTTGATAATTGTGCTGGGGTTGTGGTTGAAATCCATGGGAATGGAACTATCTACCTTGATTGCATTGGAGTTGTCCATTGAATGTTCCATCAACCGTATTAGCTTGCTCCATGTAATCTTCTTGCATTGTTGGACATATATATGAAGCATGTCCTTGTATTCAGCATATGCTACAAACTTTCATCTCTTGTACATTTCCACAAGCCAAAGAACGTACAAGAGAAGTAAGATCATTAACTTTATTCTCAAGGTTAGAAATACTTACCTCATTTACTCTTTTGCTTGAGAAATATCCATGGGTGCCAAACTATTTGGAGTTGGTTGCCATGTTAGAGATCAATTTGTTACAGCCTCGAGTGTCTTATCTACCAATGCCCCTCCACTTGCAGCATCAATGATACCACGGTCAGTAGGCATCAATCTTTCATAGAAATATTGAATGAGCAGTTGATCGGGTATTTGATGATGACATCATTGAATGCACAATAGCTCAATCTTTCCTAATACTCTGCGAGTGTCTCTCCATGAGATTGTCGAATCCCATATATTTCTTTCCTTATGTTGGCAACTCGAGATGCTGGGAAATACTTTTCAAGAAAAATCTTCTTCATGTCATTCCAAGTGTCAATGGAACCTGGAGAATAGAAAAAAATAAACATGCCTTTGCTAGCCCTTTTAAAGAAAGGGAAAGCTTTCAACTTAACTTGTTCCTCTTCAACTCCTTGAGATGAGTGTGAGGATCTTCTGCAAGACCATGAATGTTGGCAGCAAATGTATAAAACCAGATTTGAGCTCAAAGTTCTCATTACTGTCTATGTATATGCACAATGGTTGGTTTTCCATGTTAGGAGCAGTAAGCTCCTTGAGTGTTTCTTGTCGTGCAACAACCATGATGTTGACGCGAGCTTCTTTCGTAACCCGCGTAAAGTGTTTTATATTTCGAGATCAACCTGCACTTGATGACTTTGGTTAGCATAACGAGTTACAGGCATAAATTGCAAAGAAAACTCAAAAGAAACCAAGCACACAAGAGATTAAAAACAACACAATAGGCACGAGGATCATACGCTAGAAAACTAAAAGTGTCCAGAAACCTTAGAAAACGTTAGAATTTGACCTCAAAGAGTTAGGGCTAGTGACCATAGGTCACTAGTTCTTCTCAGAACGTCGTTTTCCATCTGAAAAAAATGACCAATACCTAATTCCACTAAAAAGTCTGTTTTGAACAGTACCGCCGCAAACACAAATATGTTTTCTCTTTTTTTTTTTTCAGAATAAATAAAAATCACAGCAAGTAGAATAAATCACAGCACAACACAAGAACACAAGAATAAACTAAAATCACGTCCTCAGCAACGACACCAAAAATTGTTACGATGTCGCGGTTGCACCAATTAATTACCCTAGCTTAAAAACAAATCAAACAAGATAGTATAGAGCAAGCAAGGGGTCGATCTCACGATGATGATTTAGTTCAGATTTTCATGCTATATGTTATGCAATTGGGGGGGGGGGGGTTGGAAGTTGTCAAGGCTAGGCTAAAGCAAACTAAGCAAAAATTATATAAAACTAAAATTTATCAATAAAGCAAACCTTGGTCGCCATTCAACATCCACCTACAGAACTCAGAACTGATCATGGAAATGACACATCAATTTATATTCTGAATATTTATCTCTTCTTAAAATTGGTTCGTTAAGGGATCCGCCGTATAACTTACCCTTACCATCAAACAACCACAGTGTCCGCACTAGTAATTTGATTCAATGGCAGCATTAAAAACTAGATAAATTGATCAATTAAGAAACATAATTGTCCGCAATATATGTTTAGTTCGATTGAATATTCTTCCTAAGATTAATAACGTAGATCCGCTATAATTATTAACTTAGTTGCTTCACAAATTCATATATCACAACTCCGGTTTTGATTTCAAACTTGGCAATAGATTGTCTACAATAATAACTTCGAGTTCGCTCTTAGCAATTAAATAAACAATCATAGGAAAATAAGAATAGGAGAACAAACATATTCATCATATAAACTGAAAAATTGAGGTAGAAATAGATCTCACAGTTCTTGAAATCTGAAGGTTTCTGTGTCCTCGCAACCAAGCAAAAGAGTCTAGCCTTGCATGTTCATTGAACAACTAAATAAAAAGATGGAAGAAAACATGATTTAGGGTTTGGAGGAGGAAATGTTGTGTTTTCTTTGCTGCTGGCCGAAACTTCCTTTCTCCTCTCCTCTTTTATATATGCTTAGAAACCCTAGTATCTATTTTACAAAATAGTCCTTCATTAAGTTGACAGAATTTATTTGTCCCTTGTAAAATTCATATCTCATTCATAACACATCGTTTTGAGCTGAAATTTTTGAGAGTTTATAGGTCTTGGAGTCCTGAATGCAAACCAATTGGGTTTGCATCAATCGAACTTTGGTAGCTCCAGATAGTGAAGTTGGAATGGACAAAGGTGGACGTCGGCAGATTGCAAGATTTGACTTTGAAGGTTGCGATTTCCATGCTCTTCCTTATTTTGTTTCTTTTGCCTTAGCGTTCCAGAAAGTTATGGATGTTAGCTTTTGAATTCCACTGGAATCACTTCATTTCGATCTCTAGAGCTCCAAACACTTAGCTCTTGCTCATCCTTAAACGTTATGGATGCTCTGCACAAAACATTGACTGGAAGTCAAATCTATCAATTAGCTCCAATTACCTTCTTTTTACATCTTTCATCCAAAAATGACTTCAAAACATAAAACAAATAATATCAAGGCATTTTATACACAAAACATATGCAAAACACTAGGTAAATATGGATGAAACTATAAAATAATATGGTCGCATCAAATACCCCCACACTTAGCTCTTGCTTGTCCTCGAGAAAGGATAAGTAAAAAAATTTAAATTAAAGATAACCATGACCAATCTCTTAATCTCCCATCAATATCCAAGAATTTAAGCAATATAAATAAGAATACAATCGATAAGGATAAAGAACATAAAACTTCATGAATTTGTTTACATGCAAACTTCAAAACTCAGTTACTCTTCGGGATTTAAAAGAAATCTATGTCATGCCAAAGTAATAGGTCCTCTCATTGATATACACTCCAACACTCATGTGTTTAGGGCTTATGTGTTTAAATCTCTCAAATTCAATCAATGAACATGTTCTACCATAAGCTTGCTCTTCAATCTCATCACCATTACTAACATATTACAAACAATGCATGAATCAATAGGTCTTATTTTCCGGTTGTAATGGGGCTAAGCTTAAGGTGAGGTAAAAGAGAGTGGAAAAAAAGGGTTCAAAGCAAAGAAAGTAGAGCATTCTGAAAAAATGATATTTCAAACAACATATTCCATTAAAGCACATCAATTTTCAATCTTTAAGCCCCAATGCTTATCTACTTTCGATTTCAAGCTCGTTTCTTTTTTTTCTTTTATTTTCTTTTCTTTTTCTTTTTTTCTTTTCTTGTTCTTTTTTTTTTCGTTCTTCACCTTTGACAACTTTGCCCATCTTTTCATCAAGCATCACTTCTTCTTTGTTTTCACATCATTTGCAACCATAATTCACATGAGATATCACAAGTATAAGCTATACTAATCCTTGGCTAGGGGAAAAGAGGAGAAAACATATAAAAGGTTTAAGGTTTATACATGGATAAAGCAAAGAAAAGACAAACAAACTCAAAAGGGGCTCACTAAGGATAATATGCTTTAGGTTGGCTTTTTGGCTCAAGTGGTTAAAATTCCTAATGCCTTTATCATCTTCATGCATATATGTAATGAGAATGTAATATCAACAAGATATGAAGCAAGTTCTAGAGATACATATCATTGAAAGAAAGTACAATCAAAGAATATAATGTTGAAGCCTCAAAAGCTTGCATTGATATAACACTATAAAGTCAACATGACATATTTTCAGAGTCAATCCATAAACCAATTAAACATTAAAACTTGCATGCACACTCATTCATTCAATTTATATATTCATCTATCTCACTTAATTCTCATACATAATACTCATATTCTCATAAACCAATGGGAGTTCGAAAAGATCAATCATAGATTTTTCTTTTCTTTTTTTTTCTTTCCTTTTTTGTGAAAAATAAATCAAACCAAAATAAGAAAACTAACATTTCCCAAATACCCCCATACTTAAAACACAACATTGTCCTCAATGTTGAAAATAAAAGAAAAGGAATATAGGAGAATGACAAAAAAGAAATAAAATGCGAAAAATTAAAGATAAGAGAAAAAGAAAGCAAATCTGATTTTTTTTTATGCTGGGTTGCCTCCCAGAAAGCGCTTGTGTTTTGTGTCATTGGCTCGACATGTGGCATGACATTCTCATTCTTCATAGAAGCTGATTTCTAATGTCCAACTTTCATAGAAAGGTTTCAATCGATGCCCATGACCTTGAGTACTTTATTGGTTTCTAAATTTGTAATTTCAACATGGGGAATGATTTGCAAAGCTTGCAAAGCCTGCAAAGCCAATCCTGCTTCGTGCACATTTTGGGGAACACATGTGTGCCTTTCTATCTCTTCCAATTGGGTAAAATAATAGTCATAGCTCAAAGCTACACTTAATCCATCCACACAATCAAAATCAAAAACTTGTTGCACACACATATCAACTTTGTCATAACATGTGATAGAATAAACATTGCTATAAGGATATTTCCTTGCATCATGGAAATTGAATTCAATATTTTCATCTCCTACATCCATAGACAAAGTATCCTTACCACAATCAATTTTTGTATTGGTAGTTTTCAAGAACGGTCTCCCAAACAATATAGGAGTACTGGAATCACAAGAATCATGCTCCATATCAAGAATATAAAAGTCACATGGAATTAGCAAGCTATCAATCTTGACTAGGACATCTTCTATCACACCAAGTGGGTAAATAAAACTACGATCCACAAGTTGTATTACAATGCTGGTTTTATTCAAAGGTTCTAAACTAAGAGAATCATAAACATGTTTAGGCATAATACTAATGGATGCACCTAAATCGCATAAAGCCCTTTTAAAACTAGAATTGCCAATAACACATGGGAAAGTAAACGCACCTGGTCTTTCTGCTTCAAAGGCATATTCTTTTGAACAACAGCAGATACGACTTCTCCCATACTTACCATTTCATGACCTTTTAGTTTGAAAGCTCTTTTGGTAGTGCACACTTCTTAAAAAATGTAGCATATTTGGGAATTTGCTTGATAGCATCAATCAAAGGAATATAGAGTTCCACTTTCTTGAAAACCTCTAAGATCTCTTTTTCTTTGTCTTATTTCTTAGTCCTAGAAGAGCTCACATGAAAGGGTGGAATTGTTTTAAAATCAAAATTCATTGAGTAAGGAGTTACCTTTGGAGTGGTCGTCGTTGTCTTAGCTTGTGAAGGAAGAGTAGGTTTCTTCTTGCTACTCAATTCAGTTTCTATCTCTTTTTCCTCCTCCATCTCAACTTGTTTTGACTTGTTTTCTCCAAGTTCTTTCCCACATCACAGCATGATTGCACTAACATTCTCTATTGGATTCAATGCTTTAGAGGGCAATTTTCCATTCATTTGTATTTCCAGTTTGCCCACACTTGAAGCTATTTGCCCTATTTGCTTCTCCAACTTGTGAATACTTGAACTTGTTTCCTGTTGAAAAGACATGGCATTTTGCTGCAAGGTCACAATGTTAGAAGCCAAAGTTTTCATCATCTCACGAAGATCATCACCGGATGATGACCCCATAACATTGGAGTTGGTGACCGGAGGGGGCTGTCTGGCTTGATAATTGTGTTGGGGTTGTGGTTGAAATCCATGGGAATGGAACTATCTACCTTGATTGCATTGGGGTTGTCCATTGAATGTTCCATCAACCACATTAGCTTGCTCCATGTAATCTTCTTGCATTGTTGGGCACATATCCGAAGCATGTTCTTGTATTGAGCATATGCTACAAACTTTCACCTGTTGTACATTTCCACAAGCCAAAGAACACACAAGAGAAGTAAGATCATTAATTTTATTCTCAAGGTTAGAAATACTTACCTCATTTACTCTTTTGCTTGAGAAATATCCATGGGTGCCAAACTGTTTGGAGTTGGCTACCATGTTTGAGATCAATTGGCGTGCAGCATGGGGTGTCTTATCTACCAATGCCCCTCCACTTGCAGCATCAATGACACTATGGTCAGAAGGCATTAATCCTTCATAGAAGTATTGAATGAGCAGCTGATCACGTATTTGATGATGAGGGCATTGACTGCATAATAGCTCAAATCTTTCCCAATCTTCAGCAAGTGTCTCTCCATGAGATTGTCGAATCCCATATATTTCTTTCCTTATGTTAGCAACTCGAGATGCTGGGAAATACTTTTCAAGAAAAATCTTTTTCATGTCATTCCAAGTGTCAATGGAACCTAGGAGAATAGAAAAAAGTCATGCCTTCGCTGCCCCTTTTAAAGAGAAAGGGAAAGCTTTCAACTTAACTTGTTCCTCTTCAACTCCATTCGGTTTCATGCCAACACAAACCATGTGGAACTCCTTGAGATGAGGATGAGGATCTTCTCCTGCAAGACCATTGAATGTTGGCAGCAAATGTATAAAACAAAATTTGAGTTCAAAGTTCACATTACTGTCTATGTTTATGCACAATGGTTGGCTTTCCACATTAGGAGAAGCAAGCTCCTTGAGTGTTTCTTGTCGTGCAACAACCATGATGTTGACGCGAGCTTCCTTTCTTAATCCGCGTAAAGTGTTTTCTATTTCGAGATCAACCTGTACTTGATGACTTTGGTTAGCATAACGAGTTACAGGCATAAATCGCAAAGAAAACTCAAAAGAAACCAAGCACACAAGAGATTAAAAACAACACAAAAGGCACGAGGATCATACGCTAGAAAACTAAAAGTGTCCAGAAACCTTAGAAAACATTAGAATTTGACCTCAAAGAGTTAGGGCTTTCTTCTCAGAACGTCGTTTTCCTTCTGGAAAAATAGACTAATACCTAATTCCACCAAAAGGTCTGTTTTGAACATTACCGCCACATACACAAATATGTTTTCTCTTTTTCTTTTTTCTTTTTTTTTCTTTTTTCAGAATAAATAAAAATCACAGCAAGTATAATAAATCACAACACAACACAACAACACAAGAATCAACTAAAATAACATCCCGGCAACGGTGCCAAAATTTGTTACGATGTCGCGGTCACACAAATTAATTAGCCTAGCTTAAAACAAATCAAACAAGATAGTATAGAGCAAGCAAGGGGTCGATCCCATGAGGAAGATTTAGTTCAGATTTTCATGCTATATGTTATGCAATTGGGGGGGGGGGGGTTAGAAGTTGTCTAGGCTAGGCTAAAGTAAACTAAGCGAAAATTATATAAAACTGAAATTTATCAATAAAGCAAACCTTGGTCGCAAATCAACATCCGCCTATAGAACTCAGAAATAATCATGGGAACAACACATCAATTTATATTCTAAATATTTATCTCTTCTTAAAATTGGTTCGTTAACAGATCCGCCGTATAACTTTCCCTAACCATCAAACAACCACAGTGTCCGCACTAATAATTTGATTCAATGACAACATTAAACACTAGATAAATTGCTCAATTAAAAAACATAATTGTCCGCAATATATGTTTAGTTCGATTGAATGTTCTCCCTAAGATTAATAACGTAGATCCACTACAATTATTAACTTAGTTGCTTCACGAATTCATATATCACAACTCCGGTTTTGATATCAAACTTACCGATAGATTGTCTACAATAATAACTTCGAGTCCGCTCATAGGAATTAAATAAACAATCATAGGAAAATAAGCATAGGAGAACAAACATATTCATCATATAAACTGAAAAAATGAGGTAGAAATAGATCTCATAGTTCTTGAAATCTGAAGGTTTTCGTGTCCTTGCAACCAAGCAAAAGAGTCTAGCCTTGCATATTCATTGAACAACTAAATTAAAAGATGGAAGAAAACATCATTTAGGGTTTGGAGGAGGAAGATTTGTGTTTTCTTTGCTGCTGGCCGAAACTTCCTTACTCCTCTCCTCCTTTATATATGCTTAGAAACCCTAGTATCTATTTTACAAAATAGTCCTTCCTTAAGTTGACAGAATTTAGTTGTCCCTTGTAAAATTCATATCTCATTCATAACACATCGTTTTGAGCTGAAATTTTTGAGAGTTTATAGGTCTTGGAGTCCTGAATGCAAACCAATTGGGTTTGCATCAATCGGACTTTGGTAGCTCCAGATTGTGAAGTTGGAATGGACAAAGGTGGAGATCGACAAATTGCAAGATTTGACTTTGAAGGCTGCGATTTCCATGCTCTTCCTTATTTTATTTCTTTTTCCTAAATATCCAGAAATTTATGGATGATATCTTTTGAATTCTACTGGAATCACTTCATTTTGATCTCTAAAGCTTCTGCTCTGCACAAAATATTGATTGAAGGTCAAATCTGTCAATTAGCTCCAATTACCTCCTTTTTGCATCTTTCATTCAAAAATGCCTTCAAAACATAAAACAAAGAATATCAAGGCATTTTATACACAAAACATATGCAAAACACCAGGTAAATATGGATGAAACTATCAAATAATATGGTCACATTAGGTGGCAAAGATAGATAGATCTTGGAAACTCCTTTCATACTCCAGGACGGCCATATTCCCCTATTTCAAATCTAGGAACTCCTACCCTTTCTCTTTCCGGTGCTTCCAGGAGTAATATCGTTCCTCAAATTCTTCTCAAAAGTTTCCCCACCTTAATTCTTCCCATGCCCTTCTTTCTGTAATGGTCTCCCACCAGGAGTTGGCACTCTCTGTTAACAGTTGGGTCACACAGTCTACCCGGGTTTCCTCCGGCACCTGCATCTGATCTATAACCTTTTCTACCTTCCTCAACCAATGCCCTTTTACTTCGGCGTCTTGTTCCCCTGAATAGGTTGTGCAACCCATTTCTCGCATGCCTTTCACCCATTGAACCAGGGTGATTACTCTTTCTGCCCGAGGAGAGGAATTGGATGCACTTGTGGCCATTCCTGCTACTACTGCCTTGACCAATTGCTTGAGAAAGGTGGGGTTTGAATAGGGATTCGGGGCGACCATTGATGTCACTGGTGGTGCTGTCTTCTAATCATTGGGCACCCGGTGTTTCTACCAACGACACTTATGTTTGAGAAGTGATAGGGTCATCCTGATGTCCCCCTGAATCTCCCTTCTCTGAATGGATTGACACCACAGATTGATGGGAGGCAGTGTCCATTAATGGATCCCTTCGGTTTCATTCCCAGAAAGTGAGTCATACTCTCTTCTTTGCACAGGGGACAAAACAACCCTTGTGGTTTGCCGTGTACGTACCATCCTACAACATTTTTCCAAAATCACGTTAGTTTTTCAATCCCTGAAACTCCAACCAAATGCTCTAATACCAACTATAACAACCCCGATTTTACTAGTATTTTATCCGTTAATCTTTCCTCTTATAAAGGGTAGATGGAGCCTCTCTTTTTTTACTCTCTGAAATTTCTTGCAAAATTTCTGTAGAGTCTCCCCTATATCGGGAGATCTCAAGTTATTGACAATGTATCCTGCACATATTTAGAATCACATTTCAATTACAATCACATATATATTTAATACAATCAACTGCATAATCCTTCCAGATTATGCTCAGGACCCTATTCATTCCCAAACTCCATCTTAGATCACACGCATAAGATAATAATTAAAAGAGTCAATTTGAGCACGAGGATTTCATATACATACACATACACATATACATATATATTCTCACATAATCTAGTACGTTATAATATCCCAAACATAGGTTGATACATTTAATATTTCAGAACAAAATATTACGAATATAATATTCTATACAGGTTACATGTTTACTGCATGACAAAATTACAGCACAAATCCCTATGCTCCTAACTTATATAAAAAGGGATCAAAGAACCTAAAATGTATTCCTGACATGAATGGGAAGAACCTACAAACTATAAATTTTCCATATATGTAAAAACAAATAAGTAAATACAAGCAATTTACAGAAGAAAAATTAAACAACATGTCTATTTACTTAAATCATATGAGATTCTAAATACAACCATAAACCCCTTTCAACGGTTATAATTTTTTTTTATTTCTTTTGACTACTTATCCCCCCTCCACATCAAAAAGACGATTTCCAAAACTAATCACCTCCACTAGTGTCTTTAGCTGCCCGTCCTGGGAACAACTAATCAGTTTCATGAAAATACTAACACGAACGTAGTCGTTCGTGTCATTAACTATTTTTAAAACTAAAATAGCTAATCATTGTTCCATGTTACCTTGGGAGGCTCTCAAGTATGTCGATGTCAGGAATTCATGACATCATTAGCTTTCACCTTAGAAAGCTAATCAAGTCTATAAATTTTACCGATATCGATGTCACCCTCCGATATCATTAACTATTCTGAACCTGAATAGTTAATCAAGTTTATAAATTTTGCCAATATTGACGTCACCCACCAATATCATTAATTATTTTGAGCCTGAATAGTTAATCAAGGGTTATATTTCACCTCCCACGTACTGATATTGCCGATGTTAACCAGCTTGGTTAACATCATTAGTCTCTCATACCAGGGACAAACAAATCAAATTCGAGAAACAGTCATTACCAAAATTCGTTGTTATTATTCATTTCCTCCAAAAGAACCCATAATTTTAATCTAGTCCTTTGTTTCTATATAATCTTTTCTTTTTGTCATTTGACCTTTTCTTTTCCTCGTCAATAAGCACCAAATTGTTTTCATATAGTTCAATAGTTAGTTAAAATAATTATTAACTAGAGGAGATATCGGTACCAAGTACTTACCTGCTGTAAATGATCGACTTGCGTTCCCCTACTGTTGTTGTACTCCTCCTGCGGTTTCTCTTTAAACCACAAACACCCATCATTCTTCCATATTAGTCCACACATAACAACAACAATGACAATAATATTCCTTTCTCTTTTACCAATCCTCTTTTTTTTCTCACTTACATTCCTCATTATTATCCTTTACCTTCTTAGCTCATTAGTAGTCCAAGTGGACATCATGAATTCAATTTTGATCACAACTTATTCACTTTTTTTTTGAAGATCAAGACACATTTTATGAAGGGAAAGAAAACAAATTATACTCTTATATGGCTAAAATTTGCTATTTTTATTAACTTGGCTGAATCTGGCAACAGGGATGACAGATTGACCTCTCCTTGGATGTTTATTTGTATTTGGAGTTCCAAGACTCCAAATTAAATGGGGTTAGACTTGTTGGAAAGATAAAACTCCTGGATACAACTTCTATGAAGGGACGCTCCCTGAATTTTGTATTTTTCAGGTCCAAATTCACCTAGGAAATAGGGCATCGAATCTGCCGTATTTTACTGCTAATGGAGAAAATATCTCCAATTCATCTTCAATCCCTTCTTCCTCATCAGTCACAACCATGCCTTCCCTTTATTCATGGAAACCCTTCTCATTTATGTCCTCTTAAGGTCATTTGTACCAAGTTAATTAGTTAAACAAATTCATAAGTCCTCATTCCCTCTCTGCGGTATGTCAGCTAAGACATGCCCAAGGGAACCAAGAGTTCCCTTCCTCTCTTTTATGCACTCATTTCTTCTTCTTCTTTAAGGTATTTAGATTATTCTAGTCCATTTACTTTCAATTATTTCTGCATTTTCCCAACATTGTGTTAAAAAACCCTAATTCCCAATTCAAGAAAAATCATGAACTTCTAATCAAATTGAAGTTAATTGTATAGAAATTGGAATTAGAACTTCTTACTTGGATGAAATCTAAACTTTACTTCACAAATTTTAGAAGAACCTTAGCCTTATTCTCCTTGTATATAGCCAATCACTCTTCTCCCTCTTTTCTTCCCCAATTCTTCAATTTTCTTCTTGTCAATTCTCCACCCGATTGTGTTCCTCCACTATGTAATTCCAAGGCTTATATGGGTTTACTAATTTTAGGTGTTTACTCCTAGTTTCATGAAGGAAAAATATGAAATTCTCCCCTCTCCTTCTTCTAGTTACTAGTCGGCCATGGATGAAAAAAGGGATGGGTATTTATAGTCCCATCTCTTATTAATTCCATTTTGGCCCCACTTTTATTTTATTTATTTTTTATATTTCAATCACTTTTATTTTATTTTATTTTTATATTTCAGCCCCTTTTATTTCTTCCCCTTTTTTTTATATATTTCATCCCCTTTTGTTTCTTTCTTTTTTTGCATAAATTTTGTATTATAACAACATTTTGAATTATTATAAACTTGCCCCTCTTTGTATACTTTATTCTTGGGCTTTATTGTGTTTTCCATGTAAAAATATATTTGTTTGCAATATTATAATCATCAATCATTTCAGTAAGGCTTGAAACTCTTTTCAAATCTCATTACATCTTGTACAAGGATTTAACAATGAATACTATTCGAGAACATGATGATGGATATTTTTCCTTATTCACTTATGGTGATTAATGCTCTCTTGATCACTCAAATATTTTTATGTATTTTATGTTATATCCAATGCTTGTCCATTTGTTATCTTTCCCAAGATAACATATAATAGGATCAAAACATAACGCTCCTTATATAAGATGACCGAATCTTAATTTTTAAGGATTACTTACACAACCATCATGTCTTATGACAAACATGTACATATTAGTTTTAGGTATCCCTTAATCTTAGCTTATGAGAACAATTGTTTTCTTAGTTCTAATATTATATGAATATTAAAGATAAATTAAGTCTTTCAACATCACGAGTTTTATCTCCTTATGGAATGTTTATGTCTTATAACAAACTTTTACATATTAGTTATAAGTATCTCTTATACTTGAGATTATCAAAGTTGTTGCTTCTATTCATAAAGAAAACAACATAATATGAATCATTCTTTATGGCTCTAATAAATATCTAGTATTTAAACATCGACTTGAAAATGTCTTAGGAATAATGCTTCCATTTCTAAGAACTTTATAATTTTCTTTGCAAAATATTTTTGTCCCATGAACTTTATCTTTACTCCAGATTCATAAATCAAATATTAGATTCATTACTATAATATTATATGAATATTAAAGATAAATTAAGTATTTATCAATAATAAAAATATATTTATATGAATATAAAAATATAATGTGTCATCAATTGATTGACTACATGACATATTAAACTAATAGTTGTTATTATAATTATTTTGCTTATATCCATGCCTTTCCTATTGAAGTTACCAATGCATCTCCAATTTTACGGTGTCCATTAACTTCAAGGGTTATCTTAACATGCCTAGCCTTTATGATAGGCCAATAATCTAATACCCAAGGGTTATTGAACTTCAAGGAAAATCTAACATGCCTAGCCTTTATGAAAACATGATTGGTTTTGCTAGGACAAGAATGAAGGGCCTAAAGTGCTTGCTTTATGCATGCTTAGCCTAAGGAGAAAAAGCTTTAGGGCACCTATGTTAAGAAGGCTAGGTTTGTATGTTTTTTTCTTTAAAAAAGAAAACAAAATGTTATCTATCTATGCAAGCAACGTGTCATCTACTAGAACATTTTTTTGTCACCTTAGAAGGTTACAAAAAATTACATTCAAGTTTTTGAGCTCCACAATTTCAATTTCAACTTGTTTTTATATGCAATCTCACCAAAATGAATAAAATAACAATGAATGAAAAAACAATTATGGGCACCCTTATATTTTTTGGAATGGTTAGAAAGTCAGACAACCTTGATTGAGCATCTCTTTCCAAGTTGAATTTATTGGCAAATAAGTTTTGTTTTTTATAGCCTATCAAAACCTTCTCTTTCCTCTTCTTTTTCAAGTGACTTTTTTTCTTCCCAATATATAAAGACTAAAAGTGAAAAAAGTAAAGTTCAAAGACCAAAATATGAAAACATAAAAATTCAAGAATTATTATGTAAGAAAATAGAGATAAAAGTATATAATGAACTGTGTTTTCTTTATTGGCGAACAATTGAATTGCCTTATTTTTCTACATTGCAATTTATAGTGATTTGTTCTTGGTTTAAACTAGCAAAGTTAAAATAAAAAACATTAGAAATTTAAATGTTTTTCTACAATGTGATTCATAATGATTTGTGCCTTAGTGAACAAATATCAAAGCTATTGTAAATAACACATAATTTTTTAATCTTAACTCAAGTCTCACCATGGGTTATTTGTTTTTAAAATAAATATATAGGTTTTTCCAACATGTTTTTTTATGTCAAAATTTCAATAAAATATCATAATTTTATGCATTCATTCAATTATATAAATTGAGAATCATTTGTACCAATAAATGCTAAAAACAATTGTTAACTATAACTAAAAACTAAACAAGAAAATTGAAGTGATAGATGTAGACGAGAATATTTAATCAATTGTGCCTAGTTGTGTTTAATAACTTTTTTATTAGAATCATTTTTTTATTTTACTAAACCATAATAGAAATAGACACTCATGAAAGTAAATGCATAAAATCAAAGAAACATAATATTATGCAAGGTTGCATTTATTAGAAAAAAAATGTTATCATTTTATATGAAAACTAAGTAAAAATAAAATGATCATAATGAAAAACAAATGGAAAGTTAAGAGATAGATATAGATATTGATATTTGACCTCAAAACATGAGCCATATATTCCTTTGTATTAATTAACATAATGTCATGGAACCATTGTTTTATTCAATAAAATAATAATAAACACATATATGAAAGCAAAAAAATAAAGGAAAAAAAGTAGGGCTACATCGAAATAATACATCTTAACATTTGAAAACAATGTTGAAATCTTTTTTTGTAAACTAAGTAATTATTGCATTGTCATAACCCAAAAAAAGGTTATTCCCCCAATTCTATCCAAAATAAAATAAAAATAAAAAAATAAAGGGGCCGGCGTCGGCAGAAAATTTAGACATTTTTGAGAGCCTGATCATACCTCTTTTCGTCCCCAAAAATGAAAGAAAATACAAACTCGAGGCTAAAACAAATTATTATTGGATAAAATCTGTATAAAAATTAAGCCGAAAGGAAAAATTATATTTTGTATAGGCCAATTTGATTTAATCATGGGCTATTTTAAAGTATAATTATGTTTGAGAATTAATTTAGGATCCAATTGAAGGATTTAATTAAGTACAAGGACTTAATTATACTTTAAATTGGTCAAATTAATTTTATTAAGGACTTAATTGATGAAAAAAAATCAAATTCTTGAGTTTAATTCTGGCTCAATTGAGAAGGTTGGAATTTTCAGAGACCAAATTAAATTTTTCCAAGCCAATTGTGCAAAGTTAGGGATCAAATTGAAGACAATTGAGAGTTTAATGGTCAATTGAGGATCAAATTGCATAAATCAGAAGCCAAGGACTGAAATAAAAATGGGTGTAAAGCTTTTGTTGTTGAAATTTTGACGGGGATACAATCGCACAAAATTAAAAGTTCAAAGCCAAATGGGAGTGCAATTAGAATAATTACAAATTGACGGACCAAACTGCACTTCCACCTTCCCCAAAACTGTAGTCCCGCCGCAGTGGACACACGACATGCCACCATTGCAGGCACGCCATTGCTGATAGCCCACCTGCACAACCGCCGATAGCCACCACACCATTGTCGACAGGCCATCACGCCACCGACAACCACAATGGTTGAGCCACCGATGCAGGCAAACTTCTACGTAACAGAGGAGGAGCAAAATTTTTACGTAACACGCAGAGGGGGAGGAAATTTGCAGAGCATTTTGGCAAAGAAAAACAAGCAAACAAGGAGATATCACACAAAAATCACACCATCATCCCTTGACAACCAGTTCCCTCTCTCTCTCTCTCTCGATTTGCAAGCCCTTTCTCTCTCTAAAACTAGTTCGGCTGAGCCTTTTCTCTCTCCACCAGTAGCGGTCGGTTGACCACCCAACACCACCCTCATCACCACCGGTTGCTTCCCCTCCAAACCAGCGACCCAACCACAGTCTCTGGTGAAGCAGTAGAGGCGGAAGCAATGGCAGCGACGTGAGCCCGACGACTTCCGACGCCTCCTCCGGCCACCATTTCCGACGCCACCAACACAGGTATAATCACCTTGGCCTCCTCTACCCAATGATACTAACAAGTATGTCTTTTTCATCACACTCGAAAAACCACCCTTGTTCATCGTCTTCTTCATCCACTGCTCGCTGCATGCAAACAGTGGGACGTAATTTGCTTCCCACTATTCACGCGAGCAATGCAGTGGCGGGGCTAGACTTTTGTCTTGCCTTACCACTTGAGTAAGGCGGGCGACTTTGTGCCCGGCCCAAATGCCTAGGGGAGGTAGGCTGCCAGCCCACCTGGACTAGAGGCCTAGTCCACATAATTTTTTCTTTTTTGTGTTTTATTTTATGTAAAAAAATGGAAAAAATATATTAAAATATAAAAAGGTATTGTGAAAAGAGGCGTATTTTTTAGTCGTAAAAATTACAACTATAATTATTAGGAGTCGCCACCTAGTATTAAGGTCACTAGGAACCTATTAGTCTGCGAGAGTCTGGGTAAGAGGACTTGTTGTCAATGCTACCTAGGGTAAGTTGCATTTCCGTTTGATTGTTTTTCTAAGTTTGATTTTTTTTTCACTGCATTTTCAAAAACCATTTTTTTTGTTTGCGGGTGTACTTTACAATGTAATTTTACAGCGCAGATAAAAAACCTTTTTTTCTTATCCACATATATACTTTACGATGTAATTTTACACCATAGTTAAAAACGTTTTTCTTATCTACGAATGTACTTTACAATGTAATTTTACACCCTAATAGATAAAACAAAATAATTTTTTTTTTTTTGATATTTTGGCCAAACTCCAATGGATAATCGTAAACCGATTACGATATCCAATCTTTGTTTTAAAATATGAGAGAGATGCAACATATTTTTTTTTACGAAAAATATGATGGGAAAAAGCTTGGAATCCGGTTGTATGCACGAAAACAACATATTTTTTTATTTTTTTGAAAATACATTTTTTATGCAAATTTTGTTTTTTTTATTTTTCTAATTTTTTTTGGTGTGCTAGCTGCCAACCCTGATGGTCCGAGAGCCCACCCATTTTAATGGTCAGGTTGGGCCTTGTCCTTGGCCCAGCCAACCCAGCCCAACCCACTGTTCTGTTGACATATAAT
The DNA here is from genome assembly GCA_009078335.1 of Salix brachista. Taxonomy (NCBI): domain Eukaryota; kingdom Viridiplantae; phylum Streptophyta; class Magnoliopsida; order Malpighiales; family Salicaceae; genus Salix; species Salix brachista. The sequence goes on along the minus strand of CM018588.1, from coordinate 8,505,895 downwards.
GTCATACTTGTATGCGTTATATATTTTGATGATAACAATAAAAAGAAAATGGACTAATAATATGCTTGGATGAGATTAAGTTATAAACAGGTATTATACAAAGAATACATCAACAAGCATAATGGATTACACGAAGAAATCATTCCAGGAAGTCCAAGATGCAAGCAAGTGAAGACTTAGAATAAGTTTTCATTTTAGTGCTTTATGTAAATCTCAATTTCTAACTTGATAGCACAAATTAAAATGAACTCACACACTTCACATTGCATGCATTAAAAGGGTTTGATGATTATAGGTTTAAGTCATAATCAATCGGTTCAAGAAATTCAGAAAAGATAATTTGTCAAAATAGGGTTTCTGCATGAACCGGTCGACCGCTTGGGTTACCAAGTGAACCGGTCGACCGCTTGGAAGACAAATTGCCTTTCGAACTGAACCGGTCGACCGCTTGGTTTTTACCAAGTGAACCGGTCGACCGCTTGGTCAAAAAGATTGATTTTCTGGCTTTTAAATGAACCGGTCGACCACTTGATTTATCCGTTGTGAACCGGTCGACCGTTTGAGATGACAGTTGCACTAAAACGGCTAGTTTCTCTTTGAAACTTATAAATAGGCCTCTTAATTGCAAAGTTAATAAGAGATTTTTTTCATATCTTATATTGAGGCAATTAGAAGTGCATAAACACCTTCATATCATCAATCCTCATTAATACTCATATTTGTGTTTAAATCTTCATAACCTAACACAAAGAGTATTTCTCATTCTCACTACACTTAAACACCTTCAAATATTCTAAGTGCTATTAAGTGAGAAAGAGATCATAGATCTTCATTTGTAATATCCACACTATTAAGAGTGTATTGTTGTTTTACAAAAACAACCATTGTGAAACTCTTGAGAGTTGAGTATAAAACTCTTGGTATTGGTGAGGGAACATCACCAAGGAAAAATCTTGAAGAGGGTACATCTTCAAGTGGGCAAAAGGAAAATCTTGAAGAGGGCATATCTTCAAGTGGTGTAAAAGTCTTGGTGTGGATTCATCAAGCGGGATTTGTAATCTTGTTACTTGGATTAGTAAGAGAGTACAATACTCAAGTACGGGTTGGTACTTGAGTCGTGGATGTAGGCTTGCCGAACCACGTTAAAAACCGAGTTAGCAATCTCTCGCTCTTATCTCCTTACTTTAAAGTAATTAATTTTAAGATTGCATTATTTATTGTTTTGTTGCCTTAATCCGTGAATTTCAACATGTTCTCCCTGCAGAACAGTGGGGCGAGGAGTGAATTAATTCACTCCCCGTGAAGGTGATGATTAACAATAGTTTTTGGAGTGTGATGATCAACGTACTTGTTAATACCATTGGGTAGTGGAGGCCGACGTAGTTGTTCTTGTGGTGGTGGCGTCGGAAATGGTGGTCTGTGGTGGTCGGAGGAGGCTGTTTTTTTGTACAGCTAGTGTTGGTGTTTTTTTGCTGCGTCGCTGGAGGAGGTGGTTGGGTTGCTGGTGTGGAGGTGGAGTTTCTAGTGATGACGGGGTGGTGCTAGGTGGTCGGAGTTGTGAGCTACAGAGGAGAGAGAGATCTCGCTAACTGGTACTGGTTTTAGAGCAAGAGAGGGTCGACCAAGAGAGAGAGCGAGAGAGAGAGAGAGCTGTTATGTTACCGGAGCTGGGGAGGAAGAAAAGGTGGTTGCCGCTGCATATGTATGCTTTTGTTCTGCAAATTTTCTACTACGTCTTCATCTTCCTTGTGCAACGTCTGAAACTGAAAATTTAAATTTCTCCTCTGTTCTGTCAAAATTCCTCCCTTGTTTTTTTCAAAATTCCTCCCTTGTTTTTTTCAAAATTCCTCCTCTGCTCTCTCAACTCCTATGTTTTGTCAAAATTCCCTCGTTCTTTTTTGTTTTTTTCCCTCTTTGTAAGTTTTTCTCTCCTCTGTTAATCTCCTCATCTTCTTCTTCTTTTTCTTCTTCCCTCCCTTCATGTATTTTGCATGCATGTATTTATAGGTAAGAGGCACCCCTTCGGCTGCCCATTACGTGCAGCGATGGGTTGCCTCTTTACCTTAACCTGCAGTGGCATGCCTGCACTATTTAGGTGACTGAACAATGCAGTCACACCTATGATGATGATTTTGGGAGAGGGTGCAATACGATTTGGTCCCTTAATTTCTAATTTGTTCAATCGCACCTCCAATTGGTTTTAAACTTTTAATTTTGTGCAATTGTATCCCCGTCAAAATTTCAACATCAACCTTAGATTTGCACGCCATTTTTATTTTGCTCCTTGGTTTTTGATTTGCGCTATTTGACCCTCAATTGACCATTAGACTCTCAATTTGTTCAATTTGGCCCCTGAATTCGCATAATTGGCTTGGAAAAATTCAAATCGGTCTCCTAAAATTCCAATCTTCTCAATTGGACCCCAATTAAGCTAAAGAACTTGATTTTTCATCGATTAAGCCCTTAATAAAATTAATTTGACCAACTGAAAGTATAAGTCAGTCCTTGCACTTAATTAAATCCTTCAATTGGACCCTAAATTAATTCCCAAACATAATTACACTTGAAATTGGCGGATGATTAAATCAAATCGACCCATAAGAATATAATTATGCCTCTCGACTTAATTTTTACACATATTTATCCAATAATAAATTATTTTTGCCTTTTGACTTAAATCAATTCGGTCTCTGAAAACTCCAATCTTCTCAATTGAACCTGAATTAAGCTCAAGAACTTGATTTTTCATCGATTAAGCTCTTAATAAAATTAATTTGATCAACTTAAAGTATAATTAAGTCCTTGCACGTAATTAAATCCTTCAATTAGACCCTAAATTAATTTCCAAACATAATTACACTTGAAATTGGTCGATGATTAAATCAAATCAACCAATAAAAATATAATTATGCCTTTCAACTTAATTTTTACACAAATTAATTCAATAATAATTTATTTTTTCTTTAAATCTGCATTTTTTTCATTTATGGGGGCGTAAAAGAGGTACGATCAGGCTCTCAAAACTGTCTAGATTTCCCACCTTGATTTTTCTGCCGACACCAGCCCCTTTTATTTTTTATTTTTTTTATTATTTTGATAAAATTAGGGGAATATCCCATTTTTGGGTTATGACAACTGCGGTGTGAAATTACATTGTAAAGTACACCGGCAGACAAAAAAAAATGGTTTTTAAAAATGTAGTGTAAAAATTTTAACTTAGAAAAATAATCAAGTAACAATGCAACTTACCTTAGGTAGGGTGCAATGGGGGTGATGCGTCTTCTCCTTGCACAACAAGTCCCCTTACCTAGACTATCGCAGACCAATAGGTTTCCTAGTAACCTTAATATTAGGTGGTGACTCCTGATAATTATAGTTGTAAATTTCACGGCTATAAAACACACTCATTTTACCGCGCATCGTTGTCTCCCCAATCCGGGGGATGGCGGGGCGTGAAGCACGAAAAAATCGTCGTCGCGACATGCATCATATTTTATTTAAACATCATAAAATTTTATTAGAAATTAAAAAAAATCAATAAAAATCCCAGCATTAAAAGATGAAATTGAAGAGGAAAAAAAGACAAAAAAAGGACAAAATAAAAAAGCTAGTCACATTTGGGTCGACTTTTCTCTTTTCTTTTTTAAAATTTAGATGCCTTAGAGCATCTCCAGCAGTAGAGGCAAATTGGAGAGCCAAATATTTAAAATGGATGTTTGAATAGTGTAAAAATGGCTTTGGCTTTGGTGTGCACTTTAGCAGTGGAGGCATTTTGAAGAGCCATTTTTTTTATATTATTATTTTAATGTAATGCAATTATTTTGTATATAATTTAATTATGCAATTAATTATACAATTAATAGGAGTAAGTTATATAATTAAATAATTAGTTTTAAAAAATCCTCCAACAATATAATTATTAATTTTTCAGATTTAATATGAAATAAAAAAAATTAATTTAAAAAACCCTCCTGAAAAAAAACACTCCAGCACTTATTTTCCTTATATATTATTATTATTATTATTATTATTATTATTTATTCCTAAATATATCTACCCCTGAAACCCTACATCTCATTTATTCCTAACTTATTTTTCATCTCATTTTTCGCCTCTCTCAGCGCCGCCCCCGTCCCTCTCTCTGCGTCCAGCCCCCTCCCTCTGCCACCTCCAGCCCCCGTCCCTCTCAGCCTCCAGCCCCCCTCCCTCCCTCTGCCACCTCCAGCCCCCGTCCCTCTCAGCCTCCAGCCCCCCTCCCTCCCTCTGCCACCTCCAGCCCCCCTCCCTCTCGGCTACCTCTCGCCTCCGTCCCTCTCCCATGGCGATCTTGCCTCCATCACTCTCTACTCACTCCCCCCATCTCCCTCGGCTGCAGCCCCCACGGCCCCAGCCTCCATCTCTTCTCCTCGGCAGCGCACCTAACAGTCCAGCCGCCCCTTGAAGAAGAAGAAGACACCGACAGCAGTTCTGAGATCTGAAGAGAATAAGTTTAATTTTTGTGCTTGTTTGTTTGCTGTGTGCTTGTTTGTTTGAAGAAGAAGAAGACAGGTCATTCCAACGGCTAGTTTAACGGCTAGTTTAAGTTTTTGCCTCCTGGATCAATATATGTGGGAATGGCTCCCGGATGGCTCCAGAAAATGAAGAAGCCATTTTGGCTCTTCACTTGGCTCCTCTGCTGGAGATGAAATTTAACCCAAAAAAGCCAAATATTTGAATTTTTGGCTTTGGCTTCCCGGATGGCTCTGCTGCTGGAGATGCCCTTACTAACCACTCCTTTTTTTTTTTAAATAAATAAATAAACAATGAGCACGTTGCTTGATTGTTGAATTAAAGGCCATGAGTTTTTTCTCCAAGAAAACTTGATACACCTCACTAAACTCATTTATGGTCTCAAATAATATATCAACGAGTCAAAAACCCATTAAAAACTTTCTAAGTGTAGATGTACCATTTTTGTAGGCAAGTACTACTTGGTTGATGCCGGATATCCCAATGAGTATGGGTACTTAGGTCCTTATAAAGGCCACAGGTATCATTTCCAAGAGTTTAGGCGTCGTGGACATCCAAGTTGTCGTGAGGAAGTTTTTAATCGCGCACATTCATCACTACATAACGTGATAGAGTGCTCATTTGGCATATGGAAACAGGTGGCGAATTTTACAAAACATGCCTGCTTATCCATACAAAACACAAGTGAAGATTGTAGTAGCATCAATGACACTGCATAACTATATTAGAAGAAGATCACAAGGTGATATTACTTTTACCGAATATGATCGCAATCCTAATTTTGTTCCTGAATATATTTTACCAGATGCTGTTCCTCGATCAAGTAGTCAGGGATCGCAAACGCGTTGTATGGATTTAGTTCGTGATGGAATTGCAAGTAGTTTGATGAGAGAATAAAAACAAGTGTTTAATTTACTTCAATTATTTCAAACATTTTGATATTATAATTATTAATAAATATACAAAATTATTCCAACAATATAGTTATATATATGTACGTACGTATGTGTGTGTATACATGTGTATTTTTAATTAATTTCACAAGTTGACAGCAATATGAAAAGCATGGTAACCAAACACAAAATTGTTTTTCATTAAACTTAACCTCAACCACAGTTTCAACTAAACAATTAAATTTCAATTACGAACCGCAGCTAAAAGGTCTTTTCATGAAACTATTTTTTTTCAACCTCAACCACAACAACAGCAGCAATAGCTGTGCCAAAGAGGCTCTTAATCAACCTCTCTCTCTTCTTTCTCAAATCAAATATTGAAAAAAAATTTAAAAATCTTAAAGGACCAAAACATTATTATTTAAAAAATAAAAGGATCAAAGTGATCTTTTCATCACATTTTTTAAACTACAACTTGTGGTTTCTACTTATTTTATTCTTTTGTTTTACTCTTTAGTCTCCTCTATTTCAATTTTGTCATTACTTAACAATTATCAATCCTTAGTCATTAAGCCTGACTCATGGATTGACCTAGGAAAGTAATTGAGTTTTGGGTCACACTAGTTGAAACAATGAATGTTAATGTAGGCTACAAAGAAATAAGACATGAAGTGTAGTATACTTATATCACATTGAGAAATTATAAAATAATCAATATGGAGCTATAAAAAAATTGAGGCATGAAGTGTGGTATTGTTATAATTCATCAAAAAGTTCAAAAATAATTTATGTAGATGTAAACTATAAACAAATAAATATGAAATTAACTCGCCAGTTGATTTTCATAGCTAAGGATCAATAGGATTTTCACTCACTCAACTTGCTGGCTTTGTGATTTCAATATTGTTTGGAAGCCCAGCACGATGTGATTCCAAGTCCAATAACTTATGTATTAATAAATTGGATGAGAATCGATAAAACAGCGTCATTGTGAATTTTGATGTGAAAAATAAAACAAAAATAGTAGCACCATCGGAAGTCCGAGGTCTGAGCACATAAGTCAGGTGGCCATGATAACAATTTGTCTTCATAACCGACCCATCACGTGGGTTTTCCTCAGCTTTCACATGAAGGGTTTATTCATATTTAACGTGTGAGGGAAAAATAAATACCGGGCCTCAAAAAAGTTGGGTCTCCCTCGTGTGATGCAAGGCAAACACTCGGCATCAATTATTTGACGTCCTATTTCATCTTTCTTGCTCAATAACTCCTAATTTTGGAAAAGAGTTAGTTGCTAAAGCTGAGGGCTGGTACACTTTGGATGCAAACTCTTAAAAAGCTAGTCCGATTGTCATCACTTCGATTGTCATCACTGGGCTGTAACTTTTGTCTGTTCCTCTCTGAAAAGTCTTTTCTAGTGAAGCACATGCCGGGATTGCCTAGCCGGGGTTACTAAAGCTAATTCAAGTTTTATCACGCTAATGGAATAGCAAAAAACATAATCAAAGAACCGAAAAAACAGATCCATTATGCCATTGCACAGGCAATCTAAGTTCATAAATCTTGCGCAGAACAATAGCTAGGTTTGGGGGGAGAAGGTTGTAAGATATAATTATAATAATTAGTCAGTAACTTGATTGTTTAGTAGCAGAAATTGATATAAAAAACGATGATTAAATGAAAACAAAACGCAAAAAGGTCACATGCTGTACAGGTAAGGAATTTATAGAGAGCACGTGAAGACATCCTAGCTTTACTTGCAAGAGTTAGGCCAGTGTCGTTCGTCAATTTTGCATGGGCATTCATCAAAATTGGGAAAGTATTTGTCGAAAGCCAAGCTGAGGTTGGCTAAAACTGTATTATAATAATTTAATTATTTTTGAATATTGAATGAATAATAATTGCTTGAATGACTTTGTTTTATTGTTTTATTTTATGCTATCCTTTCACAATCGCTATCTAGTTTCTTAATAAGCTGCCAAGATGTTGGGCTCTCCTTCTCCATAAATTGTGTGTTGATCTGACTCTCCTAAGAAAGTTAACTTGTCTAAATCCTAGTTTTAAAGTTACCATATCATTGCATAAAGAATATTTAGGTGCAAACGTACGTTTACTCTAACTTTTTGTGAGTTAGAAAATATTAACGTATATTTATTTCTCTACGTTAGCTTTAATGTTAAAGAGGCTATTTGCTCAAATTAAGCTACATATGAATACAATTTTATATAATTTATCAGTAATGTAATAACCATCTTAAAGTTATATATATATATATATATATATATATAAATCATTATTTATCTGGTATATGTCTGTGTCTAACAAATGAGATATGGATGAAGTATGCATTTATTTTGTCTCTTTAATGGATAAATATGAGTCCATATAAATGGTCCTTAATTTATAAAAAAAAATTATAGGTGAAACTAAATTTGTAAAGAAACCCCAAACATACTTTTCAAGATGTCTTTATACTTCAACATTTCTTCTTCTGGATTTACATATCATTAGTAATAGAGTAATAAAAAAAACAAATAAACACAAAATATTTTTGTAAAGCAATTGAGAATGGGAAAATCCCAAAACATACATGAAAAGAAATATATGATCATAGTAGATTTAGTTTCTTTTAAAAAATATATTACAGCATCAGAATTACAAATCAAAATATATTCAACAATCTTGACAATCAACATTTCTACTAATTATTAACCTTATAACTGTTATTTTAGTAAATTAAGATTGCAACTTCATGTTTCTGATTATACAAAAAAAACCAAAAATATTTTGATTTTAAATATCCTTGTCAAATATGCATATGAAGCAACCTTTTCATATAACTTGGAAGGTTCAAAAAACTCCAAGTTGGGTTAGCAAAAAATAATATATAATTCAATCTAGCTTCTCAAAGTCATATAATATGTATATTATAGATAATAATAAGTAAATAATAATCATGTAATAATTTTTAAAACTCGGTCAATCCAATTTGTATATTTATATTATTTATTTTATCTTTATATTTTTATATAACTACAAGAAAAAGGGGTTGTTTGCAACGGACTCATCCGTTGCAAACAACAAAGACATCCGTTGCTAATATTACTTAGCAACGGACTTCCGTTGCAATCATCCAATTGCAAATTTATTTTCAACGGACAGTCCGTTGCAAATTTGCAACGGAGTTTCCATTGCAAATAGCAATTACATTTTTAAATCAATTTCAAATTTATTTATTTTTTAATGAATTATAAATAAATATTTTTACAAATTAATATTTTTTATTAATATTGAGAACTAAATAAATATAGTTGAGATAAAAATTTCATAAATTAAAATTTATAATACAACAGAGATTCAGTTACATTTGCATGTATACGTAAATCAACATGGAATAAAAAAATACATATTTTGAAGTGTTTAAGGTGGAAATGATCTACGATATTGTGGATGACAGGAAGATGAACCACTATATGGTTGCGGGGGTCGAGGTAGATACACTGGTGAAGACACGGGACTCATAGGTGCCACTGCATGTGATGGCATCGACGGGGCCACATATGTTGGCATACCTTGACCCATATACCCTAACCTAGCATAACTTTGATGATTGCTCCTAAGATAATCTTTAATCGAATCAATTTCATTTTTATTTCAATAATAAGAGCATCTTTTACTTTCAATTCATCTTTCAACTCTCGCAAAGTTGAGCTTGGATATGTGGACTGTACCGAGTAGGTATGTGATGATGAACTCGCATTAACTTTAGATTTTGGCATACGAGGTGCACCATAAATTCTACCCTTACTTACCCCCCTGAAGCCTCACACCAAGCTGCTCCATTAAAAAAAGGATGATTGTCTCGATCAGGTCCATATTTTGCAATCATCTCATTTCTATAATTTTCCTGCAAACAGACAAGTACATGTAAAAATAATATAATTTGAATATGAAATGATATTTTAAATATTTAAAAAAAAAATACTTACCACCACTGTTTTGGACTTGTTATTTATGAATGTGCCGGTCTCATTTGCATTCTGATGCAAAATTGAAAAGACATCATCCCATGGAAGTTCTTTCCCCCCGACTTGTTCTTCCTATCAACATTTAAACAAATTTTAGCAACAAAAATATTAAACAAATACAATTACGAGTGTTGAACAACAACAATTCTTACCATACTAGCTCGATATGATGCAAATGAAACTGAACCACCAGAATGGAAATTTATTTTTCCATCTGTTTTTTTCAATCGATTGCGTTTTGAAGATTCAAATCGTCTTTGGAATCCATCACTGGACCAAAAATCCTTGATCATGGTATTCCAATCTTCCTTTAGTATCCAAATAGGACCTTTATCCAAGCAATAAATAATATTTATGGTATTCATTATTGACAGAGCTTTATTGCGAGCTTGTGCCAATTGTTGGTTCAAGGAAATTCGAGCTTTATCTTCCCAAATATTACGAATAATTTGTTCATCTTTTTCAGGGAAGGCATATTTTTTCTATCAAATATATGATAAGTAAAAAGAATAGCAAACAACATCAGAATATATTATAGAAAAATGTTAGTCCACAAAAATATATATCATAATTTATTCATTATCAACGAGTGTATTCTCATAATTTATTCATTATCATAAATATAAACATAATTGCGTGAATTTATCTAAAAAATGCAATAAAATAAGCATTAAAATTTTTCCATACCTTTAACTCTTTAAACAGTTCATCTTTATACATTGAATCAACTTTTTCCCAAGAGTGCCATGGCCCCTTGAAATTAGCTCTCAAAATGTTTCCGATTTCACGTCCACATGATGAGTTATTGAACCTGAAATATTATAATAAAAAACTTTCATGAAACAAATAATGATAGAAATAATAACTGTCAAACAAAAATATTAAACTTACTTGGTTGTTACATACAAATTCAGTTCTCTTTTTTTTGTCAGTGGATCAATTTCAGTGTCAAAACTCTTCCGTTTAATGCTTATATTGTTTGGAGAAGAGGTTGAACCATGGATTGATGGGAGACAATCTTGATCCTCTAAAGGTCTCACATTACTATCATCTCTTAAATCATAGAATTCTCTCCCATTACTACCATCTCGCTGAACTTGATCGCTAATGTTTCCGATTTCACATCCACATGATGAGTTATTGAACTTGAAATATTATAATAAAAAACTTTCATGAAACAAATAATGACAGAAATAATAACTGTCAAACAAAAATATTAAACTTACTTGGTTGTTCCATACAAATTCAGTTCTCTTTTTTTTGTCAGTGGATCAATTTCAGTGTCAAAACTCTTCCGTTTAATGCTTATATTGTTTGGAGAAGAGGTTGAACCATGGATTGATGGGAGACAATCTTGATCCTCTAAAGGTCTCACATTACTATCATCTCTTGAATCATAGAATTCTCTCCCATTACTACCATCTCGATGAACTTGATCGCTAATGTCATACTCTTCATCATCATCACCAGCTATTCCCGCATAACCCTGATGTAAATTAAATTCTCTATACATGGCCGGGTCATCTCGAGGGAAACTTTGAGTTGCTAGCAAATTTTGAAACCCAAAACCTTCATGTGCATTTAACCTCCCATATTCTTCTTGATGGGGAAATTTACTCTCGACTCTGGGTGTATAATAATCATGTAATTGATTAGGCTTAGGTTGGTGAGAAGTCGATGCTTTCTTATTCACATTGGATGGAGTTCGATTCGATCTGGAAATAGACCTATCACTCCTGGAATGTAATATGGATCCACGTCTAGACATTCTAAAACAATTGTATTGTCATCAATAAGTGTTGTTGCTAAAAACTAATTAATATGACAATAAAAAAAATTATGAACAAAAGACTATTAAATATCATAAGTAAAAATATTTCATTACATATAAAAATACAAGCATCATGCTAATCATCATTATCCTCATTATCCTAAATAAAAATATTTCATTGAAACTAAAAAATACAAGCATCATGCTAATCATCATTATCCTCAATAAAAATATTTCATTGAAACTAAAAAATACAAGCATCATGCTAATCATCATTATCCTCAATAACAAAATTTCATTGAAAATAAAAAATAAAAGCATCATGCTAATCATCATTATCCTCAATAACAAAATTTCATTGAAAATAAAAAATACAAGCATCATGCTAATTATCATTATCCTCAATAACAAAATTTTATTGAAAATAAAAAATACAAGCATCATGCTAATCATCATTATAATCTCTCATAACCACATCATCATCACCATTAGCATCATTACCAACGACATCATTATCATAATCAATTTCTTCATCCGAAGCCATTTCATTATCTTCTCCCCAATTTGCCTATACCCGAAGCAACTCATGTTGGTTGATTTCTTCATAATAAGATGTGTCAATAAGTATATTTGGTTCATCAAGTGTCAGATTAGGAAGCACACAACATGGTTGAGAAATTTCATCTAATTGATCAACATCAAATGATTTAACATTGTCAGTGTTTTCAATAAATTCACTCATATCAACATTATAACGACCTCTAGTTGTTGTCTTCATAATTGCCCACCATTCTGACGATTTATTATCGGGTGGACAAGTATAGTAGACTTGTTGACATTGTTGCGCCAAGACAAAATCTTCATTGCCATGTAGTCTAAGGGTATGCTTGATTTCAACCAAACCATTTGAACGATGCACTTTAAGCCCATGTTTTGTACGTACCAATGACACTTAAACATAAACATCTTGCACTTACTCCCTAAATATTTAAGCCGAATCACTTCTTCAAGCATTCCATAATAATCAATTTTATTATCATTGTAGCAACTTCCTTTCACACAAACCCCGCTATTCATTGTTTTTTTTAAATCACCCATAACATTGAGTATGGAATTTAAACCCATTGACATAATACCCAGTATAACATTTCACTGAATTTGACGGGCCCATAGAAAGTGCAAGGATTTGATTCTCAATTCCAATTGATTTGTATTGAACCTAGCATAACAATAACAATGGATGAAATATTATTTCATACAAAATAGTTAAGTTAATAAAATGTTTGCTGAAAATACTCACATGATTTTTCAACCAAATTGGAAATATCTCCTCACATAGTTTTTCAATTTCAACATCGCTAAATTGTGGTTGTTGGGACTCGAGCTCTTGACGACATTACCTAAATTTTAAATTGTTAGTTGAAATTAAATTATTATAAATTAAGAGCCAAAATAAAATATTTCACACTTACTTTACATAGGGTTTCAATTCTTGACAATTGAAAATGACATAGTTGTGTGCAATTTTCATTTCTTCCTGCGATAACTACCTTCTATAAAAAAATTTAGACAATTTTCTCCCTGGATAGGAAAAAATAGAAAGTTGTCCACATTCACTTTTAGATCCACCAATGTCATTTCGTGGAACTCGATTCCATATTGTTTGAACGTCATCACCGAAATAATAATAAGCAAAATTTTTGATTTCATCAATCAAGTATGCTTCACATATAAAACCCTCAACGTGAGCTTTATTGGTTACTTTTTTCTTCAAATAAAACATATACCTACATCATTTATGTTAATTAGTTTGAAAATTAAAAAAATTATGAAATGAAAGTAAATGAAAAGTACATTGCATGAAAGCATACCGTTCAAATGGATACATCAATCGATATTGAACGGGTCTACCAACTTGTGCCTCATAAGGTGGATGTATCGTTAAGTGTTCCATGGAGTCGAAGAAAGATGGAGAAAAAATCCTTTCAAGTTTACAAATTAATTTAATGATATTTCTTTGCATCAAGTCCATGTGGTAGACATTTAAATTTGTAGCACAGATGTTCCGAAAAAATACTGACAATTCAGTTAATGCCTCCCATAGTGGTCTAGGCAAGTAAGGTTGGAACGTAACAGGAAGAAGTCTTTGCATAAAAACATGACAATCGTGACTTTTCATGCCTGAAACCTTACATTGTGCCTCTTTTACACACCGTGATATGTTTGAAGCATAACCATCAGGAAAGGACAACTCTTTCATCCATGACAACAATTGTTGTTGTTGTTTCTTGAAGAGATAATAAGTGCCTTTCGGTTTGTAAACTCAACCACTTGCATCTTGTTGCAAATGTAAGCTTGGCTTCTTATAATACAACTGCATATCCAACCTAGCCTTTTACTTTATCCTTGCTTATATCTGGACAATCCATTACTGTATAGAAGATATTATCAAAGAAATTTTTCTCTATGTGCATGACATCTAGGTTGTGATGAATTAGATTTGTATGCCAATATGGAAGCTCCCAAAAAATACTTTTCTTCACCCAATTGTGATAGACACCAAATTCGGGAATTTTATCACATTTTGAAGAGCTACTAACATGTCCCTTAGTAAACTTTGACACTTCATCTAACATTTCTAAACCAGATTGACGTGGAAAAGGAGGGAGCTCTTCAATTACTCCTTTCATAAACTTATCTGACTGATATCTATAAGGGTGATCCAATCCTTTTTGAACAGTCCAATCATCAATCAACCCATCATGACCAGTCCTTGATGAATTATCAAATTAACAGTAAAACCTAATCTATCATAGGCCTCTACTTCTAAAAAGAATTGAAACTGTCGAAGAATTACTAAATTAACAGTAAAACCAAATTAATTTTATACTTGAAATTATTGATGAACTTGAGAATTGACATAGCTTTGGAGGGGGCTATATTTCAAACAAGGTAAGGATGCATGCATGCATCTAACCACAAAGCATTCTAATATGTTTTTGAATTTTCTAGGAAGATACTAATTGAAATCCAATAAGATTTTGATTAATCAAAGCTAACAAAAAAATAGAATCCATAATTTGTGATAGTAAGGAATTCAAAGTTTTTAAACATTGCAATCATAAAATATTAGGTTAACCTTGCGAATAGGAATACTAAGTTTTTAAACCTCGCAATTAGGAAACATCAGCTTAAGCCTTACAATTATAAAATTTCAAGTCAACCTTGTTATTATGAACTCCAATTCTATCCAGTCATCAAGAAGGACATATGTAAACCCTAAATAATAAACAACCAAGGAAATTAATTAATAACTTGATCAAACCCTATCATAAAAAAAAAAACCTAGTTTTCAACCATGAAAGAAATTCTTCAAAGTCATCATGAACAACAACAAAGATTCTACTACCATCAAGAATTTGAATTTTAGGAACCTTGCAATTAGGAATCTCAATTTTTAATTCTTCAATTAGATTGTTCTTGGATCTACTAAAAAAACTAAATAAACGGTTCTTGTTAAAAGGGAATGTCAAATGGGATATAAAGTTAACCCAACAAAATATGGAGACTATGATTATGGTTAAAAGGGTCTCTAGATTGAGATTTTAGATTAACTCAACCGAGGCAATATTAAATTTCTTGTTAAAGGGGATCATAGGATGAGATCTCAGGTTTACCCAACTAAAGACAAAGACTAAAGTTTTGGTTAAAAGGGTCTCTTGATTAAGATTTCAGATTTCACGTTAACCCAACTGAGGCAATGTTAAGGTTCTGGTAAAAAGGGATTTCTAGATGGGATCTTAGGTTAACCCAATCAAAAATAAAGAGCAAAGTTCTAGTTAAATAAGTTTTTTAGATTGAGATTTTAGGTTATCCCAATCGAGATAACATTAAGGTTCAAGTTAAAAAGGATAGTGAAATAGGATTTTAGATAACCCAACGGAAGTCAAAGACTAATATTTTGGTTAAAGAGGGTCTCCAGATTGAGATTTTAGGTTAACCCAACTGAGAAAACATTAAGGTTCTATTCGAAGGGAATTGCCAAATGGAATTTTAGGTTAACTTATATGAAAAAAAGCAACAATCAAGATTCTGGTTAAAAGAGATGTCTACAGTAAGATTTTAGGTAGACCTAATCGAGGAAACCTTAAGTCTTGGTCAAAGGGGAATGCCATATGGGGTTTTTGGTTAGCCAACTTGAAGATAAAGACCAAGGTTTTGGTTAAAAGGGATTTTTACTTTGAGATTTCAAGTTGACCCAACTAAAGGTACATTTTGGTTTTGGTAAAAAAAGATCGCCATATGAGATCTTAGGTGGACCAAGTTGAAGAAAGAAAACCAAGGTTATGGCTAAAAGGAATCTCTACATTGAGATTTCAAATTGACCCTACTAAATGCATATTTTGGTCCTGGTTAAAAGAAATCATCAAATTAAAATTTTAGGTTAGTTGAGTTGTTTTTCAAATTTTTATTCTGGTTAAAAGGGATAGTCAAATGAGATCTCACGTTAATCTAGAATTTATAAAGATTTGGTTTTGAATAAAGGAAATCACTTAATTAGGATTTCAGCTTAATCTAGCTATTACATAAAAAAATGATGCAACAAGAATCACTAAAACATGAAATTTACAGTCAACCTTACAATCAGAAAAAAAACACCAAGAAGTTCAAACCAGTAATGAATTAAAAAAGTTAGAAGAATTAAGGTTCAATTTGATTATAGTTATAGTTAAAAACAATTTGTGTATCTTTACATTCTTATTACGCGATGCACATAAACACCTACTTCGTAATTATTGTAAAGAAAGAACATTTGTTGTTATCTAATTTTTTACCCAACTTCTTAAGTATATCAAAATAAATACCAAAATAATTTTTTGATGCATTTGGATCATTTTCAGTATTTTCAGTGTGATCTAAAAAAAATTCAAATTATAAATGTTTTTTTAATGTATTTTACTTTAACGTGTTATTTTCAAAATCATTTCTTTTTTTTTTGAACGACATTGATGTTACCATGTTATGAAAATAACAAAAAAAAAATTAAATAAAAAATATCAAGACGGAGGGATTAAAGTTGAATAAAAGAAAATAACCTATATACAGGTTGACACACACGAGAAAGGAGAAGAGAAATATTAAAATAAAAAACTTTGGGGGATCAAAATTAGTTTTACGCTCTCTCTCCCTGTTTATAACAAAAAAAACCAAAACTAAATCTTCCAAAAAGTCATCGTCGGCCCTCCCTAACCTTTCCCTTTTGTCCAAACCCCTTCGTTCAGCAATAGCCACAGCCACAGCCACAGCTCCGCCACTCTTACCCGCAACAGCTTCTTCACCAGCCCTACGCTCCCTCTCGACCGCAACTTGTTTCAGCCTCAACCCATTTGATCTCTTCTCATTCGGCTTCCCTATCTTCACACTAGCACAACCTTCACCGTCTCCTCCTGTAGTAGCGTCACTCGTCACAACATGACTACAGTACTAAAGATCTTGTGATTGGAACTAACACTACCAGATGTATCTCAATCGATATGAGAGAGATTGCTGTGTGATTTTTTGGGTTATTGCAGGTGGCAGTAGTCCTCACCGCCAGTGTAGGCGGGGAGTAAGGGAAAAGATCCATTAGATGCCAAATATTCTAAAACTTTGAAGCATCAATCGAGTCATTTTCACTCAAAAAAGGCTTCAATTATTGCACTTCTAGCATCATCAAAATTAGATGGCAAATATCTTCATATTATGTAAGATAATTTGACAATATCTCCAATTCCTCTTACCAATCCAATGACTTATTTTCAAATCATGATCAAGATACAGAAGTCTTAGTGGCATCAAATCATCATAAGAAAAAGTGATAAAAACAAAGAAGTAATACATTGACTTTGTCACAATTATCTTATAATCTAAAAGAGAAAAGTGGCGTGGATTGGAATAGTAAAATGATTTAATAATATAAGTATCATTTGTGTAGTAGAAATGAACAATGAAGTCGTTTTGGCCAAGTGGTTAAATTTGTGTCTTGACAGTTTTAGCGCGAGACAAGAGTTCAAATCACTCAGACAACGAAATTGATTTTTTTTTTTTTTTAAAACGGGCTTTTTTTATATAAACGGGGTGTCTGAGTCAGCACCACGACTAATATCTGGACCCATCTCTTTTTTTATATATTTTTTTTCCTATTTGATTTTGCCACTTATACATTTTTTTGGTTTTTTTTATAACCGGAGTGTCCGGGTTAGCTTACATGCACCATAATTTTTTCTTCCCAAGTATACTTTTTTTTTTGTTCCGGGCCAGCTTAGCGTGCTACAAATAATCTCCGGACTCACTTTTTTAAAACATTTTTTCTGTTTTTTTTCCGCTTATACATTTTTTTTATAATCGGGGTGTCCGGGTCAGCTTACGCGTTCTACGACTATAATTATTTTATAGAATAACTAAAGGAGATTGCAATTTCAAACAATAATGAACAATGATTTTTATTGTTCATTATTGTTTGAAAAGGTTAATTGAACTGTGGTTTGGTGGGAGATGGCAGGGGTATTTGGGAATCCGTTAGGAAAAAAACTTTAGAAATTTTTTTATTTAAATTAAAAAAAATTGGTGTTTCTAGATGATTTTAATATGCTGATATCAAAAATAATTTTTGAAAAATTAAAAAAATATCATTTTGATGCATTTCTTAACGAAAATCACTTCCAATAGCAACCTCAACCACACTCCCAAACAGGCACGGCATGTGGTGGACGTGAAAGGTAAAAAAGACGAATTGAACTGCTAGCTAAATTTTGTCCTTTAAATGACTTTTATTATATATGTATTTTTTATTTTAGTCCTTATACTTTTAATCTTGGATTTTATTTTAATTCTTTTTTTTTTTAAATATATTTCTTAAATGGTTCCTATTTTTTTCTATGTTTATATGTAGATGCTCTTAGTTTTTTTATTATTATTATTTCCACTGTTATTAAAAAAAATTATTTAATGTTTAAATTTTAATTTGTATTGGTGATTATTTGAAAATTGATATTTATTATTTTTTCTCTTTGTTTTTTTATTTTTTATTTTTATTTATTCTTCAAGTCAAATAATTTTTTAAAATCTAATAATATTTATTTTTGTTTTGTCATTTATTTTGTTTTTTAATTGCTTTTTTGTTAATATTATTAGGTGTTGAAATTTCTAATTATTATAGATAAAGCATTCAAAATAATGATAATAATTATTTGTAAAAAACAATTCTTATAAATATGTTAGACTAATTATATATTTTGATATTTATTTCAAAATAATGATATTTTTTTTCAAATTATCTACAAATAAAAAATATATAAGTCACTTGTCTGCGTTTCGCTGCAAACAAAACCAAATTTTATAACATGTCAAAAAATATTAATGGTTCTTGATTTTTTTTAATAATGCTATACATTAGAGTGAAACAATCAATCTACAAGACTTTCAATTATTTAGTTTTTTATTACATTCATTTTATTTTAAATAATGCATTTAAAATAATGAGAAAAATTATTTTAAAGGTTTGTTCTATTAAAAATAATTATATATTTTGATATCTGTTTAATATTAACACCTTAAAAAATATAACAAATAACTAACAACTAAATATTAACTATACATACATAAGAGAGGATTTTACTTTCATTTCACACCACCAAAGGTGAGCTTACTCTGTTTTTTTACAAAAGTTATATTTAATACAAAGATAAATTCTAATAAAAATTAAAATTCTAAACTAAGAGTAAAGATACAATAATACAAAAAAATATATATTTAGAATTATACCAAAATTACTGAAAAAATAAAGGGATCAAAACTAAATCAAGAAATAAAAGAATAATTTATATTTCTCTTACAACACTTTTAATTTTTTTAATTTAATCCTTCCATTTAAATTATTTATATATTTTGTTTTCATTTCGGCCCATATACTTTTAACTCTTTATTTTAATTCCTTTATTTTTTAGATATATTTCTAAATAGTCTCTATTTTTGTCCATATTTATATATATATGCTCTTAATTTTTTTTTAATTGTAATTATTTTCTCTTTTGTTTAGGTTGTATTTCTTAAAAAAAAAATTCTTAGATTGTAGGTTGTTTTGGTTAAAAATTTACTTTTACAAAAATTTATATTTTTATGTATAATATTTCATATCTAATATTATGTAAATAAATAAATAAATGGGGTAACACATAAACAAAATGGGTAGATAAATTTGCTCAAGTTATCTACAATGAAAAAAATATACAAGTCACTTCCCCTGCGTTTCGATTACAATGTTCATTTTAGGCAAAAAAAAATAAAAATTCTAACAGTTTTAATCTATTATATTCTTACTAATTAAATATTAAGGTAACCAATTACAGTATGTACAAAATCAATCAGTTTTCTATATAAAAAAACCTGACACACACGGACAAATAACCTCGTTTGTTATAGAACTAAAGTACTCTACAATACTTATACTTGGAGAATAATTGCACAGTTCTCCAACATGGTGCTCTGTTGTGCACAACAATCAAATACTTTACATGCAGTATGAAAATCTCATCTAAAGAAGAAAGCCGCCTCCATCAAACTTTATAGAGAAAATTAGAGAGAGACATTACATTCTCTGTTTTTCGTCACCAACCTCTTTCATCAACTACTCTCCTGAATTTAGATGGTACCGAAGTTTTGTAAATTTCTAATTTTTATACAAGATTAATTGATATTTCAATTGCATGCAGCGGACTAGCTTTGTCGCCAAATTTATTTTGGCTTCATACGTTGCATTCGTTGGCTGGCTCTACCATCTATGAGACTGGCTTTGCTGCCCAAATCAATATAATATTTATCTTCTGCTTTTATTTCCTTCAATCAAGCAAAGCTTGTAAGATCATTTATCATCAAGAAAGTATTCGTAGATAAGTATATATAAGATATTTGTGTGTATTCCAAGCCGTTGACGCGTAATAAGTTTTAGCGTATATAAAATACAACCGAGTGGCAATTATAGACAAACCTAATAATACTGATCCAACATAGGATCATTTGGAACATAGCAGAAAGGTTCCCATATACTTAATCGCCATTAAGTAACTGCATGGACCACAGATCCTCCATGCTCCAATAATTTTCGTTCAGTTCTTGAGGTATATTCTCTCCTGAAAAGGCCTCCACATCTCCATGGTAGGTTGGTAGACAGTTGGTCACCATTAATTCGGCTGTGCTGGAAACTTGGCTGCCACTGCTCCCTTGTTCATTCGTCTCAGAACCCAGTGCAGCAAATGTTTCAGCTCGCTTAATATGTTTCTGGATTCTAGTTCTCCAGTAATTCTTTATTTCGTTGTCGGTCCTCCCTGGAAGATGCTTTGCAATTTTCGACCACCTGGTTTCGCCATGAATTTTAAGACAAAACGCATAATTTCCTTCTGGTCAGTTTTCTTGTCGCATATATGATTTATGTTTGAGGAAAAGTATTTGAAAAACAAAGCCTTAAAAATCACCACAAGTGCGAGGACGAAGTTTTCTTAGATTTATTGAAAGTTTCTCTTGATCTTGAGCTACTTCCAACTACAAAATAGTTCTTTCCTGTATATATTTTTACTTTAATTTATGCTAAAGAAATTGGAACAAAATAATTTCAAAAAAATAACTTTTTAGATAGAAGGCACACTATCTCACATAATCTAATATAATTTCTCGTCATAGTCACACCATGCACTCATATATCAAGCATATGACAATTTAAGAATATTTGAATGGACCATATGTTGACAACACATTTTTTTTTTTAATTTAAGGGACTATACAAATCATCTCACAATTAATTAAACCATGATAACTTTGTAAGATCATTCCACTCGATGCTCTTAAAAGCACACACAAACCAAAAATTTAGTTTGAAATTAATTAATTATATTAAAAAAGAAAATGAAATAATTTATGAAGATAAATTTAAAATAAAATAAATTTTAAATGATAAAATTAAAAAACAATTAAAGTCTAAAAGGGGGAAATTGCTCAAAAAAGAAAAGAAAAGAAAACTCATCTCCTTCGCTGTTTATAGTTTATATGAATACGGAAGGAGTAGACTTAATTTGTTGGGAAAACCACTCAACAGACTTGACACCCTAATTTTGTTTTAGAGATAAATACTATATGTTATATAATTTTGAGAATTAAAAACAAATAAATAAAATTTCTTGACTTGTTAATGGAAAGATGAACTTGGTCTTTCGAAGGAAGATGATGAATTTTAGTCGCTTTAAAAACGTTTTAACAAGACAAAAGATAAGAAAAGGCTTCCACACGTGTTCATGCGTAGGGATACGAAAGAGTTTTGAGAAGCATATGTATCTACTGCAATTGTGTATACAACTACAACTATGATAAAAACAAAACGGTAAGAAGAAGTATATCTTAACATAAAAGAGTTAGAACAATATATATGGTTGATATCCACGTCAATCAATTCGAAACAGCTTCTCTTTCTCAGGAAAGGTGGGCTTTTCATGTGACAACTTGTAACAATAAAACCTTGAAATAGGATAAATGTAAACTTCTGTTGCCAATTTTGTATGGATTTATTAGAGATGTTCATACGGGTCCATTGCCAATATCAATATCTAGCTGTAATATTAGGTTCTGATATATTTTTAGAACCCTTTTAGGACTGCGGACTCGATCAATGTTTTGGTTAAAATTAAGACCTTTCTTTGTGTATTATGTACATGTGGGAGATTTTTTCTTTTCTTTTCTTTTCCCAGTTATACTCGATGACATTGCGCAACGAAAAGCAGCGTTTTTTTTAACCAAAATAAGAATTTGTACCGTGTAGTATGGATCCGTCATCCTTCGTACATGCAGCCCCCAGCTGCTGGTAGCAGACAATTAGCCGCAATCTCCTCATAGTTTTGGTGGACGATCTTAGGAGAAATTAGATATTTCACCTTAAAATTTTTATTATGGTTTATGGTTTTGGGATTTGAAGTGTAGAAGAAGAATAAATGGGATCTTCAAACACCTGTGGATATTTGGTTGCTGATTAATTTGATGATTTGCCATATCTACTAAATTGAGGGTAGGTTCATTAAAAACTGATGTGCCTCAGGTCCTTCTTATCATATAACACCTAAAATTAGAGAAAATATTTGAAAAGAAATTAATCTTTATATATTCAAATAGTGAAAGTGTAATGAACTGGTGGATTTTTTGTAGCCATGAAAGATTCAAAAGATGAAAATTCTGCTTGAAATCAAACTCTTGTCTATCAATAATGCAGACCCTACGTTACTATCTGTATCTTTCTCATCATGCATGCTAAGACTGCGGTCTGTACGAAAAAACTAGGGGCTTTAAGAACTGTGCTTTCCTTAATTATAAGGACAGCATATCAGAGATGAGGGATTAAATCTCTTCTCCGTCTTCCAATATCGACAAAGATAAATGCAATACTTGCATTCATTTTTCGATTGCTTGAGCAGGTATATATTATATTTGCTTATATATGATTAATAATACCATACATAAAGCAATAATCATAACATGAAGCTAACCTGTTTCCCCACTTAGCATGCAGTTCCATGATCAAGAGCTGTTCTTCATGTGTAATATTCCCTCTTCGAAGGTCGGGCCGCAAGTAGTTGAGCCAACGAAGCCTGCAACTCTTTCCTGTACGTTTCAGACCTACAATATGACGAAACAAAAGCATGTTTTTTATTACTAGGGTTTCTCTTAAGAGACCCTCAGAAAAAAAAAATTTAAATGATTCATTATTAGTAAACAAAAGAAATTAATAAGATGTAATAGAAACATTACCTGGTCACATAAGTTTATTGTGGCGGGGAATATATTACCTGGTTCCTTATCGTGGAGTCTTTTCGGTTGGGGCTAACTTCTCTACGCTATGTTTTTACAAATTAACATTTGCAAATTCATGATCTTTGCGCTCCTTTCTTTGGTTTTTGGTTCTTTGTTGTTTTATTTTATTTTATTTTATTTTATTTTATTTTTAGAATTGAATCTTAGAAAGCCATTTTCTTGTTGGCCATCTTGTATAATTTATAAAATTATGATCTCATTTTAACCCAAAAAAGAAAAGAAAAAGTAAACAGAGAAGAAAATTAAGGGCGCAACAGATTACCTGCAGATCTAGCAAGCGAGTTCCATACACCTTCACCGTGGTTCGCGATATGGTTGGTTAGGATCAAGTCTTCTTCCAAGGTCCATGGCCCTTTTCTCACCTCAACATCCTGAGAGTTGGATTGTGTTTTATCCATTTCGTTTCTCAAAAGGCGAGGCGCGGCGGATCAGTGAGATAATGAGATAACCAAGGTTGCTACGGGCTTTATATATAGAGATAATCGAAGTTAGTATTCACATTATCCAGTAATCGACATTAATCTGTACTGTTACAGAAGGGAGCCTTCGACCTAACCATGTTCTCTATAACCAATGCATGCGTCCATATAAACGATATCTGCATGCATGACCACCACATCTTATTTGCTTATTTATTTTTATTTTGCTTATATTAGAACGACCAAGATACGCCGTCAGCTCCAGAGCACAATACATGCTCGGTTACTCTGGGGAAACATAAGCAAACCACATCGGAATCAGTTGAAATTTCATATTCCGTCTATTGGGGTTAAGATTGTATCATATGTCAAATTTGGGCTTATTCTGATATTGATTTCTTGAGGGGTTATTTCGATATTCATTTCTGCCGCAGAAACACTACCTTAGTGAACCCATATAAAAACACTTTAGAATCAATTGAAACCTTACATTCTGTGTCTTGGGGTTGATATCGCATGATATATTAAATTGGGGCTTATTTCGATATCGTATACTAGAGGTTTCAATTGGAGGTTCATTTCTGCCGCAAATCGATCATTCAAGGGTTTGTGTACCTAGAAGTACGAGAACGACCTAGAAATTGAGTGTTGTTTTTTGTTTAGTACTAAAATATTAAATATTGATTTTGAGGTCATTTCGAAGTCGTTTGGTCTGGGTTTCAATTCTGTTACGTAAAGTTGTGTGAGAGGTTAGATTCTGCTCAAGTCTCAAAACTTGATCCTCACTGTTTAGTTTTGTCAAATTCTCTGTTTTTGTTCTATTTTCAGTTATCTAGGAGTCAAGTAATTGTTTTCGCTAGTATTTGCTTCTGTTTATTTCATGTCTTCGTATCGTCCACAATTCGTACGAATTTGCATTGCTACTCGCGAAATCGTGATCGTAGTTTTGTTTTGCTTTGTTTTCAGTATTTTATTGCTTCTTGAGTCTGAAAATCATAATTAGGGTGCACTGCGAATGCTACTAACTTTGATTTGTTGATTTTAGTTCTGGAAGAACCAAAAGAAAGCAAGTTGTGAGGTAAAAGGCGTAGTGAGCTTATTAGAGTGAGAAGCCTTGAGTTTTTTTTGTGTGATACGCGAGAGTTGTGATGATATATTTTTTTTGCTACTAACCAAATTTTGCAGATTCAAAGGATGTCTGAAAACAACGACTCAGCGACACAAAACGCTGACGTAGCGTTCCAATTACGAGCCATGGGTCAGCAACTTGAGCTGTTGTCCAGGACATACAAAGATCTGAAAGATGAGGTGAATTCGATAAAGCAACAGAATAGTGGGGCTGATCGCCGAGGAAATACGGTCCGTACTGCTGTACGATAGCAATGTGGTACCATATAGATTGCAATGGCTGAATGATAGTGGTGAAGTGAAAGTGACGAAGCAGGTCATGGTCCCATTCTCGATTGGGAAATATGTTGATGAAGTTCTGTGCGATGTGGTACCGATGCAAGCAAGTCGCATCTTGTTGGGGAGGCCATGGCAATATGACAGGAAGGCAGTTCATGATGGGGTTAAAAATAGGTATACCATGGTAAAACCATTACTCTTGTACCTCTTACACCCAAACAGGTGTATGATGATCAAATAAAGCTAAAAAGTGAGCATGAGGCGATGGGGAGAGAAAATCAAGGTGAGGAACATGGGGAGAGAAAACCATCAGATTCGGCCAGAACCCAAACCTCTACAATTCATTCAGCCGCCCATCCAAACACAAACAAATATTTGGCCACCACTCCCAACAAATCAGACCATTCGACCACTGCTAAAAAACACCCAACTCTGGCCGAGAGTGGAGGTAAGACAAGAGGAGAGAAGAAAGTTAGGAAGAGTGATGAGAATTGTGTGGAAAAACTAGAGAAACAACCTAATTTTTATGCTAGAGAGGGTGAGGTCAGATCTGCATATTTCACTAACAAACCAATGATTTTACTTGTGTACAAGGAGGCTTACTTTAATACTAATGATCTTGATCATATGGTGCCTAGTGCTACTATTTCTTTGCTGCAGGAGTTTGATGATTTGTTCCCCGACGATACTCCAAGCGGAATACCACCATTGCGGGGGATTGAGCATCAGATTGATTTTGTATGTGGAGCTTCAATTCCTAACCGACCATCCTATAGAAGGAACCCAGAGGAGATGACTGAGTTTCAAAGGCAAGTTTATGAGCTAATAGATAAGGGATATATTCGTGAGAGTATAAACCCGTGTGCTATGCCCGAGCTACTCATGCCTACGAAGGATGGAACATGGAGGATGTGTGTTGCTTGTCGAGCCATCAACAGCATAACGATTTTGATTCGAGGTCGAATCCTTTCGAGGGGAGAGGGGATGATGCGAACCGGCCTAGAAGCTCCAGCAAAGACCCATTACATGTTTAGGGGCTTGATTCGTGGTTTTGAAGGTTTCACCCAAGTCATAATTGCAAGGACCATTGAAGTATCTATGTGTAGGAGGGGTCCAGCCCAAGGCTTGTTTGGGCTTAATTAAGACTTTGTTTTCAGCTAGGATCCAAGGCTTGCTTGGATTTAGTCATGGGCTTTTCAATTTAGGATTTTGGGTCAGTTTTGAGTGGACCTCATTTAAGTCCACATAAGGGGTCCATTAGGGTTAGGTTTTTAAAAGACTATTTAAACTCATGTTAGCCAAAAATTTCGGCAGCCATTGATTAATTTTGAATTCTGAACTTTTCAGTTTATGTGTGAGAGTGATTCTTGCATTCTTTAGTTCTTGAAAAGAACTGAATCCGACTTATCGAAGATTAACTGGCTTCGTGGCGTCACTCTACTCATTCCAATAGTGCTGGTGCCTTGGGGCAGGTTTCCATTGTGTCACACTCCTATCAGACCTATTTCGGCTTTCCGGGATCAGATCTCATTCTTGGTTGTGGGTTGCGTGGCCACGTGACCACGAGGTTCGCATCAGGTGGTATCAGAGCTAGGCTCCGAAAGAGGTCATATCATTCTGTTATTTTCGTGCTTTTTTTTAGTGTTCCTTGAAGTCTTCCAGTGTTTTTGTTTATCTCCTTGTTCTTCGTGTCAGCGTCATCTAATAAAAAAAAACAAGAGGTTATATTTCATCGTTTTCTGTCTCTTCATTTCGGTATCTTAAGGGGAAAAAAACAGAAAAGAAAAGAAAAGAAAGAGAGAGAGAGGCATTAGTTGACATCTGAAGAATCATTGAAATCTTGCCGCAGAAAACACTACTCTGGGGAAACATAAGCAAACCACATCGGAATCAGTTGAAATTTCATATTCCGTCTATTGGGGTTAAGATTGTATCATATGTCAAATTTGGGCTTATTCTGATATTGATTTCTTGAGGGGTTATTTCGATATTCATTTCTGCCGCAGAAACACTACCTTAGTGAACCCATATAAAAACACTTTAGAATCAATTGAAACCTTACATTCTGTGTCTTGGGGTTGATATCGCATGATATATTAAATTGGGGCTTATTTCGATATCGTATACTAGAGGTTTCAATTGGAGGTTCATTTCTGCCGCAAATCGATCATTCAAGGGTTTGTGTACCTAGAAGTACGAGAACGACCTAGAAATTGAGTGTTGTTTTTTGTTTAGTACTAAAATATTAAATATTGATTTTGAGGTCATTTCGAAGTCGTTTGGTCTGGGTTTCAATTCTGTTACGTAAAGTTGTGTGAGAGGTTAGATTCTGCTCAAGTCTCAAAACTTGATCCTCACTGTTTAGTTTTGTCAAATTCTCTGTTTTTGTTCTATTTTCAGTTATCTAGGAGTCAAGTAATTGTTTTCGCTAGTATTTGCTTCTGTTTATTTCATGTCTTCGTATCGTCCACAATTCGTACGAATTTGCATTGCTACTCGCGAAATCGTGATCGTAGTTTTGTTTTGCTTTGTTTTCAGTATTTTATTGCTTCTTGAGTCTGAAAATCATAATTAGGGTGCACTGCGAATGCTACTAACTTTGATTTGTTGATTTTAGTTCTGGAAGAACCAAAAGAAAGCAAGTTGTGAGGTAAAAGGCGTAGTGAGCTTATTAGAGTGAGAAGCCTTGAGTTTTTTTTGTGTGATACGCGAGAGTTGTGATGATATATTTTTTTTGCTACTAACCAAATTTTGCAGATTCAAAGGATGTCTGAAAACAACGACTCAGCGACACAAAACGCTGACGTAGCGTTCCAATTACGAGCCATGGGTCAGCAACTTGAGCTGTTGTCCAGGACATACAAAGATCTGAAAGATGAGGTGAATTCGATAAAGCAACAGAATAGTGGGGCTGATCGCCGAGGAAATACGGTCCGTACTGCTGTACGATAGCAATGTGGTACCATATAGATTGCAATGGCTGAATGATAGTGGTGAAGTGAAAGTGACGAAGCAGGTCATGGTCCCATTCTCGATTGGGAAATATGTTGATGAAGTTCTGTGCGATGTGGTACCGATGCAAGCAAGTCGCATCTTGTTGGGGAGGCCATGGCAATATGACAGGAAGGCAGTTCATGATGGGGTTAAAAATAGGTATACCATGGTAAAACCATTACTCTTGTACCTCTTACACCCAAACAGGTGTATGATGATCAAATAAAGCTAAAAAGTGAGCATGAGGCGATGGGGAGAGAAAATCAAGGTGAGGAACATGGGGAGAGAAAACCATCAGATTCGGCCAGAACCCAAACCTCTACAATTCATTCAGCCGCCCATCCAGACACAAACAAATATTTGGCCACCACTCCCAACAAATCAGACCATTCGACCACTGCTAAAAAACACCCAACTCTTGCCGAGAGTGGAGGTAAGACAAGAGGAGAGAAGAAAGTTAGGAAGAGTGATGAGAATTGTGTGGAAAAACTAGAGAAACAACCTAATTTTTATGCTAGAGAGGGTGAGGTCAGATCTGCATATTTCACTATTGTACCAATGATTTTACTTGTGTACAAGGAGGCTTACTTTAATACTAATGATCTTGATCATATGGTGCCTAGTGCTACTATTTCTTTGCTGCAGGAGTTTGATGATTTGTTCCCCGACGATACTCCAAGCGGAATACCACCATTGCGGGGGATTGAGCATCAGATTGATTTTGTATGTGGAGCTTCAATTCCTAACCGACCATCCTATAGAAGGAACCCAGAGGAGATGACTGAGTTTCAAAGGCAAGTTTATGAGCTAATAGATAAGGGATATATTCGTGAGAGTATAAACCCGTGTGCTATGCCCGAGCTACTCATGCCTACGAAGGATGGAACATGGAGGATGTGTGTTGCTTGTCGAGCCATCAACAGCATAACGATTTTGATTCGAGGTCGAATCCTTTCGAGGGGAGAGGGGATGATGCGAACCGGCCTAGAAGCTCCAGCAAAGACCCATTACATGTTTAGGGGCTTGATTCGTGGTTTTGAAGGTTTCACCCAAGTCATAATTGCAAGGACCATTGAAGTATCTATGTGTAGGAGGGGTCCAGCCCAAGGCTTGTTTGGGCTTAATTAAGACTTTGTTTTCAGCTAGGATCCAAGGCTTGCTTGGATTTAGTCATGGGCTTTTCAATTTAGGATTTTGGGTCAGTTTTGAGTGGACCTCATTTAAGTCCACATAAGGGGTCCATTAGGGTTAGGTTTTTAAAAGACTATTTAAACTCATGTTAGCCAAAAATTTCGGCAGCCATTGATTAATTTTGAATTCTGAACTTTTCAGTTTATGTGTGAGAGTGATTCTTGCATTCTTTAGTTCTTGAAAAGAACTGAATCCGACTTATCGAAGATTAACTGGCTTCGTGGCGTCACTCTACTCATTCCAATAGTGCTGGTGCCTTGGGGCAGGTTTCCATTGTGTCACACTCCTATCAGACCTATTTCGGCTTTCCGGGATCAGATCTCATTCTTGGTTGTGGGTTGCGTGGCCACGTGACCACGAGGTTCGCATCAGGTGGTATCAGAGCTAGGCTCCGAAAGAGGTCATATCATTCTGTTATTTTCGTGCTTTTTTTTAGTGTTCCTTGAAGTCTTCCAGTGTTTTTGTTTATCTCCTTGTTCTTCGTGTCAGCGTCATCTAATAAAAAAAAACAAGAGGTTATATTTCATCGTTTTCTGTCTCTTCATTTCGGTATCTTAAGGGGAAAAAAACAGAAAAGAAAAGAAAAGAAAGAGAGAGAGAGGCATTAGTTGACATCTGAAGAATCATTGAAATCTTGCCGCAGAAAACACTACTCTGGGGAAACATAAGCAAACCACATCGGAATCAGTTGAAATTTCATATTCCGTCTATTGGGGTTAAGATTGTATCATATGTCAAATTTGGGCTTATTCTGATATTGATTTCTTGAGGGGTTATTTCGATATTCATTTCTGCCGCAGAAACACTACCTTAGTGAACCCATATAAAAACACTTTAGAATCAATTGAAACCTTACATTCTGTGTCTTGGGGTTGATATCGCATGATATATTAAATTGGGGCTTATTTCGATATCGTATACTAGAGGTTTCAATTGGAGGTTCATTTCTGCCGCAAATCGATCATTCAAGGGTTTGTGTACCTAGAAGTACGAGAACGACCTAGAAATTGAGTGTTGTTTTTTGTTTAGTACTAAAATATTAAATATTGATTTTGAGGTCATTTCGAAGTCGTTTGGTCTGGGTTTCAATTCTGTTACGTAAAGTTGTGTGAGAGGTTAGATTCTGCTCAAGTCTCAAAACTTGATCCTCACTGTTTAGTTTTGTCAAATTCTCTGTTTTTGTTCTATTTTCAGTTATCTAGGAGTCAAGTAATTGTTTTCGCTAGTATTTGCTTCTGTTTATTTCATGTCTTCGTATCGTCCACAATTCGTACGAATTTGCATTGCTACTCGCGAAATCGTGATCGTAGTTTTGTTTTGCTTTGTTTTCAGTATTTTATTGCTTCTTGAGTCTGAAAATCATAATTAGGGTGCACTGCGAATGCTACTAACTTTGATTTGTTGATTTTAGTTCTGGAAGAACCAAAAGAAAGCAAGTTGTGAGGTAAAAGGCGTAGTGAGCTTATTAGAGTGAGAAGCCTTGAGTTTTTTTTGTGTGATACGCGAGAGTTGTGATGATATATTTTTTTTGCTACTAACCAAATTTTGCAGATTCAAAGGATGTCTGAAAACAACGACTCAGCGACACAAAACGCTGACGTAGCGTTCCAATTACGAGCCATGGGTCAGCAACTTGAGCTGTTGTCCAGGACATACAAAGATCTGAAAGATGAGGTGAATTCGATAAAGCAACAGAATAGTGGGGCTGATCGCCGAGGAAATACGGTCCGTACTGCTGTACGATAGCAATGTGGTACCATATAGATTGCAATGGCTGAATGATAGTGGTGAAGTGAAAGTGACGAAGCAGGTCATGGTCCCATTCTCGATTGGGAAATATGTTGATGAAGTTCTGTGCGATGTGGTACCGATGCAAGCAAGTCGCATCTTGTTGGGGAGGCCATGGCAATATGACAGGAAGGCAGTTCATGATGGGGTTAAAAATAGGTATACCATGGTAAAACCATTACTCTTGTACCTCTTACACCCAAACAGGTGTATGATGATCAAATAAAGCTAAAAAGTGAGCATGAGGCGATGGGGAGAGAAAATCAAGGTGAGGAACATGGGGAGAGAAAACCATCAGATTCGGCCAGAACCCAAACCTCTACAATTCATTCAGCCGCCCATCCAAACACAAACAAATATTTGGCCACCACTCCCAACAAATCAGACCATTCGACCACTGCTAAAAAACACCCAACTCTTGCCGAGAGTGGAGGTAAGAC
This sequence comes from Salix brachista, assembly GCA_009078335.1. Taxonomy (NCBI): domain Eukaryota; kingdom Viridiplantae; phylum Streptophyta; class Magnoliopsida; order Malpighiales; family Salicaceae; genus Salix; species Salix brachista. Next base: position 8,474,569 of record CM018588.1, on the reverse strand, counting down.
AAGAGGAGAGAAGAAAGTTAGGAAGAGTGATGAGAATTGTGTGGAAAAACTAGAGAAACAACCTAATTTTTATGCTAGAGAGGGTGAGGTCAGATCTGCATATTTCACTATTGTACCAATGATTTTACTTGTGTACAAGGAGGCTTACTTTAATACTAATGATCTTGATCATATGGTGCCTAGTGCTACTATTTCTTTGCTGCAGGAGTTTGATGATTTGTTCCCCGACGATACTCCAAGCGGAATACCACCATTGCGGGGGATTGAGCATCAGATTGATTTTGTATGTGGAGCTTCAATTCCTAACCGACCATCCTATAGAAGGAACCCAGAGGAGATGACTGAGTTTCAAAGGCAAGTTTATGAGCTAATAGATAAGGGATATATTCGTGAGAGTATAAACCCGTGTGCTATGCCCGAGCTACTCATGCCTACGAAGGATGGAACATGGAGGATGTGTGTTGCTTGTCGAGCCATCAACAGCATAACGATTTTGATTCGAGGTCGAATCCTTTCGAGGGGAGAGGGGATGATGCGAACCGGCCTAGAAGCTCCAGCAAAGACCCATTACATGTTTAGGGGCTTGATTCGTGGTTTTGAAGGTTTCACCCAAGTCATAATTGCAAGGACCATTGAAGTATCTATGTGTAGGAGGGGTCCAGCCCAAGGCTTGTTTGGGCTTAATTAAGACTTTGTTTTCAGCTAGGATCCAAGGCTTGCTTGGATTTAGTCATGGGCTTTTCAATTTAGGATTTTGGGTCAGTTTTGAGTGGACCTCATTTAAGTCCACATAAGGGGTCCATTAGGGTTAGGTTTTTAAAAGACTATTTAAACTCATGTTAGCCAAAAATTTCGGCAGCCATTGATTAATTTTGAATTCTGAACTTTTCAGTTTATGTGTGAGAGTGATTCTTGCATTCTTTAGTTCTTGAAAAGAACTGAATCCGACTTATCGAAGATTAACTGGCTTCGTGGCGTCACTCTACTCATTCCAATAGTGCTGGTGCCTTGGGGCAGGTTTCCATTGTGTCACACTCCTATCAGACCTATTTCGGCTTTCCGGGATCAGATCTCATTCTTGGTTGTGGGTTGCGTGGCCACGTGACCACGAGGTTCGCATCAGGTGGTATCAGAGCTAGGCTCCGAAAGAGGTCATATCATTCTGTTATTTTCGTGCTTTTTTTTAGTGTTCCTTGAAGTCTTCCAGTGTTTTTGTTTATCTCCTTGTTCTTCGTGTCAGCGTCATCTAATAAAAAAAACAAGAGGTTATATTTCATCGTTTTCTGTCTCTTCATTTCGGTATCTTAAGGGGAAAAAAACAGAAAAGAAAAGAAAAGAAAGAGAGAGAGAGGCATTAGTTGACATCTGAAGAATCATTGAAATCTTGCCGCAGAAAACACTACTCTGGGGAAACATAAGCAAACCACATCGGAATCAGTTGAAATTTCATATTCCGTCTATTGGGGTTAAGATTGTATCATATGTCAAATTTGGGCTTATTCTGATATTGATTTCTTGAGGGGTTATTTCGATATTCATTTCTGCCGCAGAAACACTACCTTAGTGAACCCATATAAAAACACTTTAGAATCAATTGAAACCTTACATTCTGTGTCTTGGGGTTGATATCGCATGATATATTAAATTGGGGCTTATTTCGATATCGTATACTAGAGGTTTCAATTGGAGGTTCATTTCTGCCGCAAATCGATCATTCAAGGGTTTGTGTACCTAGAAGTACGAGAACGACCTAGAAATTGAGTGTTGTTTTTTGTTTAGTACTAAAATATTAAATATTGATTTTGAGGTCATTTCGAAGTCGTTTGGTCTGGGTTTCAATTCTGTTACGTAAAGTTGTGTGAGAGGTTAGATTCTACTCAAGTCTCAGAAAGTGACCCTAACTGTTTAGCTTTGTCTAGTTCTCTGTTTTTATGCTATTTTTTGGTTATCTAGGAGTCAAGTAATTGTTTTCGCTAGTATTTGCTTCGTTTTTATTTCGCGTCTTCGTATCATCCTCTATTCGTACGAATTTGCATCGCTACTCGCGAAATCGTGATCGTAGTTTTGTTTTGCTTTGTTTTCAGTATTTTATTGCTTCTTGAGTCTGAAAATCATAATTAGGGTGCACTGCGAATGCTACTAACTTTGATTTGTTGATTTTAGTTCTGGAAGAACCAAAAGAAAGCAAGTTGTGAGGTAAAAGGCGTAGTGAGCTTATTAGAGTGAGAAGCCTTGAGTTTTTTTTGTGTGATACGCGAGAGTTGTGATGATATATTTTTTTTGCTACTAACCAAATTTTGCAGATTCAAAGGATGTCTGAAAACAACGACTCAGCGACACAAAACGCTGACGTAGCGTTCCAATTACGAGCCATGGGTCAGCAACTTGAGCTGTTGTCCAGGACATACAAAGATCTGAAAGATGAGGTGAATTCGATAAAGCAACAGAATAGTGGGGCTGATCGCCGAGGAAATACGGTCCGTACTGCTGTACGATAGCAATGTGGTACCATATAGATTGCAATGGCTGAATGATAGTGGTGAAGTGAAAGTGACGAAGCAGGTCATGGTCCCATTCTCGATTGGGAAATATGTTGATGAAGTTCTGTGCGATGTGGTACCGATGCAAGCAAGTCGCATCTTGTTGGGGAGGCCATGGCAATATGACAGGAAGGCAGTTCATGATGGGGTTAAAAATAGGTATACCATGGTAAAACCATTACTCTTGTACCTCTTACACCCAAACAGGTGTATGATGATCAAATAAAGCTAAAAAGTGAGCATGAGGCGATGGGGAGAGAAAATCAAGGTGAGGAACATGGGGAGAGAAAACCATCAGATTCGGCCAGAACCCAAACCTCTACAATTCATTCAGCCGCCCATCCAAACACAAACAAATATTTGGCCACCACTCCCAACAAATCAGACCATTCGACCACTGCTAAAAAACACCCAACTCTGGCCGAGAGTGGAGGTAAGACAAGAGGAGAGAAGAAAGTTAGGAAGAGTGATGAGAATTGTGTGGAAAAACTAGAGAAACAACCTAATTTTTATGCTAGAGAGGGTGAGGTCAGATCTGCATATTTCACTAACAAACCAATGATTTTACTTGTGTACAAGGAGGCTTACTTTAATACTAATGATCTTGATCATATGGTGCCTAGTGCTACTATTTCTTTGCTGCAGGAGTTTGATGATTTGTTCCCCGACGATACTCCAAGCGGAATACCACCATTGCGGGGGATTGAGCATCAGATTGATTTTGTATGTGGAGCTTCAATTCCTAACCGACCATCCTATAGAAGGAACCCAGAGGAGATGACTGAGTTTCAAAGGCAAGTTTATGAGCTAATAGATAAGGGATATATTCGTGAGAGTTATAAACCCGTGTGCTATGCCCGAGCTACTCATGCCTACGAAGGATGGAACATGGAGGATGTGTGTTGCTTGTCGAGCCATCAACAGCATAACGATTTTGATTCGAGGTCGAATCCTTTCGAGGAGAGAGGGGATGATGCGAACCGGCCCAGAAACACCAGCAAAGACCCATTACATGTTTAGGGGCTTGATTCGTGGTTTTGAAGGTTTCACCCAAGTCATAATTGCAAGGACCATTGAAGTATCTATGTGTAGGAGGGGTCCAGCCCAAGGCTTGTTTGGGCTTAATTAAGACTTTGTTTTCAGCTAGGATCCAAGGCTTGCTTGGATTTAGTCATGGGCTTTTCAATTTAGGATTTTGGGTCAGTTTTGAGTGGACCTCATTTAAGTCCACATAAGGGGTCCATTAGGGTTAGGTTTTTAAAAGACTATTTAAACTCATGTTAGCCAAAAATTTCGGCAGCCATTGATTAATTTTGAATTCTGAACTTTTCAGTTTATGTGTGAGAGTGATTCTTGCATTCTTTAGTTCTTGAAAAGAACTGAATCCGACTTATCGAAGATTAACTGGCTTCGTGGCGTCACTCTACTCATTCCAATAGTGCTGGTGCCTTGGGGCAGGTTTCCATTGTGTCACACTCCTATCAGACCTATTTCGGCTTTCCGGGATCAGATCTCATTCTTGGTTGTGGGTTGCGTGGCCACGTGACCACGAGGTTCGCATCAGGTGGTATCAGAGCTAGGCTCCGAAAGAGGTCATATCATTCTGTTATTTTCGTGCTTTTTTTTAGTGTTCCTTGAAGTCTTCCAGTGTTTTTGTTTATCTCCTTGTTCTTCGTGTCAGCGTCATCTAATAAAAAAAAACAAGAGGTTATATTTCATCGTTTTCTGTCTCTTCATTTCGGTATCTTAAGGGGAAAAAAACAGAAAAGAAAAGAAAAGAAAGAGAGAGAGGCATTAGTTGACATTTGAAGAATCATTGAAATCTTGCCGCAGAAAACACTACTCTGGGGAAACATAAGCAAACCACATCGGAATCAGTTGAAATTTCATATTCCGTCTATTGGGGTTAAGATTGTATCATATGTCAAATTTGGGCTTATTCTGATATTGATTTCTTGAGGGGTTATTTCGATATTCATTTCTGCCGCAGAAACACTACCTTAGTGAACCCATATAAAAACACTTTAGAATCAATTGAAACCTTACATTCTGTGTCTTGGGGTTGATATCGCATGATATATTAAATTGGGGCTTATTTCGATATCGTATACTAGAGGTTTCAATTGGAGGTTCATTTCTGCCGCAAATCGATCATTCAAGGGTTTGTGTACCTAGAAGTACGAGAACGACCTAGAAATTGAGTGTTGTTTTTTGTTTAGTACTAAAATATTAAATATTGATTTTGAGGTCATTTCGAAGTCGTTTGGTCTGGGTTTCAATTCTGTTACGTAAAGTTGTGTGAGAGGTTAGATTCTGCTCAAGTCTCAAAACTTGATCCTCACTGTTTAGTTTTGTCAAATTCTCTGTTTTTGTTCTATTTTCAGTTATCTAGGAGTCAAGTAATTGTTTTCGCTAGTATTTGCTTCTGTTTATTTCATGTCTTCGTATCGTCCACAATTCGTACGAATTTGCATTGCTACTCGCGAAATCGTGATCGTAGTTTTGTTTTGCTTTGTTTTCAGTATTTTATTGCTTCTTGAGTCTGAAAATCATAATTAGGGTGCACTGCGAATGCTACTAACTTTGATTTGTTGATTTTAGTTCTGGAAGAACCAAAAGAAAGCAAGTTGTGAGGTAAAAGGCGTAGTGAGCTTATTAGAGTGAGAAGCCTTGAGTTTTTTTTGTGTGATACGCGAGAGTTGTGATGATATATTTTTTTTGCTACTAACCAAATTTTGCAGATTCAAAGGATGTCTGAAAACAACGACTCAGCGACACAAAACGCTGACGTAGCGTTCCAATTACGAGCCATGGGTCAGCAACTTGAGCTGTTGTCCAGGACATACAAAGATCTGAAAGATGAGGTGAATTCGATAAAGCAACAGAATAGTGGGGCTGATCGCCGAGGAAATACGGTCCGTACTGCTGTACGATAGCAATGTGGTACCATATAGATTGCAATGGCTGAATGATAGTGGTGAAGTGAAAGTGACGAAGCAGGTCATGGTCCCATTCTCGATTGGGAAATATGTTGATGAAGTTCTGTGCGATGTGGTACCGATGCAAGCAAGTCGCATCTTGTTGGGGAGGCCATGGCAATATGACAGGAAGGCAGTTCATGATGGGGTTAAAAATAGGTATACCATGGTAAAACCATTACTCTTGTACCTCTTACACCCAAACAGGTGTATGATGATCAAATAAAGCTAAAAAGTGAGCATGAGGCGATGGGGAGAGAAAATCAAGGTGAGGAACATGGGGAAGGAAAACCATCAGATTCGGCCAGAACCCAAACCTCTACAATTCATTCAGCCGCCCATCCAAACACAAACAAATATTTGGCCACCACTCCCAACAAATCAGACCATTCGACCACTGCTAAAAAACACCCAACTCTGGCCGAGAGTGGAGGTAAGACAAGAGGAGAGAAGAAAGTTAGGAAGAGTGATGAGAATTGTGTGGAAAAACTAGAGAAACAACCTAATTTTTATGCTAGAGAGGGTGAGGTCAGATCTGCATATTTCACTAACAAACCAATGATTTTACTTGTGTACAAGGAGGCTTACTTTAATACTAATGATCTTGATCATATGGTGCCTAGTGCTACTATTTCTTTGCTGCAGGAGTTTGATGATTTGTTCCCCGACGATACTCCAAGCGGAATACCACCATTGCGGGGGATTGAGCATCAGATTGATTTTGTATGTGGAGCTTCAATTCCTAACCGACCATCCTATAGAAGGAACCCAGAGGAGATGACTGAGTTTCAAAGGCAAGTTTATGAGCTAATAGATAAGGGATATATTCGTGAGAGTATAAACCCGTGTGCTATGCCCGAGCTACTCATGCCTACGAAGGATGGAACATGGAGGATGTGTGTTGCTTGTCGAGCCATCAACAGCATAACGATTTTGATTCGAGGTCGAATCCTTTCGAGGGGAGAGGGGATGATGCGAACCGGCCTAGAAGCTCCAGCAAAGACCCATTACATGTTTAGGGGCTTGATTCGTGGTTTTGAAGGTTTCACCCAAGTCATAATTGCAAGGACCATTGAAGTATCTATGTGTAGGAGGGGTCCAGCCCAAGGCTTGTTTGGGCTTAATTAAGACTTTGTTTTCAGCTAGGATCCAAGGCTTGCTTGGATTTAGTCATGGGCTTTTCAATTTAGGATTTTGGGTCAGTTTTGAGTGGACCTCATTTAAGTCCACATAAGGGGTCCATTAGGGTTAGGTTTTTAAAAGACTATTTAAACTCATGTTAGCCAAAAATTTCGGCAGCCATTGATTAATTTTGAATTCTGAACTTTTCAGTTTATGTGTGAGAGTGATTCTTGCATTCTTTAGTTCTTGAAAAGAACTGAATCCGACTTATCGAAGATTAACTGGCTTCGTGGCGTCACTCTACTCATTCCAATAGTGCTGGTGCCTTGGGGCAGGTTTCCATTGTGTCACACTCCTATCAGACCTATTTCGGCTTTCCGGGATCAGATCTCATTCTTGGTTGTGGGTTGCGTGGCCACGTGACCACGAGGTTCGCATCAGGTGGTATCAGAGCTAGGCTCCGAAAGAGGTCATATCATTCTGTTATTTTCGTGCTTTTTTTTAGTGTTCCTTGAAGTCTTCCAGTGTTTTTGTTTATCTCCTTGTTCTTCGTGTCAGCGTCATCTAATAAAAAAAAACAAGAGGTTATATTTCATCGTTTTCTGTCTCTTCATTTCGGTATCTTAAGGGGAAAAAAACAGAAAAGAAAAGAAAAGAAAGAGAGAGAGAGGCATTAGTTGACATTTGAAGAATCATTGAAATCTTGCCGCAGAAAACACTACTCTGGGGAAACATAAGCAAACCACATCGGAATCAGTTGAAATTTCATATTCCGTCTATTGGGGTTAAGATTGTATCATATGTCAAATTTGGGCTTATTCTGATATTGATTTCTTGAGGGGTTATTTCGATATTCATTTCTGCCGCAGAAACACTACCTTAGTGAACCCATATAAAAACACTTTAGAATCAATTGAAACCTTACATTCTGTGTCTTGGGGTTGATATCGCATGATATATTAAATTGGGGCTTATTTCGATATCGTATACTAGAGGTTTCAATTGGAGGTTCATTTCTGCCGCAAATCGATCATTCAAGGGTTTGTGTACCTAGAAGTACGAGAACGACCTAGAAATTGAGTGTTGTTTTTTGTTTAGTACTAAAATATTAAATATTGATTTTGAGGTCATTTCGAAGTCGTTTGGTCTGGGTTTCAATTCTGTTACGTAAAGTTGTGTGAGAGGTTAGATTCTGCTCAAGTCTCAAAACTTGATCCTCACTGTTTAGTTTTGTCAAATTCTCTGTTTTTGTTCTATTTTCAGTTATCTAGGAGTCAAGTAATTGTTTTCGCTAGTATTTGCTTCTGTTTATTTCATGTCTTCGTATCGTCCACAATTCGTACGAATTTGCATTGCTACTCGCGAAATCGTGATCGTAGTTTTGTTTTGCTTTGTTTTCAGTATTTTATTGCTTCTTGAGTCTGAAAATCATAATTAGGGTGCACTGCGAATGCTACTAACTTTGATTTGTTGATTTTAGTTCTGGAAGAACCAAAAGAAAGCAAGTTGTGAGGTAAAAGGCGTAGTGAGCTTATTAGAGTGAGAAGCCTTGAGTTTTTTTTGTGTGATACGCGAGAGTTGTGATGATATATTTTTTTTGCTACTAACCAAATTTTGCAGATTCAAAGGATGTCTGAAAACAACGACTCAGCGACACAAAACGCTGACGTAGCGTTCCAATTACGAGCCATGGGTCAGCAACTTGAGCTGTTGTCCAGGACATACAAAGATCTGAAAGATGAGGTGAATTCGATAAAGCAACAGAATAGTGGGGCTGATCGCCGAGGAAATACGGTCCGTACTGCTGTACGATAGCAATGTGGTACCATATAGATTGCAATGGCTGAATGATAGTGGTGAAGTGAAAGTGACGAAGCAGGTCATGGTCCCATTCTCGATTGGGAAATATGTTGATGAAGTTCTGTGCGATGTGGTACCGATGCAAGCAAGTCGCATCTTGTTGGGGAGGCCATGGCAATATGACAGGAAGGCAGTTCATGATGGGGTTAAAAATAGGTATACCATGGTAAAACCATTACTCTTGTACCTCTTACACCCAAACAGGTGTATGATGATCAAATAAAGCTAAAAAGTGAGCATGAGGCGATGGGGAGAGAAAATCAAGGTGAGGAACATGGGGAAGGAAAACCATCAGATTCGGCCAGAACCCAAACCTCTACAATTCATTCAGCCGCCCATCCAAACACAAACAAATATTTGGCCACCACTCCCAACAAATCAGACCATTCGACCACTGCTAAAAAACACCCAACTCTGGCCGAGAGTGGAGGTAAGACAAGAGGAGAGAAGAAAGTTAGGAAGAGTGATGAGAATTGTGTGGAAAAACTAGAGAAACAACCTAATTTTTATGCTAGAGAGGGTGAGGTCAGATCTGCATATTTCACTAACAAACCAATGATTTTACTTGTGTACAAGGAGGCTTACTTTAATACTAATGATCTTGATCATATGGTGCCTAGTGCTACTATTTCTTTGCTGCAGGAGTTTGATGATTTGTTCCCCGACGATACTCCAAGCGGAATACCACCATTGCGGGGGATTGAGCATCAGATTGATTTTGTATGTGGAGCTTCAATTCCTAACCGACCATCCTATAGAAGGAACCCAGAGGAGATGACTGAGTTTCAAAGGCAAGTTTATGAGCTAATAGATAAGGGATATATTCGTGAGAGTATAAACCCGTGTGCTATGCCCGAGCTACTCATGCCTACGAAGGATGGAACATGGAGGATGTGTGTTGCTTGTCGAGCCATCAACAGCATAACGATTTTGATTCGAGGTCGAATCCTTTCGAGGGGAGAGGGGATGATGCGAACCGGCCTAGAAGCTCCAGCAAAGACCCATTACATGTTTAGGGGCTTGATTCGTGGTTTTGAAGGTTTCACCCAAGTCATAATTGCAAGGACCATTGAAGTATCTATGTGTAGGAGGGGTCCAGCCCAAGGCTTGTTTGGGCTTAATTAAGACTTTGTTTTCAGCTAGGATCCAAGGCTTGCTTGGATTTAGTCATGGGCTTTTCAATTTAGGATTTTGGGTCAGTTTTGAGTGGACCTCATTTAAGTCCACATAAGGGGTCCATTAGGGTTAGGTTTTTAAAAGACTATTTAAACTCATGTTAGCCAAAAATTTCGGCAGCCATTGATTAATTTTGAATTCTGAACTTTTCAGTTTATGTGTGAGAGTGATTCTTGCATTCTTTAGTTCTTGAAAAGAACTGAATCCGACTTATCGAAGATTAACTGGCTTCGTGGCGTCACTCTACTCATTCCAATAGTGCTGGTGCCTTGGGGCAGGTTTCCATTGTGTCACACTCCTATCAGACCTATTTCGGCTTTCCGGGATCAGATCTCATTCTTGGTTGTGGGTTGCGTGGCCACGTGACCACGAGGTTCGCATCAGGTGGTATCAGAGCTAGGCTCCGAAAGAGGTCATATCATTCTGTTATTTTCGTGCTTTTTTTTAGTGTTCCTTGAAGTCTTCCAGTGTTTTTGTTTATCTCCTTGTTCTTCGTGTCAGCGTCATCTAATAAAAAAAAACAAGAGGTTATATTTCATCGTTTTCTGTCTCTTCATTTCGGTATCTTAAGGGGAAAAAAACAGAAAAGAAAAGAAAAGAAAGAGAGAGAGAGGCATTAGTTGACATTTGAAGAATCATTGAAATCTTGCCGCAGAAAACACTACTCTGGGGAAACATAAGCAAACCACATCGGAATCAGTTGAAATTTCATATTCCGTCTATTGGGGTTAAGATTGTATCATATGTCAAATTTGGGCTTATTCTGATATTGATTTCTTGAGGGGTTATTTCGATATTCATTTCTGCCGCAGAAACACTACCTTAGTGAACCCATATAAAAACACTTTAGAATCAATTGAAACCTTACATTCTGTGTCTTGGGGTTGATATCGCATGATATATTAAATTGGGGCTTATTTCGATATCGTATACTAGAGGTTTCAATTGGAGGTTCATTTCTGCCGCAAATCGATCATTCAAGGGTTTGTGTACCTAGAAGTACGAGAACGACCTAGAAATTGAGTGTTGTTTTTTGTTTAGTACTAAAATATTAAATATTGATTTTGAGGTCATTTCGAAGTCGTTTGGTCTGGGTTTCAATTCTGTTACGTAAAGTTGTGTGAGAGGTTAGATTCTGCTCAAGTCTCAAAACTTGATCCTCACTGTTTAGTTTTGTCAAATTCTCTGTTTTTGTTCTATTTTCAGTTATCTAGGAGTCAAGTAATTGTTTTCGCTAGTATTTGCTTCTGTTTATTTCATGTCTTCGTATCGTCCACAATTCGTACGAATTTGCATTGCTACTCGCGAAATCGTGATCGTAGTTTTGTTTTGCTTTGTTTTCAGTATTTTATTGCTTCTTGAGTCTGAAAATCATAATTAGGGTGCACTGCGAATGCTACTAACTTTGATTTGTTGATTTTAGTTCTGGAAGAACCAAAAGAAAGCAAGTTGTGAGGTAAAAGGCGTAGTGAGCTTATTAGAGTGAGAAGCCTTGAGTTTTTTTTGTGTGATACGCGAGAGTTGTGATGATATATTTTTTTTGCTACTAACCAAATTTTGCAGATTCAAAGGATGTCTGAAAACAACGACTCAGCGACACAAAACGCTGACGTAGCGTTCCAATTACGAGCCATGGGTCAGCAACTTGAGCTGTTGTCCAGGACATACAAAGATCTGAAAGATGAGGTGAATTCGATAAAGCAACAGAATAGTGGGGCTGATCGCCGAGGAAATACGGTCCGTACTGCTGTACGATAGCAATGTGGTACCATATAGATTGCAATGGCTGAATGATAGTGGTGAAGTGAAAGTGACGAAGCAGGTCATGGTCCCATTCTCGATTGGGAAATATGTTGATGAAGTTCTGTGCGATGTGGTACCGATGCAAGCAAGTCGCATCTTGTTGGGGAGGCCATGGCAATATGACAGGAAGGCAGTTCATGATGGGGTTAAAAATAGGTATACCATGGTAAAACCATTACTCTTGTACCTCTTACACCCAAACAGGTGTATGATGATCAAATAAAGCTAAAAAGTGAGCATGAGGCGATGGGGAGAGAAAATCAAGGTGAGGAACATGGGGAAGGAAAACCATCAGATTCGGCCAGAACCCAAACCTCTACAATTCATTCAGCCGCCCATCCAAACACAAACAAATATTTGGCCACCACTCCCAACAAATCAGACCATTCGACCACTGCTAAAAAACACCCAACTCTGGCCGAGAGTGGAGGTAAGACAAGAGGAGAGAAGAAAGTTAGGAAGAGTGATGAGAATTGTGTGGAAAAACTAGAGAAACAACCTAATTTTTATGCTAGAGAGGGTGAGGTCAGATCTGCATATTTCACTAACAAACCAATGATTTTACTTGTGTACAAGGAGGCTTACTTTAATACTAATGATCTTGATCATATGGTGCCTAGTGCTACTATTTCTTTGCTGCAGGAGTTTGATGATTTGTTCCCCGACGATACTCCAAGCGGAATACCACCATTGCGGGGGATTGAGCATCAGATTGATTTTGTATGTGGAGCTTCAATTCCTAACCGACCATCCTATAGAAGGAACCCAGAGGAGATGACTGAGTTTCAAAGGCAAGTTTATGAGCTAATAGATAAGGGATATATTCGTGAGAGTATAAACCCGTGTGCTATGCCCGAGCTACTCATGCCTACGAAGGATGGAACATGGAGGATGTGTGTTGCTTGTCGAGCCATCAACAGCATAACGATTTTGATTCGAGGTCGAATCCTTTCGAGGGGAGAGGGGATGATGCGAACCGGCCTAGAAGCTCCAGCAAAGACCCATTACATGTTTAGGGGCTTGATTCGTGGTTTTGAAGGTTTCACCCAAGTCATAATTGCAAGGACCATTGAAGTATCTATGTGTAGGAGGGGTCCAGCCCAAGGCTTGTTTGGGCTTAATTAAGACTTTGTTTTCAGCTAGGATCCAAGGCTTGCTTGGATTTAGTCATGGGCTTTTCAATTTAGGATTTTGGGTCAGTTTTGAGTGGACCTCATTTAAGTCCACATAAGGGGTCCATTAGGGTTAGGTTTTTAAAAGACTATTTAAACTCATGTTAGCCAAAAATTTCGGCAGCCATTGATTAATTTTGAATTCTGAACTTTTCAGTTTATGTGTGAGAGTGATTCTTGCATTCTTTAGTTCTTGAAAAGAACTGAATCCGACTTATCGAAGATTAACTGGCTTCGTGGCGTCACTCTACTCATTCCAATAGTGCTGGTGCCTTGGGGCAGGTTTCCATTGTGTCACACTCCTATCAGACCTATTTCGGCTTTCCGGGATCAGATCTCATTCTTGGTTGTGGGTTGCGTGGCCACGTGACCACGAGGTTCGCATCAGGTGGTATCAGAGCTAGGCTCCGAAAGAGGTCATATCATTCTGTTATTTTCGTGCTTTTTTTTAGTGTTCCTTGAAGTCTTCCAGTGTTTTTGTTTATCTCCTTGTTCTTCGTGTCAGCGTCATCTAATAAAAAAAAACAAGAGGTTATATTTCATCGTTTTCTGTCTCTTCATTTCGGTATCTTAAGGGGAAAAAAACAGAAAAGAAAAGAAAAGAAAGAGAGAGAGAGGCATTAGTTGACATTTGAAGAATCATTGAAATCTTGCCGCAGAAAACACTACTCTGGGGAAACATAAGCAAACCACATCGGAATCAGTTGAAATTTCATATTCCGTCTATTGGGGTTAAGATTGTATCATATGTCAAATTTGGGCTTATTCTGATATTGATTTCTTGAGGGGTTATTTCGATATTCATTTCTGCCGCAGAAACACTACCTTAGTGAACCCATATAAAAACACTTTAGAATCAATTGAAACCTTACATTCTGTGTCTTGGGGTTGATATCGCATGATATATTAAATTGGGGCTTATTTCGATATCGTATACTAGAGGTTTCAATTGGAGGTTCATTTCTGCCGCAAATCGATCATTCAAGGGTTTGTGTACCTAGAAGTACGAGAACGACCTAGAAATTGAGTGTTGTTTTTTGTTTAGTACTAAAATATTAAATATTGATTTTGAGGTCATTTCGAAGTCGTTTGGTCTGGGTTTCAATTCTGTTACGTAAAGTTGTGTGAGAGGTTAGATTCTGCTCAAGTCTCAAAACTTGATCCTCACTGTTTAGTTTTGTCAAATTCTCTGTTTTTGTTCTATTTTCAGTTATCTAGGAGTCAAGTAATTGTTTTCGCTAGTATTTGCTTCTGTTTATTTCATGTCTTCGTATCGTCCACAATTCGTACGAATTTGCATTGCTACTCGCGAAATCGTGATCGTAGTTTTGTTTTGCTTTGTTTTCAGTATTTTATTGCTTCTTGAGTCTGAAAATCATAATTAGGGTGCACTGCGAATGCTACTAACTTTGATTTGTTGATTTTAGTTCTGGAAGAACCAAAAGAAAGCAAGTTGTGAGGTAAAAGGCGTAGTGAGCTTATTAGAGTGAGAAGCCTTGAGTTTTTTTTGTGTGATACGCGAGAGTTGTGATGATATATTTTTTTTGCTACTAACCAAATTTTGCAGATTCAAAGGATGTCTGAAAACAACGACTCAGCGACACAAAACGCTGACGTAGCGTTCCAATTACGAGCCATGGGTCAGCAACTTGAGCTGTTGTCCAGGACATACAAAGATCTGAAAGATGAGGTGAATTCGATAAAGCAACAGAATAGTGGGGCTGATCGCCGAGGAAATACGGTCCGTACTGCTGTACGATAGCAATGTGGTACCATATAGATTGCAATGGCTGAATGATAGTGGTGAAGTGAAAGTGACGAAGCAGGTCATGGTCCCATTCTCGATTGGGAAATATGTTGATGAAGTTCTGTGCGATGTGGTACCGATGCAAGCAAGTCGCATCTTGTTGGGGAGGCCATGGCAATATGACAGGAAGGCAGTTCATGATGGGGTTAAAAATAGGTATACCATGGTAAAACCATTACTCTTGTACCTCTTACACCCAAACAGGTGTATGATGATCAAATAAAGCTAAAAAGTGAGCATGAGGCGATGGGGAGAGAAAATCAAGGTGAGGAACATGGGGAAGGAAAACCATCAGATTCGGCCAGAACCCAAACCTCTACAATTCATTCAGCCGCCCATCCAAACACAAACAAATATTTGGCCACCACTCCCAACAAATCAGACCATTCGACCACTGCTAAAAAACACCCAACTCTGGCCGAGAGTGGAGGTAAGACAAGAGGAGAGAAGAAAGTTAGGAAGAGTGATGAGAATTGTGTGGAAAAACTAGAGAAACAACCTAATTTTTATGCTAGAGAGGGTGAGGTCAGATCTGCATATTTCACTAACAAACCAATGATTTTACTTGTGTACAAGGAGGCTTACTTTAATACTAATGATCTTGATCATATGGTGCCTAGTGCTACTATTTCTTTGCTGCAGGAGTTTGATGATTTGTTCCCCGACGATACTCCAAGCGGAATACCACCATTGCGGGGGATTGAGCATCAGATTGATTTTGTATGTGGAGCTTCAATTCCTAACCGACCATCCTATAGAAGGAACCCAGAGGAGATGACTGAGTTTCAAAGGCAAGTTTATGAGCTAATAGATAAGGGATATATTCGTGAGAGTATAAACCCGTGTGCTATGCCCGAGCTACTCATGCCTACGAAGGATGGAACATGGAGGATGTGTGTTGCTTGTCGAGCCATCAACAGCATAACGATTTTGATTCGAGGTCGAATCCTTTCGAGGGGAGAGGGGATGATGCGAACCGGCCTAGAAGCTCCAGCAAAGACCCATTACATGTTTAGGGGCTTGATTCGTGGTTTTGAAGGTTTCACCCAAGTCATAATTGCAAGGACCATTGAAGTATCTATGTGTAGGAGGGGTCCAGCCCAAGGCTTGTTTGGGCTTAATTAAGACTTTGTTTTCAGCTAGGATCCAAGGCTTGCTTGGATTTAGTCATGGGCTTTTCAATTTAGGATTTTGGGTCAGTTTTGAGTGGACCTCATTTAAGTCCACATAAGGGGTCCATTAGGGTTAGGTTTTTAAAAGACTATTTAAACTCATGTTAGCCAAAAATTTCGGCAGCCATTGATTAATTTTGAATTCTGAACTTTTCAGTTTATGTGTGAGAGTGATTCTTGCATTCTTTAGTTCTTGAAAAGAACTGAATCCGACTTATCGAAGATTAACTGGCTTCGTGGCGTCACTCTACTCATTCCAATAGTGCTGGTGCCTTGGGGCAGGTTTCCATTGTGTCACACTCCTATCAGACCTATTTCGGCTTTCCGGGATCAGATCTCATTCTTGGTTGTGGGTTGCGTGGCCACGTGACCACGAGGTTCGCATCAGGTGGTATCAGAGCTAGGCTCCGAAAGAGGTCATATCATTCTGTTATTTTCGTGCTTTTTTTTAGTGTTCCTTGAAGTCTTCCAGTGTTTTTGTTTATCTCCTTGTTCTTCGTGTCAGCGTCATCTAATAAAAAAAAACAAGAGGTTATATTTCATCGTTTTCTGTCTCTTCATTTCGGTATCTTAAGGGGAAAAAAACAGAAAAGAAAAGAAAAGAAAGAGAGAGAGAGGCATTAGTTGACATTTGAAGAATCATTGAAATCTTGCCGCAGAAAACACTACTCTGGGGAAACATAAGCAAACCACATCGGAATCAGTTGAAATTTCATATTCCGTCTATTGGGGTTAAGATTGTATCATATGTCAAATTTGGGCTTATTCTAATATTGATTTCTTGAGGGGTTTTTCGATATTCATTTCTGCCGCAGAAACACTACCTTAGTGAACCCATATAAAAACACTTTAGAATCAATTGAAACTTTAAATTCTGTGTCTTGGGGTTGATATCGCATGATATATTAAATTGGGGCTTATTTCGATATCGTATACTAGAGGTTTCAATTGGAGGTTCATTTCTGCCGCAAATCGATCATTCAAGGGTTTGTGTACCTAGAAGTACGAGAACGACCTAGAAATTGAGTGTTGTTTTTTGTTTAGTACTAAAATATTAAATATTGATTTTGAGGTCATTTCGAAGTCGTTTGGTCTGGGTTTCAATTCTGTTACGTAAAGTTGTGTGAGAGGTTAGATTCTGCTCAAGTCTCAAAACTTGATCCTCACTGTTTAGTTTTGTCAAATTCTCTGTTTTTGTTCTATTTTCAGTTATCTAGGAGTCAAGTAATTGTTTTCGCTAGTATTTGCTTCTGTTTATTTCATGTCTTCGTATCGTCCACAATTCGTACGAATTTGCATTGCTACTCGCGAAATCGTGATCGTAGTTTTGTTTTGCTTTGTTTTCAGTATTTTATTGCTTCTTGAGTCTGAAAATCATAATTAGGGTGCACTGCGAATGCTACTAACTTTGATTTGTTGATTTTAGTTCTGGAAGAACCAAAAGAAAGCAAGTTGTGAGGTAAAAGGCGTAGTGAGCTTATTAGAGTGAGAAGCCTTGAGTTTTTTTTGTGTGATACGCGAGAGTTGTGATGATATATTTTTTTTGCTACTAACCAAATTTTGCAGATTCAAAGGATGTCTGAAAACAACGAATCAGCGACACAAAACGCTGACGTAGCGTTCCAATTACGAGCCATGGGTCAGCAACTTGAGCTGTTGTCCAGGACATACAAAGATCTGAAAGATGAGGTGAATTCGATAAAGCAACAGAATAGTGGGGCTGATCGCCGAGGAAATACGGTCCGTACTGCTGTACGATAGCAATGTGGTACCATATAGATTGCAATGGCTGAATGATAGTGGTGAAGTGAAAGTGACGAAGCAGGTCATGGTCCCATTCTCGATTGGGAAATATGTTGATGAAGTTCTGTGCGATGTGGTACCGATGCAAGCAAGTCGCATCTTGTTGGGGAGGCCATGGCAATATGACAGGAAGGCAGTTCATGATGGGGTTAAAAATAGGTATACCATGGTAAAACCATTACTCTTGTACCTCTTACACCCAAACAGGTGTATGATGATCAAATAAAGCTAAAAAGTGAGCATGAGGCGATGGGGAGAGAAAATCAAGGTGAGGAACATGGGGAAGGAAAACCATCAGATTCGGCCAGAACCCAAACCTCTACAATTCATTCAGCCGCCCATCCAAACACAAACAAATATTTGGCCACCACTCCCAACAAATCAGACCATTCGACCACTGCTAAAAAACACCCAACTCTGGCCGAGAGTGGAGGTAAGACAAGAGGAGAGAAGAAAGTTAGGAAGAGTGATGAGAATTGTGTGGAAAAACTAGAGAAACAACCTAATTTTTATGCTAGAGAGGGTGAGGTCAGATCTGCATATTTCACTAACAAACCAATGATTTTACTTGTGTACAAGGAGGCTTACTTTAATACTAATGATCTTGATCATATGGTGCCTAGTGCTACTATTTCTTTGCTGCAGGAGTTTGATGATTTGTTCCCCGACGATACTCCAAGCGGAATACCACCATTGCGGGGGATTGAGCATCAGATTGATTTTGTATGTGGAGCTTCAATTCCTAACCGACCATCCTATAGAAGGAACCCAGAGGAGATGACTGAGTTTCAAAGGCAAGTTTATGAGCTAATAGATAAGGGATATATTCGTGAGAGTATAAACCCGTGTGCTATGCCCGAGCTACTCATGCCTACGAAGGATGGAACATGGAGGATGTGTGTTGCTTGTCGAGCCATCAACAGCATAACGATTTTGATTCGAGGTCGAATCCTTTCGAGGGGAGAGGGGATGATGCGAACCGGCCTAGAAGCTCCAGCAAAGACCCATTACATGTTTAGGGGCTTGATTCGTGGTTTTGAAGGTTTCACCCAAGTCATAATTGCAAGGACCATTGAAGTATCTATGTGTAGGAGGGGTCCAGCCCAAGGCTTGTTTGGGCTTAATTAAGACTTTGTTTTCAGCTAGGATCCAAGGCTTGCTTGGATTTAGTCATGGGCTTTTCAATTTAGGATTTTGGGTCAGTTTTGAGTGGACCTCATTTAAGTCCACATAAGGGGTCCATTAGGGTTAGGTTTTTAAAAGACTATTTAAACTCATGTTAGCCAAAAATTTCGGCAGCCATTGATTAATTTTGAATTCTGAACTTTTCAGTTTATGTGTGAGAGTGATTCTTGCATTCTTTAGTTCTTGAAAAGAACTGAATCCGACTTATCGAAGATTAACTGGCTTCGTGGCGTCACTCTACTCATTCCAATAGTGCTGGTGCCTTGGGGCAGGTTTCCATTGTGTCACACTCCTATCAGACCTATTTCGGCTTTCCGGGATCAGATCTCATTCTTGGTTGTGGGTTGCGTGGCCACGTGACCACGAGGTTCGCATCAGGTGGTATCAGAGCTAGGCTCCGAAAGAGGTCATATCATTCTGTTATTTTCGTGCTTTTTTTTAGTGTTCCTTGAAGTCTTCCAGTGTTTTTGTTTATCTCCTTGTTCTTCGTGTCAGCGTCATCTAATAAAAAAAAACAAGAGGTTATATTTCATCGTTTTCTGTCTCTTCATTTCGGTATCTTAAGGGGAAAAAAACAGAAAAGAAAAGAAAGAAAGAGATAGAGGCATTAGTTGAAATTTGAAGAATCATTGAAATCTTGCCGCAGAAAACACTACTCTGGGGAAACATAAGCAAACCACATCGGAATCAGTTGAAATTTCATATTCCGTCTATTGGGGTTAAGATTGTATCATATGTCAAATTTGGGCTTATTCTGATATTGATTTCTTGAGGGGTTATTTCGATATTCATTTCTGCCGCAGAAACACTACCTTAGTGAACCCATATAAAAACACTTTAGAATCAATTGAAACCTTACATTCTGTGTCTTGGGGTTGATATCGCATGATATATTAAATTGGGGCTTATTTCGATATCGTATACTAGAGGTTTCAATTGGAGGTTCATTTCTGCCGCAAATCGATCATTCAAGGGTTTGTGTACCTAGAAGTACGAGAACGACCTAGAAATTGAGTGTTGTTTTTTGTTTAGTACTAAAATATTAAATATTGATTTTGAGGTCATTTCGAAGTCGTTTGGTCTGGGTTTCAATTCTGTTACGTAAAGTTGTGTGAGAGGTTAGATTCTGCTCAAGTCTCAAAACTTGATCCTCACTGTTTAGTTTTGTCAAATTCTCTGTTTTTGTTCTATTTTCAGTTATCTAGGAGTCAAGTAATTGTTTTCGCTAGTATTTGCTTCTGTTTATTTCATGTCTTCGTATCGTCCACAATTCGTACGAATTTGCATTGCTACTCGCGAAATCGTGATCGTAGTTTTGTTTTGCTTTGTTTTCAGTATTTTATTGCTTCTTGAGTCTGAAAATCATAATTAGGGTGCACTGCGAATGCTACTAACTTTGATTTGTTGATTTTAGTTCTGGAAGAACCAAAAGAAAGCAAGTTGTGAGGTAAAAGGCGTAGTGAGCTTATTAGAGTGAGAAGCCTTGAGTTTTTTTTGTGTGATACGCGAGAGTTGTGATGATATATTTTTTTTGCTACTAACCAAATTTTGCAGATTCAAAGGATGTCTGAAAACAACGACTCAGCGACACAAAACGCTGACGTAGCGTTCCAATTACGAGCCATGGGTCAGCAACTTGAGCTGTTGTCCAGGACATACAAAGATCTGAAAGATGAGGTGAATTCGATAAAGCAACAGAATAGTGGGGCTGATCGCCGAGGAAATACGGTCCGTACTGCTGTACGATAGCAATGTGGTACCATATAGATTGCAATGGCTGAATGATAGTGGTGAAGTGAAAGTGACGAAGCAGGTCATGGTCCCATTCTCGATTGGGAAATATGTTGATGAAGTTCTGTGCGATGTGGTACCGATGCAAGCAAGTCGCATCTTGTTGGGGAGGCCATGGCAATATGACAGGAAGGCAGTTCATGATGGGGTTAAAAATAGGTATACCATGGTAAAACCATTACTCTTGTACCTCTTACACCCAAACAGGTGTATGATGATCAAATAAAGCTAAAAAGTGAGCATGAGGCGATGGGGAGAGAAAATCAAGGTGAGGAACATGGGGAAGGAAAACCATCAGATTCGGCCAGAACCCAAACCTCTACAATTCATTCAGCCGCCCATCCAAACACAAACAAATATTTGGCCACCACTCCCAACAAATCAGACCATTCGACCACTGCTAAAAAACACCCAACTCTGGCCGAGAGTGGAGGTAAGACAAGAGGAGAGAAGAAAGTTAGGAAGAGTGATGAGAATTGTGTGGAAAAACTAGAGAAACAACCTAATTTTTATGCTAGAGAGGGTGAGGTCAGATCTGCATATTTCACTAACAAACCAATGATTTTACTTGTGTACAAGGAGGCTTACTTTAATACTAATGATCTTGATCATATGGTGCCTAGTGCTACTATTTCTTTGCTGCAGGAGTTTGATGATTTGTTCCCCGACGATACTCCAAGCGGAATACCACCATTGCGGGGGATTGAGCATCAGATTGATTTTGTATGTGGAGCTTCAATTCCTAACCGACCATCCTATAGAAGGAACCCAGAGGAGATGACTGAGTTTCAAAGGCAAGTTTATGAGCTAATAGATAAGGGATATATTCGTGAGAGTATAAACCCGTGTGCTATGCCCGAGCTACTCATGCCTACGAAGGATGGAACATGGAGGATGTGTGTTGCTTGTCGAGCCATCAACAGCATAACGATTTTGATTCGAGGTCGAATCCTTTCGAGGAGAGAGGGGATGATGCGAACCGGCCTAGAAGCTCCAGCAAAGACCCATTACATGTTTAGGGGCTTGATTCGTGGTTTTGAAGGTTTCACCCAAGTCATAATTGCAAGGACCATTGAAGTATCTATGTGTAGGAGGGGTCCAGCCCAAGGCTTGTTTGGGCTTAATTAAGACTTTGTTTTCAGCTAGGATCCAAGGCTTGCTTGGATTTAGTCATGGGCTTTTCAATTTAGGATTTTGGGTCAGTTTTGAGTGGACCTCATTTAAGTCCACATAAGGGGTCCATTAGGGTTAGGTTTTTAAAAGACTATTTAAACTCATGTTAGCCAAAAATTTCGGCAGCCATTGATTAATTTTGAATTCTGAACTTTTCAGTTTATGTGTGAGAGTGATTCTTGCATTCTTTAGTTCTTGAAAAGAACTGAATCCGACTTATCGAAGATTAACTGGCTTCGTGGCGTCACTCTACTCATTCCAATAGTGCTGGTGCCTTGGGGCAGGTTTCCATTGTGTCACACTCCTATCAGACCTATTTCGGCTTTCCGGGATCAGATCTCATTCTTGGTTGTGGGTTGCGTGGCCACGTGACCACGAGGTTCGCATCAGGTGGTATCAGAGCTAGGCTCCGAAAGAGGTCATATCATTCTGTTATTTTCGTGCTTTTTTTTAGTGTTCCTTGAAGTCTTCCAGTGTTTTTGTTTATCTCCTTGTTCTTCGTGTCAGCGTCATCTAATAAAAAAAACAAGAGGTTATATTTCATCGTTTTCTGTCTCTTCATTTCGGTATCTTAAGGGGAAAAAAACAGAAAAGAAAAGAAAAGAAAGAGAGAGAGAGGCATTAGTTGACATTTGAAGAATCATTGAAATCTTGCCGCAGAAAACACTACCCTAGGGAAACATAAGCAAACCACATCGGAATCAGTTGAAATTTCATATTCCGTCTATTGGGGTTAAGATTGTATCATATGTCAAATTTGGGCTTATTCTGATATTGATTTCTTGAGGGGTTATTTCGATATTCATTTCTGCCGCAGAAACACTACCTTAGTGAACCCATATAAAAACACTTTAGAATTAATTGAAACTTTAAATTCTGTGTCTTGGGGTTGATATCGCATGATATATTAAATTGGGGCTTATCTCAATATCGTATACTAGAGTTTTCAATTGGAGGTTCATTTCTGCCGCAGATTGATCACACAAGGGTTTGTGTACCTAGAAGTACGAGAACGACCTATAATTTGAGTGTTTTTTTTTTTAGTATTAAAATAATAAATATTGAGTTTGAGGTCATTTCGAAGTCGTTTGGTCTGGGTTTCAGTTCTGTTACGTAAAGTTGTGTGAGAGGTTAGATTCTGCTCAAGTCTCAAAACTTGATCCTCACTGTTTAGTTTTGTCAAATTCTCTGTTTTTGTTCTATTTTCAGTTATCTAGGAGTCAAGTAATTGTTTTCGCTAGTATTTGCTTCTGTTTATTTCATGTCTTCGTATCGTCCACAATTCGTACGAATTTGCATTGCTACTCGCGAAATCGTGATCGTAGTTTTGTTTTGCTTTGTTTTCAGTATTTTATTGCTTCTTGAGTCTGAAAATCATAATTAGGGTGCACTGCGAATGCTACTAACTTTGATTTGTTGATTTTAGTTCTGGAAGAACCAAAAGAAAGCAAGTTGTGAGGTAAAAGGCGTAGTGAGCTTATTAGAGTGAGAAGCCTTGAGTTTTTTTTGTGTGATACGCGAGAGTTGTGATGATATATTTTTTTTGCTACTAACCAAATTTTGCAGATTCAAAGGATGTCTGAAAACAACGACTCAGCGACACAAAACGCTGACGTAGCGTTCCAATTACGAGCCATGGGTCAGCAACTTGAGCTGTTGTCCAGGACATACAAAGATCTGAAAGATGAGGTGAATTCGATAAAGCAACAGAATAGTGGGGCTGATCGCCGAGGAAATACGGTCCGTACTGCTGTACGATAGCAATGTGGTACCATATAGATTGCAATGGCTGAATGATAGTGGTGAAGTGAAAGTGACGAAGCAGGTCATGGTCCCATTCTCGATTGGGAAATATGTTGATGAAGTTCTGTGCGATGTGGTACCGATGCAAGCAAGTCGCATCTTGTTGGGGAGGCCATGGCAATATGACAGGAAGGCAGTTCATGATGGGGTTAAAAATAGGTATACCATGGTAAAACCATTACTCTTGTACCTCTTACACCCAAACAGGTGTATGATGATCAAATAAAGCTAAAAAGTGAGCATGAGGCGATGGGGAGAGAAAATCAAGGTGAGGAACATGGGGAAGGAAAACCATCAGATTCGGCCAGAACCCAAACCTCTACAATTCATTCAGCCGCCCATCCAAACACAAACAAATATTTGGCCACCACTCCCAACAAATCAGACCATTCGACCACTGCTAAAAAACACCCAACTCTGGCCGAGAGTGGAGGTAAGACAAGAGGAGAGAAGAAAGTTAGGAAGAGTGATGAGAATTGTGTGGAAAAACTAGAGAAACAACCTAATTTTTATGCTAGAGAGGGTGAGGTCAGATCTGCATATTTCACTAACAAACCAATGATTTTACTTGTGTACAAGGAGGCTTACTTTAATACTAATGATCTTGATCATATGGTGCCTAGTGCTACTATTTCTTTGCTGCAGGAGTTTGATGATTTGTTCCCCGACGATACTCCAAGCGGAATACCACCATTGCGGGGGATTGAGCATCAGATTGATTTTGTATGTGGAGCTTCAATTCCTAACCGACCATCCTATAGAAGGAACCCAGAGGAGATGACTGAGTTTCAAAGGCAAGTTTATGAGCTAATAGATAAGGGATATATTCGTGAGAGTATAAACCCGTGTGCTATGCCCGAGCTACTCATGCCTACGAAGGATGGAACATGGAGGATGTGTGTTGCTTGTCGAGCCATCAACAGCATAACGATTTTGATTCGAGGTCGAATCCTTTCGAGGGGAGAGGGGATGATGCGAACCGGCCTAGAAGCTCCAGCAAAGACCCATTACATGTTTAGGGGCTTGATTCGTGGTTTTGAAGGTTTCACCCAAGTCATAATTGCAAGGACCATTGAAGTATCTATGTGTAGGAGGGGTCCAGCCCAAGGCTTGTTTGGGCTTAATTAAGACTTTGTTTTCAGCTAGGATCCAAGGCTTGCTTGGATTTAGTCATGGGCTTTTCAATTTAGGATTTTGGGTCAGTTTTGAGTGGACCTCATTTAAGTCCACATAAGGGGTCCATTAGGGTTAGGTTTTTAAAAGACTATTTAAACTCATGTTAGCCAAAAATTTCGGCAGCCATTGATTAATTTTGAATTCTGAACTTTTCAGTTTATGTGTGAGAGTGATTCTTGCATTCTTTAGTTCTTGAAAAGAACTGAATCCGACTTATCGAAGATTAACTGGCTTCGTGGCGTCACTCTACTCATTCCAATAGTGCTGGTGCCTTGGGGCAGGTTTCCATTGTGTCACACTCCTATCAGACCTATTTCGGCTTTCCGGGATCAGATCTCATTCTTGGTTGTGGGTTGCGTGGCCACGTGACCACGAGGTTCGCATCAGGTGGTATCAGAGCTAGGCTCCGAAAGAGGTCATATCATTCTGTTATTTTCGTGCTTTTTTTTAGTGTTCCTTGAAGTCTTCCAGTGTTTTTGTTTATCTCCTTGTTCTTCGTGTCAGCGTCATCTAATAAAAAAAACAAGAGGTTATATTTCATCGTTTTCTGTCTCTTCATTTCGGTATCTTAAGGGGAAAAAAACAGAAAAGAAAAGAAAAGAAAGAGAGAGAGAGGCATTAGTTGACATTTGAAGAATCATTGAAATCTTGCCGCAGAAAACACTACTCTGGGGAAACATAAGCAAACCACATCGGAATCAGTTGAAATTTCATATTCCGTCTATTGGGGTTAAGATTGTATCATATGTCAAATTTGGGCTTATTCTGATATTGATTTCTTGAGGGGTTATTTCGATATTCATTTCTGCCGCAGAAACACTACCTTAGTGAACCCATATAAAAACACTTTAGAATCAATTGAAACCTTACATTCTGTGTCTTGGGGTTGATATCGCATGATATATTAAATTGGGGCTTATTTCGATATCGTATACTAGAGGTTTCAATTGGAGGTTCATTTCTGCCGCAAATCGATCATTCAAGGGTTTGTGTACCTAGAAGTACGAGAACGACCTAGAAATTGAGTGTTGTTTTTTGTTTAGTACTAAAATATTAAATATTGATTTTGAGGTCATTTCGAAGTCGTTTGGTCTGGGTTTCAATTCTGTTACGTAAAGTTGTGTGAGAGGTTAGATTCTGCTCAAGTCTCAAAACTTGATCCTCACTGTTTAGTTTTGTCAAATTCTCTGTTTTTGTTCTATTTTCAGTTATCTAGGAGTCAAGTAATTGTTTTCGCTAGTATTTGCTTCTGTTTATTTCATGTCTTCGTATCGTCCACAATTCGTACGAATTTGCATTGCTACTCGCGAAATCGTGATCGTAGTTTTGTTTTGCTTTGTTTTCAGTATTTTATTGCTTCTTGAGTCTGAAAATCATAATTAGGGTGCACTGCGAATGCTACTAACTTTGATTTGTTGATTTTAGTTCTGGAAGAACCAAAAGAAAGCAAGTTGTGAGGTAAAAGGCGTAGTGAGCTTATTAGAGTGAGAAGCCTTGAGTTTTTTTTGTGTGATACGCGAGAGTTGTGATGATATATTTTTTTTGCTACTAACCAAATTTTGCAGATTCAAAGGATGTCTGAAAACAACGACTCAGCGACACAAAACGCTGACGTAGCGTTCCAATTACGAGCCATGGGTCAGCAACTTGAGCTGTTGTCCAGGACATACAAAGATCTGAAAGATGAGGTGAATTCGATAAAGCAACAGAATAGTGGGGCTGATCGCCGAGGAAATACGGTCCGTACTGCTGTACGATAGCAATGTGGTACCATATAGATTGCAATGGCTGAATGATAGTGGTGAAGTGAAAGTGACGAAGCAGGTCATGGTCCCATTCTCGATTGGGAAATATGTTGATGAAGTTCTGTGCGATGTGGTACCGATGCAAGCAAGTCGCATCTTGTTGGGGAGGCCATGGCAATATGACAGGAAGGCAGTTCATGATGGGGTTAAAAATAGGTATACCATGGTAAAACCATTACTCTTGTACCTCTTACACCCAAACAGGTGTATGATGATCAAATAAAGCTAAAAAGTGAGCATGAGGCGATGGGGAGAGAAAATCAAGGTGAGGAACATGGGGAAGGAAAACCATCAGATTCGGCCAGAACCCAAACCTCTACAATTCATTCAGCCGCCCATCCAAACACAAACAAATATTTGGCCACCACTCCCAACAAATCAGACCATTCGACCACTGCTAAAAAACACCCAACTCTGGCCGAGAGTGGAGGTAAGACAAGAGGAGAGAAGAAAGTTAGGAAGAGTGATGAGAATTGTGTGGAAAAACTAGAGAAACAACCTAATTTTTATGCTAGAGAGGGTGAGGTCAGATCTGCATATTTCACTAACAAACCAATGATTTTACTTGTGTACAAGGAGGCTTACTTTAATACTAATGATCTTGATCATATGGTGCCTAGTGCTACTATTTCTTTGCTGCAGGAGTTTGATGATTTGTTCCCCGACGATACTCCAAGCGGAATACCACCATTGCGGGGGATTGAGCATCAGATTGATTTTGTATGTGGAGCTTCAATTCCTAACCGACCATCCTATAGAAGGAACCCAGAGGAGATGACTGAGTTTCAAAGGCAAGTTTATGAGCTAATAGATAAGGGATATATTCGTGAGAGTATAAACCCGTGTGCTATGCCCGAGCTACTCATGCCTACGAAGGATGGAACATGGAGGATGTGTGTTGCTTGTCGAGCCATCAACAGCATAACGATTTTGATTCGAGGTCGAATCCTTTCGAGGAGAGAGGGGATGATGCGAACCGGCCTAGAAGCTCCAGCAAAGACCCATTACATGTTTAGGGGCTTGATTCGTGGTTTTGAAGGTTTCACCCAAGTCATAATTGCAAGGACCATTGAAGTATCTATGTGTAGGAGGGGTCCAGCCCAAGGCTTGTTTGGGCTTAATTAAGACTTTGTTTTCAGCTAGGATCCAAGGCTTGCTTGGATTTAGTCATGGGCTTTTCAATTTAGGATTTTGGGTCAGTTTTGAGTGGACCTCATTTAAGTCCACATAAGGGGTCCATTAGGGTTAGGTTTTTAAAAGACTATTTAAACTCATGTTAGCCAAAAATTTCGGCAGCCATTGATTAATTTTGAATTCTGAACTTTTCAGTTTATGTGTGAGAGTGATTCTTGCATTCTTTAGTTCTTGAAAAGAACTGAATCCGACTTATCGAAGATTAACTGGCTTCGTGGCGTCACTCTACTCATTCCAATAGTGCTGGTGCCTTGGGGCAGGTTTCCATTGTGTCACACTCCTATCAGACCTATTTCGGCTTTCCGGGATCAGATCTCATTCTTGGTTGTGGGTTGCGTGGCCACGTGACCACGAGGTTCGCATCAGGTGGTATCAGAGCTAGGCTCCGAAAGAGGTCATATCATTCTGTTATTTTCGTGCTTTTTTTTAGTGTTCCTTGAAGTCTTCCAGTGTTTTTGTTTATCTCCTTGTTCTTCGTGTCAGCGTCATCTAATAAAAAAAAACAAGAGGTTATATTTCATCGTTTTCTGTCTCTTCATTTCGGTATCTTAAGGGGAAAAAAACAGAAAAGAAAAGAAAAGAAAGAGAGAGAGAGGCATTAGTTGACATTTGAAGAATCATTGAAATCTTGCCGCAGAAAACACTACTCTGGGGAAACATAAGCAAACCACATCGGAATCAGTTGAAATTTCATATTCCGTCTATTGGGGTTAAGATTGTATCATATGTCAAATTTGGGCTTATTCTGATATTGATTTCTTGAGGGGTTATTTCGATATTCATTTCTGCCGCAGAAACACTACCTTAGTGAACCCATATAAAAACACTTTAGAATCAATTGAAACCTTACATTCTGTGTCTTGGGGTTGATATCGCATGATATATTAAATTGGGGCTTATTTCGATATCGTATACTAGAGGTTTCAATTGGAGGTTCATTTCTGCCGCAAATCGATCATTCAAGGGTTTGTGTACCTAGAAGTACGAGAACGACCTAGAAATTGAGTGTTTTTTTTGTTTAGTACTAAAATATTAAATATTGATTTTGAGGTCATTTCGAAGTCGTTTGGTCTGGGTTTCAATTCTGTTACGTAAAGTTGTGTGAGAGGTTAGATTCTGCTCAAGTCTCAAAACTTGATCCTCACTGTTTAGTTTTGTCAAATTCTCTGTTTTTGTTCTATTTTCAGTTATCTAGGAGTCAAGTAATTGTTTTCGCTAGTATTTGCTTCTGTTTATTTCATGTCTTCGTATCGTCCACAATTCGTACGAATTTGCATTGCTACTCGCGAAATCGTGATCGTAGTTTTGTTTTGCTTTGTTTTCAGTATTTTATTGCTTCTTGAGTCTGAAAATCATAATTAGGGTGCACTGCGAATGCTACTAACTTTGATTTGTTGATTTTAGTTCTGGAAGAACCAAAAGAAAGCAAGTTGTGAGGTAAAAGGCGTAGTGAGCTTATTAGAGTGAGAAGCCTTGAGTTTTTTTTGTGTGATACGCGAGAGTTGTGATGATATATTTTTTGCTACTAACCAAATTTTGCAGATTCAAAGGATGTCTGAAAACAACGACTCAGCGACACAAAACGCTGACGTAGCGTTCCAATTACGAGCCATGGGTCAGCAACTTGAGCTGTTGTCCAGGACATACAAAGATCTGAAAGATGAGGTGAATTCGATAAAGCAACAGAATAGTGGGGCTGATCGCCGAGGAAATACGGTCCGTACTGCTGTACGATAGCAATGTGGTACCATATAGATTGCAATGGCTGAATGATAGTGGTGAAGTGAAAGTGACGAAGCAGGTCATGGTCCCATTCTCGATTGGGAAATATGTTGATGAAGTTCTGTGCGATGTGGTACCGATGCAAGCAAGTCGCATCTTGTTGGGGAGGCCATGGCAATATGACAGGAAGGCAGTTCATGATGGGGTTAAAAATAGGTATACCATGGTAAAACCATTACTCTTGTACCTCTTACACCCAAACAGGTGTATGATGATCAAATAAAGCTAAAAAGTGAGCATGAGGCGATGGGGAGAGAAAATCAAGGTGAGGAACATGGGGAAGGAAAACCATCAGATTCGGCCAGAACCCAAACCTCTACAATTCATTCAGCCGCCCATCCAAACACAAACAAATATTTGGCCACCACTCCCAACAAATCAGACCATTCGACCACTGCTAAAAAACACCCAACTCTGGCCGAGAGTGGAGGTAAGACAAGAGGAGAGAAGAAAGTTAGGAAGAGTGATGAGAATTGTGTGGAAAAACTAGAGAAACAACCTAATTTTTATGCTAGAGAGGGTGAGGTCAGATCTGCATATTTCACTAACAAACCAATGATTTTACTTGTGTACAAGGAGGCTTACTTTAATACTAATGATCTTGATCATATGGTGCCTAGTGCTACTATTTCTTTGCTGCAGGAGTTTGATGATTTGTTCCCCGACGATACTCCAAGCGGAATACCACCATTGCGGGGGATTGAGCATCAGATTGATTTTGTATGTGGAGCTTCAATTCCTAACCGACCATCCTATAGAAGGAACCCAGAGGAGATGACTGAGTTTCAAAGGCAAGTTTATGAGCTAATAGATAAGGGATATATTCGTGAGAGTATAAACCCGTGTGCTATGCCCGAGCTACTCATGCCTACGAAGGATGGAACATGGAGGATGTGTGTTGCTTGTCGAGCCATCAACAGCATAACGATTTTGATTCGAGGTCGAATCCTTTCGAGGAGAGAGGGGATGATGCGAACCGGCCTAGAAGCTCCAGCAAAGACCCATTACATGTTTAGGGGCTTGATTCGTGGTTTTGAAGGTTTCACCCAAGTCATAATTGCAAGGACCATTGAAGTATCTATGTGTAGGAGGGGTCCAGCCCAAGGCTTGTTTGGGCTTAATTAAGACTTTGTTTTCAGCTAGGATCCAAGGCTTGCTTGGATTTAGTCATGGGCTTTTCAATTTAGGATTTTGGGTCAGTTTTGAGTGGACCTCATTTAAGTCCACATAAGGGGTCCATTAGGGTTAGGTTTTTAAAAGACTATTTAAACTCATGTTAGCCAAAAATTTCGGCAGCCATTGATTAATTTTGAATTCTGAACTTTTCAGTTTATGTGTGAGAGTGATTCTTGCATTCTTTAGTTCTTGAAAAGAACTGAATCCGACTTATCGAAGATTAACTGGCTTCGTGGCGTCACTCTACTCATTCCAATAGTGCTGGTGCCTTGGGGCAGGTTTCCATTGTGTCACACTCCTATCAGACCTATTTCGGCTTTCCGGGATCAGATCTCATTCTTGGTTGTGGGTTGCGTGGCCACGTGACCACGAGGTTCGCATCAGGTGGTATCAGAGCTAGGCTCCGAAAGAGGTCATATCATTCTGTTATTTTCGTGCTTTTTTTTAGTGTTCCTTGAAGTCTTCCAGTGTTTTTGTTTATCTCCTTGTTCTTCGTGTCAGCGTCATCTAATAAAAAAAACAAGAGGTTATATTTCATCGTTTTCTGTCTCTTCATTTCGGTATCTTAAGGGGAAAAAAACAGAAAAGAAAAGAAAAGAAAGAGAGAGAGAGGCATTAGTTGACATTTGAAGAATCATTGAAATCTTGCCGCAGAAAACACTACCCTAGGGAAACATAAGCAAACCACATCGGAATCAGTTGAAATTTCATATTCCGTCTATTGGGGTTAAGATTGTATCATATGTCAAATTTGGGCTTATTCTGATATTGATTTCTTGAGGGGTTATTTCGATATTCATTTCTGCCGCAGAAACACTACCTTAGTGAACCCATATAAAAACACTTTAGAATCAATTGAAACCTTACATTCTGTGTCTTGGGGTTGATATCGCATGATATATTAAATTGGGGCTTATTTCGATATCGTATACTAGAGGTTTCAATTGGAGGTTCATTTCTGCCGCAAATCGATCATTCAAGGGTTTGTGTACCTAGAAGTACGAGAACGACCTAGAAATTGAGTGTTGTTTTTTGTTTAGTACTAAAATATTAAATATTGATTTTGAGGTCATTTCGAAGTCGTTTGGTCTGGGTTTCAATTCTGTTACGTAAAGTTGTGTGAGAGGTTAGATTCTGCTCAAGTCTCAAAACTTGATCCTCACTGTTTAGTTTTGTCAAATTCTCTGTTTTTGTTCTATTTTCAGTTATCTAGGAGTCAAGTAATTGTTTTCGCTAGTATTTGCTTCTGTTTATTTCATGTCTTCGTAACAATTCGTACGAATTTGCATTGCTACTCGCGAAATCGTGATCGTAGTTTTGTTTTGCTTTGTTTTCAGTATTTTATTGCTTCTTGAGTCTGAAAATCATAATTAGGGTGCACTGCGAATGCTACTAACTTTGATTTGTTGATTTTAGTTCTGGAAGAACCAAAAGAAAGCAAGTTGTGAGGTAAAAGGCGTAGTGAGCTTATTAGAGTGAGAAGCCTTGAGTTTTTTTTGTGTGATACGCGAGAGTTGTGATGATATATTTTTTTTGCTACTAACCAAATTTTGCAGATTCAAAGGATGTCTGAAAACAACGACTCAGCGACACAAAACGCTAAAACAACGACGTAGCGTTCCAATTACGAGCCATGGGTCAGCAACTTGAGCTGTTGTCCAGGACATACAAAGATCTGAAAGATGAGGTGAATTCGATAAAGCAACAGAATAGTGGGGCTGATCGCCGAGGAAATACGGTCCGTACTGCTGTACGATAGCAATGTGGTACCATATAGATTGCAATGGCTGAATGATAGTGGTGAAGTGAAAGTGACGAAGCAGGTCATGGTCCCATTCTCGATTGGGAAATATGTTGATGAAGTTCTGTGCGATGTGGTACCGATGCAAGCAAGTCGCATCTTGTTGGGGAGGCCATGGCAATATGACAGGAAGGCAGTTCATGATGGGGTTAAAAATAGGTATACCATGGTAAAACCATTACTCTTGTACCTCTTACACCCAAACAGGTGTATGATGATCAAATAAAGCTAAAAAGTGAGCATGAGGCGATGGGGAGAGAAAATCAAGGTGAGGAACATGGGGAAGGAAAACCATCAGATTCGGCCAGAACCCAAACCTCTACAATTCATTCAGCCGCCCATCCAAACACAAACAAATATTTGGCCACCACTCCCAACAAATCAGACCATTCGACCACTGCTAAAAAACACCCAACTCTGGCCGAGAGTGGAGGTAAGACAAGAGGAGAGAAGAAAGTTAGGAAGAGTGATGAGAATTGTGTGGAAAAACTAGAGAAACAACCTAATTTTTATGCTAGAGAGGGTGAGGTCAGATCTGCATATTTCACTAACAAACCAATGATTTTACTTGTGTACAAGGAGGCTTACTTTAATACTAATGATCTTGATCATATGGTGCCTAGTGCTACTATTTCTTTGCTGCAGGAGTTTGATGATTTGTTCCCCGACGATACTCCAAGCGGAATACCACCATTGCGGGGGATTGAGCATCAGATTGATTTTGTATGTGGAGCTTCAATTCCTAACCGACCATCCTATAGAAGGAACCCAGAGGAGATGACTGAGTTTCAAAGGCAAGTTTATGAGCTAATAGATAAGGGATATATTCGTGAGAGTATAAACCCGTGTGCTATGCCCGAGCTACTCATGCCTACGAAGGATGGAACATGGAGGATGTGTGTTGCTTGTCGAGCCATCAACAGCATAACGATTTTGATTCGAGGTCGAATCCTTTCGAGGAGAGAGGGGATGATGCGAACCGGCCTAGAAGCTCCAGCAAAGACCCATTACATGTTTAGGGGCTTGATTCGTGGTTTTGAAGGTTTCACCCAAGTCATAATTGCAAGGACCATTGAAGTATCTATGTGTAGGAGGGGTCCAGCCCAAGGCTTGTTTGGGCTTAATTAAGACTTTGTTTTCAGCTAGGATCCAAGGCTTGCTTGGATTTAGTCATGGGCTTTTCAATTTAGGATTTTGGGTCAGTTTTGAGTGGACCTCATTTAAGTCCACATAAGGGGTCCATTAGGGTTAGGTTTTTAAAAGACTATTTAAACTCATGTTAGCCAAAAATTTCGGCAGCCATTGATTAATTTTGAATTCTGAACTTTTCAGTTTATGTGTGAGAGTGATTCTTGCATTCTTTAGTTCTTGAAAAGAACTGAATCCGACTTATCGAAGATTAACTGGCTTCGTGGCGTCACTCTACTCATTCCAATAGTGCTGGTGCCTTGGGGCAGGTTTCCATTGTGTCACACTCCTATCAGACCTATTTCGGCTTTCCGGGATCAGATCTCATTCTTGGTTGTGGGTTGCGTGGCCACGTGACCACGAGGTTCGCATCAGGTGGTATCAGAGCTAGGCTCCGAAAGAGGTCATATCATTCTGTTATTTTCGTGCTTTTTTTTAGTGTTCCTTGAAGTCTTCCAGTGTTTTTGTTTATCTCCTTGTTCTTCGTGTCAGCGTCATCTAATAAAAAAAACAAGAGGTTATATTTCATCGTTTTCTGTCTCTTCATTTCGGTATCTTAAGGGGAAAAAAACAGAAAAGAAAAGAAAAGAAAGAGAGAGAGAGGCATTAGTTGACATTTGAAGAATCATTGAAATCTTGCCGCAGAAAACACTACCCTAGGGAAACATAAGCAAACCACATCGGAATCAGTTGAAATTTCATATTCCGTCTATTGGGGTTAAGATTGTATCATATGTCAAATTTGGGCTTATTCTGATATTGATTTCTTGAGGGGTTATTTCGATATTCATTTCTGCCGCAGAAACACTACCTAGTGAACCCATATAAAAACACTTTAGAATCAATTGAAACCTTACATTCTGTGTCTTGGGGTTGATATCGCATGATATATTAAATTGGGGCTTATTTCGATATCGTATACTAGAGGTTTCAATTGGAGGTTCATTTCTGCCGCAAATCGATCATTCAAGGGTTTGTGTACCTAGAAGTACGAGAACGACCTAGAAATTGAGTGTTTTTTTTGTTTAGTACTAAAATATTAAATATTGATTTTGAGGTCATTTCGAAGTCGTTTGGTCTGGGTTTCAATTCTGTTACGTAAAGTTGTGTGAGAGGTTAGATTCTGCTCAAGTCTCAAAACTTGATCCTCACTGTTTAGTTTTGTCAAATTCTCTGTTTTTGTTCTATTTTCAGTTATCTAGGAGTCAAGTAATTGTTTTCGCTAGTATTTGCTTCTGTTTATTTCATGTCTTCGTATCGTCCACAATTCGTACGAATTTGCATTGCTACTCGCGAAATCGTGATCGTAGTTTTGTTTTGCTTTGTTTTCAGTATTTTATTGCTTCTTGAGTCTGAAAATCATAATTAGGGTGCACTGCGAATGCTACTAACTTTGATTTGTTGATTTTAGTTCTGGAAGAACCAAAAGAAAGCAAGTTGTGAGGTAAAAGGCGTAGTGAGCTTATTAGAGTGAGAAGCCTTGAGTTTTTTTTGTGTGATACGCGAGAGTTGTGATGATATATTTTTTTTGCTACTAACCAAATTTTGCATTCAAAGGATGTCTGAAAACAACGACTCAGCGACACAAAACGCTGACGTAGCGTTCCAATTACGAGCCATGGGTCAGCAACTTGAGCTGTTGTCCAGGACATACAAAGATCTGAAAGATGAGGTGAATTCGATAAAGCAACAGAATAGTGGGGCTGATCGCCGAGGAAATACGGTCCGTACTGCTGTACGATAGCAATGTGGTACCATATAGATTGCAATGGCTGAATGATAGTGGTGAAGTGAAAGTGACGAAGCAGGTCATGGTCCCATTCTCGATTGGGAAATATGTTGATGAAGTTCTGTGCGATGTGGTACCGATGCAAGCAAGTCGCATCTTGTTGGGGAGGCCATGGCAATATGACAGGAAGGCAGTTCATGATGGGGTTAAAAATAGGTATACCATGGTAAAACCATTACTCTTGTACCTCTTACACCCAAACAGGTGTATGATGATCAAATAAAGCTAAAAAGTGAGCATGAGGCGATGGGGAGAGAAAATCAAGGTGAGGAACATGGGGAAGGAAAACCATCAGATTCGGCCAGAACCCAAACCTCTACAATTCATTCAGCCGCCCATCCAAACACAAACAAATATTTGGCCACCACTCCCAACAAATCAGACCATTCGACCACTGCTAAAAAACACCCAACTCTGGCCGAGAGTGGAGGTAAGACAAGAGGAGAGAAGAAAGTTAGGAAGAGTGATGAGAATTGTGTGGAAAAACTAGAGAAACAACCTAATTTTTATGCTAGAGAGGGTGAGGTCAGATCTGCATATTTCACTAACAAACCAATGATTTTACTTGTGTACAAGGAGGCTTACTTTAATACTAATGATCTTGATCATATGGTGCCTAGTGCTACTATTTCTTTGCTGCAGGAGTTTGATGATTTGTTCCCCGACGATACTCCAAGCGGAATACCACCATTGCGGGGGATTGAGCATCAGATTGATTTTGTATGTGGAGCTTCAATTCCTAACCGACCATCCTATAGAAGGAACCCAGAGGAGATGACTGAGTTTCAAAGGCAAGTTTATGAGCTAATAGATAAGGGATATATTCGTGAGAGTATAAACCCGTGTGCTATGCCCGAGCTACTCATGCCTACGAAGGATGGAACATGGAGGATGTGTGTTGCTTGTCGAGCCATCAACAGCATAACGATTTTGATTCGAGGTCGAATCCTTTCGAGGAGAGAGGGGATGATGCGAACCGGCCTAGAAGCTCCAGCAAAGACCCATTACATGTTTAGGGGCTTGATTCGTGGTTTTGAAGGTTTCACCCAAGTCATAATTGCAAGGACCATTGAAGTATCTATGTGTAGGAGGGGTCCAGCCCAAGGCTTGTTTGGGCTTAATTAAGACTTTGTTTTCAGCTAGGATCCAAGGCTTGCTTGGATTTAGTCATGGGCTTTTCAATTTAGGATTTTGGGTCAGTTTTGAGTGGACCTCATTTAAGTCCACATAAGGGGTCCATTAGGGTTAGGTTTTTAAAAGACTATTTAAACTCATGTTAGCCAAAAATTTCGGCAGCCATTGATTAATTTTGAATTCTGAACTTTTCAGTTTATGTGTGAGAGTGATTCTTGCATTCTTTAGTTCTTGAAAAGAACTGAATCCGACTTATCGAAGATTAACTGGCTTCGTGGCGTCACTCTACTCATTCCAATAGTGCTGGTGCCTTGGGGCAGGTTTCCATTGTGTCACACTCCTATCAGACCTATTTCGGCTTTCCGGGATCAGATCTCATTCTTGGTTGTGGGTTGCGTGGCCACGTGACCACGAGGTTCGCATCAGGTGGTATCAGAGCTAGGCTCCGAAAGAGGTCATATCATTCTGTTATTTTCGTGCTTTTTTTTAGTGTTCCTTGAAGTCTTCCAGTGTTTTTGTTTATCTCCTTGTTCTTCGTGTCAGCGTCATCTAATAAAAAAAACAAGAGGTTATATTTCATCGTTTTCTGTCTCTTCATTTCGGTATCTTAAGGGGAAAAAAACAGAAAAGAAAAGAAAAGAAAGAGAGAGAGAGGCATTAGTTGAAAT
This sequence comes from Salix brachista, assembly GCA_009078335.1. Lineage (NCBI taxonomy): Eukaryota > Viridiplantae > Streptophyta > Magnoliopsida > Malpighiales > Salicaceae > Salix > Salix brachista. The sequence goes on along the minus strand of CM018588.1, from coordinate 8,437,471 downwards.
TTGAAGAATCATTGAAATCTTGCCGCAGAAAACACTACTCTGGGGAAACATAAGCAAACCACATCGGAATCAATTGAAAATTCATATTCCGTCTATTCGGGTTGAGATAGTATCATATGTCAAATTTGGGCTTATTCTAATATTGATTTCGTGAGGGGTTATTTCGATATTCATTTCTGCCGCAGAAACACTACCTTAGTGAACCCATATAAAAACACTTTAGAATTAATTGAAACTTTAAATTCTGTGTCTTGGGGTTGATATCGCATGATATATTAAATTGGGGCTTATCTCAATATCGTATACTAGAGTTTTCAATTGGAGGTTCATTTCGCAGATTGATCACACAAGGGTTTGTGTACCTAGAAGTACGAGAACGACCTATAATTTGAGTGTTTTTTTTTTAGTATTAAAATAATAGACATTGAGTTTGAGGTCATTTCGAAGTCGTTTGGTCTGGGTTTCAGTTCTGTTACGTAAAAATTGCGTAAGAGGTTAGATTCTTCTCAAGTCTCAAAACGTGATCCTTACTGTTTAGTTGTCCAGTTCTTTGGTTTTGTTCTATTTTCAGTTATCTAGGAGTCAAGTAATTGTTTTCGCTAGTATTTGCTTCTGTTTATTTCATGTCTTCGTATCGTCCACAATTCGTACGAATTTGCATTGCTACTCGTGAAATCGTGATCGTAGTTTTGTTTTGCTTTGTTTTCAGTATTTTATTGCTTCTTGAGTCTGAAAATCATAATTAGGGTGCACTGCGAATGCTACTAACTTTGATTTGTTGATTTTAGTTCTGGAAGAACCAAAAGAAAGCAAGTTGTGAGGTAAAAGGCGTAGTGAGCTTATTAGAGTGAGAAGCCTTGAGTTTTTTTTGTGTGATACGCGAGAGTTGTGATGATATATTTTTTTGCTACTAACCAAATTTTGCAGATTCAAAGGATGTCTGAAAACAACGACTCAGCGACACAAAACGCTGACGTAGCGTTCCAATTACGAGCCATGGGTCAGCAACTTGAGCTGTTGTCCAGGACATACAAAGATCTGAAAGATGAGGTGAATTCGATAAAGCAACAGAATAGTGGGGCTGATCGCCGAGGAAATACGGTCCGTACTGCTGTACGATAGCAATGTGGTACCATATAGATTGCAATGGCTGAATGATAGTGGTGAAGTGAAAGTGACGAAGCAGGTCATGGTCCCATTCTCGATTGGGAAATATGTTGATGAAGTTCTGTGCGATGTGGTACCGATGCAAGCAAGTCGCATCTTGTTGGGGAGGCCATGGCAATATGACAGGAAGGCAGTTCATGATGGGGTTAAAAATAGGTATACCATGGTAAAACCATTACTCTTGTACCTCTTACACCCAAACAGGTGTATGATGATCAAATAAAGCTAAAAAGTGAGCATGAGGCGATGGGGAGAGAAAATCAAGGTGAGGAACATGGGGAAGGAAAACCATCAGATTCGGCCAGAACCCAAACCTCTACAATTCATTCAGCCGCCCATCCAAACACAAACAAATATTTGGCCACCACTCCCAACAAATCAGACCATTCGACCACTGCTAAAAAACACCCAACTCTGGCCGAGAGTGGAGGTAAGACAAGAGGAGAGAAGAAAGTTAGGAAGAGTGATGAGAATTGTGTGGAAAAACTAGAGAAACAACCTAATTTTTATGCTAGAGAGGGTGAGGTCAGATCTGCATATTTCACTAACAAACCAATGATTTTACTTGTGTACAAGGAGGCTTACTTTAATACTAATGATCTTGATCATATGGTGCCTAGTGCTACTATTTCTTTGCTGCAGGAGTTTGATGATTTGTTCCCCGACGATACTCCAAGCGGAATACCACCATTGCGGGGGATTGAGCATCAGATTGATTTTGTATGTGGAGCTTCAATTCCTAACCGACCATCCTATAGAAGGAACCCAGAGGAGATGACTGAGTTTCAAAGGCAAGTTTATGAGCTAATAGATAAGGGATATATTCGTGAGAGTATAAACCCGTGTGCTATGCCCGAGCTACTCATGCCTACGAAGGATGGAACATGGAGGATGTGTGTTGCTTGTCGAGCCATCAACAGCATAACGATTTTGATTCGAGGTCGAATCCTTTCGAGGGGAGAGGGGATGATGCGAACCGGCCTAGAAGCTCCAGCAAAGACCCATTACATGTTTAGGGGCTTGATTCGTGGTTTTGAAGGTTTCACCCAAGTCATAATTGCAAGGACCATTGAAGTATCTATGTGTAGGAGGGGTCCAGCCCAAGGCTTGTTTGGGCTTAATTAAGACTTTGTTTTCAGCTAGGATCCAAGGCTTGCTTGGATTTAGTCATGGGCTTTTCAATTTAGGATTTTGGGTCAGTTTTGAGTGGACCTCATTTAAGTCCACATAAGGGGTCCATTAGGGTTAGGTTTTTAAAAGACTATTTAAACTCATGTTAGCCAAAAATTTCGGCAGCCATTGATTAATTTTGAATTCTGAACTTTTCAGTTTATGTGTGAGAGTGATTCTTGCATTCTTTAGTTCTTGAAAAGAACTGAATCCGACTTATCGAAGATTAACTGGCTTCGTGGCGTCACTCTACTCATTCCAATAGTGCTGGTGCCTTGGGGCAGGTTTCCATTGTGTCACACTCCTATCAGACCTATTTCGGCTTTCCGGGATCAGATCTCATTCTTGGTTGTGGGTTGCGTGGCCACGTGACCACGAGGTTCGCATCAGGTGGTATCAGAGCTAGGCTCCGAAAGAGGTCATATCATTCTGTTATTTTCGTGCTTTTTTTTAGTGTTCCTTGAAGTCTTCCAGTGTTTTTGTTTATCTCCTTGTTCTTCGTGTCAGCGTCATCTAATAAAAAAAAACAAGAGGTTATATTTCATCGTTTTCTGTCTCTTCATTTCGGTATCTTAAGGGGAAAAAAACAGAAAAGAAAAGAAAAGAAAGAGAGAGAGAGGCATTAGTTGACATTTGAAGAATCATTGAAATCTTGCCGCAGAAAACACTACTCTGGGGAAACATAAGCAAACCACATCGGAATCAGTTGAAATTTCATATTCCGTCTATTGGGGTTAAGATTGTATCATATGTCAAATTTGGGCTTATTCTGATATTGATTTCTTGAGGGGTTATTTCGATATTCATTTCTGCCGCAGAAACACTACCTTAGTGAACCCATATAAAAACACTTTAGAATCAATTGAAACCTTACATTCTGTGTCTTGGGGTTGATATCGCATGATATATTAAATTGGGGCTTATTTCGATATCGTATACTAGAGGTTTCAATTGGAGGTTCATTTCTGCCGCAAATCGATCATTCAAGGGTTTGTGTACCTAGAAGTACGAGAACGACCTAGAAATTGAGTGTTTTTTTTGTTTAGTACTAAAATATTAAATATTGATTTTGAGGTCATTTCGAAGTCGTTTGGTCTGGGTTTCAATTCTGTTACGTAAAGTTGTGTGAGAGGTTAGATTCTGCTCAAGTCTCAAAACTTGATCCTCACTGTTTAGTTTTGTCAAATTCTCTGTTTTTGTTCTATTTTCAGTTATCTAGGAGTCAAGTAATTGTTTTCGCTAGTATTTGCTTCTGTTTATTTCATGTCTTCGTATCGTCCACAATTCGTACGACTTTGCATTGCTACTCGCGAAATCGTAATCGTAGTTTTGTTTTGCTTTGTTTTCAGTATTTTATTGCTTCTTGAGTCTGAAAATCATAATTAGGGTGCACTGCGAATGCTACTAACTTTGATTTGTTGATTTTAGTTCTGGAAGAACCAAAAGAAAGCAAGTTGTGAGGTAAAAGGCGTAGTGAGCTTATTAGAGTGAGAAGCCTTGAGTTTTTTTTGTGTGATACGCGAGAGTTGTGATGATATATTTTTTTTGCTACTAACCAAATTTTGCAGATTCAAAGGATGTCTGAAAACAACGACTCAGCGACACAAAACGCTGACGTAGCGTTCCAATTACGAGCCATGGGTCAGCAACTTGAGCTGTTGTCCAGGACATACAAAGATCTGAAAGATGAGGTGAATTCGATAAGCAACAGAATAGTGGGGCTGATCGCCGAGGAAATACGGTCCGTACTGCTGTATGATAGCAATGTGGTACCATATAGATTGCAATGGCTGAATGATAGTGGTGAAGTGAAAGTGACGAAGCAGGTCATGGTCCCATTCTCGATTGGGAAATATGTTGATGAAGTTCTGTGCGATGTGGTACCGATGCAAGCAAGTCGCATCTTGTTGGGGAGGCCATGACAATATGACAGGAAGGCAGTTCATGATGGGGTTAAAAATAAGTATACCATGGTAAAACCATTACTCTTGTACCTCTTACACCCAAACAGGTGTATGATGATCAAATAAAGCTAAAAAGTGAGCATGAGGCGATGGGGAGAGAAAATCAAGGTGAGGAACATGGGGAGAGAAAACCATCAGATTCGGCCAGAACCCAAACCTCTACAATTCATTCAGCCGCCCATCCAAACACAAACAAATATTTGGCCACCACTCCCAACAAATCAGACCACTCTGGCCGAGAGTGGAGGTAAGACAAGAGGAGAGAAGAAAGTTAGGAAGAGTGATGAGAATTGTGTGGAAAAACTAGAGAAACAACCTAATTTTTATGCTAGAGAGGGTGAGGTCAGATCTGCACATTTCACTAACAAACCAATGATTTTACTTGTGTACAAGGAGGCTTACTTTAATACTAATGATCTTGATCATATGGTGCCTAGTGCTACTATTTCTTTGCTGCAGGAGTTTGATGATTTGTTCCCCGACGATACTCCAAGCGGAATACCACCATTGCGGGGGATTGAGCATCAGATTGATTTTGTATGTGGAGCTTCAATTCCTAACCGAAACCCGAACCGCGAAACCCCGAACCCCTAACCCGAAACCCGAAATCCCGAACCGCAAAACCCCGAACCTGTAACCCCGAACCTCGAAACCCCAAACCGGAAACCCCGAACCCTAACCCCAACCCGAAACCCCGAACCTGAAACACCGAACCGCGAAACCCGAAACCCCAAACATCGAAATCCCGTACGTGAAACACCGAACCTCGAAACACCGTACCAGAAACCCCGAACCTGGAAAACCCCGAACCGCGAAACCCCGAACCACGAAAACCCCGAACCCCAAACGCGAAACCCCTACAGCCCAAGGCTTGTTTGGGATTAATGAAGACTTTGGAGAGCACCTCTCTCTAACTTCTCTCTAAAAAAGCACATTATGCCCCCCTGAAACCCCAACCCACAACCCCTAAACCCGAAAACCATAACCCTAAACCCGAAACCCCGAACCCGAAACCCCGAACCTCGAAACCCCGAACCTGAAACCCCGATAATCGAAACCCCGAACCTGTGAAACCCTGAATCCTTAGCCCGCAACCCCAAACCCCGAACCACGAAACCCCGAACCCGAAACCCCGAAACACCGAACGGCGAAACCCCGAACCTCGAAACCCAGAACCCAAAACCCTGAACCACAAACGCGAAACCCCGACCCCGAAACCCCGAACCTGAAACCCTCAACGCAAAACCCTAAACCCGAAATCCCGAAACATGAAACCCAAACTCGAAACCCCGAAACCGAAACATTGAACCATGAAACCCCGAACCCGAAACCCCGGACCGCGAAACCCCAAACCTCGAAAGCCCGTACCTCGAAACCCAGAACCCAAAACCCCGAACCTCACAACACCGAACCCCAAAGGAGAAACCCCGAACCGCCAACTCGAAACCCGAAACCCAGACCCGTAACCCCGAACCGCGAAACCCCGAACCCCAAACGCGAAACCCCAAAAACCCCGAACCCCAAACGCGAAACCCCTACAACCCAAGCCTTGTTTAGGGTTAATGAAGACTTTGGAGAGCACCTCTCTCTAACTTCTCTCTAAAAAAGCACATTATGCCCCCTTAAACCCCAAACCCTAAACCCGAAACCCTTAACTCGAAACCCGAAACCCCGAACTGTGAAACCCCGAACCCGAAACCCCGAGCCGCGAAACCCTAAACCCGAAACCCTGAACCACAAAACCCCGAACCCGAAACCTTGAACCTTGAAAACCCTAAAACCCAAACGCGAAACACCTACAACCCAAGGCTTGTTTGGGCTTAATGAAGACTTTGGAGAGCACCTCTCTCTAACTTCTCTCTAAAATAGCACATTATGCCCCCTTAAACCCCAAACCCTAAACCAGAAAACCGTAACCCTAAACCTGAAACCCGAAACCTCGAACACGAAACCCCGAACCGCGAAACCCCGAACCCTAAACCTAAAACCTAGACCGCAAAACCCCGAACCCGAAAACCCGAACTCGAAACGCCTATTCTGTAAAGATGACCCTGGATTTTTTGAATCGCCTCAGTTCGCTTCCAGAAGTACATTATATCCCCATTTGAAGGCCTAGTTCGCTTGTTTTTTTACGAAACAGATTGCAGTTGATTCTACCCCTCAAATCAATTTTCTCTCGTGTTGGACCCTTCATCAAAGGTGTAGGCCTAGTGCTACTATTTCTTTCCTTCATGACCCTGGATTTTTGAATCGCCTCATTTCACTACCATAATCACGTGATATCCTCGTTTGAAGGTCTAGTTTCGGTTGTTTTTTTACAAAGCAGATTGCGGCCTATTCTGCCCTTCAAATCAATTTTCTATCGCGTTGGATCCTTCATCAAAGTTGTAGTCCTGTATGTAAACATGACATTGGATTTTTGAATCGCCTCATTTCGCTACCAGAAGCACGTGATATCCTTGTTTGAAGGTCTAGTTGTGCTTGTTTTTTTACGAAGCAGATTGCGGCCTATTCTGCCAATCATATCAATTTTATCTTGTGTTGGGCTCTTCATCAAAGATGTAGTCCTGTATGTAATGATGGCCAAGTATTTTTCAATCACCTCATTTCGCTACTAGAAGCACGTGATATCCCCGTTTGAAGGTCTAGTTTTGCTTGTTTTTTTACGAAGCCGATTGCGGTTGATTCTACCCCTCAAATCAATTTTCTCTCGTGTTGGAGCCTTCATCAAAGTTGTAGTCCTGTATGTAAAGATGACCCTGGATTTTTGAATCGCCTGATTTGGATACTAGAAGCTCATGATATTCCCGGTTGTATGTCTAGTTTCACTTAGTTTGTACGAAGCATATTGCGGCAGATTCTGTTCGACAAACAGTTTGCTCTCGCGTTGGACCCTTTATCAAAGCTGTAGTCCTGTATGTAATGATGACCAAGGATTTTTCAATCACCTCATTTCGCTACCAGAAGCACATGATATCCCCGTTTGAAGGTCTAGTTTCGCTTGTTTTTTTACGAAGCAGATTGCAGTTGATTCTACCCCTCAAATCAATTTTCTCTCGTGTTGGACCCTTCATCATAGCTGTAGTCCTGTATGTAAAGATGACCCTGGATTTTAGAATCGCCTCAGTTCCCTACCAGAAGCACATGATATCCCCGTTTGAAGGTCTAGTTTCGCTTGTTTTTTTACGAAGGACATTGCGGTCGATTATTTTTATCAAATCAATTTTATCTCGTGTTGGACCCTTCATCAAAGTTGTAGTCCTGTATGTAAAGATAACCCTGGATTTTTGAATCGCCAGATTTTGATACCAGAAGCTCATGATATTCCCGGCTGTATGTCTAGTTTCGCTTGGTTTTTAACGAAGTAGATTGCGGCCGATTATGCCCATCAAATCAATTTTCTGTCGTGTTGGACCCTTCATCAAAGTTGTAGTCCTGTATGTAAAGATGACCTTGGATTTTTGAATCGCTAGATTTTGATAGCAGAAGCTCATGATATTCTCGGTTGTATGTCTAGTTGCGCTTGGTGTTTAACGAAGCAGATTCCAGCAGATTATGTTCTTCAAACAGTTTGCTCTTGCGTTGGATCCTTCATCAAAGTTGTAGTCCTGTATGTAAAGATGACCCTGGATTTTTTAAATCGCCTCAGTTCGCTTCCAGAAGTACATTGTATCCCCATTTGAAGGCCTAGGTTCGCTTGTTTTTTTACGAAGCAGATTGCGGTTGATTCTACCCCTCAAATCAATTTTCTCGCGTGTTGGACCCTTGATCAAAGTTGTAGTCCTGTATGTAATAATGACCCTGGATTTTTGAATCGCCTGATTTTGATACCCAGAATCTCATGATATTCCCGTTTGTATGTCTTGGTTCGCTTGGTTTTTAACGAAGCAGATTGCGGTCGATTCTGTTCTCCAAACAGTTTGCTCTTGTGTTGGACTCTTCATCAAAGTAGTAGTCCTGTATGTAAAGATGACCCTGGATTTTTGAATTGCCTCACTTCGCTACCAGAAGCACGTGATATTCCTGTTTGAAGGTCTAGTTTTGCTTGTTGTTTTACGAAGCAGATTGCGGCCTATTCTACCCATCAAATCAATTTTCTCTCGCATTGGATCCTGCATCATAGTTGCAGTCCTGTACGTCTATATGACCCTGGAGTTTTGAATCGCCTCATTTCGATACCCCAAGCACATGAAATTCCCGATTGAATGCCTAGTTTCGCTTTTTTATTAAAGAATCTGATTGCATGAGATTTTCTTCAAAATGATTTTTACTCATGTTGGATCCTGCGTCAAACTTGTTGTCCTGTATGTCTAGATGACCCTAGTTTTTTGAATCGCCTGATTTCGATAACACAAGCACATGATATTCCTGTTTAAATGCCTAGTTTCGCTTGGTTATTAACGAAGCTGATTGCAGGAGATTTTGTTCTTCCAAACAATTTTTTCTCTCGTGTTGGATCCTACATCAAAGTTGCAGTCCTGTACGTCTACTTGACCCTGGATTTTTGAATCGCCTGATTTCGATACCGCAAGCACATGATATTCCCGTTTGAATACCTAGTTTCGATTTTTAATTAAAGAATCTGATTGCATGAGATTGTGTTCTTCGAAATGATTTTCTTTCGTGTTGGATCCTGCATCAAACCTGCAGTCCTGTACGTCTACATGACGCTGGATTTTTGAATCGCCTGATTTTGATAACCCAAGCACATGAAATTCCCGATTGAATGCCTAGTTTCGCTTTTTTTTTATTAAAGAATCTCGAAATGATTTTATCTCGTGTTGGATCCTGCGTCAAACCTGCAGTCCTGTACGTCGAGATGACCCTGGTTTTCTGAATCGCCTGATTTCGATACCACAAGCACATGATATTCCCCTTTGAATGCCTAGTTTTGCTTGGTTATTAACGAAACTGATTGCAGGAGACAATGTTCTTCGAAACGATTTTCTCTCGTGTTGGATCCTTCATCAAAGTTGGAGTCCTGTATGTGTAGATGACCCTGGATTTTTTAATCACCTGATTTCGATACCAGAAGCACATGATATTGTCGTTTGAATGTGTAGTTTCACTGTGTTATTAACGAAGCTGATTGCAGGAGATTCTGACTTCAAAACGATTTTCTCTCATGTTAGATCCTTTATCAAAGCTGGAGTCCTGTACGTCTACATGACCCTGGATTTTTGAATCGCCTGATTTCGATACCACAAGCACATGATATTCTCGTTTGAATGCCTAGTTTCTCGTGGTTATTAACGAAGCTGATTGCAGGAGACAATGTTCTTCGAAACGATTTTCTCTCGTGTTGGATCCTTCATCAAAGTTGGAGTCCTGTATGTGTAGATGACCCTGGATTTTTAATCACCTGATTTCGATACCAGAAGCACATGATATTGTCGTTTGAATGCGTAGTTTCACTGTGTTATTAACGAAGCTGATTGCAGGAGATTCTGACTTCAAAACGATTTTCTCTCGTGTTAGATCCTTTATCAAAGCTGGAGTCCTGTACGTCTAAATGACCCTGGATTTTTGAATCGCCTGATTTCGATACCACAAGCACATGATATTCTCGTTTGAATGCCTAGTTTCTCTTGGTTATTAACGAAGCTGATTGCAGGAGACAATGTTCTTCGAAACGATTTTCTCTCGTGTTGGATCCTTCATCAAAGTTGGAGTCCTGTATGTGTAGATGACCCTGGATTTTTTAATCACCTGATTTCGATACCAGAAGCACATGATATTGTCGTTTGAATGCGTAGTTTCACTGTGTTATTAAAGAAGCTGATTGCAGGAGATTCTGACTTCAAAACGATTTTCTCTCGTGTTAGATCCTTTATCAAAGTTGGAGTCCTGTACGTCTACATGACCCTGGATTTTTGAATCGCCTGATTTCGATACTAGAAGCACATGATATTCTCGTTTGAATGCCTAGTTTCTCTTGGTTATTAACGAAGCTGATTGCAGGAGATTCTGTTCTTCCAAACGATTTTCTCTCGTGTTGGATCCTGCATCAAAGTTGCATTCTTGTACATCTAGATTACCCTGGTTTTTTAATCGCTTGATTTCGATACCCCAAGCACGTGAAATTCCCGATTGAATGCCTAGTTTCGCTTGGTTATTAACGAAGCTGATTGCAGGAGATTCTGTTCTTCCAAATGATTTTTTCTCGTGTTGGATCCTGCATCAAAGTTGCAGTCCTATATACATGACCCTAGATTTTTGAATCGCCTGATTTCGATACCACAAGCACATGATACTCCTATTTGAATGCCTAGTTTCGCTTTATTATTAAAGAATCTGATTGCAAGAGATTCTGTTCTTCGAAATGATTTTCTCTCGTGTTGGAACTTTTATCAAAGTTGTAGTCCTGTACGTTTAGATGACCTTGGATTTTTCAATCGCCCGATTTCGATACCAGAAGCACATGATATTCCCATTTGAATGCCTAGTTTCACTTTATTGTCTAACCTCCAAACTAAAAACATAGTTTATAGGCTCTAACATCTTATTATAATCTCTTGAGAAAAATGCTTGAATAATTAAAACTTAAATAATAAATTGAAGTAGAGAGTCCTTTATGGGAGTAGGTACGAGAGAGTTTTTTCTAAATGCAGTTAATGTCGCTCCTGTTTCACAAATAGATCATCATTAAATATCATTCGTCAATATCACAATTATATCTCATAATTCCTTACATTCTCATTGATTCTTTTTTTCAATGTTTTTTTTTTTTTATCATTATACAATTGCATGCAATGTTCCCATATTTAGATTAAATCATTATATCATATTCACATAACTACTTATTAACTCGAATCGTGTCGACTTTTTCAAATTAATAACATAACGCAAACTTACCTTACTTTAATTACTATGCATGAGATCCTAATTTCCCATTATTTATGTTTTTTGGGATATCAGGGCTATTACGGTAGCCTTGCTTTAGTCTCTTGGAGACACTTTTGATCTCTAAACAACTCTACACATAAAGTTGTCACTCAACCCCTTTTTTAATCATTTTGGAGTGGTAATTAGCCCTTATAAACATAGATTTTAAATCCTATAATTAAATCTACCGATGAGTATTTTCGTAGCGAAAGTAAGGCAATGGATTCCTACCAAAAGCCACCGTCTCTTCAGTAGCACGCATTTCGTAGTAAATCCTCCACAAATTACTCTTATAAAGTAATTCACTAAAAATTCGAGAAAGGAAAGCTTCACAACGGCGGATAAATGTTCTTCTTCCAAGTAACAAACCTATTCTAAGTCAATATTTCCGGACATTGAAAGTTGTCACTATAAAATTAACACCATAAACCAAAAGAAAACATATATTAATGTTTATCCTCTTAGATCATTAGCATGTTCACCACACTGTTTATATCCTTCTTTTCTCTCTCGTCCTTGTCTTGTTTTTTACCTCTTCATGAATTGATCTATTTTATAAAATATAATTTAAATTGTTGTCCATAATTGACACTAATAAAAAGCATAGTTGTTTTTACAAAAGCATAAAAAAATCAATTATTTCACTGCAGTCTCAAATTGTATGTATTCGGTACTTATTATCTTAGATTTTTACAACTTTATTTTTATTGCCTCATAATCCCTTAATGTTGATGATAGGGAAAATCATCATAAAATTGCAAGCACAGGGGAAGTGGTTGGGTAGCAACATTTCAGATACCAAAATTAATGGTTTTTCTCAGTCATGGAGGTGATTTTTCCTGTCAAACCTTGATTTTTGATCACCAAAGGCGAATGGAATATTTGCTTCATGCAAAGAAGTTCAGCTTTTAGCATACATCTTTAATCAATGTTAAATACTCTAATTCTATTTATTTATTCTTATATATATTAATCCATTTAATTAAGTACATATATCATCTTTTTATTTTTTAATTACAAATTTTTATGATACTAGAAAATGCATCCATAATACCATTTTCTTCTCTTATGTTAATTAATTTAAAATCTTACTCATAGCATAGCATGGGTGTAGAGACTAGTTAACAAATAAAACTAAAAAAAAAAATCCTTTTATAATTAAAAAAAAATACTATTCACTTATAAAATATTTTTAATTTATTGTATGTTTTTTCCTATTTTCCATTTTAGTCCTTATATTTTGCAAAGTTTGCAATTCTATAGCTAAACTTTATTAATTTTCAATTCTATCCTTTGAAGTTACGTTTTCATGGTTCTATGAGCTTAAGTATGTTTTCCCTTTACTTATTTAATGTGTCATTAAATGTTTCAACATTAAATTTACAATAGATTTTATGAAAGAGTGTTTTAGTTTCTTGTTATAAAAACAAAATGAGATATAGATGACCAAAATTGATATGAAGGAAGAAGCAGAGGAGTTTTCCATAAATGCAGGTAAAAGTTCCATTTAATATCTCAAATTTCAAATTTTTCCATCATTCGTCAATATTTTTTGCGTTTTAATTATAAATTTTAAAGTTAATGAAAAAATGAAAACAAAAATAAGGGAGAAAGCTCTAGAGTAACTAAAATCCAACCACTGATAACTTAAGATAAACTCAATGAAAATGGTTTACACCTTACGGAAAATGTAAATTGAGCCTTTGGATTATTATTTTTTCCATGGTTTTGAGTGAAAAGGGGTAGAAATCTGTATTATTATTATTTGATGTTCTAGGGTGCTGAAAAATCGTATCTGCGCAGAAGTCAGATACACGGCTAGTTGACAGCTATAAAATAACTATTGCTTGTAGCTCGTCACATGCAGTTATTTTGAAAGTGACAATTTAAGAGGCAATTGGTTTGACAGAAGTAAAAGATAAAGCATTTTCATTCCCCGTTTAATTGCATTTGCATCTCCTCAGAGCTATTTACGGTGACGGGACTCACAAAGAGGATGTGACATTTGCCATCAAGGGAACAATGGCCTCTTACAATGGAAAATGAACCGTTGAGGAAGAATACAATGAGGTGGTGATGCAAACTGGTCCAAAGAGAAACCAGTCACAAAACCTAAAAGAAATCAATCTCTATATAATTACCAGAAGACTTCACATCAACACCTGCTACATTTGCAGCTGTAGGCGCTTTTGGAGCATCAGCTCTCATGAGAATTTCCATTGTTGCTTGTTTAGGCACCTCCGGGGGGTTTGTACAGCGAATGAGTGCCCAATTGATGCTCTGAAAGAATGGATGCCGTTTTATTTCAGTGGCTCCCCGTCTATAAGCAAAACGATGCTGTGGCTCCTTCACGAGTAAACCTCTGATCATGTCCCTAGCTGCGAAGCTCACAGTAGGTGATTCTGGAAATCTTAATGGCTGGCCAACCACATTAAATAAAGTAGCTCGATTTCCTGCTCCCTTGAAGGGAGTTCTACCAAACAAAAGCTCATAGAGAAAGATCCCAAATGTCCACCAATCTACCGCACTTCCATGGCCTTCACCTTTAATTATTTCAGGTGCCAAGTACTCGTGTGTGCCCACAAAAGACATTGATCGAGCATTGGTGGGTTCAGCAATGAGCTCAGGTAGAAGGCTTACTCGATGATTCATCTCATGCTTTGGCTTGCTCTTTTTACCTTTCTTGGCATTGCCTGACAAGAAGTGTGGTACAAAACATGCTGGTTGGATGCAATCTGGTTGCATTACACAAGTTGGCTCAATGCAAGCAGGCTGCACACAATATGCTGAGCTCTTTGACTCTGAGCTGGAGTTCGATGATTTGACCAGAGTAGGGCAGACAGCACATCTTAGAGAGAGATCAAAATCTGAAAGCATTATATGCCCATCTTCCCTCACCAAAACATTCTCTGGTTTGAGGTCTCTGTAAATGATCCCAAGCATGTGCAAATATTCCAAAGCAAGGAGAACTTCTGCAACATAAAACCTGCATAAAGATAGCAATTATTTTATTGAACTACAATAATGAGTGATGGTATTCAAAAAATGTCATCATGATAATCAATACTGACATTTGTCGACACAAATAGAATCCTATGAAATGGTTTCAAAACTCATCACTTATTTGGTGATGCATCTGCAGAAACTTCACACATACAAAATCTCTCTTACGAAAATTTCCAGATGAAAATCCTTGTCTTCTTTTTGTTTGCATGTTAGTTGAGTACAACTTCAAACCTGTATGAACTACAATTCATTTAAAAAAAATCTGGAAAATATATGCAAATAACATCCGTATTGAAGTTAATCAAATGACGCCATATAAGGAATTACACCACATCATAGATAATTACAAATACAAAACTTGATACAGAAGATAGTGGAAAGGACAAGGAAGAAAATAAGAAATTCTATTCTTGTTTAAATCAGCAAGATGGAGTTCAGAAAAGCAGATTTCAGATTGGTGCCAAAGATGTTCACAGGAAACAGAGCATGCAATTACAAATTCATGCATACAACCAAAGGAATTCATAAGAATCATTGCTCAATCTCACATCATGGAAAGATTAAATGGAGAAAAAATCCACTCAATTCGCAAATCTGAAATACTGTGGAAGTAAATTACTGATAAAAAAAACACCAAACTTAAGATATGAGATCCTCAGAGCATCAATGGAACTGGAAACTCTACAAAAATGAAATACTATTACAACATGGATTGAGTATCTTAGCAGTTGTGATATTTCATAGTTTCATATAGCATATTTGACACGAGGCATTTAAATTATCAAGATGGAGAGTACGAACAGCCTAGCTTTGCCTTGCATCTCACATACGGTTTTCCACAGTAGAAAAAATAAAGGAATATTTTTGAACATGAAAAAGTATCCCATTCCGAAAAGGATCTGCAGTAAAGAAAGTTCTATTTCATACAGTTGAGGAGAGTGAGAATAAAATCATGGTAGTTCAAATCTGGTTCGATGGAAGTTTGTCGAGTCTCTTTAAAAAGAGCCCCAACAGAACTTTCATAGGTTTCTGATGATGTCCAAAGACACCAAAAACTTACAGCAAAAGGCTATATAGATTTAATTTCAGGAGTTATAAAGCATGCAGTTGGTTACAGATTACAAATATATATATGTGATGAGCACTAAAAAATAAGAAAAAATTCCTAACCTAGCAGCATGCTCTGGAAAGTACTTCCCAGGTTGTCGTTGCCTTAATGCATGCAAGTCCCCACCAGGGCAGAACTCCATTAACAAGCAAGTGAACTTTTCTGTTTCAAAATGTGCATACAGGGTGGGTAAAAATGGATGATCCAGAGATTGAAGGATCTCTCGTTCTGTCTGAGCCCTTAAAAGCTTCTTCCGTGCTGCTAGAGCTGCTTTGTCCATAACTTTCATTGCAAAACAAGTTCTAGTACCACTCAACTCTGATAGATAAACACTCCCTATATCCCCACATCCCAGTTTCTTCAACAATTTAAAGTGATTGAATCCCAATTGTCCTACATGAGATCGGACAGCTTGGATTGCTTCCCATCTTATATCATTTGCCTTGTGGGGCTTGTATAATGCATTGCTTAAACTAGTGGAAATGCTTTCATCACTAACTTCACTATCAGTGCGGCCTCTATAGAGGTTCATTTTCCTGCTCTCGTTATCATAGGAGTTACTTACTTCACCACTTTCAACAGACTTCTCAACAATGCTTGCTTCTTCACTTGCTGATGTGTTGGTGAAACTTTGTTTGGCTTCAGCATAGAGAGTGGTGGCAGTATAGATGCTTTTTGAAGAGCTTGGACAGAAGCTTAAAGCTGAGTGAGATGCTACGAGGTTGTTAAGCTGCCCAGCATCTGCTTCAGATGGACCAGAGACAACACTTTCAGATTCAAGTGAGCCACTTGAATTAGAGCTTTTTGGATAATCCATGGGATGTTTGATGCAGGAAATGTTCTCCACCACTGAAATATTATTCTCAGGAGAAGTTTCTGCTGATTTACAAACAACGTCAGGCGAGCTCAAAAACTCAGATTGGCCCTTATCCTCACCATAGAAATATTTTTCCGTATCAAGTAATTCTTCATGCTGGATAGTATGCATGCCATGACAGTGGGAACTAGCATTAAAAGCACTGAAAGAAGCCCCATCGTTTCTAGATTGTCTCAGAACTGGAGGCTGAGAAGGGCAAGACATCTCAGATGTGGAATTCGGGTGGCTGCCTACTTTAGATGCTGAATTCAGAGTCTTTGATGAAGAATCAACCCCATTGACAAGCGACTCCAGGGAATACCTCAACAACAGCACTATCACACCAAAATCCAAAAAAGCACAGCAGTGTTCTGAGATGTAGGTGTAAAAAGCCATTAAATGTCAGAATCTTGGAATCAAATTGCTTTTATAGTAAAGAAAAAATCTGCTACAATAACTATGCTATCACAAATAGTAACAACAGAGTGAAATGAAAGTTTAAACAAGAAAATAACAATCGATTATTCTAATTCACTCACACAAAATCTCTACAGAAAATTAAAATTAAAGAAAACTCCAAATTTAACGGAGAGAACAAGATATTTTTCCGGTAGCCACAGACAGATGAATGTCAAAATCAACCCCTTTGAGTATTGTAAGCACTAAGATTTCTAAACCCCGTTAATAAAAAGACTAAAACCTTACATTGCTGCTTTCTTCAATCAGAGACCGTCCTATACATGTTCCTCAAGAACCCAGAAGCTAAAAATCAAGAAACCAAACGCTTAACTGCAACACAAGCAAATTGGCTAGTTCAGTAAGAGAAATTAACATAACACGTGAATTAAGGGACAAAAAGAGGCAAGTAAGGAAAGTGAAAGAGTAGACACCTGATTAAAAAAGAGAGATAGCAATTTTGCATGATTGTTACAACCGCCACAAAAGAAAAGAGACCCTAAAAGGACTAAAACAGCTCACAAAGAGAGTAAATTATCTCTCTCGCTGAAGAAGCACTTCAGATCCGAAGCAGAGAGAGAAGGAGAGACTGAGTAATGAGAGATGATTTTATTCTCTCATTGCTTGTGGAAAGCTGTTTCTGTTATTTTTTTCGTCGTTTTATGGAATGGAGAAAGAGGGAGGGATCGATTACTGATTTTAAAGAGCAACAAAACAAAGCCTAAGAAAGAGGTGTTTCGCTTATTACTATTATTATTATTATTATTACTGAACTATAAACAAAACTCTCTCATCACTCTCCTAACGCATGGACCATGGAGTGTTCCCCCCATCACTTATTGCTAGCAGCTAACCTATCTATTTTGCATTTTAAACAATTTCCAATTCAAATGTCTTATCGAAGAATAATAAATTTAACATATATTTTTTACAACTGAGGATAATTCAACCAAGCATTGTTCACTTGTTGTTTATATTTCATTTGTTCATTTTTCAATTTTATATTTTAATAATAGATTTATTATACATTTTTTTTTATAGTTATTTCAATTTATTTTACATGAATTTATCTCAATTTTATGATCAAGGTTGCGAGTCAATCTAAATTCTCTTGGTTTTTTTATCTTTTTTTCAATTGAGTGTATTTTGAGTTTTTTTCTTCAACATTAGATTAATTAGAATTTATTTTAATTTTTCAACGAGATTTTTTCCGGTTTTATAACCAAGTCACTAAAAAAGAAGGTAAATTCATTATTTATCTTATCACAAAACATTATTCATTAAATATTGCTTTGAGTTTGTTTTTTAATCTCAATTTCATCCTTTAATATTAGGTTTGTTGAAGTTTTGACTTTATAATTTGTTTTAATTTTCTTTCCACAAGGTTATTTTGATCTCATAACCTAGGTTATAGTTTTAGCAGGTTCACTATTGATATATTTTTTAATTTCATCATTCAACAATAGACTAAATGGGAAAATGGGATTCATAATTTATTTTTATTTATTTTTATGAATTTATCAACAGTGCTTGTTTTTCATGTCAAATACAAAAATCCTGACAATGATTTGAACAGTAACTGTTCGTTTCTCAGATTTTTTTCAAACAGATATTGCTGGGTTTGCTTTCTTAAAACAAAAGGGGAAGTGTTTGATATTTTTTTCAAGTTCAAAGTTGCAGCCGAGAGGGAAGCTGGAACCAAGATGAAGGCTTTGAGGTCTGATAATGGGGGTGAGTTCACTTCTCATAAACTTGAGGAGCATTTAGAAAAAGAGGGGATTAAGCATCAACTTACAGTACCATACACACCTCAACAAAATGGTGTGTGTGAAAGAAGAAATAGAACTTTGATGGAGATGGCTAGATGCCTTTTATATGAGAAGAAAATGCCTCTAAAATTCTGGGCAGAGGCAGTAAGCACAGCCTCTTATCTCCTAAATAGAATGGTTACTAAGGTGTTGGGAGAGAAAACACCTTATGAAAATATGGCATGGATACAAACCTAACATAGAACACTTGAGAGTGTTTGGGAGTCCCTGCTATATTCTGCAACCTGAGGTAAAAAGGGGCAAACTTGATCAAAAGGCTGAGTTAGGGATCTTGTTAGGTTACAGTATTAAATCAAGTGGATATAAAGTATTTGATTTAAAAAGTAACAAAGCTGTGATTGCAAGGAATGTGAAAGTTGCAGAAGATAAAATGTGGAATTGGGATGCTGAACTTGTCGAGAGAACAAGTGATGAAATTCAAACTGAAATTGTGGAACCTGCAGCTGATGATGAAGATGAATCTGTAAGGGGAACAAGACTGCTAAGTGACATTTATAGTAGATGTAATGTAGCAGAAGCTGAACCAAATGATGTTCAAGAAGCCATGAACTCACACACTTGGATGGCAGCAATGAAGAAGGAGTTGTTGATGATTGAGAAAAATGAGACATGGCAACTAGTGGACAGACCAGTAGACAAAAAAGTTATTGGGGTAAGATGGATCTTCAAAACCAAAATAAATGCAGATGGCAGCATCAACAAACACAAAGCAAGGCTTGTGGTTATGGGCTACTCCCAAGAACCAGGTATAGATTTTCATGACACATTTGCTCCTGTGTCATGGCTTGACACAATTAAATTGTTACTTATGATTGCTGCACAAACTGGTTGGTATGTTTGGCAAATGGATGTCAAGTCAGCATTTTTAAATGGGACACTTGATGAAGAAATTTATGTTGAACAACCTGGGGGGTTCGAAAAAGACATCACTGCTAGCAAAGTCTACCTCCTCGAGAAGGCCTTGTATGGGTTAAAACAAGCTCCTAGAGCTTGGTACAGTCAACTAGATGATTTTTTGCTGAGTTTAGGATTTGAAAAAAGTCTAAATGAAGCAACCTTGTATGTGAAAATGGTTGATAAACATATTCTGATTGTATCAGTTTATGTTGATGACCTGTTGATCACTGGAAATCATGAGCAGCTTGTGGATGAGTTCAAAATGAAGATGAAGAACAAGTTCGAGATGAATGAACTTGGACTGCTATCCTACTTTCTTGGAATGGAAATCACACAATCAAAGTCAGGATGTTTTGTGTGTCAAAGGAACTTCACAATGAAATTACTGAATAAATTTGCAATGGAGAATTGCAAACCTGTCAGCACTCCCATGGTTGCTGGACAGAAATTGATGAAAGATGATGATGCTCACAAAGCTGATGGAAGAATCTATAGGCTTGATTGGAAGTTTGTTACACGACCAGACATTGTTTTTGCAGTCAATTATCTTTCTAGGTTTATGCAAAATCCAAGCCAAACTCATTATGTTGCAGCCAAGAGAGTGTTAAGGTACTTGAAGGGAACACTGGAGTATGGAATGGTTTTTGATAAACTAGATATTGTCAAGTTGATAGGATTTTGTGACAGTGATTGGGCTGGAAGTGATGAAGAGATGATGAGCACTTCTGGTTACTGTTTTTCTATGGGAAGAAGTATTTTCTGCTGGAATTCAAAGAAACAAAGTGTAGTTGCACACTCTACGGCAGAAGCTGAATATATTGCTGCCTATGTAGCTGCAAATCAGTTGGTATGGTTGAGGAAGATGTTGGGAGATTTGAACTTCAATCAACTTGAACCTACTGAATTATTCTGTGACAACATGTCAGCAATTGCAATATCCAAGAACTCAGTGTTTCATGATAAAACCAAACACATGGAAATTAAGTTTCATACAATTCATCAATTCCAACAAGAAGGTGAACTAGAGATGAAGTATTGCAGCTCTAAGGAACAATTATCAGACTTATTCACTAAGTCCTTAGCTAAAGAAAGGTTTGAAGAACTAAGGGAGATGATAGGAATGAGCAGCCTGGAATCAAGGAGGAGTGTTGAAAAATGAAGAATCAAATTCAACTGATTCCAAGTCTGCAAAATGAAGGCAGAGCATCATCAGAGATTTCCTTTATTATGTTTTTCCACGTTTTTAATTAAGTGTTTGTGTTTAAGTTAATAAAGATCAAAGTATATTGATCATATCAAGTTAGTTTATTTTCCTAGTTAAGAAGATTTTATATTTCCTGTTTCATAGAAGAGATTGTAATAGACTAGAATTACCATTCTTGTATTTGATCTTCTTCTATAAATAAAATCCAATGGATGGCAGTAACCTAAGGAATTCTGCCCTTTATTCTGTATATTTTACAGTAATTAATTGTGCTTTAAACTCTAAAATCATTCTGGGAAATTTCTGGGCAAGTTCTCGACTTTTAAAGCACTGATTTGCACAGTGTTTGTTTTTCACGTCAGATACCAAAATCATGATAATGATTTGAACAGTAACTGTTCGTTTCTCAGATTTTTTCCAACAATCTATGACCCTGGTTACAAGCTTATTTAAGTACACTCGAATCTTTTTCTTATATTTTTTTCAATTTCATCCTTCAACATTGGATTGATTAGGGATTAGCTTCATAATTTGTTTGATTTATTTCATATAAATTTATCATATGTGTCATGACCCATATTGCAGATTTAATAGATTAATCTAAGTTGACCTTAGATATTGTTAAGTACATTCTATATATTGTTATATGTAGTTGTCTTAATATATATTAAAAAAATATTTATCTTGATTTGTTTTAGTCAAACTATTGATTTTCTTATTCAAACTTTTTAAAATACTTTTGTAACTTCGGTTATGGTAAAAGCAATGATGAAAGGTCAAAACTAACAGAATTGAATTGTGTTTTCCTAAACTTTTTTGAAATGCTTGACTGACCACCAATAAATCCTTCTTGAACATGAATTTCATCAATTAACGCTTGTTTTTAATTATTTAATATAATCTTCAAGTCCACCTTAACTCATGTGTCTTGAAGAACTTTATTGAAAGTCTCTTTGAATCTCTTATCTCTTCTAAGTCTTGTCATTGGACCAACTAATACCTCTGAAGGATCTTTGAGTGTTGCTTTAATAACATCACTTCATTTCTTCACAAGTCTTAATAGGTATTTCAAGATTTATCCTCTTATTCATGAAAAGCATTCTTACCATATAAGTTTATAATCACTAAATTATATAACAACTACCTTCACTTTTTTCTCCTCATAGCAATTATGACAATAAAAAATTGGCTATAGTTTCTTCTTCTAGTCTAGGTAAGTTCTTGGGTCATATTTCTTCTGATATCAACTATTAATGCTTTAACCTTAATCCCTACCCTCTACACCAAATCCAATTATAGGTATGGGAGCATGTCTCTCTTGCCTTCTAACATTAAGAATGTTTTGGTGTTGTCCCTCTTACAAGTTTGCAATCATAATGTTTTGTCTATTTATATGATCATTTATATCATATAATACCACATCTGTATGCTTAAATTATTGTTGCATTGTTTGTAACACAAAGAATGCATTTTTTCTTCTCATTGGATGTTGTGTTTGGAAGATGTATTTGATAATTGTAGTAAACCTCACATGCTCCTTATCTCCTTACGTGTTTGCACTCAAAGATATCTTACTCCATTCCTGTTTTGCTCTTGACTTGATTTTTCTCCATGTAAATCTCACACCCTTTTGCCTTAATCCATTATTAACTTTTCTTTTTAGTTATTTATATAACTTAACAAACTCGGTAAAATAATAATAATAATAATAATAATAATAATGTGGTGCTCACACCATATAATTGGAAGAAAAGCAAAAAACACAAACAAGAAATGACAACAAATTTAGAAAGAAAGGTCAAAAGAAAAAAAAAGGTGTTGTCTAAATTAATGAAATATGTAAAAGACAAAAGTTAAGCCCTAAGAACTATTTTGTAAGGCAAATTAAACACCAAATAAAGACTTTCTTAAAGAATAACACAATAAAATATATTCAATATTGAACCTCTTGATTTGGGTTTATGTTTCTTTTTCACTATAAAAGGTTATTAGAAGGCAAGAAAACTCAAATTTAAGATCACAAATTAGAGTAATTTGTGCTAACTATTTTGATGAATGTGATGCGATTTGATGGATTCAAGAATTATTTATGTTGTAATCTTGAAATAAAATAAAAAACCGAATTCAAATGATAACCAAAACAAGAAAGTAAAGAGAATAAACTTAATTTTACAGTCAAGCCCCCATACCAAACTGATGTTAGCTTGGAAGGCTAAACCTTAGAACTCACAATCAAGAATTGGAACACTCGTCGAATAAAGCTAAAATCATATTAGAACGCCCCGACCCAAAAACTCTTTGAACCAATAACTGAAGGTATATGGTTAGAACATCACATCACAAATGTGATATTCTTACAAGTTCGATGAAGACCACAGAGAAGAAGCGAACTCACATTATCCAACTTTAATGACAGCAAAAGTTATGTTTTTTCCTTGTTATTTTAGCTACTTATATAATATGACTTCGAAAATAAATCTTAATTAGCAAATGAGCCTAAATTAAATCAACATAAATAATAAATTTAAATTTAAAACTAAATAAGAATACAGTACAAACCACATGCTTGTATTTGATGAGGCTTTAGTTTGAATATATGGTAATCCGATGCGCCCGCGATGTAGCCGAGGAGGGCATTTGGCAGCTAACTAGTCTTCAAGTTAGTTCAACTGTTCTGGGATGAATTGGAAAAAAATATATTTTTATATATAGTCCAAAACCTATTTGTTCTATGCTCATACATAATCACAAAAAAATCATGATGAAAAGATTTAAGTGCCATTAAACATATGTTGTATTATTTTTAATTTTAAAGGCAATATGACCATGCATTCAAAGTACAAAAATACCATAAAGACCTCTTTTAAATCTTACATTCTTCATTAAAACACACAAAAAGACTTGTCCTGTTAAAAGGATTCTATTGAATTGACTTCTTTGTTTCTAAGACCAAGTTAAATGAGTTTTTCTTCTAAAAGCAAAATATTAATTTTATTATGTAAATCTATAATGAAATGCGAGTATATACATAGTAAAAGAATGAACTCTTTTAGGGTTTTTCTAATAAATTTAAATGAAACTAAACTTCTAAATGTGACTTTGGAATACTACCATTTTTTTTTATGAAACATAAATCCTTAACCCTATTTTACAATGAAGGTGATGCGAACCAGCCCAGAAACACCAACAAGGACCCATTACATGTTTAGGGGCTTGATTCGTGGTTTTAAAAGTATCACCCAAGTCATAATTGCAAGGACCATTGAAGTATCTATGTGTAGGAGGGGTCCAGCCAGGCTTTATTTGGGACATGAAGTGAGGACACCAAAGGAGCCAAAAGAATCCTACTACAACTTGGAAACATGGAATTGATGGGCTGGATGAAAGTGAATAAATAAACCTTATGGGCTTTATGTAAGTTAGTTAGCTACAGCCCAAGGGGTGTTTGGGCTTAATTAAGGCTTTGATTTCAGCTACGATCCAAGGCTTGCTTGGATGAAGGCATGGGCTTCTCAATTTAGGATTTTGGGTCAGTTTTGAGTGCACCTCTTTTAAGTCCACATAAGAGGTCCATTAGGGTTACTCTTTAAAAGAATATTTAAACTCATGTTAGCTAAATTTCGGCAGCCATTGATTAATTTTAATTCTGAACTTTTCAGTTTATGTGTGAGAGTGATTCTTGCATTCTTTAGTTCTTGAATGAACTGAATCCGACTTATCGAAGATTAACTGGCTTTGTGGCGTCATTCTACTCATTCCAATAGTGCTGGTGCCTTGGGGCAGGTTTCCATTGTGTCACACTCCTATCAGACTTATTTCGGCTTTCCGGGATCAGATCTCTTTCTTGGTTGTGGGTTGCATGATCACGAGGTTCGCATCAGGGGGTATCAGAGCTAGACTCCGAAACAATGTCATATCATTATGTTATTTTCGTGTTTTCTTTAGTGTTCCTTGAAGTTTTCCAGTGTTTGTGTTCATCTCCTTGTTCTTCGTGTCAGGGTCATCTAATAAAAAAAAGAGGTTATATTTCATCGTTTTCTGTCTCTTCATTTCAGTATATTAAGAAAAAAAAAACGAAAACATAAAAGAAAAGAAAAGAAAGAGAGAGAGGCATTAGTTGAAATTTGAAGAATCATTGAAATCTTTTCCGCAGAAAACACTACTCTGGGGAAACATAAGCAAACCACATGAGAATCAATTGAAAATTCATATTCCATCTATTGGGGTTGAGATAGGATCATATGTCAAATTTGGGCTTATTCTAATATTGATTTCTTGACGGGGGTTTTTCGAGATTCATTTCTGCCGTAGAAACACTACCTTAGTGAACCCATATAAAAACACTTTAGAATCAATTGAAACTTTACATTCTGTGTCTTGGGGTTGATATTGCATGATATGTTAAATTGGGGATTATTTTGATATCGTATCCTAGAGTTTTCAATTTGAGGTTCATTTCATTGTGTCACACTCCTATTAGACCTATTTTGGCTTTTCCGGGATCAGATCTCATTCTTGGTTGTGGGTTGCGTGACCACAAAGTTCGCATCATTACAGATCTAACTAATAACTATATTATCTACCTAATTTAATTAATTTTTATTTGCTAAGACACCAAGGGTTATATAAGTTAAACAGGATCGTAGCCCATTAAGAGATCTAAATGAGATTTTCATGAAAATACTACAAGGTCAAATTTTGATTAAGTACATTATGTAAATATAGTTATAAATATGTGTGCATGAAACTAGTACTCATTATCTTTGCATGAATAGATTGATAGATTATTATAGCAATAATATATCCCTAGATAACATGCTAGCAAATTAACGACACCAAACTTTTTGGAAAGCTACCAAAATGTGAGACTTATTCTCAAACAAGAAAGAATACTATATGTTTTTTACATCTAATTTCTATTATCCCTCGTGATGATTTTCATGAAGTTATGATTAAATATAAACATCATATAGATGACAATGAGTAGGCTATATATCTAATTAAGTCAATCGTATCATTAAATACATGTTAAGTTTCTTTGGAGAAAGATTTTGCGCATGATATTAAATTTATATTTGAACAAACATAACATGATGATAAAAAATGAAAAGGGTCTACTCTTAGGCATAATATATAACATAAGTATCCACATCTTTCTCAAGTGGCTTGACAATTTTTAAACATGAATTTAACAAGCAATTGTCCATTAAGGAATGTTGTAGAGGGATCAAATGTATGGATCTCTGTGTTCTAATGAGAAGTGCTAAAACATGCCTAGTGCTTGATTGCTTCCAACCCCACCTTCTTGTATAATGCAATAAGATGGTGCAGGTAATTCGTAATGGAAAACTCCTAATTTATATCTTCCATGAGAGCTTGGATGGCTTGTATATGAAAGTGGAAAGAGTTTGCGACACATTAAAACATGCATTTCAGGGGTAGAATTAAAAATAAAAATAATAGAATGCGCTCATAAAAGTTAGGCTTGCTGGTCAGATTCGTCTTCCATCGACTGATGATGCTCATTTCTAAGCCACCCTACTTTGACTATCGGATCCGCATTCTTTGGCAACATGAAAGGGATCTCAAAGAGAAGGATCATATTGTAACGAGATGACATTGAAAGAAAACAAATTAGTGAATTAGAATAATGAAACTTAGAAAGTGTTTGTAGATGGTTAATGGTCGAACCACTAGAAAATAGAGATATCATTACCCTCTTCCTACTCTTGACTCTTCAATTTCGTTTTTTTTTGTGAATGGTACATTGATTTTTGTGTGGATTAGTTTCTTGGAGTATTGTGAATTTCAAAGAAAAAAGAAACAGATTTTATTTTACACCTCATTGACAATCTATCCCACCTTCCCTGTCTCACCCCAGGCTTTCCTTCCGAATGCTAGATACCGAGCAAGCCTGGATTCCCTCGTCAACATTCTGGTTCCTTCCTTTTCTTGTTAGACTTCCTGCTTACTTTGCTTTTGTCTATTGGATCCAAACCAGGCAATGGCTTCTTATCCAGCATGCCCACAGGCTTTATGCTGTTGGTTGAATCTAACTTCGGCGTGGTCTTCTCATACACAATCGCAGCATCGAGGGAATATATACGTAGAGCTAGGGAAGCAATTGTTGAAGTCTTGGCAGCAGCAGAAAACGATGACCAGTACCACCACTCATTCCGCAAATAATCTGTCTTAATCATCTCCTCCAATATAATTGTTGCTTGGATCATCTGAAACAGAGAATTTATTTGCAGGATTATCATATCAAGGCGCAAAAATAACTAAAACCATGTTGAAACGAGTACAGTAATACTCAGATTATATCTAATTATTTACAGTAGAATTCATCTGAAACATAAAAGAAAGTTCTATTTGCGGCTTGCCATATCTAGGAGAAAAAATAACCAAAACTATGGAATTGAAATAAATACAATAATACTATGTTTGCTTTGGGGTTGGAGTTGCTTTCACTCCAAAATAACTTACAAAACTGTTTGGCAATGGAAAAGCTTGTGTGAGAACCATTCAAAATTATGGTTAGACCATTGATTTTGCAAAAGCAACAAAAACATGATTTTGGTGCTACTACGAGAGAATTGATCATTATTGTTGTGTAAAGTTACAAAAACAACCTTTAAATATTGTTTGGAAACAATAAGAAATAAAAAAATATTTTCAATACATGTACCTTTCTTTTCTCCATAAATGCTTTTATTGAAACCTTGCTTTTTTTCCATACAGCGTGAGCCACAACAATACCAAACACACTTAGATTCTATTTAATTATCTACTTAGTATAAGAGACTGGATGGGATACATCCAACAACATCTGAAGACAACACCAATGAAAAATTGAATGAAGGTTCAATTAAATATGGTCCTATATACTGAAAATGAAGTCAACAACTCAATTCCAATAAATATAAGAGGAACATGAATCATCAACAAACAAATTCCCCATGACCAACATTAGAATTGCATCACTGCAACTACTACATAGCAAATGTGCTCTTATGGCCTCCTCCATAACAGAAGCATACATGCCCCCGCTAGCATACAACATGTGCACATAAGTAACATTTATACATAAATGATTTGTTCATGCATATCAGGTAATCCTAACCTGGACACTATTTTTCCTGAAAACATTTACCCACTTCTATTTCAAAAATAAATAAAGTTAGTTCAGGTGAAAACACTCCCACAAAGATCTACTCTCCCGTGTCTAAATAAACATATCACAGGTTAGTTTAGTTACAGGCTAGATTTCCATTTCCATCTGCATCTCTGTTTTTTTTTCCAGCCAAAATTGGAGATCACATTCTTTTGTTATAAGGAAATAAAGTTTTATTGGTAGAAAAGTGAGATAATAAACCATAATCATCTAAATTTTTTGTAATGATGATCATGTGAATTACATCTTGCATATTGCTTTATCCTATTTAGATAAAGAACTTTCGACAACTTCTACTTTTTATTAACAAAAAATACTAAGATGATTATCAGTTATCAAAGAAAAATCAAGGTATGGAAGTTTGGATGCATCAACAAATAGTTCAGTTTTTCTTTGTAGCAATAACATGATGAGAGGAACAACCAATATAAATGAATATGGAAAAGAAAAGCTAATCTTTGTTTGGTAAAAATGTGCATGCATGAGAGAATGGTTGCTTGTTTTCAATTTCAGTTTGGAAATTGTTTCCCTTTGTTAACTAGTGCGCAACTTGTAAAGGAGGAATATGGAAAACAACTTTAATGTGTTTTCCAAATCCAGTACAAATTCAGAAAATTGGAATAGACTTTCCGGTTATTCAGATGGAAATATAGTTTGGGCTTCTGTCACTAATTTCCACTTCAGATTTTGGCTGTCGTAGAAACAACATTTACATGTTAATTAAGCAGTGGAGCAACGGTAAGTGAACTCTTACACAAATAGGTTTCTATTGAACATTCCGCAATTTTTTTCATGATAGAAAAGCACTGACCAAAATTGCAATCTAGTGTAAGTGGTTTTCATATTCCCCCTGTTTTTATTACTATTTCAGGACTCCTGCTACTTTATGAAGTCATTGAGCTAGAAATGCAATTGCTCCTCCACCCCCTAGCTCCCAGAACTTGAAATGATAACAAAACAGCACAAAAATAAGTCCAGCCAAAAACAAATTCATTAGCACATCAAAACATTCATAGCAGCACCAATGCTTTGAAAGGCATGCAAAATGCATTCTAATGGGGTAATGAAATTAGCACCCAAAGAAGAACGAAAGCAGTGAGACAAACCTCATAGATTGATCCTGCAGATTTAACATACACACGCCAAGTCAATCTTCTATCCAAATGCACTTTTGAGGGTTTAAGTGCTTCTTCAGGAAGGGCCGCTTCCATATCAAGCAAATTGATCTTTAGTAGCCTTGAAATATGCGAAACTTTTCCAGCTAAGGGCCTCAAGGATGATCGAGGAACTACACAGCAGAAACCAGCCCCTCTCTCAGGAAAATGTTTATTTGAAGAAGATTTTTTTTTTCTATGTTCCACATATCCTGGAGGCGGCTTATCGGTTTTTGATACTTTGCTAATTTCATTTGTAAGAGATTTCCGTGAAGAATTATCATAAATATTATCAAGGGCTGTGCCACTTTCGCTTTTGTTTCCTTCAGAAACAACCATCCTTCCATCAATACTCAACTCATCACCAACAACACCATTATCTTCTCCATGATAAATCAGCATTGACATGGAAAGATTGAGGTAAGGTGCAAGAGATGTGATAAATGAAGGAATCCCATTTGAGCCAATAAGACCTATTTTACGTACCAATTCCTTGTTGGAGTCTTCTGTCACAAATTTGGAGCTGATATCACTCAAGTCATAGGGGCATAACCCTTCATTTTGAAATTTAATTAACCTTGACCCAAGCCCAGAGGAACCACTTCTAGAAGTTTCTACCACGGCCATTTCACTGATAGGCACCTTTTGGGTGGTCTGGGATTTCATATTGCCCTTTACTTTTACAAAATCACTGATATATTCACTCTTTGCATTGGCTGGTGTGATTAAATTGCACCTACCGTCATTATGCTCATTGAATTCAATATCATCAGAGAAAGTTCTGTGGCAAGAGAGGCAGTGGTGGCTGGAAGGTAAAATGGGCTCTAAGCAATCACAACGATACATTTTCCCCTTGCCGGTCACTCTTGCCCTTTTTTCCAGCTTGTCACTGGTGTGTAACTCCACCATGGGACCATACTTCATCTCCAGAAACATGGAAGCCTTGGTGACAAGATAATTAGAAAATGCAGTATTGTTGTTGATGATAAGTGACAATGCTTGATGCTCTTCGTGAACCAAGTCTCTAGTTTGTCGAGTATCTTGAAATCTTTGCTTCAGACACTGTGAAATAGACTCTTTCAGCTCACGTTCCTTTTGTACATCATCCTTCAACCAACTAATGAGTTGTTCAATTTCTTCCTCAGTTTCATAAGAAACACACGGTGAGCACATTGCCAGAACATTATTTGAAGTACATTGGAATGGAAAGCAGGCTTTTTGCTCTTCCAGATTTAAACGAGTGTCAAGCTGATCTGAATTCCTCTGCTGCAGTGTCAAACTTCCATCAACAATAACTCGTTGATCACTACCTCGTCCAGTTGAAACCCAGTACAAGCGACCTCTGGAATCAGAACCCAAGAACTCCTTCCGCACAGATAGTTTCAAAAGTTGTGATTGTATCCTGCTAATTGAGTTCTGCAGATTGAGAAGATCATTCTTAATAGCACTCAACTCAAGATGGAAGCCTTCTGATTCATTGATAGCAATAGGAGGCACATGCTGAGTACCGTGACTGTTCTCTTCTAATGCGGTGCAGGATCCTACATCAGATGGTGGCAGAAGAGAAGTGCTTCTTCCAGCATATCCTTGCAGGTTACTCTGAAATTGAATTTCATCCATGTCACTAATTATTTGAGACAAATTATTTGGTCTGCATGATTTTTCATTTTCTCGAGGTAATTTACTGCCATCCGCAACAGCAAGGGGATCATTTGCTTGCTCTTTAGTATCTGTACAATTCACAGTTTGGCTGTTACAACTATGATTTTTCCCAGAACTTGATACAGAAGGGTATTTATCGAATCCATTAATCGTAGTCCCATCTTGGCCACCATTTAGGGCTGACACATCATGACCAAAGGAGCTACAGTGGCTAGGTCCATCACTCAAATCAGGTTGTTGTCCCGCATGCTTGGCCTGGTTTGGAATTGCAGAAGCAAGGGCTTCCTTTAAACCAACTTCACCAACTGCACTAGTATCCATATCTGCAGCTCTGGAAGCCACAAATTCTTCTTTGGATTTCATGGTTTTCCATTCCATAGAGAATGCACGCAATTTCTGCTGCAACTCATTTGTTGTTTCTGCGCACTGTTCAAGGTGTTGACGAATAAGACCTGAGTTTAGCAGCTCATCACATAGAAACTTTAGCATGAAGATTCTCTGAAAATAAAGAGTGAGCTTGTTAAGAGAAAATGAAAAACAAAAGGAGAAAAAAATAAATAAGAAATCTTAAAACTAAAAACTTAAGCAGACACAATAACGCTCACAGATTTTATTGTCATCACTATTATATTGTTCAGATCAATTACATTTAAACAAACACCATTCCCTGTACCAAAATTTAAGGGAGTTTTATCAGAAAAGCACAACAACCTTTTCCCTCGTAAGGAATATCTCCCATGTGACAAGAAAGAAAAAATCATGTATGAATCACATGCTTGCATCTCCATAAACGAATCTTTCAATTCAGTGTTCTCTAATCAGCAGAAAAGTAACTTAAAACAATTTACACCTGACATTTTAAAAATAGATATTCATTAAACCATTCAACAATGCATGCATGTGATAATTTTTCAAGGGGATCTTGAAGTCAGATTTTATTTATTTTTTTCCACTCTTTTTAGATCACAATTCATTGCAGAGTTTTGCAACAAGTTTCTTCACTTAGGGAGCAGTGGCAGGTAAATCTGAGTTTGTGCACTTCCATCATGCATAATTCTTCCGCCTTTGAATTCAAAGATATAGTGAGGCACATATGTCTAGCAAAGATATTATGAATCAAGACCTAGTAAGGCATATTGGAGCAAGAGAGGTACAGAGCAATAGGTCTATGCACAAACCTCATCAACGCTAAACTCCCAATACTCTTTTTCTTTCATTGCAACGCATAAATGTGAGAGTTTATCCAAGTAAACACGGGAAATTTCTCCCTGATACTTTTTACAGTGGACTATCCCAATAACTTGTGAAATTCCTGATGCCTCCTGAACCACATGTTTGCTGACAGCACAAGATGGACAATACCAGTTCCCTTCAGGAATCCTTGCAAGTGGAGGATTCAAGCAATAAGTATGATACTCAGCATCACAAGTGTCACATAACAACACACTGTTATCATCTTTATCAACACCACATACTTTGCAGACCCCTTCATCCCAAGGAGCTTTTGGAACCTCATTCATTGAAGCAAGAAAATCATCTAATTCTTTCTTTATTTCTGCACTTATGTGATCCAATTTAGCATAACCCTCAAATTTCTGAACAAGAGTGACCACCTACATGAAAAAACATATACATATATTATATCTTCATACAGGCATCAATAAATGATGAGATAAGGAGTGATGAGTGACATCAGCCACAATAATGCACAAGGGGGGAGAAAGGGAGGATGGGATGG
Organism: Salix brachista; assembly: GCA_009078335.1. Taxonomy (NCBI): domain Eukaryota; kingdom Viridiplantae; phylum Streptophyta; class Magnoliopsida; order Malpighiales; family Salicaceae; genus Salix; species Salix brachista. The sequence continues at coordinate 8,405,201 of CM018588.1, read as the reverse complement.
AAGAAGGTGATGGGGACATCACATTTAAAATTTACCACAAAACAGAAGGAATATACGGAAATAGCAATGATAACTTTGCTTACATATTAACAGATAATTCAGAAACTTTAAACCTCAAAACAAGAAATCTAGCATTGATGCATATTCTTTGACCAGAAAGATGTTTGGATTGATGACAAACCAATTAGTCTAGCCTTGGGTTTCCAAAGGAGGAGGCTTATTCTCTAAAAATGATAATAGCAACTCCATCAAAGAGGTAATAAAGAAGATCCATTTTACTCACCTAGGGTATATCATCATCATCACTTCATATTCTTCAGAAATTTGGATTGTCTATTGTCCATGTTTTAGTTGATGGATTCATAAGACACATCCTTACATTGTGCCAGCATGGTTAAATCAGTCAGCTTCTACAATTCATTTATTTATTTTTGGATACTTGGGTTCACTATCTTTGTTCCATCATTAACCCAACCATCCATCCAGCTGCATGCAGTGAATGATTTTGGCATCCGCTATTAAAAATGTCATAGTGGAACCTATGGTTATCAAATCAAGATTCAATTCATGCTAAAAAGTCTATTTTAAACCACATCAAATTGTGGATTTTAAGATTTGGAGACAGAAAAATATATTGCAAAAGATAAATACCACACCAAATTTCTAATCATGTTTATTAAAATCTCGGATTCAAATCTTAAAATTCATTTTTGTGTAAGATAAGAATAAAATCAAAATTTTAGTAGGTAAAATCATAAAATTGAGATCTTATGGGATTTTATAGGACTTTATATCAGCTCAAACTTTTGGGATACTTCCTTGTAGTCAGGTTTCCTTTTTGTTTCTCTTGTATTAGTTCATTCTTTATTTTAATCTTGGAGCCACTGTTTAGTTTTAGTACTTTGTTTTTTCTTTTTTAATTTGAGAAGGTAGATCTTTTTTCTTCACTGGTTAATTTAATGAATACTTCAATAGTGGATTTGATATTTAATATTAAATATCTAAAATACTAAAAAAAATTAATGCCCAAGCATTTACTTTTGTTTTCTGGACTGGGTGAATCAAACATCCCTAACATAACTGAAGGTTTCCCATTGTTAAAAGATACATCTAAAAAAAATGAGGTGACAATTGTTTTGTTGACTATAAAAACCATTGTAGAACATAATTTGATCTGCATCTCAAATGCTTTGATTCCAGTTAAGTAAGAATAATTGGAGATGAGTTTTCAAAACATTGTATATATTTATTAATTATTGTTTTCACCTAAAAACAGCCCATTACTGATTCTTTTCATTTCTTGTTTCTCCTCACAAGAATTATTGGTACTTCTTAACTCTGTGAATGAGCTTCTTTTGTCCGAAAAATAATAATTTCCTTGTTTTACTTTATGTGTATGTATACTTCACTTTGTATGAATTAGATGCTGCCCATATGATTTTTGTACTAACTGTTTAGGTCCTACGCATATTCTTATTTTGTAGGGTTTTAATAATTCACAAGGTCTTGTGATATTACATTCCAAACTTCCGATCCAATTTTCTGAACCCTCCAATATCCTAATTAGAATCCCAATTTTAATAACCTTGTTTCTAACAAATAAGAAAAGAACATTTATTGAACAGAAGGTATATCAACTCATTTCACTTAATTAGTTTCAAGTTATTGAAGACTCTAAAATCTCAAAAACCAAAAGATTAGAGAAGTTGTTCCATGGTACATGGTTATCCTAAGAATAAATTACTTAAAAGATATCCAAAAGCTAATTTCTAACTGGTCAAAATACTAAACCTGACAATTTTAATAAAAAGTAGTAATCCTGTCTAATATTGATATCACCATAATCAGTATTCTAGCTCTGTTTCATCCACTCCTTTCTCTTTCTTTACAGGAATTTTGATTTCTAAATTTCAGTTTCTTTACATTTTGTCATTCAAGACTTCTAGATTTGGAGCATCTTTGATGTTACCATCTCTTCCAAATTATGCATTTTTCCACTAATGTTTATTTTTTATTCAAGTTGACTCTGCCATGCAACAAACCATACCAAGTTAAATTAAATTATGACTGAATTGCATGATTCTCATCCATCTATGATTCAGTCTATGGTACATAGTTTTGTATATAAACCCCATCCCTCCTGGCAGTGCAAACAACAAAAATATTCTATGCAATTCATCAGACAAAATGCAATCAAAACACAAAAAAGAGGGGATGAGAGAACCCATATAAGTTGTACCTCAACCAAGTAACAGATATAACCATCCCGAACACAGCTAAATCATAGCTATTGAAATACACCCAAGCAAAAACACCATACTATTCCAACACCAAAGAAATTCCTAGACTTGACGAAATAAATATAAACAAATCATAGAGCAGCTTGAAGCAGTGAATCTTCATGACAATGAACTTCACCCAGAGAGAGAAACATTGAATGAGAGCGAGAGAGTTGTGTTTTTCTTCATTGTATTTCTATTTTATTTTAAATTTTTTCTGAATATTTTATTTATTTTAAGTAATTCGATTTAGTTACAATTTGCTATATACAACAGACAAGTGCACCACTTATTTTAAGTCAATTGGCACAGCATTGACCAAATAAGTGACAGTGGAGTTTAAGGATCCAATAAAACCAAACAAGAATAAAAGGCAAAGGGAATGGATTAACTAGATTGGCGAGGTACAGTAAACATATGTAATTATTTTTTTAATTAACTGGCCCCAATTGTTAATGGGATACTTTGTATGATGGAAGCGTGAAAAGTGATAGAGTGAAGGTGTTTTGTCAGTGGGGAAGTTGAGCAAAAGGTAAAGGCAAAAAACAGAGAAATTTAAAGAAAGACCGTAACTTGGCATGCGATTTATGATTATATGCTTTTATGTGGTACATACCATGTTTTCAATGATATCAGCAGTTAAAAGCCATGCCATCATTCATCTAGCAGAAATCTACTTTTGGACTTGTTTAACAAAAATGTATAGTTTGACTGGATAAGAAAACTGCAATAGAGGATTTTTTATTCCCAAACATTTTTTTTATACCACAAATTTATTTTCATAATTTATTCCAATATGAGAGTCCTGAAAAACTTCAATTCTCCCAAGATGATCAGCCAAATACTTAATAACATGATCATTCAGCTAAAACTTTAATTTAGAGGTTGTTTGAAACAGTGGCAACGGTTGTTTTCCAAAGTGTTTTTTGCTTAGAAATGCATCAAAATATTGTTTTTTTCATTTTTTAAAATTCATTTTCGACATCAGCACATCAGAACGATCCAAAAACACTAAACAAATACTAAAATGAAGAAAAACAAAATCAAAATTTTTAAAAACTCCGGTTAAAAAGCAGGGCCAAACACCCCCTTGATGCTAAAAATGAAAATTCCCGGCAATGTCAAGACATGAATACATGATAAATTTTAATATATAGACAAATTTCTAAATGAGAATACATCATATGCTACTGAGATCTTCATTCATGTCTACCTATGATTGATGCATTATATACATGTACATAGCAATTACAGAACAAGTTTAGCATGCTATTGAGAGAAAACAAGGTGGAAGTTATTATTTCCTTGTACATGATTGCTAAAATGAAGCAACTTCAGTAAGCGGTGGAGGGAGGAGGGAGGAGGGAGGAGGGAGCAGAAGTTATTACCTCCTTTTCAAACAATGATTCAAAGGTTTGGGAAAGTGTCTCAGCCAATTCAACCAAATCACTCTGTTCCCTGAATGCCATGCATACATGGCTCCATAACTGCCAGGTAAGAGTAACAGTAAGTAGATTTTACTACCAATCCAAGAGTAACAGTAGTAAAACATGATATCATCCATAGCAATCTACCAAGTAAGAAAAATACCACTAACTGAATTCGGCAGAATTGGTTGGGATAATTTGAAAAGCAAGCATAAAGATGGTTGAAATTTCGGAGCAGAATACTTACTAGACCATTTTAATAAAACATGAAGGTGATGTAACTGTGAAAAAGTTATATATATATAATAAAGATGACAGAAATACTTAAAAACTAATTTCTCAAGGACACTGAAGCTATAAAGATAATCAGCCATGAAACTGCATTACAGGTTTAATTCAAGCATTCAATCACACATAACATTCAATGGACTTTTACAACTTTTCATAGTGTACTTGAAAAAATGTTCAAACCTTCTAAAACCTAACTCTTCAGAATTAGGAAAACACCATAAGCAAATGGAGATACAGAAAGCAATTATCTAGATTACATCCCAATTCTAGAATTAATTCTCCATAGAAAAACCAATAAATATATTTACCAACCAAATATCCAGAACCAAGGGGACTGAATTTCCATTAATGTAATTCTATTGAATTAGATGAAATAACACATGAACCAAACTTGTTTCCTAAGGTGAACAATTTGGGCAAACAGCTGCTAGTAGTATCTCCCACTAGCAAGCAGGAAACACTTATTATTTTCAATTCGAAAAGTTCTCCACAGCGTTCTATTTTGTGAAAGAAAATTTGGAGCTTGAAAATTCTCCACCAGCAAACAGAAGCTCACGACTCAAGTTTTGTAAGATCCTTAATACTTTACAAATGCTACACATTACAACAATCATGTCTTTACAATATCACAGGAAATCTATAACCCACCTTGACAATAAGAGACGTAGCGCCTCCAAAAGTTTCAGCAGTGGTAGAAAATAAAAACTGATATTGAATTTTACCACAACTTAATCACAGGGCAGAACAAAGTTCACTACCATATCCACATATATATGCAATAAGAGCATTAATTCAACACAGCATACATCAGAGTTGAATGAATGGATAGCATACAAAATTTCTTCACGATTGCAACATACAAAGGAAAAATTTCCATGTTAGAAAAAAAAATGGAAAGCTAGAATCAGCAATGGATTTTCATGTCAAGCCAACTCATAATTAGTATACAAACCTCTCGAACATCTTCAAGAAAAGATTCATGTGAACCACCATAGGCTCCAGCTGCTAATCTCAAATCAATAGTCCTAAAATCCAGAGGCCGAGAAACCATAGCTGGAGATCCAAGAAGCCCCTCATCATCAGTGTCACAAGGATTTCTGAGATTTCTTCCCAGCAAGGTGCAAAAAACTTTTGCATCATCTGCAGCAGCAGCTTCCCGCAATACAATCCGGCATTGTTTCATTATAATGTCGGAAATAGGTATCGATATTTTCTTTTTATTTGTCTTGACCGCTTTTTGCTGGACTCCAGTTAATACATCTGCTAGCACTGAAAGCACAGCTTTCTGTGTTTGATCAACAAAAAGCAGTGAATTCAGAATCAAAGCCTTAATCAAATTCTCATAACAAGAAATAATATCAGGTTGAATGAAGCATACTCTTTCATAAATCATTTTTGACAAGTAAATTATAGGTGAAGGCTGTGCAAGACAGGAGTGAGGGAAAAACAAACAATTGAAAGAGATCACTTTCATCAACAATAAGGTTACATGCAATTCACCAAATTACTATACTGAAATAAAAAAATTGCTGCAACAAAAGATAGTTTGGACACACATGTTCAAGCAGGGACCTGCAGCTCTCAAATTTCAAAGATATAAAGCATGAAGGTATAGGACGTTATTCATATCATTTTGGATCCTATCACCATTTCTGTTTCTCCAATGGTATTAAATCCTGGCAGCAAATTTGCACTAAAATCATCACCATCAATTAAAATTTGTAATGGGTACTTCGAAAAAATGAGCACAATTAAGTTCCACGGAAGACCAAAATTAAGATAAAAGGCTTTTGTGAGGGTATAAATATTGTTTCCACATCATATTGTCTTGAACAATACAATTAAAAATCCAAGTAATGTTCATCAATTTCATTTTTTTAACAGACCATTCATATGCATTAGGGCTTTAAAAATTTTGGACGGAAAAGTCTCAAAGCTTCTGTTATGAGCACAATTGGAGGTTGCAATCAAGTGTCATTATTAATTTCACTTAAAAATTCCAATCAGGTAAGATTTTTGGTTCCTAGAATTTACTTGTCAACCCCACTCTTTTTGTTGTTTAAGAAAAACACTTGGGCAACACCACCTTCAAGTTTCAAGTAAAATTAACATCAACTGTTTCTGCTAGGGTTTGAATAGCACTGAGCTTCAAAACTCCATGTTCTTTGGTTTACATATTTTGTTTTGAATATCAAAGTATTAAAGTCTTTCAAAAAGGGCCAGAGCAACCATGTTTTAAAAATTCTCAGCCAAGTACTATAGGCACTCAGTAACTTTTTGAGTACAACAGAAGATTTCTGCTCAGCATGAATTGTGAGGCAACGGGAAATAAAGTATATTTTAACTTCATTCTATGTTTGAAAAGCCAATCATGTTCTCAAGCTCTAATTATTTAAAATGCATCCCTGTTTTACCCACTGAATTAACAGCACTTTTAAACAGAGCTTAAATAAAAGATAAAACAAAGTAACAATAAGGCTACAGTAACAAACATAAATCAATAACAATAAGAAAAGAAAATAAATGTTACAGAAGAGATTCAAAGAAGGAAACAGATTTTTGTAACCTTTGTAGGTCCTGATGCATTGCCCTTGTACACTTCCTTGCTAATTGAATGTTCCAACCTTGTTTTTGCCCATTCTGGTGGACATTTCTCCAGAGCATCATAAACACACTTTCTGATTCTAGCCCCCACATTTGTGGGTAGCTTTCTAACAGGTTCCAGCACCCGTGCCCACTCTGGGATGTTACCATCTTTTATGTTATTATTCTCACAATCACAACTTGTATCAGCTGTTTCATCCTCAATGCTAAGAAAATCAGTTTTTCTGCTCAAAGAACCAAAAACGTTTTTTGTAGCCTCTGCAAGAAACTGAAGGCAAAGATTAAGAAATTAGTGTAAGTTATTGTTCTTTTTAGTAACTTTCACTGCATCTGGAAGCAGATAACAAGCACGCACACATTAAAGCATATGCACAAATCAGCAACACTAAGCTCAAGTAGATGCATCATGTTGCAGATCCTAACTCTCGATTACCTATTGAACAAGGCTAAAGATAAATAACAAATTGTTTCTCATGCTACTAATAATTCTGAAAAAAAAGATCTTTCAATATAATGTTTTGAGTTGATAAGAGGATTGAGAGTCAATCTTACAAGTGCATCTGCTTCCATGCCTGCAACTCCAGTAAGACCACCGCAAAGCACCCCACCATCACCTTGTATGCAGCGAAACACTCTGCCCATTTCACGACCAATACTCTCAGAAGATTCAAGATTACCATCCATAGTTAAGACTGCTAAAATGTATCTCCTGGCTAATTCTGGCCAAGTCAATTCATTAATAGGGAGCATATTGAGTTTATTTCTTCTTGTTGGCGCTGAGCTATCTGTGTCTTTCCTCCTTCCCCGTTTTGATTTTGTCTCCCCAGAATCAAAATTTGGATCTACAAGTGGAGCAATCTTGCATTGTAGCTCACTTATTAACATACCTAACAACGGGCAATGCGCATTAGTCAAAGCTACACTGCGACTGATGTGGGTAACAGATGTAACTGTAGCTTGGCCTCCATCATTCACTCCCATCCTACATCCTTCATCATTAGCACATGCATGTGACTTACCCTCACAAACAGCCATACCAGATTTGTCAGGTAAAAATGAGCTTAGTCCACTCATACTATCTGCTTCATAAAAATCTATGGTTTCACTACCATGGACTTTGTTCTCAAGATTCTTTAGAAGATGAGAAAGATTAGACCATGGATTGATAAGTTCTTCTTCAAGTTCCTCTAATGGAAAAGGCCTTTTCAAACCCAATATTTCATGGAAGCGCTGTAATAACTCCAATACCTGCACAGACCCAAAAGTGTGAGTCCTAATGATTGAAGCAACTAAGCTCTCTGTCCAGAAAGAACACATCGATTCTTTCAAAACTATATACAATACAAGAATTCTCATACGCACACACCTGATAAAAGTCACCAACGAGTACAGGAGGGAGCCTGGAGCTCAACAGCCTACCAGGAGGATATTGATAATCCCCCAAATTCTCTTTTGCCAACCTGGCTTTTTTGGATCTTTGAGATAAAGCATCTGATTCTGCTCTACTTTTTCTTTTAGCCATCAAGAATCCATTTCCAACAGTTGGAGACACGGAAAGATGACCCCTATTAATCAGAAATTCATACTTCGAACAGGCTTTTGCACCAGGGAGCTGTTCTATCATTTCTTGAACGAATTCCGTGTCCAACCCAAATCTATCCTGATCCAGCCATTCTGATAATGCAGAAGAGAAAGCCTCAAGTTCACCCTGGCATTCCAATGGGATTCCAGCAAAGTTGGGACAGCTGCAAAATTTGGCCAATGAGGCAAAGCTTACATTGCTATTTTCATTCTTGGTGTACAATCCTGGTGAACCCGTTTCGTTATCTGCATGGTTGCAGGAGACCTTAAGAGAACCTCGTCGTCTATGTATTTCAGAGTAAGCATCCACTAATTTTTGAGATACCACTGTCCATGCTGAAGTTGAGGAACGCTCTTCCACTGAAATCTCACCAATCTCCTCTCCTAATACTATATCACTGGACAAAACGTTTCCAGACCTGCTATCAAAGGAACTAGTTTGCATAGTCTCTGATGTTCTATTTGAACTGCCCTGAAGACAGGTTTGAACATCATCATAAGATGGTGGGACAGGGTCAGCGAGAATCAACTCGATATTGTCATCACTTTCACAATCAATATTGTGGAAAATCATATGATGACACTCTTGGTTACTGTGACTACTATACTGGCCAGGGTTTGTCCTAAATAGAACAGTTAGTCCCTGAGGAACAGGCAACAATGAGCATGAAACCCTCCTAACCTTGAAAACAGGTCCAGAATCACCGCCATCCAACACTTCACACAAAAAAATGGATCCAGTAATTTTATCGTGCCAACAGGATCTATAACCTACAGGCCAAATCAGGCTAGCATTATGATATGTAGGTCTCATATCGATTTTTCCCAAAGAAAGAACAAAGAAGTCTTCGAACTGGACAGGAAGTCCTTCCTGAAAGAAACATAAGGTACAGTAACATGCACGAGAATCAGGCAAGCAAAGAAAATGCAATATTTTGATGAGCACAAGTCGGGCTGTAATTTTATCACCATGGCAGCACTGGAGAATTACAACTGTATAAATGAAGAGACAAGGTTAAGTGTAATTGAATGTGTACTTACATTAGATGATCGGAAATCAGATAAGCCATCTTCTTGCATTTCAAATTCTCTAACTTCACCAAAGTTAGCATCGTTAATTTCAATACTTTGACCATTAGAAGTAAGCTCCCTGCAGTAGCTGCTCACCAAAGTTCTTTTATGTTCAGAAAAGACATTGGTATGTGAACATCTTTTGGACTTGCTCTTTGTGGGTAGATGCAAAGTTTCCTGCAGAGAGGGAGACGCGTAACTTGTAGAGTCCATGTCAGTTGAATTACGATTGGGCATCAAGCCAAGATGGCAAGCAACCTCAGACATCGAGTGAAAGGTCCTTCCATCTGGAGAGCAATAAACAGCATAGAGGTCATAATTACTGGCAGTTTGTTTAAATTCAACGCTCCAACCATCTTCCAGAACACCATGCCTTTCAGAAATGAATTCTCTAAGACCCTGCAAGGAAATCTCACTAGGATTGCGAGACAATAATCTAATGGTTGTATTATTCCTACTTCTAAGGCTTCCTTGAGGGAAACTCATCCCTACCCCCTCAGCACTTGTATCTGCAGTTTGCATAGGACGCATTACGTCTGAGAAAGAGTGCATCAGAGGCCCAGAACACAATCCATTCCCGGTGTAGAAAAGATTTGAATATGTGAGAGGGGGAGCACCAAGAGAATTATCACCCTGACTCTGAGTGTGCTTCCTAAAACAAATGTATATGGAAACAGTAATCGTATATGAGGCATCTTCAAAATGAAATAAATATGGAATTACAAAAACCCGAGAGTGCATTTGGCATGATTTATTGAAAGAATGATTAACGACAACAATCTATGCAGTTAATTAATTACATAGATAGATATCAGTTTCACCTCAAATTTGAAAGCAAGTCATCATCGCCATCGCTTGGAGGCGAAGCGTTGATGTCCAAAATCCGTTTAACACCTAATGGCCAACGTTTGCTCTTAACGCCGCCACTAAGACACTCTCCACATAGCCATTCCGCCGAATTAACAGCTTGCCTTCCAGCGCAACCAAGGTGGAAACCACGCTCGCACCCGTCACAAACAACCACGTGGTCCCGCGCCTCAGGCTTTCCGCAAGCCCCGCACATCGATCCGTCGGCCCGCAACCCAGCAGCCATTCCTGGCGCCGGGTCTGGGTTCTCGTGAAAGGACAGCACCACATCCAACGAATTTTCTGGAGGAGAAGAGGTCGAAGCGGAGGGGATCTCATTGAGATCGATGCCTAGAGGGGAGCGACTCGTTATATCGCTTGAATCGGTTGTGAGTTTCATTATCCGAGTTGCAAAAGCAACATACTACTAGTAATAAGCATTGTTCGTCTGGGTTGTCTTTTTGTTTGGTCTTTGAGAGAGAGACGGTAACATGTTACTAACAAAATATGTATGGTATTCGGTGAAGACTCGAAAGTGGGCGAGCAGGAACGCTGTTGGGCATCACTGTCTTTTGATCTTTTAAATTATTTTTATTTAAAAAATATTAAATTCATATTTTTTTAAATATTTTTACAGTTATAATATACTAATATTAAAAGGTGAATATTCCAAAGAAAAAAATATATATAATGCGTTATGTTTCACTATGTCTCTAAACACATATTATTGTAGATTTTAATTGTGTAATTATCATTTTACCCTTCAATGGATAAAAATTAACTAACAATCTCGTAGGTATTTTTGACCTTTTTCACTATACTTGTGTGTCATTAACAAATTGTTTAAGGGTGTTTGTGTCTTTCCTTGTTTTATTAAAACATTAAAACTACAGATTTACTCTTGGAAGCACACAAAAAAGTGAAGGTTGATCAAGAATATTTTAGATATCGGTGTTTGACCATGAACAGTTCAATAACAACTTTACCCTCGTACTAATAGGCCCTTAGAAACGACAAAAATGAAGGGTTGGCACGGGGGCATGATGGTATTTTCATATGTGATTTTTTCGTTATAATCCTACGCTCTAAAGAGTGTTTAACTAATTGTATTTTTTTTTAATAACAGTCAGCGCATCTATCTGACGCGCTGGCAGTTTTCTCTCGCCCACCACAATAAGGCGACGCGTGTGTTGTCATGCGGCGGTGTAAGATATTCAATTGTCATCACTACGGACAAGCCGACATGTCCTCTTTCACGTGATGGTGCACGTCTCAACTCATGGCTGGAGAAGGCTTGTTGGTGGTCGATTATTCTTTTTTTACTTCTTTTCTCTTTCTTGTAGCCGAAAATACATGCAAGTCCTTTTTATTTATGGTTGTTTCATTTTAGTCTTTGGTCTTTTAATTTCTTTTTTCTTCCTAATTTTTTCTATAGAAATTTTGGTTTTTTTCAATTTTCCCCTTCAATTGAAATTGATAATATATGTTATTTTTCATTTCAATCCTTATTCTTCTGATTTTTTATTTGTTTTTAATTCCTTTAATATTTTCAGTCTCAAGGTTTTGATTTATTGCAGTTTTATCCTCCAATTAAATTAATCATATATTTTTTTATTTCGGTCCTTATTCTCTTAATTTTTTTATTTGGTTTTCATTCCTTTAATTTTTTTCAATCCTTATTTTTGTCTGTATTTATGTATCTATGCTCTTTGTTTTGAATTTTTTATTTTTGTCTTTTTGTTGGCATTTTATTTTTATTCAGTTTGGTCTTGAAAATTTAATTTATGTTGATTATCAATTTAAAATTGATATTTCTTCTTTTTCCCTTTGTTTTTTTTAGTTTTTCTGTAATTTTAATTTGTTCTTCAAGTCAGATGATTTTTTGTTATCGTTTTCTTTAATTGAACTTAACTTTTGTTATCGTTTGTTTTTCTCATATAGTTAAAAACAATTTGAAAATAAGTCATGTTATTAAACTTTGTAAAGTTCATAGAACTATCCATAAATTTGGCTACTTGCATGGTTTGCAAGTCTAATGAGTTTAATTTTTGTTTTTTTTTTTCATCTATAGATATTGTGTTAATTGAAAATTTAGTTTCATAATTGGTGTGGTGTTAGAAAAATATCTTGATATTGGTTTGGTGTTTGATTATGTGATTGTTTATTTCACTATCATATAGTTAAATAGAAAATAGTTTTAAAAGAACAAATTATAATCTCAATGAAGTCCATAATCCAGTTTAGGGTTTTGGCATGCTAACTCAGGTTGTCAATTCATAGGTTTGACAAGTTTACCTACTCATCGGTTTCTTTTTCTTTCTTTATTTTTTGTGTTTTTTTATTTTATCCTTCAATATTGGATTAATTAGGAAATAAACCAAGTTATTTTGGTTTTGATTAAAGGAAGTTGTCATATTGGGATTTTAGGTTGGCTCATCTATTTTTTAGATTAAGGTTCTAGTTAAATATGATCGTTAAATAAGATCTCAAGTTGATTGAGCTATTTTGGTTATGGTTAAAGAGAATCGCTAAATTGAGATTTTAGGTTGGCCGAGTTGTTTTTATATTATTAGTTATTGCTAAAAAGAATCACTAGATGAGATCTTAGGTTGATCAGGTTGTTTTGGTTATGGTTAAAAGAAATCGCTAGATTGAGATTTCATATTAGTTGAGTTGTTTTTCATATTTTGATTTTGGTTAAAGGTGATCGCTAGATAGGATCTTAGGTTGATCAAGATGTTTTGGTTCTGGTTAAAGGAAATCTCTATATTAGGATTACAAGTTGGCAAACCATTTTTTAAATTTTGGTTATAGTTAAAGATTATCATCAAATATTTTAGGTTGACAAAGTTTATTTTGTTCTAGTTAAAGAAAATCATCAAATTGGAATTTCAGGTTGACTAAGCCATTTTTTTATATTTTGGTTCTAGTTAAAAGGGATTGCAAATGGGATCTCAGGTTGTCTAAGGTGCTTTGGTTTGGTTAAAGAAAATCGCCAAATTAGGATTTTCAAGTTGGCCAAGATGTTTTTCAATTTTTGATTCTTGTTAAAGGGGATCGTCAAAAAGGATTTCAAGTTAACTTAGTTATTTACAAATATTTTAATTCTAGTTAAAGGAATTGATAAGTTCATAAATTTATATATTTATATACTCTTTATACTTAGTTTTTGTAGGAAAATTGGATTGAAAAGGACTTATTACTTTATATTTCCTATTTTCAAGTAGTTATTTGGTTTTCTATGAAAATACAACTTTCAAGAGGAGGTTTTGTGCAAGGCCAGTTGGAGATTCAAGTTAAGACCTTGAAGACAATTGTGGAATTTTTCTAGAATTTTTGGAGTAGCCAATGAGAACAGTGTTTGAAGTTAAGTTAGCATAAAACCCAATCCGGTTAGATTTGAGTCATTATGTGAAAAAAGGAATTTGAAGGACTTTCCAATTTTTCCTCAACTCCTGCAATATATGGTTTGAAAAATAAGACAAAGATCTAAAAGCCTAATATTTTTTCCTAATTTTTCTGGAAGGAGGAATGACCCTAAATGTGTGTGCAAAAAAACTGGCATGTTATCCTAGTCAAAGTAAAAAGAAGAGACAATTTTTTACCCACTATGGAGTTATGTTTTATTTAGGCTTGTCTTTATTGTTGGGTTCCTGTAGAAGTCTAATTAGGGTAGGAATATCGTTGTGGTGTTGTATTTAAGGATGAGAAAATAAACTCAGATGAGGGATGACAAATTGAGAGATTATTGGAGACGCTAGAAGAATACTGCAAAAAATTGTATTATTTCTTCCTTATATTTTTGTTCATGTAGAATACTATGACTATGTGTAACTAATTTTCCTTTACCAAGGCATGATGTGGCCCTAGTATGATAATGTAGTTTTTTTATTTTCCCTATCTATTTATTTTTATTTGATGTTGGATTCTTAATCATTATGCTAAAAAACTTGATTAATAATCTTGATGTTTGATCATCATCTAGACTTTAATTAAGTTAATTGGATGCATATTAGAGTAAATATCATACTTAATTTGAGGGTTGCTTCTTGTGATTAATATTTGTATTTCATGTAGGGTAAATACCATACTCCTAGGGTTTACATGCTTATTTGAGATTTTCACGGATCTTAATAAGTTTTATATGTTGATATTTGAGTTAAATACCATAAGCGAATTGCATATAGGAATATATGAGTTAGACTAAATACCATAGTTCATGGAAAAGAAAAACTAAGCAACGACATCAATTGGAAAAGTAATAGGTTGGTGAAGAAGAGGTTGGATCGGATTACCAGTGGTGAATTCATTGTCCAGATGCCTTTATCAAAATGAATTTCTCATCTTGGTGTTACGTGACCTTCTACTTGTTTTGTCATTTAATTTTGTTGTGTTAGTTTATTAAAACATTCTCTCAAAACCATCTTTTGTGTTTACATGAGTATGCCGTGTTTAATTTCTTGTTTATATAATTAGAGCAGTTAAAGTATTTTGTGAAGTAAATTGGGTTAGGCTAATTGGAAGTTAAATTCCATCCTTGTGGGAATGACCTTGTATTTGCCATACTTAATTATGATTGACCTTGTGCACTTGCGAGTATAATTTGTGTTTAGACTAATTATTATAATATTCATTTTGCAAGTTGTCTAAATGTAATATCCCACATGGGCGGGTGAGGGAGTGGTAGTTGGCCTTATTAAGAGTGTTGGTTATCAACTTGTCATAAGCGTTTTGGGGCGTTAGGCTTAGAAGTGGGCTCACGTCACCAAGAACAAAACCTTGAGGGCGGTAAGGCCCAAAGCGGACAATATATGGCAAGTTGGGCCGGACTGTTACATTTGGTATCAGAGCCGACCTCACCAGTTGTCTGGTTGTGCCCACGGGGTCGTCGGGCTCCTTAAGGGGGGTGGATTGTAATATCCCACATCGGCAGGTAAGGGAGTGGTAGCTGGTCTTATTAAGAGTGCTGGTTGCCAATATATTATCCGCTTTGGACCTTACCACCCTCACGGTTTTGTTCCTGGTGACGCGAGCCCTCTTCTGAGCCTAACGCCTCAAAACGCGTATGACAAGTTGGCAACCAGCACTCTTAATAAGGCCAGCTACCACTCAATCACCCGTCGATATGGGATATTACACTAAAACAAACAAGAAGAATCATTAGATTGAGATTTTAGGTTAAATGAGTTATAACATAAGATTTTGGTATTAAGAGAACACTAATATGTGAAATTGCAGTTCATTTCACCAAAAATCATAAAATACCCACTAAAATTAATTAAATTATACTAAGTTATTTTAAAAATATATATATAAGTTTGATTGTAATTTATATTAAGGATAAAACATTATGTGTGTGTGTGTGTGTATTTGTTTTATTTACTATTAATCAAACATGATGTGTTTGTACACAACTACCACACAATTTTCTCTTCTTTTTTTTTTGTCTCATGATAATAACCTAACATAATATAAAATAATAAAATAATGTATTATACATACTAATAAGGAATCCGATTCTATTCCTTAATTTTAGCAGATTTTTATTATCTTGTAGGATATATATTTGTTACGTTTATTTACTTCCTATTATATAAGATCAACAACAATACTTTCCCAGTTTTCGTTACCTTGTTTTGCAGATATCATCCTGAAAAGCCTTGAGTCATGAGATTTATGAAAGATCTGTGTATCAACAATCTAATCCCACAACGTTTTATGCCCAACGTCATTCTTCCAATTCAAGAGCCAGAACAACATAAAAAACCATTCACAGAGGAAAGCCTAGATCTCCCTCTACATGTGCCTCAAAATCCAATTTTCACCAGTCTATTGCCAACTCTATGACAAAGAAGGACACTTGGCTAAACGTTGTTGGACGTACCTTAACCTAAGAAAAAGCAGTTTGTCGACCTTGCTGAAGCTTTCGTTGCTTGTTCTTTCTCGGCCTCCATTGACTTTACTTGGTATCCTGACTGTGGTGCCACCTCTCACATGACAAATGATCCCGAGGGTGTTGATACTCCTTCACTTTATTCTGGTAATGAAAGGGTGATGGTTGGTAATGGTTACTCTCTTTCAATCTCTCACACTAACTCTATTTCCTCTCTTGTTCTAAACAGTCTATTATTTTTATCTAATGTCTTAGTTGTTCCTAGTATTACCAAAAAGCTTATCTCCATCAGTCAACTTACAAAGGATAATAATTGTAAAGTCATCTTTTTTACTCTGGTTTTATCATACAAGATTGGGTCACAGGAGTAGTGTTGAGGGTCGGTAGATGTGAAAATGACTTATACATGCTCCAACAACATCATCATGCCCTTGCTTCCATAATCCTTTCTAATAAAACACGTGCATCTTCTCATTTGTGGCATGCTCGTCTAGGTTATCCTAGTTTTTGTACTGTGGACTCTCTCATAAAGTCAGGTTTTATTTCCTATAGTGATAAAATAAATGGTTTGGACTCTAGCTTATGTGATGGATGTAACCTTGGCAAAAACCATTGTTTACCCTTTTCAGGTTTTATTTCCTATATTGATAAAATAAATGGTTTGGACTCTAGCTTATGTGTTGGATGTAACCTTGGCAAAAGCTATTGTTTACCCTTTTCACTTAATAATACCCGTTGTGATTTGCCTTTTGATCGCATACACTATGATTTATGGGGTACTTCGCATGTTTGTTCCACTAGTGGCTTTTAAGATTATGCAATGTTAATTGATGATTGTACCAGATTCAATTGGTTCTTTCCACTAAACATAAATCTGATTTTTTTGATACATTTGTCAATTTTCAAAAGTATATTAAGACTCAATTTTCAACTCAAATTAAGTCTTTCCAATGTGATAGTGGCACCGAATTTACTAATAATAAATTTCGCTCTCATCTCAAATCTTGTGATATTGTGTTGAGAATTGTTTATCCTTATACACCCAGTCAAAATGGAATTGCTGAACGTAAACACAGTCATGTCACTGAAACAGGCCTCGCTCTTATGTTTCATGCATGTGTTTCATTGCCTCTTTGGGTTGAGGCCTTCTCGACAACTGATTATCTCATCAACCAACTCCCCTCACAAACTCTTGCTGGCAAAACCCCATACGAGCTCCTATTTGGTAAATATCCTGACTACACTATGCTTCACACTTTTGGATGTTTATACTTTACTTATTTACGACATTATACTCCTAAGAAATTGTCTCCCAAATCTAGTCCTTGTGTTTTTCTAGGTTATACCCCCTTTACAAGGGTTTTCGTTGTTTTGACCGCAAGACACGATGTCATTATGTCTCATGACATGTCCAATTTTATGAAACTACATTTCCTTATACGGGTGATAATGTTCAACAACATCATAATTTCATACCCTATATCACTTTCTCTGATTTTTTGGACTCGGAATATAATGACTTTTGTCTCACTAAATTCTTTGTTGTCTTCTCCTATTTCAACTCCTACTTGTTTGCCATGCAGTGATAATCATATAGACTCCTGTTCACAAACACCTCCTGTTATGTCTAATATACCATGCACTAGTCCGTCCTCTCTATCTCTTCTGACTTCTCTCGTGGCGACTTCTACCAACCTTCACCCCATGGTTACTAGAAAGAAAGCTGGTATATTTAAACCTAAGACATACCATGCGTTAAACATTTCACCTTCTTGCTCCACGAGCCTCGGGGTTTCAAATCTGCTACCATACCCTACATGCTTTCGGCTATGGATGCTGAAATACAAGCATTGAAGACAAATGATACATGAGACTTTGTCCCACGTCTTGTGAATCATAATGTGGTTGGTTATCGCTGGATCTATAAAACCAAGCTCTGTTATGATGGATCCATTTAACGTTATAAGGCCCGTCTTATGGCCAAGGGCTTCTCTCATATTCATGGCCTTTATTTTAAAGACTCAATCAGTCCTGTGGTACGCCCTAATATCGTTCGGATTATTCTATCCATTGCACTCTCTTTTGGATGGCCCTTACATCAATTAAATGTTCAAAATACCTTTCTTCATGATCATCTCTTTGAATCAGTCTATATGGATCAAACACCTGGCTACACCGACCTCCAATTCCCTCACCATGTATGTCGACTAAAGCATGCTCTTTATGGCCTCAGAGAAACCCCTTGTGCTTGGTTCCAACGCTTTAGCTCGTTTTTACCCCACCTTGGTTTTCTTCTCAACAAGGCAAATTCCTAGTAGATGATATTCTATGTTTGTTCGTCATTCCACAGATGACACTGTTTATCTCTTGCTATATGTAGATGATATGGTGCTTACTAGTAGTAATCCATACTTGATCAAGACTTTTATCACACAGTTGTCCAGTGAATTTGCCATGAAAGACTTGGGGTCTCTATACTATTTCCTTGGTGTCGAGGTCCAACATAACTCATATGGCTTATTTCTTAGCCAAACCAAGTATGCTCTTGATCTCTTCCACCGTGCTGAACATGATTAAGGCCAAACCCATTACCACTCCCTATATGGTGGGTCAACATCTCTCCACTGAAGGGAAGCTATTTTCATATCTCACTTTTTTTGGTCTCTTGCTGGTGCTCTGCAATATTTGATCATTACTCGCCCTGATATCTCATTCAGTGTCAATTCCACTTGCCAATATATGCATGCTCCGACTGAAGATCACTTTCGCACACTCAAACGCATTTGCGTTATGTTAAAAGGACAGTCCATCATGGCCTTCAACTTCATCGAACCCATTCACGTGACTTGCTTGCTTACTCTGATGCTGACTAGACTGGTTGTCCTGATACCCATCGATCCACCACGGGCTAACTTATTTTCTTCGGCCCCAATCTTGTCTCCTGGTGCTCCAAGAAACAATCCACTATTTCCCGCTCCAGTACCGAAGCAGAATATCGATATTTAGTTGTAGCCACTACTGAAGTAGCTTGGATTGTTCAACTACTTCATGATCTCCATCTCAACTTGCCTTCACCTCCGAAGATGCTATGCGACAATAAAACTGCTATATTTATGGCAGTCAATCGACCTCGATCTAAGTATATTGCAATTGACTATCATTTTGTTCGTGAACTCATTGTCAATGGGTCATTAAAAGTTGCTTTCATTCCCTCCCATCTTCAGCTTGCAGATTCCTTTATGAAAGAAGTCCCTAAGCTTCACATGGTTCCTTTTTCCATACTCAGCTTAACTAGGGTGATAAGGAATCTGATTATATTTCTTAATTTTAGTTGATTTGTTATTATCTTGTAGGATATATATAGTCGTTACGTTTATTTACTTTCTATTATATAGGATTTGCTAATTGTATATACATTGTATAATGACAATCAATCACCTTAAGATTATTGAGGGATTACAACCATACTTACATAAACATTGTTACCTACAACAAATTATTATATATATTTATATATATATATATATCTTTATTTTTTATATTTTAATATTGAACAGAAGAGTCGGTTATTGTTTTTTATTATGTTAATTCTTATCTACGTTTTTTTGGTGTCAATCGCAATGTATTTCAAAATCAATTTACTATTTGATAAATTGTTTTATCAATTTATTATTTAATAAAACAAATTTTAGTACACAGTGGTCCCTCACTGACAAAAAAATGAAAATAAAAAGGTATGGTGATGGATCCTCCTTTAACATGAGGAGTCGAGGACAGCCACATCAGAATACCTAAAAATTGGTCCTCGTTAACACTGCAAGTCTATTATACATCCACGAAGCACTCCCTCCAAGTCCACAAGTGGAGATTTTGAAGCCCAGGTCATAGGCCCAGGAAAAGGCCCATAAAGAACAAACTGTCTATTAGGTGGCTTTAATAGTCGCATCTGGTTGACCAACTATGATCCCACGCGCCTGGGGACCACAATCAGTTCTTCTTTTTGGCATCTTCCCCCCTCGCACTTTGGAAAGTAGTGCCGCTGCCACGACCCTCGCTGTTTTTTTGGTTATTGTTGGCAGAGTGATTTTTGAGAAAGAGAGAGTGAGAGAAGCGGGTGTTTCTTTTCGCTCTCCCTTCCCAGTACCACCACTAGACCAAACAACCTGTTTGTGTTGTGTCTTTTAGGGTTTTAAACCATCTGCTGCCAACACTGAGCATCAGGTCGGTAAGTTTTCATGCTTTGTTCTCTCTGTTAATAATGTTCTTGCTGATTTCTAAACATTCAAACACAAACCCAACTCATTTTTCAGATCAAGGCAGAAAGGTGTTCCTTTCTCCTTTCGCTTCACTCACTAGAAGATAATTGTAGCACGTAGGAGTTGGGTGCTGCTAGTAACATTTGTTAAAACCAAAAAAAAAACATTTGTTCTTTTCCTTTTCTTAAAAAAAAAAAAAAAAAGCTTCCTTGTAGGTATCGATATTGGTGAAAGAGAGTATATGATGTGCTGATCTGTGTGAGGGATGTGAAATAAAAAATAATCGATGGTTGATGTTAGAACATACCCATTTGAAGATGTCGTCGTCATGGGTTCAGAACGATTACCCACCACCACTTCCTCCTTCCTCAATTTCTTCTCCATATTCCACCAATACTGCTTCTTTCACTAAAGATTCAAGCCCTTCATCTTCTGGTTCTAGAATTAGCCCTGCTGTTCTTTTCGTTATAGTGATTCTTGCTGTACTATTTTTCATATCTGGTTTGCTCCATTTGCTTGTTAGATTCCTCGTAAAACATCCGACTTCTTCAGCTTCCTCTCAATCTAATAGACACCCTGAAATATCTGGCTCAGATGCCCTTCAAAGACAGTTACAGCAGCTCTTCCATCTCCATGATTCTGGTTTGGATCAAGCCTTTATAGATGCTCTACCTGTTTTTCAGTACAAAGAGATAGTGGGTCTAAAAGAGCCATTTGACTGTGCTGTTTGTCTATGTGAATTTTCTGATAAAGACAAGTTGAGATTGCTTCCTATGTGCAGCCATGCTTTCCATATTAAACTGTATAGATACTTGGCTGCTATCCAACTCTACATGCCCTCTTTGCAGGGGAACCCTTTTCTCTCCAGCTGGGTTTTCAATGGAGAACCCAATGTTTGACATTGATGACTTGAGAGGGGATGATGGGTGTCCCGGTAATGGAGGCAATGGGTTCGTTCCCACTCAAAAGACCCTGGAAATTGACGAAATAGTTGTTGAAAAGGGGGTTTTGCCGGTAAGACTTGGTAAATTCAGGAAGCTAAATGGCGAGGCTGGGGATGCAGGAGGGGAAACTAGTAGTAGTAATTTAGATGTCAGAAGATGTTTTTCAATGGGTTCTTATCAGTATGTGCTTGTTGATACGGACCTCAGGGTTGCCTTAGGCAATGAGCCGCACCATCATGATATCATGCATTCCAGAGGTGCGGAACAGAATGTGAATCTTTCAGTTGATAGGGATTTGGAGGAAAACAAGAATAGTAGCTTGACCAAGGGTGAGAGCTTCTCTGTATCCAAAATTTGGCTTTGGCGCCAGAAGGGCAAATTTTCAAGCTCATCAGATTCACCGATGGGTATAACATCATCATTTAACGTGAATTTACCTTGGATGGATGAAACACAGGGAAAATGAAAGGCACTTTCTCTTTTAGGATGCTAATTCTTAAGGTATTTTCTTGTCTACTCATTAGCCATTGATCAAAGATTGGTACGTTTTTGTCTTGGATTTTTTTTTTGTCTGGAGGCTTAAATCAAATAAAAAATATTCGTTGTGGTTGTTGGTGTTCTGGCTGTGAGTTTAAATTTGATTTTTCATGAAATTTCAAGTACACTTTGCGATTTGTAGTATACGTGCATAAATTATCATGATGCCCTTTCACTACTTCGATTATTTCGTGAACTTTAGAAGCATAATAGCAATTTGCTTGCCTTTCTTATGCATCATTAGAATCAATGTTATTTGACTGCTTTTCCATTGGAATAATGATATACAAACAAATTTTCAATATAAAGCTCTCATATAAACACACATGTCAGTTTGAGTACTTTAAACTCCAAGGTCTTTGGTGAGCAAAATCAGAAATGCTATTAGACACTTCCAAGTGTTGGTTGTCTATGATGAACTCAATAGTTTCTACTTTCAAATTGAATCATTTTGAATTCAACTCAGAGACTCCTTTTCCTTCCTGGCCTTTTGGAAACTTATTTTCATGGATTATATCTTATTGCTTACTGAATCTTTTGTGAATCTGTACTTTGTTTTTGTAATACATTCGAATGAATGTTGGCCAATAATGAATAAATTCATGGAATTCAAGCCTAATGCTGCATGACTTAATGGAATTCCATGCTTGGATCAGCTTTGAATTAGGGAACATTTGGTGTGGCGAATCTCAAATTCCCATCGCCGAAATTGCATTACGATGCCTGTAAATATTGTTTTTGTTTAGGAAGGGCTATTTGTTTTTATGGACATAAATGATCTCTCTATATGAAATTCTAATGCAGGTCAGTTTAATATTCATATATTATAACAAATCTTATATATTAGTTCAAGATATTATTTACACCTTAGCTTATAAAAATAACTACCTCTTTTCATAAAGGAAAGAACATGATATGTATTAGTCTTTATGATTTTAATAAATGTCTAATATTTAAAAAAAGCATTAACCAGGAACATTTTAGGAATAATGTTTTGATAAATAAGAATCTTATAATTATAATAACTTCATAATTGTTTTTGCCAAGCATTTTTGTCCTAGAGACTTTATTCTTACTTCTATATTGATAAATCAAATATTAAGTTCATTACTATAATATTATATAAATATTAAAGATAAATTAAGTTTTTATTAATAATAAATATCTATTTATACAAATATAATAATATCATATGTAATCAACAAATAGCTAGAAGACATTTTAAACTAATGCTTTTGATATCATGTGTAATCAAATATTTTTTTATTTTAACATAATATATATAAATATTTTTATTTTAACACAATACCTAGTTTTTAAGCTAAGCTCTTTGTGGTTTTGCTTTATATTCATCATTCATTGCTTCTTTTTATCATTTTTTTTTTAAATATGCTAGATTAAAGGAGCATACATAACGAAACTATGTGAATTTCATACTCTTTCCTCTGCATAATAAGCTTGATGCCAAATCAAGGCTCAAAATAATGTAAGGCTAAAAAAATAATGTCAGCAAGTCTTTAGATTGTGCATATCATGCCATGCCAAATCAAGGCTCAAAATAATGTAAGGCTAAAAAAATAATGTCAGCAAGTCTTTAGATTGTGCATATCATGCCAGGGTAATCTTTGTTTTTCAATTCTCGTAATGCTTATGACTTTTTTTCTTCTAATTAAGCCCAAATCCTAGTTTCAATTAAGCCTAATCCATGAAAATTAACAATATAAACTTAACTTGTGAATATATGTAATATTCACAAAACAATTAGTTCAACTTGATATATTCAACCTACTTCGATCCAAAAAAATAATAATTAACGTGCTAGGTTTATAGTTTATAAAATAGAAGTTGAGTTGAATATAATTATGGGCTCAAACCTGACCCGATTATATCCATAAATACCCATACCCCTTAAGATTTCATTGTATAAAAAATAATTGTGGAGAGCAACATTTTCCATGGTGGTTGATATGATATATATTGGATAAATATATACAATACAAGACAAAATTTTTGTGAAGGTTTTTGAAGCATATTTGAATAGTACAAAAAATATTTTCTGTTTTGTTCAAGGCCATTCTAGTATATAAATCCATGTCACTAAAAAGGGTAGGAAAAATTGTCCAATTTTTTGAACAAAGGTTAACCCAGGACAATATAAAAATGAAAGTGATAATTATAATAGCCTTAAAACCAAACTAGATGATTGACTCAAAACAAGATTTGGTTCATGAATCAGGCTAACTTTACCCCAGTCATCATAAGGATAAATATGGTTATTATCATAGTTGTAGAGCCTAACTAAGAGGTCAAATTGGGCAAAGCCCAGGTCAGGTTGACTATTTACCAATATCAATATAAAGATAAAATATTTATTATCATTTAAAAAAAATTCAATTGGGGGATCAAACTAGGACAAAACCCAAGTCATGGGTCAATGATGACCATTGACTTGAGTCAACATAAAAATAAAATGATTATTATCATAGTTTTTAAAAATAACTGTAGAGTTAACCCAGGATAAGACCCATGTCACTAGTCATGATGGTTGAATTGGGTTGACAAGAGAGAATAAATAAATAAAAATAGTTATTACCATAGTTTTAAAATCTTACTCAATATTAACATGGAGCAAACGGGTCGAGAGGGTGAACCCGAGTTGAACAAAGTTGATGTAAGGATAAAATAATCATCATTATATTTTTAAAACTCAACTTGGAGATTAATCCATGAATAAAAGTAATTATTATTATAGTTTTAGAACATAAAGTTGGGTCATCATAGGTCATTGGTCAATGTCAACCCTAGTTGATAGATTTTTTTCAAAGAAATCTTGTTTGGACTAAAAAAATAAAAAAAAAATAGTCAATGAACTTCTTACCTATGTTTTATCTTGGGGTGATCGAATTGCAAGTAGACTTCGGATTTTGATCGTGTAAGGTAAGATAAATCATTCTTCTATTTTTTTCTTAAATCTAAATTGGTCTAGGCTCTAGGTTAGCAAGGTCTTGTTTAATGTCTACTAAACACAAAATAAATAAAATTATTCAGTTTAGTCTAATACATACTAAATAATAAAAATAACAATTATTTATCTTAGTACTCTACAACCTTATTAATATTATCCATATTACCAAACTATAAATGATATCATACAAAGAATAGCCAATCTCACCTAAAAAAATAAAATAATTGCAAACTATAATTAAACAAGCCTACAAATTTAAAATAGGATATTCAAATCAATCCTTCAAGTCTAGAGTCATATGAAAGCACCTCCAAGCAAACCAACTCACATCATATCAAAAGGGAAATTGTGTTAATAAGGCGAAATAAAACAAGTTAAGGACCAAAATATTCAATTATGCAAATGTGACTACTAAATTACAAGTCGTGGATAATATATTCATGGGCACTTAAATAAATTTATAATTTATTTTGTTGGAATTTCCCACGAAAATAATTCTTTTTAAGAGCCAAAATATTTTTTTTGCAATTTCCCATGAAAATAAATTACCATTGATTGATAATCTATTGGCTGAAGGTCCTGGATATCCAATACTTGCTTTTAGGTATATACTAGTTAATTACCCACACTACGTTGCGGGTCGAACAAATAATTTTTTATAACTGTTGAGATAAAAATATAATATTTATACATGTAAAGTTTAATATAATAAAACAAATCAACATATCATATTATAACAACAATAATATTGAAATCTTAACATCTAAAATTATCATTACTATTACTGTTAAAACAATAAAAATTATTAAATTACCTCGAGAAATAAACAAAAAAAATTAACAAAAGAATAAGTAAGAAAAAAACAAAATTAAACCAAAGACTAAAAAAACCCTAAAAACTTTAACAAAAAAATAAAAATAAGTGATAAAACAAAAATAAAAATTATCAGCTAAAAAAAATCATTCGACTTTAAAATAAAATACAAACTAATAAAAACACTATAAGAAATAACAAAGATGAAAAAAAATATCAATTTTCAAATGATCATAAACACAAACTAAAATTTAAGAACTAATTTTTTCAAAAAAAAATATAACCTCAACAAAAGAGACAATAATAAAAATTATTCGATTATCCCGTGAAAAAAAAACTCGACAACTTTAACAAAAGAGTAAGCACGAAAAAAACCTAAAATTGTTGTTGTTATTGTTATTGTTATTGTTGCATTAATAATGAAAAAACAAAATTAAATGAAAGACTAAAAAATCCTAAAAACTTTAACAAAAGAGAACACAATAAAATAAAATAAATGATAAAACAAAAATAAAAATTATTAGCTTAAAAAAATCATTTGACTTGAAAATTTAAAAAAATTGCCTGCACTAAGCAAACAATTTTTATAATTGTCAGGATTAAAGAAATTAATAGGATTTGCTAGTTCAAAAATAAAATATAATATCTATATATACAAAGTTTAATATAACAAAACAGATCAACACACTCTGTTACAACAACATCAACATTGCACTTTTAACATCTAAAACTATCATTACTATTACTGCTAAAACAATAAAAATTATCAAATTATACTAAGAGAAAAAAACTCAAAAAATTAACAAAAGAGTAAGAAAGAAAAAAACTAAAATTATTATTATTATTATTATTATTATTATTATTATTATTATTATTATTATTATTATTATTATTAGTATTATTATTATTGTGTTAATAATGAAAAAAAAATGAAAGACTAAAAAAACTCCTACAAACTTTAACAAAAGATCAAACAATAAAATAAAATAAATGATAAAATAAAAATTATCAGGTGAAAAAAATTCATTTGACTTGAAAATTAAAAAAAAAACAAATAAAAAAACTAAAAGAAAGAATAAAGAGAGAAAAAAACAGAAAATATCAATTTTCAAATGATCATAGACATAAAATTTAATTTAAGAGCTAAATGTTTTTTTTAAAATATCACCTTAACAAATAAGACAATAATAAAAATTAAAAACCAAAGCTAAGAGCACACTTATATATACATGGACAAAAATAGGGACTATTCTAGAAATATAAAAAATAAAGGGATTGAAATCAAAAATTAAAATATAAGGGCCAAAATGAAAATCAAATATATTATCAATTTCAATCCAAGGACAAAATTAAAAAATCAAAACTTCTGTATTGAATATATTAAGGTATTTAAACCCAATCTGGAAATTAAAAGAAAGAGGACTGAAGTGAAACCTAAATATAAAATTAATCTCAATCGAAGGACCCAATTGAAATAAATCAAAACTTATATAACAGGAATCAAGACCATATGAAAAATTAAAAGTGCAGGGACGTAAGTGCACAAATGACAAAACTGGGGGCCTCTCATGTACTTTATCGTGCAGTAGAGAAAAACAAAAAAAAAGGTTTACCCAGCCACCGTGACGAGTACAACCACCCTTTGCCAAAATGCGCCACAGCATGAGGAAGACCACACGACGGATCATCGGCAGAGACCCCAGAAACCCATTTTTCACCGTTATAACAAGCCTCACGCGCTGTCCGAATAGGGCGTGAGGCCGAATACTGTCGGGCACGTGTGCCACACGCACCGACAATATTTCGAGAAAAATAATAAACAATTATGGTCAATTATCGGTCTACCTTGTGCCCAAGTCAGCAATTTTGTCTTATTAGGGGCTATATCCGTATTTATCTATTTTCAAAAAATGTGAAATTCTCGTGGCACCTCTCCCGTCCAGAGCTGATTTTTATCGTTTTTGAGAGCTAGAATGATTATTTTACTGTGTAAAGAAATATAAAAATAAAAAAGTGGCGGACCAGACCAGACCGAAAATGTGCAATTACCGCGAAACTTCTCTGTGCAGAACCCTTTTTTTATCTTTTTCGAGGGACAAAACTATTATTTTATTGTGCAAGATAAAAAAACAACAGTAAACCAGCGACCCGAACGACCCGACCCGAAAATTGAACAATACTAGTGTAATCCACAGTGATTTGTCTCACAATGCACAGTAACCCACCCATGATATCATGGTCTCTTTTAGTGTATTTGATAATATATATACTATTTTTCTAATCCACGCTAACTACTAATCTCATAATTAGTTTATGGGTCATTTCTAATTGAATATATAGTATGTTCATGAGAGATGGATATTATATACTCAATATCAAAATATAATTCCAAGAGAGTCAAGGGAAAAAATTAATAACATTAAAAGAATCCCAAAAAGCTAGATACATTATTGAAACTACCCTTACAAATCATTTTGTATTAGATTATTGTTTTTTTCTTTTTTTAAGTGTTTTATCTTTTTGTTTTTTAATTTTATCTTTTTATATTAAGCTGATTGAGAATTGAGCTTGATAATCTATTTCAACTAGGGTTATTAAAGTGTTGAGAAATAGTACTGGTATTGGGTTGATGCTTCATCTTGCAAATAAAAACTCAATTTTATTGCTTGAGAAAAATAAATAACATGAACTCTAATATTGACAGTTAGGTAGAAATGTTAAGTTTTTTGTTACCCTGTTTATTACGAGCCTTTTAAAAAAAAATTATCACATTTTTTTATATTTGTTTTTTTGTTACATTGTTCATTGCGAGCCTTTAAAAAAAATATTTATCACAATTTTTTTATATTTTAATATTTGTTCCCTTTAGTTTGAAACTCCTAGATTTTGATATAAAAATTTATTTCATTCACATTTAAATCACTAAAATTAAGAGAGGAAAGAAAGAGTCATTGAAAAACAATACAAAAGAAGAATTTCTGAAACAAAAGGCTAGATTTGGTGCCAATTTGTGTTGTAAAAGTTATATTAAAAACTATTTCAAAAGTCTATCACATATTGGAAAACACAACTAACATTTTTTAGTACAAAGAGTATATATATGACTTACCATCTCACATTGCAAAAAAAAGCCTTTCATGAAGGGCTTATATAATAAAACTTGAGATGGGATAGTAACTAACAAATAAAATAGAGTGAGCTTGCACACATAAAGTTGAGTTAAGTAAGAGGAAAACCTCTGATTCGCCCCCTGCGCGCGAGGCAACACCTATGCTCTATTTTTTGAATGTCTGTTTGCCTTTTCCTCTAGCTCATCCCCGAAAAGTTCATGGACTGCCTCTTCTTCCAGATAAACCTAGTATTATAGGTCACCTTTACTGCATACTCATCTCTACTATGCCCATTCATTCGTTGTTCATGTACTAATAAGCTACTCTGCAATTCTTCAATAATTAAAATGTCTAGGTTATTAGACTTTTCAACTGAACACATAACATAGTCGAATCTTGGTTATTGATCTCAATTTTTTTCCAATGATCATCATATGTTGCATGTTTTCACCATGAATCTTCATCTTGTTTGCTATAGTGAGTGTGTGAGCAAAGTACTCATCAACACTCTCACCTTTTTCCATTTGAAGAACTTCAAACTCCTTTCTAAGACCTTGTATTTATGCTCTTTTGACTCTTGTAGAACCTTGGTATTTCTACTTCATAGAATCCCAAATGTGTTTGGCAATATCTCTATTAAGGATGGTCTCCATAACTGTGTGATTAATGACTTGGAACAAATAATTCTTCACCTTTAAATCTTTCAGCTTATGATTTGCAATTGATTGCAGCTGTGTGTTAGTAAGCTCCACTCCTTCTACTGCGACATTAATTCTATTCTCCACTAAACTTCAATACTCCTCTGAACAAATGAAATTTTTCATAAGCATGGACCAATGATCATAATAACCATCAAACTTAGGAATGACAAGTTGAACGAAGTTATTTCCAACTGTCATATTTTAAATCATTCTTTTCTTGTTTAATTGCTCTCTCTATTTACTGTAAGTAATTGTAGTTTCTTCTCTCACAATCAGGTCACGTTCAGGCTATGATACCAGATTTGTTGCAAACAAACAAATCATACAACTATCAAAATGATAGTTCTTCTCTTGTTCAATTAAAAGCAAACTAGTGGCTTATATAAGCCTTACAAAGAGATAAGATTGCAACATAACAACCCACGTATTATATGATAAACAATTAAGAAAATCAGTTAGACTGCTACCTATATATCCTAAATAATATTAATTATTAACTGAATGAGATTTGACAATTTCAACAACAACCTTTGCTCTCTTGTCATGGGTTAACATAACCATCATTATCCTATATAGTCCACATACATACATATACATACATGCATATATATCAATTCATTTTAAAAAAAGACAAACATCAGCACATTAATACTCTTTATATATATGTGTTTGTTTCTAGAAGAAAAATCAATAAGCAAATTCTAGGTCTTAATTCACATAAATATTAGTGATTTTATGTTGACGAGCAAACTCAGGATGACATTGACACAAGCAAGGTTATTAAAAACGCGAGTTGACTCGCAAAATCGTACGATTTTGCGAGTCAACTCAATAAAACTGGTTGACTCGGAAAGAAAAATCGAAACCGGTCAAACTCGATCAAACTCGGTCAAAATCGGGTTGACTCGTAAAATCGGACCGAATCGGTCCGATTTTACGAGTTCAAGGTATTCGGCCGGGGCTTTGAGCTTTCATTTTCAATTTTTCGTTTCTTTCATTTACATATTTCATTTGCAGCTCAATTCTCAAATCAAAATCCTCTCTTCTCTTCTCAGCCAAAAACCCTAAATCATCATCTCTCACCCCCAAAATCTTCTCTTCTTTTCTCAGCAAAAAACCCCAAATCATCACCTCTCACCCCCAAAATCTTCTCTTCTCTTCTCAGCACAAAATCCCCCAAATCGTCATGTCTCATTTCAGCCGATCTCCTCCTCAGGACCCCAGCTGTTCTTCTCATCCTTCTCTTCAGTCTTCCCCAAATCGCCGTTGTCGTCGTCGCCATTAAAGGTTAGTGCAAGCTTGATTTTCATTGATTTATAAATCTCAATTGAAATTTTTAACTGTAATATTCTTCTCGGTGTCATCAGTACTGTGTTGCTGAAAAATCATTTTTTTGGCAGAAATCTTGTATTGATCAATACAAGAATATCACGAGGTGTAAGCTTGAATTTCTTTAGGTGTATGTTTTGATTGCTGTTGAATTTGATTATGTGGTTTGGTTTGTGCCTGGCGTTTGATTATGAATGAAAAATTATGTGTTTGTTCATGGAAGGTGAAGATGAGAGTTTAGTGATGCAGAGTTTTTGAATGGTGTGTGCTGGTCCAATTAGGAATTTCTTGTAGCATGGCAACTAAGCTTTACTATTTTGGATTCTTATTTCATGGAAACTCAGCAGATGGGGCAGGCATATTCTCAAATGTGATGCACTTATATGGAGGGATTCGTTCATAGAGTGGAATGAGCCATAGAGGTATTGGAGCATTGGTGTTTGGAATGGACTACTTTTCCCTTGATTTCTGGGATGAGATTCAACGATAAGTAGTGCATATATTTAATTTTAGATTTGTGTAGAATGGAAATGAAGCTATCTCACCTATTCTGTATGCAATAGTCTTATAATTTCAAGACTAGTGATAAATATCTTAGGACAGGACGAGCAACTAGTATTGTGACCTAGTGATCTGGATTTTGGATGTGTTTTGTTACAAAAGAGAGACCAAGATGATATTTATACTCTTGGTGGAGCTTGTTTTGTCTTCATGAGACTTCACTTGAACCTTTGTCAAGGCTCCCAAGGTCACATACCTTCTGCACTAAATGATTGATCAAGAATTTCTGATAGAAGATCTTTGTAGTGTGGGGATGAAGAAGGTGATGCAGGGGAAGGTCGGTGGTTAAAAATGTCAAGTTTCACATTCTTAGCAAATTCAAAAGCATACTAGGAAACAAGAGCCGCAAGATGCTAAATGTATTGCATGATAAATTTGTTCATGAACAGCACGTTCATCAGCAGTGTGTGGTTTGTGTGAAAATATGCTCTCATGAATCTACACCAGCTGGTCACAGGAGGTGGTACTTCTGGAACAAATTACATCAGCCTGTTGCATCTGAGCTTTCAAAACTTGAGTGGGAAAAAAAGAAGATTAATGTTGTAAATTTCAGGAAATAGTTGTTAGAGTATGTGCACTTGTTATGGTAGAGCTTACAGTAAACAACCATGTCATATGGGTTGTGGCTGCATAAAACTTTAGGTGGACATAATTGTTTTGTAATGTATTTTGCAGTTATTTTAAATCATGAATGAACTTTAACTAATGAAGTTTTATGTCTATAATTATGATGTATTGTATTCAGAAATATTTTACTTACGATTTTACGATTTTTCTGCTCACACGATTTTAGCTATGATTTTACGATTTTTGTACGGACAATTCAGGTACGATCTTACGATTTTACGATCCAATCTTACGATCCGAGTTTCAGAATGGCTTTCCGATTCGTGTCAAAATGGCGATTTTGACAACCTTGGACACAAGTGAGGTTTTTATGTGGTGAAAGGTAAAACAACTATCATAATTAGAAAAAATAAATAAAAAACAACACTGAAGGAGGAGGTTTTATTCACTCTCCAAGACAAGAAGTTACTGTTGTTTAAGGATTAAAGCAACTATGCACCTAAGGGGGGGGATTAGGTGTAAATACAACAATTAATGCAATTTTAAAATTAATTACTTTAAAGTAAAACAATAACCAACAATATAATTAAGTACTTCAAAGTAAAGAGATAAGAGAGAGAGATTGCTAACTCAGTTTTTAACGTGGTTCGGCAAGCCTACATCCACAGCTCAAGTACCAACCCGTACTTGAGTATTGTATTCTCTTACTAGTCCAAGTAACAAGATTACAATTCCCGCTTGATGAATTCACACCAAGACTTTTACACCACTTGAAGATATGCCCTCTTCAAGATTTTCCTTTTTCCCACTTGAAGATGTACCCTCTTCAAGATTTTTCCTTGGTGATGTTCCCTCACCAATATCAAGAGTTTTATACTCAACTCTCAAGAGTTTTACAAGGATTGTTTTTGTAACACAACAATACACTCTCAATAGTGTGGATATTACAAATTAAGATCTATGATCTCTTTATCTCACTTAATAGCACTTAGAATATTTGAAGGTGTTTAAGTGTAGTGAGAATGAGATTTAATACTCTTTGTGTTAGGATATGAAGATTTAAACACAAATTTGAGTATTAATGAGGATTGAAGATATGAAGGTGTTTATGCACTACTAATTGCCTCAATATCAGATATAATCAAAATCTCTAGTTAATTTTGCAATTAAGAGGCCTATTTATAAGTTTCAAAGAGAAACTAGCCGTTTTAGTGCAACTGTCATCTCAAACGGTCGACCGGTTCACAACGGATAAATCAAGTGGTCGACCGGTTCATTTAAAAGCCAGAAAATCAATCTTTTTGACCAAGCGGTCGACCGGTTCACAAGCAGTCGACCGGTTCAACTTAACATGGTCCAAACGGTCGACCGGTTCACTTGGTAAAAACCAAGCGGTCGACCGGTTCAGTTCGAAAGGCAATTTGTCTTCCAAGCGGTCGACCGGTTCACTTGGTAACCCAAGCGGTCGACCGGTTCATGCAGAAACCCTATTTTGACAAATTATCTTTTCTGAATTTCTTGAACCGATTGATTATGACTTAAACCTATAATCATCAAACCCTTTTAATGCATGCAATGTGAAGTGTGTGAGTTCATTTTAATTTGTGCTATCAAGTTAGAAATTGAGATTTACATAAAGCACTAAAATGAAAACTTATTCTAAGTCTTCACTTGCTTGCATCTTGGACTTCCTGGAATGATTTCTTCGTGTAATCCATTATGCTTGTTGATGTATTCTTTGTATAATACCTGTTTATAACTTAATCTCATCCAAGCATATTATTAGTCCATTTTCTTTTTATTGTTATCATCAAAATATATAAAGCATACAAGTATGATATTATATGTCAACAGTTACTTGATCAACTTCGTATGCCAAGTTGACAAGCACTAGAATACATAACATGAATATAGTGTGGTTTACACGAGATATTATTATATTAATGTAAATATATGTTCATTGTTAATAAAGGTTTAAGTTATTTTTAATATTCATATATATTGAATTAATTTATTTAATATTTAGTTTATGAATTTAAAGTAAAAATAAAATCCATGGGAAAAAATATTTTACAAAAAAATAATAAAATTATTATAATTATAAGATTTTTATTGCATCAAAAGATTATTGATAAAATATTAATGCATATATATATACTAGCCATATTGCCCGCGCGTTGCCGCGGATATTTTTGTATATATAATTTCACATAAATCATTCCATAACGATAAACTTCTAATATATAATTAAGTAAAAGTTATAAATCAGGAAACAAAATGTGCAGATGTTTAATTAGAGTTTGTTGCGATGACACATGTTACTTCTTTTGGAATGCCGCTATTGCGTTACAAAATATCACAAAAGAACGTAAACTATACTATGTGCGGATCACTGCAAAAAAGAGAGATGTCAAGGTGAAGAACGCAGCGAAAACCCATCCTCAAAATGAGACATTCCATCTTCTTGCTAATTTTCCTGTTTTAAAAAAAAATCGCAGGTTACTAAATGAAATTCAAAAAAATTTAATGTCTATCAATCAAAAAATGATACATATATCTAAAAAAGGATTGGTGTGGAAAGCAAACTTTGATGGGGAATATATTTTTTTTAAATGAAGTTATTGTTTTTTATCCAACCATAGCTAGACAACAAACACAAATATATTGGCGGCCGAAAAATCATCACAACAACAGAAAGTAAAATACTCAAGTAACTATAAAAAACACAAACATCAACCTTGAAAACAACAACAACAACCTTAAAACAACAGCACCAACACTCAAAACTAACTGAATGCATAATCAAGTCACACAGCCAATTATATAATATATGTACTAATTGCATTTTGCGTCTTCAAATGTTTTATAGTATGAGGATTCAACTTACCAATAGAAAATGAAAATGGATATGTTTTTCAAGCAACTTGTTGAACTTGCTTAGCGAAAGAATATGCAGAGCCATGATCATCTAACCTAGGCTTGATCCAAACATATCCACAAAGCAATATCAATAGAATCAAAACCACAAACTCCATTATGTTTTGCAAATTGGAAGCCAATCTTAATGTGCACAACACAATAATATATCCAATTGTTGTCTTCTGGCTCCATATTGATAGAAGACGAATTCATTGCCACCTGATTGTTGATCTAATTCCAGAGGACAAAATCAAACAACAACTCACTAATAGAAAATAAAAATGAATATGTTTTTCAAGCAACCTGTTGAACTTGCTTAGCGAAAGAATATGTAGAGCCATGATCATCTAACCTAGGCTTGATCCAAACATATCCACAAAGCAATATCAATAGAATCAAAACCACAAACTCCATTATGTTTTGCAAATTGAAAGCCAATCTTAATGTGCACAACACAATAATATATACAATTGTTGTCTTTTGGCTCCATATTGATAGAAGATGAATTCATTGCTACCTGACTGTTGATCTAATCCCAGGGGAGAAAATCAAATAGCAAGAGAAAAAATAGAGAGCAAGGTTGAAATTTTGCACGATAAGGACAAAATCCTTGAGAATCACAATCATTTTCATCAGAGCCTGCAAAAAACACGGTATGGGCACCTACAAAAAACATAGAAAATCTGCATGCGAAGTGACAGGCCAAAAATCCCATCAAATAAAATAAAATGGACAGCATATCACAGTAACACCCAAACCAATAAAATCAAACCAGAATAACTAAAAAAACAGAAACAAACATGCACACAACAAAACTATATCAATCGGGCAAACTCAATGAACAATGTAAGATTCCCAACGAAATCACTCTCTTCCCCAAAACATCAAATGTTCGAATTTCCTGATCTACAATCTAAGACAAATCAAATTGATTTTCTCTCTCTCGGTACCTGCAATAGCAATGGCAATGCACGCTTGTGGTCGACTGCCCTCCTCCTCTCGGCCTGATCCAACAATTAGCATCAATACCCCCCTGCGAAAAGAAAAAAACCCATGAGAAAGCATGGAGATCCAAATTACCCAGCCCCCCCGAAGCAAAGGAAGGATCCCTTATCTTTCACCAATATGATGATTTTATTTGTCTTTGGAAATAAGACCCAAACCACTGCTGAAATTAGGAACCAAGCATGGCAAAAGACTCAAACCGCCGTCAATCCACCCACCCACCCACCAAGAACCAAGCCAAGCAACACCCGAAGCATGCCCAACCCGAATCACAAAACAATGTTGCTTTGTCCAGAAAACAGACCCCAATATGATGATTTTATTTGTCTCTGGAAATAAGACCCAAACCACTGCTGAAATCAGGAACCAAGCATGGCAAAAGACTCAAACCGCCGTCAATCCACCCACCCACCCACCAAGAACCAAGCCAAGCAACACCCGAAGCATGCCCAACCCGAATCACAAAATAATGTTGCTTTGTCCAGAACAGACCCCCAATTTCAGATGTTACCTCGCCATCCTGCAATCAAAAGAATCGAATCACCACTCAATTCACATCCCCTGCAATCCAAAACTCGAACAACTGCCAACATCAGACGGGGAAGGTAAAATTGTGCAAGCCCACCTCTCCAAACCTTTCTAGCATTGAGAAGCTGACAACCGCCGAGGTCGAGGAAACGCCTTCAACAAAAGAAACGACAGCACCACCGTGCAAAACCCCTGGCCTGGACGAACGACCTCACCTCTCACCACGACCGAGAAACACTGAACTGGTTACCCAGACCATAGCACACAGAAACCACAGCACCACCGCGCCACGACCTCGCCTGGGATCAACGACCTGAACTCTCACCGGGGCCGAGCACCTGGCCCTCACTGCGGCGAGGAGCTGAGACCAACTAATTGCACCCTTTAATTTGCCCCGCAAACCACAGGAAA
The DNA here is from genome assembly GCA_009078335.1 of Salix brachista. Lineage (NCBI taxonomy): Eukaryota > Viridiplantae > Streptophyta > Magnoliopsida > Malpighiales > Salicaceae > Salix > Salix brachista. The sequence continues at coordinate 8,368,563 of CM018588.1, read as the reverse complement.
AGAAAAAAAGGGAACAAAACACTAAATGAAAAACCAAAAAGCCCCCCTGCCACCCGCACAAAGACCGAACAATAGTAAGGGTAAAACCGGGTTGACACTGCCACGGTCCACAGGGAATCAACTCACAATGTACAATGGCCCAAACAGGAAAACACCCACGGCTTTTATTGTTTAGTTAATATACATGTTTATTAATTAGTATTATTAGGGGTGAGCATTTTCGGTTCGGTTTTTATAAAAAAAAACAACCAAACCGAAATTTTTTTTTTTAAAAAAAAAACCCGAACCGAACCGAACCCAGTAAAAACTGACCATTTTCGGTTCGGCTCGGTTCGGTTTTTATGTTAAAAAAATGGAGAAAACCGAAATTATTTATTTGTCTCCCTTTCAATGAAAATGACTCCGATGAAATGCTTCTTTTTCAACTAATCTCGGAGGCCACTCAAGAGACTTCAAGAGCAACAATCTATAATGGGGCAAATGCGCAGGGAAGATGAGGTTAGTTCAGTTGCAAAAATAAACCAGACAAGGAAAAGTCCAACAGGGGTGTCATGAGGCGGCCATGGGGCAAATTCACAGCGGAGATACGGGATTCCACAAGGAAAGGGATAAGGGTATGGCTGGGCACGTTTGATATTGCAGAGGCATCTACTTTGGCTTATGATCAGGTTGCTTTTTTGATGAGAGGACCTAGGAAAATACAAAATTTCCCAGTTGAAGGATTGAGGGAGTCACTTTAGGATATCAAGTGTAGTCATCACGAGGATGGTTGCTCATCTGTGGTGGCTCTAAAGAGAAAGTACTCCATGAGAAAAAAATTGGGAAGCAGGGGAAAGAAAGAGAGGGATGTAAGGATAGAGAATCGTAGATTTTTACTTTTGTAAACAGAGGGAAGGTAGCAGAGAGGAGGAGGGGGCGGCTAGGGTTTAGGAAAAAATAAGAAAGTTGCTTTTTCTATTTATAGTGGTGCATTCTCATTTTTTATTGAAGTGGTTCGGTTCATTCGGTTTTTGACTTACAAAACCGAAACCGAACCGAACCGAACCGAAAATTTGTTAGAGTTTTATAATCAGTTTAATCCGGTTTTTTTATCGGTTCAGTTTTTTCAGTTATTTTTTTTCTGATTTTTTCGGTTTAATCGGTTTATCGATTTTTTTGCTCACTCTAAGTATTATCAGGAAATTGTAAGAAACTAATGGGAACGAGACACAAATCCGCGTTGTCGTTTCCGTCCTCACATAATTGTCTGTATTTCTTTCAGGTACATATCAATACTGGTCTCGCTCTCAAAAAATCTTGTTCCCCTCCCCCTCTCTCAGCTTCAAAAATAAATAATAATAAATAAATAAATAAATAAATAATAATAATAAATAAATAAATAATAATAATAAATAAATAAATAATAACTCACTCTCACAAACTAACAAAACCCCCTTCCCCCTCCCTCCCTCCTTCCCCACGCACGCTGCAAAGCTCTCAGCAACCCGGCTCTCGATTGTCACTTAATTGCGACCCTACCCCTCCGCTCTCCAACTTCTCCATCTTCCGAAATTGCCCTTCCATGCGTTTGACTTCTTTTCCTGTAACAGCCAACAAGATGGAATGACTGGTTTCTAATCTGGGAAACGGGTTTTCATATCTTCGCCCTTCTTCTAGAATATCCGTAAGACAATATTTTCATCGCCTTTTATTTTATTTTATTTTTTATGTCTGGAATTAAATATTTTTTATTTGTCAATTGTATTAGCTTATTGTGATTGCCATGCTATATCTATTTATTTGTTTTCGTTTATGTTTAATTGTATGCTCTTGCTTACTTCTTCTTTCCTTTTGTTGATTGTATTATTTATCTTTTAAACATTATTTATTAGGCATACTATATTTTTTTATTTTGCTGGGATAAATGTGTCAATTTTGGGTATGTAAGTGTTAGTCCTTGACCTTGATTTATTTCAGTTCTTAGAGACTGGTTTTTGACTCCACTGTGTAGTTTTTTCGTAGTGCTGCGCGGGTTTTGTGCTTCTGGTGCGAATTTATGCGGTGTGTATTCATACATGAAGAGTTTTTGTGCGCTCATATCCGATTTTTAATCTCTTTGTAGTGACGTATAATTTACATTATATCTGTTTAACCCTCTTTTTTTCTTAAAAAAACTACTTAGTTCCAGTAGTTCTGTAGTTTGTTCTACGAGTAGTTTCTGACGATCCTGTCTATTTTCAAAATTACCTTCTACATATCAAACGCAATAGAAGATGTAAACTATCAATAAAAGGTTTTTTCTAACGCATGCCTGAGAGCCCACTGTAACAATGAAGGGGTTCTAGCTGCAATAATCAGTAATAAATATACGCTGTCGATTAGAATTTCCCTTCCAGTGGAAATTAAAATTCCCTATTTGTTTGTTGTAGTTTGTGTCCATAGGGAACTTTTAGAAAAGCCCTTTTCTTATCTATCAGTGAACACATTTGTCTGAATACACACACCATTTGTTCAAATACAAGCACTAACCATATGAAATGAGAGCATGAGAGGGATTCTTGGCAAAAGGGGAGTATTTGTTTAATGTGAGTGGGATAAAATTAGGCGGAGCTGTATTTCAATCCTGTTTCATGGAAGCATGAGGTTTTTAAAGTTGTTTCCGTGCTAGAATCTAGGAAAGCTTTAGTGTGTTGAATAGTTTTTTATTGGGTGGTTTTGTAAAGGCAACCTGTTTGTAAATATTATGTAATTCAAATGGAAAGGAGTGCTTCTGTTAGGCATCAGATTTGTGTTTTTTATGGTTTTAATCCAAGTTATTTGTACTTAACCATTTCCTGGGCTCTCTGGCAAAAGAAGTTGCATGGCTCCTTCATTCCAAGTTTGGCCTTTTGGATTCTTGAGCTATTGATGCCTTTCAATGTTATACATTTAATTTTATTTTGTGGTGGAGAGTAGACCTGACTAGTTTAGAATTGGAATATATTGGTTGTAGACAAGATCATTCATGCATATTGATGTTTGAACAGACATCCATTATGAAGATTGACCTTTTATTCTTTATGCCTACTCTATTCTTTCCTTTTATCAAGGGAGGCCCAAAGGACCCAACCATCATGTCTTTCTTTCTGCTTCAATGCTGCCTTCTGATTTTGCGTAGTTTCCTTCTTCATCTCATTACTGCAACTTGAGGTACAATTGCTTTGCACTAGACTTAAGATACAATGTGGTAAAAGGCTCCATGTAGAGAAAAATAATTGGCCAATTCCTGCATAGCTAATCCCATATATTACTACTGGCTTTAATTGTATCAGCTGTTGACCTTAGTGTAGACATGCAATTAAATCATGGGTTGCATAATTTACTTTTTAACACTTTGAATAAGCTGTAAACTATCAGCTCATGAGTTTTTGTTGTCTGCTTTATGATACATAATTCCAAAATAATTGCTGATGCCTCTATTTAATCTCTATCTGTGCCTCTGTTTGTGATATGCCCATTTAAGTTCAATTTTGTCTTTGAAACTGAAGGCTGACATTAGGGTTGTATGATCACTTCTTAAGGAAGACTTATTTTTTCATTTGAGTTCTTTGGCAATCACCTTCAGTTTTGTGAAGATATGTTTTCACAACTGTTTTTTTATAATTAGAAGCATCATATTCTAACTTGCTCATGTAATAGAAAGTTCATATCTATTTTCTTTCTGGATTTGTTTGATGAGAGTGCATGTAATTTTTTTATCGAGGGAAATCACAAACTTGATGGAATCATTTCTATCATATCATTTGTGATCATACTTCTTGTATTGCGGACAAGGAAAAATAAGGTAAAATTTTCCTTTCTTGAATCAAATTGTTTAGCAGGGCACCTAATTTTATATAGGCGAGCTTCAACTTGAGTGTGAATGATTTTTTTCCCATGTGCATTTTGCTTCTCTTAGAAGTTTTGAGATTCATAAATTAATTGAGGAGAATAGGAGTGATATATTAGATTGAAAGGTAAGGTTTGACTCGTAAAAAAAATATTATATGTTGCTGCGCACTGGATATGTTCTCAATAATTTTTTAAGACTTGCACAAAGGAGATTTTGGCATATTATGACTGTAAGGTGCTTAACCACTATATGAAATGAAACCTAAGCGTACATAGACCTTAAGTGGAAAAAATCAATCAGAAATTATAAAATTTGTGTTGGAAGCAGCTTCTGACACTTGGACTGGCAGAATAATGTGACCCCTGGAACCTATACTTTAGGAACCATAGTTTTTTCCCCTCTCACAATATGACTTAATGTTAACTAATTGATTCTGTCCAACACTTTACTGGATAGGAGCTTTATGAATACAAGCTACCGCTTTCCTCACACAAATATGTTGATGTGAATGAGTTCATCGCAACTGCTAATCGTTGTTTCTTTCTGTAATCAATGACTCATCTGTGTTTCGTTCTTATTCTTTCTGTTGCTTGCCTCATCCTGATTCCAGGTTGTCATTCAATTGCTGAAGAAAGCCAAGTGATAAAACTGTTTGGATCACCATATCCTGAGAGAGTTTGAAAATTTGATGCCACAAGGCATCAAGCTATTTCCACAAGTATTGTAAATGGAGCTGAAAGTTTCAACACTAAAGACAGGTGGTCTTTCTCCTGCTGAGTGCATTAGCGTTCCCGAGGAGAAGGAAGTTAGTGATGAGGATGATGATGATCGCAACCATAAACATCGTAGACGGGAGACATGTTCCCAATCAATGGAGAGAGATTCTCTGGAACCAGTTCTCACAAGGCCATACAGGAAGCGTAACAAACCATTCGAAAATGGGCAATTTTACCAGGAAAATGACTATAACTTTGTTCCTCTTGAGAAAGGCTTTGCCACAAAGTTTGAAAGAACACGACCTGGCTTGCTGTCATTACCTCAAATGCCTGTGGATTGGAATCAAAGAATCAGGTCAAACCAAACATTTTCTGGAGATGCTGGTATTGGCAGGGGAAGAGGAAGGGGGTCTGTTTCTTGGAGCCAGCATGATTCTAGGTTCAGCTCAGTTGACATTGCTTCTCATATGGTTCACCAGGGGCAGAGCCTCTTTGCCGGGAGGGATTTGGCAAATGCTTCAAATGGGCAGAGTGTATCCTGGAATGCATTTGGTTTATTGCCAGGAATACCAAATGGTGGCCTGGATAAACTCCGTCCCATTGGTTTTCAAGGAACTCTTAGACCAGCAATAACTTCTTCATTCAACATGGGCATTGCTCACCAAAGGTGTAGAGACTTTGAGGAGCGTGGATTTTGTCTAAGAGGGGACATGTGTCCAATGGAGCATGGTGTCAATCGTATTGTTGTTGAAGATGTTCAGGTGTGTGTTTTGAATATGCAGATCACATCACAGATCATGGATATCCATTGCTTTTCCAACATTACATCTGAGTCAGGAAAAGGAATATCTGTGCACTAAATTGTTCTGATTGTATGTTGCAATCATTTTGTGTTTTTTCTTTGTGCCTGTTCGGGAGTGTGGTTGAAGTTGTTTTTGAAAGAAAGTGCTTTTCGTTCAAAAATACATCAAAATAATATTTTTTTTATTTTATTTAAATATCATTTTGACTTCATCACATAAATAATCTAAAAACACCAAATTTTTTAATTTAAAGTAAAAAATAAAAATAAAAAAATTTCAATTTTTTTCAAAAGTGTTTTGCAAACGCATTCCAAACACCCCCTTTATCTACTCGTCATATGTGTTTGCTACTGTTGAAATATGTGATCAATGAAATGATATCTTTGACCTTGATTTTCAAGATCTACAAGATGCTGATTGCAGAGGTTAATGCGGTTTGCCATGTATTATTATATATGAAACCATTTAATAGATTATGTGCTATTTTTTTTTTACATTGACTATTTTCTAAGATGCAATGGATGATTGGTTGCGGGAAAACTTGAATGTATGATTTCTGCTGGATACCTGATCCAGATCGCTTTATTAATGTAATGTGTTTTTATTACAACTTGTTTTGCCCGTCCATGACTGATCATAAGTTCATGGTGAGACATTCTTGTGCCTTGTCTTATGACTAATTTATCTTTCATTTCCGTGAATGATACCTACCAATCATTTTTGTTTGGTTCTAGTTATTTTAGCTGTCTAAAATAGAGAAGCCCTTGGATTTGAGTGCAAAGCTACTTTTTTATGCCACCAATATCCTTGTGCACATGAATCAATTTTGTTGTCGCCTTCAAATGAGCTGAAACAATGGATTTGGCATTAATTTTTATGTACTCCATGGTCAGCCAGTTATTGTATTTAACCTTTTTGACCTTTGCTGGATGATCAAAGTCTTCAGTGAGCTGGTCCATGGAGGATTCATATTTCAGAGTTTTTTCTTTTTTTATTACCGAACTATTCTAATTAAAGATGGTTTACACAAGTACATATTGGGGAAAAAAAGCTCAGACATGTCCTGGTAGAATTGCATACTGGGTTTCCTTCTGGGATTTGATATTGCATTACTGCTTCTATATGATGCAACCTTGTTTTTACTGTCATGATTATTGGGAATATCTTTAATTTACAGCAAGTAATTTATTTTCACCTCTTGCAGAGCCTTTCACAGTTTAATCTCCCTGTTTCACTTCCACGTGCCCAACTAGTTGGAACAACTGTTAGACGGGAGGCTATACCGACTGTTGGTGCCCCTTCAGCCACATTGATAAATAGCAAAGGAATGCATAGCAAATGTAACAAGCCTGGAATAGTCAATGTTGGATTGGGCTTCAATGGTGCACATACTGGTTCTGCTAGTGTGAGTGGAGGAGACTTGTATGATCCAGATCAACCCCTGTGGAATGACAATGTTCCTGAAACTTCAAGTGCACTCATAGCACCACATTCACCTAAAATTGAATCCATGGTAAGTATTGATTCTTTTGATCACAATCATGTCAGTTTATGTGGAGGTGCTGATAATGAATGCCCAATTAGAAGCACTGGGATTGCTGTGCATTCACCGAGTTTGAATTCTTCTGTTTGGGGTAAAGTCGGGGTTTCGAACAATAGATTATATGTGAAAGATAAAACCAATTTGACTGTAAGTACATTAAATAATATGGAGAACGAGTCCAAGGAAAATCAGGGTGTCAATGTTCGTGGTACTTCCCGTCAAGGAAAACAAATTAATTTTGAGGATTCTGGCGCAAAAACCATAGATTCACCTTCCAAGACACAAAGCAACACCATGCATCACATGCCAAAACCTTCGCATAAGGCGCTGCGTACATTATTTGTCAATGGCATTCCACAGAAAAGCAACAGAAGAGAGGCTCTGCTTTCTCATTTTCAAAAATTTGGAGAGGTTATTGACATTTATATTCCATTGAACACCGAGCGAGCATTTGTTCAATTCTCAAATAGGGAAGAGGCAGAAGCTGCTCTAAAGGCACCTGATGCTGTAATGGGCAACCGTTTTATCAGGCTGTGGTGGGCTAATCGTGATAGCATTCCTGATGATGGCGCAGGCAGTGGCAATAGTGTATCTGTGACACCCCAAGGTGTGACCTCTACTTCATTTCCACCCCATCTGCCTATTGGTAACAGTGGAAAAGATAATCTTCAGTTGTCTGTTTCAAAGGCTACTGCTGTCCCTCCCACTGTTGCTTCTGTCCCTGCCATTGATCACTCTAAGGTCATCATGACAAATGTTCCAAAGGTTCCACCTCCTACGCAGAATCAAGAGAGTTTAGAACAATTGAAGGAGGAGCTGCGCAAGAAGCAGGAGCTGCTGGATCAGAAGAGGAATGACTTTCGGCGTCAGTTGGACAAGCTTGAGAAACAAGTAATGCCTAGTGTCTTTACTTCTGAATATTATTTACCAATCATTACGAGTTTAGGCCTGTTATTTTGATGTGAGATGTAAAATAATTAGGCTTTTACTTTTGGAGCCAAAATTGTATGATGGTACCACATCCCAATTATTGAAAATCCTGAATCATAAGCCAAACTTGCACAATACTTGTGCACTTCTTAGTTCATATAGTCTGGATATTAATCTTGAGCCTGTCCTTGTTGTGTTAGTTATTATTTATGGAACAATAGAAGGTGGAATGGAAGAGAATGAATGACGTAGAAAATGCAGGTCTACTTTCCAACTAGGGAGAAACATGATAATGTAGATTTCCTTACTGTGTGCGTGCACACACTAACAAAACAATATAACATATCGAATTGCCAGCATGCTTCAGTCTCTTGTTCTCAAATTTTGTTCACTGCAGGCTACAGGAGTCAAGGGTGAGGTAACAGCAGAGCCTGCTTCAAAGAGACACAAAACCAGAATAACAGCATCTGATATTGTCAAAGCTACTACTCCAAGGTCTGCTGATCCAGGTTCTGGTGTTGTGTCCCCACATGCTGAGATGGTGGATAAGAACAAAAAAGTGGAGAATGTTGTGTCATCTAGCAGTAAAACAGGTGTAATTATGCAGGAGTCAGCAGGCTCCAAGCAATCAATTCATCCTTTATCACCTGTTGGGCCTCCTTTTTTGATGAATAAATACAAGTTGGACAACCGACCTACAGCATTCAAAATTACTTCACCTTTACCAGTTGGTTTGGCAAATGTAACTCTCTCTCTCTCTCTCTCTCTATATATATATATATATATATATATATATAGACAGACACACACCATGCTTATGTGTTGCTACCATCCCTTTTATGGCAGTACAACAGTAGTGGATGTATATCTTTCCATGTAAATTTAGTCTTGTGTTTGTCATCTCATTCATGTGATGATAAAATTAAGGATCCATTTACCCTGCTATTCCGAGTGATAACAGGTAAACTTATGTCTTTTTTTCTTGCAGGTTGCTACTTTAAAGGAATACTTCTTATCATATGGTGATCTTTCTTCCGTGGAATTAGAAGAAGAACCTAGTGATTACAATGGTGTTGGATCTGAGACACTGAAAAATTGTTCAGCTTGTGTGACTTTCACTACTCGCAGATCAGCTGAGAGGGCTTTCTTAAATGGTAAATGTTGGCAAGGCAAGAATTTAAAGTTTGTGTGGCTGACTTCTAGCACTTCTAGCAATGAGCCGGGAAATGGACAACATTCATCTGCTCCCAAGAGTCTTGTAGATACTGATCAGTCTGCTGAAACACTAGCTCGTACGGATTCCCAGGAAGCTTCTGCATCAGGAAATGGAGAACCTGAAAATTCAAAGATAAATAATGGTACTGGCCGTGTAGAGTTGCATGAAGTTCTCCAGTGCCATTCAGCCTCAATATTAGGTGAGGCAGAGTCACCGAAATGTGAGCCTAGTCTAACATCAATATCTCCTGAGAAAGAGTTGACAAAAAAGGACCCTAGTCAAACTGCAACATCAGAGAAAGAGATCCCCAAAGGCATTTCTGGTGATGGGTTGATTGACAGACTTGTACAGTGAGGTAAAATGTTAAACCTTTTGAATCCTATTTTTCAGCAGTCACGCATCAGCTGTGCCCAACATTTGATTTTTCAATAATGTTACTTCATGCATGGCATGTAAAAAGAAAAAAAGAAGGAATTTTGTGATTTTTATGCCACCTTGAATAGTGATTGATTAATAGTCAACTGGCAAATTGTGCTGTCTTTAGGCTTATACTGCTTAGGGGCTAAGGGATTGAAATTTAAAATTCTGTTGTAATTAATTAAATGGTTAATCACATGACCATTCAGTTTGAATTACTGGATCTGTTGATCCTGGGAATTTTATATGATTGTTTCTGTAATTCAGGATGGCTCGGATTCTGTTTAGATAATTTCTAGAATTCTTGACTTGTGCTATGCTGTGTGTATGGTTGTCAAAATCGCGATTTTGACACGACACGGAAGGGGATTCGAAAACTCGGATCGTAAAATCGTATCTGAATTTTTCCGTACAAAAATCGTAAAATCACAGCTAAAATAGTGTAGGTAGAAAAATCATAAAATCGTAAGTAAAATATTTTCGAATACAATATAATATAATTATGGCCATAAAACTTCATTAGTTAAGGTTCATACATGATTCAAAATAACTTAAAAATACATTACAAAACAATTATGTCCATAGAATTTCATTAGGTAAAAATTAACAAATTTAAAATAAATATTTTGTTGATGTGATATATAAATTAAAATTAGTTTCACTCGTTATTTTTAATACATTCATCAAAAATATTATTATTGAAAGGATTATTAGTACTAATACTAGTATCAACACCGATATTGCTAGTACTAGCTCCAACTTCAACAAATTATTTCGACATCAGGACGTGAAAATGATTTAAAAACATCAAAAAAATTTAATTTAAAATAAAAAAATAATTTTTTTTTCAAAAATTTTAAGTATAAATTTTAAAGTTAATATTATTGATTTTCAAGAGTGATTCCATGATATATATATATATATATATATATATATATATAGAGAGAGAGAGAGAGAGAGAGAGAGAGTGAGAGAGAGTATATGTATATATATATAGCTAGGGCAAGTCCAATGGCAATAGCTATTTTGGAGAGCCAAATTCCTTAAAATAGCTCCTTGAATAGTGTATATATGGTTTTTTTGTTGATGTGTTCTCCAATGGTAAAAGCTATTTTGGAGAACCATTTTTATATCTTATTTTAAATAAAGTTCAATTATTTTATATATAGTTTAATTATGCAATTAATTATATAATTAATAGGAGTAAGTTATATAATTAAATAATTGCTTTTGAAAAACCCTCTAACAATAAAATAATTATTTTTAATTATATTTAAATTAAAAAATGAATTTAAATATAATTAAAAGACCCACAATATTTGAGATTTGAAATTTAAGCTACTTATTGTATGTTTTTCAAGTAATTGTATGTTTTTTTTATGGTTGCTGTATTTGAAGTTAATTAATGTTATTTATTGTCTTAAATTAATAGGATTTTTTTAAAATTATGTTTTTAAGCTAACTATTTTTTATGCTAATTAATAATAATAATAATAATAATAATAATAATTATTAAACCCCCTAATTATTATTATTATTATTATTACTATACCTCCCGTAGAAACCTACTTATTTACTATTATTATTATTATTATTATTATAAATTTATGACCCCCCCTAGAAACCTACTTATTATTATTATTATTATTATTATTATTATTATTATTATTATTATTATTATTATTATAACTAGTATAAAAGTCCCCCAGTAACCCTAAATCTCTAATTCCCTTCTCAGTTCTCCCACGTCGCCGCCCACCCATCTTCCTCCCTTAATCCCTCTGCTTGTGCAGCCATGAGCCACCTGCCCACCCACCCATCTCCCTCCCTCCCTCCCTCTCCTTGCGCCGCTACTCTCTTCCTCCTCATCTCCTTATCCTCTTCTCTATTTTTTTTCTTGGCTTCGTTTGAAATTTTGAATTTGCTTTTGAACCGGTGGCAGAATGAGCAGATCGTAAAATCGGACCGATTCGGTCCGATTTTACGATTTTAACCGAGTTTGACCGAAATCAATTTTTCTACCCGAGTTGACAAGGTTTGATGAGTTGACTCCCAAAATCATACGATTTTGCGAGTCAACTCGCGATTTTGATAACATTGGCTGTGTGAATCAATTTTTTTGATTAAAAAAATATAAAGACCTCAAAAGGTTAAAAATTCGATGCATATTTGAACAAAATATTTTTAAAATATTAAGATGGTGACATATTAGATGATATTTTTTAAATAAAATATTGAAACAATGATATATGGAAGTGATTTGGTCAATCATAATTAATCTATGAAACTCGCAATTAAGGGCATTAAAAATTAAAGTAATATTCATTTAAAAAAAACTGTAAACCTAGATTGGTGGCTTATGTTACATAAAATATTTTCTAACATAAAAATTAAATACATAAGCGATGATAGCGTTTTCAAAGAAGCATGAAAATTTTAATGCTTGGGTCAATGACCTGATTATATTCAATAGGTTCAATTAATTTAATAATGTATGATTGGATCATTGATTTGATTAGAGTCGATAAGATTACTTAATTTAATAATATGATATAAAAAAAAATAATAATACAAAAAATTGTCAAGTAATATATGATATAAAAAAGACAATGGCAATAAATAAATAATAATAGAAAAAAATGTCATTAAATAACTAAAAAAATGAGTGGCCGACATTTATTTGACAAAACCAAATCTCCATTAAATACATAAGCGATGATAGCGTTTTCAAAGAAGCATGAAAATTTTAATGCTTGGGTCAATGACCTAATTATATTCAATAGGTTCAATTAATTTAATAATGTATGATTGGATCATTGATTTGATTAGAGTCGATAAGATTACTTAATTTAATAATATGATATAAAAAACAATAATAATACAAAAAATTGTCAAGTAATATATGATATAAAAAAGACAATGGCAATAAATAAATAATAATAGAAAAAAATGTCATTAAATAACTAAAAAAATGAGTGGCCGACATCTATTTGACAAAACCAAATCTCCAATTAAATTAAATGCTAAAAGAAGATACTAGAAAGGCATAAGGTTAAAATAACAAAAAACAATCAAAGAAAACCTGTGCAAATCTTTTAATTTTAAATTTAACTTTTAAATTCATAATCTGTTAAATTTTAGCTAGATTTAATTTTAAGTTTTAACCAATTTAATATTGAATAATAATAATAAAAAATATTAAACTAAAATAATAATAATCAAATGAATAAATGTAAAATCTCAAAAAATGGATGGAATTGTAAGACAAAATTTAAAAAACTATTTCAAGTAAAATAAATAGCAATAAAAAAATAGGGACTGAATTTGACAGATAAAAAAATTTAATGAATGATAAAATTGAAAATAATTTTTAATTATGTGAATGAATTAAAATAATACGAATCAAATCTGAACAAAATAAAAATTGAAGGATTGTTGTAAAAAAAATGAAAGTTCAGAGGAGGATAGAGAAAAGTTGGGAAAAAGAAAAGAAATGCCAAATGATTCCAAAACAAAGGGAATTAAGCTATACATGCCACCTAAGGATGGAATGTAGAAGATGTTTGGTATTGTGGTTTGAACTCAGGTTGAAAAAAAGCAAGTGGAAAAGTTGTTTGATAATGTATTAAATCACTGAAATTGTTGCATGGGGCCCATAAAAAAAATAGAGAAACCGCAGGTTGGGGAGAATCGTGTCTTGTCTCGGCCAATGCGATCGCCAGATCGCAGACTGTACTCTCTCTTCAGAAGACTACCGTAAGCTTTTTCTGAGCGAACTCCGTGTCTAGAATGTGACAGGTTGCAAAATGTTTTGTGGGTTCTGGTCTTTAAACAAGTGGTAGTCTCATGTCTGTCTCTTGTTTAATATTGTGTTTTTCTTAATAAAATAAAATAAAATAAAAGTTGAAATTTCATACCAAACGCAATCCAAGTCTCCAAGTAATAACCAATTTTTCATCGAGTCCTGATATGCATAATCAATTATCAATTTTATTTTATTATACAAACTGAGTTGTTTGAATAGGTCTTGATTACGTTCGAAATGTATAGTTGAAAATGATTTCTTTTATTTTAATATCTTAATATTAGAGTTAATAAGAAAATAAAAAATAGACATTTATTTTAAAAATCAATCAAACAACAATATAATATTAATAGCCTATTTGTTTCTAAATGTTTTTGAAAAAACAATTTAAAAAATATTTTTTTTCTTATGGTTTTGATTTGTTAATATTAAAAATAAATTTTAAAAATATTATTTAAATGTATTTATAATTAAAATACACTTTGAAAAACAACTTTTAACATAATATTAAACAAGTTCTAAAATTAATATTTAGAAGAGTAATCACTTTTTTGTGTTTTAAAAATATGTCACATGAAAATTTTGTTTTTAAAAAATAATTTTAAAAATCATTATGCATCACAATACTGAACATATTATTAAGTGTTTGATTTATTTTTGCCTTTCAAAAATTATTTTTTAAAAAATACATTTGAAAGCTAATTTTAAAATTTAAATTCCAGAAGATGATTAATGATGAGTTTGTTTATAGTAACCATAATATTAAATGACGTTTCTATCAAATGTTGTTACTAATGATATTATTATCAAATGTTGTTTCTCGATCAAATAAAAAGGGATCGTAGAGGCATTAACATATCGATTTAGTTCGTGATGAATTGCAAGTAGTTTGATTGGAGAATAAAAAAAAATATTTGCTTTTTTCATGAATTATTAATTACATTTTGTTGTTATGATTATTAATCTACAAAATTTAAAAAACAATTTATATATAAATATATGTGCGTGCGTTTCCTTTAAAGTAATTTCATAATTTAATAGCAATATGAAAAACATGATAACCAAACACACGAAAAAGCTTTTTATCAACCTCAAACTCAACCACAGTTTTAACCAAACACTAGCATAATTATTATGAACTGCAGCTAAAGTACCTTTTATGAAACTGCTTTTTTAAAACCTCAACCACAAAAGTAAAAATAATACCAAACACACTCTTAGTCCGTGTTATTTTGATGATAAGAAACCATGAGAGTTTTGCCAATAAATTTACGTGATGTGCAGGTGACATTGTTTAATGAAAGAACAATTGGGCCTTCAATGAAAAACTCGCGCAAAGCGCATTAAAGGATAAAAAGAATTGATCACATCAAAAGTTGATCTTTCATGATTTCAAGGAAAAAAGTTTCTAAGATTATAAATAAAAATAAAGCATGCAGTAAAAATCTCAAGGCCATCCCTAGGATTGAATTACTTTTGGTTTTGTGGGGAACCAATATAAAAATCATGGGTGCATTTTCTACTCTTTGCTCTTCTTATTAATTGAATGCATATCTTGTTCTTGTTGATTTCTAAAGTTAAAAAAATAATCCTTCCAAGATCTCATTGAATTAAATTTGTTAAATTGTGAATAGAGAATTTGAGATCATTTTTACAGTCAATAAATCCACCCTTTTCTTGGTTGCTTGCCTTAGGTGTTTTTTTTTTTTTTTTGGATTTGATGATCTTGAGTTTGATCATGACATTTATAGGCATTAGACTTTTGATAGAACAATCCACAAAGAAGCCATCTTTTTTTGATGGAATGACCTATAGTTATTGCAAGGCCTGTGTAAATGGTCCACCTGTTCCCTTCAAGATAGTGGAAGGTAAAATTATGGTTAAAACTAAAGAACATAGACACATTGCAGATATGATGACATAATTTACAAATGAAAAATTCATTCAAGTAATTAGAAAAAAGATCTTTCTAATGTTGAAATAATGAAAAAAGTACTTTCTAATGTTTGCTGAAATCATGGGAGCCAAGGTGACTGCCATTGTTGAAACTAAGGATCTAAATAAAATGGAGCCTGGCAAGTTACATGGGTCTTTAACCATTTATGAATTGATACACCATGGTGGTGATGAATAAATAACAAGAAAGAAGTTACTCAAGCGCAATCATAAGTTAAATTCTAAGAGTAAAAGTAACAAAGAAGATTAAGACATGACTTTGTTATTGAAACAATTTAAGAAGTTTATAGAAAAGAAGAAAATGTGTGGTTAGAAAGTACTTGGTAAAGTTTTTAATCAAGATTTTATAAAAAAATTAATTGCAATAAATCATGATATTATGCCTCTAAGTGTGCTAGAAAAGGACAAACATCAAATTCAAAGAAATTTTCCAAAAAAGACAAGAAAAAACTCATGATGATGAGTCAAACAAAAGGGAGATTTTTGGAGAAGATGAAAACAAATGTTTGATGGCTAAGGATGACTATTAAGAAGAGGATGAGGTAAGTGATGACATATATGATTTATATGCTGATTTTCAATAGGGATTTAAAAAATAATTTTTAAGAAATATTTTTTAAAAAATATGTCATGCTTAATAAATGGATTTCTTTTATGGATTAGAAACTAAAACTTTCAAATAAGAAAAATGAGAATTTTGTTGAGTAAAACAATGATTTAAGAGCTAAAAATGATTCCATTCTAAGTGAAAATGATAGTTAAAGAGAAAAACTTGCAATATTACATAATAAAAAAAAGGAGAAGCTAGCATTAGATTTAAAACAAACACCCAAGAATTTTTTATTCTTCTGAATGAATTTGAAAAACTTTAAGATGAAAACATTGATTTACAATTTAAAATATGTCATGAAGGTGTTTGTTTAATAGTTCGGGGAATTCAAGAAATTTTATTGAAAGGTGATCTTATACCTCAAAACCCAAATAATAAAGCTTAGCTCATAGCTAAACATATAATCCAAAAAATCCAAAAAATCATTTCATATGGAAAAACAAAGCTTATTGATCCTGTATGCATGTTTTTGAAATGAGGAGAGGCCATCTTGGATATGCCTTCACAAAGTCTCAAATATCCCTTGCAATCCCTATTTGAGCCTAATATTTTTTTTGATAATTAACCCTGACAAGGATCGCACCGTACACTGGGGAGCAAGTACGAGGATAAAAAACATTTTAAATCTACAACATAGTCCTCAATAACAAGTGATGCCCGAATAAAGCTGGGGGGCATAAACATAAAAAAGTTTTAGTACATTATAACAAAGTGAACATGATAGTAGTGCTAAAAAACCATGATAGAAAGGTTAAGCAAAATACTAGGGGGCATGTCAAGATAATAGCCTAAACAAAATGTTGGGTGATGCGAACCGGCCCAGAAACACCAACAAGGACTTATTACATGTTCAGGGGCTTGATTCATGATTTTGAAGGTGTAAACCAAGTCAAAATTGCAAGGACCATTGAAGTATCAAGAGGAGACCCTTGTACATCTTATCTATGTGCAGGAGTGGTCCAGCCCAACTTCATTTGGGCCATGAAGAGAGGACAGCAAAGGAGCCAAAAGAATCCTACTACAACTTGGAAACATGGGATTACTGGGCTTGATGGAAGACTATAAGAAAAACCTTATGGGCTTTACTTAAGTTAGTTAGCTACAGCCCAAGGGGTGTTTGGGCTTAATTAAGGCTTTGATTTCAGCTACGATCCAAGGCTTGCTTGGATGAAGGCATGGGCTTCTCAATTTAGGATTTTGGGTCAGTTTTGAGTGCACCTCTTTTAAGTCCACATAAGAGGTCCATTAGGGTTAGTTTTTAAAAGACTATTTAAACTCATGTTAGCTAAATTTCGGCAGCCATTGATTAATTTTAATTCTGAACTTTTCAGTTTATGTGTGAGAGTGATTCTTGCATTCTTTAGTTCTTGAACGAACTGAATCCGACTTATCGAAGATTAACTGGCTTTGTGGCGTCATTCTACTCATTCCAATAGTGTTGGTGCCTTGGGGCAGGTTTCCGTTGTGTCACACTCCTATCAGACCTATTTTGGCTTTCCGGGATTAGATCTCATTCTTGGTTGTGGGTTGCGTGACCACGTGATCACGAGGTTCACATCATTGGGGGTATGTCAAAGTCATTATGCAAATCAATTAGGAGGACCAAAAGGAGCTTCAAAGAGTAAGCGCTAGTGATTCTAGTATAGAAAACCCTTAAACACCTTTTAAGCTTTCATTTTTTTTTCATAGCCAACAACCAGAGCCTACGTTATAAGCTTGATAAAGCCCTTTTTGATTAAATACAAGCAATCTGGATCGATAGACAATGCTTTTCCATTCAAACAAGTTGTACAAATGCTTCACAAGTCTTGATCAAAGCCTTTTGACATGCAAGACATGAAACAAGCATCATTTCATATTCCCATCAAAAGCAATATAAAACCTGACAATGAGATCACTTGAATTCTTTCAAGAACAAGTTTGTTTAAACAAACATCAAAATGATTTTTATGTTTGGAATGACTTTGAAATTCCAAAAATCTTACATGAAACCATATTTTGTAAACAACCAGCCCTTTTCCTGTAAACACTTGAAGCCTAAAACACTTGTTAGGCATAACCAGACTAGGGGGTAATCTACAAATGCAATTGAAGTTGGCTTCATCATTTCTTTTCAAAGAATATTGATCAAAACTGAGGGGGGCATGTGGATATGGAAGATCTGTCATCTCTAGTGGTCAAAATCATAAGTTGCGGCTCGAGTAAGCAGAAGTGAGAAGCCGTTAAAACTAGAGATTCAAACCCTGAAAAGAGAAGACCATGAAAAAGAAAGGGGACATATATTTCTCAGATAAGTATACATGCATCATCATGCATCGCCATCCCACTAAGAATCTAAGAAATGTTTTGGAGAGATTGTATTTTGCAAATCTTCATTCATCATTTTATGTATGCCTTCGAGCTCTCACCTCTTTCATTTCCTTGAGTGCGCCTGTGAGTCCTCAATCAAACAGATAATGTGTTTTTCAACCCTGTCTCTTTCCTAAAATTTGGTGTCATCATTCATTACATACCCACTAGGAATCTAAGAAATGTTTTGGAGGGATTGTAATTTACAAAGCTTCATCATTTTTGTGTGCGCCTTTGAGCCCTCATCACTTTCACTTCCTTGAGTGCGCTTACGAGCCCTTCATCAGCCTAAATAGTGCATTTTCAACCTTATATCCTTCCTTATTTTGGTGCGTTTTCTAGCCATCATTCACCTGTCAGCATTATCATTCTTTTCTCATCCGAATGCGCTCTCCAACCATCAACTCAAATAGCGTGTTCTCAACCCTATCTCCCTCATCCTTACTCAAGGGCACTTTTATCTCTCAATTGACTCGGATAGTGCGCTTTACAGTTCTATCCCTCCTTTCTCTCCTTAGTGTGTTTTACAACCCTTAACCATAAACTAAAAATAGTGTATTTTCCAATCCTATTTTCTTTATCTTTTGAGTGTGTTTTCCAACCTTCGACCATCAATTAGGATAGTGCGCTTCTTAGCCATAACATTCCTCTGAATTGGGTGTGTTTTCCAATTATTAACCATAGTGTTTTCCAACTCTATTTTTCCTCCTTTCTTAAGCATGGTTTTCCAATTCTAAACCATCAATTAAGATAGTGTGCATTTTAGTTGTATCTTCCTTCCTTGTTTGAGTGTGTTTTCCAACCCTCAACCATCAATTATGATAGTGTGCTTTTCATCCATATCCTTCTCGTTTTGAGTGTGTTTTCAACCCCTAACCACAAATAAAAATAGTGTGTTTTCCAACCCTATTTTTCTTCCACTTTGAGTATGGTTTTTCCAATTATAAACCATTAATTAGGATAATGCGCTTCTTAGCTGTAACTTTCCTCTTAATTGGGTGCGTTTTTCAACCATTAAACACAAATTAAAATAGTGTGTTTTCCAACCCTATTTTTCCTCCTTTCTTGAGTATGGTTTTTCCATTTCTAAACCATCAATTAAGATAATGTGCTATTTTAGTTGTATCTTCCCTCCTTACTTGTGTGTGTTTTCCAACCCTATTTTTCCTCCTTTCTTGAGTATGGTTTTTCCATTTCTAAACCATCAATTAAGATAATGTGCTAGTTTAGTTGTATCTTCCCTCCTTATTTGTGTGTGTTTTCCAACCCTCAACCATCAGTTAGGATACTGCGCTTCTTAGTCGTAACTTTCCCTTCCTTTGAGTGCATTTTAGAAAAAATCAAGGTGGAAATTTTTGACATTTCAAGAGCCCGATCTTACCTCTTTTGTGCTAAAAAATGAAGGAAAATGCAGATTCAAGGCTAAAATAATTTATTATTGGATAAATCTGCGTAAAAATTAAGTCGAAAGATATAATTATATTTTTATGGGCCAGTTTGATATAATCACCGACCAATTTAAAGTGTAATTATGTTTAGGGATGAATTGAGAGCCCAATTGAAGGATTTAACTAAGCGTAAAAATTTAATTATACTTTAAATGAGTCAAATTAATTTTATTTAGAGCTTAATTGGTGAGAAATTAAGTTTGGAAGCCTAATTTGGGTTAAATTGAGAAGATCTGAATTTTCAGAGATGAACCTTTTTGGGTGAAATCGGAAGCCAAAATTAAAGAGAAAAAATATCATTCTTCTCGGTTTTCCCATCGAAAAACTCCTCTTTGTCACAACCTATTTTTAATGTTGTGGAGCTGTCGTTGACATCCTTCACTGTGCACTCATCTCTCTCTCTTTCCCCCTCTCTCGACCACAACCACGCTGACAACTCTCTCTCTCCTCCAACAGTCAACAGCTAGTTCTCTCTCCTTCAACTAGCTGCGGTGACACATAACAGCCCCTCCTGCACAAACCACCACCAGCTTCTGGCGCTCCTCTTGACCACCACATGCCACCATTTCCGTTGTCACCACCACAGAAAGAACCACCTCGGTCTCTCTACCCCCTAACAGTGGCAGGTGAGCCTCTCGTCATCGTCGATTACTCTCCTTGTTACTGTTCACGTAACACGTGAACAATGCAGTTGTGATTTCCTTTTTTTTCCTTCTTTTCTGGTTTGGCTTATGCTGGACCTGTTCGCGGCCCGACCTAGGTGGCTGGTTTGAGTCCAACCCAAGTCCCTTAGCTGGACCGACCCATTTAGTTGGGCCAACCCAGTCCAATTTTTTTAAAATTTTTATTTTATTTTTAAATAATATAAAAAATTGCATTTAAAAAAACAAACAAAAAAATGTGTTATTTTCGTGCATATGACCGAATTTCAAGTTTTTTCCAAGCATATTTTTGTAAAAAAAAAATTATATTTTGCATCTTTCACATGTTTTGAACGAAAATTGGATATCTTAACCAGTTTATGATTATCCGTTGGAATTTGGCTAAAATATATAAAAAAAATTAATAATTATTTTGTTTTAGCCATCGTGGTTTAAAATTACATTGTAAAGTATACTTGTAGATAGTTAAAAACGAGGTTTTAAAAATGCAATGTAAAATTTTTTGGTTAGGTTTTTGACTCTTAATGAGATAAAGACTCTCATGAAGAGAGATCTCTCTCGAGCTTTAGGAAATTCCAACGAATAAAAAAAAAATTAAACTTAGAAAAACAATCAAAAAACAATGCAACTTACCTTAGGTAGGGTACACTGAGAGTAATGTGTCTTCCCCTTGCACAAGAAATGCCCTTACCCAGACCCTCGTGACCAATAGGTTTCCTGGTGACCTTAACACTAGGTGGCAACTCCTAAGAATTATAGTTGTGATTTTACGTCTATAAACACCCCTCCATTTCACCGCGAGCTGTTCTCCCTCTCCGGGGATGGCGGGGTGCTAAGCTTGAAAAAAAACATCATCGCAACAATAAGTGTAAGTAGAGACACATAAAAAGTTACTTGTGATTTCTGCAACTAATAAGGACATTACATGCTAACTGTCCTAACTAATAAGGACATTACATGCTAAATGTCCTATTAAAAACCATACATACCATAATAGTCTGATTTGACTATTGAAGGTCACATAGGTTGTAAAAGGAAGCATACCTATTTTTTTAAAACCAAGTTGTCCATAAAAAACTTGACTATCAAAATCAAGTTTGTAAATTTATGAAATTGCATGATTGTATAAAACATGAAAAGAAGACAAATACCTAATACCTAATGGTTGTTCTGAAAATATGACTTGAGATAAAAACAAGTTCATCTCACTTAAAACACAATCTCATTCAGTAATATTTAGTCACATCAATAAAAAAAGTAATTGATGATACAAATAAAATTGGAAAAGGAAATTCATCTTCAATTGAAAAATATATTGTTACTTTAAGATCTAAAATATAATTTGTAAGTCCTATTCTTGAGAAAATACAACATGTAACAGTATCAATTTTAGAGACAACACACAAGTAAATAAATATTTTTTTTAATATATAAGGTTCCATTGAAATTTCTACCAACATTTTTACGGAGTCTCCCCTATACAGGGAGGTTTCAAGTTATCAACAAACTTATAGTAAACTTTCAATTTTTATTTTATAATGCGATCCAATCATCCTAGATCTCAACTAAATTTATCACCATTACTATCAACACAATTTATTCAATAACAACATACAACTTGTTGCACCCTCCGCGAGAGTGCGGCATCGCGGCGACCCTCCCTGTTAGCAGGGGAATTCATGTCGGGGTTTCATCTTTATTTTCATGGAAAAAGGAGTCGCCACCTAGTATTATGGGTACTAGGAAACCTAAAACTGGTCTTTCAGAGATTCTAAGGCAAGGAACTTGTTGCATAAAGGGAAGGTTTTAGCACCCCTAGTACGCCCTACCTAAGGTAAGCTGCTTGGTGTTTTGGTTTGCCTTATGATTGCTATGATATTGATCTTTCAAAAATATATTGGTTAAATGATGATGACATATTATCCTGTAAAAATATTTTGGATATTAACCCTTTTAGGATTTATTTATCCAAATACCTAGAGTGAATAATAACAAATTATCCCCGCCAATATTTTGGATATTAACCATTTCAGGATTTATTTATCCACATACCAACAGTGAATAATAACGAATTATCCCCGCTAATATTTTGGATATTAACCTTCTAAGAATTTAATTATCCAAATACCAACAGTGAATAATAACGAATTATCCCCACCAATATTTTGGATATTAACCCTTTTAGGATTTATTTATCCAAATATCAATAGTGAATAATACAAATCACCAAAAATAAGGTTTTTATATTTGGAATATTAGCCAATACCCTTTGGATTTTACAAACATGTTGTAAAATCCAAAAATGCAAGAAATGATTTTTCTTCGTGAAATCCATGCTAAAACACATTTATTCTTCACACTCCTAGATAATATATATTTTTGAAAGAAAAAAAAGAATTTTCAAAAATATACTAGTGTATTGGTCGTATGCACGAAAACAACACATTTTGTCTTTTTTAAACAAAAATATTTTTTTTACAAATTTTGTATTTTTTTTGTATTTTGTTTTGTATTTTTTTATTTATTGGTGAGTTGGCTGCCTCGCCTTGATGGGCCAGGCTGCCAGCCCGCCTACATTGGGTTGGGCTCGCGGCCAACCTAAACTAAGACCGGGCTTCAGCCCATTTATTCTCAGACTGAACTTCTTGATGCGAACCTCGTGGTTACGCAACACACAACCAAGAATGAGATCTGATTCCGAAAAGCCGAAATAGGTCTGATAGAAGTGTGACACAATGGAAACCTGCCCCAAGACACCAGTACTATTGGAATGAGTAGAATGACGCCACGAAACCAGTTAATCTTCGATAAGTCGGATTCAGTTCGTTCAAGAACTAAAGAATGCAAGAATCACTATCCCACGTAAACTGAAAAGTTCAGAATTAAAAATAATCAATGGCTGCTGAAATTTAGCTAACATGAGTTTAAATAGTCTTTTAAAAACCAACCCTAATGGACCTCTTATGTGGACTTAAAAGAGGTCCACTAAAAACTGACCCAAAATCCTAAATTGAAAAGCCCATGACTTAATCCAAGCAAGCCTCGGATCATAGCTGAAAACAAAGTCTTAATTAATCCCAAACAAGCCTTGGGCTGTAGCTAACTAACTTAAATGAAGCCCATAAGGTTTATTTATTCTCTTCCATCCAGCCCATCAATCCCATGTTTCCAAGTTGTAGTAGGATTCTTTTGGCTCCTTTATTGTCCTCACTTCATGGCCCAAATAACGCCGGGCTGGACGCCTCCTACATATAGATACTTCAATGGTCGTTGCAATTATGACTTGGGTGAAACCTTCAAAACCACGAATCAAGCCCTAAACATGTAATGGGTCTTTCCTGGTGTTTATGGGCTTGATTCGTGGTTTTGAAGGTTTCACCCAAGTCATAATTGCAACGACCATTGAAGTATCTATATGTAGGAGGCGTCCAGCCCGGTGTTATTTGGGCCATGAAGTGAGGACAACAAAGGAGCCAAAAGAATCCTACTACAACTTGGAAACATGGGATTGATGGGCTGGATGGAAGAGAATAAATAAACCTTATGGGCTTCATTTAAGTTAGTTAGCTACAGCCCAAGGCTTGTTTGGGCTTAATTAAGACTTTGTTTTCAGCTAGGATCCGAGGCTTGCTTGGATTAATTCATGGGCTTTTCAATTTAGGATTTTGGGTCAGTTTTTAGTGGACCTCTTTTAAGTCCACATAAGAGGTCCATTAGGGTTGGTTTTTAAAAGACTATTTAAACTCATGTTAGCTAAATTTCAGCAGCGATTGTTTAATTTTAATTCTGAACTTTTCAGTTTACGTGTGAGAGTGATTCTTGTATTCTTTAGTTCTTGAACGAACTGAATCCGACTTATTGAAGATTAACTGGCTTCGTGGTGTCATTCTACTCATTCCAATAGTACTGGTGCCTTGGGGCAGGTTTCCGTTGTGTCACACTCCTATCAGACCTATTTCGGCTTTTCGGAATCAGATCTCATTCTTGGTTGTGTGTTGCTTGACCACGTGATCACGAGGTTCGTATTAGGTGGTATCAGAGCTAGGCTCCGAAACAAGGTCATATCATTCTGTTATTTACATGTTTTTTTAGTGTTCCTTGAAGTTTTCCAGTGTTTGTGTTCATCTTCTTGTTCTTCGTGTCAGCGTCATTTAATAAAAAAAAACTAGGTTATATTTCATCGTTTTCTGTCTCTTTATTTCAGTATATTAAGAAAAAAAATGAAAACAAAAAAGAAAAGAAAAGAAAGAGAGATAGAGGCATTAGTTGAAATTTGAAGAATCATTGAAATCTTGCCGTAGAAAACACTACTCTGGGGAAACATAAGCAAACCACATCGGAATCAATTGAAAATTCATATTCCGTCTATTGGGCTTGAGATGGGATCATATGTCAAATTTGGGCTTATTCTAATATTGATTTCTTGACTGGTTTTTTCGATATTCATTTCTGCCATAGAAATACTAGCTTAGTGAACCCATATAAACACACTATAGAATCAATTGAAACTTTACATTATCTATCTTGGGGTTGATATCATATGTTATATTAAATTGGGGTTTATTTCAATATCGTATACTAGAGTTTTCAATTGGAGGTTCATTTCTGCCGCAAATTGATCACACAAGGGTTTGAGTACCTAGAAGTACGAGAACGACCTATAATTTGAATGATGTTATTAGTTTAGTATTACAATACTAAATAATGATTTTGAGGTCATTTCGAAGTCATTTGGTGTGCGTTTCAATGCTGTTACGTAAAAATTGTGTAAGAGGTTAGATTCTGCTCAAGTCTCAAAATGTGATCCTTACTGTTTAGATTTGTCCAATTCTCTGTTTTTGTTCTATATTCAGTTATCTAGGAGTCAAGTAATTGTTTTCGCTAGTATTTGCTTCTGTTTTATTTCGTGTCTTCGTATCGTCCACAATTCGTACGAATTTGCATTGCTACTCGCGAAATCGTAATCGTAGTTTTGTTTTGCTTTGTTTTCAGTATTTTTATTGCTTCTTGAGTCTGAAAATCATAATTAGAGTGCGCTGCGAAGGCTACTAACGTTGATTTGTTGATTGTAGTTCTGAAAGAACCAAAAGAAAGCAAGTTGTGAGGTAAAAGGCGTAGTGAGCTTATTAGAGTAAAAAGCCTTGATTTGTTTTTGTGTGATACACGAGAGTTGTGAGAACATATTTTTTTGCTACTAACCAAATTTTGCAGATTCAAAGGATGTCTGAAAACAACAAATTAGTGACACAAAACGTTGACATTGCTTTCCAATTGCGAGCCTTCTGTCAACAACTCGAGTTGTTGTCTAGGATGAACATGGATGTGAAAGATGATGTGAAATGGATAAAGAAATAGAATATTGGGGCTGATCGCAGAGGAAATACGATCCGCAAGGCCGTACCGCATACCAGATCTCATTTTGACGTGTTTGTTGATGAAAACGCGGATGTGGGTGAAGAGGACTATAATGGTGATATGGAATCTGGAAGTGAAAAATCTTATTGTGAAGGCATGCCACTATTGAAGGATAGTGAGGGGGATGAGTTAGCATTACTGGTTGTGGCATCCTTGGTTATGAGGTCTACACTTCAGGTTCAGGTCAAGGAAGATGAATCTAATAAACAAAAAAAAAATATCTTCCAAACACGCTGTTACGTACAAAGTAAGGTGTGTGGTTTAATTATTGATAGCAGAAGTTGTGTTAATGTTTGCAGTACAACCCTTGTTAGTAAACTGAAATTGAGTACTGTTAAGCATGCGAAACCATATAGATTGCAATGGCTGAATGATGGTGGTGAAGTGAAAGTGACTAAGCAGGTTGTGGTCCCATTTTCGATTGGGAAATATGTTGATGAAGTTTTGTGCGATGTGGTATCGATGCAGCAAGTCACATCTTGTTGGGGAGACCATGGCAATATGAAAGGAAGGCAATTCATGATGGGGTTAGAAATCGATATACCATTGTAAAATATGGTAAAACCATCACTCTTGTACCTCTTACACCCAAACAGGTGCGTGATGATCAAATAAAGCTAAAATGTGAGTATGATAAGGCAGCGAGGAGAGAAAATCAAGGTGAGGATCAAGGGGAGAGAATACCATCAGATTCGGCCAGAACCCAAACCTCTACAACCCATTCAGCCACCCATCCAAACACAAACAAATACTTGGCCAACACTCCCAACAACTCAGACCATTCCGCCACTGCTCAAAAACACCAAAATCTAGCCGAGAGTGGAGGTAAGACAAGAGGAGAGAAGAAAGTCAGGAAAAGTGATAAAAATTGTGTGGAAAAACTAGAGAAACCGCCTAATTTTTATGCTAGAGAGGGTGAGGCCAGATCTGCATATTTCACTGACAAGCCAAGGATTTTACTTGTGTTCAAGGAGGCTTACTTTAATACTAATTATCTTGATCATATTGTGCCTAGTGTTGCTATTTCTTTGTTGCAGGAGTCTGATGATGTGTTCCCCGACGATACTCCAAGCGGATTACCACCATTGCAGGGGATAGAGCATCAGATTGATTTTGTACGTGGAGCTTCAATTTCTAACCGACCATCCTATAAAAGGAATCCAGAGGAGATGAATGGGCTTCAAAGGCAAGTTTATGAGCTAATAGATAAGGGATATATTCATCAGAGTATAAGCCCGTGTGCTGTACCCGTGCTACTCAAGCCTACGAAGGATGGAACATGGAGGATGTGTGTTGATTGTCGAGCCATCAACAGCATAACGATTTTGATTCGAGGTCCAATCCTTTCGAGGAGTGAGGGGATGATGCGAACCGGCCCAGAAACACCAGCAAGGACCCATTACATGTTTAGGGGCTTGATTCGTGGTTTTGAAGGTTTCACCCAAGTCATAATTACAAGGACCATTGAAATATTTATGTGGAGGAGGAGTCCAGCCCGACTTTATTTGGGACATGAAGTGAGGACACCAAAGGAGCCAAAAGAATCCTACTACAACTTGGAAACATGGGATTGATGGGCTGGATGGAAGAGAATAAATAAACCTTATGGGCTTTATTTAAGTTAGTTAGCTACAGCTCAAGGCTTGTTTGGGCTTAATTAAGACTTTGTTTTCAGCTAGAATCCAAGGCTTGCTTGGATTAAGTCATGTGCTTTTCAATTTAGGATTTTGGGTCAGTTTTTAGTGGACCTCTTTTAAGTCCACATAAGAGGTCCATTAGGGTTAGTTTTTAAAAGACTATTTAAACTCATGTTATCTAAATTTCAGCAGCGTTTGATTAATTTTAATTCTGAACTTTTCAGTTTACGTGTGAGAGTGATTCTTGCATTCTTTAGTTCTTGAACGAACTGAATCCGACTTATCAAAGATTAACTGGCTTCGTGGTGTCATTCTACTCATTCCAATAGTGTTGGTGCCTTGGGGCAGGTTTCCATTGTGTCACACTCCTATCAGACCTATTTCGGATTTCCGGGATCAGATCTCATTCTTGGTTGTGGGTTGCGTGACCACATGATCACGAGGTTCGCATCAGGAAATTTGTGTGGAAAAAGTAAAGAAACAACGAAGTTTTTATGCTAGAGAGGGTGAGGTCAGATCTGCATATCTCATTAACAAGCCAATGATTTTACTTGTGTACAAAGAGGCTTACTTTAATACTAATGATCTTGATCATATGGTGCCTACTGCTACTATTTCTTTGTTGCAGGAGTTTGATGATTTGTTCCCTGACGATACTCCAAGCGGATTACCACCATTGCGGGGGATTGAGCATCAGACTGATTTTGTACGTGGAGCTTCAATTCCTAACTGACCATCCTATAGAAGGAACCCAGAGGAGATGACTGGGCTTCAAAGGCAAGTTTATGAGCTAATAGATAAGGGATATATTCATGAGAGTATAAACCCGTGTGCTGTACCCGTGCTACTCATGCCTACAAAGGATGGAACATGGAGGATGTGTGTTGATTGTCGAGCCATCAACAACATAACGATTTTGATTCGAGGTCGAATCCTTTCGAGGAGAGAGGGGATGATGCGAACCGGCCCAGAAACACCAGCAAAGACTCATTACATGTTTAGGGGTTTGATTCGTAGTTTTGAAGGTTTCACCCAAGTCATAATTGCAAGGACCATTGAAGTATCTATGTGTAGGAGGGGTCCAGCCCGACGTTATTTGGGCCATGAAGTGAGGACAACAAAGGAGCCAAAAGAATCCTACTACAACTTGGAAACATGGGATTGATGGGCTGGATGGAAGAGAATAAATAAACCTTATGGGCTTCATTTAAGTTAGTAAGCTACATCCCAAGGCTTGTTTGGGCTTAATTAAGACTTTGTTTTCAGCTAGGATCCAAGGCTTGCTTACATTAAGTCATGGGCTTTTCAATTTAGGATTTAGGGTCAGTTTTTAGTGGACCTCTTTTAAGTCCACATAAGAGGTCCATTAGGGTTAGTTTTTAAAAGACTATTTAAACCATAGATATTAATTCCGTTCCGTTCCGGCCGGAATGGCCAGAACGTTCTGTTCCGTTCAACAAACCGAGACAAAACGGTGTCGTTTTTGTCTCGGTTTTAATTCCGGTCCGATCCGGAAATTCCGGCCAAATTCCGGCCGGAACGCCTCGGTTCCGTTCCGGGCGTTCAGTTCCGGGTTCAAAATCTATTTGTTTTTTATTTTTTAAAATTTATTTTTGACATCTATACATCAAAATAATTTAAAAACACCAAAATATTTTAAATAAAAAAGAATTCAAATTTTAATTATGCTTGTTAAATTAATATTTTATTTTTTTTCATATATATATAATTAATTATATATGAACAGTACGACACTGAAACGGCACACCGGAATGCTCCAAAACCGGAACGTTCCGTTCCAATCGAAAAACCGGAACGGCGACCGGAACGGTATTGACAACTTTGATTTAAACTCATGTTAGCTAAATTTTGGCAGCGTTTGATTAATTTTAATTCTGAACTTTTCAGTTTACGTGTGAGAGTGATTCTTGCATTCTTTAGTTCTTGAACGAACAAAATCTGATTTATCAAAGATTAACTGGCTTCGTGGCGTCATTCTACTCATTCCAATAGTGTTGGTGCCTTGGGGCAGGTTTACATTGTGTCACACTCCTATCAGACTTATTTCGGCTTTCCGGGATCACATCTCTTTCTTGGTTGTGGGTTGCGTGACCATGAGGTTCGCATCACTTCTAGTACAGACGGGTCGGAGGCCCGCCTTCTCCCGGACTGGGCTTACAGCCCAGTCACCTTGGGCTGGGCTTCTAGCCCAGACGGCTGGAAGCCCTGCCTTCATCAACGGGCCTGGCACAAAGCCCGGTCCAGCGGGGAGTGAATTAATTCACTCCCCACACATGCAAAATGCGAGGAAGACGATGAATAGTGAATTTTTGGAGTGGGATGAATGGCGTACCTATTAACACCTTTAGGTAGAGGAGGTCGAGGTGGTTCTTCTAGTCGTGGTGGCGTCGGAAATGGTGGCCTGTGGTGGTCGGAGTGGACGTCAAAAGGTGCACGGGTCACGTTGCAGTCGTTGGGGCTGTTCTGCCAACCTTGCCTGAGACCGTGGTTGGGGTTGCCGGATGAAGGGGAGCTTCTGGCGATGATGGGGTGGTGCAAAAGTGGTCGGAGACAGTGGTTGTTGGAGGAGAGAGGGAGGCATCGGCGTGCCTGGGCTTAGTGAGAGAGAGACAGAAGAGACCGAGAGATGAAGAGGAGAGAGAGAGAGACCTGCCAGAAACGAGAGGGATGAAGAAAATGGTTTTATTTCGTGTGATTTTCCCTTGTTTTTCTTGTTTTTTATTTGCTAAAAAATCTCTGTGAATTTCCAGAACTTCCCCCTCTGTTTTTTCTTCTTTGTGCTTGTTTTTCTCTCTTCCCCTTCGTGTCTCTGCATACAGGTATTTATAGCAGAGAAGGCAACCCTTCGGCTGCCCATGACGTGCAGGGAATGGCTGCTGCCTCTGCATATTTAGCAGCGTGCACTATTCAAGGTGGCGCGCCTGCATTGCAAGTGATTGAGCAGTGCACTCTTGCAAGTTGGGAGATGGTAAAAATGCAATTTGGTCCCTTATTTTATATTGTTCTAATCGAACCCTCAATCGGCTTTAAAATTTCAATTTTGTGCAATTGCATCCCGTTAAAATTTTGCGGGCAACCTTAGCTTTGCACGCCCTTTTTTTATTCTGGTCCTTGGTTTCTGATTTGCACGATTTAAACCTCAATTGACCATTAGACTCTCAATTCGCTCAATTTGGCCCCCCGATTTCGCATAATTGGGCTTGAAAAAAAATTCAATGCGATCTCCGAAAATTCCAATCTCATCAATTGAACCCGAATTAAATTCAAAAACTTGATTTTTCATCGATTAATCCTTAATAAAATTTATTTGACCAATTTAAAGTTTAATTTGACCAATTTAAAGTATAATCAAGTCCTTGCACTTAATTAAATCATTCGATTGGACCCTAAATTAATTCTTAGACATAATTAGACTTTAAAATTGGCCAATGATTAAATCGAACTAGCCTTTTAAAATATAATTATATCTTTCGACTTAATTTTTATGCAGATTTATCCCATAATAAATTACTTTAGCCTTGAACTGCAATTTCCTTCATTTTTGGGCACAAAAGAGGCACGACCAAGCTCTCGAAAACATCCAAAATTTCACCTTGATTTTCCTACCGACACCAGCTCCTTTTATTATTATTATTATTATTATTATTATTATTATTATTATTTGTTATTTTTGGGTAGCTTTGAGGAATAACCCAAAATTGGGCTATGACACAACTTAAGTATATATATATATATAAAAACAATACACAATTGAATTGTTACATAATATCATCATATAAACTATATCTTGCATAAAAACATCATATAATGCAATTCAAATGAAGGATTTGATTTCCACTATAAACATACATGGTTTAAGGGTACTTATAATTATGAAATTTAAATTAAATCAGACATCCAAATTAATGGGTCAATATTACTTTTCAAGTTTTAGGAAATAAGTTTCTTCAATTACAAAATAATTACATAGCTAAAAGAAAAAGATAACTAATCTAAGTTCATTCATGATGTGACCCCAATGGGACTGAAAATAGAAAATAACATGTATATATAAATATAAAAATGTAATAACAAACAATAACAACAAAAGTAAGAAATTTTCATGATATTTCTTTTGATATATGAATTTATGTATATAACTTTTTCAGCAAATATTTTCCCTCTAATATTTTAATCAATTGCTGAGAATGCTTTTATCTTCAAAATCTATACACAACTCAATGCTTTCAAAGTGTCGATATGAATACAATTGATTAATAACATTAACTATTCCTATCCCAAAATAATTAATCATTTATTATTAACATATAGTTTACCATCAAAGTTGTTGATGCCAAGAACCCTTGATATCTTTAGCCTCCTTACCTGGAATAACTAATCACATCAGAAATGGTTGCCGATACCAAATCGGTCTAGTGATATCATTAACTATTTTCGATCTGAATAGTTAATCAATTTATCTTTTCCCTTTCTCTAGGAGTAATTAATTTGATGTTTGTAATCTTTTTACTAATATCATTAGTCACCTAGGGTTGATTAATCAATTTAAGCAATGTCAGCACAAATGGAACCATAATGATACAATTAGCTATCCAAACTTGGATAATTAATCAATGTCATCTGCAATGCCGATACCAATAAAACCCCATTGATACCATTAACTATTCCAACTCGGATAGCTAATCAATGTCATCTTAACCTTTCATCTATATTGATCACATAAATATTTACTATTAAATTCAAATTATACATAGACTACCAAGTTTAAATCACTAATAGACTCAACAAATGTAAATGGTAAAAAACAAAAAAACATAGGTATTGGTCTTCTACATGTTGTAAAAGCTTGATTGATAGTCCTCGACCAATGTCTAGGTCTCGTGGCTCCCTGCATTAACAAGTATACCATGTCATTGTATATGAGCATTTATTCCTTCTAAACCAAAAATCTATACAATTCCTCTTTAATCATTTTATTTATTATTACCCCTATTTATTAAATTTACGAGCATGTTCCCATTAAATCATTTTCCTTATATTCTTTAACAAATATGCAAACCTACATTATAATCGACGTAATTCCCTTATTCAAGCATTGTTTTGTGTTATATTCATAAATAATATTAGATAGTTCAATTTAAAGTGTGACTTAATCTCGCAGAAAGCTAAGACACGTGACTATAAGTTTACTAAAAGGAGAAAAAACCAATTCTGCTCCTAAAACCCTTAAAATTACCCGTTATTGAGAATGTGACTAATTGTCTAGTAGGGTCTGTTTCGACCCCCTTTTAGTTATTAGCCCACGGATAAAGTTCTAAAACTCCAATTTAAATAAGGTCAAATACCTTGGATAGCTAAATATAAGGTCACAATTCCTATATAGAGACCTAATCCAAATTTCTTCATTTGCATGCTCGAATTCCCTCTGGAAGACCAAAAGACTAAATTGTCCAATTTCATCGACAATTTCATAAACATTCACACATCACCAATTTAACTTGCCCAATTCCTTTCCATATATGTTACATACATTATAATGTTGTGAAAAACACCTAAGAATTAGTTTGCCTAATTTCATGAACTTATAAATCAACATTCTTCTCAACCCTCTCTAACACCTTCATTGTTATTCCTTCATGTATTTTCATTATTTTAATTCATATAAACACATTATTAAGTCAAAGATTTAATCAAAACAACCTTCCTCTTATTACATCAATGGTCTGCCACACACTTAGGATGTATTTATGATTTTTCTTTCAAAATTAGTTATTTCAACTATATCCCATGTCACAAACATCATTTTAATTATTTCTCATTTCCTCTAAAATTAATCATGAACCCAAATCCTAATGTGATGAAAATCAATGGAGACTTAACAATTATTGTAAGAACTTGTTAAATGGATGTTGGGACACCTTACCAATGAGTAATCTAGGCTTCAAGTTCTAACAAATAAAGGATTTCCACCTCTTATTGCTTGTTTGTTGTTGCCACCACCTTATCCTCATTCTATCCCTAAACTCTTATATCAAAACACTTTAAATCTAAATGATTCTGTTGCCTAAATCCTTTAGCATGAAAAACTCTTTTTTCCTCTTTCTTTAGGTTTCTCAAGATTTTTCAAACAAAAAAGGAGTTTTTCCCTCTTTCCCTCTCTATTCCTAATGTTCGACCACAATAAGTCTTATGTAGGCAACCATTTATCAAACTCCTACTATATCCCTTCAAATAATATATTTTATAGTTATCGGGTATTATTTCCCCTTGTCTTGGTATATTTTTAATGCTGATTTTCAATAGGAGATATCATAATTCATTAGTTTATACCCCAATACCTTTCTTTCCTCACAAATTACTTTTGTTAAAATTCAATCACATTTTGGACCTTTTTATTTTTCGAACATTTTTCACATTTCTATTTTGAAAAACATATTTGCTAATCATTTTTTTGAATTTCATAGGTCTATATCCCTTCTCTTACTGCAAGTATCAAATCCCTAGTTTTTGTATTTTATTTGCTTAATTTCCTTATACACTTCATTTAGAAATTTTTAGGGAACTTCTAAATTGTACCTGATTTACACACACACACACACACATTTACATCTATATATATATATTCATGTTTCAGTTATCAAAATCTATACTTATCTTCTTTATTCAATTTTAAACATTTCTCCAATCTAACACCGAATTTACACTTGGGTTTTACATAATTTGCTTTACATTAGGAAGTTATGTATCAAAGGGTACAAAGTGCTTTTAATCTTTCATATTGTGTTATTCGGTGTATAAAAGATAGTAGTGTCCAATTTATTGGTTACATGCAAGAAAATGCCAATGTAATTGATCTTGATGATGTTAATTATTGCTACTCAATTTTTTTAATCTTTTTCTAAAGTATTTTAAAAAATGGAAAAAAACAACAAAAAAACAAAAACAAAAACATGTTTTTGATGTATTCACATCATTTTCAATATTTTTAGCATCATCTGAAAAGTTTATTCAAAATTTAAATATTTTTTCAACATGTAATTTTAAAAATAATATTGATTTATATTTTTTAAATTGACTTTGATATTACTCTATTTTAAAAAAATACAAAAAAATCTGAACAAAGTGACCAAAATTAAAATGGAAAAACAAGGGATTAAAACAAATATTTTTACCATTTATAGGTGGACAATACAAGAGTAAATGGGGGATTAAAGAAGAGAAGAATTTTCAAGGGTCAAAAAAATAATTTTACATTCACAAAAAAACAAACCTAAACCTAGAAAAACTACCTATTTTTCCAAGAACCATGTTGCCGACAATGTTTCAACACAACCTCCTCTCTCATATTCGACCCATTACCAAACCACCCTTTGTACAAATTCAGCAACCCTCGACATAACCCACTCCGACCGTACTTCCCCTTCCATCTCAGTCTTCTCTTTTTATTTATTTCATTTAATGCCTATTGGAGTTCCAAAAGTCCCTTTTCAAAATCCCTCAAATTGGATTCACGTATAATGCAACTTGTCAGAGACATAGGGTCATTATGGGATGTCCCCGTTCTCTACCCCGATCGATCGAGATATCCTCTATTTCACCAACCAAAGAGGATTGATTAAATCATCCAAAAATTAGAGCGTGAAGTGGCAATAAAGTGCAATTAGATCTTCAGATTAATATTATCAATTAGAATAATTCATGATTAGCTTGTTTGGAACAATAAAATGAAGTATCCAGGCTCCGCTTAGAAAAACCCCACCCCATAAGACCCGCCGTCAGCCCCCAACCAGAAATTAATCTGCCATCCTTTTTAGCTACTACCCCCACGATCATCAACTCCTCAGCCATCATCACCCTTTCAACCAAGAACCACCAGCCGTAACAATAACCCCATTTCAACCATCAGCTTAGCCTCGGTCCCACTGTTTGTGAACAACCACAAACCAACGCTAGGTTAGCCACCGACAATAGCACAGCAATATGAAAAACAAAAAACAAAAAACCAGTAAAAGAAAAATGTAGATCTGAAAAGAAGAGAGGACTGAAACTATTATGTGCGCTTTCTTCTCTTTTCAAGTCTCCATCATTGGCACCGTCGGAATAAGAAGAGAAAGAGCACTCCAGAAACACCATTTTACGGCTCACCGAAAGTGGCGTGTGTGGAACCACGCGCCACCAACTCCTACACCATTCCCGAGTTCTAGCAACTCTTACAAAATATTTTATGAATTTAAGTCTTTTGTAATTTTAGTGTATTTAAATTATTATTAGATTTTTAGCGTTTCGTAACATCTTCAATTTGTAAATATGCAAGTAAAAATATAGTAAAAAAAGAGAATGTGTTTGTTGTTTTTCTTTAAATTTATTTTTATTTCAAATTCATGATAGAAAATACAAAAAGAGTTAAAAAAAATTTATTTGTATGTTATGTATTTATCATATATTTGCATAACTTTTTTATTTTATTTTTTGCCAATAAAAATGATCAACAACATAACTAAAGTCTTATTAATACTAAAATACTCTATTAACCTTCCCTTAAGTGATTTACATCCACGCATATAACTAAATGGAACACAAATTATTTTATTTAAGTAAATATCCATAAAGTCTATAAAACCTTCTAAAAGTTGAAGTTTCAAAAGCATTGTAAACATTAGCAAAATTATTGTCATTCTTGTATAATTTTTTATGTGATCAAATCCTAGAAGTCTAACATCTAAAATGAATAAAAAAACATATTTGTGTGAAAGTACATCAACTATAATATTTTT
Source organism: Salix brachista (assembly GCA_009078335.1). NCBI lineage: Eukaryota > Viridiplantae > Streptophyta > Magnoliopsida > Malpighiales > Salicaceae > Salix > Salix brachista. The sequence goes on along the minus strand of CM018588.1, from coordinate 8,332,411 downwards.
TTTTCAATGTTTATGCTTGATCATATATGAAAGGGTTTCAATAAATTCAACTAGTTTGGTTTGTCTCTTTTCTCACTTATTTTGTCTTCTCGATTGATTTAATGATTCATGATTTCATGATTTAAGGTAATGATGTCACATCTCTAAAGTTCCCACCAAGGTATAGGACTCTTTGTCATATACAAGGTAATTCAAGGCTTTCGAATTGACTTTCTTATTGAAATACATAATGAGCCTCTTATCCTGCAGTAACACAACTCTTATATTTATACTTGAGGTATGACATCCAACTTTAAAAGCTTTTGTAAAATCTAATAAAGCTAAAACATGCACCGAACAAAGTTTATCTTTTAACACAAAAAAATTTATCCTATTTATCATTCCATTTAAATCCAACAAATTTTTCATAAATTCATTTAAAGGCGTTGCAACAGTACTAAAGTCTTTGACAAATCTTCTATAAAAGCTAGCAAGTCCATGAAAACTCCTTAGCTCAGTTACATATTTAGGTGTAGGCCTCCTAAATGACCTTGACTTTCTCTTTATCCATATCAATATCCTATGCAGTTACTATATATTTAAGAAACACAATTTTCTCTATACAAAAGGTAAACTTATTAAAATTAACATATAGTTTCTCATCTCACAATACACTACACAAATAATCAAGATGCTCAATCAAGTTCTTGTTATAAATTAGGATGTCATCAAAGTACACAACCACAAACTTACCAATGAATGCACGCAAAACATGATTCATCAATCTTATAAACATGCTAAATGCATTTGTAAGCGCAAACAACATGAATAACCACTCATAAAAACCATGTTTAGTCTTAAATGTTGTTTTTCATTTATCACTTTTTTTATCATAATCTGAATGCAACCACTGCTTAAGTCATTTTTAGAGGAAAAAACATGCTCCATACAACTCATCCAATATGTCATCAAGTTTAAGGATAAAATGTTTATACTTTACCGCTATGTTATTGACGGCGTGACAATCAATACACATTCTTCAAGTTCCATCATTTTTAAATACAGGAACATTAAGGGTCTGTTTGGTATTGCGGTTGCTGTTGTGGTTGAGGTTTAAAAAATATAGTTTCATGAAAAACACTTTTAGTTGCGGGTCATAACTGAAATTGAAGTGTTTGGTTAAAATTGTGGTTGAGTTTGAAGTCTAATGAAAACCAATTTCGTGTGTTTGGTTACTATGTTTTTCATATTGCCGTCAACTTGTGAAATTACTTTAAAGTAAACACTTACACATGTCGCGATGATGTTTTTTCGTGCTTTGTGCACCGCCATCCCTGGAGGGGAGAAATGATGCGCGGTGAAAAAGGGGTGTTTTATTGTTGTGAAAATTATGACTATTAATATCAAGAGTTGCCACCTAGAATTAAGGTCACTAGAAAACCTAATGGTCTGCGAGAGTCTGGGTAAGGGGACTTGTTGTGCAAGGAGAAGACACATCACCCCCAGTGCACCCTACCTAAGGTAAGCTGCATTGTTTGATTGATTTTTTCTAAGCCAAATTTTCTATGTGTTGGTCTTTTCTAAAGCTCGAAGTAGATCTCTCTTCATGAGAAAGTCTCTACCTCATTGGAAGCTGAAAACCTAACCATTTTAAAGTTTGAAAAATTGTACACTGCATAGAAAAAATTCCAATGGATAATCACTCCGATAGCTAAAACAAAATAATTGTTTTTTGATATTTTGGCCAAATTCTAATGGATAATCATAAACTAGTTATGATATACAATTCTTGTTTAAAACATGAGAAATATGCAACATATATTTTTTTTATGAAAAATATGCTTAGAAAAACCTTGGAATTCGGTCGTATGCACGAAATAAACACATTTTTTGTTTGTTCTTTTTTTTAAGAAAGAGATTTTATTTTTAAAATTTTGTATTTTGGAAATTTTTTTCTCTTTTTTTTGTATGGGCTAGCTGCCCAGCCCTGATTGGGGGCTTAACTGAATAGCCTAGATGGGCCGACCAACCCATTCCTGGGTGGGTTGACAACCTAGTGTAGGGTGTGATCCTTGTTAGGGTTAATTATGAAGAAAAAAATATTGGGCTCAAACAGGGACTGTAAGGGCTATTTGAGACTTTGTGAAGGTATATCAAAGATGATCTCTCCTCATTTCAAAAACATGCATCCGGGATCGGTAAGCTTTGACTTTTTGATTTTTCGGATTAGCTAAAAGCTTAGCTTTATTAGGTAGGGTTTCGTAAGTATGAGATCACCTTTCAATGAAATCCTTTGAATTTCCAGAACACATTTATTAAACAAACATCAAATTGAATTTTTTTTCGTACTAGACATTGATTTGCCAAAAATCTTTATGAAATCATGGGATCATGTATAATTTGGATGAAAGGTGTGCTTTTGTTATTTAAATGAAAAGCAAGAGCACACCATAAACACAAGAAAATAAATGATCTTATTGTAGAGGAAATCTTGTTTAACAAAAGGTCTTGTGGCATTACGAGCAAACTTGCCAAAAAGTCAAAATGGGAACATAATGTGCAGACATGACAAAAACAAAAGGCAATCATGGAAGCAGACTTCATCTTCCAACTTCGGTGCACTTCCCTTTAAAAAACTCTTGTAGGGTTCACTTTAATGGTGTGGACACTCGGTACCATATTTCATGAAGCTTAATTGGACGTAGGTTCTGGATTTTCTTCAAATGTTATCCACCCCGCTTTAATCAATTGCATGAGCTTTTTCTTGAAGGCACCATAAGTATGAATGTTATGGCCTGCTACACTAGCATGGTATTCGCAGGTGAGATTGGGTTTGTACCAGTTCGGTAAGGTGGCTGCAAAACTTCCTGAGGTTCAGGAGGTACTTGCCCAATGCTTAATAACTTTTGATACATCTCATCTAAGAGCAATGGTAGCGAAGCTAGTTGTTCCTAGGTTTTTGGGTAATTACTTTTCAAGAAATTTTTAGGTGGATCTTTGGCTTGAAGATTGATATTTGCAATTTGAGATGAAGGGTTGTGGTAGTTTTGAAATTGTTTTTTCCTACCCTTATAGTCGTCTTCAAAATGCTCGACATCTCTTCTCTTGCCTTCAAAGCCCTTTTTCTCCACATATGCAGAAATTCTACCACTTTTAATTCCTTTATTCGCTCTGCCACGGCTATGGCATTTGTGGATTGTTGTGCCGAGCTTCCCATCACATGTTCATAATAGGGTGCTCTTAGCGTGTTGTCAAAAAATGTCACCATCTCTTTATCTAGTAACGGAGGATGTACCTCTGCAGCAAGATCTCTCTATCTCTGAGCATATTCCCTTATGCTTTCTTTGTCCTTCTTTTTCAGGTTAGACAAACTTGTTCTGTTAGGAGCAATGTCCATGCTGTACTTATATTGCTTGATGAAAGCATCTACCATATTTTTTCAGCTACGGATCCTGGTTTGTCTAGTCTCATGTACCAATTCAAAGCTGCCCCACTCAAACTGTCTTGAAAAAAATGCATAAGCAATTTTTCATCATGCACTACTTCTGCCATTTTGTTACAATATGATTTTAGGTGAGTGTAGGGCATTGTGTCCCGGTATATTTGATAAATTCAGGGACACAGAACTTCTTTGGTATTACAACGTTTAGGACTAGACACATTTCTACAACATGTATTGGGTCATATAAGTTTACCCCTTTAATGACCCTTATCCCGGCTTCCAGTGTTGCCATCTTATCTTGGCTAATACCCTCTGATGCTTCTATAACAATTGGGGTTGTCACAGGTGTTGGCGCTGTTGATTGTACGAAAGCTGGATTTTGTTGCAGATCCTAAACCCTTTCTCCTATCTCCTCTTCTTGGTGGTTCATTGCTTGTGTTTGAGCAGCCGCTGCGGGTCTAGTTGAAGGACCCTTACCAGAGACATTTCTCAGTGCTTGGTTGAGTAAGTCAGTAAGACGAGCCACACTATCTTTCAAGGCATTCAGCTCTTCTTGGAAATGAGCATCTGGGCGTGCACATTCTTCATTCTCCATGTTTCTCTATCGGAGTGTTATAAATTCTAGGAGGTGAAGCTTTTTGGGAACCTATATTTCAATCTAGTGCTGAATGCATATGGATGCAAATATATGTACATACACATTAGGTGTGAATTAACAAGTTCTAGGTTATTACATAAGGAGTAAGCTTTCTACCTGATCTCAAAAGTCTATGAACTGCCTAGTGACCGCCGTAACAACCCATCATTTTCAATGGCTAGGGTGGACGATGCATCCACCCTAGCCACTACCTACCGTTCACCATGTGAATAGTAATAGTTGGCTAAAGGATGATAGGAGATGATTGCCATGTTACTGACGCCGTGTAGAGGAAGTCAAGCCACTGCTGAAGGTGGTGTTAGTGATGAGAATGGTGGCTGGTGAAGGCTGCAGGAAGAGGAGGAGTTTGCTGCAGAGGAGAGATGAAGTGGTGTAGCCGCTACTTTTATCATTAGAGGAGGAGAAGGAGATGTTAGTGAAGTCGAGAGGTTACTATTAGTTGATTGTCGTGCGGAAAGGAAGTTGCTGAAGCTATCAATGTTGGGGAAGAAAAGAACTAGAATAATTATCGATAATAAGGAGAGAAAAACTGGAATTGCTACCATTGCTACACAGTGCCAAAGTTGCAAAAAAACACATACTTGCATAACCACCAGCAATAGCCACCATCATCTTCCTTAACGCCGGCAGAGCCATCATCAGTAGCCTTCCTTGTGTTGCAGTGCTCTCTCTCTCTTTCTCTCCCCTACAATCATGCCAACATCCCTTTCTCTGTCCTCAAGCAGCAGTCCGACCGACCACCTAACACCACCCTCTCATCACTAGTAGCCTCTCCTCCATGCCAACAACCCAACCATGGCCTCCGACGAGGCAACAACAGCAACAATGTAAGCCATCTAGCTTCTAGTGGCTCTCTCAACCAGTACAAACCACCATTTCTGATGCCACCACCTGGGGAATAACCACCCCGGCTTCCTCTACCTGACAACAGTAAAAGGTACGTTGGTCGTTACCCTCCACCAACCATATTTTCATTGTTCACCATTGTGATGAACAGTGGGTGAGTGAATTAATTCACTCCCCGTCCCACTATTCTACATGTGAACAATAGGACTTACACCCACTGTTCACGTGGAGAACAATGGTCTGGTCGAGCTGGACCTTGTTCCCGACCTGGCCACCCAGAATGCATGGGCCGATCAGCCCACCCAGAATGGCAGTCCAACCCTAAATGATGGGCCTTTCGGCCTATCAGGTTTGAGCAATTAGCCCACACAAAAAAAAAATTAAAATAAAAAAACTACATAAAAAAATGTTTTTTTAAATTGTTTTGTAAACAAAATAAAAACATTTTGTTTTCGTGCATACGATCAAATTCGAAGGTTCTTCCAAGCATATTTTTCGTAAAAAATAAATTGAACATATTCTCATGTTTTGAAACAAAAATTTGATATCGTAACTGGTTTACGATTATTCATTAGGAATTGACCAAAATGTAAAAAACAATTAACAATTATTTTGTTTTATATATATAAACACATACAAAATTGTCAAAATTACAATTTGATTTGTAAAATCAAGTGCAATCATGATTTTACATTTGATTTTATGTGAAATATAAATATTACCTCAATTTTCCCCTTGTTAAACCAAGCAAAATCCTAGGCAAGGTGAAAGTGGACATTAAGATATCATATCATAGTCTCCCTCATACTCATACTACTAAGGTGTTGTAGGCCTAAAACAACATAGTGGTCAAACCCTAGTTTTCTACAATGATGTGTTGTTCTAATCGATCTATGGACTTTCATTTTCTAATAAATCCTTATGTTCTTCTTTTTTGGTCCTGTAAGAATATGGATGAAAAATATTCTTTTTCTTCTCTATTTTTCTTCTTCATCATCAACAAAGCCTTATTAGATATCATTTTGATTTGATCTCACTTTTTTATACATTATATTTTGCTCATTCATAATTTTTATTGCTTTAAACTTGGGGTTTCTTTTCTTTTAATTACTTTTTTTTGTTATGTTGGATGTGATTTCTTCCATTCTTGATGAATTGGAAAAAAACATATAATCATAACCAAAGTGAATGCTGATAAGTATATTAATCTTGCTAGAATACATGAAGTTGAGTATATATCATTCACTCTTTTTCTCTCTTGATTTTGTATTTTTATAATACCGTGTGCATTTAAATAATGAGTTTGTGTTACCAGTTTTAGTATAGAAATATGATTGGTTAGATATGAACCGACTCTTTTAATTTAATATTGTTTATTAAACTTCTTACATAATACATTTATATAGAAAATGAATCTTTGTTTCATTGTTTTTTCATGTCAAAACATCTTATTATTGCTTAGGAGTTAGAATTAAACATATTTTTATGTTAAAAAAACAAATTGTTATTTTTTTTAAACAAACAATTGAGTTGTTAAGATTGATGATGTTCATTGATTTTAATTTCTTGTCATCAATTTTAAGTTTTTTTTATATAATTTTATGATTTATTTTTCAAGTTTATATTATATTTTTTAATGTGGTGTAAGAACTTAATAACCTTGTATATAAATTTTAAAGTTTATATTGAATAATAAATAATAATAAGGAAGGTATGAATAGTAATATAGATACTAAGTATTTCTTTATCCAATATTATATAAATATAAATAAAGTTGATTTACTGGTAATACTGTTTGTTATCTTGTATTATTTGAGAATTATTTTTTAAGATTTTATAAATTCATATTTATATGTATTGAAAGTTCATATCTCTTGGATTTTCATGACCTTTGAGTTTAGTCTCTTAAAATTGCATGATCATAGAGTTTATTTTCTTCTTTTATAAATAAATTATTTGTCCTGGTATACTTTGGAAAAATAAAAAAAATTATAATAAAAAAATATTTTTCTCCTGTCTCTTTTATCTATATTTAATGTCTATATTTTTATTTGTTAATTATTTAATTTTTTTCTAACACTAATTTGTTTTTAAAAAAAAAAATCTGAAAGTACAGGCAACTTATCCAAATCGTGAGGATGACTTCTTCTACATTATTATATTCCAAGCTAACCCCAAACCTTATCTCCTGGACTCTCGTAAACCAGACATCAATTTTGCTCTCATTTTACCCCGTTGTTATATGTTTTGGCTATCTCTATTGGATTGAAATGCAAGATACCATGGCAGCCATAATCCCTTGTCACTATTGTTCTTCCCTGTCTGTCTCCAAACGACCCAGAAGCCATATTCCTTGGGGAAACATTAGCCATGTCAATGCTGCTTGGTGGGGTAGGCAGCTCTCTCTCAAATGTTCTCTCAAAAGCTCCCAGAAGGCCCAGCTTCATAATAAACTGGTATTTGTTGTTTTTGTTTGGAGGGAGGTTCCCTTTAAGTGAATATATTTGATCTGGTCGTTTTTTTTACAAATTTATGATATCAAGTTTGACAATTTAATTCAGATTTGAATATCATATCGAACTTCCGTATAAAGAATTTTCAAATGAGCACCTACAAAACCCACAATGTGGCTAACTCGGTAAACCACTTGGGCATCAACTTTTTATTGTGCTTGTTGCAATCCTAAATTTATCAGGCGGCCAAAGAATTTCCCTTTCCCACCGCAAGCCTCCAGCCTGTTCCTTTTGCAGCAAACATAGGTTTGCCTTGAAAGGAATAATGATAAGAGTTTATTTTATCTTTTTTATGCAGGATGAAAAGTTATTTCCCTTGAAGGAATGTGCAATCTCTATAGCTTTGGCGGTTGGATTGGTAACAGGAATGCCTTTTGTAGATTGGTCTCCAAATGCTTATGCAGCTAATCCAGCAATGACTGATCTCTCAGTGTTAATATCTGGACCACCAATCAAGGACCCGGGTGCATTATTAAGATATGCTCTGCCAATTGACAATAAAGCTATAAGGGAAGTACAGAAGCCACTTGAAGATATCACAGATAGTCTCAAGGTTGCTGGAGTCAAGGCACTTGACTCTGTGGAGAGAGTAAGAAACCATAAGTTCCCCGCCCCCCTCCTTTTTAATTTCTTCCCCCCATCCCCCCTATTTTGGATATATGATGGTTGTCATAAATTTTCTTTTTGAGTAATATAGAATGTCAGGCAAGCATCTCGAGCCCTTGAGCAGGGAAAGAGTTTGATTATCTCAGGCTTAGCTGAATCAAAGAAGGATCATGGAATGGAGCTGCTTGATAAACTTCAAACTGGAATGGATGAACTTCAACAGATTGTGGAGGGTCGGAACAGAGATGCAGTTGCAACTAAGCAGAAAGAGCTGCTTAATTATGTTGGCAGGTGAGTTTTGTAGTTGAATCATTTTGCTGAGGATTGAGCTTCTTGATTTCTTCAAAATGGGTAAAGTGCATGAGGACCCAACTTTTCTTCTGTTGCACTTCAATGACATGTTTTTCTCTATTAGTACATACAATATTTTATTTTGTTTCTGCTGCGATATGATGGTAGTGTGATTGCATCTAATGGTTTGGCATGGATGCCACTTTAGATGTACGGGATGTTGAAACTGTGATGAAGTTATAAACGATAAAATACTGTCAATTTTATGTCGCAGGAGTGATTTTGGTTCATCATATCATGTTGAATCTAATGTCAAGTTACAGAAATGGAGAAACTTTGTGAAGTTTGTAACTTGGTAATAACAAAATCAATTAATGTCACTGAGTCTGATTTTTATTAACAGCCTGGAAGAATACTGAATATAGGTTTTTGAACGTTTGATGTTTCTCCATGGGGTGTTTACAAGCTGATATTGTGTAGGACTGGACAGCTTGGGGGACTGTTGTGGATCTTACTTCTGAGCTGAGGCTGTTTAGGGCTTTATTAATATAGATTTCTGCTGGAATATGAGGAAAGATGCAGGATAGGTTTCTAGGAGTTACACCTAGGGTAATAAAAAGCAAGCATCACACCAGGGGTTACGAGTCACATCTAAGAGGATATTGAGTCTCCCAATCAACGCAAATTCCTAGAAATTATTTGATATCATTGCATTCAATGTATTGAAAGGCTACATGCTTACCTATAGAGTTTTAGTAGTCCAATGGATTCCTAAACCTCCAATGTAACTATTCCTATACACGAGAAGGGGGAGGAGAGGGGGTTACAAGGGTAGCTTTTCACCCCCTATACTTGTGTGTGGCACAATTTGTGAGGGAGGAAGTTTTCAAGGCGGATAACATTTAACCCTAGAAGGGAGATAAACTCTAACCTTACAATGGGAGGGGTCAAGGAATTTTAAGCGGGGAAAAAAAATGAATTCCGTGTCTTTCCTCCATTTTTGAATCTAATATTAATTCATACCTTTTCTTCTCTTACTCTTCTCATTTTAGACTCAAGTATAATATTATTTAATATTTTACAAGTTTATTTAATTTAAACATTGATTTGATTTATATTAGGACCCCAAACACTTTTTAGACCCTTAATACTTAATTCCTTTAAATCTTAATCCCTTAACCATTCCCCTTCAGATTTTTAACCCCATACCAAAAGCAAACATAGGATTAATAAAATAAAATACTAAATCTTATTCTTTTGTTGCCCACTTCAATATTAGCCTTTGCCACAATTGTTCAAGATATGGGTATCAATATTGAATATGCCACAATGGTTAAAGATTTGGGAAATATGAAAAGCATGATTTGAGATCAAAGGGCAATAAATTCACAAAACATACCTCCCTGAAATTTTGCTTAGCATCTTCCCTTCTCTGTCTTATTTGCAAACCATCATTTTCTTGCATTTTATGTCTTGGGGCACCAACATTGATTTGGTCTCCATCACAACCACATGGTATTGAAATTGAACTTAGAATGACCTCCTTCATGACATATGGGATTCAATAATACTCCACATGGCTGAAGTTCTTATCATTGCTACTGTTTTTCCCACTCCCATGATGCTATGGATCACCGACGACAATGTGTCCATGTATGGTACCTCTTTTATAACTGCCTCCTGCATATTACTTAAATAATTGAGGACTTGAAAAGGTTAATCTTCTTAAGATAAAAGCTATTCTCATATATACCCTTGTAATTGACATGCAGCTGAGATCTTCCTGGGGCATTGCATTTCTGCAGTGTTGAAGAGGATATGGTGGGGGGCTTCCCATACGAAGTGCCTGAGGAATATCAGAGCATGCCTGTCTTGAAGGGAAGAGCAACTGTGGATATGAAGGTGAAGGTTAAAGAAAATCCCAATATAGATGAGTGTGTTTTCAGGATTATTCTAGATGGTTACAATGCTCCAGTAACAGCTGGGAACTTTTTAGACTTGGTGGAACGGCACTTCTATGATGGAATGGAAATTCAAAGAGGTAAAATATCTCAAGGAACTACATAAGAATAAAGTTGAATGGTGGATGCATGTTCATCATTTCTCTCAAAATGGTGCTAAAATTGCCTTGTACTGCTTTATAACTTGAATGTAATACAAATATCTAACATAAATTGGAACGTTTCCATTAGTCTGAGATTTTGTTTATATTAATTTCCTTGGGACTTTTTGCAGCGGATGGCTTTGTTGTTCAAACTGGAGATCCTGAAGGTCCTGCAGAGGGTTTTATTGATCCTAGTACGGAGAAAACTCGGACTATACCATTGGAAATCATGGTGAATGGAGAGAAATCACCTTTCTATGGGGCAACTTTGGAGGTAATAACACACTCATATGTATTTTGAATAAGAATACAAGATCTTGGACAAACATTTCTTAGTTTCGTTGCAGTTTTGTCTCTTCTATGGTGTATACTTTATCTAGGTCCATGTTAGAATTGTGCTAAATCTATTGTGTATTTTCGGCTCCCTTGAGGTTCAGTTGAATGAGCACACTACTTTGTGTTCATCTCACTTGAGTCAGCAGTTTTAAGAAAATTATAATCCCTCACATGGAATGGGTCGTGCTTTCCTTTTCTGGTAAGATTTTTTTTCTTTTTACCATGTGGGCCTTTAAATAACTAAACAAATATGTGAGTTTGATTAATCAGTTAGTCAGTAGAAAAATGTGGTAGATTTAAATTCATAGTGCCCATTGCATCTAATGAAAAATAAGTATTCCTTGTTCAAGTGATGGATTTTTCATTTAGGTGCCTTTAATTTGTGTGGTACCACAATGTTCAAATTCTTTTAGTTTCGCTATCTCAGTCAAAGCTTTAATATAACATTGAAATTGCAACATTGTGCGTTAAAAATTTCATTATTTTTGGGGTATGTGGGCAAATTTTCATTGTTTTATCTGAAGGCATATCTTGCATGTTTATTTCATATCTTATTTCATTGCTCTCTCTTGTTATATCAGAAAATATTTGATTTTGTAAGATTTTCTGATATTATTTCTTTGTTTGTTGACAGGATCTTGGTTTATACAAGGCTCAAACAAGGCTTCCATTCAATGCTTTTGGAACAATGGCCATGGCCAGAGAAGTGAGAACTTGAACTTTAAACCTCACATGTGTTTGATGTATCTGGCGATGCCCCACTTATTCTGGAAGTTGCCATGTTTTTAATTTTTAATTTTATTTTTTTCAGGAGTTTGAGAGCAACTCAGCTTCAAGCCAAGTATTTTGGCTACTAAAAGAAAGTGAACTAACGCCCAGCAATGCAAATATATTGGATGGTCGATATACTGTCTTTGGTTATATTACAGAAAATGGGGATTATTTAGCAGATCTCAAGGTTGGTGATGTCATAGAGTCTATTCAAGTGGTTTCTGGCCTAAATAATCTGGTTAATCCTAGCTATAAGATTGCCGGTTAGTCCTTTGATATTGCATCTGGGAGTTTGGTGGCTAGCAATGAAATACCCTGAGAGATTTTAAGTTTCTGACCTGTTGATTTCATTCATTAAATGACTACAAGCATTTCATTTTCAGGAATTGTAGCTTTCCAGTTTTAAAATCTATTCATTCTTCTCGTTGCATACTCAACCATGAGCCTTATTATGTATTTTGTGGCATTGAATAAAATTTTCCTCCATAGTATTGGACCAAGTTTCTGTGCAATAAACTCTATTTATGCATCATGTATTCTACTAGAAGATAATATTGATGTCATGAATGGAAAAAAGCAGACTCTTGCCTTCACCTCCGGATCACTTGTTAGGCGTTCAGTGTTTCTTTGAATGGTAAAAGCAGATCCTTGCCTTCACCTCCATTTACTTGTAAACATTTAGAGCTTTTCTATTCTCCTTTTTTCCCTCGGGTAAAATTACACTGGTCTCTTGTGGTCTAACGGTGGTGACACTAGCTTCCCCAAGTTTGATGGTTGTGACACTTGATGTATATTTGTCATTGTTTTTTGAAGAAAAAAATATTTTTTTATTATTTTGATGTGTTAATGCCAAAATTAATTTTTTAAAAATAAAAAATATATTATTTTGGTGTATTTCTGAATAAAAATCATTTTAAAAGGCAACTTTAATCACACTCTCAAACAAGTATTTAGAGATAAACATGCCTTTTCAATGCAACAAAAATATATTAAAATATTTTTTTTTTGAATAATAAATGTATTTGTATAAAGAAAATTAGTATCATGTATATTAATGGTTTTTGTGTTGAAGATATGGGTTTTGATATTATAACATATAGTGTGCTTGCGTGTACAACACATTATCTGATATACGAGTCATTTGCCTTGTGCTCCGTCTCAGGAAGAAATATTTGTCTTGTTTTAATATATGTAATTTTTTGTTTTGTATTTTGGTATTTATTTTTTTATTTTTTGGTTTAGTTTTGATCCCTTTAATTTGTTTGGTCTTTCTAGGCTAGTTTATTTTCTGTTTGTATTTATGTATCTACACTCTTAATTTTGATTTTTATTTTTTAAATGCATGTTGCGTTACAAAATAAAGTAAGTTTAGCTTTGGTGGTGTGAAATGAGAGTGAAACTTTCTCTTATGCACGTATAGTGAATGTTTTGTCGTTAATGATCTGTTGTCTTTGTGTTTTTTTATCTGTTTTATCTACGTGTGACTTGATATATTTTTAGTCTAAAGTGATTTTTATTTTAAAGAATTAAAATATCTTTTTTTTATTATTTAAGATTTATTCTTTTTATTATTATATTATAAGTATTTCAGAACATTGAGATTTAATATAAGATTTAAAATAAATCTTAGTTCAATGTTTTTTATATTTTAATATGTTAATATTAAACAAATACCAAAATATAGAATTTGTCAAACATATTTTTAAGATTTTTTTTAGAAAATAATTTTAGTCATTATTTTCAACACCTTATCCATAATAAAATGAATGTATAAAAAACTAGATAATCGAAAGTATTTTAGGCAAACAAAAAGAAAATAATAAATTAGCTTATACTATGTTTGATAGTTTGGTAATGTCTTATAATGATAATAATACTAATTTTCCCTTTGTTCTTTAATTTTTTCTTTCATTTTTTTTATTTATTCTTTATATAATTGTTTTTTCAATGCTGCTAATATTGTGTCTGGTTTTATTTTTAATCATAATAATAACAATGAAAATAATAATTCAACTCATTTGTCATTCGTTTTTGTATTTATTAAGAATTTTTCAAATCTTATATCCCGGATTAATGATTTGAAAAAAAATTATGGTTCAATATTATTTTTAATTTTTTATCTTATTTTTTTAAAACTGAATGACTTAACATTAGTATTAAACAAAAAAAATATTAAACAATAAATTTTATTATAATCCAAACGATAATAATTATTATATATATAATGGTAATAGTACAAATTTGTTTTTGTCTTTTAATTTTATCCTTTAACTTTTTTCATTTGTTTTTCTAATCAAATAATTTTTTTTAATACTGGCGAATCACTAAATTGCAGGAAGTAAAAAAATCATCAACACTTCAATATTTTTTACATTTTATTTTATTTTTTTTACAATTTAAGGACTTTTTTATAATCGAGTAATAATAATTATATTCATAATGGTAATAGTACAAATTTTGTTTCTATCTTTTAATTTTATCCTTTAACTTTTTTCATTGTTCTTCAAATCAAATAATATTTTTTTAATACTGAAAATATTTTTTTTTGCTTTCCATAATAAGAATAACAATTGAAATAATTTATCATCTGATGTTGTATTTATTAAGAGTTGTTTTTTACATCTTCTCTATATATAATGAATCAAATTTAATAATTTATGATTCAATGTTGTATTCGTTAAAAATCCTGTAACTCAATGTTGTCTTTAATTTCTTACCTTATTTCTTTTAAATTATATTATTTAACATTAGTACTAAACACAAAAATTATCTTATAACTTGTTTTTTTACATTACCTAATAACAATTTTGCCTAGGTTGATTATTTTACTCAAATGTATAGGCATCACAAAAAAAATCTAGCACCATTAACTCTTTTTTTAAAAGGGTTAAAAAATCTAATACCATTTTGCCTATGTTTAACTTCTTTAATATTTTTATTAATAACATTTAAATTATAATTAGTATTTTTATCATTATTAATATCATTATTATAATTATTTTTGTCATTATTGATATTCTTCATATTAATTTATGAGTTATTGCTATTATTATCATTAAAGTCATAATTATTAATACTATAAGCACTATAACCATTACAATAAATTACAATTGCTAAAAGCATTATGATTAGTAATGTCACTATTATTAGCATGATTATAACACCTAAAATTATTATTATTATTACTGCTATAACAATAAAAATTATTAAATTATACTGGAGAAAAAAAAAACTCAAAAACTTTAAAAAAAGAGGAAGGAAGAAAAAAAAGTAAAATTATTATTCATATCACGTAAATAATGGAAATAGAAAATTATCCCGAGGAATTAAAAAACCTAAAAATATTAACAAAAGAGTAAACAAAACAATAAAATAAATGACAAAAAATAAATATTATTAACTTAAAAAAATCATTTGACTTGAAGAATAAATAAATAAAAAAGAACAAAGGGAGAAAAAGAAAAAAATATCAATTTTTAAATGATCACCAACACAAATTAAAATTTAATGACTAAATTGAATAAAAACATAACCTCAGCAAAAGAGAAAATAATAAAAATTAAAAATCAAAACTAAGAGCACATATACGGGCAACCCTAGGGTGGAGGAAATTATGGGTACTCCCAGTGTTGATTAGGGCTACAAATTCATAGCTCTTCACCCTGACTTTTACCTACATAGTTTGAGGGCTAGGGTTTCCAATAATAACATGGAGGGATATCCTAATCTCTTCCTTTCCCTCCTCTTGAAGATCCTTTAGGTCAATTAAATCTTCTGTGATGTCGGGAGGGTCTTTGTCCCCTTTGATTAGAAATAATTTCGGTCCTCCACACCTGTGGCCTAGACCCCACTTATGTCACACTTAAAAGCAAAGACCTTTATCTCGTTTCTCCTTCATTTGAGTTGGGGTGAGTCTCTATATTGGGATTGGCCTCCCCTCCCATCTAGGTACAACTGTTATTGTGCCCCTGCCTTGGAGTCCCACATTGCTAGGCTTCCAGGCCCTCCTCATGATTGCCAAGTTTTCTTCTTGCATCCTGGCTAGCCCGTAAGCAGCCACTAGATTCTAGGGATTTAACATTCGTACCCACATTCTTATCTCCTCTTTAAACCCTTCGAGAAAACAACTTAATTTATAGGACTCAGACAACCCTCTTACTCTGTTTGAAAGAAACTCAAACTGGGTTTTGTATGCCTCCACTGTTGAAGTTTGCTTAATGCTGATAAGGGCCTCAATGGGGTCATCGTATGACGAGGCCCCAAATCTGATTTGAAGGGCGGTAACAAATGCCTCCCAACTGGTAATGATTCCAGTTTCTTCCAGCTCCTAGTACCAGTTACAGCCTTCCCTTCCATGTGGAAACTTGCTATAAATAACTTATGTTGAGCTGGGGTATTGTGAAAGTTAAAAAATTGACTAGCTTTGTATACCCAACCAATGGGGTCTTCTCCGTTAAATTTGGGAAACTCCAACCGTATAGATTTAATCTGGACTTTATGACTCCCCTCTTAAGTGGGCTATTTCATGTTGTGTGTAAACCCCGTGAAATAAATGTAAGTGTTAAATTAAAAAAATAAATTAAAAGAGAAATAAAATAAGTTGAGCGGATGGTTAAATTGAAATAAATGTAAAGATTATGATTTAAATTATAAGAAGAGAAGATGTGGGGTAAAAAGAAACATTTAAAGGAAATGGGGGGTCTTAGTGCAATAAGAGAAATTGAGGAGTATAAATACCCCTCTTTTCTCTCATTTCCAGGAGAAGGAGGGGAAGAAAGGGAGGGAGATTTTGATATTGTCTTACCCAAATTGAAGAAGAATTTCGAAGTGAAAGTGAGATTAAGGGTTTCCAAAACATTCAAACATAAAAAACCCAAGGATTTGAGTATTATTGGAAGGAGAAAGTGGAGGAAAAGGAGTGTTTGGGCTAGTAACAGTAGGAAGAGAAAGAAGAGAGGAGGATATTGTGATTTCACAAGCTATTAGGATCTTGAATCTTTTTTGGAGGGAACAAAAGGGTGGTGCAACAGCAACAACAAGGGATCACGAGTAGAGCATCCACAACAGGTAGGTGATTTCATGCCTATGTTTCTAATTTAATTTTCATAGTGAAAATGTGTGATTTATGCTTAAAGTTTTGGTGAAAGTTTGAGAAGATATGATGTATCAATAAGAATATTTAAGGCATGTGTATCAGGGAAGTTTGGAAATGTCACGAACAAAACATGGCGGTGGCTAGTATACATTTATTGTATGCTAGGATCCCAGGTAAAGGGATCGGTATAAATGGCTAACATACATTTAGTGTATGTTAGGATCCCGGATAAGGGGATCAACATGAATAACTGTCATACATTCAGTGTATGCCAGGATCCCGAGTAAAGGGATTGGTATAAATGGCTAATATACATTTAGTGTATGTTAGGATCCCGGATAAGGGGATCAACATGAATAACTGTCATACATTCACAGTATGCCAGGATCCCGGGTAAAGGGATCGGTATAAATGGCTAACATACGTTTAGTGTATGTTAGGATCCCGGATAAGAGGATCATCATGAATAACTGTCATACATTCAGTGTTATGTCAGGATCCCGGATAAGGGGATCACTATGCATAGGCTAATATACATTTAGTGTATGTTAGAATCCTGGAAAAAAGGGATTGTGGTGCAATACTTAAACACACATTCATGTATGTTGAACTTTCAAGAGTAAAATAAAAATGTATGAGGTATGTTATGGACCCGGAAAAGGGTCTTCTCCGATTTCTAATGTTGGTAGGGTGATAAGGGTATCAGAAATGCTTAGTATCAGTTATATTTAGTATCGACAATACGTAAGTGGGCAAAATAGTTTGGCTTTCGAATAGCTATGTTGATTATTTCAATTATATATGATGGCATATCGTGGGTTTAATAACTTTAATATGATTTCTTCTAGAATTTTCTTTATGAGATTATCTTGTATCTCTATTTCAGGTCCATCATCTTCACGTCAGGAGTAAAGCTATCTTTTCTTAGTTTTTTTGTATCCAATAGTAATTTGTATAAAGTAAATATTGGCAAACTGATATGTATGTTCACCATTTTTGGAAAAATATTGGAATGTAAGAAAATTAACTCGTTTGTCGTATTTTATTAAATGTGACTGGATTTATATCAACTCTAGTGTAAATGGTTGAATGATGTTAAATGTATGGTTTATTAATTATGGTTGTGATGAGGATGATGTTTAAGGTTTTGTAGACCCAGGATGAATGGGTCAAGATTGAATTAAGGGTTATGTTATTGCCCACCTGTTACTGTTTCGGGACATGTTATTGTTTCGGGACATGTTACTGTTTTGAGACCTGTTACTGTTTAGGGTCATGTTACTGCTTGCTTGTGATTGAGATAAAGAAAAAAAATATTACATTTTTTTTGGCGAATATGTATTAATAAGATTACATGGTCGTCCCCAAGAGTAGGGGGTGTTACATCGTGGGTGTCCAATGTCCATTAACTGATCGGGTGGGTGAGTTGGGAGGTGAACCCATGGACCTTTTTCCTTGGGCTTTGGACATTTGGTCCATCTAGACTGACATGTTAGTTGCTGGAAATATCCTCCAACAGTTGTTGTTGGTTCTATTGATTTTGTTGTTGGGCCTCTTGTTGTTGTTTCATCCCTAATACTGTCTCTATTAATTGAGACACTCTGGTTCCTTCTGCTATTCTGAAGACTGTGGCTCTGATACCACTTGTAACACTTTAACTATTTTGATTCTTTATTTCTGTGAGAGAACCCTCTATCGGGATCTTTTTATTGATTTTTTTTCTAAAAAGAAAAAGAAATAACAATGGTTTTCCTTTTTTTTTTGTGTTTTTAGGGTTTATCAATGCAGAAAAGACAATTACAAAGAACTAGAAATTAAACCAAATCTAAACATGTAACACCCCAATTTTTTTTCTTCCTATTAATTTATTTGTTAATCTTTCCCCCTATAAAGGGTAATTGGAGCATAATTTTTTTTTTCTCTCTCGCCGAAATTTTGTTATAAATTTCGGTAGAGTCTCCCCTATATCGGGAGATCCCAAGTTATCGACAATGTAACCTGTACACAGTTCAAATCATATCTCATCCACAATCACATCCATATTTAATACAATCAACTGCATAATTCATTCCAGAATATGCTTAGGATCATATTCATTCCCAAACTCCATTTTACATCACACGCATAAGATAAAAATTAAAAGAGCCAATTCACACATGAAGATTTCATATATATATATATATATATACATATATACATATATACATATACATATAACATAACACTGTTTAATATTCTAATATAATCTAGTACTTTCTAATATTCCGAGCGTAGGTTGATACATTTAATATCCCAGAAACAAAATTTACAAATATACTATTCTATATAATTTACATGTTTTTCTGCATAACAAAATTACACCACAACTCCCTAAGTTCCTAACTTATATAAAAAGGGATTAAGGGCTTAAAATCTATTCCTGATGAGAATGGGAGGAACCTGCAAAATATAAATTTTCCATATAAGTAAATACTAGCAATTTACATAAGAAATTTAAATAACATATCCATCAATCTACTTAAATCATATGAGATTCTAAACACAACCATATACACCCTTTTAAGGTTATATAAAAGAAAATTTATTTCCTTTGACTACTTCTCCCCCCCCCCACATTGAAAAGACTATAGCCGACACTAATGACCTCCATTAGTGTCTTTAGTTCCCCGTCCTGGAAACAACTAATCAGTTTCATGAAAATGTCGACACGAACATAACCGTTTGTGTCATTAACTAATTTTAAAACCAAAATAGTTAATCATTGTTTCGTATTACCTTGAGAGGCTCTAGGATATGCCGATGTCAAGAATTCTTGGCATCATTAGCTTTCACCTCGGAAAGCTAATCAAGTCTATAAATTTTGCCGATATCGACGTCACCCGCCGATATCATTAACTATTCCAAAACCGAATAGTTAATCACGTCTATAAATTTGCCAATATCGACATCACCCGCCGATATCATTAACTATTCCGAAACTGAATAGTTAACCAAGTTTATAAATGTTGTCGATATCAATGTCACCCGCCGATATCATTAACTATTCTGAAATCGAATAGTTAATCAAGATTATAAATTGTGCCGTTATCGATGTCACCCGTCGATACCATTAATTATTCTGAACTGAATAGTTAATCAGGGTTTATATTTCACCTCCCACATACCGGTAATGCCAATGCCAACCAACTTGTTTCTTCCTAAATATATATATAATATATATATATATATATATATATATATATATATATATATATATATATATATATTTTCCATCCCTTAACCTTTCCTTTACCTCTTTTCTTTTACTCATCAATAAGCACCAAATTAATTCTTATAGTTCAATAATTAGTAAAAATAATTATTGGCTAAAGGAGATATAGATATCAAGTACCTACTTGTTGTGAACGCTCGACTTGCGTTCCCTTGTTGTTGTTGTTGTCCTCCTCCCGTGGTTCCTCTTGAAACCACAAACACCCACCGTTATTCCATATTAATCCACATATCACACACAACAACAATAACAATGGTAATAATATCCATTTCTCTTTTACCAAATCTTTTCTTTCTCACTTACATTCCTCATTATCATCCTTTAACTTTTCAATTCATTTGTAGTCCAAGTGGACATCATGAATTCAATTTTAATCACCGTTCATTCTCTTCTTTTATTTTATAAAGATCAAGATACTTTATGAAGGGCAAGAAAACACATTCTACCCTTAACATGGTTAAATTTCGTTATTTTCTCATCTTGGCCGAATCTGCAAACAGAGGTGACAACTCGACCTCTCCTTAGAGTTTTACCCATATCTGGAGTTCCAAAACTCCATATTGGACGGGGTTAGACTCGTTGGAAAGATAACACTACCAGCTACAACTTCTATGAAGGGACCCTCTCTAAATTATGTATTTTTAGGTCCAAATTCCACTAAGAAACAGGGCAACAAATCTGCCATGTTTTGCAAAACTGTAGGAAATATCTCCAATTCATCTTAAATCCTTGTTTCCTCATCAATCACAGCCATGTCTCCCCTTTATTCATGAAACCCTACTCATTTATGCTTTTTATCAATATTTTGTATTAAAAACCCTAATTCCCAATTCAAGAAGAATCATGAACTTCTAATCAAATTGAAGTTAATTTCATAGAAATTGGAATTAAAACTCCTTAGATGGATGGAATCTTGACTTTACTTCACAATTTTGGAAGAATCTTAGCCTTCTTATCCTTGGAAATAACCAGCCACTCTTCTCCCTCCTTTCTTCCCCAATTCCTCACTTTCTTATTGTTAATTCTCCACCCAATTGTGTTCTTCCACTTTAGAATTTCAAGGCTTATATGGGTTTACAAATTTTTGGGTGTTTACTCCTAGTTTTGTGAAGTAAAATTTGATATTCTCCCTCCCCTCTTTCTTCTAGTTTCCAGTCGGCCATGGCTCAAAGAAGGGATGGGTATTTATAGTCCCATCTCTTCTTAATTCCATTTTGACCCCGTTTTTTTTTTTTTTTTCTTTTCATAAATTTTGTATTATAACAACATTATAAATTATTATAAACCTCCTACTCTTTGAATACTTTATTCTCGGGTTTCACAAAACAACTAATTTTCTGGGCAGATTTTAGGTAGCCGAGCCTCCTTGGACAATTGATTTGCTTTAAAGCAATTTCTCTCTGGATGCTTCAATTTGTTCCCTCCTCCTTTATATAACCCTTTAGACTAATTCACATTTGATTTATATATGTATTTCTTGTGCTTATCATGCTTGCTTGACAGCTATTACTTCTAAATGGCGTCGTTCCTTCGTTTCTTTATGGCATTGCCAGGTGTCAGCGCCCTGCTTTTTTCATCTTAGTCATCCATGTAAGTCGTCCTCCCCTCATCATAACCTCACAAGATGACACTCTCTCTTCTTTTGCAGATAAGCGTGCTGAGGAAGCCATTTCTCCCCGTGCGTTCATTTTGACTTCATCCCTTCCATAGAGAGCGTTTAGAGCTTTTGACTGGTGACAACTCTCCTTTCCTTCAATCTATGCGTTGAGAGCCATGAGAGAGCCTGGAGAGAAGCCTTCCTTCCTTCATCAGTCAGCTTCCTTCCTTCATCAGTCAGTTTGTTGAGAGCCATATGGAAGAGCCTTGATTGTTACAGATGTTAACTTGATTTTTTTTAATTAAACCATATTTTTATCAATTTTTCATGCTATCTTTGAACTCATTAAGTTGGTTGAGTTATACTCTTATTTTTTTATTTATATTTGAAATTTAAATTGTACAATTCTAAATAATTTTATTTTTAGATTTGAACAAATTTTTTTTTGAAATAATATATACAAAACACAACTAATTTTTAGATTTGAACTGAAATATTTCATTCTAATTGAAAATACAAAATACTAACCAAAACAGAATTAACAAACTTGATATATTGTATAAAACGTAAAAAGAAAAATCAGATATAATTATATATAAAGAAAAATCAGATATATATTATTAACTGCCCCATTCAACAGCCATGGTGATTGTTACTTCTTCATCATCATGTCTACACGCTCGAATCCTTCCTTTCTTCAAGCCCATCCACAATTCCTGCAACATTTCAACCAAATCTACCCCGATTGTAAAAGACCCAGCAGACAAAAAGTGCAGACCTCGAATGGGGTCACAGCGTACATGGAGAGTCCAAATTACATCTCTAGTTTTGCCAACAAAGTGAATGGTTCTCTCCCCGTTATTGGCCTTGTAGCGAGGATTCTTAGCGATGAAGGTGGAGTTGGTGGTGATATTATAGATTTTGCAGAGTTTAGAAGGAGAGTTGGCAAAAAGTGCACTATTACTGATTCTAGAGCTTTCTATGAATTCCAGGACAGACGTGGCTGGTCATCTTGCCTTTTCTTTATTGTTTCTGTGGTCAACATGGGGTTGATATTTGTGTTAGAGAATAATATAAATCATATTATGGGGCCTCACCTAACAGCTTGAGCTTTTAGGTGAGATGGTTCCTTAACATGGTATCAGAGCCTTATTGACCCAGCAGTCACGAGTTCGAATCTCACCATCCCCATTCTATTTGATAAAAATCAAACAAAAGGTAGAATGAACCTGTGTGCAAGTTTCAAGCCCAAATGATTTTCACTTGAGGGGGTGTGTTAGAGAATAATATAAATCATATTATGAGGCCTCACCTAACAACTTGAGCTTTTAGGTGAGATGGTTCCTTAACAATTTGTACCAAGTCCAGTCCCCCAAGAATTGAGTTTTGTATCTCTTACCAACGTAATTCTATGTTTTGTTGACAGCTAAGCAACTCACTGACTTACTCATGATAAGCAAAGACATTGCTACGTGAAGCAACACCAAGTGAAGATGCAGAAGGGTGATGAACTGCTGTCATGACAGGCAGAGGAAGAAGAGGCCAACAGATAATAACAGAATTAGTTGTATCTGTGTAACTGATTCTAGACTAAGAAGAGAAGTTCTAGGTAGTTACAAAGTGGTTAAACATGTTGTTAATATAGTTAACTACACAAGGAAAGCATGTAAATAGTTTGCTTCCTATGACAGTATAAATAGGCAATTCATCAAATACATTGTAAGCAATTTTTCATATACAATAACATGATTACAGAGAAGAATTGACTTACCTTCTTTTCCCTCTGTCTAAACTTGCTCTTCTTCTCATCTTCCACAAATTACCCAACTGAAATCAAAAAAATCAACATGGTATCAGAGCACTAATCTAATTCAAGGAGGGGCGTAATCTGTGAACAACCTTCAATAAAATCAGAATTAAAAAGCAAAAACATGGCTGGATCATCAGACCTAAGAGCTCCACAGTTCAATGGAACAAATTATAACTTTTGGACAGTAAAAATGGAGACCATACTTATAGTATATGATCTATGGGATATAGTTCAAGCCATAGATCAAGCTCAACCTGAAGCAGTAGAATCTGCAGGAGAAGGAAGCAAAGCTAAAAGTGAGGAGAATCAAGCTGCCACAAAAGAAAACAAGATCAAGAATGTCAAGGCACTAAGCATCATTCAAGGAGCATTGACTGATGACTTGTTTCCAAGGACCAGAAATGAAAAAACAGCAAAAGGAGCATGGGAGATTTTGATGAGAGAATTCAAAGGTGATAAGAAGGTAAGAGCAGTAAAATTACAAGCTATAAGAGCAACTTTTGAGTATATGAGAATGCTAGAAGGTGAAAGCTTAGATAACTATCTAGCTAAATTCTTTGAAACTATAAATGATTTGAAATCACTTGGAGAAGAAGTTAGTGAATCAAGAATTGTGCAGAAACTATTAATGAGTTTGAGTAGAAAGTATAAGTCTATTGTGTCCATTATTGAAGAGAATTGAGACCTTGATGTCCTTAGAGTTGAAGAACTCATAGCCTCGGTTAAAGTCTATGATAAAAGGGAAGATTTGCATGATGAAAGGGACAAAAATGCAAGGACAGAAAAAGCCTTCAACAGCCTTAAGATTGGGAACAATCAAGGCTATAGCACAAAAAAATTTACACAAGGAAGACACAATCCAAAGTGGCAGTCACAGAATAAGAAAGAGAGGAATTGGCCTGCCAAACCTTTCAATAATCATGGAAATGCAGGCTGGAATGGCAGCACAGGTGCAGGAAGTCAGGGCAGTGTGAAACCACAATGTCAGGTTTTTGGCAAGTATCATTTTGGTGTGTATAGGGTCAAAGGCAAACCAAAATGCATGAAGTGCAATAGGTTTGGCCATAATTCACGAGATTGTGACAGCAACATACACAAACCACAAGCAAATTATGCAAAGCAGGAAGAAGCAACTACAACAACTCTATTTTATGCATGCCATGCTGCCAGTATAGAAGACAAGAGTGTATGGTTTGTTGACAGTGCATGCAGCAACCATATGACATCACAAGAATCCGAGTTGATCAATCTTGATAAATCAGTGAAGTGCAAAGTCAAGATGGGTTCTAGTGATCTAGTGGATGCAACAGGGAAAGGAACTCTTGCCATAAACACAAAGCATGGAAAAAGATACATAAATGAAGTGCTTCTAGTTCCTGGACTAGATGAGAACTTGATGAGTGTGGGAAAAATGATAGAACATGGTTACTATGTCCTGTTTGGAGGAAATCTCGCAATAATTTTTTATGATGAAAGTCTCTCAAATGTGGTTGCAAAAGTGGTGATGAGTGGAAATAGATGCTTTCCACTCTCACTTGAATCCATTGCATTTACAGCATTGAAGGCAACAATCAGTGCAGATTCATGGATTTGGCATAGGAGATTTGGCCATCGAAATTTCCCAAATTTACAGAAGATGAAGCAACTGGAAATGGTGATTGGACTGCCTATGTTACTAGATGTGAAGGGTGTGTGTGAAGGCTGTGTCATGGGCAAGCAACACCGAGAGTAATTTGACAAGAAGGAAGCCTGGAGAGCCAAGAGCTCACTCGAATTGATTCACACAGACTTGTGGACCAATGCAGTGTGAGTCAATTGGGGGAACAAATACTTCATCACCTTCATTGATGATTTTCCAAGAATGTGTTGGCTATACTTCCTTAGAAGCAAATCTGACACATTCAATGTCTTTAGAAAATTTAAGGCATTTGCTGAGTTGCAGAGTGGCAACAAGATTAAAAGGCTAAGGAGTGATAGAGGTGGAGAATACACCTCAAATAAATTCCAGGAATTCTGTTCTGATATAGGAATGGAGAGGCAGCTTACTATTGCTCATACCCCACAACAAAATGGGGTAGCCGAGAGAAAGAATAGAACCATTTGTGAAATGGCAAGGGCCCAAATGGTAGAAAAGAAAATCCCAACTGAGTTTTGGGCAGAAGCTATGAATGTGGTTGTATACCTTCAAAATAGAAGTCATCTGCAATAGAGAAGAAAACACCATTGGAGGTGTTTACAAGAAGAAAACCAGGTGTCAAACACTTTAGGGTGTTTGGCTGCATATGCTACACTCATGTACCATCAGCCTTGAGGCAGAAGTTTGATGAGAAATCTGAAAAGGATTGTTTATGGGCTATGGCAGCTGCGAGAAGGGTTATAGAGTGTATCTCTTACACTCTAAAAAAATTGTACTATCCAGGGATGTTATCTTTGATGAAGATAAATCCTGGAATTGGAAGACAAAACAAATGGAATCTGTTTTCATGCATTTTCCATTTGAAGACAATGATACAAAAAAGGAAGGCAATGGAAGTCAGTCAGTTGAAAGTCGAAATAATAGTGATGAAAACTCTCATTCAGTACAACGAAATACTGAATACTTGAAGATGATGATGAAAACAGCAGTCAAGCTGTTTCAACACCAGTAAAGCTGAGGAGTCTTGAAGACATTTATGCTAGGTGTCACATGTGCATTATTGAGCCAAAAACCTATCAAGAGGCAGCAAGGGACAAAGCTTGGCAAGAAGCTATGAGTGCTGAGCTGGAAATGATAGATAAAAATGACACATGAGAGTTAGTGGAAAGGCCAACCGAGAAGCCTGTTATAGGAGTGAAATAGGTGTACAAACCAAGCTAAACTTGGATGGGACCATTCAAAAACACAAGGCTAGGCTGGTTGCTAAGGGTTATGCACAGAAACCTGGTATAGACTATAATGAGACCTTTGCACCAGTGGCAAGACTTGACACAATTCGAACCATTGTTGCATTGGTAGCACAAAAAGGGTGGAAACTGTTCCAGTTGGATGTCAAGTCAGCTTTCCTAAATGGAGTCCTAAATGAGGAGGTGTATGTTGAGCAGCCTGAAGGGTACAAAACCAGGAATGCAAAAAACAAAGTCTATAAGCTAAAGAAGGCTTTGTATGGGCTCAAACAGGCTCCTAGAGCCTAGTATAGTGAGATTGACAAACAACTTGCAAAGTACAAATTTAAGAGAAGCATCAGTGAGGCTACTCTGTATACCAGGAGGGATTGTGAAGGAGAGATCATCATTGTTTCAATCTATGTGGATGACATAGTATACACTGGAAACAGTGAAAGAATGTTTGCTGAATTCAAGAAGGACATGAGGCAGAGGTATGAGATGACATACCTCGGGCTGTTACATCATTTTCTTGGTATGGGGATTTTACAAACTGATCAAGGGATATTCATTCATCAAGGCAAGTATGCTAAGTCCTTGTTGATGAAATTTGGTTTAGAAGATTGCAAACCAGTTGCAATCCCCTTGATAGTGGGTGAAAAGTTAAAGAAGGAAGATGGCAGTGAAGCTGCCGATGAAGGAATGTATAGGAAGATAGTTGGCAGTCTATTATATTTGACTGCGACTAGACCTGACTTAATGTATTCAGCTTCCTTACTATCAAGGTTTATGAGTAAACCTACAAGGAAACATATGGGGGTTGCAAGGAGAGTTCTTAGATATGTCCAAGGGACTCTCAACTATGGGATTGACTACAAAAGGGAGAAAACAACCACACTTATTGGCTATTGCGATGATGACTAGGCTGGAAGTGAGGATGATAGTAGAAGCACCTCATATATGTTTTCAGTTTTGGTAGTGGCATGTTCTCATGGGCATCAGTCAAACAAAATTCAATTGCATTGTCCAAGGCAGAAGTTGAATATGTTTCAGCTGCTGAAGCCACAACACAGGCCATTTGGCTGAGATGTGTGCTTGAAGATCTAGGAGAATCACAAACAAAAGCTACACTCTTGAAGTGTGACAATATGTTTGCAATCTCATTGTCTAGAAATCTAGTTTTCCACCAGAAAACTAGACATATCAACAAAAGATTCCACTTCATACGGGAAGCACTACAAGAAGGAGTTATAGATGTGCAATATTGTAGAAGTGAGGATCATTGACAGGCATCCTAACTAAAGCACTACCTAAGGAGAAGTTCAATCAATTAAGATTGAAACTAGTAGTGAAGTCAGTAAGTAGCTTAGGAGAGGCTGTTGACAGCTAAGCAACTCACTGACTTACTCATGATAAGCAAAGACATTGCTACGTGAAGCAACACCAAGTGAAGATGCAGAAGGGTGATGAACTGCTCTCATGACAGGCAGAGGAAGAAGAGGCCAACAGATAATAACAGAATTAGTTGTATCTGTGTAACTGATTCTAGACTAAGAAGAGAAGTTCTAGGTTGTTACAAAGTGGTTAAACATGTTGTTAATATAGTTAACCACACAAGGAAAGCATGTAAATAGTTTGCTTCCTATGACAATATAAATAGGCAATTCATCAAATACATTGTAAGCAATTTTTCATATACAATAACAGAATACGATTACAGAGAAGAATTGACTTACCTTCTTTTCTCTTTGTCTAAACTTGATCTTCTTCTCATCTTCCACAAATTACCCAACTGAAATCAACAAAATCAACATGTTTGGAATTAGTTGGTTGAGGTTTCGTTTCTGTCAAGGCAGGGGATCCTTTGTATGTTCTACTTTGCTGTTGGTCCTGGTTTTCTCAAATCCGAAGAGATTTTGGAGGGAGTTGCGAGACTTCGGCTATAAAATGATATTGAGTTCGAAGAGCAGAATCTCTTGGCTTTAATAAACGACACAAAAGAGGTGAGAATTAAGGGTATTTTATTATTATTATTATTATTATTATTGTTGTATTTCT
Source organism: Salix brachista (assembly GCA_009078335.1). NCBI lineage: Eukaryota > Viridiplantae > Streptophyta > Magnoliopsida > Malpighiales > Salicaceae > Salix > Salix brachista. Next base: position 8,304,172 of record CM018588.1, on the reverse strand, counting down.
CTCTTTAATAATTTGTCAAACTTCTAAGAAATCAATGTCGTGACGATTTGGCTTTGGTTTATATGAATCTGGAGATGCAAGTTGCATCTTATCTCGTCAAGTGGTAGTTCAAAGCTAAATATTTGCACCTGCATTGAGTGCAAAACTAAACTACATGTCATGCCTTACGAGATTGTATGATGGCTGAGGTTTCTAAATTGTCATATGCTTGTAAGCATATATGGGGTGCTGGTGCTAAAAGAGATTCCAAATAATACTGATTTCCGTGTTTAAAAGCATCTAATTTCTTCCTTTCCCATGCAAGAGCTGTTACTTGAGTCTTTAAGGTGAGATTTTAATCCACCTAGTAACAGATAACATATAAATTGTGTTTAAGAGAGGGTTGCCTGAATATCTCACCAAGGTAATGAGCTTTTAAGGTGCGTAGTTGGAAGTGATATATACTAAGAAATCCCTGTTCGGCAGCTAAATTAATTAATGGAAATTGTGTAGACGTTGGTCAATATTGTTACCGTGATAATAACCTTGAATGTTTTGGACTTTTATGCTGTTGTAATGGTAAATTATGCTTGCAATATAAGCTGAGGCTGAACAACATTTAAGGAAAATGCTTCACTATTCATCTTTCAGTGTATTTAGTATCCATCAATGGAATTACATGACGAACTGATTCACTTCCAAGACTTTAAACTGTTGTCGAATACTATTTTTCTCACAATGATGGTTTGCAAACTGCAGAAACGAGCGAGCAAAAAAAAAAACACTGCAGCCCCTGCTATCCCCATGGAGGTACGGGCCGAGAAGGCACTTGAGGCAATTTACATCTGCTGTTACGGGAGGGATCTTATTGAAGAAGAAGAAGACAGGAGACAGCTGAATGTCATGCTGAGTTCCGTTTTTCAATCAGTCGAGCAGCGTTAAATACAAAGAATAGTTGCTGCGAAGGCAAGAAAAGTGGCTGATGGCAGTGACGAGGTCAATATTCAAGAGCCAAAGCCCTTGCCAAAACAAGCTGTTAAGTTGCAAATGAAAGACCTTCAATACCTCAAACAAAATAGAGAAATTTGAATAGGAAATGTTACTGCTATCATTGCTGTGACTTTTGGTTGCATATATAACAATCGTCTTGCAGATTGTTGAAATATAACCGTTTACATTATAGCCGTTTATTGGGGAAAATATTTCTGGGTGTTTAAAGTGTATTGTATTTTAGCTAAAATTATTGTAATTATTTCCTATAAAACTCCCCCCCACTGTAAAAGAAGACATACTGAATATACTGAAATTAATTGCATTTCGAATTCTTACATGGTATCAAGGTAAATATCGAATTGAATCGTATTGCTGACTTTTTTTTTTTCTGGTTCGAAACCCATAAATTAATCTCCACAGTACTTCTTCATCGCCGGTTACTGTTCATCACACCAGAAATTGATTGCTATAATACTTGTTCATCATCACAAAAAAAACCAGAATCCGTGCGTGTTCATCCACCACAAACCCAGAAATTTCCCACTCCAAAAAACCCAACAGTTGAAACCCAGAAATTCCAGGTGGCAAACCCTTCTCCGGCAACCCAGAATTCCAAGGACCAACAGACCGACAACCTGTTGGAAATTAGTCTTCATTCTTCAACACAACCCAGGTGTAACGACCTAGCTCCGGCAAGTGCAACAGACCTTTCTTGTGTTATCGAGTGATATCAAAAAGATACACGTGAGAAATCGACGAAGCTCGAGTGGCTGGTTACAGATTCGATTATAAAGATACAATCGAAGAGCCTTTCAATTTGAAGAGAAAGGAAATCAATCTTCAGATCCAGACAAAACAAGCTAGTGGCTTGAAAAACAAGCTTGACAAGCTTATGAAGTTACAAATAAACTGCTCTTTTTATGTTTAGAGGAGAGACCGAAGAAAGGTTGTTCTCCAAGACCGAACAGACCCACCAACAGAAAACCCAGCTCCGGCAATAATGGAAATTACCTCCACTCCAGCTCTGGCGATGCAAATCGTTGTTCACTAAGACAACTCCCCATTCCTAACAGGCATTATGTTGGACGAAACTAACTATTCACTATGGTCACAGCTCATGAAAATAAGAATCGAAGCTCGTAACAAAGAGTATACCTTACCAGAGATACAGTAAAACCCGAACTTGAAGACTCGAGATTGGAAGTATGGATTACTGAGAACCATCGTGTGAAGAGTTGCTCATCGACTCAAGGAATCCAACATTGATGTAGCGGTTCATACGCCTTCCCACGACCAAGGAAATCTGGGAAGCCGTGGCTCGGACCTTTTACGACGACGCCGATGAGACCTGCATTTTTGAATTGAATCAAAGGTCTTTTATTACTAAATAGAGTGGTCGTACACTACTCACAGGCCAAAATCGTTTACAATGTGCTCTACCTTCCGGAGCCGTTCACTTGACCCCATTTTCGAGCTGATCCGTGGCGAGATTTTAAGGAAAGATCCAAAGGTGAATCTGGAAGGAGTATACGTCTGCATCCAGCGAGAGCTCCAACAGAAACAGACCATGGCCTGCAAGGGTTCTCCACTAGTTTCTGAGAGCATGGTGATGTTTACAAGAAACCACTGATCGATGGGGGGCACGAAAATGAAAGAAAATGGTGAATTCGAGCTATAAGAGCATCTCCAGCAGAGGAGCCATCCCGGGAGCCAAAGGCATAATTTTAAATTTTTGGCTTTTTTGTGTTAATTTTCGTCTCCAGCAAAGGAGCCATCCCGGGAGCCAAAATGGCTTCTTCATCTTCGGGAGCAATCCAGAAGCCATTCCTACATCAATTGTGCCGAGAGCTTAAATAAATATTACCGTTGCAATATTACCGTTGATTCTCAACATTAAAACACAACACAGACACAACACAGACGAATTGAATCAACTCCAAAAAACACATCAAATACCAATATTTTCCAGCCAACAGAACACTCAGAAACACAACATTGTTTGCCAGCCAATAACAACTCAAAAAAACACAGCAAATAAGGGGATCAAATTCATCAAGCCCACTGCATTTTCGGTTCCTGTCAACTGAAAACCTGCTGCCCACTTCATATTCGGTTTGTTTTCTAAACTTAATCTAATTTTTACTGTCAATTGAACCCATATTATAGAAACTTGAGAAAGAAAATAAGAGCAGAAGCTTTCATATATAGAACCAAAAAACATGAAACAAAAGTATTATCAACAGCGTACCGGAGGTGTCTCGGGTTGATTTGGGTCGGACTGATTCACTTCAACTTGGGGATGGGTGGTTTGGGGTTTTGAGTGAGTCAACAAGGACTTGGGTTTGGGAGAGCGAGCGAGCAGTTGAGAGAGAGAGAGAGGGAGAGGGAGAGGGAGAGAGAGAGAGAGAGCTTGTACACTGATTTTAGATGGGGCTTTGCACCGTGAGAGGAGAGTGAGATCGTCGGCGTGAGAGGAGTGAGGTCGTCGGCGTGAGAGGAGAGTGAGAGCAGAGGGTGATATTGCGTGAAAAATGAGAGTGGGTTGAGAGTGAGAGGGGGGGGAGCGCCATGGGAGAGGCTTGAAGGGAGCTGTGAGGGACGGAGAAGGAGAGATGGAAGGAGAGATGGAATTTTGTGGGGGGCGGCGATGAGAAGTGAGAAGGAGAGATCGGCGATGAGAAGTGAAGGAGAGATCGGCGATGAGAAGTGAGAAGGAGAGATGGAATTTTGTGGGGGGCTGCGGCGCAAATGTGATGAATTGAAAGAGATAAGGGTTTGGAGAGGTGAGCTGAAATTTTATGGGGGGCGGCGATGAGAAGTGAGAAAGATGTAGGGTTTCGGGGGGTAGTATTTAGGAATATATAATAATAATATTTAGGAGGAAAAAAAAGTGTAATTAATAATAATATTTAGTAAAATAAATAATTATGAGAAATTGAAAATTTATGATTTTGTTGATCAATTAGTTTAATTACATGTTTAAATTTACAGTTAGATTTAAGAACTGTGTAAATGTAGTTTTTTGAATTGTTGTGGAGGTGATTAATAATAATATTTAGTTACAAAATAATTATGCGAAATTGGAAATTTACGATGTTGTTGATCAATTAGCTTAATTTATACAATGTATTTTTTATGCAGATGGACTCAGATTTGCCAAATTCATTCACTGACTTTCTTATAAGTGAGTCTGAACAGAATGTTACTCAACAAAGTGATCATATTGTTCATACAACTAAAAAATCCCAAAGAAGTAAAAACTTCTCGCTAGAAGAAGATTGTTTACTTGTATCTGCGTGGTTAAATACTAGCAAAGATCCAATCACGGGAGTTGATCAACAAACAAGACAATTTTGGGCCCGAGTACATGCTTACTTTGTCGAGAATGGAGCAAACCTGAATAATCGTTCTCAGATAAGCCTCTCAAATAGATGGCAAGAAATAAATAGAGAAGTTGGAAAATTTGTTGGTTTTGTTACCCAAATTGAAAACCGTCAACAAAGTGGAACGACTGAAGAATCAAGGGTAATGTTTTTTGTTTGTCATTTCCATATTAAATTATTTGTTTAACATATTTATTATATAACATAGTTTTATTTATTGAAATTGATTTACCAGATTAATGATGCTCGGCAAATGTATGCTTCAATCGTTGGCAAACGATTTCAACTGGAGCATTGTTGGGTTATCTTAAAAAATGAACCCAAGTGGCAATTTGAACGTGCATGTCTTCATCAGAAGTCAAACAAGAAACAAAAAAATCATGGAAATGCAAGTCCAGCTTCTTCAAATCCATCAACCGCTGATTCTGTTAGTTTAGGAGAAGACAGTGACGCATTTATTTACCAAAATAGACCAATTGGTCAGAAAGCTGCAAAGGAACGACTTGCACGGAGACAAGGAAAAGAAAAGGTTGGCGAGATTTATGTAAAAAATCTCTTAGACAAATTCACGAATAGTATCGAAAAAATTGAGGATAAAAAATATCACCATAGAGAAAAAATGTTAGAGCAACAAGCTAAATTACTTGAACAAAATGATGAGAGACAAGAGGATGAAATCATGAAGGTGGATACTTCTGGTATGAATCCAATGTCTGCAGCCTATTTTGAAAATAGGCAACGGGTAATTATGGCAAAAAGAGGTTTAAATTTGTAATTGATTTGATTGAATTATTTGTAATGGAATGTATGTTTAATTAATTATTTGTAATTTTCTTTAAATATTTTGTATCGTGTTTCTTTAATTTTGGGAGAATTTTTCAATTTTTTAGAATTTCAAATTTAAATTATTGTGGGGTTTTTAATTTTAAATTAATTTTTTTAATTTCATATTAAATCTGAAAAATTAATAATTATATTGTTAGAGGGTTTTTTAAAACTAATTATTTATTTATATAACTTACTCCTATTAATTGTATAATTAATTGCATAATTAAATTATATAAAAAATAATTGCATTACATTAAAATAATAATATAAAAAAATGGCTCTCCAAAATGCCTCCTACTGCTAAAGTGCACACCAAAGCCAAAGCCATTTTTACACTATTCAAACATCCATTTTAAATATTTGGCTCTCCATTATGGCTCTACTGCTGGAGATGCTCTAAGAAAACTGGTGGGTTGTTATGTACTCATTGCGGCAAACCAGGTCACTTGAAACAAAGATGCTATGAAATTATTGGCTACCCTGACTGGTGGGATTTTAAGAAAAAAACCCGGAAAAAATATTGAAAAAAATCTGGTGAATTGTACAAAAGTAGAACAGGGACAATTGACGACAAACGTTGTTCATCCTGGTATAATTGGTAAAACTTTTGTACTCTTTGTTACTACTCAGAATAGCTCTTGGATTATTGATACGAGTGCATCCGATCATATGACTAGAGACTCTGGTAATTTAAATTTCTCTAAACCTTCCTCTCAGTCAGTTATTTGCACCACTAACGGTAGCACCTCTTCGATTACCGGGGAAGGGTCTATAACCTTGACTGAATTTTTTACCTTAGATATGGCTCTTATTGTTCCATCTCTTAAATACAACCTCCTTTCAGTTAGCCAAATCACTTCTACTTGTGCATGCACTGTAATTTTTTGGCATTTGTTTTGTGTTTTTCAGGACATTCTAACTTGGAAGATTCTTGGTTATGGTGTTAGACGGGGCAATCTTTATTATTTGGAGTTAACCCGAGAAAGGAGGGTCAAAACTTAGTCAGACACATCAGACAAACAACAAAGACAAAGCTCAAGCACTCGTATGGTTATGACACCGAAGGCTAGGGAATCTTTCATTTGAATACCTTAAGAAATTACAACCACATTTGTTTTTGAATTTCAGCAACTTAGACTTTAAATGTGAAATTTGTGAACTAGCCAAAAGTCATTGTATCCTGCAAATATTTGAATACCTTATTTACCTAGTTTGAATAAAAGTTCAGAACCTTTCACAATTATTCACTCAAATATTTGGGGTCCTGCAAAAATTTTGTCATTTTCTAATGCTCGTTATTTTGTTATGTTTATTGATGAGTGAACTCAGATGACTTGGATCTCTCTCCTTTAGAATAAGAGTGATGTTGGTACAATTTTTCAAGAATTTCATATAATGATGACCACCCAATACCAGCAGTCGATTTGTACACTGCAATCTGACAATGGTAAGGAATTTGTGGATCAAGTTTTGGGTATATTCTTGGGTCACCATGGAATTCAACTCCAAACTTCATGCACATATACTCCACAACAAAATGGATTGGCAGAGCAAAAGAACAAGCAGATTATGGAAGTTGTTCGGGCCTCCATATGTGGCATGAATATGCCTAAGTTCTATTAGGGTGAGGTAGTGAAGTCGGCTGCATATTTATCAATCGCATACCATCTATTGTGCTCAATTTTCAAAGTCCCCAACAAAAGATGGAATCTCTATTCTCCATCCCACATCTACCAAACCATGAACCCAGAGTGTTTGGAAGTACTGTCTATGTTTACATACCTAAAGTTCTGCAAGAAAAGCTTGATCCTTGCGCAAAACGGTATGTCTTTATCGGCTACTCAGAATTTTAAAAGGGGTATCGATGTTATGATCCCCTACACCCGAAGTTACATTTGACCCTGGATACCTTTTTTCACGAGTTGGAACCCTACTATTCAAAGAGAGTTTCTGGGACATCTCTTCAGGGGGCGAGAAACAATGAAGAGAATGACGACGATTTATTTGAATTGGAGGAAAGTGGAGGGATGCTTGAAAATTTACATGATGGTACTAATTTGGAATTTTGTATAGACCAAAGTCTCCTTAGCAATAACCCCCCTCGGTCTCCAGAGTTGCCCATGTCTACCCATTAACTGAAGAGTCGACTCAGAATGTTCCTCCTCAGGTAAATCCAAACCTTATTCTTGATAAAACTAACAAAATCCATGTCCTTGTAGAGAATATAGAAAATAAATACCCATAAAGGTCGAATATAGGATTCCTAAGGAAACAATATGAACCTGATCCCAAAACCAAGACTAAATACCCGATCAATAATTATGTGTCTCCCCATAGATTGTTAGAATCGTATGCATTTTATGTTAATCAATTATCTACTATACCTATTCCTAGTAATGTACAGGATCCATTAGTAGATCCAAAATGGAATAAGGAAATGAATGAAGAAATGGAGGAACAACAGAGAAATAACACTTGGGAGTTGTGTACACTACCCAAAGGAAAGAAGATAGTTGGTTGCAAATGGATATTCACAGTAAAACTCAAGGCGGATGACAATATTGACAAGTACAAAGCAAGGTTGGTTGCGAAGGGGCATACACAGAAGTATGGAGTAGATTATCAAGAGACATTTGTTCCGGTTGCAAAAATCAATACTATTTGCATCCTCATATCTCTAGCAGTGAATCGAGACTAGGTCTTGCAACAATTTGAAGTTAAGAGTGCTTTCCTCAATGAAGACCTTGAAGAATAAGTATAAATGGAGTTACCACCTAGAGCTAAACACAAATCCTCGTATAAAACTGAAGTTTGCAAATTAAAGAAGGCATTATATGGTCTAAAACAATCACCCCGGGCTTGGTTCAGAAGATTCTCTTCAATGATGAGGGAATTTGGCTATAAGCAAAGTACCTTAGATCAGACCTTGTTTATAAAACATATAGAAGGAAAGATTACAACATTAATTGTGTATATGGACGATATGGTCTTAACAGGAGATGATCCAGAAGAAAGAAAAGCACTACAACAGTTTCTGGCGTCCTAATTTGAAATGAAATATCTCGAACAACTGAAGTATTTCTTAGGAATCGAGGTCTCAAGGTCAAAAATTGGGATATGTCTATCACAACGAAAATATGTGTTAGATTTGTTAACAAAAACTGAAATGCTGGTATGTAAACTTGTTGACACACCTATGGAAATGAATCATAAGCTTGGAGAATCAAAAAATCAGACGCCAACGGACAAAGAACGTTATCAATGGTTAGTTGAAAAACTGATATATTTATCACATACAAGGCCAGACATAACCTATGTAGTGAATGTGGTGAGTTAGTTCATGTACTATCCAGGAGAAGAACTTATGGAAGAGGTATATTGGATCTTGAGATACTTGAAGAGTGCACTAGGAAGAGTACACTATTTTCTAAAAATGAGGTCCATGAGATTAAAGGGTATACAGACTCGGACTGAGCAGGAAATCAGACTGATAGAAGATCGACATCAGATTACTTCACTTTTGTAAAAGGTAATCTCGTCACTTGGAGAAGTAAGAAGCAGAAAGTGGTCGCTAGGTCAAGTGCAGAAGCAGAATACCGAGGTGTGGCTCATGGTGTGTGAATTATTATGGATTAAATAGGTGTTACTGGATTTGGGAATTAATTATGGGACATCCATGGGTCTACATTGTGATAATAAGGCAACTATCAAAATTGAACACAATCTTGTATCAAACACGTTGATGTCGACCAACACTTCCTTAAAGAAAATCTTAATCGAAAAATTATACAATTTTTGTTTGTTCGGTCTAAAGATCAGCTAGCCGATATACTCACAAAGACAGTCTCAGGAAAGGTATTTTATGACGCAATTAGCAGGTTGGAAATGATAACTATTTACGCTCTAACTTGAGGGGGAGTATTGAAATATAATCGTTTACAATATAGCTGTTTATTACTATAATAGGGAAAATATTTCTGAGTGTTTAAGTGTATTGTATTTTAACTAAAATTGTTGTAATTATTTCCTATAAAAATCCCCCCTAGTGTAACAGAAGACATATTGAATATACTGAAATTAATTACATTTCGAATTCTTACACAGATAAAGCTGCCGGGATTTTCATTCTTAAGCTACACGTCGGATCACTCCATACAAACAAAGATAAAGGGTCTCCCGAACTACTTTGTTAGGTCTGCTAAGCGCTTGAAAATCCATCTTCTTTCCTGCTTTGAACTACTTTTCGTTTAACGAATTCATGTTAACAAGATTTACTCTTATCTGACATCTATTTAGTTCTTACTTGAGCTACTTCCGTCTAATATTAAAGTTTCATTTCCTTATACGGAGCAATGCTTGACTACTCTTTATCTGTGTAATGAATCAGTAAATATCAAGTACCAATAAAAGCCATTGAACAGAGATGCTTCTGCTTGAAACAGTAGGGTAAAACTGTTTGTTCTCATTTGTTTATTGAGAACTGTTTAGAGTGTCAAAGCATTGCGCCTGTTTTGGCCCTTCTTCGTCTCCTATTCTTGAATAACTACTCATGACTGCAGTCACTAATTTTTTATCACCATTTAATTCCATCCTCTCATGTTATATCCACATGGTTTTAAGTTTGAAAATATATTTGAAGTCGCATGCTACTTTGTATTTGTGATGTTAAAAAATATTCCTGATGCTTATTTTGCAAAGCTAGAGTGGATATTAGCAATTGAGAGAAAATTGCAACTTCAAGGAAGTTCTTAGTAGAAGAGTAGTTAGTTTTTTCAAGTGTCTTCAATCGATTAAGCATTAATCATTACTTGATTGATTGGTCTAAAGTTATTGATAAGAAGGATTTGTCCAAGTCATTTTCCTTATTTTCTTGTCCCGTGTCACGAACTAGAAAAGGAGGAGTTGAAGATTAACTGGGGACTGAAACTAGATTTGAGAATTTAAATTCATTAGAGTAAACGACTGCGTTTGTGCAGCCTATTTGTTTTAAATTTCCATAACCAAGCTGGCAATGTCACGTGAGTGAGGCCACGCTGGAGTTTGTTATCCTGCCTTTAAATTCCCTACTTCTAGTGACAGAGAACACAACAACAAAAATACAACAAATTCTGAGATTCTCTCCTCTGCTCTCTTTCTCTTTTTCTGTCACATGCGGAAAGCGTTTCTTCTTCTTGCCTTCTTCCCCACTTCATCTTCTTCCCTAAGTTTTATCTCCATTCCTTGGAGATTTCTGTTAACCTGTAGCAAAGTTCTCCTCGTCTTCTCCCTTATTCTCTTGTTTTCTCAAACCTTTCTCCCCTGTTTCCCTGAAGAAATTCTAACCTGCAGCAAAGTGGTATCAGAGCCAACGTCTTTGGACTCACAGAATGGCACCAGAAACCAGGTCCCAAGACGTAAGGAGGAAGGATGATTCTCTGGAAGCTTCTCATCAGAGAATCAATGGGATAGAGGTCAAATTGCATGCTCAGTCTGATGACCTAGCACAGCTCAAAGCCATGATGACAAAAATGGCAACTCAACAAATCTCCATTAAACAGGCCCTGCAAACGTTAACTGGTGAGACAAGTTCATCTCAACACAATCGCACTCCTCAACAACCTACCCCTGCCAACAACCAAGAATGGTTAGGAGAAGGATCACAGTTGGCCTACAGGTCACGTAAACCCAGAAGGGATTTCCCTATCTTTGAAGGGGAGGAAGTGCACAAATGGTTGTTCAAGTGCAACCAATATTTCGACCTAGAAGAAATACCTGAAGTTGACAAATTGAAACTAGCTTCATACTACTTGGACGGCATGGCACTATATTGGCACCAAAACTATACCAGAAACTTAGAGAGACAGGAGGTGACATGGGCAGAATACGTGGATGCCCTGTGTTGTCGATTTGGAGGACAACGTGATCCCTTGGAGGAGCTCACCGAGCACAAACAGGAGGGAGACTTAGAAGGCTACATCAAGGAATTTGACATGTTGTGGAACAGAGCGCAGATCTCTGAGAAACAAGCCTTGGTGTTCTTTTTGGGTGGATTGGAGATAGAGATTAAGAACTTGGTTAAAATGTTTGAATCGAAATCCCTCAAGCAAGCATACAACCTAGCTAGGCTGCAGAATAATACACTTACTCACCGAAAAATAAACCCTCATTACCCAAGATCACAGAGTCAGGCGAACCCCAACCCACAGCCTGCGAAACAAAATTATCCTGCAAACTTCCACGAAACAAACCCCACTCTTTTTAAGACCCATACACAAGCCTAACTGCCTACACCTACAACCCTTATTCCCGACCACCACAATACATCTTCCAGCCACATCCCATTGAGACCTATCAGAACCAAGGAAATGGATGAGAGGAGGGCCAAGTGCCTCTGTTTTTGGTGTGATGAGAGGTTTGTTCCTGGGCATAGGTGCAGAAACCGAAGGCTATACTCCTTATGCATAGTAGATGATGATGGAGACGATATGGAGGAGGAGACAATGGAGGTTCCCTCACTCTCACCTTGTGGACAAGGTTGATTTCATGGACGGGGCATTGTCACGAACTAGAAAAGGAGGAGTTGAAGATTAACTGGGGACTGAAACTAGATTTGAGAATTTAAATTCATTAGAGTAAACGACTGTGTTTGTGCAGCCTATTTGTTTTAAATTTCCTTAACCAAGCTGGCAATGTCACGTGAGTGAGGCCACGCTGGAGTTTGTTATCCTGCCTTTAAATTCCCTACTGCTAGTGACAGAGAACACAACAACAAAAATACAACAAATTCTGAGATTCTCTCCTCTGCTCTCTTTCTCTTTTTCTGTCACACGCGGAAAGCGTTTCTTCTTCTTGCCTTCTTCCCCACTTCATCTTCTTCCCTGAGTTTTATCTCCATTCCTTGGAGATTTCTGTTAACCTGTAGCAAAGTTCTCCTCGTCTTCTCCCTTATTCTCTTGTTTTCTCAAACCTTTCTCCCCTGTTTCCCTGAAGAAATTCTAACCTGCAGCAAAGTGGTATCAGAGCCAACGTCTTTGGACTCACAGAATGGCACCAGAAACCAGGTCCCAAGACGTAAGGAGGAAGGATGATTCTCTGGAAGCTTCTCATCAGAGAATCAATGGGATAGAGGTCAAATTGCATGCTCAGTCTGATGACCTAGCACAGCTCAAAGCCATGATGACAAAAATGGCAACTCAACAAATCTCCATTAAACAGGCCCTGCAAACGTTAACTGGTGAGACAAGTTCATCTCAACACAATCGCACTCCTCAACAACCTACCCCTGCCAACAACCAAGAATGGTTAGGAGAAGGATCACAGTTGGCCTACAGGTCACGTAAACCCAGAAGGGATTTCCCTATCTTTGAAGGGGAGGAAGTGCACAAATGGTTGTTCAAGTGCAACCAATATTTCGACCTAGAAGAAATACCTGAAGTTGACAAATTGAAACTAGCTTCATACTACTTGGACGGCATGGCACTATATTGGCACCAAAACTATACCAGAAACTTAGAGAGACAGGAGGTGACATGGGCAGAATACGTGGATGCCCTGTGTTGTCGATTTGGAGGACAACGTGATCCCTTGGAGGAGCTCACCGAGCACAAACAGGAGGGAGACTTAGAAGGCTACATCAAGGAATTTGACATGTTGTGGAACAGAGCGCAGATCTCTGAGAAACAAGCCTTGGTGTTCTTTTTGGGTGGATTGGAGATAGAGATTAAGAACTTGGTTAAAATGTTTGAATCGAAATCCCTCAAGCAAGCATACAACCTAGCTAGGCTGCAGAATAATACACTTACTCACCGAAAAATAAACCCTCATTACCCAAGATCACAGAGTCAGGCGAACCCCAACCCACAGCCTGCGAAACAAAATTATCCTGCAAACTTCCACGAAACAAACCCCACTCCTTTTAAGACCCATACACAAGCCTAACTGCCTACACCTACAACCCTTATTCCCGACCACCACAATACATCTTCCAGCCACATCCCATTGAGACCTATCAGAACCAAGGAAATGGATGAGAGGAGGGCCAAGTGCCTCTGTTTTTGGTGTGATGAGAGGTTTGTTCCTGGGCATAGGTGCAGAAACCGAAGGCTATACTCCTTATGCATAGTAGATGATGATGGAGACGATATGGAGGAGGAGACAATGGAGGTTCCCTCACTCTCACCTTGTGGACAAGGTTGATTTCATGGACGGGGCATTGTCACGAACTAGAAAAGGAGGAGTTGAAGATTAACTGGGGACTGAAACTAGATTTGAGAATTTAAATTCATTAGAGTAAACGACTGTGTTTGTGCAGCCTATTTGTTTTAAATTTCCTTAACCAAGCTGGCAATGTCACGTGAGTGAGGCCACGCTGGAGTTTGTTATCCTGCCTTTAAATTCCCTACTGCTAGTGACAGAGAACACAACAACAAAAATACAACAAATTCTGAGATTCTCTCCTCTGCTCTCTTTCTCTTTTTCTGTCACACGCGGAAAGCGTTTCTTCTTCTTGCCTTCTTCCCCACTTCATCTTCTTCCCTGAGTTTTATCTCCATTCCTTGGAGATTTCTGTTAACCTGTAGCAAAGTTCTCCTCATCTTCTCCCTTATTCTCTTGTTTTCTCAAACCCTTCTCCCTTGTTTCCCTGAAGAAATTCTAACCTGCAGCATCCTGTTACTTTTTTTTCCTTTTTCTTCTCTCTTTGTCCAACTCCCTATTTTCCTTGCGGGTTTTGGGAAATCCAAGATCCATATCTATGAGTTGAAGGGTTTGGAAGATCAACTCTATAGTCAGTTGTTACAACCAAGGATGTTCATTTGAAACAATGGAAACCTATTTTATTAAATGATCATGATACATCTCAAAACTCAATGACTTTTCATCAATGAAAGAACAATATCACCATTTTTTTTCAATAAGGAACCAATTTTTTTTTTCATCAATGAAAGAACAATACCACCATTGTTTTTCAATAAGGAACCAAAGTGGATGACCAATAAAAAATGGACATAACTTTTTTTTAGTGGAAGAGTTCGCTTCTTTTTTTTTAAATAAACAACAATGTAATATCACCAATGGTTACAACTTTTTTTTTTTTCTTCTTAATTTTTCCTTTTTTGAAACAGAATTGGAAATACTTCTCAAAACCTTGTTGAAAAAAAGAGGAAAGACGATGAGAAGTGCTCCCTTGATTCAAAAATTATTTTTTGTCAAACAAGGAATTTATTCAAAACTTATTTATTTGTGAAAGTGTTTTTTACCACCTATTACCAGATGATTTAGTAACAATTTGCAAACATTGATCGGTAATAAATAAGAAAACATAAATCCACAAGGTATTTTGTTATGAAGAGTAAACCTTTTGAGGAAAACTTTAAAAGAGAAAAAACTCTCTAGAACATCAAACACAAGGTAAATAATTTTTCACTAGTTTTAAGGCTTACAAGAGGAGTGTCTTTGAGCACAACCTGGTATGTCTATACTACATTACTTCATGAGACATTGAACCATGTTTTTATCTCTTATCGTAGTAGTTTGCCAATACATTTGATGATCCTCAAATTATTATCATCCTAACTGGAACCTCTAATTGCTATTAGTTCACACAAAAACTCCCCCTAGGTGTCTAACTTTTTAGGGACTAATTATCCCCTAGAATTTCCGACACACTCCTCATGTGTCAAGAGTATGTGCTACAAAACTTTGTAAACTCCTTAGCTAGTTGACATACCTACTTCAATGTAATTGATGCTTTTATATTCTAAAACTTTCATTTGAAACATAACACATTACTTTATTTAAACTTAACTTTCCTTATATATATATGTTTTATGTGACAAGGATGAACATAATCTTCAAGTTTCTAAGTCTGTCATATCAGTAACAAACTATTAACATGTTTTATAAGAACATTGATACAATTATCTTTGGATAACTTTTCTACTTTATTTGAACTTATCTCTTACATAATCTAAGCTAATCATATAATTATAGAGAAGATAATCCTAACTAATCTTAATAAAATTCTATCTTAACAACACTATCTTTTTACCAACTGTAAAAAAATCTTCACTAATCTAAGTTAACAAAATGAGATTTACAATCTCCTTTTTTGGCTTGATTTGTGACTAAACATACAAAAATGGATTAGTAAGCATCGAGTACACATCAAACAAAAATTCTTACAAATATAAATAGTTAGCATGAGTACAATTATTAGTGTTTTTAATTGTTTATTACATTTATCATGTTAACAATTCATAACATGCTTAAAAAGTTTTTTAACGAAAAATATTTAAAACAGTTATTCAGATAATAATGCATTAAAAGTCATATCATAAAAGTTCCTATACTTATCCTAAATATTATAGACCATTAAAATCCATTTTAAATCAATTTATGATTTAAAAATAGGAGAAATAGAATAATCAATAAATCAACAAATATCAACAACACCATAATCCTAAAATGCATTTATCGTTTTAATCCATAATAACACATACATCTCATATACTCTTCTCATTGATTTGTCATTAATCATGGTTCTTATCATCATCATCATCATCATCTCCCTAATCGTACAAACCTATCATTAACCTGTATAATATCTTATTTGATATAGACAACAACTTGTCAACTTCTCCATCTTTTTTATCCCATATTCATGTAAGACTATCAAACTTGTTGGTTAAGAGCTATAGCCTATAATTGCTTTATGATAAGTAGAAGTAACGGGTTGGCTGAGGGTGACTCTAGTTGAGATGAGGTGGACTCATCAACAAAAGGTTTTTTTCTTGTGAAACATAATTTTAGATTTCACAATAGTTAAGCAAAACCTTTTTCAAACATTTTTACTATAGGTTTAACATCTCTCAAGGGAACTTTATCCAGAATAACAACTCTGGTGATCAGACCCCCAAAGGGAAAACTAGATTCCTTGTTACAGAAAGCTTTATGAATCATATCTATAAAATATATAGCAAGATCAATGAGTACATCAATCACAAATGCATACATGAATTATGACTTTTCAACATTTAGTTTTGTATGTCTAGAAATTAGTCATAAGTTGGCTAGGACATCTGTTTGCTAGTAGTCTATAGGCTACCACCATTGACTTCATAGGTAACCTCTATGAATTATCATTCCATTTTGGTCCATTAGGTCCAATAAACTTATCACACATTTGGGTTTTGGATGTTGTCCTAATTATGTTGAAAGGAAAACCTAAACTACTAACTTTAGGCATGTCATAAAAGTCTTTAATGACATTGGAGGACATGATAAGGGTTTAACCCCTCACTTTGAAAATGAATGACTTTCATCTAAGTTAAATGGATCATAGTTAGTATAACATTCCCCCATAATTTTCACATAAACAACTTGTGCCTCTTTAGTCAATGTTTCCCTTTTTTATCTTCTAAAAATCTCTTCAGTGAGAACAAAGACAATATGAGGTGAAATGCTCCATCTTAGCAGAATATGGTTCAAGTTTTCATGAACTCACCATGCCTTTTCCTTTCTTAACTAGTATGCCAAGAAAACAAGTTCAACTCATAAATCATACTTATCTCAAATTCAAATTTCATCTCATTAGGAAACTTATGAGAAAGTGAATAATGAGTAGCTCTAAACATAATGTCATCAACATAAATCTAAAAAATGAGTATTTGCTTACATGTTTTTCTTGTAAAAAGTGTCTCATTAGCATGACCTTGTAAACAATTATCTAACAAGTATTTTGTTAACCATTCATACTAGCCTCGTGGTGCTTATTTTAAACTATTTTAGGCTTTCTTTAATTTGTACATATGATTAAAATAAATAATTAGTGTAACCTTTAAGTTGTTCTATATTTATTTTTGTTTTTGTAAAATCTCATTTAGAAAAGCACATTTCACATCTATTTGGTATAGTTTGAAATTCTAGTTATAATCAAATACAAGCAATATGAGAATAGACTCTAAACGAGCTGCTGGTGCAAATGTTTCATAAAAATAAATTCTTTCAACTTATGAGTATCCTTGTGCTACTAGTTTTGTGTTGTTTCTAATAATTATTTCATGCTCATATGATAATGTTTCTTGAAGATCCACTTAGTTCCAATTATATTATAACTGTTAGGATGTAGAAATAGTTTTCATACATCATTTATAGTGAATTGATTCAATTTCTCATGCATGACATTGATCTAACTTTCATATTGAAAAGCTTTTTAACCTCTTTAAATTCAAATTATGACAAGTAACACACATATGAGACTTGATTAATAATGTTTTTTGTCAACCTTATACTTCATCTGATTTTCCAATGATATTCTCCTTTATCCTTAAGGAAGGTTCTTTTTCTTGGGACTATTCAAACTTGTGCATATAATATTGTTTTTCTTGTTAAGATAAGGTTTTATTTTTGCTTTAAATATGTCATCAAGTTTGTCCTTGATAGATTCCTTCAAATTATCCTCAATGACCAATTGATTGTTTCTATGATAGTTTGAGTTCATAGATTATCGACTCTATAGGCTTTACTATGTGATGACTATATAAGAAAAAATCCTTCGTTGCTCTTTTTATCAAACTTACATAAGTTTCCTCGATCTCTTAAGATATAGCAAGGACTTACAAATACTTTGAAGCATTTGATTATGGGCCTTTTGTGACTCCACAACTGATAAGGGGTAAGTTTTGTAACTAGTCTAAATACAATATGATTTAAAATTTGGATAGTTGTATTGATTTCTCCCATAGAAATGCATTGTAATTTTTTTGCTATTCAGCATTGTCCAAACCATTTCTTATATAACTTTTTTCTTCCTCTTAACTACACCATTTTATTGAGTGATTGAAGTAAAAAAATCTTGATGTATACCCTTTTCATCATTAAAATATTAAAAAAAAATTATTTTCAAATTCTTTCCCATGATCATTATGAATTCTAGAGATAGAAAGATCTTTTTCTATTTGCAATTATCTGAACAGTTTCCCTATAAGATCAAAAGATTAATATTTATCTTTAATAATATAAACCAAATATATCTTAAATAATCATCTACATTGATGAGGATATACTTCTTTCTATAAATACTTAGATTTGAGTTAGACCATTAGATCCATGTGCAATAATTCAAATGGTCTTGATGTTGAAATGTCAATATTTTTTTATGTTAAGCTTTAGTTTGTTTTTGTTTTTGACATGATCCATACACCATTTTCTTGATATTTTCCATATTTGGTAGTCTTCGTACAACTTCTTTTTTAGAAATTTTAAACAAATCTTAAAAATTGATATGACCAAAGCGTTGAAACTAAAAATCAAGGCCATCTAGTGTTGCAATGTGACATCCCAAGACAGTTAAGGTAGAAATTCTATAATAATTATCTAAGGTCTAATACATTTTATGATCCACTTGCTAGTATAATTATAAATATTGTATTCATCCTTAGAAAATTGCACATTATGATTTTTTATCACAAAATGATCTTATACTTAGAGGGTGTTTGGGAGTGTGGCTGCGGTTGTTTTTGAAAGTGCTTTTCGTTTAGAAATACATCAAAATGATATTTTTTATTTTTTAAAATTATTTTTGACATCAACACATCAAAATAATCTAAAACCACCAAAAAAATTTCATTTATAATGAAAAAAAAATTCAAAATTTGGCCAAACGGCGGTTCAACTGTTTGGCAAACAGACATTAATAGGTTAACTTTAATGCTATTCACAAGCAAAATATTATGAAAAAATAGGTAAACTAGGAATTTCAACATTTTCTTTTACCTTCGATGGTTATTAAGTTCAAAGATTACTTCATCCATTCATGAATGGTGGTTCTGTTTTTTGCGACCCCAGCAGGGTCTCTACGTCTGTCGACTCTCTCCCAGGCACTTCATCAGGGAATGGCGAAAAACAGAAACAAGAAGAAGGAGAAGAACGGCGCCGTTTCAATGGACGTTACAGAGCCCACTGTTTCAGACCTTCCTCAAGGTAACCATATTCATTTATTTATTTTTTGTTTTAGCACCTGTTTTGTTTCTAAGAAAAATAAGAATAAGCCAAGAAAATGAAAATCTTGAAAAATTGTGCAGCGATGGACACGTCAGAGTCTGGAGCTCAAAAACCAGCTCCTGTTACTTTATGTTAGGTCAGTGCTAATGAGCTTGTGGTTTCACTCCATTGCCTATAACTAGCTATAAACCTGTTCTCCGCGGCTAGAATTAATTTTTTTTATCTAGTTTTAATATATATAATTTTATATTTTGTATTTGGTTTTTATTCTTTTTTTATTTTTTTGATCTCTTGATTTTGTCGGTCCTTCTGAGATAGTTTTTAATTTTTTGTTTGTATCTATACACCTCTGCTCTTTGTTTAGATTTTTAATTTTAATTTAATTTTTATTTATATTAAATACAGCTTGCGTTAGAAAACATAGTAAGTTTAGCTTTGGTGGTGTAAAAT
Organism: Salix brachista; assembly: GCA_009078335.1. Lineage (NCBI taxonomy): Eukaryota > Viridiplantae > Streptophyta > Magnoliopsida > Malpighiales > Salicaceae > Salix > Salix brachista. Next base: position 8,284,559 of record CM018588.1, on the reverse strand, counting down.
GAGAGTGAAAAATATATACAAAGATTATTTTGTATTTGTATATTATAAAAACATATGAAATATCCTTAATAGCCCTGAATTTTACTGTTGATTTTTGTCTTATTAGAGGGTATTATGATTATTTTATTGTATCCAGAAACATTAAAAATAAAAAATACCTCTAGACCCATGGCTAAAATCATTGTTCATTGAGGGTTAAAATAGTAATTTTACCATTACAATTCACAGTAATATGTGTCTAAATGCATAGTGAATTTTACTATGCAAAACCCTAGTCTCCTTTAGCTTTTTAGTTAATATATATATATATATATATATATATATATATATATATATATATATATATTAACTAAAAAATATATACGTGGGAAAAAAAATTGTGGTGCGTATAAGCTTGTCTAGACAACCTGATTATCAAACACAAAAACCAAAAAAATGTATAAGTGGGAAACAAAAATAGGAAAAATAATGTAAGAAAAAGTGGATCCGGGGATTAGTCGTGGTGCGCATGAGCTAGCCCGGACACCCCGGTTATAAAAAAAAGCATAAGTGGGAAAGCACTGTAGCAATAAAAGAAAGTGGGCCTGATAATTAGTCGTAGTGCGCTTAAACTGGCCCGAACACCCCAATTATCAAAAAACATGGGTCCGAGAATTAGTCGTGGTGCACGTAAGCTAACCCAGACATCCCGGTTATAAAAAAACACACAAAAAATTTATAAGTGGGAGAGAAAAAATAGGAAAAAAAATGTAAGAGAAAAAAAATGGATCCAGAGATTAGTCGTCATGTGTTTAAGCTGACCCAGACACCCCAGTTATAAAAAAAAAGGACATCCTGAAAAAAAAAGAGTTCACGGGACAGCACTGTAGCAATCCACAATGTTATGTGTGGGGAGCTACAGTGCTTTCCCCACACCATTTATATGTATAACTAGCCAATGCCCCCGTGCCTCGTCGCGAGCGGTCCCAAATTGTTTTCAACGTAAAAAAATATTAATTGTGTGATTTTTTTTATTATAATATAAATTTAGGCAAAATAAAAAAAATTGTGCAGAGTTCTTGTTAAGTGCAAGTTTTCTATAAAATATATGAATTTTAAATTAATATAAATTTATATGTTTAATAGATTTCAATGAAATAACTAGCATAAAATTATCATCATCATTAAAAAACCAGGAAGATTGAGATATCTGAATTATTGAATTCATTATATCAAGATTAGTTCATTTTATAATTAAATTTAAATTCAACATAAAAACTAAATGTAAATTGTGAAAACACCCGCAATAATCAACTAACAAACATAAGAAGTTAATTTTCTATCTACAAAAAGAAGAAAACATAATTTATAAAAATCATCCCTACGTTGTCATCATTATCATTACTATAAGATTTAAAATTATTATTAACATTACTACCCAAACAATTAAAATCATTAAATTGCCTAGAAAATTAAAATAAAAAACAATTTTTTTTTACAAAAACACAATAAAAAAATAATGACTAAAATTATCATTAATATGGTGTAAACAATAAAATCATAAAATCAACTGATGCAAAGAAATAATCGAGAATACAAAAAAAGAACAAAGGGAAAAAGGGAGCGATATTGATTTTAAAATGATCAACAACATAAATTAAAATTTCAGCACTGAACCAAATAAAAATAAATCCCTAATAAAAAATAAAATGAAAAAAATTAAAATTAAAAACTAAAAGCATAGATGCATAAATACAAATAAAAATTAAACACTGTCAAAAAATAACAGAAAAAACCAAAGAAATTAATAGCAAATAAAAAATTCAAAGAAAAAGGACCGAAATGAAAAATAAAATATATAATTAATTCAATCGAATGACAAAATTGAAAAAAAATAAAACCTTGGGACCAAAACAAATAAAGATATTTAAAAAAATACAGTGTAATTTTGTTAAAATAAAATAAAAGAATAAGGATTAAAATGAAAAGTAGCATACATGTCTAATTTCAATTGTAGGACACAATCAAAACAAATTAAAACAAACTATATAATTAATTTTAATTGAAGGACAAAATTGAAACAAATAAAACCTTGGGACCGAAAAAAATTGTTGTGTAATGTTTTTAAACAATTAAAAGAATGAAAGATAAAATATATGACAAATTTCAATTGGAGGACCCAATTAGAAGTAATTAAATCCTACATACCAAAATAATTAAAGGAACCAAAAGCAAACTAAAAATCGAAAGAATAAGGACTAAATTGAAACCCAACATATATAATCAGTTTCAATTGAAGAGTACAATTGCAACAAATCAAAATTTATATTGAAAATAGAAGTAATAAAAGTGAAATCAAAGATCAAGGACCGAAATAACACTTTCATAAACAGTAAGGAACACAATATATTTCCGTGTGGCAGGAGAGAGAAAAGATAGAAAAACTTAAACCCATCCACCGTAGCTTCACTGGTCACCTTATCCGGACACGCCGCACCGGGATACAGAGGACATGTCGACGCACCATGGGACATGGCGAACGTCTGTTTTTGACCGCTGGAAGGAGGCGCACGCGTCGCCTGAATGGCGCGTTCACGTGAAACACTGTGGGCGTGTCCGGACGACGCGCCTACAGTGTCTCCGAAAAAATAAAATAAAATAATGGTCAATTACCTATACACCCCTATACCCATCTATAACTACAGAAAAAAGTAGAGGAAAATACCGCAATACCCCCAGTCTCGGGGCTTAGTTTTTGTTGTTTTCTGGGGCTAATTTAGTCGTTTTATTGTGCCACAAATCCGAAAATACCATCCATGTCCCCTGAAAAATTCCAAAACACCCTTGGTTCTGGGACGAAAAATTTTGTCATTTTCAAGGGCTATTTTTGTAGTTTTACTGTGCAATAAATCTGAAAATACCATCCATGCCCCCTGGAAAATTCGAAAATACCCCGGTCCCGGGAGCTAAAAATTTTCGATCTTAGAGATAAAATGATAATTTTACTGTAGCAATCTACAGTAATCTAAGTCTGTGTGAACAGTAAAAAATCGAATAGTAAAAGTGGGACGCCTTTATATTTTAGTTAATAAGTAATCATGACTTGAACTTAGCTTTATATTTTAGTTAATAAGTAATCATGACTTGAACTTAGCAAGGTAGTAGTTTATAGTCTACATAGCATATACAAAATTGTTATGATTGTTTCGTAGAAACTGCTTTTGCTGTTATAATTCTGCCATTAACTATGGAAAGGAAGAGGATATGGGCATTTTTGTAATGTAATTTCCCAACTTTTCGCATTTTGGAGATGTGCTTTATTGTTTGTTTAAGGATTAAACATATGTTTGAGAGCTTTTCCCATTTCGAGGATATGCTTTGAACCAATATAATTACTGACACTCTGATTTGTGTTAGAATCATATGATGTTTCAACAATTTATTTCATGTCAGTAAATCCATTAATAATGTCTAAAAAACAACAAAAACATATTTTATCAGATGATGAGTTATAATTTTCAAAGTCATATTCATCACCGAAGGTGACATTAATATCTTTAATTTTATTTCTTTTGAAATTAGGACATTCCCTTTTCAAGTGACTATATCCTAAACATTTAAAACACTTAATTTTTTTCTTAGATTTAGTTTTCATTTTCTTATTTATTTCTTTTCATAAAATCATTTAGATTTTTGCCTTTATCAATTTTCTTCTTTTAAAACATGATTTTTATAAATATTTTTAGCTATAAGAATTATATCTTCATCATTATAAGAATGATCAATGTTTTTCTCTAGAAGATTTAAGAGCAATAAACTTACCTTTCCTTTGATAAGATAATGAAGGTTTATATATTTGTAAGAAACCTGCCGATTCTTCAACATGTATGGTATCAAGATCTTTGCTTTCTTCAAAGGCTCTTACCTTTGGTCAAAATCTTTCAAGTAAGAATCTTAATATCTTCTTCATCCTCTAATTTTATAGATAAAATTGGCTAAAATAAAAACACTAATGAAAGTTTTAAGTAAAAGCTTAAAGAAGCTTAGATGAAGACAAATAAAGAAGAGGGGAAGTTAAGAGATGAAAAATACCAAGCAATTAATTTCTATATTCTTAGGTTGGTGCTGTTTCTATTAGAAACTGTCTGGATTATCTATGTTGAAGTCACTAATGCTTTTATTATATATGAGTAAGCATAGAGCAACCCTACTACAAGTATCTTGGCTGAGACTTTCCTATTACTAAACCAATAGAGGTAATATGGAAAACGTGTCATGCGAAGTTGTATTCCCTTTCTATTTATATAAGTGGGGAAACTTTGACAGAGGTTTTCATTAATTTATGATGGTTCAACATGAGACCTTTAGAGCTTGGTGTGAGTGAATATTAAGGTAGCTTGGATGAAAAATCATGGGTAAATAAATATCAGATTGTTCCTCATAGTAATTTAAGATTGAAACCCTTTAGGTAAAAAACCTTTTTAATATCATGAGTTATGGAAATAAAGTTTCGATCTTGTTAATTGGATTATCTTATTTTATTACTTATTAAACTTTATTGGCTGCTCGACAATTTGGAGGAATTCAAGATGTAACCTGGGGTGTAGCTGAATATACTAGGTTGTTCGAGGATCTTGATTCTCTAGTCGAATTAGAAGGCCATTAAACAATATTAGAGATAGCTTGTACTAATTCACAGAGGTGAAAAAGAGGTTAATTTCTAAATTAGTTCCAATTGTTTAGTTTGGAGAAATAATTGTTTGTTTGGGCTATTTGATAGCTTTAAAGTCCAAGGCCCAATAACAGTTAATGAAGTTAGACTATTTGTGTAAACCCAGGAAATAAGTGAAGGTGTACATTTTAAAATAAATAAATATAAAAAATAAGAGTGGAGAAAATCCATGTACAAATTGAAATAAAATGAAAATTGAGGAATATCAGATATAACGTCCAGAAAAAATATTTAAGATATTGTAGTTTTAAACTCAAAATTAATTTTGGGGTTAAATTTACATTCAAGAAATGAATTAAAAAAGGAGAAAAAGAAAAGACGAAGATAATAATGATATATAATAAGTTGAGGTATAAAATTGAAATAAATGTCAATAGTAAGGACTTATTTATAAGAGGGAAAGAGGTGGAGGTAAAAATAAAACATTTGGAAGAAATGAGGCCTAATAACAAATAAGAAAAATTGAGTAGTATAAATACGCCTCTCTTTCACTCCACCAATCAGAAATGGTGGAATTAAAGGAGGGATATTTTGAAAGTGTTCTTGATTAATGTAGAATAATTTCAAAGAAAAAAAGAGAGTAAGTTTTACCAAAACATCCATACATCAAAAACAAAAGGATTACGAGTGTTATTGGAAGAACTAATTGGGAGTAAAGGGGGAGAGAGTGGCTAGCAACAACAAGATAAAATGGAGGGGAAGGGATTTTGATCCCACAAGCAATTAATATTTAAATCTTCCTTGGTATGGTGCTTCTTATATTCATATAGCAATTCTTAATTTCATTGCTAAATTGCATGATTTTTCTTGTGAGATTAGGGTTCTTGAAAATTTTGGGGGGAATTATGGAATTGCATTTAATTAATGTATATGGATTCAAATGTGGTGAAATGAGATATAAATGATAAGTCAAGTTGAAAGGAAAAAGGGAGTCCTCTAGGGAAGGTCATGGTTGGCCATTGAGGGGGGAAATTGGGAGGGAGAGATTACACTTCTATTTAGTCGCTAATGTGTGTTTATATGAGTTGAAGTAATGTGGTTAGAAAGCTGAGATAAATTAGAGGAAGATTTATATTAAGCATGAATCAACAAATTAGACAGGTTCATTTCTTGACTTTCAGATAGAATCTGAGTGTGAAAATTAGGGAATCAAGATCAGTTTACTTCGTAGAATTTGTAGTTCGAGTTGTTTACCATCTAAGGAAATTGGTTTCATTTAATTTGGAGTTTATAAATCCAATTATGAGTCACCAATCATGACTCTGCAAAGCAGATGGTCTACCATATTTATGCTAAATTTTATGAAGGATAGGGGCAGAATTGGGTTTTACGCCCTTAAAGATAATTATAGCCATGTCTTTTATCTTTCCAACGAGATCAACTCCGTTGAAACGGGAGTTCTATAACTCTAGTTATAATGAGCAATTTGGGAAGACGTCAAAATGCATCCTTTGCTGGCAGATTTAAATAGAAAAAAAAGAGAGAAGGGGGAGGTCATGAAGCAACTAAATTAGATGCGATAAAGGAAAATAAATAATTATGTTTGAAAATGGGTGTTTATAATAATGTTTTGAAAGGATTAAGGATGTAGATTTTGTTACAGAATAAAAAGGAATGAATAACGAATAAAAAGAGTTGTGTGGTTGTTTGGTGTGGTTATTATGAATCGTATCCTTGAATAAGGATAATTTTATGAGAATTGCCTTTAATTGTAGATGGGGCAATGATTGTTGTGCAGCAACAACAACAACAGGAATCTATAACCAGAGCATCCACAACAGGTAAGTGATTTATGCCTCCATTAGTTGATTTAATTCCATAATTTTGATGCGTAAATTATGCTTAATGCTTTTAGTGGAAGTTTGAAAATATGTGATTTTTTAGTAAAAATGTTTAAGGTGTGCATGTCAAGGAATTCATTTTGCTGTGAAAATCTGACATGTTGTTGCAAAATTGCCAATTTAGCAATGACTAACATATATTTAATGTATGTTAGGATCTGGATAAGAGAATCACCAAAAATAACTAATAGACACTTAGTATATGTTGGGATTCCCAGATAAGGGAATCATCATAAATGACTGACATACATTTCAAAAAAGGAATTGTTGCACCTCCACACATACATATGAAGAGGTATGTTAGAGACCCGAAAATAGGTTTTTGCAATGATTTCACTCGTAAGGTGATGAAGATACAAATAATATTGTAGGCATAAGTTAAATCTATGACTCAAATAGTTATCCTTCTGGTTAAGTTTAAGTACGTTGGTGTGTAGTTGATTAAATAACTTCACTACTATATCTAGTTAATTTTTATATGGAATTATTTTGTATTTTCTTTCGGACCAAATATTTGCATGTCAGAGATGAATGTGTTGTTTGTATGTTATTATATTTAGCTGTAAGAGGTCCATTTGGAGTATTTTGTGTCATTTAAGTGTTGATAAACATAACATGTATGAACACTAATCTTTAAAAAGGATTGGACTGTAAGGATTTAAATTCTTGAATTTGTGATATCCTATTTAATGTGCTAATTGACAATTGATGTTAAATGTATATTTTTTTACTTTTTTTTATTGAGGATGTGATGATAATTGTCATAACCCATTTCTGGGTTATTCCCTAAAAAATAATAAAATAAAAAAGTAAAAAAAATAAAGTAAAAAAGCCTAACTTCATGAAAAAAATCAACTTGGAAATTTTGAGCGAATTCGAGAGCCCAATCATGCCCAAAAAAAGAAAACGCACATTGAAGGCTAAAATAATTTATTATTGGATAAATCTACATAAACATTATTTTGAAAGGCATAATTATATTTTTTACAAGGCAATTTGATTTAATCGTGGCCCAATTTAAAGTATAGTTTTGTTTATAAATTAATTTGGGGTCTAATTGAAGGATTTAATTAAGTGCAAGGACTTAATTATACTTTAAATTGGTTAAATTAATTTTGTATTAAGAGCTTAATTGATAAAAAAAAATCAAGTTCAGAAGCCTAATTCGGATTTAATTGAGAAGATTGGATTTTCAAATACCAAATTTGTTTTTTACCAAATCAATTGGACAAAATAAGGGGTGAGATTAAAGAAAATTGAAGGTTTAATGGTCAATTGAGGGTCAAATTCCATAAATTAGAGACCAAGGACCGAAGTAAAAAGGGGGCATAAATTTAAGGCTGACATTGAAGTTTTGACGGGGATAAAGTTGCATAAGTTTAAAAAGTTTAAGGTCAATTAGGGACGTAATTAGAACAGTTATAAATCAAGGGACCAAAGTGAATTTGTGCCTTTTATATAAAATCTGCAGGCGTGACTGCACTGTTTAGTGCTCTGAACAGTGCAGGCACGCCATCGTGGAAGAGGCAAAGACAACCTGTAAACTATTATCTGCACGTAATGAGGAAGTAAAAAGTCATTTTTGTGTGTCTATAAATACCCATGAAGGATAAGGTGTGGGGGGGGGCAAGAAAAAAAAGAGAATAAAAGATAGAGGGCAAAACACATAAATAAAGTAGCAGAAAAAAAAAACAGAAAAAAAACAAAAAACAAAGAGGGGGGGATGCTGAGAGAACAAACAAAAAAAAAAGAAAGGATGAGTAACCCCTCGACACCACCACCTCCTTCTTCTCATCTCTTTCGGCAGTGGCTCCACCTTTTTCTTCTCCTCTAACAGTAACGGTGTCAGCAACTGTCAATAATAGCAGCCTCCCCGATGACAGTTTCTTCTTCCCTGATAGCAACCCCTTCTTTCTCCCTCAGCAGTAGTTGCACCTCCGGTGACAGAATCACCAACAACTCTTTGGTAGCTGTAATTGCTCCTTCCTCTCCTCCGGCGACACCAGTAACAACAACCCCTTCTCTCCCTTAGTAGCAGCTACACTTCTCGAGCATAAGTCGCAACAGCTCCTTCCTCCCCTCTAGCGACAGCAGCTACAACAACATTCATTTTTCTCTTCACTGCAACAAACTTTCTCTACCTCTATCGAGCACCATAGACCACCATTACTGGCACCACCACCATCGGCAGAACCAACCCGACCTCCTCTACACGGTGGCAATGATAGGTAACCTCCTCATTCTCCTCCGTCTGTTACTGTTCACTCACATGTGAATAGTAGAAAAGGAGAAGGGTAAGGCATTGTGTCTAACCCAATCTGAGAATTTTTATGGGCCAAAATGGCCCAACATGGCTAGGCCAGCCCATTTTGTAAGGCCTAGTCTAGTCTGGATATATTTTTCTCATAAAAAATAAAATATATTAAAACTAATTTTTGGTTTTCGTGCATACAGTCAAATTTTAAAAAAATTCTACGCATATTTTTCACAAAAACAAATTGCATCTTGTCCCATGTTTAAAATGAAATGGGATATCGTAACCAATTTATGATTATCCGTTAGAGTTCTATCAAAATATCAAAAATCTTTCAGTAATCATTTTGTTCTTTGTTTTTTGTAAACTTTAAATATTAGGGTGTAAAATTACATTATAAAGTACATCATCGATATTAAAGTACAATAAATGCAATGTTAAAATTCGAAACTTAGAATGGATATGTTTTCGATCCAATGAGGTAGAGACTCCTTTATGAAGCGAGATATACTTTAATGCTTAGAAAAGACATCCAAATAAAAATATTACCTAAAAATCAATCAGATAACAATGCAACTTATCTTAGGTAGGGTGCACTAAGTGTGATGCATCTTCCATTTGCATAATAAGTCCCCTTACTTAGACTCTCGCAGACCATTAGGTTTCTTAGTGACCTTAAGACTAGGTGGCAACTCCTAAAACTTATAATCATAATTTTATGGTTATAAGAAACTCTTCTTCGTGCATCGTCTCTCGTCTCTGGGATGGCCATGCGCGAAGTGTCAAGAAAATAGTTGTCGTAACAAGAATGATGTTTATGGAGATTTAGACTTAGGATGTTTGGGTCGAAGTTGAATTAAGTTATTGAACTTTTCTTTGAAAGTATGTCATATGTCGATAACTTGGAATCTTCTAACACAGGGGAGATTCTGTCGAAATTTCAATAGAAATTTTGGTGAAATCTCATCGATTTTGAAAAAATAAATATATATCATGTCTTTTATTTGCGAATGTGTATTTAATATTTTCTTTTTTGGAGAAGAAGGATGTCATAATTTGTGACCGAAAAACCCAAAATAAAGAGAATTAGCAATAAAGAAAAGCTACAGAATGAGCTAAATAAGCTTAGAATTGAGCTAAGTCATAACAAGAATCAATATAAGTTTTTAGAGAACAAACTTTTTAAAGATGACAAGATGAAGGCCCTTTTGAAATAATAGTTAAGATAAAAAAAATGAAAAGATAGTTGCATTAATACAAGACGTAGAACCAAGAGTGAGCAACAAAATGATGATTAGTGAATGGAAAAACATGACTAAAAAGCCTAAAGAAATTACATAAAGGATCCAGAAATAGTTGAAAGAAAGGATGACCAAATATGATGAATTGGCAATCAAACATGTGGTGACGAAAAAAAGCTAGTTATTCTAAAAAAGGCTTCCAAAAACAAAGCAAGTGTTGACAAAGAAGTAGTTGCTTCTCTGAAAAGGGAAAGATATAATAATAAAAGGATGCTAGAAGTTGAGAAAGAAAACAATAGGTTGGTCAATCTTAGCATTGAAAAAGAGAGCAGACTAATCACTTAGTGTATGGCTCATGTTGACGATGAAAGAAAAGCTAGAAAAATGGTTGAAGTAAACATGAGAGATTACTTTGATAGAAAGCATGACCTAAAAGAACAAGTCACAATGGTTCAATTTAAGCTAAAAAATTAAGAGGAGGAATTAAAAAATCTCAAAGGGCAAATATTAAGAGGTTGAGGAAAGGATAGTTTAGATACTAAAAAAACAATAAGTAACCATAGACAAAATAGTGCGCTGCTCCAAAACAACATTTTATTGCATTACAAAATAAAACAAACGAATATGTTAATTGACAAGGTGGCTAAAAAGGTAAATGAACAATGAGTGAAGACCTCTCTTATATGAAACAACGAGCTGACTTGCCCGCTGGTTGCGCTAGGTTTTTTTCTATGTAGAAAACTAATTGATTTTTTACGTGTTATAATTAGTTAATTTAATATTTAATTAGTAAAATTATAATAGATAAAATATATTAGAAATGAGTTTTTTTCCGCCTATAAGGAACAGTGTGATCAAAACATGAAGTGTTTTGTATATTTTTTAATTGTAAATAACCTAGGTAAATTTGTCTACCTATTTTTTTTAGTTGCCTTTTTCCCTAGTATTATTAGATCTGAAATATTATAAATAAAAATATTGTAATTTTTTTTTAAGAAATAAACTTAAACAAAAGAGCACAAAATTAGAATTAAAAGCCAAAATAATTTTTATTTTATAAGATTTATTCATCATATTATTATATTAAAAGTATTTCAGAATACTGATATTAATTTATTTTTTTCAAAAAATCCTAGGTCATTTCTCTCTCTCTCTCTCTCTCTCTATATATATATTTTATGGTGATAATATTAAATAAATATTAAAACATATAATTAGTCTCACATATTTATAAGAAAAAAACCTAAAAATAATCATTATCATTATTTTGAATGCTTTATGTAGGCTTTTTTCTATGTACGAAATTGAATGATTTTATACGTGTTGTAACTGGTAATTAATGAATTTTACATTTAAAGTGATTAAATATTGCTACTGTTAAAACTATTTTGATAATTATTGTATCGGTAGATTGTATAGTTGTAATTGAAATTTTTTTGTTGAAATGAACCATGTGCTCCATGTAACATACTGATTGATTGTTATGTATGTTTTATTTGTTTCATGAACTCTTTAATTAGCAAATAGTAAAATTACAGTCATTAAATTTTAGCATAGATGAGTGATTTATTTTATGTACCAAACAATTTGATTGATTTTTTTAACTAATTTGGTAATAATTTAGGTGGTAGATAGCAAAACCGCAATCGGTGATATTGACTAAAGTTTTTTTTTTCAAAAAAATCTAAGTTACACACACACACACATATATATACTTTAAGACGCTAATATTACATAAATATAAAATTTATAATTAGTTTGACATACTTAAAAGAAAAGAAAACTAACAAATAATTATTATTTTGAATGTCTTATCTATAATAATTAGAAAATTCAAGACCTAACAATACTAACAAAAAAGCAATTTAAAAACAAAATAAAAATAAATATTATTAGATTTTAAGAAATTATTTAACTTGAAGGAAAAAAGAAAGAGAAATCATAATAATTATTAAATTTCAAATGACCACTAGGTCATATTAAAATTTGAACAGTAAATAAAAAAAACCTTAATAACATTGAAAATAAATAAAAATTAAAAACAAAAACTAAGAGCATGTATATATAAACATGGACAGAAATAGAAACTATGTAAGAAATATATATATATATATATATATATATATATATATATATATATATAAAGAATTAAAATAAAATCCAAGATTAAAAGTATAAGGCCAAAATGAAAAAAACATATATATAATAAATCTAGAAGTTGTCATAGATATACCACGTGTTACACGATACATATCATATGGTTGACTGTCGTCAAAGAGAGCATTGGAGAAGAAATCAAAGAAGCCAATTTTCTTCCTGTTGCCATTGAATTTTTTTGAAAAAAGATCTACATTCAAAATATATATATTAGCTCATACCCTGCACCCATTGCAAGTGATATCATTTTTTTTTAAAGAAAAAAATTAATTATGGGAGATTTTTTTATTATAATATAAATTTAGATAAAATAATAAATTTGTGCAGAATTCGTGTTAAGTGCAAGTTTTGTATACAATATATGAATTTTAAATAGAAATAAATTTATCTATTTTGTAGATTTCAATGAAATAATCAGCATAAAATTATCATCATCATTAAAAAAGCAAGAAGATTGGGATGCCTGAATTATTGAAATTATTGTATTAAGATTAGTTCATTTTATAATTCAACTTAAATTCAACATAAATTCAAAATAATGATAATTAGTCTAACATATTTATAAGAAAAAAAAACTTACAAATAATCATTATCATTATTTTGAATGTCTTATCTATAATAATTATAAATTTTAACACCTAAAAATATTAACAAAAAAGCAATTAAAAAACAAAATAAATGAAAAAAAACATATTATTAGATTTTAAAAAATTATTTGACTTAAAGAATAAATAAAAATAAAAAAGAAAAGAGAAAAAATAATAAATATCAATTTTCAAATTATCACTAACACAAATTAAAATTTAAACATTAAATTAAAATAACCTTCATAACAGTGGAAATAATGAAGAAAAAAAAACTAAGAGTATGTATATATAAACATAGACAAAATAAGAACCATTTAAAAATATATATATATAAAAATAAAGGAATTAAAATAAAATCCAAGAGTAAAAGTATAAGAACCAAAATGAAAATGCATATATAATAAATGTCATTTAAAGGACAAAATTTCGCTAGCAGTTCAATTCGCCTTACCTTCCACCTCCACCACATGCCGTGCCTGTTTGGGAATGTGATTGAGGTTTCTTTTGAAAGTGTTTTTCATTTAGAAATGCATCAAAATGATATTTTTTTAATTTTTAAAAAATCATTTTTGACATGTGCATATCAAAATCAACTAGGAACACCGAATTTTTTTTAAAATAAAAAAAAAAAAAATATTTTTCAAATTTGTTCAAAAACGATTTCCAAACGCATTCCCAAACACTCTTGTCATCTCCCACCAGAACCACAATTCAATTCACCTTTTAAAATAGTAATGAACAGCGAAAACCACAGTTCAAATCACTATTAATTACTGTTTGAAATTGCGATCTCGTTTGGCTATCTATAAAATAATAGTCATGGTGCACGTAATCTAGCCCGAACACCCCAGTTATAAAAAAAAATTATAAGTGGGAAAAAAATAGAAAAAATATAAGGAAAGGTGGGTCCAAGGATTATTCGTGGTGCGTGTAAGCTACCGCGGTTATAAAAAAATATATATACGTGGGAACAAAATTGTGGTGCGTGTAAACTGGCTCGAACACGCGATTATAAAAAACAAACAAAAAAAGGAAGCCCGGTAAAAAAAAGGGGAAAGCATATTTTCAAACAGTAATGAAAAATGAAAATTGTAAAAAAAAAAAAAAAGTAAGTTCAGAGATTTATCATGACACTCCGGTTATGACAAAAGAAAAAAAAAGAAGTTCCGAAAAAAAACCCTTTGCAAACTATAATTTAACTGTTCCAGTTCACAATGCATCTGAGTGTAGGTGAACAGTGCGAAACAGTGTTCACTGGGCTGTTATGTTTTAGCTATATACTAATGCTAACAAATACTATGAATACTTGAATAATGTTTGAGCTTTCATTAGTATTATAACCAAAATTTGGGTTTCCCTAAAATCATCATTTTTCTTTAAAATAAATAAAATCTTAATGAAAGATGACTAGCAAATAAATTGACAAATATAGGTTGAAGAAATATTTAAGTGTAAAATTAGAAGTCGATTGCACCCTTGAAGGACTTAAATGTGAGAAAAACATTTAGATTGAAGGTTAACTTGAGTGAATATCAATTTGTACAAAAATTAAGTATGAAGACTAATTAAATATTTAATAGGCTAATATGATTTAATTATGGGCCTAATTAAGATCTAATTAAGTTTAAGAATTAACTTGGGTCAAAATTAAAAGAATTAATTAAGTGCAAAGATATTATTAGACTTTTAATAAGTCAAATTAATTTTATTAAGGATTTTATTTGTAAAACAATTAAATTTAAGAGTCTAATTAGAGTTTAATTGAAAAGATTGAAATTTCAAATGACTAGATTTAACTTTTACAAACTCAATTAGATGAAATGAGTGGCATAATATCAAGAAAATAAAACTTTAGGGTTAATTAAAAGTCAAATTAAAGAAATTTAAGACCAATGACTTCTTTCAAAAAAGTATACATATTTCAAGGAAAAAATTAGATCAAAATTAAGGATGAAATTAAAAATATCTGAGACCAAAGACAAAATTAAAAAACATGCTAAATCAAAGGGTCCTTTTAAATTTTTTGCATGGGTAAAATTGATTTAATTCTTAAAATTAGAATTCAAATGAGAACTTAATTGAACAATTTAAAATATTGATGGATGAAATAAAAAGAGGAGTTTATCATTTATTTTTAATTTTTTTAAAAGCACAACCTAGCAGTTGATTAAAATAAGAGGCAGTTTTACAAGGCAAGAATCAATGGTTAATGTCGCACCCTCCGCGAGAGCGCAGCGTCGCGGCGACCCTCCCCGTGAGAGGGAATATTCATGTCAGGGTTTTATCTTTATTTTCGTGAAAAAGAGAGTCGCCACCTAGTATTATGGTTACTAGGAAAACCTAAAACTGGTCTTTCAGAGATTCTAAGCAAGGGACTGGTTGCGTAAATGGAAGGTTTTAGCACCCCTAGTACGCCCTACCTAAGGTAGGCTACTTTGTGTTTTGGTTTATCTTATGATTGTTATGATATTGATCTTTCAAAAAATATATTGGTTAAATGATGATGATATATTATTCCTGTAAAAATATTTTGGATATTGACCCTTTTAGGATTTATTTATCCAAATACCAACAGTGAATAATAACGAATTATCCCCCCTAATATTTTGGATATTAACTTTTTTAGGATTTAATTATCAAAATACCAATAGTGAATAATAACGAAATATCCCCGTCAATATTTTGGATATTAACCCTTTTAGGATTTTGGATATTAACCCTTTTAGGATTTATTTATCCAAATACCAATAGTGAATAATACGAATCACCAAAAATAAGATTTTTATATTTTTTTTGGAATATTGGCCAATACCCTTTGGATTTTACAAACATGTTGTAAAATCCAAAAAAGCAAGAAATGATTTTTCTTCGCAAAATCCATGCTAAAAACACATTTTTTCTTCAACTCCGAGATAATATATATTTTTTGAAAGCAAAAAAAGAATTTTTAAAATATGTTAGTGTATTGGCCGTATGCACAGAAACAACACATTTGTCTTTTTTTTTAAACATATTTTTTATGCAAATTTTGTGTATTTTTTTTGTATTTTTATTTTTGTATAATTTATTATTATTTTTTCGGTGGGCTGGATGCTCACCCACCTCGGGCTGGGCCTCCAGCCCACCTTGTCTCAGGCTGGGCTGTCAGCCTAGATGGCTGGTAGCCCAGACCTTATGTGGACTGGGCTTCCACCCGTTGGGCTGGAAGCCCGTCTGTCTTCATCAGGGGAGTCAGGCCGGGCACAAAGCCCGACCAGACCCCTGTCCACGTGCAGGGACAGGGGGTATTCACTCCCCCCGCATGCACACAAAGAAGATGAACAGTAACATGGGAGTTTTTGGAGTGTGACGAATGGTGTACGTGTTAATACTGTTGGGTAAAGGAGATCGAGGTGGTTCTTTCTGTGATGGTGGCCTTGAAAATGGTGGCCTGTGGTGACCGGAATGGGCGTCGGAAGCTGGTCGGTGCAATTGCTACTATCAACGTTGATGTTGTTGCTGCTTCCCGGAGGAGGTGTCTGAGCTAACGGAGCGGTGGTAGAGGTTCTGGTGATGACAAGACGGTGCGTGGTGGCCAGAGTTGATGGCTGCTTGAGGAGAGAGAGACGCTGACGTCTCGTTATAGTGAGAGAGAGTGGACTGACGGAGAGAGCCGACGGGGGGAGGGAGAACTGACACTGGAGGTGAGGGAGATGAAGATTATCTCGTTTTTTACGTGAATTTTTCCTCTTCTTTCCTTGTTTTTGCTTGTCTTTTCTTTTCCAAAACTCTGTAAATTTCCCCAGAATTTTCCCGTTTCCTCTATTTCGTTTTCTCTTTTTTTTTTCTTCTCTGCTCGTTCTCTCTACGTTCTGCTCTCTACTCTCTACGTAAAATACTTCTCCTTTCGTCCCCCCCTCTTTCTCTCCTTTCTGCTCATCCTTTTATAAACAGTGTAGAGGTTACCGTTGCAAGCAACGGTGGGCTATCTCCTGCGGCAGTAGGCTTGCTGGTGGCGGCGGCAGGTGGCCTGTTAGCGGTGGGTGCAGTGGCTTGTCGACGGTGGGTGTCAGCAGGTGCAGGTAGCTGGTCGGCAGCAGGTGGCAGGCGATGGCGTGCGCTATGTCTGTTGCTTTGGGGTGTAAGTGTAATTTGGTCCCTCAATTTATAATTGTTCTAATTGCACCCCCAATTGAATTTAAATTTATGATTTTGTGCAATTACACCCCGTCAAAATTTCAATATTAGCCTTGACTTTGCGCGCCTTTTTATTTTGGTCCTTGATTTCTGATTTGTGCGATTTGATCCTCAATTGACCATTAAACTCTCAATTTGTTCAATTTGGCCCCCGATTTCGCATAATTGGCTTGGAAAAATTCAAATGGGTTTCTGAAAATTCCAATCTCATCAATTGAACCTGAATTAAATTAAAGAACTTGATTTCTCATCGACTAAGCCCTTAATAAAAATTAATTTGACCAATTTAGAGTATAATTAAGTCACCGCGCTTAATAAAACCTTTCAATTTTATCATAAATTAATTCTCAAACATATTTACACTTTTATATTGGCCAAAGATTAAATCAAATTAGCCTAAAAAATATAATTATATCTTTCGACTTAATTTTCACGCAGATTTATCCGATGATAAATTACTTTAACCTTGAATCTGTGTTTTCCTTCATTTATGGGCACAAAAGAGGTACGATCGAGCTCTTGAAAACATCTAAAATTTCACCTTGATTTTTCTACCGACACCAGCCCCTTTTATTTTTAAAACAATAAAAATGTTTTTTTTTAAAGTTAATGTAATATCAAGATGTAGACTTACACTATAAGATATTCACCTAGTATTTTTTCTCTATTTTTTTTAAATTCATAAGAAAAAAGGTCCTCATTTCAAAAAAAACAAGAAATATGTTTTATTTACGTGCATACTGTCTTAACCCATTTCTAAGTTATTCCCTAAAATCAAATAAAAATAACAAAAATAAAATAAAAGGGGCTGACATTGGTAGAAAAATCAAGGTGGAAAATTTCAACATTTTTTAGAGCCCGATTGTACCTTTTTTGTGCTTAAAAATAAAGAAAAATGCAGTTTCAAGGATAAAATAATTTATTATTGGATAAATCTGTGTAAAAATTAAGTTGAAAGACATAATTATATTTTTATGGGCCAATTTGATTTAATCATGGACCAATTTAAAGTATAATTATATTTAGAAATTAATTTAGGGTTCAAATGAAGGATTTAATCAAGTGCAAGGACTTAATTATATTTTAAATAGGTCAAATTAATTTTATTCATGGTTTAATTGGTGGGAAATTAAGTTTGGGAGCCTAATTTGGTTTAAATTGAAAAGATCGGAATTTTCAGAGATAAAATTTATTTATTTTACCATGTCAATTGGTTGAAATTGGAGGGAGTTGCAATGAAATCAGAGTCATCGTAAGCTAAGGGACCAAATTAAACTTTGGTAGACAAAAATGTTAGATGACGTGTCGTATGGTCACTATTCATTTCCTTTCCTAAATTTTTGCCGAAAAAATCTTATTTTGGTACCAACTTTGCAGACATATTTAATGTTTTTATCCATCATCAAATTTGACAAACCTTGCACGAAAATGATCCTCTGATTCTTGACTATAATAGTGATGGTCAATTTTGATTAATTGACACCACACACGTGTCGGTTCAACCCTAAAAGTGACAACTCAAATAGCAGGTTGTATCTATCAAATTTGGCAGTCCATGACACCTACTTTGAGCTAATGGTTGTGATGGTTTTGCCTTGAACCAACGTCTAAAATTCTCCCCCTTCGAGCCATAGATTTCACCTCTATTTGTAGTTAGAGGAAGAGGGTAATCTACATATGAGAGAAAGAAAAGGGTAAGAACTCAACCCTTCTTCCCTAGCTCCGGTGACGCTGTAGTCACAACTAATAACAATAAGCCACGCAGCATCCGACTCTCTCTCTCATTTCTCTCGCAACAACTCTCTCTCTCTCATCTCCCTTGGTAGTTTGCAGCAAGTCTGTCCGGCTAGCACCAACATCCAATTCTTCAACACAACAACAACTCCCTCTCTCTCATCTTTCTTCGCCAGCAACAACAAGTCCTTCCCACCATCGGCAGCAACAACAACACACCTTTTCTTTCAGTAGTAGCAACCATTGTAATACCTTTCAAGCCTCTCCTAGTCACTACAGGCCACCAATTCCGACACTACCATAACTAGTAGTACCACCTCAACCTTCTCTACCTGATGATATTAATTGGCAACCTCCTCCTTTTCCTCCACCACTTACTATTCATTGTGCAAGTGAACAGTGGGGAGGACTGGATAGAATGTCCAGCTCGACCCAAGGGTTCTGTGCCAAAATGACCCACATGGTTGGGCCGACCCATTTCGTCAAGCCTGGTCTAGTTTGAATTTTTCTTAAAAATTTATATTAAAATTGCATTGTTAGAATAAAAACAAAAAACACACAAAAAATATTTTGTTTTCATGCATACGACCGAATTCCAAAGTTTTTTTTCCAGGCATATTTTTCGTAAAAACAAATATAGCATATTTCTCATATTTTGAAGCAAAAATTGGATACCGTAACCGGTTTACAATTATTCATTGGAATTTGGTTAAAATATATATAAAAATTAAACAACTATTTTGTTTTAGCTATTGGGGTGTAAAATTACATTGTAAAATACACCCGCAGATAGTAAAAAAAAAGTTTTCAAAATACAACGTAATTTTTTTTAAACTTAAGAATGGTTAGGTTTCAACCCCTATAAGGTAGAGATTCTCTCACGGAGAAAGATCTACCTCGAGGCTTAGAAAAAACCAATGATTAAAAAATCTGACTTAGGAAAAACAATTAAACAACAATGCAATTTATCTTAAGTAGGGTGCACTAGAGGTGATGCATCTTACCCTTGCATAACAAGTCACCTTACACAGACTCTTGCAAACCATTAGGCTTTTTAGTGACCTTAATAATAGGTGGTGACTCCTAAGAATTATAGTCATAATTTTATGATTATAAAACCTCCTTTTCCCGTGCATCGTCTCTTCTCCCGGGAAGGCAGAGCGCGAAACGCGAAAAAACATCATCGTGACACATACAACTAGATTCAAAAAACAATTCATCAATATTTTTAAATAAAAAATAAAAATTACTTTTTTTTGTCATGTTTTATAAAAATACAAACAAGGATATCATAATTAATTTATGATTATCCTGTAACATTTGACTGTATTTCAAGAATATCACAAAAAATAATTTATTTAATTAATATTCAGAGTATGAACTTTACCTTGAATATAAGTTGGGTGTTCAAACTCATGGTTCTAATTATGAGTTAGGTGTTTGTACTTATATTCGATAGTTCATAAGTATTTTTGTGTACTTTTGGTAATTATAATATATCATGTCATTTATGTAAATAATTAGGGAACTAGTAAATAATTAGGGAAACATAAATTTATTATAAATGGTTCAAGATTATATTCCATTATCTCTTAATGGATAAAAATTAAACTAAATGATGATATATCTAAGACTACTTGTGATGTGATGAATGATTGTGTTTTATTGGTAAGTTTAAGACAACATAATGTGTAATTGATTTTATGTGTGTGTGTATGTATATATCTTATCATTTGTTTTTACATATAATCTCATTAAAAATGATACGAAGTGGTTGAAGAACTTAGGGGTGTTACATATTTGACAATAAAAAATTGGATCACTTTACTACTACTTTTAGACTTATAATTAATGTTTTATATCCAATTTGCTTAAGAAGTTATTTAGGAATGTAGTAACAATTATTTTTAAAGCATTTTTTTTTTACTAAAAGTTACATCAATATATATATTTTTTAAAATTAGTTTTGATATCAATATATCAAAATAATTTAAAAATATATGTAAAAAAATTAATTTTAACCCAAAATATTTTTTAAAATGCCATTTCAAATGTTTTCCCATATGGCCCATAAAACACCCAATGATCCATAGTTCAAATTAGAACTCAATTAGCAATTGAATAATCTAAGATGTCAAACCATTCAAATATACAAGCTAAAATTTATACTGATCTAGAGTTCTATGAGAGTATTATAAAAAATATTTTTTAAAGTGTTTTTCACATAAAATACATCACAATATTTTTTTAATTTTAATATTTATTTTTAATATCAGAATATTAAAAACTAATTTAAATCTAAAAAAATAAAATAAAAATGTTTAAAAAACAACAATATTTAAAGAAGATGATAATTAGCCAAAATTAACCCGATCGAAATCCGGTGGTTCAAGCGTGAGGCGAGAGAAAGAAAATGAGAGAGAAAGAAACGTTGCCGTTTGGAAAGTGAGAAATGCCTCTTTTATTCCTGATTTATAACTTCAAAATTCCAAATCCCTAATTTGATATTCAATCCCACTCCCTAATCTCACTCAAATCTCAAGGTCTTCCCTAGTTACCACAAGACCTCAAACCCACTAGTGTCAAGTGCCAAGCACTCTCTCTCTCTCTAGCCAAATCAGGGCACTATGTTTCTTTCTTTCTAGTTGTCTCTCTTCGCTGTTTAATTCTTAAAAAAATCTGCAATCCGTACGGTCTCTCTGTTTCCCCTCCTCGATCTCTCTACTAGTTCGAGTAACCTATACTCTTCCTTCGCTTATAGGGTGATATTCTTTTGGAGATGGAAAGTGGTGGAGAGACGGTGACTCAAGTGCAGCAGTGGTCGGTTGAGGATCGGGTGTTCCGGATGTACAATCTGTTCGCTAATATTCCTCCTATCGCCCAAACCACCATGTAAAAACCGTTTATATCTATGTTTATAAAATAATAATAACAATAAATAAAATAAATTCAATCGCAATAATTTTGTTGAAAATAAATAAGGGTATATGCACAGGTTGGAGCTTCAACGCGACGAGCACATTAAATACCTAAATGAAGGTCTCAAGCAACTCGGTCCCTCCTTTGTAGTTCTGGATTCAAGGTTCGCTCGCCTGCTCTTTCTCTCATTCGTAATAATTTTTTTATTTTTCTTTCAAATTTGATTTCGTTGTACAATATTGCAGTCGACCTTGGATTTGCTACTGGATCATACATTCCCTGGCTTTGCTGGGGGAGTCTCTTGATTACCAACTCGAAAATAATGCCATTGACTTTCTTAATCGTTGCCAGGTATTATTTTTTCCTATTTATTATTTTTTTAATGTAGCTCATGGTTGTATGTGTTCAATAACCCTATTGTTATTGTTATTGTTATTGTTATTGTTATTGTTATCTTCTTTTAGCGCTTGTGGATCGGAGATTCCTTATTATAATGAAATAAAATTTTAGCACTTCATCTTTTCTTCTTACAGGACCCAAATGGTGGGTTTGGTGGCGGACCTGGACAGGCAAGTTCCATTATTTGGCAAGATGAACTTGTTCTTTTGATATGTCGCCACTGCGTATGAAAGTGTTACAGAACTTACCAGACCATAATCCAATCCGGCCTTCTCTTTCCTCCACAATCCCTATGTTTGCTTGTCTTTTAGTCTATGTTTTTCGGGATGGGTAGATAGAAGGAAGGAAGGATGGAGTGAAGTGAAAAGATGGGGAGGAGAAAGGATGGATGAGTTACCATCCATCGACTTGTTTGGATAGCAAGCATAGGGAAGGACAAGACTTGATCCATCCAAATTGAGATTGAAAATTACAAATTTAAAGTGGGCAAGGATGAAACTTGTCTGCCAAAATTAAGAGAAATGAAAATTACAAATGAGGAAGCATTGGAAAGATCCTTCCAATGATTCATTGAGTCCCCATCTTCTTTGCTAAACAAAATGAAACACTAAATCCTTTATTTCTCATCCATCCCTTTTGCAATCCCTCCTATCAAACACATGCAAAAGTCAGAGATTGGATATTCTTTTCTAATAGTAAAATCATGCCTCCATTTACTTTTTGTTATGGTTATATGAAAGTGTTTCCTGCTGAAAAAAGGGACTCCAATTGTGGTTTTAAGCTATCCTAGGTTAGTCTAATGCGAGAAGTTATGGTGATAATATTGAAGTAAATCAATCTCAGATGTGTTCTTGCCTATCTTACAGTGGTCTCCCTGAACAAGTATTAAATATTGTCTGTTTATTTTGTTGTAGGAGAATGCTAGGCATTCCTCTTTTGTATAAATGCATGATTTTTTACATGTTATCCTTCTGAATTATTGTTTTTTCTCTCTAGAAAACTATCAATTGTCAGCTTGACGGTATTAGTTTGCTATTTTTGTCTTTAGATGCCACATCTCGCAACAACATATGCTGCTGTAAATTCAATTGTTACTTTAGGAGGACAGATAGCCTTGTCTTCAATTAATAGGTGGTAACTTCTTTTATGCTGGTCTTTTAAGAATTCACCTTTCCTCACCACAACACAACTTCAGTTTTCGGAATTGGTTTAACTTTTTAATATTTCTTCTAGAGACAAATTATACAACTTTTTATTGCGAATGAAAGATCCAGGTGGGCCCTTCAGGTATGATTTCATATTTTTTCTAGCAGTTCCAATGAAGCTGTTTTTTTCATTAATTTCATTCATGAATGTGTGCACTACATATGTTACGGTGGATAGAGTATCAGTTCATATCTGAAACTGCACAATTTCGAGAGCTACTGTCTAGTGCATATTTATTTTTTCTATTTTCTAGCTTGCTTTTTTATGATGTGGTACAACTTTGGAAGCTGTTCTGGATTTGAATTTTGGTGTTGTCAAGGGACTTGTGAAGGTGGTTTAAAAAAAATGGGGATCAATGCAAGTTCTTGAGTAATACTAGTAAGGTTTCACATTTAGGAATTTTAGGAGTCACAACGATTACATATTCCTTATATAGGTCTTATGAAAAAACAATAATGGTGTCATCTAGAATAGGAAAAACTGAATAAAATTAACTCTTTGACGCTAAAAAATACTAAATAGTTCCATAAATGTATATTTTTCCTAAATGAGAAGGCACAAATTTTAAGGAAACCAAAGATACATTATTTTTTCTTTCAATGGTTTCTTAGTCCACTCTTGCCCCTACCTATATATTTTTTTTTTGTATTTGGAAAATAAAGAGTATTAATGGATTGTAGGGTATTGATTAACTTTGACTTCTTAAGTAGCCATTTAAATTTGGACTACCAAAAGAGGAAAGTAGGACACCTGTTTAGGGACTGAGAGACTGGAAAATAAGTTAAGACACAATTTTTGTAGTTTTCCAGCAACTGGTAACTACAAAACATGACATTAACTTTGCTTCTTTTAATTTTCTGCATCACCTTATGCAAAATTATCATATAAATTTTTTGGTCTTGCTCATTTCAAGCTAAACATGTTATGGAGGAAATATGAATTGTTTATGACTAGCTTCGAATGTGATGCATTTCTTTGCATTAGGATGCATGATGCTGGTGAAATTGATGTACGGGCTTGCTATACCGCCATTTCAGTAAGATCTTGCTCTTGCACTACCCTTGAATCTATTTCAGTTACTATACCATTTCAGAAAAAAATTGGCATCTTTTGGCAAAAGCATCAGTTGAAATATGCGGTGTAGAGTAGCCATCTATTATAGCTTAAAAGTGTTGTCTATATTATGTAACAGATCCTTATTCAAGAATCAATATGATCAATCATATAATTAATTAGATTTGGTATGAGATCTGCTAAAAGTTGTGTTCAAACTGCTCTAATTGAAATATACATTATTACTTGACTACTAGTTGAACATGGATGAGTTTTATGTACTATCTATAATTATGTGTATCTGGCATTGTTATTTGACTTTCATTATGTCATTCAACTTTTTGGGCATTTATGTATCATTAGGTCATATTAGGCATCACCATCTCACTTTTTCTTTCCTCAATCATATTAATTAATTAGCATTGGTGTGAGACCTGCAAAAAGTTGTGTTCAAACTTCTCTAATGGAAATATACTCTATTAAATGACTACTAGTTGAACATGGATGGGTTTTATATGCTATCTATAATCTATAATTATGTGTATCTGGCATTGTTATTTCACTTTCACTAGGTCATTTGACTTTTACATTTGGGCATTTATGTATCACCAGGTCATATTAGACATTGCCATTTCACTCTTTCAATAGATTATTTTACTTTTGCTTTCCTCACTTTTGTACTGATCCAATCATCTTGTTTCAACCAGGTTGCTAGTATTCTCAACATTCTGGATGATGAGCTTGTTAGGGGTGTTGGAAATTTCATCTTAAGGTTGGTTTCCAGTGGCTCTTCAATATTTGATTCTGGAACTATTCCAGCTTGAGCTTTCTTTTTATGCATGTTTTATCCACTTCTTTCAGGCTTTATTTGGGGTTCTTTATTGGCTTAGCTATTTGTTACTTCTAGAATAACAGTCTTGGTGTGCGGCATGTGCCATTCTTTCAAATTATGAAATCATCTTACTTTCATATGGAGACTTGGTTGCATTAGAAAAAAAAATAATGGTTCTTAATGGATGAGAACGAGTGTTAATACCCAAACTGTATCATTACCATTACATTTGTTATGCATCAAGGGGCTAACTTGTGTATCTTCATTTATTACATTTAATCAGAGTTGCTGAAAGTTACTATTTTATCTTGCCTTTTGTTTTCATGGATGTGAGGTAACATTAATTTTTCTGTTTTTTTCCCTTGTGTCAATATACATTGGGATAGTCAAGGGCTATTCATATGTACCTTACATGAATTGGCCTTTATGTAATTTTGATACCTTCATAGTCTCTAGTTTGGTTTTTGGTTCTTTTGTCCCCTTTCAAGCTGTGAGCTCATTGTATGTGCTCTTGGGAATTGAGGATGTCAAGTTTGAAAGTGAGAGCAGCATGAGTGTAGATTGACTTGTTGTAGCCTTTTGTTATAATTCATGTCCTGAAGGTGCTCATTTGTTTGCTGGGATGCTGTTAATTTCACAATTTTTGGGAGTATAGTATGGGGCCATTGATAAGGCCAGATTCATTATGATGAAAATTGTTGCCCTTTTTTTTCTTTCTGCAAGGACTACATGGCGTCCCCTAGCAATATTAATTCCTCAAAAATCTCATGAAAGTTACTTGTTGAGACATAATAATACAGTTAAGACATGAAAGTTTATTTAGTTTCTGTAATTTAGTACTTTTAGAATATTATTATTTTTACTATAATGTAATATTTTAATAGAATTCTTATTTCTATTTAGTTTAGGATATGAGGGTTCCTTGGTGTCTGTATAAACACCACACCCCTTTGTAGAAGGGAGAATGTTAATGATGATGATTAAAATTAAGATTTGAGTATTGTTTATTCTATATAAACATCTAGTTGCAACTTTAGTAAACCGAATATCCAACTTGCAACAACCTTCATAAATACAATATCCATTGAGATTTGTCCAAGCAGAGATAGTGGTGAGATCTGAAATAAACTATAGCTGTCTTATCATACATAACAATCTAGTCCTCAATGCTATAAGGTTAAAAAATCTCATGCAATAGTTCATCACTAACCTGATATAAGATCCATTGAAATTTATAAACAAAACCCGACTTGTATGAATGGACTCTTCACTCTTCTATAATCACGATCTTCATATGTGATTGAAGCAATTTGTTTCTTGCCAAATGAAATCAGTCACCTCAAGCTTCTGGTGAATATAAAATGAGAAGCAATGTGGTGCAGTAATGAAGTTTGATGTTTGACAATGATGATGCTTGCAGCAACAAAATATCTATCTTGACTTAAAGTAGTTGATATAGAAGCTATTCTAGGTGAGAGGGATTTGTTTCCACATTCTGTAGTTGTCCATTTTTTTCTTAATCGAAACTTTTCCTTTTCCTGACAAAAAAGAATTTAGGGCTTGTGCTATGGTCCAACCTTAGGCTCCGATACCAAAATTGATGTAGCACAGGATAGTAACAAAGTTAAAGAGAGCAGAATTGCCTAGAGGACAGGGAAAAAATGAGAAAGAATAAAGAAAACTATAGAAGGGGGTAAATCCCTAAATGAGAAGGTTAAAATTTTGATTTTTGTTTTAAAAAAACCTTGTAAGAGGGTTCCAATAAACAGAAGAAACAATACATAATTATGAATTTCATTGTCATCATTAACACTCTCCCCTTCAACAAAGGATGTGTTTATATAGATATCAATAAACCCTATAGTATTCTAAACTAAATATGAATTAAGAATCCTAATAAAATGTTAATAATAATAATAACAAAAAAAAAAATCCTATAAATCATCCTAAATAATAATCAGTTTTTAATAATAAGAAATTACAAACAAACAGGTAAGCTTCCTTTTTTCCTATACAACATATAATTTGTCAAATGATATGCTAATGATGCTGGAGTTATGATTGAGATTGGACTGTTGAAAGCTCTCTGTAAGCTGTTAGAGGAAATATTTATTTGATTTCATAGATAAATGAATCTTTATAGAGGTCTATAAGAATGGTATGATGGCAAAGCTGGGTTGCGTCATTTGCCAGTTGTGCTAGAGAGGAGATGTGCATCATATGTGTTGTTGCATCGATAGGTGGCGATTAATTTGTTGATGAGGTAACTTCAGTTACACTAAGCTCTTAAGATCTGCATTGTTTCAGAAAACTCTTTTAGCTCTATTATGCCAGTGACTATTCTGACAAGACTGTAGTTTTTCTATTTTCAGACAAGATTAATTCCTCAAAAGTATTACACTTGCCTTTCGTTTATATTTCTTGATGGTGTAAGCAACTAAAAGTCTTTGCTTTTGATATCCAACTTTAGCTGTCAGACATATGAAGGTGGAATTGCAGGAGAACCTGGTTCTGAAGCTCATGGTGGGTATGTTCTCTCTCTCAAAAAGTCCATATCTGATAAAGAGATTATAAGTTTTCTATTTTGCTAGCCCTCAATTCAACTTCTATATGTGTCTGCTTGTGGTCCTATCTCTTTCTCAGTCAAGCAATGCATCTCATGGATTTGAATACCTGGTTATCAGGTACACTTTTTGTGGATTGGCTACCATGATTTTGATCAATGAGGTTAACCTTTTGGACCTGGCTGGTTTAATTGTAAGACATTATTTCCTTTCTTTATCATCATTCGCCAAAATTTATCTTTTTGTACATGAATTACTGTGGTGTTCTATATGTTGGGTAAACCTCATGTTTATTAATTTTTTTGCAATGAATTTCTTGAAACATGTAAGCAAGCTTTTTGTGTTATTGTATTAGGATTGGGTCATCTTTCGACAAGGAGTGGAGTGTGGATTTCAGGGGAGAGTAAACAAATTGGTTGATGGTTGCTACTCTTTTTGGCAGGTATTTTCCATTCTTCGTTTCAAGGTAGTGTTTTATTTTTTATGGCGAGTTAAAAAATATTTATTCAGGGAGGCGTGCTTGCATTATTACAAAGAATAGATTTGGTTACTGGTGAATGTCTTCCACTATTTGATTCTGGAGAAGAGGACAGGGACAGCCCTGGAAATAGTACTTCTGAGGGAGAAGATACTGATGGAACTTCATCTGAGGCTGATAAGACTTGCCATTTTAAGAATGGAGGTAGATTGGTTATTTTTTTCTTTTGGAGATTTTGCACTTAGTCTTATGTTGGCTTTATGTTTTTATATAATTGTCATGTGATTTCTCTCACCTTTTATTCTTACACCGCTGCAGATCAGCAGGATGCTTCTTGTTCAGTGAACTACACCAGTTCTAGCCATGCTCGATCTTTGGGAAATGTAGAAATGGAACCTCTTTTTCACAGCTTGGCATTACAGCAGTACATACTTTTATGCTCTCAGGTCGAAATCGAATAGTTCTTTCTATTTATTGATTACCCTGTCATTGATTTTTTTTAAGATCTCATTTCATACTTTGATGACTTCTTATATCTATTTCTTATCTGTTTGTCTGTTTATATTGCTTTTGATAGTATCTTGGAAAGCCTGAATCATTTTCACACTTTTTTGCTAATTTTTTTGCCGGATTTTTCATCCCTAACACAAAAAAAAAAAACAAAAATCATTTTATTCCCTTCATGTTATGGGTCAAGCCCCAGACTTTAGTGCTTTATTTTCCTCTGAAAGAAGGGTTGTTTTCCTAGTGTTACATTTTTATTTCCATGTTTTTATAACAAGGCATGAGGTTCCCAGCACGCCAATATTGGCTGGTGGCATGCTAAACGTATTCGAAGATTGAGGTTCTTGCATCTCTTTTGGGCTTGTGGTCCTATACTAACAAAGAGGGAAAAAAGTTTTGGCAAATTTAGTGCCCATTGTTAAACCTTACTCTCTTGCAATTTGGGCTTGGAAACTTTCAATATGACTCATAATAGTTTATTTTTCATCATTAAGATCAGTTTGTTAATTCAATGTGGTTCCTTAATCTCTGTTGTGAAGATCCGTAAGGATGAAGTCCATTGCATGCAATAACTAGCACAACATCAAGACCTATTGATTTAATATATATATATATATATATATATATATATATACATGTGCATGCTTATGAAAATGTGCACACACAGATACAACCATTGGGTACACACACGCACAAAAAAGAAGATAAAAAATGAGGAAATTTTGAACTTATTTGACCGATAAATTTTAGGGAGGAATTTGTAGATTACCTGAAACTTAGTGGTTATGTTGCATGGACATTCGTGGTAGTGAAAAATTGTATTGAGTGGAGAGGTTGGTTTTACTTTGATATTTGAGCACCCATTAGATTTTATCTTATCAAACGGATATATGATGCATTGTGTAATGTGGGTACTACAGTTGGAGAATGGTGGATTCAGAGACAAACCAGGGAAGCCCCGAGACTTTTATCACACATGTTATTGTCTAAGTGGCCTCTCTGTATGCCAGCATGGCTGCTCCAAGGATTACGATTCTCCACCCGTGCCCAAGGAGGTGTTGGGTCCCTCTTCAAATCTCTTGGAACCTGTCAATCCACTCTTCAACATCGTCTTAAAACACTACAGGGAAGCTCGTGAATTCTTTTCTAGGTCTTGAGCACGTCTCCAGTCACTCTGAAGTTGAATTCACATGCATGATCCAATTGATACTATTCTTCTACAAATCTTACATGCGGCAAGACTATAAAAGAGATTCATTTTGCTGCTTGCACTCGAAACTTTTCAATTGAAGGTTATGTACCATCAATATTAAATCAATCAAGTATATCTTAGGTTGTGTAAGTGTAAATATGTTGATATCTAAATTAAATATTGGAAATGTGCTGTATAATTTGTGTAGTTACTAGCACACGTGGCATGATCCAGATTGAGAAGATTGGTTGTTAGTTCCACTATCAGGCATGGTCAAGCTTTACAGTTTATCGGACCGAAAGGATTTTTCATGCAAGATTTTTGTGATGTATTTATAAAAGATTAAACATACTATTAGGTATAGGCCATTAATTTCTCTATCTAATTTGGATTTAGTGAATTGCTCTAACGAGGATATTCAGTAAAAAGTTTTTTTTTTTTTTTTTCTTTCTTGCAAGACATGTAGCTCTCCTTTTTAGAATATTTATTTATTGTCTCTTAAATTTTTTTATTTACTGATTTCTTTACCCTGGATTTCTTCATGAGCCTTTATTTTATATACTTAATATGCTAAACATATTGAATTATTTGATTAGGCAATATTGTATGGTTTTCTTGCCAAGCGCATTAAGTATGCTGTTAACTTAAATTAAATAATTTTTTCAAGTGACTTCTATTTTAAGAAAATAACTAAATGAATTGCTTAAAAACTAATTTATTTTCTTTGGAAACAATAATATATATATATATTAAAACAATTATTAAATAATTTAATTAAGATCTTTATCTTTTGGTCTTGCCATTGTTATTCATCACGAAAGGGCTTTGATGAGTTTGTTGATGATTTGGAACGGAAGTTGAGGCTGTAGTTTTTATTTATTATGAAATTGGTTATGCAATTTTGTTTTAATGAACTTGTTAATTAATATTTTATATATTAGTTGAGACTTTGCTATGGTGGCATATGTGATGGATCCTTGAATTTTAGCTGAGAGATAATATTAAGAGCATTTCAACGGGGCTGCTAAAAGGGAAGCTAATAACTATCATTTTAGCCTTTTTCCTTTATTTAGTAATTCCAACGAGGCTGCTATATGCACATCTAAAATAACATTTCTTTAAATCAAATGCTATATCTATCTTTTATATGAAATTTTTTTTTTAAAAAAACTAAAATACTGTTGGAAGTACAAATAATCGTTGATTACTTTTAAAAAGTGATGTAGAAAAATAATAAACTGATCACCTTACCTTGAAGAAGAATAAGCACCCGTTTGGCGCACCAGTGCGTCTGGCGTTTGCCAAACGGGATGGAGTTTTGGTGTTTGGTAAAAACCAAACACCATTTTTTTGTAGTGGGACCCACCGAAATTAACACCCAAACAGCGTTTTTTGAAAAGCACCTTGGAGGTGCTTTTCAAACGCCGACTGGAACGGCGTCCCTGACCCATCTAACATGTTTTTTTATCTTCTCAAAACACCCTCGCCGAAAACCGATCTTGCCTGCACTCCTTTCATCTTCTCCTTCATCGTAAATTTTTGTTTTCTTTTTTGCATGTAACATGCATCTCTCTCTCTCTCTCTCTCTCTCTCTCTCTGCCCACAAAACAAACATGGTGGCCGGAGCTTCCAACGCTGCCTCCGGCCACCACAGGCCACCATTTACGATGAAACCACCACAGGAAGAACCACCTCGGCCTCCTCTACCCGTCGGTATCCTCCGTTGAAGCCCTCGTCGTGGTCGGTGAACAGTACCGCCACCTTCCAAGGCTGTTTCCGGCCACCACAGGCCACCATTTCAGACGCCACCACCACAGGAAGAACCACCTCGGCCTCCTCTACCCGTAGGTATCCTCCGTTGAAGCTCTAGTCGTGGTCGGTCGGAAGGCACTATTCACGTGAATTATGTGCGCTGCACTGTCGCGAAGAAGACGCACAGTGCAGCGCACCGTTTTTGCCTTCCGACCGAACAAATTTGGTCTGGGCCTGGGCTGGGCTACACTCGGCCCAGCCCAAGTCCAGCAAAGTTGGGCTTAGGCCCAATTTGGTTGGGCTGTCCTCGGCCCACCAAAAATTTTAAAATATATATTTTTAAAAAAAATGTGTAGATACAGATCAGTCTTAATGGAAGGAAAATATATGTTCGTGATGAAATTGCAAATAGTTTGATGGGAGAATAAAAAATAATATTTGTTTTTTCATGAATTATTAATTTCATAATATTATTATCATTATTAAATTTACAATATTTAAAAAAAATTTATATATATATATAAGGGTATACTTATATATATATATATATAATATATATATATATATATATATATATATATATATATATATATATATATATATATATATATATATATATATATATATATATTATTAGTCGTGGTTGGTCGGAAGGCACTATTCACGTGAATTATGTGCGCTGCACTGTCGCGAAGAAGACGCACAGTGCAGCGCACCGTTTTTGCCTTCCGACCGAACAAATTTGGTCTGGGCCTGGGCTGGGCTACACTCGGCCCAGCCCAAGTCCAGCAAAGTTGGGCTTAGGCCCAATTTGGTTGGGCTGTCCTCGGCCCACCAAAAATTTTAAAATATATATTTTTAAAAAAAATGTGTAGATACAGATCAGTCTTAATGGAAGGAAAATATATGTTCGTGATGAAATTGCAAATAGTTTGATGGGAGAATAAAAAATAATATTTGTTTTTTCATGAATTATTAATTTCATAATATTATTATCATTATTAAATTTACAATATTTAAAAAAAATTTATATATATATATAAGGGTATACTTATATATATATATAATAATATATATATATATATATATATATATATATATATATATACCCTTTTAAGTAATTTCACAAGTTAAAAGCAGTTTGTAAAGTTTGGAAACCAAACACCAAAACTCCTTTTTCTTCAACCTTCAACTCAACCACAGTTTTAACCAAACACTTTCCATTTTTAAAAACTCCATTTTCAAAACTCCATTTTCAAAACTCCATTTTTCCAACCACAACCGCAACCGCTACCGCTCTCCCAAACAGGCCCTAAGTAGTAGCTAAAATAGCGTTTGCTATTAGAGTGCACACCTCAGTTTTTTTTTGACGAGGCTTTTTCACGTGTCAAACAACAAGATAATTTGTGTGATTACCAGTGCGAGTTTGAAAAGCTGGGTAACAGGGTCCAAGGATGGACTCAGAAGGCATTAGTGGGCACATTCATGGGTGGTTTGAAGAAAGAAATAGCCAATGGCTTCAGGATGTGAAAAACCACAGTCACTCACAGAGGCCATTAATTTAGCACGAATGAGAGACGACTAACTCGCATGGCGAAGGAAGTTCATACGACCACCTCCTTCACAAATCACTCGGGTAGCTCCTGTTACACCTACGAGTGCCTTCAAACGTGTTAGAGAATAATATAAATCATATTATGGGGCCTCACTTAAAAGCTTAAGCTCTTAAGTGAGATGGTTGTTTAACAAAACGTTTGTCTTGGACAAAATGCAGAGAAAAAAGAGCACAAGGCCTCTGTTTCAACTGTCATGAACGATTCACAGCAGGCCACAGATATCAAAAGCCACAACTGTTATTATTGGAAGGCTACACAAGTAACATGTTGTGTGAGAACAATATGGAACAAAAAATGTTGGAAGATGGTCATGGGGGAGATATAGTCGCTTGGCAAGTACGCTCCAGTTGCCAGTCGTAGAACAGAATCATTCCATGTCCTGGTGGCAAATAGGGAAGGCTTAACATGTCAAGGGTGATACAACAAGGTGCAGATGGAGTTACAAGGAACAAAATTTTACCTCACTCTTTTTTCTTTTCCCTTAACAAGTCTTGATCTTGTCCTAGGAATTCAATGGCTAGAAATGCTGGGATCTATGGTCTGTAACTTGAAACAATTGACCATGGATTTTTTTTGGGAAAATCAGGACTGTAGGCTGCAAGGGGTGGATGTGCAAACCATTCAGGCGGCTTCACCAACAGAAATGGCGAAGGAATTTCGCTATGGACATGCACTCTTCGCTGTGTGTTTCCAATTAACCAGGGGAACTGCACCACCTGCTTTACCTCTTAATGATGACAACCAAAATATGCACTGTTTATTAAAGGAATATGCAGACGTGTTTCAAGAGCCTTCACGTTTACCACCTGCACATGAGGTGGATCTCCTACACCTCACGTGCAGGTGGACCACAGAAGACCCCTTCTCTGGTCCGTAACACACCTCATATTATTTTTTGAGGATGTGCGTTGATTCCATTTTATATATATATATTTTTTTGAAATTTCAACATACATGAATGTGTATTTAAACATTGTACCACAATCCCTTTATCCGGGATTCTAACATACACTCGATATATATTAGCCTGTGCATAGTGATCCCTATCCCCAAGATCCTGATATACACTGAATATATGATAGTCATTCATGATGATCCCCTTATCCAGGATCCTAACATACATTAAAATATATGTTAGCCTTTTTTGGTGACCCCTTTATCGGGGATCCTAGCATACACTAAATGTATGCTAGCCACCACCATTTTTGGTGATTCTAACATACACTTGATGTATATTGAACCCAAGGCATGCAATCATGACATTTTCAAACTTCCCTGACACACATATCTTAAATATTCTTATTGATAAATCATATCTTTTCAAACTTCCACCAAAGCTTTAAGCATCATAATTCACACATTTTCATTATGAAAATTAAATAAAAAACATAGGCACGAATCACCTACCTACTATGGATGCTTTACTCGTGGTTCCTTGTTGCTGCTATTGCACCACACTTGTGGTCCCTCTTACAATTATAGTAAATTCTCTTAAATCATTTCAACTATCGATGCTCTTCCTAATAACCACACCAAAACAATCTAATATGTCTTTAAATTTGTTATTCTTTTATTTTTATTTTTTATAGCTTTCGTCAATCAAAATATCATTAAACACGTATTTTTGAACATAACCTGTTTCTTTTCTTTAATGCGTCTAACTTCATCATTTTTGCAACCTCCCACTTCTTTTTCTTTTATTCTCAAAGATGCCAGTAGAGGTTGGATTTCGACCTCTGCCCAAATATTTCACTATAACTGGAGTTATAGAACTTCAGTTTATACAAAATTAATCCCGTTGGAAAGCTAACATATAGGGTTACAACTCTTAGGAAGGGAGGAAAACACAGTTCTGCCCCAAAAATTCACAAAATGCATCACAAATGCATCAATTTCTCTTATTGCACTTATGCTCCCATTTCCTTTAAATGTTTTCTTTTTACCCCGCATCTTCTCTTCTTATAATTTAAATCATAATCTTTCCACCCCGTCAACCTATTTTATTTCTCTTGTAATTAATTCATTTAATTTAAAACTAACCCCAATTAATTCGGAGTTGATAATTATGATATCATAACTATTTCATCCGGATGTTATATTCAAAATTTCTGAATTCTTATTTTATTTAAATTTGTTCGTGAATTCTTCCACTTTTATTTATTTATTTATTTCTGTTTATTTAGTTTATAATTTACACTTACATTTATTTTGTAGGGTTAACAATTATAATATCTATTTTTATTTTTATATTGATACGAGTAAATGATCAACCCAACTAGTGACCTACACTATGCCCTAGGTCGACCCTTGAGCACAAATTTAAAACATTGATAATATCTATTTTTACCCTTATATTGACTAAAGTCAATGGTCAACCTACTCATGACCCAAGCCTAGTTTAGGGTCAAATCCTGAGTTAAGTTTTAAAATAATAATAATAATAATTATTATTTTATCCTTACATTTACCTAAGTCAAATGTCAACTTTACTCGTGACTCAAGCTTAGCCTTGAATTGACTCTCAAATTGAGTCTTAAAACTATAATAATTACTATATTTGTCTTTATATTGACTCAAGTCAATGTTCAACTGACTCATGACCTTGACCTGATCTCGGGTTAACAGGTTTTTTAACTATGATAATAACTAATTTTATCCCTACTTTGACCTGAGTTAATAGTCAATTCGATTCGTGACCCAATCCTTGCCTTAGATTGGTATCCTAGTCTGGTTTTAAAATTCTAATAATAATTATTTTTATTCTTAGGTTAACCCTTGTATAGAGAAATGGACAAGCTTGCTCTACCTTTTTAGCAGGACAAAAATTTCTCTACTTAAATAATGTTTGACATAATTAAAATTAGTATTTTTATTAACTAAACAACTTCATAATAAAAATTATCTTGTCGAATCCATCATTGTCCAGCATACTAAACTCTATTTTAGAATCACAAAATCCAATATAGTCTTAAGACCTCACATGCAACCTGGATTTAAAAATCCCACTACATCTTTATAAACCAATTCCAACACTAACAACTTTCCCAAACTGGTTTCTTAAAAACGTTTTCTACATATGAGAGAGAGAAACTTAGTATTTCTTTGCCATGGAATTATATGCTATTAATTAAATTCAAAATCCAACTTAGTTAAACAGGATAGGTTTGTAGACAGTCCATGTATATCTGACACTACATGTAATGACAGATACATACATTATCAATGAAATCAGCTGGCAGGCAGCACTCCTCTAAAATATTGGACTCCAAATCGAATATTTGTGTATATTAGATACAGACATTTGTTTGCATATAAAATTTTTAGGGCATAAAAGAGAAACTCAAGCTATAATATCACGTTTTTTCACAAAAAACAAAGCTGCATACAAACATAAAATTAGACACAGAAATCGCATTAATTAACACATAAAATACGCTTATGTGCTATGCTTTTATTAAATATATATTACCACATGCATTTTAAAGAAACTACTTATTACATATTGAATCACATATATTAAGTTCCAGTGATCTAGAAGGGAGTGGTAATGGAATGGCAGAGGCTTCCCAATTTATTTTTATTCTTAATATAAAATATCGAATAATTTGGAAGTGTGTTAATTTCGCATGGACGCAAAGTTGCCTGGAAAAGTCCCTTCCTTAAGAATCCAAGCACCAGCAGTAGTAATCGGATTTTGATATTGCAAACATTTCTTCAGGGCTCATCCTTTCAAGCTCACTTTGCCTCCACGAAGCAAAATTGTTTCGGTTTTGTGGGTCAGAGGCGAGAGGGTAATCTTCCATCGTATGATTTTGTGATCTCATTCTCGTGTAGAGCCTCATTGCAGCAACACAATCTTCACAAGGATCTTGCATGCCAGTTTGGATGTCATACCTATTGTAAATCAAATATATACTTAGACACACAAGGAAAATAAATATAGCTACTACAAGATGCATATGCTTACCCGAGGTAGGCTTGAGTTAGATACTTCAAGGAGTTGCTGAGCTTGCTTGTTTTCATCAGTGGCGGATATTTTGCAGTATCCCTGTAATTAATCACATCCATCCATCTTAATTAATCACATTGTATTTTATTTGAAAGATGGACTCTTAACTGATAAAAAACTAGAGGTAGATCAAGGCAATATTTAATCTCGGAGAAAAACTTTACCTCATCATTCCAGCTGGATATTCTAGCTGCAAACGGTCAAGGTCATGGTCCAAATTATGACCCACAAGAATCCTGGCTTTTCCTCCTCTGGGCCGAATTTTCCACATCGGTTCCCCATTACAAAGGAAGTCTTGAATCTTCTTTTGAACTTGCCTTAATGGTGTCGCATCCCTTAGGTATTCAGGTCTAATGCCTGTGGTTTCATACCTAGAAATATTTGAAGAATATTGAATTCACTATTAACGACTACATTGTTTAATTTTGGGCAGAAGCATTATGGAAATTTATAGCATACCTATAGTTTGTGACAGGAATTGGTGGTTTGACATAGGTGTGGAAGATAATATTTTCATTTTCGTCAACTAGGCAAACCCTAGCGCACAGATCCAAGGAGCCATCACTGCCGCCTCCAACCATTTTGCAAGCTAGTGCAACTACTTGTCGACCTCTTGCATAGCCATTGTCGATTGTCAGGCTGTCCCGAAGGCCTAAATTAGCAAAGCTCGCGAGCTGTCCCTGGAGTGAAAAATGAAAGAGCTAATGAGGTATCCTGTACGTAGCTAGGAGCTAATTCGGTTGGAAAAACAAAACTTAATTTAGTTTATCTTTTTTTATAGGTAATTGAATTAAAGATTAATAGAACATTTACACCGGAGAGCTGGCATCTTTCTTGGTGAACTCTGCGAGCATTAGGGCTATCAAGGATGGTTAAGCAAAATCTGCATCCACGGATACTGAAAATACTCTTGCATTCCTGCTTAGGCAATGGCCCTGTAAAAGCAAATCAAACTTTTAAGCTACCGAAGAGGGAACTAAGTGCTCCGAGTTATACACGCTAAAAAAACAAACATCAACGTACCTATAAGATGCTCCCTCAAGGATTCGTAAGATCTGCAGTGTTTCTTACAGATTCCACACATGGGTTCATGGACCGAGTGATACGATGTTCTCATGTGCTCCACCAGGTGTTCCATTTTGTTGAATTGTCTGAAGCATGCAGCGCACTTGTTTCTGCAAAGGATAATCATCGAGCTATTTATCGCAAGGCACTTAGGTTTAAGAATTAAAAACTAGCTTCACATGAAGGTCACCATCTGTATTGGAATAGGAAATTTTAAGAAAATTATGAGAGAAATGCCCTAATGTGACAGTATGCCATGCATGATATATAGCTTGAACCAAAACCATGTACGTGTCGGTTTCCATGTACATGCTCGCGGAGAGGAGAGAGTGAGAGAGAGAACCTTGAAATCTCGGACGACTCATTTCTGTAATCCATGCGATCGATCCTCGTGAAGTAATAGTTTCTAAATCTGCAAGAGCAATAGAAAACTAGTTAAGAATGCTTGGGGATAGCTAGGGATGCGCCCACGAAGGTATTTATATTGATAGGCCAAGAGAATCTCCTCCAACTTGAACGTAAAGATAACATAAGGTTGGCACAAGTGGTTGAGATCGAAGCCATTTACGTTTGAGGTGATATGAGAAATATTCAAAACCATTGATTTGAATTTATTTATAGCAAAAAATTATAAACATATCAATGTTTTTAAAAAAATTCTAACCGGTCACTAAAAATCCTAATAATACTATCAGAAAATCAGCTAATTTATATAAAAATATCAACGGGGTATTTCCATCGATATTTACTGATAATATTATCGTTGGAACGTCATCGTCACAATTTCTGTTAATATTTACTAACGGGTATTGCCATTGGTATTGTACTGACACCTTTACCGATGAAATGGTTTCATCGATAAGTATTGATTGTAAGCACCAAGGAAATTACAATGAGATTTAAAAACCTATGATATACGATGACGTGATATCGTTTCCGACAAAAATACTGACGGAGTTACCAATGGATATATATTCTAACGGTAATTTTGTTGGAAAATATCGATGGATGACAGGCAAAATTACAATGAGATTTGAAAATCTATAAAGTCTAATAATGAAATATTGTTACTAATAGAATAACCTGTGAAACAAAAATATTTCAATTTTAACCACCATTCATGATTTTACCAATGTGACATATCATAATAATTTAGAAGTTCTATTCTAACTAAACATATTAAAGAGTACGAAATTAATTATTATTTCAATATTTAACTTCCTTGATCTGTGATTAACTGTGATGTCCATTTTTTTTGGGTTTCTTAAAAAACAGATTGTCCATAAAAAAGATTAAATAGATTCCTCTCATTTTAAAACGAAGAAGTAATGTGATATATCCATTATCATAAATTATAAGTTTTGTTTAAATGATAAGACGAAAACTTAATTAATATAAAAGGTTGAATCCCTACCTTTTATTTTAGAGAAATGATGGATAAGTTCGATTATCTCTCATCGAGGAAGATATTATAAGCAATATTTAATATCACTTCACTGAGAGCTCTAAATTTCAAATCTGGTCTTATGCACAACAAAAGAAAACTTCAATGGTACAAACGATTCCTCGAGGCATCACATGTTGCTGAGCTACGGAGGTTTCTAACCTTAAGAACATATTCTACTCATTCGTAGCCATCCAAATGGCAGGGTCCACCATTGACTTAGCTGAATGATTCTCTTGCTCTCTGCTACCTTTTTGTCAGGAACTGTTGATGTGCCCAACAAAATCCTAAAGAATATCTTATATAATTGAAAGATTATAAAAATGCTTCTCATATTTGATAATTATAACAAAAAATGCTTCTCATATTTGATAATTATAACAATATTTTACCTATGGTTATATCCGCTTGAATAGAAAGGTAAACGATAATATTCATAAACTCTGGAAAATAGTGCAATCAAAACTGGCCCTTTCCAAACTTCGAAAATTAAATAAAACCATAAAAATAATGTAATCATATTCTATAACACACTTTCTGCAGGAATGTTAAGAAAACAGTTGGAGATTATAAACCTTATGATGAAATTAATTTATTTTAAGGGCGGGTTTATTTTACATATAAGATATTTTACCATAAAATGATTTATTTTTTATGCAAAATATTGTAAAGAATATTATGTGTATAACATTTTCCAATGATAATGGTGAAGAATGAGATAATGGTTAAATGACAGAGGTTCTAATAAGGACATGGCTGTAAAAGAGAAGATGGTGCAATGGAGAAGAAGGAGATGATAATGGTGAAAGAGAGGTGGTGGTAATTGAGGAAATGTTTAACCCTCTAAACTTTTTTTTTTTTTCCTATCTTGGTTATAAATTACTCCCTATAAACGAAAGCTTAATTGTAAAATATTTCGACGGAAGAAACTAAGATGGAAAGGTAATGAATATGGATTGCATGTCAGATCAACTGATTAGCAGCTGGTAATGCCATGACAGAGAGATGAAGATTAAGGATGATCAACCATTGGATAATGCTTGAGATATCGATAGGTTTCTCTGTTTCTTTTACTTCCTCATGGCATTTGTTGGGAAAGAAAAATCTCAAATGCGTTGAAAGATTCACTTTCTTTCTTTGTTTCGATCACAGACTCCAACCATAATTCTTCACTGATAAATATAATTACATGGTTTTCGATTATATATGCAAGAGACCAACTTTGTTTCAGATAAAAAGTTGATGAGGCGACAAAATCGTCAGCTGATGCCTGTGGGCAGTGAGTGGCAATCATTTAAAGAGGTCAAATATAGATGGTTGATCGTTGTTCATCTCAAATGCTTTCGGCGAACGCATAAATAGATCGACATGATTTCCAGCATAGGGAGTTTTTCTGTTTCGAACCCTTCTAGAGCATAATCAGATATATTCCATTGATCTTGTGTGGAGGCGATGGAGGATATTCCCAACTTTTGAGCGCAAGGAATGTCAACGAGACTGTCTTTTGACTCTCGGATGGTCCCAACAGATTCCTCTTTGGAGCTCAGAAGATACCCTGTAGAAAAGTTGGTACATGGCGATAATAACAATTTTTTTTTATTAACTTTGATGTTTGGGTCAGCTTGTGCGTATCTTGACTAATCCCACAGGTCTTGAAATTAACGATCATATAAGCTTCTGAAATTAACGACCATATAAGCTTCTAGTGACCATCATATTAGCAACCACATGACTCAAACCTAAAATAATAAAGAGAATAAACTTTTTAGTTCCAAACTCTTATTACTGGGCATTGATTAGATGTTTCGATAATCCCTAATATAGCGATTCCAACACATGATCGATGAGTGCACGCCCTGCTCGTATTTGTGCTGTGCTGGTATCCTTTCTCCAAAAGAGGAATGGTTTCATTCCATGGACATAACTCAAAATAAAATATAGCCTCAGGAAGTCAAAGAACTGTCCTTTACAAGAAAACCATCTCTGCTGGTTCATCCAGGTAGAAGATACGGCTGATAATTTCTCAAGAAAAAAGATCCGTCTCTCGGTAAAAATTCACCCATATTTTGAAAGTCTTTTATCAATGTGTCATAAATTATTTTAATAAAAGAGAAATAAGAGGTTAAAATATTCA
The DNA here is from genome assembly GCA_009078335.1 of Salix brachista. Taxonomy (NCBI): domain Eukaryota; kingdom Viridiplantae; phylum Streptophyta; class Magnoliopsida; order Malpighiales; family Salicaceae; genus Salix; species Salix brachista. The sequence continues at coordinate 8,242,691 of CM018588.1, read as the reverse complement.
TTAAATTGAAATTGAATTTAACTAGATGTTTGATATTCATAATTATAAATTTTGATAATTCCTAATTAAAATAGTTTATGCTTTTAATTTTAAACTTTTATCAAATTATTTTTATTTAAATAAAACAAGGAATATAAAGTCGGGTTGTCATCAAATCAATAAATACCTATTAGTTAATAATAGTTAATACTTAAGAAATACTTCAATAGCCTTTATATAAGTAAGTGAGTTTCACGTCTAAGCCACAATGACTCTTAAAACACTTATTCGGTTATTTTATAAACTTAGTGACAAATTGAAACAATAAAGTTTTTGGATTTCTTGAAAGATATTAATATTTTTTTTTCCAAGAATTCCGTTACAGATATCTCAAGTTATTTAAAGTTTATGTGGAGACCTGAAGATCATATATTTTTTTCAACTTTGAATATTTTCTTCAACCTAGCTAGGTTGTCGCAAGTCATAAGTCGTTCACCTATCTGACTTCTAATGATATATGAATAACCACTGAGAAATCTCCTAAAACTTTTTAGTAGAGAGGCCTTGTTATACCTCATAGTACCAGCTCTTTTCTTTTGTATTTAAGGTTCTTATGTATTATAATTTTCTCACCATTCTCTTATAAAATAACATGCATAACATTCTATTTATAGAAAAACCTGAAAACTTTATAATGGAAAAAATGTCAATTTGTCCCTTAAATAATTATGACAAATATTATTTTAGAAATTTATTACATCATGTCCCTACTTAATTTTTCTAGGTCTAGAATTGTAATCTCCTATATTAATCACAATTTACTCCTTGATTTCAAAAATTGATTTACAATAAAATCACACTTGATTAATTATTCTATTTTAATTTTTGATCAATGGTTCGTATATGTGTCACCCATTAGGTTGTCTAATAAGTTTGTTCAAGTATAAATCCCAATCCTACATAAAATAATATTAAATATTTTTGAAATAATAATACATAAAATAATTTAATCTATTATCATTTCAATAATTTGTATTTGAAGATGAAGTATAATATATAGCAACCTGTCATAATCCTTAAATATTAAAAAAGTTATAAGTTGTTTGACTTAACATTTTAGTGACTAATTTTTTGGTGTAGTTATTATCCCTTCACCATGAATGTTTCATTTTAAATATTATAGCATGTAATATTTCTACTTTTTTAAATCATTTTAGTTTTCAACATTATAGTTATTGATTATTTGAATATGATTTTGAAATTCTTTCAAAAGCCAATGATTCCATATTCAATACTATTTTAGAACATATAATTTATTTTTATTTTTTTAATTTATCTAGATTGATGAATCCTTCTCGGTTAAAAATTCCACTTTATTTTTCTCTCAATATTAATATAATTGAAGCAAAAGCCACCTCGGACTATTTTGGAAACTCCCTCAAAGCACAAAAATCTGGGGTATTTGTGCAGATTTGTCGTCACCGCGTCAGAGTAAGTGGAGTATTACTCAGGGGTATCTTTTGCTGGTAAAATTTTATGTCAGTTTAAAGAACAAAAACCAAAAAGGCCAATGAATGGGAGGGGAAAAAAAAAACTTTGTCCGATTGATTCCAACCCATGTCATGTTCTATTATCTAGAGGCCAAAAAACGTGGAATTTTTTGCGATAATAAACACATGGTAGACCCACTTGTTTCAAGTCTAACTGGGAAGAGAAAAGAGAACCTTTAAAAAAGATTGAAGATGCTCTTTTTTGACCAAAACACAACCTTTTATCCTCATGGTCTAGGTTTTCTTCGAGGCCACACATGCATCAGAAAGTATTTACAACTGGGGATACCCGAGGTCCGATCATGAATCTCTTTTATTTCTTTTTGACTCTCAAAAACTTTTCGAGATATTTATTAATTCTTCAAGATTTCCATTCATAGAAAGTAATAACACTTTTTTTTTTTTATTATTATTAATATAGGTTTCTAGACCAGCTTGTACTTACCTAGACTAATTCCACGGATCTTAAAATTAACGATCATGTAAACTTCCAATATCTATCATTTTAGCAACCACATGACTCGAACTTAAACGCACTGGAAAAACAAACCTCTTAGTTTCAAGTTTTTATCACTGGATTATCTATTAAATAGTTAATTAAGAGCATGTTTGTGTTTATTAGAGGTGGACAATTGTTAAAATCATCATTGTTATATTACATATTAATAATATTTTCTATTTATTGGCTTGCAGAAAGTGAAAGCTTGATTATCTGACTCGAGCGGCTTTTGACCAGCCTCGTTTATTCTATGGAAAAATGACAGGTGATCCCTCAAGAGCTATCGGGAAGTCTGGTATACGTGGCGAAGCAACAGAATCATTTGAAGAAATTAAAAATTTATTATATATTTTTCAACTATCTTCATATTTAAATGATTTTTCAAAAAATATCATCATTGCAATTAATTTATTCCTTGCACTTAGACCATGGCTTGAAAGAATCTCAATAGAAAGGAAGATAATCAAGAATCGAGATTGAAGAAAGTAAAAACAACTGGTAAGAATTTCATATATTCTGTGTATTATTACATTGATCCATATTGGGATTTATACAAGTGTATGTGTATTAGAGTCCTAGTTTATTGCCTACTATTGAGCTATATATTACATATAAAAGGAAAGAAATAATAACAGTAATATTTACATTGAATGTGATCTTTGACTACCTATTCTAGTTTTCTATAGTCTTAACAAGAAAGATGGGAAGGCATCTCAATCTCGAGCAAAAACATAAGAGGGTGAGCTTGGCAAGAATGCAGTCATGGTTGGAACACCTAAAAAAGAAAGCAAATTTATTGCTTAAATTTTAAACGAATTTAAGAATGTCTTCAGATAAGTTTTCTGAGCGTTTCCTGAGTAAAAGATTCAAGTATGACATAGAAAAAGCAATGCCCAATGCCCGAGGCCTAAAAGATTTCTAGTAGTTCTTCATATCAAAGTCAAAGTTAATGGAGAAGTATTTAAAATTATTTTTTGAGTTGTTCGATAAGCCCAAAAGATTTCAAGTAGTTCTTCATATCAAGCTCTAGGGTTAAATCCCAATACCTTCTAGCTACAATCTTGTCCTGTAATTAGTAGCTCGTGTCGAATGTTTTATCTAGAAACCACATTTAATATCTATTCCATTCATGTAGAAGCCTAAGAATTAAAAACAATATAATTATGAAATGGTTGATTACAGTCAAAAGCCAAAATATATCAGGATATAATTCCCATTTATGATGAGGTGTTGGGATCATAAAGATTTTATCATGATGTTGGATTATTTTTCAAACGTGAATGGCTGGCTCAATAAGATGTTGAGTTTTCACTTGCTTTTTCATGGTTTCATTTATTTATTGCCCTTTGATGAGATTTTTTGATATGATATCATAAAGCATATGATGTAGGCTAGAGTGTAGGTTCCTGAAAAAAAAAAAAGGATTTGTAAGGTTGTGTTTAAAAATATAAAAAAGTAGGATCACTTCTACCTCTATAAAAATGTTTTACGTATGTTATCTTTATTTTGTTATTTGAAAAATTATTTTCATTTCCCAACCATAGTTCACTTTAATGCAACCATATTATTTGATATTTTCATTCACATTTACCAAATTATTTGCCTATGTTTTGTGTATAAAATATCTTGATATTCTTTGTTTTATGTTTTGAAGGTATTTTTGAATGAAAGATGTAAAAAGGAGGTGATTGAAAGATTTGACCTTCAGTCGATGTTTTGTGCAAAGCGGAAACTCTATAGGTCGAAAGGAAGTGATTCCAGTGGCAATCAAAAGATAACATCCATACCTTTCTAGAAATATAAGGAAAATAAAATAAAATAAGAAAGAGCATGGAAATCTCAGCCTTCAAATTCAAATCTTGCAATCTGTCAATATTGACCTTTGGCCATTCCAACTTAAATATATGGAGCTGCAGAAGTCCAATTGATGCAACCTTAATTTTGTTGGATTCCAGACTCAAATACATATTATTGATCCAAATTTTAGTTAAAAAATGATGTCATATGAATGAGATATGATTTTTACAAGATGACAAATAAATTTTGCTTACTTAAGGGAGGACTATTTTGTAAAATAAAAACTAAGGTTTCTTCTATCATATATAAAGAAGGAGGAGAGTAGCCGGCCAGCAAGGAGAAAAGGAGAGAGCAAGCGGAAAAGAAGAAGAAAAAAAACACCCAAAAGAATCATGTTATCTTCTATCTTTTTAAAAGAATCATGTTATCTTCTATCTTTTTAATTACGTGTTCAACAAAAATGCAAGGCTAAATTTTTTTTCTTGGTTGCAAAGACACGGAAAACTTTAGATTTCAAGAAATATGAGATCTATTTTACCTTTTCTTTTTAGTTTCTATGATGAATATGTTTGTTTTCCTATACTTATTTTGCATATGATTGTTTATTTAATTGCTAGAGCGAACTCTAAGTTATTATTGTAGACAATCTATTGCTAAGTTTGATATCAAAATCGGAGTTGTGGTTTATGAACTTGTGAAGCAACTAAGTTAATAATTATGGTGGATCTATGTTATTAATCTTATGGAGAACATTAAATCAAATCAAACATAGATTGCGGACAATTATGTTTCTTGATTAATCAACTTATCTAGTTTTTAAGGCAACCTTTGAATATAATTACTAGTGCGGACATTGTGGTTGTTTGATGGTTAGGGTAAGTTATACGGTGGATCCGTTAACTAACCAATGTTAAGAAGAGATAAATATTTAGAATAGAAATTGATGTTTTGTTTCCATGATTAGTTCTAATTTCTGTAGATGGATGTTTACTTGCGACCAAGGTTTGTTTTATTGATAAATTTTGGTTTTTATTTATTTTTTGCTTAGTTTTCTGTTACCTTTTCTTTAGCCTAGACAACTTCCAACCCCCCCCCCCCCAATTGCATAGCATATAGCACAAAAGTCTAAACTAAAATGTCCTCGTGGGATCGACCCCTTGCTTGCTCTATACTCTCTTGTGTGTTTTGTTTTAAGCTAGGATAATTAATTTGTGTGACTGTGACATCACAACACTCTTTATTCTATTTCTTACTTCCATAAAAAGTTTCTTGTTTTTACCTATTGTTTTCTTGTTTTCATTGATTTTTACTCTTTTTTGTACCACTTTGTTCCTCGTTATTGTTTTTTCTTTATCTCTTTATAATATCTTTTAGAGAACCTCATCAATCATCTTCTAAATCTTTCTCATAGTATAACGGATGATCCTAGTTTGAATTATTATGAAACAAAAAAAGTAGTTTGAATTATTATAAACCTCATCAATAAGGTTTAAAGGAAGATAACAAATGAAATATTTTTTTTATAAAGGTTATGGTAAAGTTAAGCTTTCTTTATCCCAAATGTACTTGTTTAGGATGATAATTCTTAGTTTCATTTGAAAACAATGTTTGATTTAAAACTATAAGGATAACCATAAATAAATATGGTTAGCTAGGTTGTGTAAAAATATTGAACTTGCTTGTTATTTCTATGTATTGTTCTTGCCTTTAAATAGGCATTACACATATTATAGGTCATTGATTCTTACTATATATATACATGATTTATGTGCATAGTTATGGAAATCATGAAGTAAATGGAGTGATGAATTCTAGCAGAAGATCTCTTAGTAGAATGATCCTAGCAGAAGATCTATGCAGGATTTCTACACTTGCATAGACTCTTTGCATATATTTCCATAGTCATATATTTCCATATCTCTTCATTAACTCTCTGCATATATTTCCATATTTCTTCATTCCCCTTCAAGCTCAAGGCAGGGATGGACCGAGGCAGAGCTTGTCACAATTTAAAGCAAATGCTATAGCACAAAGTGATTTGGTAAAAATATCCGTAATTTGATCAGATTTGGGAATATATGTCAATGAGAGGGCACCACCTGCAACTCATTCTCTGACAAAATGAATATCTATTTCAATGTGTTTTGTACGATGATGGAACACTGGATTTTTGGCCATATGAATGGCACTAATATTATCACAATATAGCTTAGGAGGAGGGACATAATGGCCAACATTTTTGAGTAAGTGGACGAACCACATGAGCTCAGATGTAGTGGAAGCCAAGGCGCGATACTCCACTTCAGATGTTGATTGAGACATAGTGGCCTGCTTCTTAACTCCCTAAGATATCAATTTTTTTCCTAAAAAAATAGCGAAGCCAGTAGTGGAACGTCTGCCATCCCTACAACTAGCCAATTTGCATCATAAAAACCACAAAGTTCATGAACAAGAGTGTGAATTTAGTGAAGTCCAACATTGAGTGTACCCTTTAAATACTAAAAAATTCTCTTAGCAACAATTAGATGAGTATCATGATGTGCTTGCATGAATCAACAGACTTGATGTACAACAAAGGAAATGTTGGGTTTGGTCAAGGTGAGATATTGCAAAGAACCAACCAAACAATGATAGAAAGAAGGATCAACTAAGGGGACACAATCAGTAGTAGACATGGAAGAGCACAATGCTTGTGTAGTGCTTACTGGTTTGGCACCATCAAGGATAAACTTTTGAAGAAGCGATAATAGATATCTTGTTTGAGTGATGGTGATGGTGGGCTCATCACGAGCAATTTGAAGTCCTAAAAAATAATGAATGTCACCAAGATCTTTTATATGGAAGACAATAATGAATTGTGCAATAAACTTGGTAATCTGTGAGGATGAGTTACCTGTTAAAAGAATGTCATCAACATAAATGAGTAAAAGAAGAATGTTTGATCCTTAAGTGTGATAAAATAAGGATTGATCATAGGGGCATCATGTGAATCCCATTTGCTGAATATAGGTACTGAATTTGATGTACCATGCATGAGGATCCTGCTTCAATCCGTATAAGGCTTTATAAAGATGGCAAACATAATTTGGACAAGATGGATCTTCAAAACTTGGAGGTTGAGCCAAATACATTCCCTCCTGTAGATCACCATGAAGAAAAGCATTACTGAAATCTAGTTGTCTAATAGACCATCCTTGAGATAGTCTAATGGTGAGGATAAGGCAAATAGTGCTTGGTTTGATAACATGACTAAATATTTCATCATAGTCAGGTCCTAGTTGCTGCGTAAATACACGATCCACTAGCCGAGCTTTATAACTTTCAATAGAGCCATTAGATCATGTCTTGATTTTGAACACCCATTTGTTGCTGATAATATTCATTGTTGGTTGTCTAGGTACCAAGGTCTAGGTTTTGTTGCTATGAAGGGCATTCATTTCAGCTTTCATTGCTTGAAGCCATTTTGGATGTTGGAGAGCTTGTTGAGCTGATAATGACTCTTGTGGTTAGGTAACAAGGTCAGCAACAAAACAAGCAGGGATCGGATGTCGTGGAGAGATAAATACCTTGGGTTTTAGCTTCCCTGTTTGAGTTCATGTAGTTATGTGATGTTGTCTTTGCGGAGCTGGAGCAAGTGTAAGAGAGATCTCTAGTGGTGAAGTAGTGATTTCTGTTGCGGTGATGGGGAGATTGAATTAGCAGTTGCAGATTGAGATGTTGATTCATCTTGGATAGTTCTTGCATCTTGGACAATTGTTGCTAAGACATGATCGCTGACTGGTGGGGTTGTGGCAATAGGTTTTTCATCCACAATCTTGAGTAGTCAAGGAATGTCTTTAATTTGAAATAACTGAGAGGCCTATGGGTCAGGTTGCTGCATGTATTTGTAGGGAAACTGTGATTCATTAAATTTCACATGTCGTGATATGTCAAGATGATGTGTCTGAGGTTCAAGGCAAAGATAGCCTTTGTGATTGGTTGAATAACCAAGAAAAACACATCGTGTGGATTTAAAATCCAACTTTGATCGACCAAATGGTGCAAGCATTGGATAGTAGGAACATCCGAAGACTCATAAAGATTCATAAGTAGGAGTAGAACCAAAAATCACTTTATGAGGTGACTTCTAACCCAGGAATGAAGTAGGTAGACGATTGATCAGAAACACTGCAGTGTGAAAAGCTGCAGTCCAGAATTTTGTTGGAATAGAAGCATGTAATAACAACATTAATTCTGTTTCTACTATATGTTGATGATGTTGTTTAGCTAATCCATTTTATTCTGGTGTTCCTGCACATGAAATTTTATGAATGATGCCATTAGTTCTGAAAAGATTTTGCAAACTTTGATTAACAAACTCACCACCTCCATCACTTTGAAATATTTTAACATGAGTATCAAACTATGTTTCCATTTGCTTTAGAAACGAAGGAAATATTGTATCTACGTCAAATTTTTGATTCATAGGAAAGAACCATATATGTCGGGGATACTCATCAACAATAATTAAATAAAATTGATTGCCATAATAATAAGGAACAGATGCAGGACCCCAGACATTTGAATTTAGTGTATGCACAAAAGAGGTAGCATATGATTTTCTAGATTCAAACGGTAACTTTGCTGATTTTCCCAGAACACAACCTTTCAAGAAAACTTTTTGTTTATCCATAGATGGTAAACATAACTTTGTAAGAATGTTGGTTGGAGGATGGCCAAGTCTTGCATGCCACAAATTGCTAGACACTTTATTTGCTAAAAAACTGATTGGAGATGTGGAGAATTGTTGTAGGTTGATCGGATATAATCCATCCTTCATGAGACCTTTAAGAGTTACCTGCTTCGTCTTCATGTCCTTGAGTATAAATCTCCATGGATAACACAAAAAATAACAATTATTATCTCTTGTAAATTGAGACAGATAATAGTTTCTTCTTAATTGCAGGAACCACAAGAACATCATTTAGCTTGAGAATAGTGGTAGACAAGTCCTGACCATTGCCAACAATAACACAGTCATTTCCAAGATAAGATATAATACCTTGAACTTCATTTGTGCAGATGTCATATGCTGGTTTGCCAAGTGTCATAATATCATGTCTCTTTTGCAGTTTCAACAATTTTAATAACAGCAAAAGCCTTGTACTGATCAGCTTCTTCATCAGATGCAAAGCATCCATCTACTTTGTGATTAGGTCCCCCACATCGAAAACAAGTGATGCCACCACGTCCATGACTACTTTTATGTGAGATTTGTTTTCGACGAGTTCCAGTGGAGCTTCCATTTTGGCGAGGAAAATGAGTCTCTTTAGCTCATAATGAAGTGCTGCTAGTAGACTTTCTTTAAGTGAAACTACAATGATTGCGACCACAAGTACTGTGGTTTATCCACGACTTTGAGTTTGTGTGGCCATGATTTGTATAAAAAGTCACAGAAGGTGTCATAACCCATTTTCTAGGTTATTCCCTAAAATCTACCCAAAATAAAACAAAAATAACATAAATAAAATAAAAGGGGTTGGTGTTGGTAGAAAAATCAAGGTGAAAAATTAGGTTGTTTTCGAGAGCTCAATCGTACCTCTTTTGTGCTAAAAAATGAAGGAAAATGCAAATTGAAGGTTATTTATTATTGGATAAACCTGTATAAAAATTAATTTAGGGTCCAATTGAAGGATTTAATTAAGTGCAAGGACTTAATTATCTTTAAATTGGTCAAATTAATTTTATTAAGGGCTTAATCAATGAAAAATCAAGTTCTTGAGCTTAATTCGGGTTCAATTGAGAAGATTGGAGTTTTCGAAGACCGAATTTGATTTTTCTAAGCCAATTGTGCGAAGTCAGGGGTCAAATTGAAGAAAATTGAGAGTTTAATGGTCAATTGAGGGTTAAATCACATAGGTTTGAACCCAAGGACCAAACTAAAAGGGCAAGCAAATCTAAGGCTTCTTTTGAATTTCTGACGGGGATAGGATTGCACAAAATTAAAAGCTTAAAGCTATTGGGGGTGCAATTAAAACAATTACAAATTGAGGGACCACATTGTATTTTCACCTTCTCCCAAATATCTCGAATCATGTAGACGTGACTGCATTGTTCAGTCACCTGAACAGTGTAGGCACACTGCTGCAGGAGGCAACCAATTGTTGCATGCAATGGGCACCCGAAGGGTGCCTCCCTCCCCTATAAATAACGCTGATGTAATTTATGTTCCACTGTTCCCATGATGAAAAATGGGGGTGGTCGGGCTGGACATAATGTCCAAGGTGGTCACTAAAGTGGGGGGCCGTGGCTGGCTGCCTGATGCAAACCAAGGAGCTGGACATGTTTATCATACACTCGGGAATGCATCTGAATTTGCACAAGACCCCTTGTCACTTCCAAGTGGCCCAATTACAAGACTTAGAGCCAAACGTTTCAAGGAAGCACTAAATGGGCTAATCCAAGATATTTGGGCTGATTCTAAAAAGACCAAGATGGGATTAAATAATAATCAAGGCTTAGTCCACATCATCAAAGCAATTGAAGAGGGTAGTACTTATGCAAAAACGTTTCAGCATGATTTGACCATCAAAGGGCATGAATTTGATGAGTTCCAAGGGTATTAAATAGAGGAATGAATTTGGTCTTGAATGGTTATGTTAAATACATTGAATTTAGTCATTTAGCTATTTATTGTAGCCTCTAGAAGTCCAAGAGACCTAAAAACGAGGGGACTTGTTTATGTTACTGTTTGAGCTCTTTTAAAGCTTTAGTTATGACTATCTTTAATTTTCCTTTTTCTTTTATATACTGTTACCTCTTATAGAAAAATAAATCGTCAAAAAAAAAGAGAAAAAAAGGGTACTCGATTCCAGTAAGAAAGCTTCTTGTTTTCAATCTAATTTGTCACCATATTCAAGTTCAGAAAAAATCGTCAAAAAAAGTTTTTAAAAAAAGTACATGATTGCAGTAGGAAAACTTTGTTTCAATACACGATTCCAGTAAAAAAGAGAAAAAAAAACTTCCTCTTATCAATCTTATAAGAAAAAAGTACATCATTTTCAAGATCTTTGCCTTTTCGTTAGTTTTGGTTGTTTCTCATTTTTGAATTGCTGTGGGATTATTTTGAATTTGTTTTTGGAAGTTCAATTAAGAACTAAAGAAGACACAAGAGTGGAAAAAAAAAGGCAAGAGTGAGTGAGACCATAAGAGGGTAAAAGCCATTTAGTGTGAAAACAGGAGCGCAAGTGTATCAATTCTTGAGTGAAACATGTGAGGGAGTGCTTGTGAGGATTCTAACCTTGTTTTGCAGATTTTAAATATGTCCAATAATCAAGAAGATACAATCGAAGAAGTTCAGCAACCTGGAGTTCTGAACCTCCAAATGCAAGCCTTGTTAGGGGAGATGAGGCGTATGTTGAGGGCTGAATTAGAACCTATTCATGATAGGTTGGACAGGGTAGAAGCAGAGGCTCCTAGGGGACATCAACGAGACATCCCCAATAGGCAGCAAGGTGGGCGTGCTCCATGGCGGAATGTTGAGGAAGAGGCGGAGTCGGAGGAGTTTGATGAGCCATATTTGAACCGGGGCAGGTTTCAGCGTGGGAATGAGAATCGAGAAGCTAGGATGGGTAGGCCTAGGAGGGATAATGATTTGGGAAACATAAAGATTAAAATCCCATCTTTTCAGGGTAAAAATGATCCTGAAGTTTATTTGGAGTGGGAAACTAAAATGGAGATGGTGTTTGATTGTCACAACTACTCGGAGATAAAGAAGGTTAAGTTGGCTGCAATTGAATTCATTGATTATGCCATTGTTTGGTGGGATCAATTACTAATTAATAGGAGAAGGAATAGAGAGCCTCCCATGGACACTTGGGAGGAGATGAAAATGCTTATGAAAAAGCGTTTTGTACCCAGCCACTATTATAGGGGATTGTATTAAAAGTTGTAGAGGTTAAATCAAGGTTCCAAGAGTGTAGAAGAATATTACAAGGAGATGGAGGTAGCTATGATTCGAGCTAATGTGGAAGAGGACCGGGAAGCCACTATGGCTAGGTTCTTGCATGGTTTAAATCGTGAGATTATGGATATAGTTGAGATGCAACACTATGTTGAGTTGACAGATATGGTGCATCAAGCCATAAAGGTGGAGGATCAACTCAAACGAAAAGGATTAGGTAGGAGGGGACAACCTATAGCTAACACCAGCCCATGGAAGACAGCTCCGAAAAGGGATGAGCAACTACAACATAGGCCAAAATTTGAATCCTCTAAGAATTCCTAAACAACGACCGCTGCTACTTTAGGTAACACCGAAACTTCAAGTTCTAAAACACGTGATATTAAGTATTTTAAATGCTAGGAGCGGGGACACACAACCAGCCAGTGTGTAAACAAAACTTCAATGGTGATAAATGCCCAAGGAGAGCTTAAGTCAGAGAATGAGGAAGAAGTAGATGATAATGACATGCCACCTCTAGAGGATGCTAATGATGAGAAAAGTGATGTGGTTGGAGAATTATTGGTAGCAAGGCTAGTTTTCAATATGCAGGTTAGGAGGAAGAAAGTAACCAAAGGGAGAACTTGTTTCATACTCGGTGCTTTGTGAAAAAAAAGTTTGCAGTGTCATTATCGATGGAGGGAGTTGCACAAATGTAGCAAGCACTTATTTGGTGGAGAAATTGGCCTTAACTACCTTGAAACATCCTCACCCTTATCGGCTTCAGTGGCTAAATGAATGTGGTGAAATCAAGGTGATAAGGCAAGTATTGGTGGCATTATCCATTGGTAAATATGAGGATGAGGTGCTTTGTGATGTGGTTACTATGCATGCATGCCATTTACTATTGGGCAGACCATGGCAGTATGATCAGAGGGTTACACATGAGGGATTCACAAATAGGTATTCTTTCACTCATAGAAAGCAACCTATTATTCTATTGCCATTGAATCCAGAACAGGTCAGGGAGGACCAATTAAAGTTACAAAGATCAAGTAAACAAAAGAAAGAAAAAGAAATGAAGGCCGAAAATGAAAAAAAAGATTTTCAAAAAAAAGAAAGACAGAAAAACATTGATCAGAGAGAAAAAGAAAGAGAAGGGATTTCGACCATAGTGAGAGTAAGAATGGAAAAATTCAATTACATTGCAAAAAAAAGTGAGATCAAGAGAGCATTATTTTCACACCAGCCCCTTATTATACTCATGTACAAGGAGGCTCTTTTATGTACTAATGATCTCGTCGGTGCTAAGCCGAGCGATATTGTTTCTCTTTTGTAGGAGTTTGAGATGTCCTTCCTGAAGAGGTACCCTATGGAATACCTCCAATCCGAGAGATTGAACATCAGATTAATTTCATACCAGGTGCGTCAATTCCAAACCGACCTACTTATAGGAGTAATCCCGAGGATACGAAGGAACTTCAGAGGCAAGTATGTGAATTATTAGAGAAGGGGTATGTGCGTGAAAGCATGAGTCCTTGTGCAGTTCCGGTGCTATTAGTTCCTAAGAAGGATGGAACATGGAGGATGTGTGTCGACTGTCGAGCCATCAACAACATAATGGTAAAATATCGTCATCCTATTCCTAGATTAGACGATATGCTGGATGAATTGCATGGTTCTTGTGTCTTTACAAAAGTGGATCTTAAAAGTGGATATCATCAGATTAGGATGAAGGAAGGTGATGAATGGAAAACTGCTTTTAAGACTAAATATGGTTTGTATGAGTGGTTAGTGATGCCTTTCGGTTTAACTAATGCCCCAAGCACATTTATGCATTTGATGAACCATGTTTTGCATGCATTTATTGGAAGATTTGTCTTTGTGTATTTTGATGATATCCTAATTTATAGCAAAAACATGAAAGAACATGTAATGCATTTGAAATCTCTCTTGGAAATTCTAAGAAAAGAAAAGTTGTTTGCTAATCTTAAGAAGTGCACCTTTTGCACGGATAAACTTGTGATTCTTGGTTTTGTTGTTAGTAACAAAGGAATTGAGGTGGATGAGGACAAGGTCAAGGCAATCAAAGAGTGGCCAACACCTACAACAATTAGCCAAGTGAGGAGTTTGCACGGCTTAGCTAGCTTCTATAGATGGTTTGTGCGTGATTTTAGTTGCTTAGCCACACCTCTTACTGAAGTCATCAAGAAAAATGTGCCGTTTAAGTGGGGGGAAGAACAAGAAAAGGCATTTAAGTTGATCAAAGAAAAGTTAACTAATGCACCTTTGCTTGTTTTACCTAACTTTGCTAAAACTTTTGAAATTGAGTGTGATGCTTCAGGAATAGGTATTGGAGCTGTTTTGATGCTAGAAGGTCGTCCAGTTGCTTATTTTAGTGAAAAGTTGAGTGGGGCAGCCCTAAATTACCCTACTTATGATAAGGAGATGTATGCCTTGGTAAGGGCTTTGGAAAACTGGCAGCATTATCTATGGCCAAAGGAATTTGTGATTCACACGGATCATGAGTCTTTGAAGCATTTGAAAGGACAACAAAAGTTGAACAGACGCCATGCCAAGTGGGTGGAATTCATTGAAACATTTCCTTATGTGATAAGATACAAGCAATTTTTATTTTTTTACTTTCTATTTTTTTTTTTAAAATTGCATTTAAAAAAAATATAATAATAAAAAAGGTGTTGTTTTCGTGCATACGGCTGGATTCCAAGATTTTTTTCCATCATATTTTTCATAAAAAATATATTTTGCATCTTCCTCATGTTTTAAAACAAAAATTGGATATGGTAACCGGTTTATGATTATCTATTGGAATTTGGCCAAAATATCAAAAATAATTTTAAATATTTTTGTTTTATCTATTAGGGTGTAAATTTACATTGTAAAGTACATCCATGGATAAAAAAAGAGTTTTTAACTACGGTGTAAATTTACATTGTAAAGTACACCCGCAGATAAAAAAGATTTTACTACGGTGTAAAATTACATTGTATAATACGTCTGTAGATAAAAAAGATTTTTACTACGGTGTAAAATTACATTGTAAAGTACATCCGTAGATAAAAAAAAAGGTTTGTAACTGCGGTGTAAAATTACATTGTAAAGTACACCCGCAGACACAAAAAATGGTTTTTTGAAAATGCAGTGCAAAATTTTTAACTTATAAAAACAATCAAACAACAATGCAGCTTACCTTAGGTAGGGTGCACTGGGGGTGATGCGTCTTCCCCTTGCACAACAAGTCCCCTTACCTAGACTCTCGCAGACCAATAGGTTCCTAGTAACCTTAATACTAGGTGGCGACTCCTAATAATTATAGTCATAAATTTTTACGGCTATAAACAACCCTCATTTTCACCGCACGCCGTTGTCTCTCCAGAGAGGGATGGCGGGGCGCGAAGCGCGAAAAAACACCGTCGCGACAAAGGTCAAGCCAAGGGTATTCAAAGAAGGTGATTTGGTATTGGGCGTTGAACTATGAGGGACCATATCTGGTGAAGAAATTTTTTTTGGGAGGAGTCTTAATTCTAACTAGCATGGATGGAGAGAATCTACCTAGGCCAGTAACCTTGATATTGTCAAGAAATATTATGCCTAATGTATTACTCATGAAATCTAATGAAATTGAAATTTGGCCATGAATTCTTAGTGTATCCATTCTTTTCTATTTCTCCATGTTCTTAGATTTTCATAAAGGTTTTTGGTAATGCAAAGCCTAGTACAAAAGGAAAAGTCAAATTGATGTTTGTTTAATATATGTGTTCTGCGAATTCAAAAGATTTCATTGAAAGGTGATCTCATACCTCAAAACCCACATAATAAAGTTAAGCTCTTAGCTAAACAAATAATCTAAAAAATAAAATAAAAATCATTTCACATGGAAAAGCAAAGTTTATCGATCCTATATGCATATTTTTGAAATGAGGGGAGGCCATCTTTGATATACCTTCACAAAACTCAAATATCCTTTGTAGTCCCTGTTTGAGCCTAATAAATTTTTCTTGATAATTAACCCAGACAAGGATCACACCCTACATTGGGGGTAAGTACGAGAATCAAAAAGCATTATGAATCTGCAAAATAGTTCTCAATAATAAGTGATGTGCAAAGGAAGCTGGGGCATAAACATAAAAATGGTTTTAGTACACTATAGAAAATCAAGTCAACATGATGGTAGTGCTAAAAACCCATGATAAAAAACCCAAACAAAATACTAGGGGGCATGTCAAGTCAACTTGATGACAGTGCTAAAAAAACCATGGAAGAAAGTCGTAGCAAAATACTGGGGGCATGTCAAGACAAAAGCCCAAACAAAAATGCTGGGGAGTAAGTCAAGTCATTATGAAAATCAATCATGAGGACTAAAAAGAGTTTAAGAGTAAGCACTCATGATTCTTAGTCTAGAAAACCTTTAAACACTTTTTGAGCCTATAAATATCTTTTTTTCCATA
The DNA here is from genome assembly GCA_009078335.1 of Salix brachista. Lineage (NCBI taxonomy): Eukaryota > Viridiplantae > Streptophyta > Magnoliopsida > Malpighiales > Salicaceae > Salix > Salix brachista. The sequence goes on along the minus strand of CM018588.1, from coordinate 8,226,476 downwards.
GCCAACAATCTAAGCCTACGTTACAAGACTCATAAAGCCCTTTCTAATCAAATACATGCAATCTGGATCGATAGACAATGCTTTTCCATTGCAACAAATCTTACAAATGCTTCACAAGGTCTGATTAAAACCTTTCGACATGCAAGACATGAAACAAACATCATTTCACATTCCTATCAAAAGCAACATAAAACCCGACAATGAGATCACTTGAATTCTTTTGAGAACAAGTTTGTTTAAACAAACATCAAAATGGTTTTTGTGCTTGGAATGACTTTGAAATTTCAAAAATCTTACGTGAAAACAATCTTTGCAAATAACCAACCCTTTCTTGCAAATACTTGAAGCCTAGAACACTTGTGGGGCATGACCAGATTGGGAGCAATCTAAAAATGCAATTGAAATTGGCCCCATCATTCCTTTTCAAGGAAGGTTGAACAAAACAAAGGGTTTTTAAGCAAAGGAGAGGCATATGGATGTGCTAAAGATTTGTCACCTCTAGAGGTCAAAATCATAAGTTGCAGCTCAGGTAAGCAGAAGCAAGAGGTTGTTAAAGCCAGAGATCCAAACCCTGAAAAGAGAAGGCCTTAAGGAAGAAAGGGGACCTATATTTTCTCAGGTAAGTATACATGCATCATCATGCATCGCATCCCCAATAAAGATCTAAGGAATGTTTGGAAAGGATTGTAGCTTATGAACTTTCATTCATCATGTTGTGTGTGCATTTGAGACCTCACCTCTATCATTCCTTGGAATATGTTCGCGATTCCTCCATCAATTAGGATAGTGCGCTTCCTAGCAGTACCTTTCCTCTTATTTGGTGTTTTCCAACCCTTAATATCAAATTAAAATAGTGTGTTTTTCAACCCTATTTATCTCTTTGAGTATGGTTTTTCTAAATTTTAAATCAGCAATTAGGATAGTGCACTTTTTAGCGGCACCTTTCCTCTTATTTGGGTGTGTGTTCCAACCCTTAATCACAAATTAAAATGATGTGTTTTTTAACCCTATTTTTCTATTTGAGTATGTTTTTACCAAATTCTAAACCATCAATTAGGATAGTGCCCTTCTTAGCGGCACCTCTCCTCTTATTTGGGTGTGTTTTCCAACCCTTAATCACAAATTAAAATGGTGTGTTTTTCAACCATAATTTTTTCTTTGAGTATGGTTTTTCCAGTTCTAAACCATTAATTAGGATAATGCGTTTTTTAGTCGTACATTTCCTCTTAATTGGATGTGCCTTTCCAACCCTCATCCATCCAACCTAGAATAGTGTGTTTCCTGGCCTAGACTAATCATTCCTTGTTGAGCGCGTTTTTCCTAAGAAATCAACCATTTTTCAGTTTGAATAATCTCTTATGAGATTTCTCTCTTTTCTTTTTCTTTTTTACAATGCTCACTAGCAAAAGTCCCCTGAAGAGACTTTAGTCACCAACATTGTAAAGAGGAGGGCAACTGTCATAACCCATTTTTGGGTTATTCCCCAAAATCTACCCAAAATGAAAAAAATAAAATAAAAGGGGTTGGCATTGGTAGAAAAATCAAAGTGAAAATTTAGATGTTTTTGAGAGCTCGATCATACCTCTTTTATGCCCAAAAATGAAGGAAAATGCAGATTTAAGGTTAAAATAATTTATTATTGAATAAATCTGTATATAAATTAAGCTGAAAAACATAATTATATTTTTTATAGACCAATTTGATTTAATAATGAGTCAATTTAAAGTATAATTATGTTTAGAAATTAATTTATGGTCCAATCGTGCAAGGGGAAGACGCATCACCCCAGTGCATCCTACCTAAGGTAAGATGCATTGTTGTTTGATTATTTTTCTAAGTTAAAAGTTTTTACACTGTATTTTCAAACACAATTTTTAGTGTGCAGGTGTACTTTACAATGTAATTTTACACCGCAGTTAAAAACCTTTTTTACTTATCTATGGATGTACTTTACAATGTAATTTTACATTGTAGTTAAAAACTTTTTTTTATCTATGGATGTACTTTACAATATAGTTTTACAACGCAGTAAAAAAACCTTTTTTTATCTACGGATGTACTTTACAATGTAATTTTACACCCTAATAGATAAAATAAAATAATTATATTTTTTTTGATATTTTGCCCAAATTCTAACGGATAATCATAAACCGGTTACGATATCCAATTTTCGTATTAAAATATGAGAAAGATGCAACATATTTTTTACGAAAAATATGATAGGAAAAACCTTGAAATCAGGTCGTATGCATGAAAACAACACTTGTTTTTTTAATTTTTTTTTTTATATTTTACAAAAAAAATAAAGAAATATTCGGACTAGGCCTGGCCCAGCTGCTGGACTTGGGCTGAGCCGAGACTAGGTCTAACCCAACAATAAAAAAAGCTGATTCATATGAACAGTGAGTGAATTAATTCATTCAGTTCACGACAGTGCAGTTCACGTGAACAGTAACAAGGTGGTCGGCCGATGGTGACGAGAGGCTTACCTGCTACTACCACCGGGTATAGGAGGCCGAGGTGGTTCTCCCTGTGGTGGTGGCGTCAGAAATAGTGGCCGGTAGTGGCCGAGAGAGGCGTCGGAAGAGGCTACTTATTCATTTTTATATTATTATTTAAAAAAATCAAATTCTGATGGCCGCACCAACATAATATATCGATATAATTACAATTAATGTTCTTGCCGATATTATTACAGTCGGTGTTTCTGTCAGTAAAAACATTGCTGATAGAGTCACCAATGACAATTAAATTACCAGTAATAATTTTATCAGTGGACGCTTCCTGTTCGTGTATTGGTTAAGAAACTGATTACAGATGAAAATTTCTATAAGTAAAATAGTTAACTCTGGTTGTGTTTTAAACAATAATTATTGGAACAAAATGTTTATGTTGTGAGTTAGTGACATCATTCATTTAGTTTTGCATTAGAACCCACTTTGAAAAAAAGAAACAAACAAAAAGAGAAAGCAAGTATAAAGTCCATGACCCACCAGAATTTCTTTGTTCTAGTTTTATCTTTCTATTTAAATTTACCCATAACATAACCAATAATATGTAACTAATTATTCCGTAAACACCATAAAATTATTGTGACCTTGCACTAATGCTTGGTATGTGGCATTGCCTCTTAGGCATCATAGACTAGCACTACAAAAGGTTTTCTTATTAGACTATAACTAGATATCTTGCTAGCGCTTCGCCAAGGGATGACTTTGATTTTTTTAACAAGTAAAACAAATGATGCCAAAGTGCTATAAGTGTATATTAAAGAAGGGAAAAAAATAACAACTCAACATCATAGAAAATGAAATGAAAAAAATAACAAACTCCAATCTACAAGAATAAAAATGTTAAAAGATGAAATTTGAAGAAAAAATCAATAAAAAAAGTAGAAAATAAAAGATATCAACAAACTCGGGTGATAAAATTGAAAAAAAATAAAGATAATAGATCCAATAATAAAATTAAAATATGATAAAAAGGTTAAAAAAAAAATTAAAAATAAAAACATTGAGGCTAAACCTCAAATATCGAATTGAAGGGAAAACATAAAAACTCCTAAGGCCACACATTCACAAACGAATCCAAAACAAAAATTAGATTCAAAAGAGCGAGTACCAAGTTTGAAAAAAAATAATCAAAATACACTATTTTAATGCTCTCCACGACCTAACATGTTGACTTGTGACCTAGGGGATCAAAGGTTTTGGTCCAACCAGGTTTCAAAAGGAATTGAAACAAAGCATGAAAAAAAAATCGATTCTTATAAAAAAGAAAAATTCCAGATAGAAAATTTAAACTAGCAATGTTAGAAAAAAACCTCAATGTTTTTTTAAAAAACTAGTGGAAAACCTTATAGGGAGTAAAAAAAAGTAAGAAAACATCTAAGGATGAAACTGAGAAAAATATGAGTGGAAAATAAAGAACGAAACCAAGCAAATCAAGGTGAACTTTATAAACCTAGGTGAATCTCTCAAAGCCACAACCTATTAAATTCTATACATAGGATTTTAAATTAATGTTGAAGGACGACAACACAATAAAATCAAACTAAAAATATTTTAAAGTTAAAAAAGATTCATAAAGAAAAACATCTAAGGAGGATGAAATAAAAAAAACAAACCAATTCTATAAACCATTTTAAATAAAATAAATAGAAATTAAAAGAATTAAAACAAAATAAAAAATTAAATTAAAAAAAGGAGATGAAAACAAAAGGAAAGCTGAGACCTAATAAAACAGATGACCAATGAATCTACGAGAAGCAGGTGGCTTAGACCTGCAAGAGTAAAATATATGAAGACCTTCCACCCATATACTTGGCCATGAAATCTGAGAGAGAGTGTGCTGTACTTGGACATCCCAAGCTCTTGATAAAAGATCTTCAATATCGAACATAAGAGTGTTGAATATAGGAAACACCACATCTTTCCCGTAAACAAGACGAATTGCTTTCTGGGTTTTTGGTGCTCTTGTGGTTTTTGTATCCAAACTAGGAATTGATTTACTTTATTGTATTGAGAAAGAAAAAAAGATTAAAACGGAAATGATAAACTCAAACATAGTTATGGCACATTCCTTATATAGATAAGTAAGAATACATTTTGCTCTCCAAGATTGAAATCATTCAATCAAGTTTTTTTTTATTTTATTCGAGGGAACTCTATTATATGTAAAACGTCTTTTGTGGGTCTAAGTGAGTAAGTAAAACCATAGTTGTCACAGATTCTTATAAAAAGTGCACCTCCTGACTCGAACGATCTTCTTATTATGTGTCTTTAACCTTCAAAGAATTATATAAATAATAAATACAATTTGTTATTTCAGCATGAAAAAAATGTAATCACATCATTTTTTATTTTAATTGGAAATAAAACATGAGTATTAAAATGTAAGACATTATGAATATAATAGGATGAAGTTTCTCTATGAAGTTTCATACAATATAAATACGATGCTAAATGGATTGTAAATGTAAAAGATGGAAATATCATAGGAATTAAATAACTAGGTTAAAAACTTGAGATTTAAATATTCTGAGACTATTTAAAAACTACAAGTTAGATAGTTTCTATTGTTATTGGATTAAAATTTAGGGAATTTCTAAATTTCATATGAAAGTGCTGGACTAAAAACTTGTTTTCATGTTATGATAATAATTGTTTATTAAAGTTGTTTTTTGAAAATGCATTTAATTTTTTATTTTTTAAAAATATATATTTTGTAATTAACACATCAAAACTATATGAAAAAAATAAATTAAAAGCAAAAAAAACTTTTTTTTGCAAAAATAACTTTATATCAAAAATCTAATACGTTGTAAACGTATAAATAGAAAAAAAAAGAAGAAAAGAATCCCCCTCCACAGCCATGGTATACATCAAAAAGGAAATCTAAAGGCAGAAATGATTTTACAATATGTTTTAACGAGAGAAAAAGATAAATAAAATGAAAAAGAAAATAAGAAATGAGCAGTAGTCGTGTGAACGGGAGGGACAAATTACTGAGCTTTGGGGAAAATTCCGCGGAGCATCATCTGTTACGTTTTGGATTGGGCTCAATCTCCGAAAGCAAAGGAATGATATCAAGAGAGTCACAAGATCACCATATTATCGTCCAAACCCCAACAAATTCTCTCGCTCTCCTAAGACTTTTTCTTCATTCTGTGACCAGCATGCCACTCCACTTTTTGATCGATGTCTCAGTCAACAACGTTGTGGTAACGTGCAAAAATCTCTGGGCACCAGAACATCCCGCATTTGGCTGATCATTCTTTTCTTTGGTGCATTTCTTAAACCATCGATAAATATGAACAAATTAACTATTGGATACTTACAAAAGAAATGTAAGATAATTGATCAAGTAAACCAGTTAGTTAGATTGAGATAAAGCCATGGAGTTTCAAGAAGCTGTGACGAGGCTAAGGATCCCCAGGACACTACGTAAGGGGGCTGTTGAGAGACATCACATGCAAACTGAAAAGCATAAATGGAATATTTTGTTTCACAGATCATCATCATCAAAGCAAAAGACAAAGCCATCGGAAATCCCAGTAGAGTTTCTGTGTCCAGTTTCGGGTACTCTCATGAAGGACCCGGTAATTGTCTCCTCTGGGCATACATTTGAGCGTGCTTGTGTTCAAGCCTGCAATACTCTGGGTTTCATTCCCACTCTAATGGATGGCACCGTTCCTGATTTCTCCACTGTCATTCCCAATCTAGCTCTCAAATCCACCATCCTCAAATGGTGCACAGATTATTCTTTAGACCCGCCAAATGATAAAACGACCCTCAATTTCTTCTCTGCAGAAAAGCTTGTCCACGCAAAAATATTGGAAACCCAACAGCAGAAACCGAAACACCCCAAGAAGAACGAAGATCAAGACGCTGGTACTGGGATTGATCACTTAGTTACTGATTTGATTACTCATGACACCTGGAGCTCAGACGATTCTCCCCTCCAACTCAAGAGTACTCCATCGAGTTGCTACTCTTCTCCTTCTTCCTCCTCGGCTGATATAAGAGCCTTTAACCTTAACCCCAAAGATGAAGAGTTTGTGAGAAAACTCAAAAGCCCGCTAGTATTTGAGATTGAAGAAGGTCTCATTTCACTAAGAAACACAACGAGAGCTAGAGAAGATGATACTAGACTGCAGCTTTGTACCTCTCGGCTTCTCTCAGTATTAAAGCCTTTGATCATTTCGAGGTACACAAACATTCAAGTCAACTCAGTTGCTTGTTTAGTTAATTTGTCCTTAGAAAAAATTAACAAGATTAAGATAGTACGCTCTGGGATTCTTCCTTTGTTGATTGATGTGTTAAAAGGAGGTTTCCCTGAGGCAAGAGAACATGCTTGTGGTGCAATTTTTAGTTTAGCACTTGATGACCGTAATAAGATTGCAATCGGCGTTTTGGGTGCTTTGTCTCCACTTCTACATTTGCTGCGATCCGATGAGAGTCACCGGACTCGGCATGACTCGGGCTTAGCTTTATATCATCTCTCACTAGTTCAGAGCAATATCACTAAGTTAGTAAAACTTGGGTCAGTGCCAATTCTTTTGGATATTGTCAAGTCAGGTCGTGTGGGGAGATGGGTTCTATTAATATTGTGTAACTTGGCTTTGTGTCCAGAAGGCCGGGATGCGATGAGGGATTCAGGTGGGGTGGATTTTTTCGTGGGCTTGTTGAAGAGAAGAGAGTTGAAATATGAGTCAGCTCAGGAAATTTGTGTGTCTGTTTTGTATGGACTGAGTCATGGGGGTCTGAGGTTTAAAGGGTTGGCTAGGGCAGCAGGTGCGGTGGAGGTGTTGATGCAAGTGGAGAATACAGGAAACGATCGGACTAAGAAGATGGTAAAGAGAATAATTAAAATATTGACAGAGACAAGAATGGAGGAAGTGCTAGAGGACTCGGGATCAACTCGATGTGATTCGGTGGTGAAAAAGATGGGCTTAGCACAAATACACAAGTTTTGATTTTTTTATAACTTCGTTAGTTCTGTGATTTCAATTCTTCCTTCTTCGTCTTGAGATGTAATTATTATAATATTGGTGGAGGTTTTGTTTCGCTTTTTAGTAGCATAATTTCATAAAATTGTTCAAATACGATATATTTGCCACATGACTTAATTTTTAATTTTTGTATGGATTAATAATCAAAATAATAATAATAAAGCAATTGCTTGTCCAGTTATGCCTAGTACTTTACCTTTCAAAACATTTTTTGCTTAATTTATGTTACAATGTTGCGTTCGTACAAATTAATTACCCTAACTTAAAACACACAAGATAGAATAAAGTAAGAAAAGGGTCGATCCCATGAAAAAAGTTTAGTTCAGATTTTCATATAATTGGAGGGTTTGGTTCATGATTATCTAAACTAAGAGAAAATTAAACAATAAAGCAAAATTAAATTAAATTGAAATTTATCAAGAAAATAAACCTTAGTGACAAACATCCACCTACGGAAATCAAAATCAATCCTTGAAACAAAACTTCAATTTATATTATGATTTTTTATTTTTTCTTAATGTTTGTTAGTTAAAATATCCATTGTATAACTAACCCTAACCAACAAATAATTATAATGTCCACACTAATGATTTAGTTCAATTGTAGCCTTAAATAAAATAAATTGATTAACCTATACAACATAATTATTCACAATTCATGTTGATTTGTTTGAATGTTCTCCCTAAGTTTAATCAAATAGATTCTCTATAACTATTAAGCTCAATTGTTTCACAAGTTTATATACCACAACTTCGATTTTTTTAGCAAACTTATTAATACATTGTTCACAATAAAAACTTAAGATAAACAATCATAGAAAACCCTAATCCCTACTTAAATAAATGGAAGAATAAATCTCACAATTCTTGAAATCCAAAAGTTTGTTTCCTTGCAACCATGAGAAATAATTTAGTGTTGGATATTCATGAAAAAAACTATTGTATAACTATGAAGGCAAAGAATAGAAAGATATTAAGAAAACTTGCGGCATGCACGAGCATTTTCCTTAAGGACATTTTTCCTACAACAGGGTACCCTCTAAGATTCAACAAGTTCTTTCTCTATATAATAGGGCAACACAAAAAACTTGAATAGAAAAAGACCAGCAAACTCAGAAGATAAAAGTATTTTTCAGATTTATATTTGTTTGAAAACTGCGTGGTATTTATAGGCAGTCATGATGTAACTGTCATGTTTAAATTTATTATGAAATTAAAATGGTTGTTACAACAATTTAAAATATACCTATTATGAAATTAAGTGATTGTGACTGTTATAGTTGCTGGAAAAAATAAATGGAAAATGATTTAAATTATGTGATTGTTGAAAATAAATTTTCAAATGTTACTAATATTATGATTTCAGTTTAAGAGTCATCAAAATATATTTTAATATGGAGACAAATTTTAGAGAGTATGGAATGACTAAGCTACTAAATGTCAGTGCTATTCTTATTAGGGGACTATTAGGGAGAGGAGATTATACAAAGTATTGAGATTGAGGGGCTTTTAGGATAAGGTTGAGAAGAGGTACTATTCTTGGAAGAATAAAAAGGAGAAAGAAAAAGAGTTTTTGGTTTCGAGTAAGAAGGATATGATAGTTTTGAAGTATGAGAGGAGATTCCAGGACTTATCAGTTTTTACCATTATTTATCTTCCTTTTAAACGCCACGTGGTAAAGAGTTTTCATGATGGGCTTATACTAGAGTTAAAAATGATTCTAATAGTTATGAAGTTGCATTTCATGCAGGAGTTGGTGTAGGCTCCTTAAGGTATAAAGAGGATGATGAAGAACACCTCGAGGCAAGCAGTAGAGCAGAGTGAGGCAACTAGATCTAAGGGGAGAGATTTTATATTTTAAACAATGAGACCTCCTCTTCCAATTTAAAGGAATAATGGAAAGTCATTAGGACAATTTCAGAAGAAACATCGGAGTTTTAGTTTGGGGGATGTCTAAGGAGGACTTGTATATCTACGTTTTCAAAGGTGCGAATAAAGACACCGTATAGATTGTTTTGTGATGCTGGAGAGATGTTATATCTATAGGGTAGAGCGACATCAATGGACAGAGTGTCAATATTTTGGGAGAGGTTATTATTATTGTGGAGATATTAGCCATAAGAAGAAAGATTATCCCCATATAGCAATCGATGTAGCCAAGGTTTGGGCTAATAATTAGAGTCGCCAACAGTCGATTACTATGGATTGATCAACAAGGCTTACCCAGTCAAGGATGAACGCTAATAGAGGGAAACCTAGATTTTAGGAGAAGAGGACTTGAGGTTGAGTATATCACATGACCAAAAAGGATGTTAGAGTTGTGCTAGATGTAGAGCCTGTTTGGCATTGTAGTTGATGTTGATAAAACGCAGTTTCATGAAAACTGCTTTTAGCTGCGGTTCATAACTGAAATTTAAGTGTTTGGTTAAAACTGTGGTTGAGTTTGAGTTTAATGAAAAGTAGTTTCATGTGTTTGGTTACCATGCTTTCATATTGCTATCAACTTGTGAAACTACTTTAAAGGACTCACACATATATTTTTTAAAATATTATAGATTTAATTATCATAATAATAAAATGTAATTAACAATTCAAGTAATTTAGACACTCGTTTTTATTCTCCCATCAAACTACTTGCAATTCTATCACGAACTAAATCCATATGTCAAGGCCTTTGTGATCCCTTGCTATTTGATCGATGAACAACATCTGGTAAAATATCATCAGGAACAAGTGTTTGATCCATAATCAATCTAACAGCCACGAGGTTGTGGAGTGAAACGAAGTTACGAGTCTTTCCCTTTCTTCAAGGCTGATCTTTGTCTACATATTTTTTTTTTAAAATATGATTTTTATATATTTTTATAAAAAAATCAGATTGGACCTATCCCAAACTAAATGGGTCGGCCCAGCCAAGTTAGGCCAAAAGGGCCCAACTCTACTAGACTTCAGTTGGGCCGAGAGCAGGTGCAGCCTAGCCCAAGAGTTAAAAAAAGAAAACACAAAATGATGTGTTGCACTGTTCATCATGAATTAATTCACGCAATTACTATTCACGTAACATGTGAACAGTAGCATGGCCGACGATGACAAGAGGCTCACCTGCCGATACCGGCGGGTAGAGGAGGCTGAGGTGCTTCTTCATGTGTTTGTGGCGTCTTAAATGGTGGCCTATGGTGGCCAGAGGAGCGTCAGAAGGTTGTTACACTATGTTGTTGTGTTGCTGTTGCCGCCTAACGCCGCAGCTGTGGGGGAAGACTGAACGGTGCAGGTGCTGTTGGTGAAGAGGAGAGGTTGTCGGTGCCAAAGGAATAATTGTTGGTGCTCGTCGGTCTTTGTTAAGGAAAGACAGTGTGGCATCCATGATTGTTTTTGAGAGAGAAAGCTGGAAGCCTACAACAAAGAGAGAGGGAGGGAGTTTCAGTGGTCTGCCAGCGCCAAGGGTGGTAGGGTGGTTGGTGGTTATGCTACAATTTTTTTACATTGTGCCATCGTCTTCTTCCTCTTTGTACATTTGTTATTTGTTTTTGCCAGTGCCATCATCTTCTTCTTCTCACAGACTGTGTGTGTGTGTGTTTTGTGTGTTAAGTGTGTGTGCTGTGTAGGTCTCACTTTTCAAAATGCGGTGCAACCACAGGTTTTTAGGTGGGACACACAGTAAGAAACTAGGGTCCCGTTTGGTTACATGCATTTGGCTCTGCGGTTAGCCTCAACCGCAGGTCACACCTGTGAAACTCGAGAATAATAAAAAAAAAACGGGGTCAAAAATATAATTAATAAGAAATGGGACTATAAATACCCATTCTTCCCTCAGCCATGTCTGGCTGAAATTAGAAGGAAGAGGGGAGAGATAACCCAAATGTTTTCTTCACAAAAACTAGGATTAAACACCCAAAAGCTTGTAAGCCCATAAAAGTCTTGGAATTTTAAAGTGGAGGAACACAATTTGAGGGAGGATTAACAAGAAGAAAGTGAAGAATTTGGGGGAGAAAGAAGTGGTTGGTTCTTAACAAAAAGAAGAAGGCTAAGATTCTTGCAAAGTTGTGAACTAAAGTCAAGATTTCATCCAAGTAAGGAGTTCTAATTCCAATTTCTATGAAATTAACCTCAATTTCATTAGAAGTTCATGATTCTTCTTGAATTGGGAATTAGGGTTTTTAAATACAAAATATTGGGGGGAATGCATAAATGAGTAGGTTTTTCATGAATAAAAGGAAAAACATGGTTGTGATTGATAAGGAAGCAAGGATTGAAGATGAATTGGTAATGTTTCCTTCATTTTTGCATAACAAGGCAGATTCGTTGCCCTGTTTCTTAGGGGAATTTAGACCTGAAAACTACATAATTCAGGGAGGGTCCCTTCATAGAAGTTGTATCTGGGTGTGTTAGCTTTCCAACGAGTCTGACCCCGTCTAATGTGGAGTTCTAGAACTCCAGATATGGGTAAACATCTGAGGAGAGGTCAAGCTGTCACCTGTGTTGACAGTTTCGGTGAAGTTGAGAAAATAGCAAAACTTTAACCATGTTAAGGGTAGAAATTGTCCCTTGCCCTTCATAAAATGTGTCTTGATCTTCAGAAAATAAAAGAAGAGAATAAATGGTGATTAAAAATTGAATTCATGATGTCCACTTGGACTATAAATGAGCTGAAAAGTTAAAGGATGATAATGAGGAATATAAGTGAGAAAGAAAAGATTTGGTAAAGAGAAATGAATATTATTACCATTTTTATTGTTGTTGTGTGTGATATGTGGATGAATATGAAAAACAAATGGTGGGTATTTGTGGTTTCAGGAGGAACCGTGGGTGGAGGGCAACAACAACAGGGGAACGCAAGTTGAACGTTCAAAGCAGGTAGGTACTTGGTGCCTATATCTTCTTTATCTAATAATTATTTTCTTTACTAGTTATTGAACTATAAGTTACAATTTGATGCTTATTGATGAGGAAAAGAAAAGGGGTAAAGGAAATGTTAGGGGATGGAAAAGAAAAAAATAAAAATAAATAAATAGATATATATATGTATAGGAAGAAACAAACTGGTTGATATCGGCATTGCCGATATGAGAGTGGTGAGATATAGACCCTGATTAGCTATTCGGTTTCAGAGTAGTTAATGATATCGGCGGGTGACATCGATATCGGCATAATTTATAAACTTGATTAGCTATTCGGTTTCAGAATAGTTAATGATATCGGTGGGTGATGTCAATATCAACATAATTTATAAACTTGATTAGCTATTTGGTTTCAGAATAGTTAATGATATCGGCGGGTGACGTCGATATCAGCATAATTTATAAATTTGATTAGCTATTTGGTTTCAGAATATTTAATGATATCGGCGGGTGACGTCAATATTGGCATAATTTATAAACTTGATTAGCTATTCGATTTCAGAATAGTTAATGATATCGGCGGGTGACGTCAATATTGGCATAATTTATAAACTTGATTAGCTATTCGGTTTCACAATAGTTAATGATATCGGCGGGTGACGTTGATATCGACATAATTTATAACACATGATTAACTATTCGATTCCGGAATAGTTAATGATATCGGCAGGTGACATCGATATCGGAAAAATTTATAGACTTGATTAGCTTTTTGAGATGAAAGCTAATGATGTCAAGAATCCTTGATATCGGCATACTCTAAAACCTCCTAAGGTAATAACGGAACAAAGGTTAACTATTTTGGTTTTAAAAAAAAATAGTTAATGACACCGCAGAGCCAAACACCCATGTAGTGGCAGATACGTTACAGTTATATATTATGCAAATTTATGCTTTATTTTATCCTGGAGCTAGTCATTCATTTATAGCATATGTTACTACCTAATTTTTGTCCAACTTATTTTTATGTTTCGGAAAAAAAAAATATATAAAAAAGACAAATCCAAAACTATCTTGGTACAAGGGCAAAATTGAATAAATTGAAAGTTTAACGGTTAATTAAGGGTCAAATTGCACAAATTAGAAACCAAGGACCAAATTAAAAAAGGTGTGCAAGCTTAAGGCCTCTTTTGGATTTTTTGCTAGAAAAAACTCAATAAATAGAGTTGGTTTGGGCCGAAAAAAAAAGGGGAACACTCACACACCCGAAACCCTAAAACACAAAGAAAAACTCTATTTTTTTTCCTTAAGGCTGCAGCCGCTAGCCCTCTCCTTTGGGCAGCTGCATCCCTTCCTCTCCATTTCCTGCTTTCCCTTTCCTTCACTCATTCATCCGGCCAACCTTCCTCTACACTCCTCTTCAGCCAACTAGCTGCAGACTCATCACCTCTCCTTTGAAGCTTCGCCCGGCCACACCATCTTCTCTTCCCTCTCTTCCTCCAAGCCACCCACAATAGCCCCCACGGTCTCACTCCTTTCTTCACACTCTTCTCTTCCTCCAACCGAACAAAACAACCCCTTGCTGTTTTTCTTCTTCTTCTCCTGCAGCTACAGCCACAGGCCGGCCAACTTCTTCTGTAACACGCTTCAATAAAAAAATAATCTTTATTTTTGTGAGAGAAAATTCTCTCGGGTTTTTCTTAATATAAAAGAAATAAAAATATTTTTGGGTTTATGATAACTGGAATAAAAGCTGAACTTAAAAGGGAAAAACTAGAAAGGGAAAAACAATTGAGTCTTTTTTGGTGAGCAGATTCGAGGTAGCCCGGGCCTCCTGGAACAATTGATTTGCTTTAAAGCAATTTCACTGTGATGCCTTTGAATCTGTTCTCCGCCTTTTTTATAGTCTTTTGTTGGAAGTGTTAGGGTTTCCTTCCAGTACGTCTTAGCTACTTCTTTGTATTTGATTGGGACTGTCCCTGGTTTATACTGCCATCTGTCCCTCCTTTGCTGCTTCAGAACGACGCCGTCTTCTTTGGTACTTATCTTCATTGCCAGGTGTCTTTATCTGGCTTGCTTTGATCTTGGCCGTCCACGTGACCTTCTGGGGCTTCCTTCTGGGTGCCATCTGTCTCTGCCCGTTTGTCCTTCTCCTGGGCGTCACACGTCACCGCCAGCCTTGCTTTCTTCCCATCCGTCCACGTAAGTACTTCTTCTTCAATCTCAGCCATACACGCTGACGCTCTCTCTCTCTCTTTTGCAGGCAATCGTGCCAAGGAAGCTTCCCAGCCTTCATTCTTCATTTCTTCTTCTCCGAGAGTGTTGAGAGCTTTTGTCTGGACTTTACTCCCTTCTTCTTCTCCGATCTGTGCCCTGAGAGCCCTGAGAGAGCCTGTGGTGGTTGTGGAGCAGCTAGGACGGTCACAACTACTCCTCCCTTCGAAAACCTTGTCCTCAAGGTTCGGATAAGTCTTTCTCATCCACCCTTCTTCTACCCATTCCGCATCTTCAGACGGTTGGCCCTTCCATTTAACTAACAGTTCTCGTTTCTCTCCTCTCCTGCTGTTCTGTTGTCTCTGGTCCAAAACTGCTTCGGGTTCGGGTCGAGTTTCTTGGGTTGACTCCAAATCGGGCAACCACGGTTCGGGGACTGTGTTCTTCCCGACCCATTTTTTTAACAAGGAAACATGGAAGGTGTGGTGTATTTTGGATTCTTGGGGTAAGTCAAGCTGGTAAGCTACTGTCCCTATTTTCTTCAGTATTTGAAATGGCCCGAAATACTTGTAAGCTAACTTCCTGTTTTTGTGTTTTGGCATGCTGGTTTGTTTGAATGGCTGGAGCTTCAGGTACACCCACTCTCCTTCGTTAAAGCTTACCTCTTCCCTGTGTTTGTCTGCCTGTTTCTTCTTTTTTCCTGTGCTAGGTTTAGATGATATTTAATTTTTGCTAGCTGCTCTGCCCTTTGTAATAACTGTGTCTCTGCTGCTTGATTTTTGGTTGACCCTGGAATGTAATCTGTGATGCTAGGGGGAGGGTAACCATATACGGCTTCAAAGGGGGTGGTTTTTAGGGATGCATGATAGCTTGTGTTGTAACAATACTCTACCATTGTTAGCCAGTTTGCCCATCCTTTCGGGTTGTCCCCCACGTAGCACCTGAGGTACCCTTCTAGGGTTTTATTGGTGGCCTCGGTTTGCCCATCTGTCTGGGGATGGTACGCAGTAGATAATAGTAGCTTGACCCCTTGAATTTGGAATAACTCTCCCCAGAATTTGCTTGTGAAGGTAGGGTCTCTGTCTGAGACTATGCTTTCGGGCAACCCATGTAATCTCATGATGTTCTGTGAAAATAGGTTGGCAATTTTTGTAGCACTGTAGGGATGTGAAAGGGGGATAAAGTGGGCGTATTTAGTTAACCTGTCTACCACTACCAGGATGGTTGTGTATTGGTTGGACTTGGGCAGTCCCTCTATGAAATCCATGGATATAGAGGACCATGGCCGAGAGGGTATGGGTAGTGGCTATAGGAGGCCTGCTGGTTTGGTGTTTAGACCCTTGGCCCTTTGACAGATTTCACACTCTTTGATATAGGCCTGAATTTCTGCCTTCATACCCTTCCAAAAGAAATCCCTTCTAGCTCGGCTTAGGGTCTTTTCTATCCCTGAGTGGCCCGCAGTGGGGCTGTCATGAATATATGCCAGGATAATTCCTTTTAAGGGCTTGGTTTGGCTCACATATATTTTGTTTTTGTAGTAAAGTACTCCTCCTTTTATCTGGAACTTCATGGACTCCACTGTTTCTTGCTCTATTTTCTGCATAATTTCCTGTATTTCTGGATCATCTTTGTAGCTTTCCTTCAGTTGGTCTACCCATTTTACCAAGGGAGTTGAGATTGCCCAAAGAGTACCTTCCTCTGCGGTCTCCTCCTTTCTTGAGAGAGCATCTGCTACTAGATTTTCTTTCCCTGCTCTGTATTCTACCGTAAAGTCGTAGCCCAATAGCTTGGTTAGCCACTTCTGTTGTGTGGGTGTCCCAATCCTTTGCTCTAGTAGGTACTTTAGGCTTTGTTGGTCTGTTTTCACCCTGAAGGCCTGTCCCAGAAGATATGGCCGCCACTTTTGCACAGCCCTTATTAATGCAAGGAATTCCTTCTCATAGGTTGACAGTAGTAATTCTCGGCCCTTAAGGCCTTTACTGAAATAAGAAATTGGTCTGCCATCTTGCATTAGCACTGCTCCAATTCCAGTGCCTGAGGCGTCACACTCCACCACGAAACTTTTATTGAAATCTGGTAGGGCTAGGACCGGGGGTGAAGATACGGCCTTTTTTAATAGTTCAAAGGCCTGGTCAGCCTCTTGATCCCATAAAAAGGCCCCCTTTTTTAGTAATCTTGTTAAGGGCCCAGCAATCCCTCCGTACCCTTTGATGAATCTTCTGTAGTATCCTGTCAGGCCCAGAAATCCCCTTAGAGACTTGAGAGTTTTCGGTTTTGGCCAGTTGAGCATGGCCTCTACCTTGCCGTGGTCTGCATGAACCCCATGCTGGGAAACAATGTGTCCCAGGTAGTCAATCTCCTTGCTGGCGAATTTGCACTTAGATTTCTTTGCAAATAGCTGGTGGTGTACTAGTGTTTCACCAACCTTAGATGTCTGAGATGTTCTTCTTCGGATTGGCTGTAGATGATAATATCATCGAAGAAGACTAGGACAAATTTCCTGAGATAGGGGCAAAAAATCTCGTTCATTAGCCCTTGGAAAGTGGAGGGGGCATTAGTAAGCCCAAAAGGCATTACTAGGAACTCATAGTGTCCCTCATGTGTCCTAAAAGCTGTTTTTGGGATATCCTCCTCCTTCATTCTGATCTGGTGGAATCCCGAGCGGAGGTCTAGCTTTGAGAAAATCTAGGACCCATGTAGTTCGTCCAGCAGCTCTTCTACCACAGGAATTGGAAATTTATCCTTTATGGTTTCTTTGTTTAACGCCCTGTAGTCTATACACATTCTCCATGATCCATCTGCCTTTCTTACTAGGAGCACCGGGGATGAGAATGGGCTCTGGCTGGGCCTTATGGTGCCCATAGATAGAAGCTCTTTAACTAGTTTCTCAATTTCTGTCTTCTGGTAGTATGGGTAGCGATAGGGTCTTACATTGATTGGGGTAGTGCCTTCTTTTAGTATGATGGAATGGTCATGGAATCTTGTGGGGGGTAGTCCTGAAGGTTCCTGGAAGATTTCCTGGAATTCAGTGAGGAGGTTATCTACCTGCTAGGGCACCTGGTCATGTGCTGAATTTAGTTCCCAGACTTGTAGGATCAACCTGTTGTTTAAGGATTAAGGCAACTATGCACCTAAGGGGGGGGATTAGGTGTAAAGACAAATTAATGCAATTTTAAAATTAATTACTTTAAAGTAAAACAATAACCAACAATATAATTAAGTACTTTAAAGTAAAGAGATAAGAGAGAGAGATTGCTAACTCGGTTTTTAACGTGGTTCGGCAAGCCTACATCCACAGCTCAAGTACCAACCCGTACTTGAGTATTGTATTCTCTTACTAGTCCAAGTAACAAGATTACAATTCCCGCTTGATGAATCCACACCAAGACTTTTACACCACTTGAAGATATGCCCTCTTCAAGATTTTCCTTTTTCCCACTTGAAGATGTACCCTCTTCAAGATTTTTCCTTGGTGATGTTCCCTCACCAATATCAAGAGTTTTATACTCAACTCTCAAGAGTTTTACAAGGATTGTTTTTGTAACACAACAATACACTCTCAATAGTGTGGATATTACAAATTAAGATCTATGATCTCTTTATCTCACTTAATAGCACTTAGAATATTCGAAGGTGTTTAAGTGTAGTGAGAATGAGATTTAATACTCTTTGTGTTAGGATATGAAGATTTAAACACAAATTTGAGTATTAATGAGGATTGAAGATATGAAGGTGTTTATGCACTACTAATTGCCTCAATATCATATATAATCAAAATCTCTTACTAGTTTTGCAATTAAGAGGCCTATTTATAAGTTTCAAAGAGAAACTAGCCGTTTTAGTGCAACTGTCATCTCAAACGGTCGACCGGTTCACAACGGATAAATCAAGTGGTCGACCGGTTAATTTAAAAGCCAGAAAATCAATCTTTTTGACCAAGCGGTCGACCGGTTCACTTGGTAAAAACCAAGCGGTCGACCGGTTCAGTTCGAAAGGCAATTTGCCTTCCAAGCGGTCGACCGGTTCACTTGGTAACCCAAGCGGTCGACCGGTTCATGCAGAAACACTATTTTGACAAATTATCTTTTCTGAATTTCTTGAACCGATTGATTATGACTTAAACCTATAATCATCAAACCCTTTTAATGCATGCAATGTGAAGTGTGTGAGTTCATTTTAATTTGTGCTATCAAGTTTGAAATTGAGATTTACATAAAGCACTAAAATGAAAACTTATTCTAAGTCTTCACTTGCTTGCATCTTGGACTTCCTGGAATGATTTCTTCGTGTAATCCATTATGCTTGTTGATGTATTCTTTGTATAATACCTGTTTATAACTTAATCTCATCCAAGCATATTATTAGTCCATTTTCTTTTTATTGTTATCATCAAAATATATAAAGCATACAAGTATGACATTATATGTCAACAATCTCCCCCTTTTTGATGATGACAATAAACAAAAAAAAACTTAGATAAAAAATTGAGTCTCCCCCTATATTTTGTAATGCAATATATAAGAGGCATTAAACATTTTTAGCAATTTAATCTAAGTACAAATATCATATGCAATTTCAAGAAAAAATCATTTTTCTCCCCCTAAATATATGCATATAAATTTTTCCATATTCCCATTATTGATGCATATGTATATTTTCATATTCTCTCCCCCTTTGGCATCAACAAAAAGAAACTTAACATTGGAGATAAATAAAAACATAATAATCTCCAAAACATCAATGTAATACTCAATGTTATAAAAAACATAATAATATTCAATAACAACATATATCCAAAATAAAAAGCATAAACACAATAAAATGAGATGCATGATACAAAAATCTCTAAGGAGGTGGGTATCATGAGAGAAGTGAAGCCATCATCTCCTTCATCTCCTACATATCAGTCCGCATCTCTGTCTGAAAAGCCTCGTGAGAGTCTCTCATGTATCGCATATCCGCCTCAATGTGCGTGAGACGACTCTCCATCCTATGCGACCAGCCACTCGTAGATGGCTCATCTGGTGAGGAAGCCGGAGGTGGTGACTGAAATAAATTTGTGAACTCATCCTCACCCTGATCCTCAGCCACATTCTCCTCCTCTTCAGCACTTACATGCTCTTCCTCAGCATGTGCACCCTCTTGGTGCCCTTGAATCCACTCACCATTTTCATTAAGCACATATTTCATTCTAGTGAGAGTGGTGTTATCAATCTCCATCTTATCCGAGTACGGTTTCTTATCCGTACCCGTCAGCAAGATATCAAAGTGCTCAAAAATAGTGGTAAACACTTGACCATATGGTAGAGCCTTTTGTTTTTGATTGTATGCTAAGATCATATTCCTAATCATGATATATGGAAGGTTTATTGGCCTTCTCTGAATCATACAATCAATTAAACATAACTCCATAAAGGTAACTTCATCATAATGCCCCTTTTTGGGCAAGATGTTGTGAGCAATAATCCTATGAAGTAGTCTAGGTCTTAACAGAAGATCCTGACTCTTTATCTTAGCACCTGGAGCAAATTCAGTATTCCCAGTGTGCAATGCAACAGCATGATCATAGATAAACCCCTCAATGGTCGGAATTATTTTAATTTCAAAAACTCGTGGACCATCATTAGATATACCCAATATATCAGCTAATACAGCACAATTAAACTCAATGGGATTTTGTTGAAGAGTACTAATTATCCTTGGTTCTACATTAACCCTCATATTAGCAAAGAACATCCTCATCAACTTAGCGTATGTAGGTTTCTTATATTTATATAATGAGTACCAACCCATTTCAGCAAATAGAGTATCTATACCTAAAGCAGACAAATCATTGCCTAAACCTCTTTCTACACAAATAGCTCTATTTGAGAAATTACTTAAAAACCTTTGAACATTGTCACCTGATGAGGAAGTAGGATCATTGGCTTGTTTGCTCCTTGATTCAGTTCTCCTCAAGCGTTTCTTGGGTGCCATTGACTTCAATTAGGCTTTGGGTGTTTTGATTTTGAGTGATTTTTGAGAGGATTTGAGTTAGGGTTTTCGGAATTTTGATTTTCTCCCGTTTTCTGTTTTCTGAAACCCTAGATAGTATTTATACCATCGAGAAACCGATCGACCGGTTGCCTTGGGATAATTTCAACCGGTCGACCGGTTGACTCCCAAGATGAGAATTTTCCAAATTTCTCTTTTGAACTTTTCTTTGCACTCAAAATGTAGCCTTTTCATGTAAAAATTATGTCCAAAAGTCAAAGAAATCAAGGGGCTAAAAGTGCTAATTTTCGGCAGTAGCCAAGGCTACTGTTCCTCTGGCTCAACCGGTCGACCGGTTAATCCAGATGCATGAACCGGTCGACCGGTCCATGCAAAAATGGAAATTTTTGCACTTTGACTTTAAAATCTTGATTTAAACTTCCTAAAATTTGTTTTGAACAAATTTCTTATGCTTCAAGTGTATACATTTTAACATCAAATAAATCCAACTTATAACCATTGATGTATATATAATTCAAACATCATTTGCATGGATAAACCCTAGGTTCCTTCTTATCTCGCAAAAGCGATCTTTTCCTAAGGGTTTTGTAAAAATATCTGCAAGTTGATGTTCTGTACCTATAAACTCAAGTACAATATCTCCTTTTGCAATATGATCCCTTAAGAAGTGATGTCTTACTTCTATGTGTTTTGTACGAGAGTGTTGAATAGGATTTTTAGATAGGCAAATTGCACTTGTATTGTCACATTTAATCGGAGTATTTTCAAACCTAAGTCTATAATCCTCCAGAGTTTGTTTCATCCATAATACTTGTGCACAACAACTACCTGCCGCAATATATTCTGCTTCAGTTGTTGATAGCGCTACCGAGTTTTGTTTCTTACTCGCCCATGATACTAGTGATGATCCTAGAAAATGACAAGTTCCACTAGTACTTTTCCTATCAATTTTACAACCCGCAAAATCTGCATCCGAATAACTGATTAAACTCATTTCACTTCCCTTCGGATACCACAACCCTAAATCAATTGTACCATGCAAGTAACGAAAAATTCTTTTTACTGCACTAACATGGGATTCTTTTGGACATGCTTGAAATCGTGCACATAAACATACACTAAACATAATATCGGGTCTACTTGCGGTTAAATATAAAAGAGAACCGATCATACCTCGATATTTGGTGATGTCTACGGTTTTACCTTTTTCATCCATATCAAGCTTAATAGATGTCCCCATGGGTGTGTCGGCATCTTTGACATGTTCCATCCCAAATCTTTTCAGAAGATCCTTGGTGTACTTGCTTTGGTTGATGAAGATGCCATCTCTTGTTTGCTTAATTTGCAATCCAAGGAAGAATTTTAATTCTCCCATCATGCTCATTTCAAATTCCTCTTGCATGCATTTTGCAAATTCCTTACACAGAGATTCATTAGTAGCACCAAAAATTATATCATCAACATAGATTTGTACAATAAGGATATCTTTTCCTTTTCTTTTCGTAAAAAGGGTGGTGTCAATTTTGCCAATGTTAAAATCATTTTCAATAAGAAATGTTTTTAATCTATCATACCATGCCCTAGGTGCTTGTTTTAAACCATACAAGGCCTTTTTGAGTTTAAAAACATGATTAGGAAATTCAAAATTTTCAAAGCCTTGAGGTTGTTCAACATATACTTCTTCCATTATAAAGCCATTTAAAAATGCACTTTTAACATCCAATTAGAAGAGCGTAAAATTGGCATGACATGCATAGGCTAATAGCATTCTTATAGATTCAAGTCTAGCCACTGGTGCAAAGGTTTCTTCATAATCTATTCCTTCTTCTTGATTATAACCTTTAGCAACTAGTCTTGCTTTGTTTCTAACAATAGTCCCATGTTCATCAATTTTGTTTCTAAAGACCCATTTAGTACCAATTATTGATAAATCTTTTGGCCTAGGGACTAGTTTCCCAAACATCATTTCTCTCAAACTGATTTAGCTCATCTTGCATGGCTAAAATCCATTTTTCATCATTTTCGGCTTCAAGAAAGGTTTTAGGTTCTATTTGAGAAACAAATGCATAATGCCCACTAATGTTTCTAAGGGATGCTCTAGTTTTAGTTCCCTCAAAAGGATTACCAATAATTAAATCTGGAGGATGAGAACTTACATACCTTAGCTCCTTTGGCGGCTCAAAGGAGTTACTTACCAACTCTTGTTGATTGCTTGAGCTTGGTTGGTCCTTGTTCATGTCTTCATTTGATGACTCCTTTGGGTTTTTACCATTAAGATTCAAATTTTGAACATTTTCATTTAAGTCATCTAGAATCTCAACAATTTTGTCATTTTGAGTTTCCTCAAAAGCGACATGCATGGATTCCTCAAGACAAAGTGTTCTATTATTGTAAACTCTGTAAGCCTTGCTAGAGGAGGAGTATCCAAGAAAAATTCCAACATCGGATTTTGAATCAAATTTATCAAGGTTGTCTTTAGTGTTTAGAATAAAACATTTTGAACCAAAGACTTTAAAATAAGAGATGTTGGGCTTCCTCCCTTTCCAAAGCTCATAAGGAGTCTTTTTCAACTCAGGTCTCAAAGTAACACGGTTTAAAACATAGCAAGAAGTGTTTACGGCTTCCGCCCAAAAATATTTCGGGGTGTTAAATTCATTTATCATTGTTCTTGCCATTTCTTGAAGAGACCGATTTTTCCTTTCCACAACCCCATTTTGTTGGGGAGTTCTAGGCGTCGAAAGATTGTGGTGGTATCCTTTTTCTTCACAAAACGTTTCAAATAAATCACTTATGAATTCACCACCATGATCGCTCCTTATGTTTATTATAGAAAATCCTTTCTCGTTTTCGATTTTCTTTGAAAACTTTACAAATTCATAAAAGGTTTCATCTTTTGATTTCAAAAATATAACCCATGTATACCTAGTAAAGTCATCAACGATTACAAACACATATCTATTACCACTTAAACTTCTTGTTCTAGTTGGTCCAAATAGATCTATATGAAGTAATTCTAAAGGTCTTTCGGTTGATATGTGATTCTTACTTTTAAAAGACGTTTTAACTTGTTTGCCCATTTGGCAAGCGTCACATAGCTTTTCCTTTATATAAGCAATATGAGGAAGACCTTTAACTAAATCATTTTTAGCTAATTTTGAAAGGATGTCCATGCTTATGTGACCTAGTCTTCTATGCCATAGAAAACTATCATTTATACTAGCAACAAGACAACTTTCAATAATCATACATGTATCTATTTTGATTTTATAGATGTTTCCAATTCTATTACCGATAAAGATAATTTTATCATTTTCAAGTATTAAGCAACATGTATGGTCAAAAATGATTTTATAGCCTTTGTCACATAATTGACTTATACTAAGCAAGTTATGTTTAAGACTATCAACAAGAAATACATTTTCAATGGAGGGTGAAGACATACCTCCAATGTTACCAATTCCAACAATTTTCCCTTTTGAGTTGTCCCCAAAAGTCACTTTTCCTCCTTTAGTATTGGTAAGGCTTGAAAAAAGAGTGCCGTCTCCGGTCATGTGTCTTGAACAAGCACTATCCAAAAACCACTCCCCATGTTCCCTTGGTTCCTACAAAACAGAATCAAGATGAGGATTTTGGTACCCATACCTTCTTGGGTCCTTTTTGGTTAGGGGTGGTTCCTTTTGGAACCCAAATCATTTTCACAGTCTTATTTTTCTTCATAGGACATGCATAAATCAAATGTCCTGATTTTCTACAGTAATTGCATGTATGACTTGGATCATAAGACTGTTTAGCTTTAACAAAGTAGTTCTTTAAGTATTTTTGGTTTTTATTAGGTTTATAACCTAATCCTCCTTTGTTAAACATACTTTTCTGGCTCGAAAGTATTTTCTCAAAAAAATTTGAGCCTTGTGTGAATTTTGCGATAATTACATTCAACTCATCAACCTTTTCTTTTAAGGATTTATTATCTTCTTCAAGTTGATTAGTCTTACTACTCTTGTCATTCAAATCACATACTTTCTTTTCTAGTAATTCTTTTTCTTCAATTATGCATACATGATTTCTTTTTAGGGTACTATATTTTGAACCTAATTTCTTATATTCAACATACAGATTTTCAAGTTGTTCATGTAATTCAATATAAGAAGGATCGGATTCATCATCCGAAGATAGTACCTCATTTTCACTTTCGATTGCCATGAAACACATGTTAGCCATATGTTCTTCTTCATCACTGGAGCTTGAGTCCGAGTTATCGCTCCATGTTGCTTTCAAAGCTTTCTTTTGAAAACGATTTTTCTTCTTTGTTTGAAGAAGGGGACAATCGGTTTTGATATGTCCCAACTTGTTGCATTTGTAGCATCTTGGAGTTTCTTTACTTGATTCTCCTTTGTTTCCCTCCTTTTTGAAGTTCGAGAACTTTCTCTTGTCATTTTTCTTTCTAAGAAAGTTTCGAAACTGTCTTGTGATCAATGCTACATCTTCTTCAAGATCGTCGTGACTTTCTTCATCATCATCATTATCATCGCTTTCAATTTGATGAACAGTTTTAAATGCCAAGTTTTTCTTTGGCCTTTCTTCTTGATCTTGTTTATCCATAGTTATCTCGTGAGTCATTAGAGAACCGATGAGCTCCTCTAATGGTAATTTTGTGAGATCTTTGGCTTCTCGTATTGCCGTCACTTTAGCTTCCCAAGCTTTCGGTAGAGATCTGAGAATCTTACTTACAATATCTGCATTTGTGTAAGTTCTACCAAGAGCATGTAAACTATTTGTAATGCTAGTCATACGAGTAAACATACTTGTTATGGATTCATTTTGCAACATTTTGAATAACTCATACTGATGAACTAACATATCAATTTTTGATTCTTTAACTTGATTAGTTCCTTCGTGAGTTACTTCTAAAGCATGCCATATATCCCTAGCATTTTTACAAGAGGATATTCTATTAAATTCACTTCTATTTAATGCACAATATAAAGTGTTCATTGCTTTAGCATCCATAGAAAGTAATCTTTTATCTAGGTCAGTATATTCTATCAAGCTTTTCGGAATCTCAATACCATTTTCGGTTTTAATTGGTCTATGAGGTCCATTTTCAATAGAAAGCCATAAATCGAAATCTATAGATTGAAGATATATTGTCATTCTAGCTTTCCAATAGGCATAGTCATTACCATCAAAAAATGGTGGTCTAGATGTTGAAGCACCTTCATTTTGGAGATTATAGCTTGTAGTTGCCATTCTACTCAAAGTTTAAGCAAACTTAATAACTGAGAACTAGGCTCTGATACCAATTGTTGTTTAAGGATTAAGGCAACTATGCACCTAAGGGGGGGGATTAGGTGTAAAGACAAATTAATGCAATTTTAAAATTAATTACTTTAAAGTAAAACAATAACCAACAATATAATTAAGTACTTTAAAGTAAAGAGATAAGAGAGAGAGATTGCTAACTCGGTTTTTAACGTGGTTCGGCAAGCCTACATCCACAGCTCAAGTACCAACCCGTACTTGAGTATTGTATTCTCTTACTAGTCCAAGTAACAAGATTACAATTCCCGCTTGATGAATCCACACCAAGACTTTTACACCACTTGAAGATATGCCCTCTTCAAGATTTTCCTTTTTCCCACTTGAAGATGTACCCTCTTCAAGATTTTTCCTTGGTGATGTTCCCTCACCAATATCAAGAGTTTTATACTCAACTCTCAAGAGTTTTACAAGGATTGTTTTTGTAACACAACAATACCCTCTCAATAGTGTGGATATTACAAATTAAGATCTATGATCTCTTTATCTCACTTAATAGCACTTAGAATATTCGAAGGTGTTTAAGTGTAGTGAGAATGAGATTTAATACTCTTTGTGTTAGGATATGAAGATTTAAACACAAATTTGAGTATTAATGAGGATTGAAGATATGAAGGTGTTTATGCACTACTAATTGCCTCAATATCAGATATAATCAAAATCTCTTACTAGTTTTGCAATTAAAAGGCCTATTTATAAGTTTCAAAGAGAAACTAGCCGTTTTAGTGCAACTGTCATCTCAAACGGTCGACCGGTTCACAACGGATAAATCAAGTGGTCGACTGGTTCATTTAAAAGCCAGAAAATCAATCTTTTTGACCAAGCGGTCGACCGGTTCACTTGGTAAAAACCAAGCGGTCGACCGGTTCAGTTCGAAAGGCAATTTGCCTTCCAAGCGGTCGACCGGTTCACTTGGTAACCCAAGCGGTCGACAGGTTCATGCAGAAACCCTATTTTGACAAATTATCTTTTCTGAATTTCTTGAACCGATTGATTATGACTTAAACCTATAATCATCAAACCCTTTTAATGCATGCAATGTGAAGTGTGTGAGTTCATTTTAATTTGTGCTATCAAGTTAGAAATTGAGATTTACATAAAGCACTAAAATGAAAACTTATTCTAAGTCTTCACTTGCTTGCATCTTGGACTTCCTGGAATGATTTCTTCGTGTAATCCATTATGCTTGTTGATGTATTCTTTGTATAATACCTGTTTATAACTTAATCTCATCCAAGCATATTATTAGTCCATTTTCTTTTTATTGTTATCATCAAAATATATAAAGCATACAAGTATGACATTATATGTCAACACAACCCTTCCTCAGCTCTCCTAAGCTCGTGTAAGAAGGCCGGATTGCAGTCCACCTCTGAGCCTTCTGTTCCCATCCCTGTAATTAGAATATTTTGGTTTCCCCTGTCGGATTTCCATTTTAAGGGAAGTGAAATCCCATAATATTGGTCCAAGTCCCCTGAGCTACTGTATTCCTAATACCACATCACACCCACCTAATGGGAGTATGTATGCCTGGGTAGAGAATCTGCCCCCTTGTATTAAGAATTTTATCTCAGGACAACTTCCTTCGCTCCACAATTTGGATCCATCAGCGATATGGACCGCAATGGGCTCATGTTTGGTGACGTTTAGCCCCACTCTGCGGGCGACTCTAGGATGGATGAAGTTGTGTGTGCTCCCGGTGTCAATTAGGGCTATGAACTCAAAACTTTTTACCCTGACCCTGACTCGCATGGTTTTTGGGTTAGGACTTCCGATAATGGCGTGGAGAGAGATTCCAATTTCTCCTTCTCCATTCTCCTGATGGTCCCCCAGGTCCAGTAAGTCCTCTGGGTTGTCTGGTGAGTCGGTCTCCCCTTCAATTTCCTCTATTAAGAAAAGTTTCGGCCCACCACACCGATGGCCTGGGCCCCATTTATTGTCACATTTGAAACATAGGCCTTTATCCCGCTTTTTTTTATCTGGGCTGGAGTAAGCCTTTGTATGAAAGCTGGCTTCTCAGGCCTGGGCTGAGGAGGCATAGGGTTTCGGCCCTGGAGCCCGGTAGAGTTCGGTTTCCAAGACTTCCTCATGATAATCAGGTTCTCTTCCTGCATCCTTGCCAATCCGTAAGCCGTAACCAAATTTTATGGGCTTAACATTCTCACTCCCATTTTGATTTCATCCCTTAATCCTCCTAGAAAATAGCTTAGCTTGTGTGAGTCTGATAGTCCTCTAACCCTGTTAGCAAGTATCTCGAATTGAGTCTTGTAGTGCTCTACTGAGGCGGTTTGCTTGACACTTATGAGAGCTTCCATTGGGTCATCATAGGCCGAGGATCCAAAACGAATTTGGAGGGCCCTTACGAAGGCCTCCCAGCTGGTGAGAATTCCGGTTTCTTCCAATTCTTGATACCAAGTTATCGCCTTTCCTTCCATGTGGAAGCTGGCTATAAACAGCCTGTGCTGAGCTGGGGTATTATGGAAATTAAAGAACTGGTTGGCTTTGTATACCCAACTGATAGGGTCATCCCCGTTGAATCGGGGAAACTCCAACCTTATCGATTTGAGCTGGACTGGTTGAGCTACTTCCTGAGCAATAACCTCCTGTCTGGGGTCTCCGTTAACAGACCGGTTCGGAGAAAGGGGTGGGGAACCCATGGGCCTTTTTCCTTGGGCCTTAGCCATCTGATCCATTCTTGCGGACATGGTTCTCAGTTGTTGAACTATGTCTTCTAATATCTGTTGTTGGTTCTGTTGATTCTACTGTTGTGCCTGTTGCTGTTGTCTCATTCCTGATACTGTCTCTATCAACTGCGATACCCTTGTGCCTTCTGCCATCCGAGGACGTGGCTTTGATACCACTTGTAACACGCTTCAATAAAAAAATAATCTTTATTTTTGTGAGAGAAAATTCTCTCGGGTTTTTCTTAATATAAAAGAAATAACAATATTTTTGGGTTTATGATAACTGGAATAAAAGCTGAACTTAAAAGGGAAAAACAATTGAGTCTTTTTTGGTGAGCAGATTCGAGGTAGCCCGGGCCTCCTGGAACAATTGATTTGCTTTAAAGCAATTTCACTGTGATGCCTTTGAATCTGTTCTCCGCCTTTTTTATAGTCTTTTGTTGGAAGTGTTAGGGTTTCCTTCCAGTACGTCTTAGCTACTTCTTTGTATTTGATTGGGACTGTCCCTGGTTTATACTGCCATCTGTCCCTCCTTTGCTGCTTCAGAACGACGCCGTCTTCTTTGGTACTTATCTTCATTGCCAGGTGTCTTTATCTGGCTTGCTTTGATCTTGGCCGTCCACGTGACCTTCTGGGGCTTCCTTCTGGGTGCCATCTGTCTCTGCCCGTTTGTCCTTCTCCTGGGCGTCACACGTCACCGCCAGCCTTGCTTTCTTCCCATCCGTCCACGTAAGTACTTCTTCTTCAATCTCAGCCATACACGCTGACGCTCTCTCTCTCTCTTTTGCAGGCAATCGTGCCAAGGAAGCTTCCCAGCCTTCATTCTTCATTTCTTCTTCTCCGAGAGTGTTGAGAGCTTTTGTCTGGACTTTACTCCCTTCTTCTTCTCCGATCTGTGCCCTGAGAGCCCTGAGAGAGCCTGTGGTGGTTGTGGAGCAGCTGGGACGGTCACATCTTCACTACCTCGACAGTCCCATATCCCGTCTCCTGCAAGTAGCCACTGCCAGCTTCGATCGACGACAAGCTCTTCCTTGGCAGCACAGCCCTTCCCCAACAGATCGGCCACAACAACTCTCTCTATCCACTAGACTCGTTGCGACCTCCTCCACATCACCCTCAACCATCTGGAGATAGAAGAAAATAAAACGAGAAAGGAAATGTAGATCTAAAAGAAAGAGAAGAGAGAACCGAAACATTGCTTTTTATGTTTGTGTTTGCTGTTGGTTTTGTGTTTGGTTTGTTGTTTTGTAGGTCGCAGCGAAGGGCATCACCAGCAAGAGAAGAAAGGGAAGAGGCAGATCTAGTCCCCCCTGTCCAGATGCTCCATCTGTGGTGGTGCATGGTTCCACGTGCTGCCAGCGACGGGGGCACTTGGGTTGACGCGCCTCCAGTGCCCCCTGCATTGTCGCCATTGTTCCCTAAGGTCTTTTTATGTTTATGTGTTTATTTGAATTTTAATTGTTTGTTTAATTATTATTTGTAAACTATAATGAAAAAGAGAATATGTGTGTGTGTTGTATTTTATTTGTTCATTTATTT
This sequence comes from Salix brachista, assembly GCA_009078335.1. Taxonomy (NCBI): domain Eukaryota; kingdom Viridiplantae; phylum Streptophyta; class Magnoliopsida; order Malpighiales; family Salicaceae; genus Salix; species Salix brachista. The sequence goes on along the minus strand of CM018588.1, from coordinate 8,196,379 downwards.
ATGTTGTTTTGTTAAGAAAAAAAGAATATAAAACTATAAAAAAATATGTTTTATTTGCATACGGCCAAAGCATTTTGAGAATTTGGCTTATATTGAAATAAATCACAAAATTAATTCATGAGGATTAATGGTTAAATTCAAATAGTAAATGTCAGACCTACAAGTAGGCTAACATTTAAATATCTAGAAATAACCAACAAAATTCGCAGGATTATTCTAAGCGGTGACCAATTCCTTTTTTAATCGGAACATTTTTACGAGGCATAAAATTGCGAAAAACTCACCCACGATAGATTATCTTTTTAAGGCATCTACATGGATCTTTTTTCTGATATTTTATTTGGATTCATGAACTCATAATAAAATCTCAAAAGCTAGATTTATTCACATGAATAAATACGGCCCGTCAAAACGCTCAAAATCACATCAATATATACAATGCAGCTTACCTAAGGTAAGGCGTACTAGGGGTGCTAATACCTTCCCTTTACGCAACCAGTCCCCTACCTTTGAATCTCTTACCATACCAGTGCAACTAGCGACCCTCAACAGCCAGGTGACGACTCCTCAACTCCCCTTGTGAGACAAAAACTCTCCCTGGACGTCGCGCGACAACGTGCGACAGCATATAGAATTATGAATAATTTGCATATGTTACTGAGTAAACAACTAGGGATAGGAGTGACAATTAGCACACCTTTAGAAGATAATATAAATATTTATAATATATATACATAAGGGTGAAAATCTATATTGGAAGGTTAGAACTGAGGGTAAATCTCATGCCTCTGGAGTTATATAATTTTAACTTGATTTTGAGTAGGGATTGATTAAATAGACATAGAGCACAAGTGAACTGCTTCACCAAGATGGTAAATATATAAGGAATGAGTGACAAAATAGTAGTGTTTAAGGGGGAGATAAAGTAATCCTAAATTGTGTGATTTTAGTCATGACAGCTAGGAAGTTAGCTAGGAAGGGTTATCATGCTTGGTTGGCCCATGTGAGAGACATAAAAAAGGGTAATATAAATTTGACTAGTATTGTAAGGGAAATCCAGGATGTATTTCTAGAATAGTTGTTTGGATTACCTCTAGTTAGAGAAATTGAAGTTTTCCTGTAAATAAGGTTTTTAGCCTAATGTCTTATTTTTCTAAATATTTTAGCTACACATAAATATGAATTACATGTGTAATGATAAAAAAAATATAAATAATGTTCATAAAAGGGTTGATTAAATTGATTTGTATGGTCAATTTACAATTGAATTAGAGAATATGTTGACTGTAAATATTCTAATAATAAGGATTTGTATAGGTTTTTAGCCCTTTAATAAGGTTTTAGCCTAATGTCTTATCTTTCAAAATATATAAGCCACACATAAATCCTAATTGTAACTTGTGTAATGATAAAAAATGTAAACAATGTTCATGAAGGGATTAATTAAGTTGGTTTGCATTATCAATTTCTATTTGAATTAGAGAATAAGTTGAATGTAAATATTCAAATAATAAGGATTTGTATAAACAAACTTGAATTAATAAATTATGAGTAAATAATAAAAAAAAAATAATTTGTAATGATATGACTATTATGAATTTGAATCGAGAATGTTAATGATAAAGGTTTGTGTAATATAGGAGACCTTGAGGAGGGAGGATCTCAATAGAGGGGTACAAATCGTACATAATCATCAAGTTGGTGATCTATACTTATGTTTTTCTGGAAAGATCTATGGTACATTAGTGTTAAATAAAATTTTATCTTTTGTATGATCGGTCAAGTGAGGGATTATTCCTAACATTGTGTTGCACAAAATTGACTAACATTAATTCTCTAAATGTTAGAGGTGTCGGGTTATTGGCATCACCATGCAAATACACAAATAGGGGTTACTATAGTCTCAGGGCATGTAGAATGACCAATATTGATTTAGTGAATGTTAAAGATATTGGTTATTGTTATCACCATGCAAAGATGCTTAAAGGGGGTTACCATAGTGTGAGAGCATGTAAAAACTGATTAACATTGATGAATGTTAATGATAATGGATAATTAGTATCAACATATGATAATGTTAGTGAAGCTACCATAGTGTCGAGAGATGTGAAATGGATTTACATTGATTGAATGGATGTAAATGATACTAGACCATTAGTATTAACACTTATTAGAAAAAAATGGTTCTTTGTTATTTATATAAAATATTGAATAGAAACAAAAGAGAAAAGGAAGGAACAATGTTAGAAATTGAATTAAAAGAAATCCTAATAGATTCGAAGAAAGATTTATGGAAGATATGGTTGTATGTTTGTCACGAATCTAATTGTTTGAATATTAATGTTAATTGTTTTTGGTTGATGTTTATATTCCAATAATATGAATTTTTGTTTCAGGTCCATCACATTTATGACAAGAGTGAATTCTAGCTTTTGTTTACTTTTTATTGTATAGTTCTAAGTAGATATCCATGTATATGGTAACTTAGAAACATTTCTATAATTTAAGTTTTAATATTAATACTCTAAATTCAATAAATGAACTTAATTTTATATTTTATGTGTGTGTTTACTTGACTTGTGTTAGTTAATGTTGAGATTTTTATTAATTTAGCATTGAAAAAATGGTGTTTTTGTTGATTTGTTTGTGAAATTAATACTCATTATGATCGGGTCGTGGTTGAAAAATGGGATGTTGACTATTAAAAATGTAACAAGTCAATTATCGATAACTTAGGCCTCTCGGTTTAGGGGGGACTTTGGAAGAATTTTTATACACTAAAATATAAATTTAGTAAGAAACAATTACCATGTTTTTTCTTGTTTAATTAGCGGTGTGTTGTTGTGGTAGATGGGATGTTACATATGATAATAAAACCTATTTCTACAATCAAGCTAAAGTATTTCTTCAACTTAATTGGTATATATAGTACTTGATATGTGCTTAGTGGAGGAAATAAAATAGAAGTTTAACTTTATAAGTTAACTTAATCTAAGCCAAAATGGAGATTTATTAGGTTTGTTTTAAAATATGGGTTCAATTGAGAAAATAAATACCAAATATTTAGTCTATATAAAAGCTTACAATCAATCCATTATTTTTTCAATTTTTGTCTTTACTTTGATCAAAACTTCCGGATGGGTTCTTCTTAGCATTTGCTTGATTGATTTGTATCCTTCTTCCAGCGATACCCTATGTATGGCGATATTTGTATCCCATCCAAGCATATCCTCGTAAGACCAAGTAGAAACATCGATGTAATCTCTAAGCAATGTAATCAAGTCTTCTATTTCCATCTGTGTGATCAGAGTTCCTATCCTAAGCTCTCTCTGGCATGACATAGATTTCATTTAAATCCTAACAATCAATTGAGTTTTGAAGTTTGCATGTAAATAAATTCATGAAAATTTATATTATTTATCCTTCTAGATTGAATTATTGTTTATAATGCTTGTATTCCTGGACATTGATGGGAGATTAAGAGATTAGTGATGATGATTTGATTTAATTTGATTTCAATTTGACTATCTATCCTTTCTCGACGACAAGCAATGGCTAAGTGTGGGGGTATTTGATGCAATTATATTACTCTATAGTTTTACTCATATTTGTCTAGTGTTTTGCCTATGTTTTATATATAAAATACCTTGATATTCTTTGTTTTATGCTTTAAAAGTATTTTGGGTGAAAGATTAAAAAAAAGTAAATTAGAAAAAGTTGTCAGATTTGACCACCAGTCAATGTTTCGTGTAGAGCTTGAGCTATAAAGATGGAAATGGTGTCATTGAGTAGCATTAGAAACCTAACATCCATACATTTATGAAAATCTATGACAAGAAAAATAAAGAAAGAGCATGAAAATCACAACCTTCAAAGACAAATCTTGCATTATATCAGTGTTGACTTATTATGGAAACCATGTTATGGACTCCTCTCTATTTAAAATTATGGTTTTTTAAAAAAAAATATTATAACATGACCTAATCAACTTGACAATTCCAAGGCTACCCGAATGACCAATGAAAACATGAATTAACCTTTAAAAAATATTTCAATATGATATTTTTTTAATATTGAGATGATATATTAGGATCAACTCGAGTTTGGTAGCTTAATTTGTCAAACCCAAAACCAGGATCATACACTCCAATAGGTTTAATAATTCTATTTTTTATTAACTATTTTTCCTTAATTATATGGTAGTAAAAATACGCACTTACAAATTAAACACAAGCAAAATTCCATGTTTGTTGAAAATTGTGATGACTTTATAAGAACTTATGATAGTAAATTCAAAATCAGTCAATTATTGAAAGATCAAGTTAAAACAAACAAGTCATAGAAAAATATCATGGGAAATACAAAGAACTGAGCATTGATTAGCAATTAATAGGTAGCTGCAAGATTGCATTAATTGACCGCCGAACTGCAGCTATCCCAAAACATAATCAACGAAAACTGTTTGAATCCACATTTACACGAGTCTGAATAAATAATAGTATTTTCATAATTCAATTCTATTCTTTTAGTGTTGCTAGTAATAACTGCAAGAACCATAAACATCCATCTATACAATTCCTTCTTCTTTTTTTCTTTGTGGCCCGTGCACTTTCCTGAGTTTGGAACTTGCATGGAATTTAAAAAACATAAACTTGTAGCTATGAAAGGGAAATTAAACATAAACTTCGTAAGACTGTAAATACACTAACCACCATAATTATTGAATTATGGTATAAACTGCATTTCCAAGTTTAAAAAAAAAATATCGACTGGAAAATTATGCCAAACCTCATGCTCTTTGCGAGTAGCCAAGCTTCCCATAAATCCATCAGCTTCTTCCATACTTCGTTGCAGGTTCCTCCTACCTATTGTCTTCATCAGAAATACTTCTCTGAATTTCTTGTCGCCTTTCTCTCCATTTCACTCCCCACACCTTGGCCTCCGCCACTGCACGGTCCCGATCTAAATCCTTGTCTAATATCATTTTTGTGTGACTTGGACAGAAGTCAATCTCAGGCCATTTAGCACAGTCATTATTTACCTTCTTCGATTCATTTTTACGAGAGAACAAGAAATCCATGGCCTGCACCAATTCACTCGAGGAAGGGCGTGAGTTGGCATTTTCACTGAGACACATCGATGCCACTTCTATAACCTTCTTTAAGACAGACATGGAGTACTTGCCTTTCAGCATTGGATCTGCTAATCTTGAGAAGTTGTGGTCTCTCAACAGGGGAAGTGCCTTCATTCAAAAGGAAATTTTGAATTAGAAAATCGATTGGAAAAATGTGCCGACAATCCATCACGAGCAGAACCAAGAAACATTCTCATACCATATCTAAAGACAGTAAGGAAAAGTAATCAGCATGATGCAGAAATCTAATGTCAATCAAGCATAAAGACTTGATTCAGTTAGTGTGGCTTCCATTACTCAAGAATAATCCTCGCAAAGTTAACAAGCCATACAAACTGTGGTTTTGGCAAACTAACAGATGCATAGGATGCGAATTACCCAGTTAACAAGATATTCTTGATGACCGTTAACCTCATCCAGTGCTCGGTGTCCAGTGATGAGCTCCAACAAAACAATTCCATAACTGTAGATATCAGTCTTTATGGTCAATCTTCCAGATGATGCATATTCAGGAGCACAGTAACCGTAGGTACCCATGACCCTGGTGGAGACATAAGACTTGTCACCAACTGGGCCAAATTTAGCAAGTCCAAAATCCGAGAGTTTCGGGTTAAAACCCTCCTCCAATAATATGTTGGACGCTTTCAAGTCCCTGTATATAACTGGAGGGTTTGCAGAATGCAGAGAATCCAATCCTTTGGCTGCACCCGCTGCTATCTTCATTCTTGTATCCCAGTCCAAGGGCTCCATAAGTGGTGTCAGATCTGCAGATATAGCACGTGACTTACACTTGGAAACGCCAGCAGATATATTTTGTTGCAGAGAGATTGAAGATATACCGAAAAGGTGATCTTCCAAGGATCCCAGGGGCATGTATTCGTAGACAAGAAGACGATGGTCTCCTTCGGCACAGAAACCAATCAAGTTGACAAGGTTAGGGTGATGCATTAGGGAGAGCATGAGAACCTCAGCCAGAAACTCCTCGTCGCCTTGGATACCTGATGGATCTAGTTGTTTAACAGCTACAACCTGTTACAGCCGTAATAGATGTGATGATCAAGGAAAAATGAGAAAACTAGACCATGTTTGTACGAGGATGTGGGGAGAAAATCAAAAGTATTTTTACCTGACCAGTGCTTTCTAATTTCCCTTTAAATACAGAACCAAATCCACCTCTTCCAATTAAAGATTCAGACCTAAAATTGCTTGTTGCAAATGAAAGTTCTTCATAGGTCAATGTCGCAGAGAAATGAGCACTGGGTCCATCTTTTACAGAAGATGATTTAATTCTCGAATCAACACTCTCTTTTGATACTGTTCCCAATCTTTGTTCTGTGTCAATTTTAGGAAGAAAAACATCAAACCTATTTTTACTTTTATTCCACTCCTAAAAAGATAATTTGAGTCTCCATTAAAAAACAAGGTTCATGAATCCTGTGTAAGATTTTTGCCAAAATAGATTTTCTACAAAAAGGCATGCACTAAGATTTGAGGAAAAATCCCACAACTGAAAATACTGATTAAAGTTGTAAATCACATCAAAGATTTCATTGATGAATAAAAGAAAAGTTTCTATATGGAGCAAACACTTGTTACAATGGTTGCTGATCTAGCGTTGTTCATATATACCAAACAATCTACTTAACAAATAACAAAGGCTATCAAATTTTGCCACTACTGATAAGATCCTCAGATAAGATAGTAAGTTAGGTTTTCAACATCATGCAAGAGTCCGTGCTCCCTTAATCAGATTAACAAGTTCAGCTCATGTCCTAAAGTAGAACCAACGGAAATTTCCACTTCCTAGAGAAATTTCTAGTCAGCAGGTAATATTGCCTTGAAAAATGGCAAAAATGTTTTTCAATTGTGAGATTGAAACTTGCAATGTGTTGCAATTATGTGATCCTTGTTATGATGCATTTGATTTAGAAATATTTATCATTTCTTTCCTTCAGATATAGAATTTACATAAATTTCAGACAATCTGGAAAGAACATTAAAAGGACACCGGAATTTTGTGCAAGATCACACTGTAACAACGTCAGTGAATCAATTATTACTGTAGATGAATCAAAATTCAAATTATTACAACAATTACGATTATATTTAGCGGCTAGACAATGAAGAGCACGAAGGAGCAAAAGACTTTTGAAAGAGGGAGTTGCTACTACATTCAATAACATAAATCACTTGCTCAAATGATTGCTAGATTTCTAGAAAAAATGATGGGGTTTACAGTCTAAAGAATTGGAAGATACGGCAAACTAAGATAACTTGAAGGAGATAACTCTTAAACCTATCAAAGTTTTCAGAGATCCACTCATCCCAAATCCGCTTTGCGTTTGTCAAACAATTGTCATGCATAATCAAGATGGGGTTTGTAATTTGGTTATTCCCATAACCATGATGCATGCCTATCAAATCAAGAATAGTAAAACAATGTAATCAAAAAAATTCTAGACGCGAAAGAAAAACAAAATGTAAGAACAAGAAACCCCCTTTAGAGATTGCGTCGAAGAATACATGGTTATCAGAAAAAGAAAAAAGAACTCACCATAAGATGGCTGTTTCTTGATATGATCGTTGTTCACCTTCTTGCTTTTAGAAAAACCGAAACAAGGGCAAAAACCCATTTCCAGAAGAAAAAAAAATGTTATTTTCTAATAATTAAAAGAAAGCACTGGGAATTCTTCAGTTACCTTGAAAATGGCTTATATTCTGAAAAGAAATGCAGAAATTAAAGTTTGTTCCGTTGGGACATATAAGCCAAAATGAAGTGAACGCAGAGATTTTTTCTTTTTTAGAGAGGTTCATTTCTACACGCTTTCCTAAAGAAAAACATAAATTAAAATACAATTTTATTTTTTGGGAAAAAGAAAATCACCCTAAAGTACAACCGTACACGGCTGTTCTTTTCAATAGAATCTAGGAGTTTGTCTTTAACTTCGCTAGATGACGTCAGATAATTGGAGTTGACCATTTTGTCAAATTAATAAATTAAATGAAATAATTTTGGCAGGTTTCGTGGATAATTTGAGTGAGTGAGTGAATGATTATCAACTTTCAATTCTGCCACAATTGAAAATTCCATACACTGGAGTTCTATTATATTTTTTGAGAGATATTTGTGTCTGTATGGTATTTAAATACAAACTCTCCATAACTTCCTCCTATACATGAGCTATTCAAAAATCAAAAACATTTTCAGAATCCTAAAAAAAATCAGTTACAATCTTTTCTCTTTTGATGCCAATGTGTCATTAGAATCAAATTCAGTATTATCTCCAACACACCCCATAAAACAAGTTGATTAGCAGTGGAGAGAAATGACAATTGAAGTTTTTGCGAAGACTTGATCCCAAACATAATGACACTCTATTTCAATATGTTTAGTTCTAACATGAAAAATTAAATTAAAAAACAATTAAGTAGCTTCAATATTATCACACTATAATTTTAGACATATCATCAAGAGAAGATGCAGATCATCAGTATGGATTGAATCAATGTAACTATGATGATGTGTTGGAAAAGAATTTATATTTTTATCGAGTATTGTTTTGAGCAACAATTTGTTGTTGTTTGTAGCTCCAACTAAAGATTGGATCCATGAAAAATACAATATGACCTAATACTACATTTGTCCTCTTTGTTGCCATCTCGGTCACCATCATTTTATGCATGAAGAGAATGATTTGATGTACTTTGTAATGAAGTTTATAGTCCATTGCATATTGTCTTTTAACCAATAATTTGATGCACAAATTTTCGAACTGCGAAAGCAATATCTAGATGAGTGAGGACTAAGTGATGTAATGCATCAAATTTGTTTTTATAAAGTTGTGGGTCAGAAAAATCATGACCTTTAAACTTGGATAACCTACATGTGGTACTCATTAGAGTTGAACATGGCTTTGCTTCATACATGTTAACCTGTTATACAAGTCAGATGTTGCATGTCGTGGTCGCACAAATTAATTACCATAGATTAAAACAAATCACACAAGATAATATAGAGAAAGCAAGGGTCAGTCCCACGAAGATATTTTAGTTCAAATTTTTGTGCAATATGCTATGCAATTGGGGGGGGGGGGGGTTGGAAGTTGTCTGCTAAACTACAACAAACTAAGCGAAAATTATATAAAACCTTACCCTAACCATCAAACAACGATAGTGTTCGCACAGTATTTTGATTTAATGACAGACTTAAAATGTAGATAAATTGATCAATTAAGAAACATAATTGTCCGCAATCTATGTTTAATTTGATTGAATCTTCTCCCTAAAATTAATAACATAGATCTGCCATAATTATTAACTCAGTTACTTCACAAGTTCATATACCACAACTCCAGTTTTGATATCAAATTTAACAATAAATTATCTACAATAATAACTTCGAGTCCGCTCTTAGCAATTAAATAAACAATCATAGGGAAAAAAGCATATGAGAACAAACATATTCATCATTTAAACTGAAAAAATAAGATAAAAATAGATCTCACAGTTCTTGAAATCTAAAGGTTTCTATGCCCTGACAACCAAGAAAAAGAGTTTAACCTTCAATGTTTGTTGAACAACTAATTAAAAAGATGGAAGAATACATGATTTTTTGGGTTTGAAGTAGGAAGATTTTTGTTTTGTTTTCTGCTGGCTGAATCTTCCTTGCAGCCTCTCCAACTTTATAATGCTTAGAAACCCTAGTTTTTATTTTAAAAATAGTCCTTCCTTAAGTTGGCAAAATTTAGTTGTCATCTTGGAAACATCATATCTTATTCATAAGATATCATTTTGAGCTACAATTTGGATCGGTGATAGGTCTTTGAGTCAAGAATCCAAAAAAAAAAAGATTGCATCAATCGGACTTTTGTAGCTCTAGATATTTAAGTTAGAATGGCAAAAGGTCAACATCGACAGATTGTAAGATTTGACTTTGAAAGCTGCGATCTCCATGCTCTTTCTTATTTTATTTTTTTTGCCTTAGCTTTCCATAAAAGTATGGATGTTAGATTTTTAATTCCACTGAAATCACTTCATTTCGATCTCTAGAGCTTCCGCTTTGCACAAAACATCAATTGAAGGTCAAATCTCTCAATCAACTCCAATTACCTCTTTTATGCATATTTCATCCAAAAATACCTTCAAAACATAAAAATAATAATATCAAGGCATTTTATACACAAAACATATACAAAACACTAGGTAAATATGGGTGAAATTATCAAGAAATATGGTTTCATTAAATACCCCCACACTTAGCTCATGCTCCTCTTCGAGAAAGGATAGATAAAAAAAATCAAATTAAAATAGCCATGATCAATCTCTTAATATCCCATCAATATCCAAGGATACAAGCATTATAAATAAGAATACAATCAAGAAGGATAAAGAACATAAATCTTCATGAATTTTTTGCATGCAAACTTCAAAACTTAGTTACTCTTCGGGATTTAAATGAAATTTATGTCATGCCAAAGTGATAAGTCCTCTCATTGATATACACTCCAACACTCATGTGTTTAGGGCTTATATGTTTAAATCTCTCAGATTCAATCAATGAATTTGTTCTACCATAAGCTTTCTCTTCAATCTCATCACCATTACTAACATATTACAAGCAATGCATGAATCAAACTTATTTTTTTGGTTGTAATGGGGTAAGGTTAAGGTAAGGTAAAAGAGAGTAAAAGAAAAGGTTCAAACCAAAGAAGTAGAGCATTCTGAAAAATGATATTTCAAATAAGATATTCCATCGAAGCACATCAATTTTTAATCTTTAAGCACCAATGCTTAGCTTTCAAGCTCTTTTTATTTCTTTTTTTTCACCTTTTGCAACTTTGCTCATCTTTTCATCAAGCATCACTTCTTTCTTTTCACACAATTTCGAACAATAATTTCATGAGATATCACAAGTATATGCTTTACTAATCCTTGGCCAGGGGAAAGATGAAAACATATAAAAAGTTTATGGCTTATACATGGATAAAGCAAAGAAAAGATAAACAAGATCAAAAGCGGCTCACTAAGGATAATATGCTTTAGGTTGGCTTTTTGGCTCAAGTGGTTAAAATTCCTATTGCCTTTATCATCTTCATGCATCTATGTAATGAGAATGTAATCTCAACAAGATATGAAGCAAGTTCTAGAGATACATACCATTGAAAGAAAGTTTACTCAAAGAATATAATGTTGAAGGCTCAAAAGCATGCATTGGTATAACACTATAAAGTCAACATAACATATTTTCAGAGTCAATCCCTAAACCAATTAAACATTAAAACTTGCATGCACACTCAATCAATTAAACATTAATTATCATACATAATACTCATATTCTCATAAACCAATGGAAGTTCAAAAAGATTAATCATAGATTTTTCTTTTTTTTGTAAGAATAAAGAAAACCAAAATAAAAAAAAACTGATATTTTCCCAATACCCCCACACTTAAAACACAACATTGTCCTCAATGTTGAAAATAAAAGAAAAGGAATATAGGAGAATGACAAAAAAATATGTGAAAAATAAAAGATAAGGGAAAAAGAAAGCAAAACAGATTTTTTTGTGTGCTGGGTTGCCTCCTAGCAAGCGCTTGTGTTTTGTGTCATTGACTCGACATGTGGCTTGACATGCTCATTCTTCATAGAAGCAGTGATTACTGTTGTCCAACTTTCATTGAAAGGTTTCAATCGATGCTCATTGACCTTGAATACTTTATTGGTTTCTAAACTTGTGATTTCAACATGGAGAACGGTTTGCAAAGCCAATGATGCTTCGTGCACATTTTTTGGAACACATGTGTGCCTCTCCATCTCCTCCAAATGGGTAAAGTCATAGTCATAACTCAAAGCTATGCTTAATCCATCCACATTGTCATAACCCAATTTTGGGTTATTCCCCTCAATCTTTCCAAAATAAAAAAAATAACAAAAATAAAATAAAAGAGGGGTGGTGTCGGCATAAAAAAAATAATGGTGGAAATTTTAGATATTTTCGAGAGCCTAATAGTACCTCTTTTGCTCCCAAAAATGAAGGAAAATACAGATTCAAGGCTAAAATAATTTATTATTGGATAAATCTGTGTAAAAATGAAGTTGAAAGACATAATTATATTTTTATGGGCCAGTTTGATTTAATCACCGACCAATTTAAATTGTAATTATGTTTAGGGATTAATTCAAAACCCAATTGAAAGATTTAATTAAGCTAAAAGACTTAATTATAATTTAAATGAGTCAAATTAATTTTATTAATGGCTTAATTGGTGAGAAATTAAGTTTGGAAGCCTAATTTGGGTTAAATTGAGAGATTAGTATTTTCAGAGATAGAACTTTTTGGGTAAATCGGAAGCCAAAATTGAAAAAAAAAACATCATTCTTCGCAATTTTCCCCGTCGAAAAACTCTTTTTTGTCATAACTCATTTTAATGTTATTTCAAAATTTTAATTAAAAAAAACTTATTTGCCGAGGCATTACCGACAGCCATGCTGCGCCCATGCCTGCAACCTACTCCCACTCCTGTAGCACACGACCCCATCCTTGTACATCACTCTCATACTTGTAAATTGCACTCAATGAGTCTATAAAAGGAGAGCAAATTTACAAAACACGGGGGGTAACACTAAGAAAAAACACGTGAGCGATCGGGAGGAACAAAAAAAATACACAGAAAGGGTATGTAGAAACACTGAAAGACAGACACAGAGGGCGAATACAATAATGTAGACAAAGAAAAAAAAGGAGCAAAACAAAGGGTGACAAAGAGAGGGAGGGAAATTGCAGAAAAAACACATACCCAACCATAACAACCAGCAACCACCATCTTACCACTTCCTCAGCACCGGAAGAACCACATTGAAAGCTCTCTCTCTCTCTCCCACAACCACATCAGCACCTCTCCTCCAACAGTCGATAACTAGCTCTCTCTCTACTCCAGCCAGCTCCCAGCGAGCACCAACATCACTTCCTTAGCATCGGCGACTTGTCCCCCACGCCAGCATCTCCCCCAGCAAGCTTAGTTCTTCTTCTCCAGCGTCGATGACACAGCAGCAGCAACGAAAGCGATAGCAACGTGAACCAACTCCCTTCCGGCGCTCCTCCCAGCCACCACAAACCACCATTTTTGACGTCACCACCACAAGAAGAACCACCTCAACCTCCTCTACCCAACGGTAGTACTAGGTAAACCTCTTGTCACCTCAATCCTATTATTGTTCACGTAACACATGAATAGTGTTAATTCACTCTGCACTGTCCATGATATATGAACAATGCAAAGGCCAATTTTCTTGTTTTTTTTTGTTTTATCTCTTGGGTTGGATCTGCACTTGGCCCCGCCAGTTGGCTGGGCAGGTCCAACCCAAGTCTAGCAGCTAGGACGGCCTATTTAGTTGGGCTAGGGCCAGACTCAGTCCAAATTTTTCTTTATTTTTTTAAATAATATTATATAAAAGTCACATTTAAAAAAAAAACAAAAAATTGTTGTTTTCGTTCATATGACCAAATTCTAAGGTTTTTCAAAGCATATTTTTCATTAAAAAAATATATGTTGCATATTCTCATGTTTTGAACGAAAATTGGATATCGTAACTAGTTTATGATTACCTGTTGGAATTTGTCCAAAATATCAAAAATAAATAAATTATTTTGTTTTGGCTATCGGGGAGTAAAATTACATTGTAAAGTATACCCGCGGATAGTAAAAAAAGAATTTTTTTTATGTAGTGTAAAAATTTCCAGCTGTAGAATGGTTAGGTTTTCAACTTCCAATGAAGTAGAGACTCCCTCACAAAGAAAGATTTGCTTCAAGCCTTAGAAAATACCAATGAATAAAAAAAGACTTAGAAAAAAACAATCAAACAACAATGCAGCTTGCCTTAGCTAGGGTGCACTAGGGGTAATTCGTCTTTCCCTTGCACAATAAGTCCTCTTACCTAGACTCTCGCAGACCATTAGGTTTCCTAGTGACATTAATACTAGGTGGTGACTTTTGAGAATTATAGTCGTAACCTTACGACTATAAAATATCCTCCTTTCAGCACACGCTATCTCTCTTCAGGGATGGCAAGGAGTGAAGCGTGAAAAAAATCATCGTCGTGACACACACAATCAAATCACAAACTTGTTGCACACACTTATCAATTCGGTCATACCATGTGATAGAATAAACATTGCTATAAGGATATTTCATTTCATTATGAAAACTAAATTTAATCTTTTCATGTCCTACCTCCATAGACAAAGTATCCTTACCACAATCAATTTTTGTATTGGCAATTTTCAAGAATGGTCTCCCAAACAATATAAGAGTGTTGGTTGATGAGTCACAAGAATTAGTAAACTATCAATCTTGACTAGGACATCTTCTATCACACCGAGTGGGTAAACAAAACTACGATCCACAAATTTTATTACAAAGTTAATTTTATTCAAAGGCTCCAAACTAAGAGAATCATAAATATGTTTAGGCATAACACTAATGGATGCACCTAAATTGCATAACACCCTTTTAAAACTAGCATGGGATAGTAAACACACCTAGGTCTTTCTGCTTCAAAAACATATTCTTTTGAGCAATAACAAATACAATTTCACCCATACTTACCATTTCATGACCTTTTAGTTTGAAAGCTCTTTTGGCAGTGTACAACTCCTTCAAAAATTTAGCATCTTTGGGAATTTGCTTGATTGCATCGATCAAAGGAATTTTGAGTTCCACTTTCTTGAAAACCTCTAGAATTTCCTTTTCTTTGTCTTCTTTCTTAGACCTAGAAGAACTCACATGAAAGGGTGGAATTGTTCTAGAATTGGAATTAATTGAGTGAGGAGTTACCTTTGGAGTGGTTGTCATTGTCTTAGTTTGTGCGAGAGGAGTAGGTTTCTTCTTGCTAATCAATTCATTTTCTATCTCTTCTTCTTCCTCCATCTCAACTTGTTTCGACTTGTTTTCTCCAAGTTCTTTCCCACTTCGCAACATGATTGCACTAACATTGTGTTTTGGATTCAATGCTTGGGAGGGCAATTTTCCAGTAATATGTATTTTCTAGTTTGCCCACACTTGAAGCCATTTGCCTCACTTTCTTCTCCAAGTTGTGAATACTTGACCTTGTTTCCAGTTGAAAAAACATGACATTTTGTTGTAAGGTCACAGTGTTAGAAGCCAAAGTTTCATCATCATTGGATGATGACAACCCCATATTATTGGAGTTGGTGTGTAAAACCCAGGAAATAAATGTAAGTGTTAAATTAAAAGAATGAATTGAAAGAGAAATAAAATCAGTTGAGAAGGGGTAGAATTGAAATAAATATAAAGATTATGATTTAAATTATAAGAAGAGAAGTTGTGGGGTAAAAAAGAAAACATTTAAAGGAAATTGGGGGGGGGGGGTAAGTGCAATAAGAGAAATTGAGGAGTATAAATACCCCTCTATTTTCTCTCATTTCCAGCAGAATGAGGGGAAGAAGGGGAGGGAGATTTTGATATTCTCTTACCGAATTGCAGAAGAATTTCAAAGTGAAAGTGAGATTAAGGGTTACCAAAACATTCAAACATCAAAAACCCAAGGATTTGGAGCATTATTAGAAGAAGAAAGTGGAAGAAAAGGAGTATTTGGGCTGGCAGCAGTAGGAAGAGAGAGGAGAGGAGGAGATTGTGATTTCACAAGCTATTAGGATCTTAAATCTCTCTTGGTATGGTGTTTCTCATATGCATCTAAAAGATTCTTGACTTTATGGTTAAATTGCATGATTTTTCTTTATGAATTTTGGGTTAGGGTTCTTGAAAATTTTTTGGGGATATGTGGAATTGTGTGTAATAGATGAATATGGCATGAAAATAATGAGGGAAGTCTTGTTTTCCCAAGGCCAACTTTCAGCCAAATGCATATGTTGCAAAAGTAACAACTTGATATATTCATCTCTTGACTTTCAGAGAGAATTTGAGTGGGAAAACAAGAGCATTAGGATTGGTTTCCTTCATAGGAGTTGCATTTCTAGATGTATACTATCCAAGGAAACTTGTTTTATTTAATTTGGAATTTTGTAACTCTAGTTAAGGGTCATCTAATGTGACTGTGCAGGGAAGACTCTGCAGAACAGCAGGTTTGTCACGTTTGTGATGTATTTCGTAATTTTTGGGGGTAGAACTGGGTTTTCTTCCCTTCATAAGAGTTGTAACCCTATATGTGATCTTTCTAATGAGATAAATTTGTACAAAACGGAGTTCAACAACTCTCGTTATAGTGAAAAATCTGGGAAGAGGTCGGATTAGCTTTGAGAAAAAAAGGGAAAAGAAGTGGGAGCTTGTTGCGATGTCGCGGTCGCACAAATTAATTACCTTAGCTTAAAACAAATCAAACAAGATAGTATAGAACAAGCAAGGGGTAGATCCCACGAGGACGATTTAGTTCAGATTTTCATGCTATATGTTATGCAATTGGGGGGGGGGGGGGGGGGGAGTGGTCTAGGCTAAGCTAAAACAAACTAAGCGAAAATTATATAAAACTGAAATTTATCAATAAAGCAAACCTTGGTCGCAAATCAACATCCACCTACAGAAATCAGAACTGATCATGGAAACGACACATCAATTTATATTCTGAATATTTATCTCTTCTTAAAATTGGTTAGTTAACGAATCCGCCGTATAACTTACCCTAACCATCAAACAACCACAGTGTCCGTACTAGTAATTTAATTCAATGACAGCATTAAAATCAAGATAAATTGTTCAATTAAGAAACATAATTGTCTGCAATATATGTTTAGTTCGATTGAATATTCTCCCTAAGATTAATAACATAGATATGCTACAATTATTAACTTAGTTGCTTCACAACTTCTTATATCACAACTCCGGTTTTGATATCAAACTTAGCAATAGATTGTCTATAATAATAACTTCGAGTCCGCTCTTAGCAATTAAATAAACAATCATAGGAAAATAAGCATAGGAGAACAAACATATTCATTATATAAGCTGAAAAATTGAGGTAAAAATAGATCTCACAGTTCTTGAAATCTGAAGGTTTTCGTATCCTTGTAACCAAGCAAAAGAGTCTAGCCTTGCATGTTTATTGAACAACTAAATAAAAAGATGGAAGAAACATGATTTAGGGTTCGGATGAGGAGGATTTGTGTTTTCCTTGCTGCTGACTGAAACTTCCTTGCTCCTCTCTTCTTTTATATATGCTTAGAAACCCTAGTATCTATTTTACAAAATAGTTCTTCCCTAAGTTGACAGAATTTAGTTGTCCCTTGTAAAATTCATATCTCCTTCATATCACATCTTTTTAAGCTGCAATTTGGAGCGTTAATAGGTCTTTGAGTCTTGAATCCATGAAAAGTTATTTTGCATCAATCGTACATCTGTAGATTGAGATATTGAAGTTTGAATGGAAAAAGGTCGATATCGGCAGATTGCAAGATTTGACTTTGAAGGCTGCAATTTCCATGATCTTCCTTATTTTATTTCTTTTTCCTTAGCTTTCTATAAATTTATGGATTTTAGCTTTTGATTGTTACTGGAATCACTTCATTTCGATCTCTAGAGCTTCCGCTCTACACAAAACACCGACTGAAGGTGAAATCTGTCAATCGGCTCCAATTACCTCCTTTTTGCATCTTTCATCCAAAAATGCCTTCAAAACATAAAACAAAGAATATCAAGGTATTTTATACACAAAACATATGCAAAACACTAGGTAAATATGGATGAAATTATGAAATAATATGGTCGCATTAGAGCTCGTGAAACGATGAAGTTAGATGCATTAAAGGAAAAGAAACACGTTATATTTGAAAATGGGTGCTTATAATGATATTTTGATTGACAAAAGTTATAAAGAATAAAAAATAAAAGAATAACAAATTTGAAGGCATATTGAAATTGTTCAGTGTGGTTGTTACGAAGAGTATCGGTGATTGGAAATGATTTATGAGAATTTCCTTTAATTACAGGAGGGAACACAGGTGTGGTGCCACAGCAGCAACAAGGGACCACAAGTAGAGCATCCACAGCAGGTAGGTGATTCTTGCCTATGTTTCTAATTTAATTTTCATAGTGAATGTGTGATTTATGCTTAGAGTTTTGGTGGAAGTTTGAGAAGATATGATGTATCAATAAGAATAATTAAGGCATGTGTATCAGGGAAGTTTGGAAATGTCACAAACAAAACATGGCGATGGCTAGTATACATTTAGTGTATGCTAGGATCCCGGGTAAAGGGATCGGTATAAATGGCTAACATACATTTAGTGTATGTTAAGATCCCGGGTAAGGGGATCAACATGAATAACTGTAATACATTCAGTGTATGCCAGGATCCCGGGTAAAGGGATCTGTATAAATGTCTAACATACATTTAGTGTATGTTTGGATCCTGGATAAGGGGATCAACATGAATAACTATCATACATTCAGTGTATGCCAGGATCCCGGGAAAAAGGATCAGCATAAATGGCTAACATATATTTAGTGTATGTTAAGATCCCGGATAAAGGGATCAATATGAATAACTGTCATACATTCAGTGTATGCGAGGATCCCGGGTAAAGGGATCTGTATAAATGGCTAACATATATTTAGTGTATGTTAGGATCCCGGATAAGGGGGTCAACATGAATAACTGTCATACATTCAGTATATGTCAGGATCCCGGGTAAAGGGATCGGTATAAATGGCTAACATACATTTAGTATATGTTAGGATCCCGGATAAGGGGATCATCAGGATCCCAGATAAGGGGATCACTATGCACAGGCTAATATACATTTAGTGTATGTTAGAATCCCGGATAAAGGGATTGGGGTGCAATGCTTAAACACACATTCATGTATGTTGAACTTTCAAGAGTAAAATAAAAATGTATGAGGTATGTTATGGACCCGGGAAAGGATCTTCTCCGATTTCTAATGTTGGTAGGGTGATAAGGGTATCGGAAATGCTTAGTATTGGCAATACTTAGTATCGGTTATACTTAGTATCGACAATACATAAGTGGGGAAGATAGTTTGGATTTCAAATAGCTATGTTGATTATTTCTATTATATATGATTTAAGATGATTTTTTTTAGAATTTTCTTTATGAGATTATCTTGTATGTATGTTTTAGGTCCATCATCTTCATGTCAAGAGTAAAGCTATTGTTTCTTAGTTTTTGTATCCAATAGTATTTTGTATAAATTAAATGTTGGCAAACTGATATGTATGATCACTATTTTTGGAATAATATTGGAATATAAGAAAATAAACTTGTTTTGTCGTATTTTATTGAATGTGACTGGATTTATATCAACTCTAGTGTAAATGGTTGATTGTTGTTAAATGTATGGTTTATTAATTATGGTTGTGATGAGGATGATGTTTATGGTTTTATAGACCTAGGATGAATGGGTCAAGATTGAATTAAGGGTTATGTTACTGCCCACCTGTTACTGTGTTGGGACTTGTTACTGTTTAGGATTATGTTGCGGCTCGCTTGTTATTGAGATAAAAAAAATATTATGTTTTTTTTGGTGAAGGTGTATCAATAAGATTACGTGGTTGTTCCCAAGAGTATGGTGAATGGAAGGGGTTGTCTCGCTTGATAATTGTGTTGGTGTTGGGGCTGAAATCCATGGGAATGGAACTGTCTGCATTGATTGCCTTGTTGAGGTGGGTTTTCATAGCTACATTGGGATGATCTCTCCATCCAAGATTGTAGGGATCATGTTTACATTGGGGTTATCTATTGAATGTTCCATCAACCACATTAGCTTGGTACATGTAATCTTCTTGCATTATTAGGCACTTATCCGAAGCATGTCCTTGTATTGAGCATATGCTACAAACTTTCCCCTGTTGTACATTTCCACATGCCAAAGAATGCACTAGAGAGGTAAGATCATTAACTTTATTCTCAAGGTTAGAAATACTTACCTCATTCACTCGTTTGCTTGAGAAGTCTCCACAGGTACCAAATTGTTTCAAGTTGGTTGCCATGTTTGAGATAAGTTGGCGAGCAGCCTTGGGTGTCTTATCTACCAATGCCCCTCCACTTGCAGCATCAATGATACTATGGTTAGTAGGCATCAATCCTTCATAGAAATATTGAATGAGAAGCTGATCAGGTATTTGATGAGGGCAATGAATGCATAATAACTCAAATCTTTCCCAATACTTAGCAAGTATCTCTCCATGAAATTGTCAAATCCCACATTTCTTTCCTTATATTGGCAGCTCGAGATGCTAGGAAATACTTTTCAAGGAAGATCTTCTTCAGCCATTCTAACTGTCAATTGAACCTGGAAGAATAGAAAAAAGTCATGCCTTCGCTACCCCTTTTAAAGAGAAGGGAAAGCTTTCAGCTTAACTTATTCCTCTTCAGCTCCATTCGGTTTCAGTTTATTTTATTTTTTTCTATTTTGGGTAGATTTTGGGGAATAATCCAAAAATTGGATTATGGTAGTTGCCCCCTCTTTACAATGCTATGTGAAAACCTAAGATAAAATATACAAAGAGGGGGAGGTTTATAATAATTTAAAATGTTGTTATAATACAAAATAAAAAAAGAAACAAAAGGGCTGAAATATAAAAAAAAACAAGGGAGAAAGATGGGGCCAAATAGAATTAAGAAGAGATGGGACTATAAATACCCATCCCTTCTCTCATCCATGGATGGATGGAAACTAGAAGAAGGAGGGGGGAGAGAATCTCAGATTTTTACTTCATAAAACTAGGAGTACGCACCTAAAATTAGTAAACCCATATAAGCCTTGCAATTCTAAAGTGGAGGAACACAATCAGGTGGAGAATTAACAAGAAGAAAAGTGAAGAATTGGAGAAGAAAAGAGGGAGAAGAGTGGCTGACTATATACAAGGAGAAGAAGGCTAAGATTCTTCCAAAATTGTGAAGTAAAGTTTAGATTCCATCCAAATAAGGAGTTTTAATTCCAATTTATATGAAATTAACTTCAATTTGATTACAAGTTCATTATTTTTCTTGAATTGGAAATTAGGGTTCTTTAACACAAAATGATGGGAAAATGCAGAAATAAGTGAGATTAAATGGACTAGAATAATTTGAGTACCTTAAAGAGGAAGAAGAAATGATTGCATAGAAGAAAGGAAGGGAACTAGTTCCCTTCAGCATGTCTCGGTAGAAACACTGCAGAGAGGGAATGGGAATTTATGAGATTCTTAACTAATTAACTTGGTACAAATAACCTTAATAGGACATAAATGAGAAGGTTTTCCATGAATAAAGGGAAGGCATGGCTGTGATTGATGAGGAATCTCCATTTGCAAAACATGGCAGATTCGTTGCCCTGTTTCCTAGGGGAATTTGGATATGAAAACTACAAAATTCAGGGAGGGTCCTTTCATAGAAGTTGTAGCCGGGAGTTTTAACTTTCCAACGAGTCTGAACCCATCTATTTGGAGTCCTGCACTCCAGATACAAAAAAACAATCTAAGGAGAGGTCGAGCTGTCACCCATGTTGCCCTGTTTCCTAGGGAATTTGGATATGAAAACTACAAAATTCAGGGAGGGTCCTTTCATAGAAGTTGTAGCCGGGAGTTTTAACTTTCCAACGAGTCTGAACCCATCTATTTGGAGTCCTGCACTCCAGATACAAAAAAACAATCTAAGGAGAGGTCGAGTTGTCACCTATGTTGGCAGATTCGACCAAGTTGATAAAACAACAAAATCCAGCTATATTAAGGGTAAAATTTATTTTCTTGCTCTGAATAAAGTGTGTCTTGATCTTCAAAAAAATAAGCCATGATCAAAATTGAATTCATGAGGTTCACTTGGACTACCAAGGAGCTGAAAAATTAAAGGATAATAATGAGGAATGTAAGTGAAAAAGAAGGGGGATTGGTAAAAGAGAAATATATATTATTCCCATTATGTTGTTGTGTGTGATATGTGGACTAATATGAAATAATGATGGGTGTTTGTGGTTTTAGGAGGAACCGCGGGAGAGTAAAGCAATAACAGGGGAACGCAAGTCGAGCATTTACAGCAAGTAGGTACTTGGTACCTATATCTCCTCTAGTTAATAATTATTTAACTAACTATTGAACTATAAGAAAAGAATTTGGTGATTATTGATGAAGAAAAGAAAAGGGGGAAAGGAAAGGTTAAATGAAGAAAAAAAATATAGAAACAAAGGACTAGATTTAATCGATGGGTTCTTTTGGAGGAAATGAATAGTAACTATGAATTTTGGTAATGACAGTTTCTCGAATTTGATGTTGTCTGTCCCTGGTATGGGATGTTAATGATGTTAACCAAGCTGGTTAACATTGGCATTACCTGTATGTGGGAGGAGAAATATAAATCTTGCTTAACTATTCGGGTTCAGAATAGATATCAGCGGGGGACATTGATATCGGCAAAATTTATAAACTTGATTAATTATTCAGGTTCATAATAGTTAATGATAACGGTGCGGACGTTGATATTGACAAAATTTATAAACTTGATCATGTTCAGAATAGTTAGTTATATCGGCGGGCGACATCAATATCGACAAAATTTATAAACTTGATTAACTATTTGATTTCGGAATAGTTAATGATATCGGTGGGTGACGTCGATATCAACAAAATCTATAGACTTGATTAGCTTTCTGAGGTGAAAGCTAATGATGTAAAAAATTCTTGACATTGACATACCTGACAACCTCCCAAGGTAATATGGAACAGTGATTAGCTGTTTTAGTTTTAAAAATAGTTAATGACACTAACGCCTACGTTCATTTCAAAATTTTCATGAAATTGATTAGTTGTTCCCAGGACAGGCAACTAAAGACACTAATAGAGGTTATTAGTTTCGACAATCATCTTTTTGATGTGGGGGGGAGTAGGGATTTGTGGTGTAATTTTGTCATGTAGTAAACATGTAACCTATATAGAATATTATATTCATAATATTTTGTTCTGAAATATTAAATGTAATAACCTATACTTGGGATATTAGAATGTACTAGATTATGTTAGAATATTAAATTGTGTTATGTATATATATGTATATATGAATATGTTTACGAAATTGTGCTCGAATTGGCTTTTTATTATTATTATCATCTTATGCGTGTGATGTAAGATGGAGTTTGGGAATGAATACAATCCTGAGAATAATCTGGAATGAATTATGCAGTTGATTGTACTAAACATGAATGTCATTGTGGATGAGATGTGATTCTAAATATGTGCAGGGTACATTGTCGATAACTTGAGATCTCCCGATATAGGGGAAACTCTGCCGAAATTTCGCTAGAAATTTCGGCGAGCAAACAAAAAATTATTATGCTTCATCTACTCTTTATAAAGGGAAAGATTCATGTTTAAACTAATAGAAAAAAATTGGGGTTTGTTACAATTGGTATCAGAGCATTTGGTACAGTTTCAGGAATTGAAATACTAATGTGATTCTGGAAAAATGTTGCAGGATGGTTCATACAAGGCAAACCGCAAGGGTTGTTCCATCCCCCATGCAAGGAATAGAGTATGACTCATTTATGAGAATGAAACCGAAAAGGATCCATTAATGGACATTGCCTCCTGTCAATCTATGGCGTCAGCCCATTTAGAGAGGGGAGATTCAGGGGGCATCAGGATTACCCTTTTACTTCTCGGACAGAATTGTTGCCAGCTAAAACACTAAGTGCTAAGGATAAAAAGACAAGTCACCGCCAGTGACATCAACGGTCGCTCTGAATCCCTATTCAAACCCACCATGTCTCGAGCAATTGATCAAGACAGTAGTAGAAGGGATGGTTGCAGGTGCATCTAATTCCACTCCTCGAGCAGAAAGAGTAATCACCCTAGTTCAATGGGTGAAAGGAATGGGAGAAATGGATTGCATGACCTATTCAGGGGAAGAAGACGCCGAAGTAACATGGCATTGGCTAAGGAAGGTAGAAGGGCTATAGATCAGATGCAAGTGCCGGAGGAAACCTAGGTAGATTGTGTGACCCATCTGTTAACAGAGAGTACCCACTCCTGGTGGGAGACCATCAAAGAAAGAAGGGCAAGTGAAGAACTGAGGTGGGGAAACTTTTGAGAAGAATTCGAGTAATGATATTACTCCTGGCAGCACTAGAAAGAGAAAGAGCAGGAATTCCTAGATTTGAAACAGGAGAATATAACCGTCCTGGAGTATGAAAGGAGGTTCCAGGATTTATCTATCTTTAACAACACCCATCTTCCCACCGAGCATCATCGAGTGGAACAGTTTCGGGATGGACTCAGGCAGGAGCTAAAATTAATTTTGGTGGTTATGCAATTTCAGTTAGTTCGAGAGTTAGTACGAGCTGCTCAGGGTATAGAAAGGATAATGAATGACACACCAAGGTCAACAAGTTAACAGAGTCAGACCACCAGATTCAAAAGAAGGGATTTCACACCTCCTATAGAGAGGAATCCTCCTCCGAAGAAATGAAAGAGTGGGTCACCATTCAACCCATTACCGAGAAAAGGGGGGGTTTTGTTCATGGTGGAAGTTCAGGAGTTAGACGAGTTAATCCTGCGGGATCCGTGGGAGGTCAAACCCGCCAAGGGGCAAGTGTTATAAAGGGGTCCATTGAGCAGAGAGGACCTGTCTACCCGATATGCATGAGATGTAATTAGAAACACCCTGGGGATTGTTCAGCCACACCAGGAAGATGCTATATATTGTAGAGGGGAAAGGCATCGATGGAGGGGCTGCCAGTATTTGGGAAGAGGTTATTTCCATTGTGGGGAAATGGGTCATAGAAAGAAAGAATGTCCACATAGAGTCACTAAACGAGTACAGGGACAGGGGATGGCTACCCAAAGCCACCAACAGTCAGTGACAGTTGATCGGCCTGTATGACCCACTTAGTCAAGGATAAGTGCCAATAAGGGCCGACCCAGATTCCAGGAGGAAAGGACTTGGGACGGGATATACCACATGACCTAGAAAGATGTGGGGGAAATGCCAGACGTTGTAGCAGGTACACTACAATTGAGTTTAATACAAGTTTATGCTTTAATTGATCGTAGGGCTAGTCCTTACTTTGTGGCCTACTGAATTATTAGAAATTGAAATGTGTTACCAAGTAGATTGAATGTGGGAATGGTAGTTAGTATACCTTTGGGGGAAGATATAAACATTGATGAGGTATACAAGGGATTGATACTAAACATTGAGGGGGCAAGGCTAAGGGCGGACCTCATGCCTTTAGTATTAGATGATTTTGACTTAATACTGGGAATGGATTGGTTGAGTAGACATAGAGCACAAGTAGGTTGTTTCACAAAGATTGTAAACCTCCAAGATATGAGTGGAAAAAGGGTAGTATTTAGGGGAGAGTGGAGGGTGATTCCAAACTCCATAATCTTGGTCATGATGGTGGGAAAACTAATTAGAAAGGGATGCCCTGCTTGGTTGTCTCATATGAGAGAATTAAAAAGAGGGAGCATTGAATTAACAAATATTCCTATTGTAAAAGAATTCCTATACTTGTTTCCAGCGGAATTACCAGGACTACCTCTAATAAGGTAAATTGAGGTTTCCATTGAGACTCTTCTAGGAGTCAACCCTATAGCACAGTCCCCTTATAGAATGGCCCTATAGAACTAGCTGAATTGAAGATCCAACTTCAGGAGTTGTTGGACAAAGGATTCATATGGCCGATCAATTCACCTTAGGAAGCCTCGATGTTATTTGTAAAGAAGAAGGATGGTACATTCAGGTTATGTATCGATTATCATCAACTGAACAAAGTGACGGTAAAGAACTAGTATCTGTTACCACAAATAGATGACATGTTTGATCAGTTGAAGGGTGCGATATTATTCTCGAAAATAAATCTGAGATCGGGGTATCATAAATTAAGAATCAGAGAACAAGACATACAGAAGACTGCCTTTAGAACTCACTATGGACATTAAGAAGTCTTAGTAATGCCATTTGGGTTAACTAATGCCCCTGCTGTATTTATGGATCTAATGAATCGAGCGTTCTGATTTTATTTGGATAAATGTGTGGTGGTGTTTATTGATGATATACTGGTATATTCGAGCTTTTATCTGGAGCACGAGAAGCACTTGAGGAGGTGTTAGAGATATTGAGAAAATAAATTGTATGCAAAATTGGATAAATGCGAGTTCTGGCTCAAAGATGTGATATTTTTGAAACATGTTATCTCAGCTGGGGGAATATATGTGGATCCAGGAAAAGTAAAGGCAATTCTAAAGTGGGAGAAGCCCACAAATGTGACTGACATTCAAAGTTTCTTGAGCCTCGTAGGGTATTATAGGAGGTTTATTGAAGGATTTTCTACAATAGCATCGCCTCTGACCAAGTTAACTCATAAAGAAGTGAGATTTATTTGGTCAAAGGAATGTGAGGAGAGTTTCCATGAATTGAAAAGAAGGCTTACATCAGCCCCCCTTTTGGCCCTTCTTTCTAGAACAGAAGGGTTCATTGTTTATAGTAATGCCTCAAGCAAGGGTTTGGGATGTGTATTAATTCAGCATGGGAAGGTGATTGCATATGCTTGCAGACAGCTAAAGCCACATGAAGTGAATTATTCGGTCCATGACTTGGAACTTGCAGCAATAGTATTTGCTTACGAGTATGGAGAAATTACTTGTATGGAACACAAGTGCAGATTTTCACCAACATAAAAGTTTGAAGTATTTAATGTTGCAAAAAGAATTAAACATGCGGAAAAGGAGGTGGGTGGAATTGATAAAGGACTACAATTGCATAATTGATTACCATCCTGGCAAAGCCAATGTAGTGGCGAATACATTAAGTCGAGAAGGAAAAGTAGTGATGGGGGATATAGAAACTTCAGAACAAGCGAATGTGATGGAATTGAAAAGGATGGGAATGTGGGTCTTGAAGGGTCACTACTAGCTCATATGAAGATCATATCGGTGCTACGAGATAAAGTTCTAGAAGCTCATTTGGCAGATGAGGGTGTAGGGAAAATTAAGGAAAAGATAAAGCAAGGCAAGGAGTCATCCCTTCAAATGATGCAGGGAGGGTTGGTGGCGATGGAAAAACAAGTTTATGTGCCTGAGAATAAGACCTTAAAGGGTGAGATATTGAAGGAAGCTCATGAATCTCGGTTTGCAACCCATCCTAGGAGCACCAAGATGTATAGGGATCTCAAGTAGTATTACTGGTGGCCAAATATGAAGAAGGAGATAGCAGGATATGTGGCAAGATGTGGGATATGTCAACAGGTGAAGATAGAACATCAAAGGCGTGCAGGGGAATTACAACCACTACCAATTCCATAATGGAAATGGGAAAATATAGCCATGAACTTTGTAACCGGATTGCCAAAGGGGAAAAGGGCAATGATGTTATATGGGTAGTGGTAGATCGATTGACAAAGTTAGTTTTGTTCTTACACATCAAAACAATAGACCTCGTAGACAAGTTGGCCAATTATACGTGAATGAAGTGATTAGACTACACGGAGTGCCCATATCAATGGTGTCAGATCGAGACCTAAGATTTCCCTTGAGGTTATGGTCGTGCTTACAACGAGCTTTGGGAACCGAGGTGAACTTGAGCACGGCATTCCACCTCCAAACAAATGGCCAATCTGAAAGAACTATCCAAACACTTGAAGACCTTCTAAGGTCATGTGTGCTAGAGTTTGGGGGAAACTAGGATGACTTATTACCATTGGTAGAGTTCACGCATAATACTAGTTACCAAGCTTCTATCGGGATGGCTCCATATGAAGCCCTATATGGGAGAAAATGTCATACTCCAATATGCTGGGATGAAGTTGGAGAAAGGAAACTCCTCAGTCCTTAAATGGTACAAATAACAACTGATATAGTAAGGGTAATTAGGTAGACAATAAAGGAAGCCCAAGATAGACATAAGAGTTATTCAGATAAGCGGAGGAGTCCTTTAGAATTCTAAATAGGGGACAGAGTATTCTTAAAGGTGGTACCATGGAATGGAATCATTCGGTATGGAATGAAAGGAAAGCTTGCTCCGAGGTACATTGGCCCATTTGAGGTGTTAGCTAGGATAGGGCCGGTAGCTTATTGCTTGAAGCTACCAGCACACCTAGAGAAGATTCACAATGTATTCCATGTATCACTATTACAGAAGGCGGAAGTGGATCCTTCCCGAGTGTTACCTCCAGTTCCTATTGAAGTAAAAGAAGACTTGACAACACTTGAGACCAGGCCAGTCAAGATCATGGATTGCAATGAAAAAACATTGAGGAATATATCACTAGTCAGAGTGTTGCGGAGGAACTCATAAATTGAGGAAGAAACGTGGGAGAGAGAATTAGAGATTAAGGAAAAATACCCCCACCAATTCGTTGAGCCAGGTATGCAGTTTAAATTTCGGGGACAAAATTTTTATTAGGAGGGAAGAATGTGAAGCCCGAGAATAAAATATACAAAGAGGGGGAGGTTTATAATACTTTAAAATGTTGTTATAATACAAAATAAAAAAGAAACAAAAGGGGCTGAAATATAAAAAAAAAACAAGCGAGAAAGATGGAGCCAAAATGGAATTAAGAAAAGATGGGACTATAAATACCCATCCCTTCTCTCATCCATGGATGGATGGAAACTGGAAGGAGGGGGGGGGAGAGAATCTCAGATTTTTACTTCATAAAACTAGGAGTAAACACTCAAAATTAGTAAACCCATATAAGCCTTGTAATTCTAAAGTGGAGGAACACAATCGGGTGGAAAATTAACAAGAAGAAAAGTAAGGCATTGGGGAAGAAAAGAGGGAGAAGAGTGGCTGGCTATATACAATGAGAAGAAGGCTAAGATTCTTCCAAAATTGTGAAGTAAATTTTAGATTCCATCCAAGTAAGGAGTTCTAATTCCAATTTCTATGAAATTAACTTCAATTTGATTAAAAGTTCATGATTTTTCTTGAATTGATAATTAAGGTTCTTTAACTTGAATCTTAGTTCCCTTGGGCATGTCTCGGCAGACACACTGTAGAGAGGGAATGGGAATTTATGAAATTCTTAACTAATTAACTTGGTACAAATGATCTTGAGAGGACATAAATGAGAAGGTTTTCCATGAATAAATAGAAGGCATGGATGTGACTGATGAGGAAGCAATGATTGAAGATGAAATGGAGATACTTTCTCTATTTGCTAAATAGGGCAGATTCATTGCCCTGTTTTCTAGGGGAATTTGAATATGAAAACTACAAAATTCAGGGAAGGTCCCTTCATAGAAGTTGTAGCCAGGAGTTTTAACTTTCCAACGAGTCTAACCCTGCCTAATTTGAAGTCCTGGAACTCGAGATACAAATAAAAATCTGAGGAGAGGTCGAGTTGTTACCTCTGTTGGCAAATTCGGCCAAGTTGATAAAACGGCAAAATTTAGCTATATTAAGGGTATAATTTTTTTTTCTTTCCCTGAATAAAGTGTGTCTTGATCTTCAAAAAAATAAGTCGTGATCAAAATTGAATTCATGAGGTTCACTTGGACTACCAATGAGCTGAAAAATTAAAGGATAATAATGAAGAATGTAAGTGAAAAATAAGGGGGATTGGTAAGAGAAAAATAGATATTATTGCCATTGTTTTTGTTTGTGTGTGATATGTGGACTAATATGGAATAATGATGGGTGTTTGTGGTTTTAGAAGGAACTGCAGGAGGAGTACAACAACAACAGGGGAACGCAAGTCGAGCGTTTACCGCAGGTAGGTACTTGGTACCTATACTCCTCTAGTTAATAATTATTTTAACTAACTATTGAACAATAAGAAAACAATTTGGTGCTTATTGATGAGGGGGGGGAAAGGGGGAAATGAAAGGTTAAATGAAGAAAAAAATATAGAAACAAAGGACTAGATTTTCTCCCATATAGGGCTTCATATTGATCCATCCCGATAGAAGCTTGGTAACTAGTATTATGCGTGAACTCTACCAATGGTAATAAGTCTTCCTAGTTTCCCCCAAACTCTAGCACACATGACCTTAGAAGGTCTTCAAGTGTTTGGATAGTTCTTTCAGATTGGCCATTTGTATGGGGGTGGAAAGCCGTGCTCAAGTTCACCTCGGTTCCCAAAGCTCGTTGTAAGCACGGCCATAACCTCGAGGGAAATCTTAGGTCTCGATATGACACCATTGATATGGGCACTCCGTGTAGTCTAATCACTTCATTCACGTATAATTTGGCCAACTTGTCTACGAGGTCTATCATTTTGATGGGTAAGAACAAAACCAACTTTGTTAGTCGATATACCACTACCCATATAGCATCATTGCCCTTTTTCCAAAGTGACCAAAGTGATTTCGTGTTGCTTAGGAACCAAGTAAGTGAGAAGAAAAGGACAATTTGGTTTTCTCTAATAAATAGGTGGTTACACACACACAAAGAGGGGGTGGAATTTTCAAGGCATTAACCATAAATTAGTTATAGAGAGATCATATAAAAATGGCATGACCCCAAACTCCTCTAAAAAAAAGTCATAAATGAAAAAGGGTAAGAAACAATCAAATTAATTTACTCTCTTAGTCTCATTGAAGTAACAACAATTGCTCTACTCTACATAATATTGTGACTTGCCCTTCTTAACACAATCACTAGTTGTGGCAACATCTCCTCCATATCCTACCATATTAACCTCCACAATAGAAAGCTCCTCTCAAGTTCACCATGAGCTTTAGTTTTGATAGCAATCCAGTTACTGAGGATAAATAGATCATTAATTGTTAGCCAAACATAACAAACAGTAGCAGCAGCAGCAACAGCAACAACAACAATTACTTCCAGTTATGACTCATCAACTCCAGCCAACCATTACCATTGTACCCTATCTCATAGCAATAAAAAAACCAATCTCCCTCTCACTAGTGACCGAAGACATAATCTAGCTAGAAGGATGACCTATGAGATAGGTCATCCTTCTAGCTATATTTTTCACAAATAATGATAATTAAGATTTTTTTAAAATTATAATATTAAATGTGAGCATTACTTTTATATAAAGAAATATAGCTAATAGAAACACTTGTTTTGTAATTAGAATATTTAGATTTTATTTTTTTAAATCATTTTCTATCATTATGTTTATTTATTTTTAATATGTTCATACTATGTTTCTTTTTTTGAGCTTTTAAGTATTATATATCAATAAAATATATTTTTTTAAATAATATAGTAATTAAAATCTGTAAGCTTCAATTTATATACCTTTTATATGGATTAGTTTGAAATTCAATAATTAAAATATAATATCGTAATAGACTTTAATCATGTCAAAATAAGATACTTCATAATTATATTAAAAACAAAGAGGTACTATAGTCTATCAATGAAGTAACTTGTGAAATTGGAATAACACTGAGCCAACATTTGAATGAAACTCTTGCCTGTTAATTGTTAAACTCTATAATTATTGCTTAGAAAAGGTCTCACTGGCGCAGTAAAGAGAAAGAGAAATAAATTCAAAAATAAAAAGAAGAGAAAAGGGCAAAAGCTTTTGACCACCAGATTCCCTCCCTCGAGCAGTGGTGAATGTAACAACCAGAGTAGGAGGAAAGGGAAGACCAAAGTCAATGGTTCACGCTCCTCCAGCAGCAAGCGACGAATGAATCCACGTGCTGATAGTGTTTGTGACACGTGGTCACATGCCACCACTGTTTCAATATTTTTTTATTGTATATTTCAGTATACCCTGCACATTTGAAATGCCCCAGAAGGTCGATCTATAAACTCGAATTATTTTTAAGACAAATTGCTAAAATTGGGAAATATTAGGACAAAATGTTTATTAATTTGGTTTGTTTTGTGGACACTAAGTATTTGTGCATGAGTTTTGTTTGGGCCAGTTTGATTATTCTGAATAAACATGAAATTTGAATAGAGTTCATGAAATTAATAAAATTTGTGTGGTTG
This sequence comes from Salix brachista, assembly GCA_009078335.1. NCBI lineage: Eukaryota > Viridiplantae > Streptophyta > Magnoliopsida > Malpighiales > Salicaceae > Salix > Salix brachista. The sequence goes on along the minus strand of CM018588.1, from coordinate 8,164,370 downwards.
TTTGGCGTGATTTAATTTTTAATTGATGAATGATAATTTCATTTGCATTAATATTATGGTTTAAAATAGCCTTCATAAAAATAGTTTATTTGCATTTTGCCAAACGTGCATTGAATTTTGCGTTCCCCATATGTTCACCCTTGTATATCTAATATTTGGAATTGGGACCTAAACATGAGACACTTTTTCACTATTAAAATCAATCAGTTTCATTCGACAAAAACAAAAACAAAAAATCCTTTTTTGAAAAACAAAACTTTTATTTTAATTTACATATGGTCAAGTCTCTAAAAAAATATTTTATACCTGCATTTTGTTTTGTATAAAAATCATAAAATAAATAGTTTTTGTTTACGTTGCGCATGTGTTTTGATTTAATAACTATTTTATTAATGCCATGAAAATTTTGACTTCATTTCAAAACATTATTTTGTTTCTTTCAATATCTAATATTATAAATTTATATGTAAAATGTATTCTTGATTTTAAATAAATTTTTTTATTATCATTTATTTTGGATGTTCTAATTTTTTTTACAAAAAAATTATTTTGTTTAATATCTAGAATTATGAACTTATACACAAAATGTACTCCTAATATTAAATATAAGTATAATGTTTTTTATTGTAACAACCCGAAATTGATTTAAACAACTCATGAAACGTCATTCATTTATAGCGAGATTTTTTATGCGTTTTTACCATTTCAACCATTAGTCATTATTAATTAATGTAATGGTTACAAACCCATACCATTTACAATAGCATCACAGCAAAATGTATATACTAATACACGATTTATCCAAAATACTTAAAATGAGCGCTTCTGAACGCCATGCTTGTGAGACGTCCCTGTTACAAACCAAGTTCGATATGAGCATATGATTAGTTCCTTATACTATAATTGAGAAATGAACATATATTTATAGATTTATTAGATAATTAAATAGATAGATTCTAATTGTTATGCTCCTAATTATGTCTTTAACATTTTTTTATTTAGGTAATGTCAAAGACCATTTCCACACATGTGTATCAGAACACATATTTCTTTATCCAGAGACTAAAAATGATCAACAAAAACTAAGTTATTCTGACACTGAAAATCATCAACATAAACTAAGTTATTTTAATGTTGAAAATCGTCAATGACACTAAAAATCATAAACAAACACCAAGTCATTTTACGTTTCTTTTCTCTAAGTTCATGTTTATGGTCAATACCAAGTTCCACTCCTAAAGGTCATACCTCAACCTAGTTTTGGACATAGACCACATCCAAATTCACTTTCAAGATTCATGAAACAAGAGCAACATGTAATTTTGTTATTCCATGACTATATCATACATTCATCAAGATTGATAAAAGAACCTATTAATTTCTATTATCTTATTAAGGTCTATCTTTGTTATTTTCTTCTAAGATGACTGAAACCCATGTCACTGGCCTAACAAGCATGCTTCAACTTTTTTCATGTGATATCATCAATTCTTATTCATTAAAGCATGACATAAGTGTTGTAGGCATTCTAACCTATAAAGTACTATCACGAATGTTCAACAATCACATTATTTCTATAATCTTATCAAGTTCACTCAATTTTATCAAGTAGCATAATTATGCTTAAACATATACATTTTCTATGGTTCCTTTATCCAATTTTCTATAGGCCAAAGCATGAGCATTGATGTTTTTTTGATGAATGTGCATTAATAAGATTTCATGGTTGTCCCCCAGAATAAGGGGCGTTACAGCCACAATGTCCTCTGTCTCCCTGTGCGACGCGTATCGGTGCAAGGTGAATTGTTTTTTTCCATTTTCTCTCTCCTGTCTTGACAATTACATGTAAGTCCTTCATGTTGTGATTGTTTTAATTTAGTTCCGGAGCTTTTGATTTCATTTATATTCTTGATTTCTTCAATTGAAATTTTGATTTTGTTAAATTGTGCCCTTCAATTCGAACTGATTATATATGTTGGTTTTCAATTGAGTCCTTATTCTTTTTATTTTTGATTTGTTTTTGGTTCTTTTAATTTTTTGGTATGTAGGTTTTAATTTGCTTTAATTTCATCCTCCAATTAATTGGTCATATATGCTACTTTTCATTTCGATCCATGTTCTTTTAATTTTTCAATAAAATTACACTATATTTTTTAAAAAAAAATTCCTTTCTTTGTTTTGGTCCCAATGTTTTATTTGTTTCAATTTTTTTCTTCAATTGGAATTAATTATATATTTTATTTTTTTGTTGAGGTTTTATTTTATTCGGTTCAATCCTAAAATTTTAATTTCTATTAGTGACCATTTTAAAATTAATATTTCTTCTTTTCTCCCTTTGCTCTTTTTTTTGTATTTTCTATTATTTTTATATGTTCTTCGGGTCAGATGATTTTATGATTTCATTGTTTGCGCAATAATAATGATAATTTTAGTGATTATTTTTTTTTATTGTTTTTTAGAAAAATATTTTTCTTTTTTTGGGACAATTTATTGATTTTAATTTTTTGGGAAATAATATTGATAATAATTTTAACTATTATACTTATGATAATGATGGTAATGTAGGGATGAATTTTTAATGATATTTTTTTCCTCTTTGTATTTAGAAAATTAATTGCTTATTTTTTATTTGATTATTTGCAGGTGTTTTCACAATTTATATTTTGTTTGTTGTGTTTAATTTAAATATGATTATAAAACGAACTAATCCTAATATAGTGAATTCGATAATTCAGGTATCCGAATCTTTTTGCTTTTATAGTGGCCATTTGGTATAGCGGTGCAAACTACGTTTAAGGAAAACGCAGTTTGCACTCATTTGGTAAAGGTTTTACCACAATTTTACCAAAAACACGGTCGAACCACTGTTTACAAGAAGCAAAAATTTGAAGTTTTTGCCTGCGTTTCATTTCAGGTCTTGCTTGCATTTGATTTAACTGTGTGGCAAAAAAATACATAACAGAGGAAGAAGACGATGACACAACGTAAAAAAGTTGTGGAATAACCACTGACCATCCTGCCACCCTTGACGCTGATAGGACCACCGACAACTCCCTCTCTCTTTCGGTCATAGGTTTCTCTCTCAAAAACAGTCATTGATGCAACCCTCTCTCTCCTCCAGCAGCAGTAGTAGTCACCGACGAGCACCAACATCTCCTTCAGCGGCTTCAACCTCTCCTCTTCACCAGAAGCACCTGCAACAGTGCAATCTTCTCCCCCAGCTCAGGCGTCAAGCAGCAGCGCACCACCTTCTAATGCCTCTTCTGGCCACTACAGGCCACTATTTCTGACGCCACCACCATAGGAAGAGCCACCCTATACTCCTCTACCTGACGGCATCGTCAGGTGATCCTCTTGTCACCATCGGCCTACCGCTATTGTTCACATGAATTAATTCACTCTACTTCTTGCTGCATTGTTCACGTTTTAAGAAGACGTGAACAGTGCAGTGTACCGTTTCACTCTTCTGTGTTGGACTTGGGCTGGACCTGCTCTCGGCCGAGCCAAAGTCCAGTAGAGTTGGGCCTTTTCTCCCAACTTGGATGGTTGATGTAAACCCCGGGAAATAAATGTAAGTGTTAAATTAAAAGAGAAATAAAATAAGTTGAGGGGAGGGTGAAATTGAAATAAATGTAAAGATTATGACTTATAATATAAGAAGAGAACATGTGGGGTAAAAAGTAGCATTTAAAGGAGATGGGGGGCCTAAGTGCAATAAGAGAAATTGAGGAGTATAAATACCCCTCTTTTCTCTCATTGCCAGCAACATGAGATGTGAGGGAGATAAGTTAGAGGGAGGTTGGAGAGAAAAAGATAAGAAGGGGTAGTACTCCGAGAACAATATCTCCTCCGGCCACCGTTGGATCGGGCTGGAATTTGAGTATGTTATGCACCTAACCATTTTCTAAAATCTGACCGGAGGGATTGTTATTATCTTAAGCCGTTTGAGGAATCCAGTCATCTGAAGATTTCTGGAAAACCCCCTCAAACTCGTCGGAGTCTCCAGATAATTCCTCCTCCGTCCACCGTTGGATTTCTCTTAACTTTTGGTATGTTGTGCACCTTACTTGTTAATAAATTTTTCACCGGAGGGATCAGCCTGGAATTGCTCTGGTGCAGACGTGTAATCTTTTGAACAATATAGCTAAATCTGTTTCTTCGGCCAGTCAGAGCTTCCAGCTAATTTGCCTTTATTTCACCGTTGGATCAATCTGAAATTTGGGTATGTGGTGAGTATTAGTGTTATTCATGTTCTGAACGGTGGAGATGAGAATGGTACACTTCAGCAAGGAGATATTGATGCTTAACAGTAGCTCTCCAGTTTAAGGTCAGTCTCCGGTTTAACTCTGATCTTGGTAGATCCAACCGTTGAAATACCCTGAAATGTGAATATGTTTTATATAATGGGTATTTCTACATATTAACCGTTGGTATTTGATAAATGTAGAGTTAATTGTGATTTATTGCTATTACAATTACTGCTGAGTGCTGTCTTGACAACAGATTTGTTTGTGTTGAAATTTATGATTTCAATGTGTGATTTTGTTGGGATTTTGTTGATGGATTATATGCTGAAATTTATGGTTACAATGTGTGGTTTGATGGGATTTTATTGAATGATTATGTGCTGAAATTTATGGGTTCAATGTGTGTTTTCGGTTGGAATTTTGTTGAGGGATTATGTGTTGAAATTTATGATTTCAATGTGTGATTTTGTTGGGATTTTGTTGATGGATTAGGTGTTGAAATTTATGGTTTCAATGTGTGATTTTGTTGAAATAAGTATGGTGACGAATGTGAAATTGAAAATAAAAATATACTGATTTTTGTGGACATTGATGTCGTAGGCGGTGCAGTCGGGATTGAACCATCGTCCAGACAAGAACAACCCAGAAGTATAACAGGTAGGTGAATTACACCTCTCTTTTTTTTTATACGACACGTAAGAAGTATTTTAAGTTGAATATTATTCGAATGCTATAGAGTTTATATTAGATTGTTGAATGCTTAAATGTGAATAATCGATTGATTAGCTTCGGCTAATGGCATCCGAAAGGATGGCCGGGATAAACGATTAATTGGTTTCGGCTAACGGCATCCGAAAGGATGGCCGGCATGAATGATTGATTAGCTTTGGCTAATGGCATCCAAATGGATGACCGGCATGAATGATTGATTAGCTTCGGCTAATGGCATCCCAATGGATGACCGGCATGAATGATTGATTAGCTTCGGCTAATGGCATCCCAATGGATGGCCGATATGAATGATTGATTAGCTTCGGCTAATGGCATCCGAATGGATGACCGGAATGAATGATTGACTATCTTTGGCTAATGGCATTTGAAAAGGATGACCGGGGTGAATGAATGATTAACCTCAGTAAATATGCCTTAAGAGGATAAACGGGTTATTAATTTTGGTTGTGTTGAGAACGATGTTTAAGATTTTGTAGACCCAGGATGATTGGATCGAGATTGATTTTAAGGGTTCTGTTACTGTTTCCATACCTGTTACTGTTTAATTCGTTACTGTTTGATCTGTTACTGTTTGACCTGTTACTGTTTGACCTGTTACTGTTAGTGCTTGAGACATGTTATTGTCTCGGGACATGTTACTGTTAAATTGATGCATTTATATGCATTACAAGCTATTTGTACCAAGTACATGAAGAAATTATAAATGTTAATGCCTCATGTAACTGCTAGACCGTTTAGTTACCATTATAATTATCATTAAGTAATTACATTTTCTTAAATGTTTTGTATTGCTGTAGGGACGTCACATCCACGAGATGTCTAAGGAACCCGATTCACGGGAACCTACTTTTGCAAGGAACCATGTAGATGCATTCTAAATCACAATGTATTTTGTGTGAATCAATGTACTGAACACATAATTTTTATTAGACCCTTTTGTGTAAATTCGTAATGGCTATTAGTAGTATAGGAATGAAACCTCATGTCCATGTATGTATATTTTTAATATGAATTTCTAATTATGCAACCATAATACTACATGTTTATGTAAGATCCACTTTTAATGAAATGTTGATTGTATGGATGGTATTCTGATGATGTGAGGTAATCAGGTTCGCTGATTTCCGGTACCATATGTGTTAGATATATATGTACAAAAAAAAAAAAAAAAAAATCCGGGTCGTTACAGTTGACCCATTTAGTTGGGTCAATCCCAGTTTGATTTTAAAAAATATATATATATTTAAAAAAAATAAAAAATTGTGTAGATAGAGATTAGTCCTAATGAAAGGGAAAGGTGTGTGACTTCATTTCACTCCAAAACCCTGTTGTTTTTTGATTGATTATGAATTAGAAACTTGCAACAGGATTTGGCCTTGGAATTATACCTCTACAACTAGATCGCAGATGTTGTTACTAATGATATTGTTACCAGATGTTATTCCTCGATCAAATTGTTAGGGATCGTAGAGACATTCACGTATTGATTTAGTTTGTAATGAAATTGCAAGTAGTTTGATGAGAGAATAAAAACAAATGTCTAATTTACTTGAATTATTAATTACATTTTATTGTTATGATTATTAATCTACAATATTTAAAAAACAATATATGTGTGTGTGTGTGTATCTATATACATGAGTGTATATATATATCCTTTAAAGTAATTTCACAAGTTAACAGCAATATGAAACTGTTTTTCATTAAACCTCAAACTCAACCAAAGTTTTAACCAAACAATTCAATTTTAGTTTTAAACCACAACTAAAAGTGTTTTTCATGAAACTGCTTTTTTTAAACCTTAACCACAATAGAATCCGCAAAAGATAAATTTATATTGATTTAAAATTCATACATTTGATAGGAAACTTGGATTTCACAGGAATTTTGCACATATTTATTATTTTTCCCAAATTTATATTATAATAAAAAAACTCACACAATTAATATTTTTTTGTGTTGAAAAAAATATGGTTTCGGCCTCGACAAGACACGGGTAAATGGCTAGTATAGGTTTATTCATTGTTCTTCCTTTTGACCGAATACAATATTCCACCCTCTATTATCTTACTCATGTAAATCATCATTTTGACAATAAATATGTTTATGCTATAATACATCAATTCACACATCAATCTTCTAAATCCATAATTAAGCAAGTTCTTTAGTTCATGATATATAACAAGATATTGGCATATGTACAATTTACGTTTCATCTTAAGTATCATTTCTAAGAGCATACCAAGATCGTAATTGATACATTTCATCATTTTCCTCTTTATTTATTTTCATTCTTTCAATATGTTGACCATTAATTAAGTTTTGTTCTTTAATATGCATCATTTTTCTTTGTTAAAGATCATGATAATACATTTTTTCTCTTATTTTCCACTATATTTCCATTTAATCTTTCCAAAATTAAAAGTGCAAGAACCCTAAGTCATTCCATTTGAGGTTACCTTCTCACCTTGTTTCCCAAATCTTGAAATAAAAAGTAGATGAATGAGATTAGTCTTACCACATGATTTTTACACAAGAATTTAGGAAGGTTTTGATGGTTTTCCTCCTCCTATCCGTTTCCTCTCTTCAAGTTTTTCAGTTCTCTTTTCCACTTTTCACTTTTTTTTCACTATAGTATTCAAGGGAGTGACATGCAAGGATAGTTTTTAGGAAATTGTTTTTTTGTAATAGGGCTATTGTAACTAAGGGCAAAGTCATCTCTTTTTCCTTTCTATGCATTTATATCCCTTCTTAAATGTGGTGGGTGGTGTTTAGGTGTTGGATTATTCTTATCCTTGTATCCATTTTTTTATTATCCTTTAACCATTGTTCTAATTTCTTTCACTCAACATTAAGTTTTATATTATCCTTCCACCCATTTTTTAGGTTTTACATTTATTTTTATATATGTCTTGACATTAGAGAGAATAAGTTTTAACCTGATAAGATAAGAATCTCTTTACTGGGAAAATCATTTTTAAAACCTTAGATAGACCAATAGTTAGAAAACACAACAAGACCTTAGTTATTTTAAATAGATAACAATGTAGCTTACACTAGGTAAAGTGTTTTAGGGGAGATACGTCCTTTCTCTTACCTAGACTCTCATAGCCAATAGGTTTTCTAGTGACCATAATATTAGGTGACGACTCTCATTCCCTTGGTTTTATTGATTGAGGACAAGAATTCCTTATTTTTTCCTTGTCTCTACTACTTTAATAAATATATAGGAACATTTAAGAGAACATTGATCGGATAATATTTTAGAAATAATGCTTTTATGCAATAGGAATTCCATGATTATAACAATTTCTTTTTTTGCAAAGTATTTTTGTGTCATGGATTTTATCCTTACTTTTGATTCATAAATCAAATGCAATCCATTATTTTGCTTCCCAGAAGACATCTCTTTCAATAAAAATAAGTCACTTAGCCACAAAGAACCCAATGATCCTATATGGGAGAAAAAAAATCTTATAGAGAAGGTAAAAGGGATCTCATTTATTGTTGGTAGCCTTTCAAAATCTTTGCATAATAAGAACACAGACCTGAGGTATGAGGGGCTATTGATTGATCAATATGTTTTATTTTTTATCTGGATCCCTAATTATACAAATCAGAGACTAAATGATAACCCAACATCTTTGGGCTCATCCAAGCACTAAGCCCAAATATACATGATTTTGGTAAACAACTACACTTAGTATCCTTGGGCTCAGTCAAGAACTAAACCCAAACATATATGGGTTTGGTGATCTATCAAACTTAACATCCTTGGGCTCAACCAAATGTTGAGCTCACCCCCGTATGTAGATCTAGCTCTCTCATAAGTCAAAGATATTTACCCTCTAATGAGTCAAAGATATTTCCTCTTTGATAAGCCTTCAAATATTTTTTTTTCTCTTTGACATATAAAAAAATGTTTTAATACTATTAGATAAAAAAGAACTATTAAGTGGCCCCTAGACCAAAGGATAAGGATGATGAGTTATAAAGACTTATGGATCCTTAAAAGGAGATATTATCATTCTCAATTCTCAAATGCTTATTTATTTTTGGAATCTCTCTCTAAAATATTATAGTTATTTTTATAAGAAAGATACTTAAATATGAGAGAGAGAGTCTCTAAATCTATAAATGAGAAATTTTACAAATATGAAACACCTATCATCAACAACCTTAGTGTCGCGACGACGATTTTTTAACGCGCTTCACGCCCCGCCATCCCCCGTGATTTGGGTGAGACAACGGCGCGCAGTGAAATGGGATTGTTTATAGTCATAAAATTTATGACTATAATTATTAGGAGTTGCCACCTAGTATTAAAGTCACTTGAAACCTATTGGTCTGCGAGAGTCTAGGTAAGGGGACTTGTTGTGCAAGGGGAAGACGCATCACCCCCAGTGCACCCTACCTAAGGTAAACTGCATTGTTGTTTGATTGTTTTTCTAAGTTAAAAATTTTGCACTGCATTTTCAAAAAAAAAACATTTTTTTTTGTCTGCGGGTGTACTTTACATTGTAATTTTATACCGCAGTTACAAACCTTTTTTATCTACAGATGTACTTTACAATGTAATTTTATACCGTAGTAAAAATCTTTTTTATCTACGGATGTATTATACAATGTAATTTTACATCGTAGTAAAATATTTTTTTATCTATGGATGTATTATACAATGTAATTTTACATCGTAGTAAAATCTTTTTTATCTGCGGGTGTACTTTACAATGTAAATTTACACCGTACTTAACAACCCTTTTTTTTATCCATGGATGTACTTTACAATGTAAATTTACACCCTAATAGATAAAACAAAAATATTTATAATTATTTTTGATATTTTGGCCAAATTCCAACGAATAATCATAAACTGGTTACGATATCCAATTTTTGTTTTAAAGTATTAGAAAGATGCACAATATTTTTTACAAAAAAAAATATGCTTGAAAAGTCTTGAAATTCAGCCGTATGCACGAAAACAAAATATTTTTTTGTTTTTTTTTAAATGTATTTTTTGTTTTGTTTTTTAGAAAAGAAAAAAAAATAAAAATTCGGGCTAGGCCTGGCCCACCCAAGTGGGCCGGCCCAGTCAAGTTGGGCCAAGGGCCCAACTATGAGAGCTTGGGCTGGGGTGGGCTGGACCCGGCCCAGCGAACTGAGCTGGGCCGAGAGCAGCCCAGCCCACCCAACACACAGCACGTAATATATATATAAAAATAGATTCACGCTTTTATGCAGCGCGCGCAATGCACGTGTACAGTAAAATGGTGGTCGGCCGACCACCACGAGAGGCTCACCTGCCACTTCCACCAGGTAGAGGAGATCGAGGTGGTTCTCCCTGTCGTGGTGGTGTCCAAAACGGAGGCCCGTGGTGACCGGGAGGAGGGCTGGAAGTGGCTGGTCTGTGGCCGTTCGTTGCTGCCTCTGCAACTTTCACGGGTGGAGCTCTCACCGGAGCTGGAGAAGAAAGCTGGGCTGGAGCTTCTGGAGGTGCTGCCGGAGATGAAGAGTGTAGAGCTAGGTGGTCGGAGCTGGTTGACCGAGAGGGAGAGAGAGAGCTGCAGCTGCTGGTTTAGAGAGAGGGGGGGAACTTGCAGACCGAGAGGGAGAGAGAGAGCTGTTGACGTCGGAGTTAGGGAAGAAGATAGGTGGCTGCCACTGCGTGTCTTCGTCTTCTTCATTGTAACGTGATTCCTCAGAATTTTCTTCCCTCTGTTACGTGAAATTCCTGCTCTCGTTTTTTCAGTTTTTTCTCTGTTTCTCTCCTTCCCCTCATGCAGCGTTCATGGCTGCCTTTTATAGCAGAACCCAGCCTGCTACGGTGGCTATCTGGTCGGTGACGTGGTGGCTGCTGGTCGGCGCTGGGCTGTCGGCAGGCGTGGTGGCTGGTCGGTGGGCAGTGCAGTAAAGGTGGAAAAGGCAGCGGCTGTGCAGTGGATAAGGGAAGGTGGAAGTGCATTTTGGTCCTTTACTTTGTAATTGTTCTAATTGCACCCCCCAATTGGATTTAAATTTGTAATTTTATGCAATTGTGCCCCTGTCCGAATTTCAACATCAGCCTTAACTTTGCACGCCGTTTTCATTTTGGTCTCTTACTTCTGATTCACGCAATTTGACCCTCAATTGACAATTAAACTTCAATTTGACCCTTAATTTTGCACAATTAGCTTGGAAAAGTTCAATTGGGTCTTCAAAAATTCCAATCTTCTCAATTGAGCCCGAATTAAATTCAAGAATTTGATTTTTTGTCAATTAAGCCCTTAAAAAATTAATTTGATCAGTTTAAAGCATAATTAAGTCTTTGCACTTAATTAAATTCTTCAATTGAATCCTAAATTAATTCCCAAACATAATAATATTTTAAATTAGGCCATGATTAAATCAAATTGGCCTACAAAAAATATAATTATAATTGTTGACTTAATTTTTACCTCAAATTTGTATTTTCTCTCTTTTTTGGGCACAAAAAAGATACGATTCGGCTCCGAAACCATTCAAAATTTTCACCGTGACTTTTACCGACGCCGACCCTTTTTATTTATTTATTTATTTTATTTTATTTTATTTCGGGGAGTAACCCAAAAATTGGGTTACGACACTTAGTTAGAAAGAATGAATTTACATTGCCAAAATAAGAGAATAATCCATAATCCAACATATAAGCCATGATCTCAAGCTAGTTAATTGTTTGGAAACATCATCGGATATCAACCACATCACTTGTAAACTTTGTAAAGATTGCAGTATGTCAAAATAAGTTATTCTACTTAAATATATATATTTTCTTCATTATTCACTTGAGTTTCTACTAATTCTCAATCGCAACTAAATCACGTGATCTTCTTCTAGTTAGGTTGATAGCGCTATTGAAATCTTATACTTGCCATTTAAGGTCACGTGATGAGAAAAAAATCTTTATCCATAGGTTATAGTTTAATCTCTTCTATATTTAGGATACACAACTAACATGCATATGTTAAAAATTACAAATACTTTATTTATATATTAATTTAAGGAGCTTTTTTAAAAAAAAACAAAAAAAGAATCAAAGAGAGGGTTTTAAATCAAAGGTATAATTTTATAAAAAATAACTTCTGTAGTTTACTCATTTTTTCACTTTGTCTCTATTATTTCATAAATTACATTTTACATTTTCGATCAACTGAAATGCTTAAATTGTATAAAATAACTAGATTATCCTTATATATACATATATATATATATATATATATATATATATATATGAGAAAATCAAGTAAATGACATATCAAACTTTCTATAAGCTCAAGTCATGATTTCTCGACCCATACAATATTCTCTCTCTTTTTTAGATGATCAAACTCAAACCTAAATCAAATTCAAAATCAAATCTTTTTAATTGATTTTTTTTCTTGTAAAACATGCATTGTTGATCCCTTACATGATTTATCTCATCTCACACTTTGGAATTTTTCCTTCTTAATTTTGTGTGTTCAAGATGTTTTGGGTATGAATTTGTGTGATTAAGTTCATTGATATAGGATTCTCTAATTTGGATATTTTAATTACAAGAATCTCCCTTACATTTTCCTCGAAAATCGAGGAAGAATATTTTAAATAGAAAAAGATGAGTGGGGTTTAATTGTTGACCTTGGGAGGGCTTTAAGTACTCCTCTTCTCTTTCTGCAATTTCAAAAACTAAAGCAACGTCTCTTTCAGCAATTACAAACCAAAGAAAAATGGAATTTTGGGCAATTTCTTCATCAACCCCGCACTTCACTCCTCTCTTCACTTTCCACACAAAACATTTTCTTACATTTGCAATTGGGCACACACAAACAGTTAATGCTAAATTAACGGAATCAACTTTGTATAGGAGAGAGAGGATTTGACCTAAATAGTTAATGCTTTATCAACATGCCAACAATAAACAGAATTTAATTATGAGAGAAACTTAAGATTTCATTTGCTTTTTCATAACTTTGAATTTTGAAGGAGAAGGGATTCAACAAACCTAGTTGATTGATAGAGGATGTAGATGGTATGTAAATACTTTTGAGTTAAAAAGAAGGAAGTAAATGATTTATTTATTTATTTATTGCTAATTATCAATAAATCAAATAGTAATCACAAAAAGTCAAGGTTGTCAATTCTATTCCGTTCCACCCAAAATGACTAGTATATCTTGCTCCACGGTTCAAAAACAGAACAAATCGGAACAAATTTTATCTCGCTTAGAATCTCGACCTGTTCGAGAAATTACACCGGGAACGTTTTTGTTCCATTCCGCCCATTTTATTCGAGCCAAATAGTATTTTTTTTTAAATATTGTATAATTTTATAATATCACTTATATCTCTTAATTCAACCGTTAGATTAAGATAAATTTTACGAGGAATCTCTTGACATATTGATATATATTATGTTAAAATCTCAGAGCAATAAGAAAATATAACAACATTACGAGATTGACGTTCTCATAATATTATTTAGGTTTATAATTTTATTTAGAAAAATCATTTTATTGTGTTTTTTTTTATTATTTTTTTTTCAATTTCATTATTCAACAATGAGTTTATTAGGAATTGAACTTTATATTTTTTTTTATTTGCTTTATTTAAAATTATCATGGTTTTATAACCCAAGTCATATATTTGAAAGGTTAACCTAGATTGACCCGAGCTGATCTCGTTGTTTCAATTTTTTTAAAAGATGTCAACTTGATTTTTTTTTATTAAACTATATTTAAAATTTTGTTTGTTGAATTTATATATTTATATATATAAAAACAGTAAAACATCAAAACATAATGTCAAAACACTTTTAAACTAAAACATTCGTTTTTTAATTGAAATAACAAAATACTAATAGAAATAGAATTTGCAACCTGGCAAAGGAACAATGATCTAACCTCCACTTTATGTTCTTTTTTTATCCTTTTTTTTCTTGTATGCTCATCGAGCTCCAACGTTCAGTAAGCCTATAAATAGCTAGATCTCCTGCATTGAGCGCTAACACGAAAAAAGAGATCTTCAACTCAAGCCCCACAAATCTTTCAAAAGAAGCCTACTCTGCCCCATAAGACTCTGTTTTCTCTTCTCTCTCCTACACATCTAACTCCATATATGCCAAATGAAGTTCACATGCCGTTGTTTCTAGCGAAAAAGATAATCTCCTCAACTTTCAAGCTTTACAGTCGGATCTCCACCAACTCCCTTCTGCTGCTCATCATCCACATTACAAGATTCATCTTCAACTATATGACAATGCTCTTTGTGCCATTCACCAAAATCTAATTACTCAAAGTTTTTATATGTAGAGAAGTTTTGTTATTTTCTCCGGTCTCCCAAAGTTTGCAGCCATGAATCAGCTGATTCTATTCATTCTCTCATCCTTGTTTATCAGCTCATTATCTTCAAAGGTTGAACCACCTAAAAAAACTAGGGGCCGTATCACTGTAATGGGTATTGTTTATTGTGATATCTGCTCCAACAACAGTTTCTCCAAGCACAGCTACTTCTTACCAGGTTTAGTTTAAAATCTCTCCAGAAATTGTAAGTAAGCTTTCAATGTTGAGATGCTAACATTGTCTCTGCTTTCCTTGATAAATACTAATCTTTACCCAGGTGCTGAAGTTAGATTGGACTGCAAGTTCAAAGCGAGTTGGCCCAGAACCAGAGAGCAGATATCATTCTCGGTGAACAGAACCACAAACAGGGACGGAATGTACAGGCTTGAAATTCCTTCTGTTGATGGAGTTGCATGTGGACAAGCAGCCATTCACTCCTCTTGTGAAGCGAGCATAATGCGGAGTTCATCTAAAGAATGCAATGTTCCTGGATACAAATCTTCAACAAAAGAGATTGCAATACAGGTCAAAAAACAGAATATCTGCATCTACAGACTCAATGAACTGAATTTTAGACCATCGAAGACAGATGCTGGCTTATGTGGAAATTGAAAGCCTGTATGGCTCTCTTATATTGTCTGAAGCCTGAATTCTCTTCAAACCTTAGACTCCTTCATTTTTCCTGCCTTTAAAGAATATGCCATTTCATTGCCATCCTATTCTTCCAAGCCCACCAAGGTTTTCTAACCTTTTTGTATTCTGCAGACTACGCAGAATCTTGGGAGCCAATTATTAGCAGTAGTTTTTAAACATGTGGGTTTCATGTAGCTTATACTAATATGTTTGAATAATTTGTGAATTTAAAGTTCATTGTTCTATGTGTGTGGCTGAAATTTCCTACCTCTTCCCCTTTTCTTTCAGATTAAACTTCAGCGACGAAAACATATCTGATGTATAAAGAGAACTTGCAAAGAATGATGAATCTTTAATCATTCAGAACTATCAAGTAACTTTCAAGTTCCTATTTGACATGTACACTAACACAGAGTAATTAGGTTCCTTTGTCCGGATCACAACTTATCAAATGATACAGTTTCATGTTTAACCTTAGATTTTCTTATGGTGAACATTCAATTATATATTTGACATCGATTGTTGATATGGTGTAGTATATGATTTAGCTTTGGGTTTTTCAAGATGAGATTTTTTATCTACAAGTGCATTCAGTCAAATTAAGAATTTTATGAATAATGGGTTTGTCCTAATTCTCTTTGTGGGTGATTCAGTCATATCAGGTCAAGCTATGCATGCATGAGATGTTTTTAGGCAGCAAAAAAGTTTATTTTAAGTCTGAATATAGGTTTCGGTCATATAGGATTCAAAGTTGGCTTAAGTTAATTAAGATGGTGGGATCATATTAGATTTTCTAGTCTATTAAATATTAAAATTAGGATAAATAATGATTATAATATATCTAGAAGGATGTGAATAAAAGATGATGAGATTAAGGGCATTTCAATATAAATTATACATACTGATTTCTATTACCGAAATCAGTCCCTAAACAATAGACCATTTGATTCCACAAGCATTTATATTGATGATGAAACTTTCAGATATATAACAATGGAAATTAAGAATTTACCGTTCTCCATTTTGTACTTGAATTGTTGCATAGAATCCTTTAGCAATCACTTTGTTGATCTTCTCCTCTACACCTTCAACTTTTCGGTTCCCTTTGATGGAGAGGGATTTTCTCTTAATGGTTTACTCTCTTCTATTCTCTTATTTTCGGGTAAAACAACAACCACCTTTCTTCTTCCTTTTATACCCACTTGGCCGAATGGGTGTCTCTTTTGAAGAAGGAGAGTTGTGTCTTTTAATTAAATGAAATTAAAGACATTGCTTTAATTCCATAACTTTATTTTATACACATACATATATTTAAAACCATCAATATATATATGTATACAACCTTATGAGAATATATGATATTTTATGGTTAGAGGAGAGGGTCTCAACGTACCCATTCTAATACTCGTTTATTGAGACCGATCCATCACGGTTTCGCTTTAACGTATTAGAATCCATAGACTTTACAAAGAACTTGAACTTTAATGATCGGACCGTTAATACATCGGCCACTCTACGGGAAATATTCTTACATTCTCCCACTTGGCCGTTGTGTTAACTTTATAGTCCAAGTCCCATTCATGCGCATCTTTACATCAAGTTCAATATATCGTAAGTGCCATAAAATCAGAGTTAGCCGAGTCATGGCGGTTGCCCATCATTTACTGCGATGGGGTCCCTTCCAAGTACCACACACCAACTCCAACTTTACTACTTCTTTTCTATTGAGATTTCACTATAATTCTCAAAAAAACTTTATGTTGAGAGAAACCATAATTCTCAACTTTATATGTTATCTACTTAAAAACTTTACATGCATAACTATTATGATAACATTCTTTAATTACAGAAAACACAAACTTTAATGACATCATCTTTGAGTAACAATGTTTACATGAGCACAAACTATTGTAGCAAGGTCTTATCTATTATGCCCATTTTCTCTACATGGACAATAAATATACCGGGCGGCAATCCTTTTGTCAACGGATCTGCCAACATCATGTTTGTCCTTATATGCTCAAAAGTCACTCTGCGTTTCTGCACTTCTTCCTTTACAGACAAGAATTTAATTTCCATGTGCTTAGCACCTTTCGAATACTTGTCATTCTTTGAGAAGAAGACTGCTGCGGAATTATCACAGTAAATTCTCAGCGGCTTGGTTATACTGTCAACGATTCCAAGCCCTGAGATAAGGTTCCGCAGCCACAATGCGTGAACCGTGGCTTCAAAGCATGCCACGAATTCGGCCTCCATAGTGGAAGTAGCAATGACAGACTGCTTTCCACACTTCCATGAGACTGCTCCCCCAGCTAATAGGAACAGATAGCCAAACGTCGACTTTCTAGTGTCGACGCAGCCGGCATAGTCTGAATCTGAGTATCCGATAATTTCTATATCGTTGGATCTCCTGTATGTAAGCATGTACTCTTTGGTGCCTTGCAAGTACCTGAGAACTTTCTTTGCAGCTTTCCAGTGATCCATTCCGGGATTACTTTGATACCGGCCCAACATACCAACAGCAAAACTGATATCTGGCCGAGTACATGTTTGAACATAGTTCAAACTCCCAACCACTGAAGCATACGGAATTCTTTCCATTTCTTTACGTTCCAATTCATTTTTCAGGCATTGCATTTTGCTGAATTGATCCCCTTTCTGAATTGGAGCCTTTCCAATGGAACATTTATCCATCCCATATCTCTTTAGGACTTTATCTATGTATCCTTTCTGAGACAAACTTAACAGTCCTTGTGATCTATCACGGATTATTTCTATCCCTATCACATAAGATGCCTCACCCATATCCTTCATTTCAAAGTTACTAGAGAGATATTTCTTTACATCACTTAACATTCCCATGTCATTCGCAGCTATTAATATGTCATCAACATATAATACCAGAATGGCAAACTTGCTCCCACTAACCTTCATGTAGATACATCGATCAACGATGATCTCTACAAAACCATACGACAATATGGTATCATTAAATTTTATATACCATTGTCTGGAAGCTTGTTTCAGCCCATATATTGACTTCCTCAGCCTACACACAAGATTTTCTGTTCCTGTGGCCACAAAACCTTCAGGTTGGTCCATATAAATTTCTTCCTCAAGCTCTCCATTCAGAAAGGCGGTTTTAACATCCATTTGGTGAAGCTCTAAATCATAATGAGCCACCAATGCCAAAACAATTCTTAAGGAATCCTTCTTTGAAACTGGAGAGAAGGTTTCCGTATAGTCAATGCCATCCTTTTGAGTGAAACCTTTAGCAACAAGGCGAGCCTTGTACCTTTCTAAGTTACCTTTAGAATCTCGTTTGGTCGTAAATATCCATTTACACCCAACAGTTTTGAAACCATCAGGCAACTCTACTAGGTCCCACACTTTATTGACATTCATAGAAGAAATTTCTTCTTCTGCAGCATTAGACCATTTTTCAGAATTTTCGCTTTTCATGGCTTTTCTGAATGTTTTCGGTTCGTCATTAAGACTAAGGTCGCATTCACTTTCAACATCGTAAACCACATAGTCATCTGTAATGGCGGATCTTCTTTCCCTTATAGATCGCCTCAATGGTACTTGTGGCACGATGTGCTGTTCTTGAATTGCGATAGGTTCATTTTCGATTTCTTGGTTTAGTGGGACCGTATGTTCTTCATTCTGTTGTTCTATTTCGGTGGGACCAACAACAGGAATAACAACTTGGGTCGGAACTACAGGTGAAGAATCTTCTACCCGAATTTCTTTTATGTTCACTCCCCTAGATTCTGAACTCCCACTAGTTTCACCATTTTCAATGAACCTAGCATTACCTGTCTCGACAATTCTCGTACTATGACTAGGACAGTAAAAGACAAATCCCTTAGACTTTTCCGGATAGCCAATAAAATATCCACTGACCGTCCTTGAGTCTAATTTCTTTTCATGTGGGTTATACGGCTTTACTTCTGCTGGACATCCCCAAACACGTAAATGTCTTAAACTGGGTTTCCTTCCCTTAAATAGTTCAAATGGTGTCATTGGAACCGCTTTACTAGGAACCCGGTTTAATATATACGTCGCAGTCTTTAATGCGTATATCCACAACGACATGGGAAGTTTGCAATTACTTAACATACTCCTAACCATTTCCATTAATGTACGGTTATGCCTTTCAGCTACACCATTCTGCTGAGGTGTTCCCGGCATTGTGTATTGTGCACAAATGCCTTTACTTTCTAAAAGTTTTGCAAATGGACCTGGACATTGTCCACTTTCTGTGAATCTACCGTAAAACTCACCACCTCTATCCGATCTCACTACTTTCACTTTCTTTTCTAATTGCCTTTTCACTTCATCAATGAATAATTTCAGTACATTCACCGACTCAGCTTTATCATGCAATAAATAAGTGTATCCATAACGTGAGTAATCGTCAATAAAAGTGATAAAGTATTTTTCACCACTCCATGACGGAGCATCGAATGGGCCACAAATATCCGTGTGTATCAACTCTAAAAGTTGACTACTTCTTGTGGCGGGTTTCTTTGTGATGTGTTTGGTTTGCTTTCCTTTAATGCATTCTATACACACATCTAAGTCACTAAAATCTAATGGAGGTAATAATTCTTTCTTTATTAACCTCGTCATCCTTTCTTTAGATATGTGACCTAATCTTTTATGCCACAAGAGTGCTGATTTTTCATTTGATGCACTACGTTTAATTCCTTGATTCTCAACATTAAACAAAGATTCAGAAAAATATTTATCAAGATTAAACCTGTACAGTGAATCAACCAAAGTACCATTACCATAAAAGTAGTCTTTTCGGTACAAAGAAAATACACCATGTCCAATCTTAAAATCAAATCCTAAATCGTCCAACCTACTTACTGAAACAAGATTTCTAGCACATTCAGGTACAAAGAGACAATTTTCAAGATCTATAAAACAACCAGTGTCAAAGATCAATCTGTACGTCCCAATGCCCACTATCCGCGCCTTCATCCTGTTTCCCATGAACAAATAACTTTCAGTTCCTTTTAAAGGCTGGATCGTACTGAATCCCTGTTTAATATGAGATACATGAGTAGATGCACCAGAATCAAGCCACCAAGTATTTCTAGGCACTTCTACAAGATTTAATTCGGAACAAACAAATAAATGTTGTGTACCTTTCTTGTCGAACCATGCCTTCCTTCTAGGACAGTCTTTCTTCATGTGTCCCTCCTTCTTGCAGAAGAAACACTTGACCACTTTACGGATATTACTTTCAGGTCCTTTGAAGATACCCTTATCCTTCCTTTTGTCCTTCATACTTGGTTTCTTAAAGCTGCTACCGGCTTTGTTTAGTCCAACGATGAGTGCAACTTGATTTTTCTGCTTCTTTAACCTCGCCTCCTCCTGTATGAGCATGGCCTTCAATTCCTGAAAGTTCCATTTATCCTTTATGGTGTTGTAATTCACCTGGAACTGGCCATACTCTTGAGGCAGAGAGTTAATGATGAACTGAACCAAGAAAGATTCATGCACCTCCATCCCCATGGATGTCAACCGTGATGCCAGATTAGACATGTGCGTGACATGTTCATGGATTGTATGAGACCAATCGAACCTCTTCGTAGTCAGCTCGCTCATTAGGCTGCCTACAATCGATTTGTCAGCCACATCCGATTGGGATTGTTCCTTTATTTTCAGAATGAATTCCCTTGCTTTCTGTGTTTTAGGCATAGATGGCTTTATACTTTCTGCCATCGACATCCTCAGTAAGTTCAGGCACAGTCGGTTAGAGCGCTCCCACGTCTCATAACGAGACTTTTCCAATTCTGAGCTCTCATCCGTAATGGCTGTTGGCTCCTCATCCGTGAGTATGGCTTGGTCTAGGGACATTACACCCAAAGAAAACCTTATCTGTTCAGACCATTCCTCATAGTTGAGTCCATTGAACTTTACCACAGAATTTGCAGAAGCAAACAAACTTGATGAAGCTGCAAAATTTTCAACGTGCTTACCGTTAGTGCTTTGAAACTTTAATAGATTCATCAACCAATAAAATCTAAACACTTTACTTGTATGTATTTAAGCAACCTGTGGGCAATACATTAAATACATACACTTTGCATGATGCTTGTTTAGATTTTCTTTAATAATTAATCAAGTCATACATACAACCGATAACAATGCTACCTGTGGGTATACACATTATCGACCGTAGCATAAATGATTAATACTTTAGGTGTTACTTAGTACACCCAATGATCCACCTGTGGGTGATCTCCTAGGATATATATTGAGAGCTACTGTCAATGACATTGCATGTGACTTGCGGGACTTTGTTGAGGCAATAGAGTCCTTCCTTCTCAGATCCTGTCACAATCACCCTCCTCGAGCGTAGGTCCTGTATGTAACACACGTGTTTAAGAAAGATAGTGATACAAAAGGAGTCTCTACACAACTTACTAACAAAAATCAAGTTGAGGTAGAATAAGGGACACATAAGACGTTATGAAGTGTGAATTGGGAAGAGAAGGAACAGAGCCAATATGACTGACTTGTGCCCTAGAACCATTTGGAAGTTTGACAAAATGATTATATGCAATGTATGATTCGGTGAGTAGGCTACTATCACAAATAATATGGTCACTTGCACCACTATCTAAGATCCAAATACTGTTTTGATCGTTACAAGTAATTTGAAAAGCTTTACCTAAAATTTCATCAAAAGGAGGAATATTACCAACTTGGTTAGCGGTGGAGATCTTATTCTTGTTCAAGAGTTCCAAGATCTGTCTGCAAACCTCCTTGGAGAAAGTAAAATTCATGTTTTCCTCAGAATCTGGCACGGTAAGTACATGATTACTTCATCTAGAACTTCCAGTAGCCGCCTCATCTACTTTTCTTTTACAACAATGCTCAGAACCATGTCCCTTCTAATTGCAATATGCACAAGTTAAATGTTCATGGAAAAATTTTGTGGAATGGTTGTCTTTACTGCAAATGTCGCACCACCTTGTGACATTGGCAAGTTTCTTGTTGTGGGCAGGGGCTTGCTCAGGGGCCCTTGTAGGAGCCCTCTCGGTGTCATGGCTTGGCTTGTGAACCAAGAAGGCTACTGTATCCAAGGCCTTGTTGTGACTTGTGACTTGAGGCATGCACTTGTTTCTCTTGGCGTAACGCCATTACATATGCCTTATTGACATTAGGAAGAGGATCGATAGAGAGAATGTTACTCCATAAAGCATCATAACATTCATTAAGTCCCATGAGGAATTTGATGGTTTGTTGGTTCTTGACATACTCACCAAGTCTCATTCCATCTTCACAGTTACACATCGTGAGACCACACACCAAGTCTCTTTCATCCCACAAGCTCTTGAGTTTTGTATAAAATATTGTCACTGAGTCTGCACCTTGTAGACACGCGTGGATAGCATTCTCAAGATTTGTCTAACTAAATCTCTCTTTAAGCTCAGTCCAATTGCCCGAGCTGTCTTGCAGTGATTAACACTTTTGGAGATTTCTTTTGACATAGAGCTAGTTAGCCAAGTCTTGACCACCATGTGTCACAACGATCCCATTGTTGCTGCTCATCACCTTGAGCAGTTGGTCGAGTGCTAGAGCCATTGACAAAGCCAACCTTATTCTTGATCATCAAAGCCATACTCATGGATCCAGCCCATTCATCATAATTGTCCTCCATCAACGCTTGAGGCACTAGTATAGTACCTGGTTGGTCGGAGTGATGCAGATAGAGAGGGTGATCAGAATAATCCCATGGTTCAGGTGTGTGTGCAGGAGAGGCTGCTGCTTCTTTCAGAATTTTCTCCTTCAATAATGCTAGAGCTTTCTTTTCATCATTGTCCATGGTTGAACTGTGTCTTGCCGAGAGAGAGGATGAGGTTTTGGGTGAGGTATTTAGGATTTTTCCGAGAGAGAGGATTAGATTTTGGGTGAGGTATTTAGGATTTTGCTGAGAGAGAGAGAGGTTTGTGTTTTGATCAAGGGTTTAGGTTGAGGAACGACACTCTGATACCATCATAAAGTCTGTGTTTGTGGAAGAATTATGTTATTCATCAAGGAAGGGTTGCAGGGTATATATACAGCATAAAACCCTAACGACTTTTGTACATGTTTACAGCAATCCCTAATTTACTGGACTACACCGAGATTTCCTAGCTAGAATAGGAAAACTGCATACATTTACGCTGCCTGATCATTATCTTCAATATAATGAGTGTAATGTGGGAGATTATGTTATGATATGGATTAGACCCGAGCAGTTTCCTTTGAGAGCTAATCAAAAATTGCATGCACATAGTGTCGGGGCCTTCAAAGTGCAATTCTCCAATGCCCTTTTCTCTTTTCTTTATCTTCTTTCTTTTTCTAAGCTTCTTTCTTTTCTTGCTTTAATTCTTATTGTTTATTGTCCCGCATCACCTTTTTTTAGCTACAATGTCAGCATTACATTGTGTTGCTAGTATAAATCGTGTTTTGGACCACTCCTTCAGTAGTTTGTGCTTATTGTAATTGACTAAGGAGTCAAGCTTGTTTGTTTTCTGATAATATATTTGGTAGCGTAGCAACTTCCTAATATCGTAGATAGTATATAAATTAATAATGCATTGCTTTAACCTTTGACGTCAAGGTTTCTATACATTAGAGAAACCAATAAAAGTTACTAGCATAGTAATCTCAAACATTTTTCCTATCGTTATCTTGTTGATGATATCCACTCTGTGTAAACTTCTTGCAGGTTCTAAATTTAACTGAACGTGAACTGAATACGGTGGATATTCTAGTTGGTTTATCTGATGGATTGTATTTTATGGATGGATCTACTCAAGTTGTGCGACAGTTGCGTAATATCGTTTCGCATGTATCTATTTTTACCATCCATGTTCTTCCTCCAACCTGCACTGTTTATTTTCTGTCTAACTTAGCAATGCTGTTTCATTATGTTCTTTTTATCATTTGAGTAGGTGATTTTTTGAAATGGATCTCAAAGCAACTTTTGCTATGTAAATGTTATTGATTGGGTGGTTATTCTGGAAGGATATGGATCTTCTCCAATGAATACCTTCTAGATATCCTATTCTTAATAGATGTAGTGGTAGTTATTCATGAAGAGATTTTGTTATCACATAATCAATCAGTTGTAATTCTGTTATTGTAACTAACTCTAGTATGGTTACAATTCAGTTGAAGTGCATAAGCACGAATTGTATGCATCCTATTGTAATGTCTAGTATAAAAGAGACAATCTGTCAAACACATTGAATACAATACAACATATGAAATTTCCAGAAAAAGATTGACTTATCTCTCCCTCTCTCTCTCTGTCTCATTGCATCCTGCATCAACTAGTGTTTGATCTTCAATTATCTGCAACAAAAGATTCAATAATAAGAAGAATCTAAACACAAAATTCAACATGGTATCAGAGCACCTAATATGATAATAGTAGGGGTGTGATATGTGAACAACTTTCAAGAAATTCAGCAGCAAAATCATGCTGGATCATTAAATTCTGGAGGCGACCTAAGAACTCCACAGTTCAATGGTGCAAATTATGATTTTTGGGCAGTAAAAATGGAGACCATACTTACAGCATATGATCTATGGGACATAGTTCAAGCCGTCGATCAAGCTCAACCTGCAACAAAAGAATCTGCAGGAGAGGGAAGCAAAACTAAGAGTACTCCAGAGGAGAATCAAGCTGCTGCAAGAGAAAACAAAATCAAGAATGCCAAGGCATTGAGCATCATTCAAGGAGCACTGACAGATGATCTATTTTCAAGCATCAGAAATGAAAGAACAGCTAAAGGAGCATGGGAGATTTTGAAAAGAGAATTCAGAGGTGATAAGAAGATAAGAGCAATAAAATTACAAGCAGTTAGAGCAACTTTTGAGTACATGAGAATGCTAGATGGTGAAAGTTTAGACAATTATCTAGCTAAATTCTTTGCGACAGTAAATGACTTGAAATCATTAGGTGAAGAAGTCATTGAAACTAGAATTGTACAAAAGTTGTTGATGAGTCTAAGTAGAAAGTATAGATCAATAGTATCTATCATTGAAGAGACTAGAGATCTTGAGATACTTAGGGTTGAGGAAGTCATAGCATCGGTTAAGGTGTATGATAAAAGAGAAGATTTACATGATGAAAGAGATATGGTTGCTGGAACGAAAGAGCCTTCAGTAGCTTTAAGATCAACAAGTCAGTTCATGGTAGCAAAGGTTCACAGGGCAGAACAAATCGTAAATGGAAGGGACAATTAAGAAAAACTCAGAATTGGTCTCAAGGAGGAATTATGAATAACAATCAGTGTTCAAACTGGAATCATGACAGTAGAACTAATCATAGCAGTGCATTCAGTCCACAACAGAATTTTGGAAGTAGCAGTCAAGCCAATGTGAAGCCACAATGCAACACATGTCAAAAACATCACTTTGGTGTGTATAGATTCAAAGGCCAACCCAAATGTATGAAGTGCAATAGGTTTGGACATATTGCAAGGGATTGCAACAACAATATGCACAAGCCACAAGCAAGCTATGCAAAGAAAGAAGAGGAAGCTACTACAACACTGTTCTATGCATGCCATGCTGCGAGTGTGGAAGACAAGAGTATATGGTTTGTTGATAGTGCATGCATCAACCATATGACACACAAGAATCTGAGCTGATCAATCTTGATAAATCAGAGAAGTGTAAGGTCAAGATGGGTTCTGGTGATCTAGTGGATGCAACAGGAAAAGGAACTCTTGCCGTAAACACAAAGCATGGTAAAAGATACATAAATGAAGTGCTATTAGTTCCAGGGTTGGATTAAAACCTGTTGAGTGTGGGGCAAATGATGGAACATGGCTACTATGTTCTATTTGGAGGTAATCTTGCTGTGATATTTGATGATGGGAGCTTAACAAATGTGATTGCAAAGGTGGTAATGATTGGAAATAGATGCTTTTTATTCACACTTGAATCCATTACACCTGCAGCAATGAAGACAACAATCAATGCAGATTCATGGACTTGGCATCGGAGATTTGGCCATCTAAATTTCCTAAATTTGCAAAGGATGAAGCAAATGAAAATGGTGGTAGGACTGCCTATGTTACTAGAAGTAAAGGGTGTGTGTGAAGGCTGTGTCATGGGCAAGCAACACAAAGAATAATTTGACAAAAAGGGAGCATGGAGAGCCAAGAGTCCACTGGAATTGGTACACAAAGACTTGTGTGGACCAATGTAGTGTGAGTCGATTGGGGGGAACAAATACTTCATCACATTCATTGATGATTTTTCAAGAATGTGTTGGGTATACTTCCTTAGAAGCAAATATGACACATTCAATGTCTTTAGAAAATTTAAGGCATTTGTTGAGCTGCAAAGTGGCAACAAGATTAAAAGGCTAAGGAGTGATAAAGGTGGAGAATACACCTCAAATGAATTCTAGGAATTCTGTTCTAATATGGGGATGGAGAGGCAACTTAATGTTGCTCATACCCCACAGCAAAATGGGGTATCCGAGAGGAAAAATAGAACCATTTGTGAAATGGCAAGGGCCCTAATGGCAGAAAAGGAAATCCCAACTGAGTTTTGGGCAGAGGTTGTGAATGTTTATGTATACCTTCAAAACAGATGCTACACATCAGCTCTAGAGAAGAAAACACCTTTTGAGGTGTGCTAAAAAACCTGGTGTTGACTATAATGAGACATTTGCACCAGTAGCAAGACTTGACACAATTCGAACCATTATTGCTTTGGCAGCACAAAAGGGTTGGAGGTTGTTCCAATTGGATGTCAAGTCAGCCTTTTTAAATGGGGTTCTAAATGAAGAGGTCTATGTAGAGCAGCCTAAAGGTTTTGAGCTCAAAAATGCAGGGCACAAAGTGTACCAGCTAAGGAAAGCCTTGTATGGGCTCAAGCAAGCTCATATAGCTTGGTATAGTGAGATTGACAAGTATCTCATGAATTGCAAATTTAAAAGGAGTACTAGTGAAGCTACACTATATACTCGAAGAGACCATGAAGGAGGGATGATCATTGTCTCAATCTATGTTGATGACATAGTGTATACGAGAGATAATGCAAGTATGCTGGCTGAATTCAAAAGAGAGATGATGCAGAAATACGAAATGAGTGATCTTGGACTCCTTCATCATTTTCTTGGCATGGGAATTCTACAAAATGATCAAGGGATATTCATACACCAAAGTAAGTATGCAAAGTCCCTATTAATGAAGTTTGGATTGGAGGATTGTAAATCAGTTACAATTCCACTAGTTGTTGGTGAGAAGCTAAGAAAGGAGGATGGAAGTGAGGCTGCATATGAAGGCACATATAGAAAAATAGTAGGGACTTTGTTGTATTCAATAGCAACAAGACCAGACTTGATGTATTCAACAAGTCTTTTGTCAAGATTTATAATCCTACAAGAAGGCACATGGGAGTCGCAATGAGGGTTCTTAGATATGTCCAAGGGACTCTCACTTATGGGATTGAATACAAGAAGGATAAATCAACCACACTTATGGGGTATTGTGATGCAGACTGGGCTAGAAGTGAGGATGACAGTAGGAGTAACTTAGGGTATAATTTTAGCTTAGGTAGTGGAGTATTCTCGTGGGCATCAGTGAAACAGAGCTTAGTGGCTTTGTCTATAGCAGAAGCTGAATATGTTTCAGCTTTTGAGGCCACATCTCAAGCCATTTGGCTAAGATTTGTGCTTGAAGACATTGGAGAAAAACAGGTAGAAGCAACATTGTTATTGTTTGATAACATGTCTACAATTTCGATGACAAGAAACCCAGTCTTTCATCAAAAGACCAGACATATAACCAGAAAAATCCACTTCATAAGGGAAGCCTTACAAAGAGTGATAGATGTTAAATTTTGCAGAATTGAAGATCAATTGGCTGACATCTTCACTAAAGCATTACCTAAGGAAAGGTTCAATCAATTAAGATTGAAACTAGGA
Source organism: Salix brachista (assembly GCA_009078335.1). Lineage (NCBI taxonomy): Eukaryota > Viridiplantae > Streptophyta > Magnoliopsida > Malpighiales > Salicaceae > Salix > Salix brachista. The sequence goes on along the minus strand of CM018588.1, from coordinate 8,136,466 downwards.
GTTAAACCAACGAGTAGCTTAGGAGAGGCTATTGGTGATTAAGCTACTTAATGGTTTCTACTTTGCAATAGGAGACAAGTGAAGAAGCATCAAAGTAAGAAGGGAGTACTGCTATATTAGTACGAGAAGGAGAAGAATGAAGAGATTCTGTTATAACAGAATCAATCAGTTGTAATTCTGTTATTGTAACTAACTCTAGTATGGTTACAATTAAGTTAAAGTGCAAAAGCGCGAATTGTATGCATCCTACTGTAATGTCTAGTATAAAAGAGACAATCTGTCAAACACATTGAATACAATACAGCATATGAATTTTCCAGAAAAAAGATTAACTTATCTCCCTCTCTTTGTGTCTCATTGCATCCTGCATCAACTAGTGTTTGATCTTCAATTATCTGCAACAAAAGATCTAAACACAAAATTCAACAATTCATACCCTGTTTTTCATTGTTTTTAATTGCTGCGTGTCACATGAAGTCTTGTGTTACATATGATTTCTGGAAAAGTCTGACAACAATGTTTCTGAAAAGTTGAGCTACGTAGAGCTTGAGCAAACAAATTATAGATGAGAGGTGAAGCGATGTGTGTGTTGGTTTTACAGGGGTTGGAAAATATTGTCATGAAATTGAATTCTACTCGTGAATTTTCTTGCGCGAGATGCTATCGCTCTTAAAATTATTGTCTAGTCTTGTTTTCAGTGCTATTTTTCGTGCAACAGCCCCCACTTTGAGATTTTATATCTGCGCACTTGATTCTGTACATAGGACGGAGTACTCTGCAGTGTTACATTGGGCGTGTCCCATTTTGAGAGATGAGCCCTCTGCGTTCAAGTCTTATACTGCCCTTTCTATGGAAGTGGTGCTGGAGGAGATTATGGTGAGGAAGATCAACGGGTCATGAAAAGAAGCTTGAGACCAGAACTTGGAAAACCTGTGATTTTGAGGTGCCGGCCTTACAAAACTCCACTGGCTGGTGCCACATAAAATCTCGCCGGTTGAGTTCTTCCGCTTATGGCCTAGTTCACCCGCCGTGGAGGAGTATACCGGCACATACATTTATGAGGGAAGTAGCTTCAGGGCCGCTGCTGCACGGCAATTTGAATCTTCTCCTTTCCTCAGCGGACTAAAATCCAAGCCATTCCACAGAGTTTGTTCACAGATCAGCCGGACAGTGGCAGGGTTTCAGGTAGGACTCTCCGCTCCTTCTCCCTCTCCCTCTCCCTCTCCCTCTCTCCAATGTTTGAGGTTGTGAAATATTAGTGCTGAGGTTTGTCTGCAAGATCTTACACTACCCTTTCTTGTTACTGTTGCTGTACAACTCACTTCAGTTACGTTCAATTTCATGTCGGTCTGTTGCCATCATGTTTCAACTGCTTGAACTATAAAAGACACAATTATGATCGTACCTAATGTAATTGTTATGTGACAGCTTTGCTATGCTGCCAAAACTGGAATGGAGGTTTCTTGGGCATGATAGTTTTTGGGGCCAGAGCAGAAATGGTGACGAAACAACAACTGTGGTCTGCAAATTTGATGTCGAGCATCTGATGACCTTACTCATTGAGATGAAGTGAACGAGGCTGCTGCTGAGAGGCTTAGGATTTCAATGGAAAGAATAGCCTTGCTTAAGGGAAGGAACCCTACCACCCAAAACTCCAAAGTCTGACGTTTAAGAAGAGGAGAAAGGGGAGCATGAAAAAATCATATAAAATAAATTATAAAACTCAATTCTCAATCAATGTAATATGGAAAAATGAAATTAAAAAAAATAGAAAATATCAAGAAAATCTAGTGTAAATTAATATGTCAAACTCATGATCCTAGTATGAGATTGGGATAACTTATTAAAAAATAAATACAAAATTAATTTAAAATAACTCAAGTTAACTTGTCAAACTTGATCAAAGTCATGAGATTGTGATGACCTCATAGATAACAGATCTAAATAAATTATAAAACTCAATTTTCAATAAACTCATTGTTGAAGGTTGAAATTAAAAAAAAAACAATAAAAACATTTCACAATAAAAAAATCTTAAGTTTACTCGGGTTAACTTGTAAAACACATGACTTCAGTCATAATATCACAATGATCATATAGAAAGTAAACCAAAATAAATCATGACGTCTAATCCATAATCAACTCCATCTTGAAGGATAAAGTTATTAAAAATCATTGATTGAAAAGAAGATTAAAAAACTCGAGTTAACTAGGTTAACACACCAAACTTCATGAATTAATTTATGAGACCGAGATAACCTCATAGAAAAAAAACAAAATAAATCATGAAGCCAAATTCTCAATTAACCTAATGTTGAAGGATGAAATTTTAAATAAAACATATATCAAAAACAATAAATTAAGTTGTCAAACTCATGATTCAAGTAATGAGATTGAGATAACTTCATACAAAGTAAAAAAAAAGTAACTAAGATAACTCAAATTAATTTGTCAAACTCGCGATCAAAGTCAGAAGATTGTGATAATCTAATAAAAAAACAAATCAAAACAAATTATAAAACTGAATTTTTAATAAACTCATTGTCAAAGGTTGAAATATATATACATATATAAAAAAATGACACAATATAAAGACTTGTGTCTACCTGAATTAACTCGTAAAACACATGATTTTAGTTATAAAATCAGGAGAACCTCATAGAAAACAAACTAAAATAAATCATAACATATAATCCATAATCAACTCCATCTTGAAGGATGAAGTTAAAAAAATCACCGATTGAAAAAAAAAACTCGAGTCAATTAGGTTAACTTGTCAAATACACGACCTAAGTCATGAGACCAAGATAACCTCATAGAAAAAAAAAATGATGAAGTCTAATTCTCAATTGACCTAATATTGAAGGATAAAATTCAAAAATAAATAAATAAAAATTATATAAAAAAAATGATCTAAGTTAACATGTCATGGAATTAAGATAACCACATAAAAAGTAAAGTAAATAAAATTTTTTGAGAAAATTTAGGTTAACATGTCAAATCCGTAATTAAAGTCATAAGATTGTGATGAGCCATAGAAAACAAATCAAAAAATTGTAAAGCTCAATTTTCAATAAACTCATTATTGAAGTTTGAAATTTAAAATGAACTCAATCTAAAAAATGACACAATAAAAGACCCGAGTTTACTCAAGTTTACCTGCAAAACATGTGAATTAAGCCATAAGATCAGGATGGCTACATAGAAAGAAAACCAAAATCAATCATTACATCTAATTTATAATCAACTTCATGTTGAATGATGAAATTAAAAACTTACCGATAAAAACAATTAAATAAACTCGAGTCAACTGGGTTAACTTGTCAAACCCATGACCCAAGTTATAAGAACAAGATAACATCATAGAAAACAAACTAAAATAAATCATGAATCTTAATTTTCAATCAACTTAATGTTAAAAAAAAATTAAAAAATGTTAAAAAAAAATCATAAGGTCAACATAGTTCACATGCTAAACTTATGATATAGGTTGAGTTCAAGTTAACCACATAGAAAGCGAACCACAATATATTATGAAGTATAATCTCAAATAAACTAAATGTTAAAGTATGAAATTGAAAGAAAAAAAGATTTAGATTTAAAAAAAACAAAAAAAATATTGAAATGAATAGTGTTTTGTAAGGTGATGAATAGTAAAAGCATCATCTCTTTTAGTTTATCCTACTAGATTGGCACTTGCGCTCCACTACGGGGTCCACATTGTTTTTTCAGTTAAATATTTAGGTGTGACAAACATGCTTTAAAAAAATTCAATAACTTGGATTGTAGTCATAATTAACTAAATAAGTTGGCTATATTTGAATATTGTATAAGAAGAAAAAACAGGAAAATATATTTAAAAAAAATAGTGATCTTGAATAACATGGAAGAAAAAATTTCATGCAAGAGAAAACAAAACCAGTATTCTTTTTTTTTTTCTTCAATTAAACATGGGATGATGAAATAGAGTAAAAAAATAAAATAAAAAACTATGAGTTAACATGAGTCATCACTGTAGACATGTGAACTACACACATAAAGGGGCAAGCTAATCCAAATTAACCTAGGTCACAAGATCAGGATCATTCAATGGATTTTTTTTAAAAAAAAATCACAAAACTATTTGAAAAAAATAACAATGTCAAACAACAATATCAAAAAAGAAAATAAGACAAAAAAATATCATGTTTTATTAACATTTCAAACCAGTGATCCAAGTCATCAAACCAAAAGCATTATACATAATAAAAATCATGAAGTTCAATCCATAAAAGAAATGATGAAGAATGAAATAAAAAAATAAAAAATAAAAATAAAAAATGACAAGCAAAAGAATGAGAGTTAAAATCAACAATAAAAATTAATTAAAGGGCACCAATAAATTTTCACTTTGTGTTAAATTTAAAAGAGTAATGACATTAACAAAAGAAAAAAAAATCAAATGAATGAGCACTAAATTGTTTTTAAAAAAACAACACATATGTGATAACAAAAAAATGAACCTCTAGTTTTTTTTAACATGTTTATTAAATAAAATATTCATAAATATAAATTGAAAAACTTATGTACACAAATAAATAAATAAATCATGAATCATTGTGTAAATAAATAAACCAAAACATAATTAAAAAAATAAAAAGAGAAATTAAAATTAAAATATTTAATATCGCAACATGAGTTATTTACCTGATTGTATTTAATGAATTTTTTTATAAAATTCAATTTGTAATAGAAATTGAATAAAATAATATAAAAATTATGCAAGGTTGCTCATGTTAAAAATATTATAAAAAATAAAAATTAATCTATTTAAAAAATATAAAAATATCTTTATTATTAATAAAAAATAAAAGATGAGACCTTACATGGCCTGATGTCAAAAACAAGGTCGTGCACTAGTCTTTATTTTCTTAAGTTATTAGAGCATACGACATATAATCCATTCTAATTGTTTGTGAAAAGAAATATATCATCTATAATTATTTCAAAACTAAACCTGGAAAAATATAATTTATTTTTGTGATTTATAATGACTGAACTTTAATAGTTGGACCAATATATTTCCTTATCAACATTTGGGTCAACGTAAAAAGACCGTCCCAAGATCGAAATGAACCGTTACCAAATGAGATTATAAAAGGATTAAGATTACATATTAAATTCTGTCATAGTGTTCTATTTCAAAAGCAAGACAGAGAAAAATTGTGTGATGAATTGAAATTTCCACTAATAAATTATATTTTATAGTTTAATATTGTCTTATTTTTGCTTTGTAATTTTGATTTTTTTTTTAAATATGCTTCCCTAGATCTAAATAAATATCTAAGAAAATTTGAACAAATCAATAAAAATTGCAAAACGCATGTCCTGCTCTAAGCCCAAAAGAGGAAAACACAATTATTATTTTTAAATTTGAAGATATGTGATTTTATAATGGTTGACGGCTTTAGTAGTGGCACCAATATATTTACTTATCAACCTTTGGGTCCAACTTAAAAAAATCATACCAAGATCAAAATGAACCACTACTTTCCATTTTAAATATATTTTTGAATTGAAAAGAATTTATTTTTATGTTTTACTTTAAAATAATTTTTATGTGTTTTTAGATCATTTTGATGTGTTGATATCAAAAATAATTTTTTAAAAAAAATAAAAAAACTTCATTCTAATATTTATTTTGAACAAAAAATATTTTAAAAAACAACATCAACCACACTCCAAAACAAACCAATATGCATGTTCTTGAACTCCCAGTATATTATCATCAAATAAAATATTCAAAATATTTGGTTGATAGTAGTTGAAGATACTAATTTCAACTTTTTATTGTTTTAAAGCTTTTAAGATTTTTATATAAAAAAAAAAATAGTTCAGATTTGAGTTTAAAAGTGGGTTTTTACTCTAGATAATGATTGTTTTTCAACAAATTTTATTTTGATGGACTTTGCTGTCAATTACAGTTTAAAATATTTTTATGAGACCCAATTTACTTTTCATAACATCATTAAAATATAAAAACTAATTTCATTGAGTTTTTTTTTTTATTTAAAGAGCAATTGATGACTAAAATCTAACCACCTAAGAATATTTTCTTCATAAAAGAACAAAAGATGAACAAATTAAAACATGAGGGAAGAAATTAAAAAATTTCGTGAAAATACCATTCGTTTCTACATTCATGTCAATTTCAGTCCTCGATTTCTCAATTTGATTAAGATGAAGCAAAAGCTCTATTTTATATAATTAATCATTAATTCTAGATCATGTTAGATAAAAACAATGACAAAGTAACTTTAAGGATGAAATCGACGAGAAATAAATTTCAATAATCAGTTTGTAAATCTTGCAAAATTCAGAGACTAAAATGTATAAGGGTAAACAGTGCTTTTGTTATAGTTTTGTTTGCTAAATGGTAATTTTTTTTTTGGACAAATTTGATTTATAGAAGAAGAAAAAGAATATACAGAAACTGCCGGCCCATTACAGAAAGGGACTAGAGACAGCGGAGCGAAAAAACACAAGAGCAAGAAAAAAGAAAAACAAAGCTGAACAGGGGCTGGCTTGTAAAGCCTTACAGGGTGCAGCAACAGGGCCCAACTGAAAGAAAAACAACCGAGAGGGCTGAGGGCCTAGGCCAGACCAGCCGGCCTTAAGCCTCCGCCGAATATGAGCTGCATGGCTCGACCATGCAAAACAGATTAACAAGGAGAGGGGTCTTCATGTATTCTCCACCTTGTCTTAGTTCCCATCGAGAGAGGAGAACTGAGCTGGAGGCTAGCTAGATGGAGCCGAATCAGCTGAGTGATGTCTGAAGCTAAGGCAAAGGCAGGCTTGTGGACTTGGTTGAAAATTCGATTGTTCCTCTCCAACCAAATGAAATATACTACCGAGGCAAGGATAACTCTGGCTACAAGGTAATGGTCTGAAGAATTAGTTTTGAGGTGCAGAGCTGCCCACTGAAGGAGAGCATTCCATGAGTGGTTTGGCCACGTCAACCCTGCTTTCCTGTTGACTGCATCCCAAACTGTTGTAGAGTAAGAACATTGGAAGAAAAGATGCTCATGGGACTCGACCATAGCATGGCAGAGCCTACATTGTGGGCCAGCTGTCTCTTCTAAATACCAGAGTCTATCCATGGTGTTGAGTCTACCACGACTGGCAAGCCAGAGAATAAAGGCATGCCTTGGGATATTGCCATTGAACCAGATCAGGCAGTGCAGGGGGCAAGTGTGCCACCTGTCTCTAAGCAGCTCCCAAGCATTGTTAGTAGAGAACTTCCCTAAGGAGGACCCTAGCCAAACTATATCATCGTCCCTATGGGCTTGCGGTTGGAAAGGGATGGTTGCCCAAATATCTTGCAAGCCTGGTTGGTTTGGAAAGGTCCAGGAGTTATGGGAGATGATATTTGAGACTGTTGCTTGCCATGGCAGCCCTGAGGAAGCTATAACTCTTGGGGTGACCATATCTATAATCCTGCGACCTTGGGGGAGCCAGTAGTCATGCCAAAGAGAGGTTGTCTTCCCATTACCTACTATGGACTGCATTTTACCTCGGCACCATTCTCTGGATTGCAAAATCTTTCTCCAAGACCACGAGGCAGTGGAAGGAATGTGCACTTGCCAAACAGATTTGCCCCTAAGAAGGATGCGGTGGACCCATGAGGTCCAAATAGAGTCCTTGTGCGTTAAAATTCTCCATAGCAGTTTGGTAATTGCAGCCTCATTCCAGGATTGCAAGCTTTTGATACCTAGACCTCCTTCTGATAGGGGGTAGCAAACAGCCGACCAAGCAATCTTTGCTCCTCTAGGGGAAAGGGAAACTCCTTTCCAGAGGAAAGAAGCAATAATACTTTCAATCTTTGTGATAATAGAGCGTGGGAGGAGCATTGTAGAAGTCCAATAAACCTGGATTGAAAATAAGACTGCCTTGAGAAGTTGAAGGCGCCCCGTGAAAGAGAGAGAAGCTGAAGTCCATAATCTGATTCTGGACAGCATGCGGTCAATTAAGGGCTGACAATTCGCATGGGTGAGTCTTGTGGTAATCAGAGGCAGGCCGAGGTAACGCATCGGGGAGGTTTGAACCTGGAACCCTGCTAGGTTGACTAGATTAGCTTGCTCAGAGGTGGCTATTCCTGCAGTGAAAATTGCACTTTTGGATGGGTTTATGACTAGCCCTGAGAGCGCAGCAAATGAGTCAAGAGCATATTTAATGATATTAATTGAGTTAATATCTGCATGGCAGAACAACATCAAATCATCTGCAAAACTTATATGGGTGATTTCACTTCGGCTGCATCTCCAGTGGAAGCAAAAAAGAGGCTACCTTTTTGCTTCATTGAGGAGACCATTAAGGCCTTCCATTGCAACTGCAAAAAGATAGGGGGACAAGGGATCCCCTTGTCTTATGCCCCTTGTGCTACTGAAGAACCCATAAAGATCCCCATTCACATTAATAGAATAATGGGCTGTAGATAAACACTCCTTGATCCAGTTGCACATACGGGATGGGATGCCCACAGAATTCAGACCTGTTAAAATGAAATGCCAACTCGTAGTGTCGAAAGCTTTTTGCAGATCTACCTTGAGGGTGCACCTGGGGGGGCCACTTTGCCGATGATAGTTGTGCATCAATTCTTGGGCTAGAAGGATTGCATCTGTAATTTGACGACCAGGGAGAAAGGCTGTCTGAGAGGGGCCAATCACTTCATTCAGAGCTTGCTTTAGCCTTAAGGCAATTACTTTAGAGATGCATTTATACACCACATTACAACATGAAATTGGACGGTAATCCTGCAATCTTTCTGGGTTTTCCTTCTTTGGCACTAGAGCAATTCTGGTGGCATTGACACTTTTAGGAAGGTGACCTGTAGTAAAGAAATGGAGGATAGCATTTGTGAAATCTGATCCAATAATATTCCACGTATGCTTACAAAATAAAGCTGTAAACCCATCTGGGCCTGACGCTTTTTAATCCGGAATGGAAAAAAGGGCAGCCTTAATTTCTTCCCTCGAGATTGGACAGCCTGCTAGCTGAGCCGAGTCTTCACTAATTCGAGTTGGGAAGAGATGAGATGGGATTTGGGCTGCCGAAGGGTAATCGGCTTTAAGAATGTTCTCAAAGTAAACTACTGCCAAGTTTCCAATATCTTGCTGAGATGAAATTAGGGTATTCTCCCCATCTCGAAGGCTCATGATTCTGTTCCTGGTCTGACGGTGGACAATGGATTTGTGAAAAAAGGCTGTGTTTTTATCCCCTAATTGGAGCCACTGAATCCTTGATCTCTGCTTTAGGATGGCTTCTTCCTCATGACTCAGTCTAGCAAAAGTTATTGTCGTCCTTCTTTCCTCCTCCTTTAGGCCCGCATTAGTTGGGTTGCTGTCAAGGGAGTTTTGAGCAATGTCCCAAGCCTTCTTTGCGTCACATACCCTGGTTGATATGTGGCTGGTATTATGCTTATGATAGTTCTTAAGCAATTCCTTGACACTCTTCAGCTTCCTGAGTAATAATCTATGCATTGGGGAGCCCTGAATGTGTTGTTGCCATACCTCATTTATGGTGGAGAGAAAGTCTTCTCTGGCCGTCCAAATGCTAAGGAACCTGAAATGGTGATGCCGGCTGTGATTCGCGTCTCCTAGGTGCAAGACTGCTGCAATATGGTCAGAAACACTGCGAGGGAGAAATTTAGTGCTGGAGGCAGGCCAACACTGAATCATCTTGCAATTCCCTAGCACCCAGTCTAACTTCTTCTGGATATTCCTGTCACCGTGCTGACTATTATTCCAAGTGTAGGCCATACCAGTGTAGGGGAGAGGGGTAAGTTCTGCCTGGTGCAAGGCATTGCGGAAGTCTTCATGGTAGCTCAGCCACCTTGTGTCACCTCCAACTCGCTGGCTAGCATGAAGCACCGCATTGAAGACTCCAAGGAGAACCCAAGGCGTATTGTTGAACTGGGGGCTAATGTTGGTGATGTACTCCCATAGAGTCTTCATAGCCGCCGGGGTATTCCCCCCATAAACAAAAGTAATAGTAATGGTCTCACTGGTTGTGAGAGTTTTGGCTTCACAAGTAATCTATTGCGGAGAGTTATGAATACAGGTGAGATTGTATGCCTGAGTGTTCCAGCCAATGAAAATTCTACCAGGGGCTGCATCGGAAGCATTGGAAAGGAAATTCCATCCCGTCAAGTTGAGCTGAGACTCAACCCTTGAGATATTATTTAAGGCAGTTTTATTCTCCAGCAGGCCAACTATATCCAGATGGTGTTGAAGGATCCAACTCCGGACTGACCTGAGCTTGTGGGAGCTGTTCAGCCCCCTCGTGTTCCAGCTGCCTATATTCGGCATAAAAAGGGGGGGGGGGTTAGCAGCCCTTGGCTGCCTTTTTCTTCTTGCTCCCCTTCTTTTTCCTTACTGTTTTTGGGGAAAGAGGGGGGGAGTGGTCGTGGTCTTGGTCTTCCACTGGAGTGGCTGTTGTTGAAGATTCCTCTGAGGAGTCATCGGTTGTGACTGAAATTGTGGGCTTGCTACCCGACGGGTCCATCATACTCCTGGTGCAATTTTCAGCTATGTAGCCGAAAGTGACAATGGCTGTGTGTTTGCTAACCATTTCAGTGGGGAGGCTTATTTGCATGGTTGCATGCTCCCTCGTGCTATCACAGCTGTGATGGGAAGTGGTCTTGGGGGTAGGGTTTTCTGTGGATGGGGGGTTTTCAGGCTGGCTTGTTGTGGCTTCATTTGCTCGGGAGTAGCCTTGCGGGTAGGGTTTAAGTAAGGTATATTTCGGTTGTGGAGTGGGAGTGGTTTTAGGGTTAGGGTTTATGGGGGGCTTTTGGATGGAGGCGACGGGTAACACTTGAGGAGTGGAGTTTATGACTAAGGTCGAGGTGAAGGGGGATGGGGTGGGGTCGTTGAGCTTTTCATGAATGGGAGGCTTGAGGTGGGGGTGCTGATGGGTTTGTGCCACAGCTGCATTCCTCGCTAGGGTTCTTTCTGGTTTGGCTGTGTCGTGAGTTGAGGGTTGCTGCTGTTTTTTACAAGAGTGGCCGTAAAGTTTGCATGAAACACAGTGGGGAGGCATCCACTCATACTCCACCTCTACCGTGAGGGGCTCCGCCGATAGAGGGCTTACTATATCAAAGCTAGTAACTTTGGGGAGGCTGGCATCGATCTCCACACACAACCTGGCGTACTCAAGCCTCTCACAGTTGTAAGTTTGGGAATCACAAGAGAGGGGGCGGCCAACCACGCTGGCTGCAAGACTTAGTCCCGTTTGGGACCAGAGTGGGAAGGGCAGACCATGCAATCTTACCCATACAGGAAGCTTTGAAATTTTGTTTTTATCAAATTTATAGGATGGGTGCCATTGTTGCAGGAGTATTGCCTTGCCTCCGAAAAGCCAAGGACCCTTCTCCATGACTGCTTGCATCGCAGCTTCTGTTGAGAAATGAAAAAGCATGAAGCCATTAGCCATCGTGGTTACCTGCTCCAGTCCGCATGGCCTCCACACACTGCTGGTTATGGTGTTTACCATTCGGTGGGACATTCTCGAAGCCTGGAATGAAACCAACCACGCATCTTGTCCATTGACTGGAGTTGTGGTGGAGCATCTCCTCCGTTACCAACAGTTGGCTGCCTACTGGTTGGCGTTGTATGGGATCTAGGGTAAACCTTGTGGTTGAGTCAGATATTCGCACTTTTTCAGCCCAAGAGTTTGCAGCAGGGGGCGGCTGAGCTTTTTGTGCAGAGGGTTGCGTATGGTGCTGCATTTTGCTAAATAAGGAAAGGGTGGTGGGGTCCGTGATTGGGATGGATGAGAGAGGCGGGTTTGTTTTGGGATGTGGGGGGCTGTGCAGAGGTTGCAGTCAACAGAAATGGCAGATTTCAGAGGAGAGAGGGGCAGACATTTGTGGCAGACGGGAAGACTATTGCTCTCCGGGTAATAGAGAGCTTACTGGATATTGGGAGGGGGTTTCAGCTACTGGGGAGGTTGGGGGTCGTGAGGTTTGGTGGTGGCTGTGAGTTTCCGGTGAGGGACTAGACGAGCTTATGGTTGAAGACGATGTTTGGCGAGAAAGCTTCCGGTAGGGAGCATCGCTTTTGTTGACAACTTTTTCCACAATCAAATCATGAATCCTCATTACTACTTTCTACACCATACAAAAATTCTGTTATGTTTAATTTTCAACCGGGCAACAACATTCACTGGGTTATGCCAAATTCAACAGGGCAAAAAGAGTCATACCCACCTCAAAACTCCATCCGAAAGATTAAGAATAAAGAGCAGGCAGCTTTGTCCTGGAGATAGACAGAGATGCAAACTAAACTGGGTCTTCTTCTATCATAATCTCCCGCTTTAAATTTCCCATTTCTTTTAACATGTAGCCATGTGCAGCAGCCTAGCGTCATTCTCAATTAAATAACACTCACTTAATTTCCTAAATTCTTCAATTTCCATTATATGTTGAATTTCGGAGGAACAGGGTCAAAATCATCAAAGTCAAATCTCTGACGCTCTCTCCCAGTCATGGTTGTCAAAATCGCGATTTTGACACGACACGGAAGGGGCTTCAAAAACTCGGATCGTAAGATCATAAAATCGTACCTGAATTTTTTCGTACAAAAATCGTAAAATCACAGCTAAAATCGTGTAGGTAGAAAAATCATAAAATCTTAGGTAAAATATTTCTCAATATAATATAACATAATTATGTCCATAAAACTTCATTAGTTAAGGTTCATGCATGATTCAAAATAATTGAAAAATACATTACAAAACAATTATGTCCATAGAATTTCATTAGGTAAAAATTAACAAACTAAAAATAAATATTTTGTTGATGTGATATATAAATTACAATCAATCTCATGACCGTCATTTTCTTCGTTATTTTTAATACATTCATCAAAAACATTATTATTGAAAGGATTATCAGTACTAATACTGGTACCAACACCGATATTGCTAATACTAGCTCCAACTCCAACAAATTATTTCAACATCAGGACATGAAAATGATTTAAAAACATCAAAAAAAATTACATAGTGTATATATGACTTTTTTGTTGATGTGTTCTCCAATGATAAAAACTATTTTGGAGAACCATTTTTTTATCTTATTTTAAATAAAGTTCAATTATATTATATATAGTTTAATTATACAATTAATTATATAATTAATAGGAGTAAGTTATATAATTAAATAATTGCTTTTGAAAAACCCTCCAACAATAAATTATTATTTTTAATTATATTTAAATTAAAAAAATGAATTTAAATATGATTAAAAGACCCACAATATTTGAGATTTGAAATTTAAACTACTTATTTTATGTTTTTCAAGTAATTGTATATTTTTTTATGGTTGTTGTATTTGAAATTAATTAATGTTATTTATCATCTAAATTAATAGGATTTTCTTAAAATTATTTTTTATGCTAACTATTTTTTATGCTAATTATTATTTTTATTATTTATTATTATTATTATTATTATAAACCCCCAGATTATTATTATTATTATTATTATTATTATTATTATCATATCCCCTCCCCCCATAGAAACCTACTTTATTATTATTATTATTATTATTATTATTATTATTATTATTATTATTATTATTATTATTATTATTATTATTATTATAACTAGTATAAAAAGCCCCCCCCAGTAACGTAACCCTAAATCCCTAATTCCCTTCTCCCACGCCGCCGCCCACCCTCATCTCCTCCTCTTCTTCTCCATTTTTTTTTCTTCCTCCTCATCCTCTTCTCCTTTACTCTCTTCCTCCTCGTCTCTTCATCCAGATGATGTGGAGGACAACAAGGGATAGGTGTGCAGGTGGTGGGTAAGTGTATTTTTGGGTAAGATTTTGGGGGTAAGAGCTGATGATTTGGGTTTTTTTGCTGAGAAGAGAAGAGAAGATTTTGATTTGAGCTGCTCCAAATGTAATTTGTAAATGAAAGATTGAAAAATTGAAAATGAAAGCCCCGAAGTCCGAACACCTTAAACTCGTAAAATCAGACCGATCCGGTCTGATTTTACGATCCGGCCCAATTTTAAATGGGTTTGACCGAGTTTGACCGGTTTCAAGTTTTCTTCTCGAGTTAACCAGTTTTCTTGAGTTGACTCGCCAAATCAACTCGCGTTTTTGATAACATTGCTCCCAGCCTACTAAAAACAGGAACAACGTCAGCAGGGTCTTGACCTGGTGGTCAAGAAGGGCTTCTCCCTTCCTCTCACCCCAGGCTCAAGCCTTGTCAGGCACGCCTGTCACCCCCGCAGTGCCTTACATGCTCATTGGGTTTGCAGGATGTTCAGTGGGCCCGGGGATTTAGTTGTGGTGCGCGCAAGCTGGCCCAGACACCCCGGTTATAAAAAAAAAAAAAAAAAAAACAGGAAAAGCAGATTAGTTAGTGCATACTAGATCCTAAACAAGTTCAGCTAATAAGTCTTACAGGAATCAATGTTATAATCTCACCTTTGCTAAGTACAAAGGATCACATGACATGAGTTCATCCACTGCAGTCAGCTTCTTTGACAACGTCATTATCCTAGTATAACAAAGATAGAAAAGGTCAAGAATCACCACAAAATTTACCGTTCATTGAAATGAAGCCGTGTAAATAATTTGTACTAATGTTCATTTGTTACTATGAACATAACATGATCCAACAATAGGGCTCATCAAAATATACCGCCAAGAATTTTTCTATATAAGGTATAAGCATGTGTCATTACCCTCATAAAAATACTTGACCAAAAGACATGACTAGTCACTCATACAGTTCATCCTCAGTCTTAATCACAATTTTTCAGTCATCCCATGAACAAATTCTAATATAATGATACCCACTCTTCAAGTCAATCTTAAAGAAAATTTAGGCTCTGCCATCATAATCTAACATGTCATTCAATCCAGAAATGGAAGGACGATACTTGATTGTAATCTTATTGATGGCTCAATTATCCACACACATTCTCCATTATTCATCTTTCTATGGTAAAAGGGGCAGGTAATGCACAAGGCAAAGAAGGTGATAGGTTGTTATGGTTGTGGTGGTGGTGGCTGATTGGTGATGATGGTGGCAGTGGGAAAAGTATGTCTATGGTTTAGGAATGAATGGATCTGTGTTAGAAGATGAACAAAAAAAAATCCAGTCTAGATCAACTTTTGATGATGATTCTACAAAATTTCAAGGTTATAGAAACATAGTTGAATTTTAAAGATTTTCACAAGCCTTAAGAATCGATTAACTGTAATAACAATTAAAAGTACATGCTCTTATACCAAAGTTGATGATGGACAAAAACAAAATGAAAGCAGAGAAAGAAAGAAAGAAAGAAGGCAAGAATTAAAACCAAACAAAGAGAAGCTAGGAAAAAGAGAGAATTATGAGGACGAAGCTGTTATTTTTATCAACTCATAAAAAACTCACAAAATAAAAAACAAATAACATAATCCTAAAACATCCAGCTATTGGGCTGAACTCATCAATTAAAATTGTCTAACATAAATAACTTATATTAATAAAACAAAGACAATGAAGTGGGCCTAGATAGGCTCAGTCTCCCAACCAAAAAGTGACAGGCCAAGGCATGCTTCGCCGTCTTCCTCCATGTACTCGTGTAACATGCGGTGTGGGTTTTGTATTTTGCAATAAATTGATCATCCAAAAAATAAAAGGAAAAATATATATGAAACTGCTGTATGCTTAGCATCAGGGATGATTGCATAGGAAACTACCATTTAAAGGACATGCATCTCTGCCTCTTTAGGACTGTTAAGTTGCACAGTGTTGGCAATGTCTTGCGAGGGAAAGAGTCAAATATGTTTGGGTCAATTTCTGAATGTTTCTCTTATACATGGATGATACAACTTGCTTCATCAGTCCAAGATTATTGTCCCGAAAAAGAATTCAGAGTCTATTTTAGGTGATGAAGAGTTATTTGTCTTAGTATAACTGTAGACTCACACTTTCAAACTTCTCCCTGTTTGTCTGCATGCATGTCTCTAATTCTGAAACTTTTCCACTGCTATAACTACTTGCTAGTTGCATATAGTGCTGCTCAGAGGGAAAAAGAAAGTTTGTAAGACCATAGAATCTAAAAAATTCAACTCCTTCTGCATGTTTATATGAATGCAAAATTCTGCATGAAGAGAAACAAACACTGTTGATAAAACAACAAATATTTCACCAAAAAACAGATAAAAGAATGCCATTTATTTCATTTGATAAGCATGAGATAACCAAAGAATTTGATATGGTACATAGCATTTTAAAATAGATTCAACCTAACATGTCCATGGTGAATGCAGCTTTTATCCAAGCAAATCAGAATAGAATTCTATCACCGGAAGCTGGGTAGTTCTATGACAAGTTTAGTTTCCATGCACAGGATAATACAATTTAAGAAAGAACAGTTTTTTTAAGCGCACCTAAAAGGGGGGGAAAGCAAGAAAAAGAGTGTTTGATTTCCACGCAAGCCACACTATCCAAAGAAATTAAGAGAGAAATGAATTATAGGTGATCTTCAGATGTCAAAACTTGTCCAGGATGCACATCCAGGCCAGAGAAGAATAATACTGAAGTACGAAACGCATAAGCTTGGAAAACTAATTACTTGTAAGCAGACAAGCATCATTCTATTTGCCCAGAAAAAAGGAAGAAGAAAAAAAGCAGCTCCTAAGAGTGTGCTATCATGAACATAGATTGCTGGATAACCTTACATCCCAAAATCATATAATAAATGTCATAAGAATAAAGCATGCCTGTCTATTTTGAATGAGAGAAACCAATTTTTTTTTTAAATGCTTCAACATCTACAGCATTTATGAGCTAACTTGCCTGCGTGCTGTGTTTGATTTTTTTTTATATAGCAAAATAATTGATTTTGTACATGTTATAATTGGTTATTTTAATATTTAACTAGTAAAATTGTAATTAACAAAATCTTTTAGAAACGGGTTTTTTTCCGCCTAAAATTGATTGAATGTTTCTATTGTTTAAATTGTTTTGATAATTATTTAATCGGTAGATTGTACAGTTGGAATCGAAAAAAATCTTTTAAAATGAGTTGTGTGCTCCGTGTAACATACTGATTGATTGTTGTGTATGTTTTATTTATTTTATAAATTATTTAATTAGCAAATAGTAAAATTAGAATCAATGAATTTTAGCACAGATGAGTGATTTATGTTTACACAATAAACAATTTGATTTGTGGTTTTGTTTTAACTACTTTGGTAATACTTTAATTGGTAGATTGCAAAATCGCAATTGATCCAATTGACTAAAGATATATTATTTGTTACCTGTAACATACTAATTGTTTGTTGGACATGTTTTAACTATTTGATTAATAATTTATTTGACATATAGAAAAAATGCAACTCCTAAAATTTATCAAAGATTATATTTTTAGATTTTTTCTTCATATTATTATACTACAGTTTTTTAGAACACTGAGATTAAATTAATGTGAGATTTATAAAGAAAAGTTAGTTTATTTGCTTATATATATTTTAAGACGTTAATATCAAAACAATAAAACAATATATAATTAGCCTCTCCTATTTTTTAAGGAAAAAGTCCCCAAAATAATTATGATCATTATTCTAAATGTCTTATCCATAGTAAAATAAATACATATAAAAATAGCATAATCTTAAAATTTTTAAGTTGATTATTTAGCTCAAATGTATAGCATTTTAAAACAAAATTAGGACCATTAATAATTTTTTTATATGTTAAAAATTTTGGTGCTGACTATGGCAAAACGCATGACAATTTTTTACTTTATTATTGTAGATAATTTGACATAATATTTCTACTTGTATTGTCTACATATGGTTTTTTTTTTTTTTTTTCATGATATGAGATCTTAAATATCATACATAAAAAAAATGCAGAAGTTATTTTTAACAAAAATAACATTGACCAATGAATTTTTGTCACAATTATTATAGCTGTCATTATAAATATTATTATACATAATAAATATTCTAATTATTATTGGTTATACTATCAATGACACCATAATTATTATTTAAAAAAGAAATTACTTTTATTTTATTTTTTAAGATTTATTCCTTATATTAAAAGTATTTCATAACACTGATAGTAAATTATTATTTTTTAAAAAACAAATAGGTCATTTATATATACTTATATATATAATAAGGTTCTAATATTAAAATATATAATTAGTCTCACATATTTATAAGAAAAAAAACTTACAAATAATCATTATCATTCTTTCAAATGACTTATCTATAATAATTAGAAATTTCAATACCCGACAATATTAACAAAAAAAAAACAATCAAAAAACAAAATAAATATCATTATATTTTAAAAAAATATTTGACTTGAAGAATAAATAAATAAATATTAAAAAAACAAAGAGAAAAAATAATAAATTTCGATTGTCAAATGATCACCAATAGAATTTAAAATTTTAATTTAAAAAAAAACCTTAATAATAGTGGAAATAATAAAAATTGGAAACAAAAATTAAGAGCATGTACATATATAAAAAAATTCATTTATAGGACAAAATTGAAACAAATCTAAACTTTGATACCAAAAAATTAAAGAATTTAACACAAAATTGGAAATTAAAAGACTTAGGACTGAAATGAAACTAAAATATATAATCAATTTGAATTGAAGGATACAATTGAAACAAATCATAACTCTGATTCTGAAAATATTAAGGATTTCAAAGCAATTTGAAAATTAAAAGACTAAGGACCAAAATAAAACTAAAATATATAATCAATTTCAATTGAAGGTCAAAATTGAAACAAATTAAAACCTAATTACTGGATCAAGGACCATACAAAACAATTGAAAGATCAGGGACTAAAATGAAAACCCAATTAACAATCGGGGTTGACGTGTACATGCGCATGCAGGAGAGAGAGAAGGGGGGAAAACTTCAACTGCCCACTAACACGTCTCTGACAATCGTTGAATCACATGCGCTACACCAGGAGGAAGAAAACATGGTGGAGAATAATTTTAGACACTGTTTGGGCATTTTTGAACACTGGACACCACCACAGGTGCCGTTTGAAAGCTGTGTGAGCGCGGAAACGGACAACGCTTCTGGCGAAGCGCACACAGCATCACGTCAGAATATATTATAAAAAAGGGTAAATTACCGGCATACTCCTTCATCCAACTCTTGGATTTTGTCTTATATGGGGGTATAGACGTATTTGGCAATTTAAAAAAAAACAATGTCGTTACCGTTCTGACCCTGTAGTTTATTGTGAACTTTGTCTTATTAGGGGGTATTTTAGTATTTAGTCATCTTTTAAAAAATGTACAATAACCTTAATGCCCCTAGCAGTTCCTCTATTGTTTTGTCTTATTCATGGGTTTTATGGTTATTTCACAATGCACAAAAATATAAAAAGTCGAAAATACCCCCAGACATAAGGCTAAAAATGCAGTAAATAGAGGGGCAAAACAATAATTTAACTATTCCAATCCACAGTGCTTCCAAGTTTAGATGAACAGTGAAAAATTAATGTTCGTCAGTGTTTAACTTCTCGATCTCTTTTAGCTTTCTTAGTAATTTAGCCATGTTGATTCTAAAGAAATTGTTTTTATTTTTATGTGGTTTAATTCAAAAATAATATTATTTTAATTTGTTTTAATGTGGTGTAATTAGTTGTAAGAGTATTTTTTTTGCTTAAAAATATATTAAAATATTTTTTATTTATTTATGATATCAACAAATCAATTTTTTTCTTAAAAAAAAACACCAAACAGATGAATTTTATATCTTTTCAATAGAAACATACTTTAAAATATACTAAGAAAATGAAAACTACTGAATCTCAATTCACTTTGAGGATTAATAATTGAAACATAATGCATTCAATTCGGTTAAGTTTTTAGTAATTAGTACAATTTAATTTTGGTTAAATAAATAATAATAAAAAAACATAATGCCACCATTATCAAAATTAGGTGGAAAGGATTATATGTAAATGATTCTAATTTATTTATTAATATTTGTATCCAAATAAATTACAAAAGAAAAAGAAAAGGAAAGGAGTTGTATTTGAGGAGATAAATCGGTGGAGATGCAGGGGATCAAACCCTGCACCTCTCGCATGCAAAGCGTTCACCTACCACTTGAGCTACATCCTGACGTTTGCAGTTTCCTTTAAAACATTAATGAAATAATAATTTTACTATTACAATCCATATTAATTTGAGTCTAGAGCTACAATAATTCGCTAGAGTACAAGCACAGTAAAACTACGACCTTATTTAGCTGTATAGATAATAGAAGACATTTTTATGTTGGATAAATTTGATATCTTACTTTTCCAACACCAAACAAATTAAGAGTAATAAGACATTTTTATGCTGGATAAATTTGATATATTACTCAAATTTCATTATGATTATCTTATAAATCAAAAGAGTAATGTGAATAATTTTATTTGTGCATGGTGAGAGATCAACTTATACTTAATTTTATTGGTCAAGACATTAAATAATATAATATTTAAGGTTCAATAATGTTTGTTGTAAGCTAAATATTGAAAATAAATTTTATTAGGGTTGATTATGTTATTTTGACTTTACTTTATAAAATAAAGAGGATGGTGTAATTTTTTTAATTTTATCATATTAATGAGTAACGATATTTAGTTTATCACAACAAGAGCATTAAAAAATTATAAAAGATATTCAAGAAAAATCTTAAGAGTTTATACAAGCTTAAAATGATGCATGGAACATAGAAAGGCATTTAGATTCAAAACATGGCGGGAAAACTTCATTTTTTGACTGGTATTGACAATTCCTACCCATGAATCACCCTTGTAGATATCAGTTAGATAAGTTTATAAAGGAGTAATTGAAAGGCTCCCTCCTTTTCGTCGATCTGGTTTAGAAATGTTAGATGAAGTGTCTAAGTTTACTGAGGGACATGTTAGTAGCTCTTCAAACTGTGATAAAATTCCTGGATTTGGTGTCTATCACAATTGGGTGAAGAAAAGCATTTTCTGGGAGCTTCCATATTGGCATACAAATCTAATTCGTCAAAACCTAAATGTCATGCACATTGAGAAAAAAATCTTTGACAATATCTTTTATGCAGTAATGGATTGTCCTGATAGAAACAAGGATAATGTAAAGACTAGGTTGGATATTCAGTTGTATTGTAAGAAGCTAAACTTACATTTGTAACAAGATGCAAGTGGTCGAGTTTACAAACCGAAAGGCACTTATTGTCTCTTCAAGAAACAACAACAACAATTGTTGTCATGGATGAAAGAATTGTCCTTTCCTGATGGTTATGCTTCAAACATATCACGTTGTGTAAAAGAGGCACAATGTAACGTTTCAGGAATGAAAAGTCATGATTGTCATGTTTTTATGCGAAGACTTCTTCCTGTTGCATTCCGACCTCACTTGCCTAGACCATTATGGGAGGCACTAACTGAATTGCCAATATTTTTTTGGGACATCTGTGCTACAAATTTAAATGTCCACCACATGGAGTTGATGCAAATGAATATAATTGAAATAATTTGTAAACTTGAAAGGATTTTTCCTCCATCTTTCTTTGACTCCATGGAACACTTAACGATACATCTACCTTATGAGGCACAAGTTGGTGGACTCGTTCAATATTGATGGATGAAAATTGTCTAAACATTTTTCCTATCCAGGGAGAAAATTGTCTAATTTTTTTTTATAGAAGGTAGTTATCACAGGAAGAAATGAAAATTGAACACCACTATGTCATTTTCAATTGTCAAGAATTGAAACCCTAAATAGAGTAAGTGTGAAATATTTTATTTTGGTTCTTAATTTATAATAATTTAATTTCAACTAACAATTTAAAATTTAGGCAATGTTGTCAAGAGTTAGCGTCACAACAACCACAATTGAGAGATGTTGAAATTGAAAAAATATGTGAGGAGATATTTCTAATTTTGTTGAAAAATCATATAAGTATTTTCAGCACACATTTTGTTAACTTAACTATTTTGTATGAAATAATAATTCATACATTGTTATTGTTATGCTAGGTTCAATACAAATCAACTGGAATTGAGAATCAAATCATTGCACTATGGGCCCGTCAAATTCAGTGAAATGTTATAATGGGTATTATGTCAATGGGTTTAAATTCCATACTCAATGTTATGGGAGATTAAAAAAAAATGAATAGCGGGGTTTGTGTGAAAGGAAGTTGCTACAATGATAATGAAATTGATTATTATGGAATGCTTGAAGAAGTGATTCGGCTTAAATATTTAAGGAGTAAGTGCAAGGTATTTATGTTTAAGTGCAAGGTACGATACAAAACATGGGCTTAAAGTGCATCGCTCAAATGGTTTGGTTGGAATCAAGCATACCTCTAGACTACATGGCAATGAAGATTTTGTCTTGGCGCAACAATGTCAACAAGTCTAAGTCTACTATACTTGTCCACCCAATAATAAATCTTCAGAATGGTGAATAGTTATAAAGACAACTGCTAGAAGTCGTTATAACGTTGATATGGGTGAATTTATTGAAAATACTGATAATGTTAAATCATGTGATGTTGATCAATCAGATAAAATTTCTCAATCATGTTGTGTGCTTCCTAATCCGACACTTGATGAACGAAATATACTTGTTGACACATCTTATTATGAAGAAATCAACCAACATGAGTTGCTTCGGGTAGAGGCAAATTGGAGAGAAGAAGTTGAAATGACTTCGGATAAAGAAATTGATGATGATAATGATGATGATGTGACTAGGAGTGATGATAATGATGATTAGCATGATATTGAATTTGCACTTAGTTTAATGAAATATTTTTATTGATGATAATGATGATTAGCATGATGCTTGTATTTCTTATATGTAATGAAATATTTTTACTGATGATATTCAATATTCTTTTGTTCATAATTTTTTTTTATTGTCATATTAAATAGTTTTTAGCAATAACACTTATTGATGACAATACAAATGTTTTAGAATGTCTAGACGTGGATCCATATTAGATTCCAAGAGTGATAGGTTTGCATCAAAATCGAATTAAACTCCATCTAGGGTGAATAAGAAAGCATCCATTTCTCGCCAACCCAAGCATCAAAACTTACAGGATTATTATATACCTAGATTCGAGAGTACATTTCCTTATCAAGAAGATTATGGGAGGTTAAATGCACATGAAGGTTTTGGGTTTCAAAATTTGCTAGCAACTGAAGGTTTCCCTCGAGATGACCTGACCATTTATAGAGAGTTTAATTTACATTAGGGTTATGAGGGAGTAGTTGGTGATGATGATGAGGAGGATCACATTAGAGATCAAGTTGAGGAAGATGCTAGTAATGGGAGAGAATTATGTGATGAGGGAGATGTTAGTAACGTGAGATATTCAAAGGATCAAGATTGTCTCCCATCAATCCATGGTTCAACCTCTTCTCCAAACAATAAAAGCATTAAACAGAAGAGTTTTGACACTGAAATCGATCCACTTACAAGGAATAGAGAACTGAGTTTCTATGGAACAACAAAGTAAGCTTAATTTATTATTTTACAGTTATTATTTGTGTTATTATTTGTTTCATGAAAGTTTGTTATTATAATATTTAAGGTTCAATAACGCATCATATGGAGATGAAATTGGAGGCATATTAAGAGCTAATTTCAAGGGAGCATGGCACTCTTGGAAAAAAGTTGATTCAGTGTGTAAGGAAGAATTGTTTAAAAAGTTCAAGGTATGAAAAAAAAAAACTAATGCTTATTTTATTGCGTTTTGTTAGATGAATTCACGCAACTAATTACATAATTATGATAATGAATAAATTATGAGAATACGCTCGCTGATAATGAATAAATTATGATATACTTGTTTGTAAAGTAACATTTTTTCTGTAATATTTGTTGATGTTGCTTTCTATTTTTTTTACTTATCATATGTATTTGATAGAAAAAAATACACCTTCCTTGAAGAAGATGAACAAATTGTTCGTAATATTTGGGAATATAAAGCTCGGATTTCCTTGAACCAACAATTAGCACGAGCTCGCAATAAAGCTTTGTCAATAATGAAGACCACAAATATTATCGACTGCCTGGATAAAGGTCCTATTTGGATACAAAATAAAGATTGGAATACCATGATCAAGGATGTTTGGTCCATCGTTGAATTCCAAAGACGATCGGAATCTTCAAAACGCAATCGATTGATAAAAACAGATGGAAAAATAAGTACCCATTTTGGTGGTTCAGTTTCATTTGCATCATATCGAGCTAGTATGGTAAGAATTGTTGTTGTTCAACACTTGTAATTTTAATTATTTAATATTTTTGTTGCTTTAATTTTTTTAAATGTTGATAGCAAGAACAAGTCGGGGGGGAAGAACTTCCATGGGATGATGTCTTTTCAATTTTGCATCAAAATGTGAATGAGACCGGCACATTTGTAGATAACAAGTCCAAAACAGTGGTGGTAAGTACTTTTATTTTTATATATATATATTTAAAATATCATTTCATATTCAAATTAATTTATTTTTACATGTACTTGTTTGTTTACAGGAAAATTATAGAAAGGAGATTGCAAAATTTGGACCTGATCGGGAAATTCATCCTTCTTTTGATGGAGCAGCTTGGTGTGAGGTTTCAAGGGGTACGCAAGGGTAGAGTATATGGTGCACTTCGTATGCCAAAATCTATAGTTAATGTAAGTTCTTCATCACATTCCTACTCATTGCAGTCATTATATCTGAGCTCAACTTATCGAGAGTTGAAAGAGGAATTGATAGAAAAGATGATCTTATTACTAAAATGAAAAAAGAAATTGATTCCATTAAAGATTATCTTATGAGCAATCATGAAAGCTATGGTAGGACATCAAATATGGGTCAAGGTATGCCAATATTTGTGGCCCCGTCGATGCCATCACATACAATGGCACCTATGGGTCCCGTGTCTTCACTAGTGTATCGACCTCGACCCCAATTACCATATAGTGGTCCATCTTCCTCTCACCCACAGCATCGTAGATCATTTCCACCTAATACACTTTAAAATATGTATTTTTATTCCAAGTTGATTTACTTAGACATGTAAATGTAACTGAATCTCTGTTGTATTATAAATTTTTATTTCAACCATATTTATTTAGTTTTCAATATTAATGATACTTCAATATGTTCTACTAGTTTTAAAATATTTATTCATAATTAATTAAACAATAAATAAATTTAAAATTAATTAAAAAAATTCCGTTGCAAATGAATTTGAAATCACAAGAATGCAACAGATTACTTCCGTTGCAAATTCTGTTGCGAATTAATATTAGAAATGGATTACTTTATTATTTGCAACATATCAATATGTTGCTAATGACCCCCCTTTTTAGTAGTGAATGTTGATCTGAACTTTAACAGTTGAAGATAAATGAATTTGAAATAAACTCCTTCATAGAAGTTGTGAGTTAGGATTGTATGTTTCAAATAGGATGAGAATCACTCATTCTGGATTTCTAGAACTCCATGTATAATGTAAGAACCAAGAAGAGTTTGGAGGAGTACTCTATTGGACATATGTTATAAATTTCAAAATATGAGGTTTAGGAACCTTAAGGTTGAAATCGGGTTTTCTTACCTCTAAAAAGGTCATAAAAATGCTTATGGATAGACTAACTTTCATATTAGTGTGGCTAACTTTCATATTAGTTAAAGAACATGAAAAATGTAAGTATTTGAATGATGAAGAGTTGTAAGGATAGACTTAGTGTACGAATCATAAAGAAATAATGATTTGTAAGAACTTGAAATGAAATGATAATTTTGAGTTGAATGGAGATTATTAACAATGACTTTATTTGATATAGGGGGGCATTTTGGAAGGAAGATCTCTGATGCAACAATATTATTTGATATCTTCACCCACATTTACCTAGTGTTTTTCCTATGTTTTGTGTATAAACTGCCTTGATATTCTTTTTTTTATGTTTTGAAGGCAGTTTTTGATAAACGATGCAAAAATGAGGTAATTGGAGGTGATTGAGTTGACCTTCAATCGATGTTTTATGCAAAGCGTAAGCTCTACAAGTCGAAATGAAGTGATTCTAGTGGAATTAGAGAGATAACATCCATAATTTTCTAGAAATCTAATGCAGAAAACATAAAAAAAAGAGCATTGAAATCTCAGCATTCAAAGTCAAATCTCAAATTCTGCAATTGCCGAGATCAAGAACTGAAGTGACCTTTGGCCATTACGATTTGAATATATCAATATCAAGAAGTCCAATTGATGCAAACTCAATTACAAGGAGGTGGGGGGCAGAAAGAGTGAGACAGCCAACAAAAGAGAGGAAACATAAATCTTTTCCTCCAAACTTGAAATCATGCATTCTTCTATTTTTTGGAGTAGTTGTTCCATAGAATGCAAGGCTAATTTCATCTTCTTGGTTGTAAGGACACAAAAATCTTTGGATTTTAAGAACCGTGAGATTCATTCTTCCCTTTATTTCTAGTTAGTATAATGAATGAGTATGCTTGTTTTCCTAAGCAAATATCCTATGATTGTTTATCTTAATTACTTGAGCGGACTCTAAGCTATTATTGTGAACAATTTATTGCTAGCTTAGATATCAAAACCGGAGTTGTGAGATCTAGACTTGTGAAGCAACTAAGCTTAATAACTGTAGCGGATATATGTTATTACCTTAGGGAGAACACTCAAACACAAAAAACTACAAGCTTCGGACAATTTGGTTGTGTTAAAATTAACGAATTTATCTAGTTCTTAATGCTGTCATTGAACTAAATCATTAATGCGGACAATGTGATTTTGTTTGTTGGTTAGGGTTAGTTATATGGCAAAACCCTTAATTAACCAATGTTAAGGGAGGATAAAAATTCATAATATGAATTGAAGTTTTGTTTCAAGAATCGGTTCTAATTTCCATAGGTGGATGTTACTTGCAACCAATGATTGTTTTCTTGATAAGTTTCAATTTTAATTCATTTTTTAATTGCAGTCATAGTTTAGATAATCAGAAACCAAACCCCCCCAATTGCACAACATATAGCACAAAAATCTGAACTAAAACATCATTGTGGGATCAACCCCTTGCTTGCTCTATACTATCTTGTGTTTTACTTTATTTAGAATGTCTTTGAATTTATGGGTCCACAAGATGAGTTTGAGTATTAGTGGTTGAAGATCTCGTATGCCAAAGGTTATCATATTTTTGATGTTGGGTATGGCTATCCTCTTTTCCTCTGTAGTTGAGAAATTCTTCCTGCTGTAATTATGAGGCTGCTAGGATGGTTTTGCTCATATTGGACTTCAGCCCGTGCTCCTGAAAATTATCATCAGTGGTGGCCTCAAGTATTCTAGTGCCTTGCGGTTTGTAGAACTGGTGTGGTAGTGTTTTCCAGGTGTTGGATCAGTTCCGCTTGAAATTCTTTCTCCAGTCGTTCTTGTTTTTTCTTTTCCTGTTTTAGTAGTCAGAGGAACTGATTTCTGATATATATAGTTAGTTAAGTAGGGCCCCAGAACGCTAAAAAGGTGGGGGAACAAGAGTTGTCACGATAGGAAAGAGAAATGACTATAAGTAACCAACGATTCTCTCTTCTTAAACAACCTATATCCTCCACACTTAATCAACATTTGATAGATTATCCAACCCCGAGCAATCTTAGTTATTGGTGGGGGTTCGGTTCGTTAGCTGGTATTTGTTTAGTCATTCAGATAGTGACTGGCGTTTTTTTAGCTATGCATTACACACCTCATGTGGATCTAGCTTTCAACAGCGTAGAACACATTATGAGAGATGTTGAAGGGGGCTGGTTGCTCCGTTATATGCATGCTAATGGGGCAAGTATGTTTTTCATTGTGGTTTTGTTTGCAGTTACTTTCAAGTACCGATGCATTGATACGGTTGTGAAAAGACTGATCTGGTATTGATCTCAACCAGAGACTTTAGCAAGCGTAACTGTGTCGTTGCATATACTCGAATTTCTTTAATTCCTAAATAAATAAAAAATGCCTAAACAGGTCTATTGGACAGTCAACCAGTTGCTATATCATATGGTTTTTATATTTTTCTAATTTCTTCTGAAAAACTTGCTTTAGTTAAGAGCATGGAGCTTCCACAAGCTTTAAAGGTTTGCTGATGAAGAACAAGGATAGTTAATACGGCATCGCAGCAATTGCCCCCGTATATTCTTCCTGAGTGTCTATATGACCTAAATTACTTCTAAATTCTGACCTAAATTACTTCTAAATTCCTTTCTGATTTCTTGTTCATATGTTCATTTCCTGCCGTGCACTTATGAGCTGACCTTTCAACTTTCTTATTTTAGTTGCAGAATAGTCGGTCATAAGAAAAAGAAAAGGTAAGAAGAACAACAAAGTAGAGGATTCTGCTCAGAAAATTTGTTCTCTTTCAAAAGGAGAAAAGGTCCATTAGCTTCATTTCCCATTGATATAACTTTTGACACCTCAAACTAAAATATGCTCATATTGTCTTAAACCTAAAGGGAATGACAAGAACCAGGCAAGAAATGCTGCCATTGCAAGCAGCTGGTGATCTATGACCATATTATGGCTGTTACATACAAAATAAGGATGCATTGAATGCCAGAAATTGAAATAAGTTGTGCCCACTTTTCACTTCGTCAATTCTTCTTCAACTTCTCTCTTCTTGCCCTTTCTCTTATCATTACCACCCTGTTCCTGTTGGTTAGCCATTTTCTTAGCTCGAATCATGGCTCTTCTAGCACGAGGTCGCATGTCTCACACTTTTCGGGGAGGCATCACATATGGTTCAAGAGGCTGATCACCAAATGGGTGCTCACTGTCAGGAAAAATCCTTAGTTTTCGATCTCTATCCTGTGCCCAAAACTCAACACTGTCAAGGCAGGTTTATCAGAGAGTTCAAGCTAAATGTTTAAAATAAATAAAGCCAACGTTCTCTCAAACAAACAAATAAAGCCAACGTGACTTCTAGTTAAACAAACCTGCAGCTAGCGCATACAAACACAACAAATATTGAAGATATATGGTGACATAATCTAGTTGTGTAACCAAAAGGAGGAGAAAGACCCTGATTGCAATCTCTAAGAAAATCACTGGAATGGGTATAAATCTGGGGATAAATCAACAATCAGGTCTCCATTTATTTCAAAGGATACATAAAAAAATTGTCTACAGAAACCATGTGAAAATTTCTGAATCAAACAATGTTAGTTACCAGTACCCATGCTTATCATGGGATATTTTTAGTACGCAAGATTGAAACTCTTCTTTTATTGGGAATGCTAGTGATTGCAGTAGAAAAATTCATTATGTTTTTTTTATTCCATTACATGCCAAATTGCCTATAATAATTTTTCTCGATGGAGGGAAAGTGAAAACAGTGTTTTAAGCATCTTATCTAACTCCATTTCAGAAATGTAAAAAGGGATTGTCAACTACATGCAAACAAGTGCAGCCAATGCTAAACCTTACTACGACATGTATCCCTATAGATGCACTTTGATGGGGAAGGTGCTAGAGGGAAGAAGGAAAATAGTGAGAATCAATCATTTGAACAGAAGAAAGACATCAAAACATAGAAAGGAGCAACACACGTCACGCAATTTGTTTCTTGGAAGCATACGCAGAACAACAAATATCACCATCATCACGACAAGGGGCGTAAGTTGGTTTATCCTTGCCTTGAATGATTGTTGATATGTGAGATGCTAATCTTCCAAGAACCTATTGGAAAGATAAGGAAAAGGTAGTATAAACCAGTTCAAATCTAGCAAGATAATGCATATTCAAGAAAAAGAATTAGTGGAAAACCTCCTCCACTAACTCCTACATCTTTGCCCCGCTTGTAAGACAAACTTTTAACAGACAGACCTTTTTTATTTTCCCAAATGACAGTAGAATAAACAAGAGTATCTTTGTCGAATTTCAAGAACAACCTCATCACCCATACAAGTTGGCTATTATATATAGGAAAACTCTGAAGCATAATAACTTTACATTGTCTTAGAACAACATAACAGGAAAAAAATAGAGATCCAACCTGGCCTTTGGCATCAAATACTCTCCATCGCAGACCTTCCAGATTAAATCTTAAAGTCGTCTCTATTATTTGGCCCAAGCTTGGAAAGGAAGTCAGTCAGCACATGACTCTGCACCCACACTTTCTTGCTACCATTGAATAATTGCCAAGCATTCTTCCCTCAGAGAGAGAGATGAAACAATCTTGCATCTCTTAGGCCCAGCCCTCCAAATTGTCTCAGTCTGGAAATAGCATTCCAATCCTCACGCCCCCAAATAAAATCCTGCACAATCTTATCTGTACCGGCCTCGCAAACTGCTTGAGAGAGCCAGAAGATTGTTGATTTTGTTGATTTCAACTAACATCTGTTGTTAATTGTTTGTTGCAGGTAATTCACTTTGGGTAGATTTTGTGGAAGATGAAAAGAAAGAGTTTAAAGAGAGAGAGAAAAGAGATAAGCAGCTTTTTCACTAACTTTGTATATTCTTGTATTGTGTATTTGTAATTGCTTACATTGTGCTTGATGAAATGCCCTATTTATACTGTCATAGGGAGCAGATTGTTTACATGCTTTACTTGTGTAATTAACTGTATTAACAGTTTGTTAACCACATTTAACTACTTAGAATCAGTTACAATGAACTAACTAATTCTGTTAGTAACTCGTTGGCCTCTTCTTCTTCCTCTGACTGTTATGACAGACAGTAGTTTAGCCTTCTTCTTCATCTTCTCTTAATGCTGCTCCACGTGGCATTATCTTCACTTGACTTAAATGTCAGTGTGTTGCTTAGTTATCAACAAAGATTTGTATAGCACTGTAAATAGGAATATAAGTAATGACAGACCTGGCCAAAGTAACCTTACCTGCTTCATTTCATATCTTTCCTTACCATACAGCAAGTTGAGCCTAGCTGCGATCAGTAATTAATAAAATTGAAATATATCCATTTAACCCTACGTACCTTGCACCAAGCAAGGGGATTCCCATAATAAGTTGGGATAGCTCTAACTTCTGGCCTCTTCTAACATTACTCGAACACATATGTTGGTTAATTATTTTAGTCCTGCAATGTTACGTTAATTATGTTTGTTTCAGTCATTGTTATTGTCATTGTTTTTTAATTTAAGTCAGTCAAGTGTCTGTCCTAGTCTTTGGGAATTTGTTATTTATGTGTTCAACAGTGCAGCTCATTACGTGTAGTAATGCAGCTTACTTCGTGTGTGAGTGGCAGCTTGTTACGTGATTATGGAGTCCATATCATGGTTGAAGAATAGGTTGTCACGTTTATTTCTGTTCTATAAATTGTAAGGATGTATTTCAATTCGAATTATTCAATTCTGCAATCAATCAAAGATTTGTGAACAGTAAAAACATCTACTGTGCAGATCAATTTCTGGCGTTCATTGTACTCTGTCTTTTCCTCTGTTTTATTTATTTCTTCTTTAAACACTTTCAATTGGTATCAGAGCTTTATTCTTAAGGGATCTGTGTGTGAGGTTCTTTGTTTGTGTGTGTGATCATGGAGTCAGAGTCAAGTTTCTCCTCAATTGCTCCATCAATATTTGATGGAGATAATTACCAAATGTGGGCAGTACGTATGGAGACATATCTTGAAGCAATAGATATTTGGGATGCAGTGGAAGAAGATTATGTTATTCCTGCACTTGCAAACAATCCTACCATGACGCAAATCAAAACTCATAAAGAGTTGAAGACAAAGAAGTCAAAGGCCAAAGCATGTTTGTTTGCTGCAGTATCATCAACAATCTTTACCAGAATTATGTCTCACAAAACAGCAAAATCCATATGGGATTATCTTAAAGAAGAGTATGCAGGGGATGAAAGAATAAGAGGAATGCAGGTGTTAAATCTGATCAGGGATTTCGAATTGCAAAAAATGAAGGAGTTTGAAACAATCAAAATGTATTCAGACAGACTTCTTGGAATTGCAAACAAAATCAGATTACTTGGATCTGATTTTAGTGATTCTCGAATTGTGGAGAAATTGCTAGTCACAGTATCTGAAAGGTATGAGGCTACAATTACAACCTTGGAAAATACCAAGGATCTGTCAAAGATTTCTTTGGCAGAGTTGCTGAATTCTTAGCAAGCACAAGAGCAGAGAAGACATATGAGGAAGATGTCAAGACTGAAGGAGCTTTATTTGCAAAACATCATGGAGGTGATAAAAGCAAGTGGAAAAAGAAGAAAGGTCAAGAAGGATGCACTTCTAGATCTGCAGCAACAAACAACAGCAGCAAAAAAGGGAGTTTCAAGAGCAAATATCCTCCTTGTCATCACTGCAACAAGGAAGGTCACCCCCCATTCAAATGTTGGAGGAGACCTGATGCAAAATGTTCAAAATACAGTCAATTTGGACATGAAGCAGTAATTTGCAGAGGGAAAATTCAGCAGCAGCAGCAGCAGGAGATTGCAGCTCAAGTGGCAGAACAAGAAGATGAAGATCAGCTTTTTGTTGCATCTTGTTTCGTAAGTAGTTGCTCAACTGAAAGCTGGTTAATTGATTCTGGTTGTAAAATCATATGACCAGTGACAAGAAGCTTTTCAAAAGCTTAATGCCGACTGACATTACCAAAGTCAAAATTGGCAGTGGTGATTACATTTCTGTCGAAGGGAAGGGAACAATCACCATTACTAGCAGCAGAGGCACAAAATTGATTTCTGATGTTCTTTATGTTTCAGAAATTAACCAAAATTTACTGAGTGTAGGCCAGTTAATTGAAAGAGGTCTAAAAGTGATTTTTGAAAAAGGTTGCTGTCAGATTCTTGATGCTAACAGAGAGGAGATTCTCAAAGTCAGAATGAAAGGAAAGAGTTTTTCTTTTAATCCAATAAAAGAAGAACTCATTGCATTCTCCACTGAAGCTAGCAATACTGAATTGTGGCATAAAAGACTTGGCCACTGTCACTTGCACAGATTGCAGACCATGAAGGATAAGGAGCTGACAGTGGGATTACCAACTCTTGCAGATCATCTGCCATTCTGCCATGCTTGTCAGTATGGAAAACAAAGACGCGGATCATTTCCAATGTCAGCATGGAGAGCAAATCACAAGCTGCAGCTTATCCATTCAGATGTGGTAGGACCTCAAAGAACTGAATCATTCGCGGGTAGTCGATATTATGTTATTTTTATTGACGACTTTACGCGAATGTGCTGGATTTTCTTCTTGAAATTCAAGTCAGAAGTGGCTGGAGTGTTCTGGAATTTCAAGAAGCTTGTGGAAAATCAAAGTGGCTGTAAAATCCAAACTATAAGAACAGATAATGGAACGGAATACACCTCTGCTGAGTTCAACAAATTTTGCGAAGAAGCTGGTATTGAACACCAACTTACTGCTCCTTACACTCCTCAGCAAAATGGAGTAAGTGAGAGGAGGAATCGATACATTATGGAGATGGCAAGGAGTATGTTGCATGAGAAAGAATTGCCAAAAGATTTCTGGGCTGAAGCAGCAAGCACTGCTGTTTATTTGCAGAACAGAATTTCCACCAAGGCAGTCAAAGACAAAACACCATTTGAGGCTTGGTATGGCTACAAACCTTCACTCAATTTTCTTAGAGTGTTTGTTTGTGTGTGTTTTTCTCATATTCCACAGGTCAAATGTGATAAGCTTGACAAAAAATCAGAACCCGGCATCTTCGTCAAATATAGCTCCTCCTCAAAGGCGTACAAAATTTATCAACCTAAAACAAGAAAGATAATTGTCAGTCGGGATGTAATCTTCCATGAAGAACAAAAGTGGAATTGGGAGCCTACAAAAGAAACATCCTGCAGCAAGTCCATATCCACCCCTGTTTTTCAAACAGAAGAAGAAGAAGAGGCAGAACCATGGCAGACAGATTTGGAAGATGATTTGTCCATTCGTGGAACAAGACTAATTCAAGACATCTATCAAAGATGTAATGTGGCTGTTTGTGAGCCTACTGGTTACCTCGAAGCTGTTAAAAATGAAAAGTGGTAGAAGGCAATGGAAGAGGAGCTGTCAATGATAAAGAAGAACAAGACATGGGAGCTGGTTGAAAGGCCAAAAAACCGAAAAGTGATTGGCGTAAAATGGGTGTTCAGAACAAAACTGAACGCAGATGGATCCATCAACAAACACAAGGCCAGACTTGTCGTAAAGGGCTACGCGCAAATTTTTGGAGTTGATTACTCAGATACGTTTGCCCCTGTTGCCAGACTTGACACCATCAGACTTATGTTAGCATTGGCAGCCCAAAATGGATGGAAGGTTTTTCAATTGGATGTAAAATCTGCCTTTCTTAATGGCAGCTTGCAGGAGGAAATTTACGTGGATCAGCCTGAAGGATTTGCTAAACAAGGTGAAGAAGAGAAGGTTTATTTGTTAAAGAAGGCTCTATATGGCTTGAAACAAGCACCTAGAGCATGGAATAGCAAGATTGATGAGCATCTGTCACTGGGATTTTTGAAGAGCATGTCCGAAGCCACTCTTTATGTGAAACATAAAGAAAATGATTTGCTTATTGTTTCTCTTTATGTTGATGATCTTCTAATCACAGGAAGCAACATTAAGCTAATTGACGAATTCAAAGGGGAGATGATGGAAATTTTCGAAATGACAGACCTTGGGTTAATGTCATATTTTCTGAGAATGGAAATCAAGCAAGAAGAAAATGAAGTTTTCATATGTCAAAGGAAATATGCCAAGGAGATACTCAAGAAGTTTCACATGGAAGATTGCAAGGCTATGGCTACTCCAATGAATTCAAAGGAGAGTCTAAGTAAAGATGATGGTGCAGACAAGGTTGATGAAGGATATTTCAGAAGCATGGTTGGTTGTCTAATGTATTTAATGGCAACTAGACCAGATATTCTCTTTGCTGTCAGTATTCTCTCTCGGTTCATGCATTGTGCTAGCGAGAACCATCTTAAAACAGCAAAGAGGGTAATTAGATATATCAAAGGGACTGCTGCCTTTGGTATAAAATTCACGAAATGTCAAAATTCCAAACTACTGGGATTTTCTGACAGTGATTGGGGAGGTTCAGTGGATGACATGAAGAGCACCTCTAGCTATTGTTTCAGCTTGGGATCAGGAGTTTTTTCATGGAGCTCAAAGAAGCAGGAGACTGTGGCACAGTCAACTGCTGAGGCTAAATTTGTTGCTGCTACAGCAGCAGCAAACTAGGCAGTGTGGCTGAGGAAATTATGTTGTGATTTAAATTGGAATCAATTGAGTCAAACAGAAGTGTTTGTGGATAATCAAGCAGCAATTGCAATTTCGTGCAATCCAGTCTTTCATGGGAGGACTAAGCATTTCAAGATCAAATATTTCTTTTTGAGAGAAGTGCAGAAGGAAGGTGAAATCAGTCTCATTTACTGCAAATCTGAAGAACAACTTGCAGACATTTTCACAAAACCTTTGCCAGCAAACAAGTTTGAATTTCTGAGGCATAAACTTGGTGTTTGCAGCTCCTAAAATATGGAGGAGTGTTGGTTAATTATTTTAGTCCTGCAATGTTACGTTAATTATGTTTGTTTCAGTCATTGTTATTGTCATTGTTTTTTAATTTAAGTCAGTCAAGTGTCTGTCCTAGTCTTTGGGAATTTGTTATTTACGTGTTCAACAGTGCAGCTCATTACGTGTAGTAATGCAGCTTACTTCGTGTGTGAGTGGCAGCTTGTTACGTGATTATGGAGTCCATATCATGGTTGAAGAATAGGTTGTCACGTTTATTTCTGTTCTATAAATTGTAAGGATGTATTTCAATTCGAATTATTCAATTCTGCAATCAATCAAAGATTTGTGAACAGTAAAAACATCTACTGTGCAGATCAATTTCTGGCGTTCATTGTACTCTGTCTTTTACTCTGTTTTATTTATTTCTTCTTTAAACACTTTCAACATAACACGAGATTCATCAAAGTTAAGCCAAATCTTTCTTCCACCTTCGAAATCAAGCAATCTAATTTCTCCATGACAAGGATGAATAGATATGGAGACATGGGATCGATCTCCTTGTCTCAAACCACGATTCATAGTACGTAAAAGATGGGAGCTTCGATCCATTCCAAGGAAGCTAGCGTGAAAGAGGAATCTCTAACATAGAACATGATTAGCTTAATAGTAGCCGGCCGGAGGGAAATTAAACTCCACAAGTGTAGCTTGCAAAAAACTCCAACTCACTCTATCATAAGCCTTCTCTGAATCAAACTTTGCTTCCAAAGTAACTTGTTTACTCTTAGAATGTTGAATGTGATGCATAACCTCCTGGGCCACAAGCACATTATCTGGGGTTCCCCTACTAGAAATGACGCACGCTACTCTGAAGGGGACCTATTAAATCATCCAAGTGATCAGATCTAAGTCTATTAATAAGAACTTAGTGATCAGATTGTAAATAACATTGCAGAGACCAAGGGGCCGAAACTGCTTGAAACTAATAGGATTCTCTTCCTTCAGGATAAGAGCAATCATAGCCCCTACCATTTTTTTTATGAAAAGAACCCTTCGTGAAGGCAATCTGAACCATTTTGTAAATATCATCACCCAGCACATCCTGGTAGGATTAAAAAAAAGAAAGGTTGAAAACCGTCTATCCTAGGGGTTTCCTTGACGTTCATCTGACAGCTTGGGAAGTTGAACCTCCTCCATAAATTTGGAGATCCAGTATCTGTAGAGCAGAAGAGAGAAGTATAGAACTGAAAAGCTTTTGATTGTAATTTATCCTCGTCAGAACTCGCTCTCCATCAGATAGAAAGAGGCCATGGATATGATTCTGTCTTCTCCTGATTTTAGTGAGAGAGTGAAAAAATTCAGTATTCCTATTCCCATGGCATACCCATTTCTCCCTGGACTCCTGATGCCATAACAGCTCCTCCTGTGTCAGAACTGAGGCATACTCATGGTGCTCTCCTTTTCTAGTCTAAAAAGGGTTTGAATCATCTGTATAATATTCAAGGCAACCATAATGGCCTTCAATCTAGTTTCAGTCCACATCTTACACCAAAAAATATTCCCAAAAACATCATCATTTAAAGATATGGAGTCTGTCTGAACCTCACTAAAGCCCCTCAAGACATCATGCATGGTAACTTGTATCCCGCGCATTTCAACCACTTGTTGCCTTCAATTCAGACGGGTTGTCCATGCAGCCTCAAAACAAAACGGTCTACCACCTGTCAAAGAAGGCAATTTATCCCAACGTAAAAGACTGGATTATGATTGAAGTGAAAGGATTGCGTAAATGCTCCACATCAGCATCATCCTCAGAGAAGGAAGCCTGCGCCATTCCAGGTTGGCTACAGCTCCATGCAATCTTCTTACTAAGTATCGAACCCCCTGAATATATATGACGGTGCCAAGTAAACCCAGGTCCCTGAAATCCCAATTAAGTCCACCAGATGATAGTTAGACATCATCCGATGAAATTGAGAAGCCCGAGATTAAGAAAACAGTCCACCTCGGCTCTCCGATGGAGACAAAATCTCATTATAAGCACCAAGAACAACCCATGCATGGACCCTGAACTGATTTTTTATTTCCTCTGAAATAATGCCACAGCTGTAATCGATGATGGAACTAATAGGAGCAAAACAGATACTATCATTGCCTAATTTTAGCAAAGAAATTGCTGGAAAATAGTAAGCAAATTGAGGTTGGCTTGTAACCAACCATCATTAAATTTCAGATTAGCTATAGATTATCAACTTACACCATATGTATATATCCTCTCTCAGCGCGCTCGCGTGCATATCTCGCATGCATGGCTGGATATTGCTCTCGTTTTAGCAGGCTAAACAAACAAACTTCCCAGCTAGTCCACAGCTAATTTTGACACCACCATGAGCTGTGCGCTTGGTTGGCAGCTTCAAATGGAATATAAATAAGCATCCTCTGCTGATAAGAAACTTGCCTGCTTCATTATCATTGTGTTTCCCATTATTTTTATTAGCATAAAAATAATGACTTCTATGAATCAAGCCTCGTGCATTTCTTTTCTTTTGTGTCATTTCCTTCTGGTGAACTGCTCCCATCTTCGTGGACCCTTCAAATCTAATATTTCTATTCCAGCTCTATTCGTGTTTGGAGACTCTTGGGTGGATAGTGGAAATGGAAAATATATGGGTAATCCAAATCCATCTTCTGCATATGGTGTGGATTTTAAAGTAGATAATCAGAGCAGAGCCACCAATGGAAAAACTATGGCAGATTTTATTGGTAAGAATAAAAACACAGACAAACCCTTACAATCTTGATAGAATATTATGGTATGAAAATTCTATAATGCATTATAGCCATGCCTTTTTCTCCTTCTTCTTCTTTTTTCAGAATTTAGTGTGTTTTTTTAAATTTTATTGAGTTTTTCACCATATTCCATACAGCACACAAAATGGGATTCTAGATTTTTAACGAAAGGCACAGCAATATAATGTTAAAGGTGATCAAAATTACAAGATTAACTGGAAACCTTACCTAAAAGTTTATAATTGATCAATCATTTTTAAATGTAAATACAAGTTTTAATTGCATGAACATTCACGATCCAAGAAACTATTTCATAGGGTATTATAATTTCCTATCATCTATTATTCACCAGGATTATAATCTATTATTTATCTTTGAAATGGTAAACAATAATTGCAGCTCAAACTTTTGGATTGCCATTACCTCCTCCTTTTTTGAGTTTGAAGAAATCGGAAAGCATTCAATTCGGGGCCAATTATGCATCTTCTGGTTGTGGTATTCTTCCCGAAATAAAACAATATACATTTGTGAGCGTTTTATCTCTTTACCTTCAACTTTATTATTAGATTGTCAAATTTAGGACACATACACAAGGAAAGCTTATAGAGTCACTAATCAATCCATACTTGCAAATACTTTTTTACATTATCTGTAGGGCAATTGCATGGTTTTGGACGAACAGATTGAACTGTTTAAGAGTTCCGTGAAGAATTTAAGAAAAACTGATGGCTTGTCAAAATCTCTTATATTCATCAATATGGGACAAAATGACATGGACCTCAACAAAAAATTGCAGTATAATGCTTCTCTTGACATGGGACAATATCTTGCCAAACCATTATCCAAGCGATTACAGGTAAATACCATATATGAAAAAAAGATATTAATCAACCAAGTTTTGATACTACAAAGTTATCTTAACATAAACTAACTGATTTCCTTAATTGAATATATAGATGCTTTACGATCTTGGTGGACGCAAGTTCTTAGTGAGCAATGTCCTTCCACTTGGATGTAGACCATTCTCAATATCTCAAGAAAAACCTGCAACACGTTGTGTAGAACGACTGAACAAACTGGCATCTCAATTCAACAGCTACCTTCCACAGATGTTAAAAGACCTACAATCCACTCTGTCGGGTTCCAAATTTGTCCTCTTAGATGTCTACAAGGTTTTTGAAGATGTCTTCTCAAAACCTGCTTCATATGGTAAGTGTTCCTAGCTGGTCGCTGTCTAATATTTTCCTAGACCTCTTAGTCAGACATTTTCTTGTAAATGCCTCGCAGGAATATCTGACATAAGCCATTCTTGCTGCGCCATTGATTCCGTGAAGCGCATTCCGATTTGTAAGAATGGAGAAGTATGCAGTGACCGAAACCAGTATGCTTTTTTTGACGCGATCCATCCCACTGAAGTAATGAATTCCATAATGATAAGTCGTTGCTTGAAAGATTCGTTTGTATGTAAACCGATTAATTTGATGAAACTCGTGAAAGCTTAACTCCGTGTCATATTTTATTTGTATTTCAATCTTTATTCTAAGACTCATGCAGCAAGAAACAATATTTGTAATGACCAGTTATTATTTGATGGAACTTGTGAAAGCATAAACAATGCCTCCATGTAATCCTATTGGCAATCCTATATATATATATAGAGAGAGTAAAATATAATATTAGTAAATTTATAGTGATAATAATCAATATACTTTCTTTGATACAATTCATCCTTATCGAAATGGGAAACAACTAAATTTTCTTAAACCTATAGTGCTTGCAATGATTATTTGAAGGCATTATAATTATAATAACTTGTAGTTTATGAATTAAGTGTTAGCGTGAGCTGTACAGATTAGGAAGTAATGTTGGCATGAGCTGTAGAGTCCAACATAGGAAATTATATTCTGCAATTAAGTGTATCCAGATTTGTATGGGATTATTATTACTTGCCGTATTTGAGTTATCCTTGTAAAGAGTTCTCTATATGAAGAGAGACTTTGTAACAGATTGAATGTATGAAAAACAGAGAGGTATTCCCAGAATTGTCATGGTATCAGAGCAAAGGTCCATTCTTTGCTACGTAAAATTTTGACAGAAGGCGTAAGGAAGAAATAAAGGCATGGAGACGCCACCTGACATGATAGAACAAGAGCAGCAAATTACAGCTGCAACCCTTGAAGTTCTCACGACAAGAATGACTCAGATTGTAACTCAAAACCAGACCCAGACCCCATCAGTGATCTATGACACTACGGCGGCATCGATTGGTATCAAGCTTGATGGTACCAACTATGCTTTGTGGTCCCAAATTGTGGAGATGTATATCTCCGGAAAAGACAAGTTGGGATACATAAATGGAGATCTTCCCCAACCAGAACCGAATGATCCCCACTTCAGGAGGTGGAGAACAGAAAACTCAATTGTGAAAGGATGGCTAATCAACTCCATGGATCCATCTCTCATCAGCAACTTTATTCGATTCTCTACTGCCAAACAGGTATGGGACTCAATTGCCACCACTTATTTCGATGGATCTGATACTTCTCAAGTATACGATCTAAAGCGACGAGTAACAAGAATGAAACAATAAGGAGAGTCCATCGAAACCTATTACAATTGCCTTCAAGGTTTATGGAGGGAAATTGACTTCCGTAGACCAAATCCTATGGAATGTACTGCTGATATACAAAGATATAATGATTTACTTCAAGAAGATCGAGTGTATATTTTTTTAGATGGACTGGATGATAGGCTTGACCATATTCGTAGTGATGTTCTCCAACTGAAGCCCTTCCCAACGGTTGAACAGGCTTATGCCTATGTCCGGAGGGAAGCAACCAGACAGACTGTGATGCTCACCAACAAAAACCCCTCTGCTGCAGCAATGGTCTCTAAGGGGGGGAAGGAATATTTTCCACGACAGCAAACAATTAGTAATTAAATGTCTCTTCTAAATGCTATTCCCATGATATTAGGACCGCTAGAAGATTTGTACATCTAGCTGCGGCTCAAGTATTCAAGAAGGCAAGAACAATTAGTTAAAATGCAACCCCTCATCTCTAGATATTAGTTCAGTCATACAATGTGAAACCCGAGAATAAAGTATACAAAGAGGTAGGAGATTTATAATAATTTAAAATGTTCTTATAATACAAAAATTTATGAAAAGAAAAGAAAAGCAAAAAAAA
This sequence comes from Salix brachista, assembly GCA_009078335.1. Classification (NCBI taxonomy): domain Eukaryota; kingdom Viridiplantae; phylum Streptophyta; class Magnoliopsida; order Malpighiales; family Salicaceae; genus Salix; species Salix brachista. Next base: position 8,094,986 of record CM018588.1, on the reverse strand, counting down.
AAAAAACAGGGTCAAAATAGAATTAAGAAGAGATGGGACTATAAATACCCCATCTCTTCTCTCAGCCATGTCCAGCTGAAACTAGAAGAAAGAGGGGAGGTAGAATTTCGAATTTCACCTCATAAAAAGTAAGAGTAAACACCCAAAAAATTGAAAACCCATACAAGCCTTGGACTTCTAAAGTGGAAAAACACAATTGGGTGGAGAATTAACAAGAAGAAAGTGAAGAATTTGTGGAGGAAATGAGGGAGAAGAGTGGCTGGTTCTTTACAAGGAGAAGAAGGCTAAGATTCTTTCAAAAATTGTGAAGTAAGGTCAAGATTTCATCAAGTAAGGAGCTCTAATTCCACTTTCTATGAAATTAACTCCAATTTGATTAGAAGTTCATGATTCTTCTTGAATTGGGAATTAGTATTTTTGAATACAAAATGTTGGGAAAATGCATAAATGATTAGGGTTTTCATGAATAAAGGGAAAACATGGCTGTAATTGATGAGGAAGCAAGGATTGAATATGAATTGGATATGTTTCCTCCATTTTCGCAAAACATGACAGATTCGTTGCCCTGTTTCTTAGGGGAATTTGGACATGAAAAATACATAATTTAGGGAGGGTCCCTTCATAGAAGTTATATCCGGGAGTGTTATCTTTCCAACGAGTCTGACCCCGTCTAATTTGGAGTTTTGAAACTCCAGATATGGGTAAAACTCTGAGGAGAGGTCAAGCTGTCACCTGTGTTGACAGTTTCGGCCAAATTGAGAAAATAGCAAACATTTAACCATGTTAAGGGTAGAAATTGTCCCTTGCCCTTCATAAAATGTGTCTTGATCTTCAGAAAATAAAAGAAGAGAATAAATGGTGATAAAAAATTGAATTCATGATCTTCACTTGGACTATAAATGAGCTGAAAAGTTAAAGGATGACAATGAGGAATATAAGTGAGAAAGAAAAGAGTTGGTAATGATAAATGCATATAATTACCATTTTTATTGTTGTTGTGTGCGATATGTGGATTAATATGGAAAAAAAATGGTGGGTATTTGTGGTTTCAGGAGGAACCGCGGGTGGAGGGCAACAACAACAAGGGAACGCAAGTCAAACGTTCACAGCAGGTAGGTACTTGGTACCTATATCTTCTTTATCTAATAATTATTTTCTTTAATATTTATTGAACTATAAGTTACAATTTGGTGCTTATTAATGAGGAAAAGAAAAGGGGTAAAGGAAAGGTTAGGGGATGGAAAAATATATATATATATAGGAAGAAACAAGTTGGTAGATATCGGCATTACCGATACGTTGGTGGTGAGATATAGACCCTGATTAACTATTCAACTTCAGAATAGTTAATGATATCGGCGGGTGACGTCGATATCGGCATAATTTATAAACTTGATTAGCTATTCGGTTTCAGAATAGTTAATGATATCGGCGGGTGACGTCGATATCGGCATAATTTATAAACTTGATTAGCTATTCGGTTTCAGAATAGTTAATGATATCGGCGGGTGACGTTGATATCGGCAAAATTATTTCTTGCATGCGGAGCAAAACAATTACCACGAATAGTATCAAAAGAACACCTACGAGATAGTTCATGGTAATTGTATGTAAAGAACACATAAGAGGACGTGAAATGCACTGTTACAGTCAATAGTAAAATGAGTGTGGTTGAACAATGATTTCACAACCTCATTTAGCTGTATGTATTTTTTTCAGATCAAATGATTTTCTTGTGTTGAAAAAAATATGGTTTCAACAACAACAAAGCACGGGTAAGTGGCTACTATTATTTATAATTTACAAAAATTATCTGTTTTTCGGATCAAATGGTTTGTTTCCGTTAGAAAAATATGGTTCCGGATTCAACAAAGCGCGAGTAATGGCTAGTATTATATATAATTTCAAAAAAAATTGCACGCTCATCAAAATAATTAGTTATTTATAATTTATAAAAGTTATTTTTTTTCCGGATGAAATGATTTTTGTGTTAAAAAATATGATTCTTGTCGTGACAAAGCCCGGGGTAAGTGGCTAGTATTTCTTATAATTTAAAAAAAAACATTTCTTGCATGCCTGCCTGCCATTATTATTAGTAATCAACATAAATATACATGCATGCATATAGGCATAAAAGTAATCAAAACCAAGAATTGCGCGCATTCAATCTGAAGAACAAATGGTGAATGATGTGCGCATGCTTGGTATGACAAATTTGCAAATGGAAGTAAATTTAAAAACACTGCTCCTTGTCTTGAGATTTGGTGGTGACTTGTATTTGAAAGCTCATGCAGACTCATAGAGTGAAAAGAAGGAAGAAATGCCTCGGTTTTGGGGACAATGGCGTCTAGTAATCAAGCAAATAAAGTTCCATCACATGATGTAACAAGGATAGGTAAAGAGTTTCTTCATAGAACTTGTGAAAAGTTTGGACAAATGAATTGGATGATGATGTACCAACCAATTAGCAATACATTCACAAGATTACTATACTCGCTGCAAGCATATGAATTCCATCCAATTAAATTATTTTTCAACTTTGTACTAGTTTTGATAACCTAAGCCAACCTAACATTTAGGAATACAAACATGTAAAATTTCCTTTTCTAATGATGAATTACAAAAAAGAAGGGCAGGGTATCAATGGAGAAATACCAAAAGATAGTCACCAACAAAATTTATGTACTCACCGACGAGCATTGTATTCATGCCAATCAAACAACATGGTAAGGCCTCGCAGACAAACTTGGTCTCAAAATTTCCACTGCAACAATCTATTAGCAACAAGAGCATAAATGTCTCTTCTAAATGCTATTCCCATGATATTAGGACCGCTAGAAGATTTGTACATCTAGCTGCGGCTCAAGTATTCAAGAAGGCAAGAACAATTAGTTAAAATGCAGCCCCTCATCTCTAGATATTAGTTCAGTCATACAATGTGAAACCTGAGAATAAAGTATACAAAGAGGTAGGAGATTTATAATAATTTAAAATGTTCTTATAATACAAAAATTTATGAAAAGAAAAGAAAAGCAAAAAAAAAAAAAACAGGGTCAAAATAGAATTAAGAAGAGATGGGACTATAAATACCCCATCTCTTCTCTCAGCCATGTCCAGCTGAAACTAGAAGAAAGAGGGGAGGTAGAATTTCGAATTTCACCTCATAAAAAGTAAGAGTAAACACCCAAAAAATTGAAAACCCATACAAGCCTTGGACTTCTAAAGTGAAAAAACACAATTGGGTGGAGAATTAACAAGAAGAAAGTGAAGAATTTGTGGAGGAAATGAGGGAGAAGAGTGGCTGGTTCTTTACAAGGAGAAGAAGGCTAAGATTCTTTCAAAAATTGTGAAGTAAGGTCAAGATTTCATCAAGTAAGGAGCTCTAATTCCACTTTCTATGAAATTAACTCCAATTTGATTAGAAGTTCATGATTCTTCTTGAATTGGGAATTAGTATTTTTGAATACAAAATGTTGGGAAAATGCATAAATGATTAGGGTTTTCATGAATAAAGGGAAAACATGGCTGTAATTGATGAGGAAGCAAGGATTGAATATGAATTGGATATGTTTCCTCCATTTTCGCAAAACATGACAGATTCGTTGCCCTGTTTCTTAGGGGAATTTGGACATGAAAAATACATAATTTAGGGAGGGTCCCTTCATAGAAGTTATATCCGGGAGTGTTATCTTTCCAACGAGTCTGACCCCGTCTAATTTGGAGTTTTGAAACTCCAGATATGGGTAAAACTCTGAGGAGAGGTCAAGCTGTCACCTGTGTTGACAGTTTCGGCCAAATTGAGAAAATAGCAAACATTTAACCATGTTAAGGGTAGAAATTGTCCCTTGCCCTTCATAAAATGTGTCTTGATCTTTAGAAAATAAAAGAAGAGAATAAATGGTGATAAAAAATTGAATTCATGATCTCCACTTGGACTATAAATGAGCTGAAAAGTTAAAGGATGATAATGAGGAATATAAGTGAGAAAGAAAAGAGTTGGTAATGATAAATGCATATAATTACCATTTTTATTGTTGTTGTGTGCGATATGTGGATTAATATGGAAAAAAAATGGTGGGTATTTGTGCTTTCAGGAGGAACCGCGGGTGGAGGGCAACAACAACAAGGGAACGCAAGTCAAACGTTCACAGCAGGTAGGTACTTGGTACCTATATCTTCTTTATCTAATAATTATTTTCTTTAATATTTATTGAACTATAAGTTACAATTTGGTGCTTATTAATGAGGAAAAGAAAAGGGGTAAAGGAAAGGTTAGGGGATGGAAAAATATATATATATATATAGGAAGAAACAAGTTGGTAGATATCGGCATTACCGATACGTTGGTGGTGAGATATAGACCCTGATTAACTATTCAACTTCAGAATAGTTAATGATATCGGCGGGTGACGTCGATATCGGCATAATTTATAAACTTGATTAGCTATTCGGTTTCAGAATAGTTAATGATATCGGCGGGTGACGTCGATATCGGCATAATTTATAAACTTGATTAGCTATTCGGTTTCAGAATAGTTAATGATGTCGGCGGGTGACGTTGATATCGGCAAAATTATTTCTTGCATGCGGAGCAAAACAATTACCATGAATAGTATCAAAATAACACCTACGAGATAGTTCATGGTAATTGTATGTAAAGAACACATAAGAGGACGTGAAATGCACTGTTACAGTCAATAGTAAAATGAGTGTGGCTGAACAATGATTTCACAACCTCATTTAGCTGTATGTATTTTTTTCAGATCAAATGATTTTCTTGCGTTGAAAAAAATATGGTTTCAACAACAACAAAGCACGGGTAAGTGGCTACTATTATTTATAATTTACAAAAATTATCTGTTTTTCGGATCAAATGGTTTGTTTCCGTTAGAAAAATATGGTTCCGGATTCAACAAAGAGCGAGTAATGGCTAGTATTATATATAATTTCAAAAAAATTGCACGCGCATCAAAATAATTAGTTATTTATAATTTATAAAAGTTATTTTTTTTCCGGATGAAATGATTTTTGTGTTAAAAAATATGATTCTTGTCGTGACAAAGCACGGGGTAAGTGGCTAGTATTTCTTATAATTTAAAAAAAAACATTTCTTGCATGCCTGCCTGCCATAATTATTAGCAATCAACATAAATATACATGCATGCATATAGGTATAAAAGTAATCAAAACCCAGAATTGCGCGCATTCAATCTGAAGAACAAATGGTGAATGATGTGCGCATCCTTGGTATGACAAATTTGCAAATGGAAGTAAATTTAAAAACACTGCTCCTTGTCTTGAGATTTGGTGGTGACTTGTATTTGAAAGCTCATGCAGACTCATAGAGTGAAAAGAAGGAAGAAATGCCTGGGTTTTAGGGACAATGGCATCTAGTAACAAGGATAGGTAAAGAGTTTCTTCATAGAACTTGTGAAAAGTTTGGACAAATGAATCGGATGATGATGTACCAACCAATTAGCAATACATTCACAAGATTACTATACTCGCTGCAAGCATATGAATTCCATCCAATTAAATTAATTTTCAACTTTGTACTAGTTTTGATAACCTAAGCCAACCTAACATTTAGGAATACAAACATGTAAAATTTCCTTTTCTAATGATGAATTACAAAAAAGAAGGGCAGGGTATCAATGGAGAAATACCAAAAGATGGTCACCAACAAACTTTATACCAAAAGAAGGGCATTGTATTCATGCCAATCAAACATGTGTTCCAACAAAAAGATCAAACAGTAATTCTAATCCTCTTTGCTAAGTTTTTATACATTGCTTTAAAGTATCAAAGAAGAATGATGTTACCTCTGGATCCAATCCAATTCACACTTTGCTTTCTTAGACATACAATGAATGTTTTCAATAGCAGTGAACACAGGCTCAAACAGTAATTCTAATCCTCGTTGGAAGGTTTCTATATATTGTCTTAAGAGTATTATTTATAGAAGAATGATGTTACCTCTGGATCCAATCCAATGCTTACTTTGCTTTCTTGGGCATACAATGAATGATTGCCTTGAGTCTTTGAAGAACATCTCAGTCTTTGAGCTATACCTCTGAAAACGCCTTATTATTGGACAGTCTGTAGTGTTTTGAAATTTTTAAAAAGAAAAATACATGAATGCCCTTAGTGGCTTAGAATTAGGTTAAGGGTGTTGTAGTAATTGTACAAGCTAATAAATATAAATAGAAAAGAAAAGAAAAGAAAAGAAAAAAAAAGGGAAGTAATCTGAAAATTTGAGAGAGAGAATCGGGAAGAGAGAAAGAAAGAAGAAGAAGAAGAGAAAAGAGGGAAAGAGAAGAGGAGGAGAAAAGAAGAAGGAGAAATAGTTGTTAAGGTAATGTGTATGTTTTATTATGTATAAATGTGATTATTAGCTACGATTTTTGCTTGTATTGATTGTTAGGGTTTGAGGATTTTATTTGGGTTTGATTGATGAATTAAGAGAGATGTTAAGGGTTGAATGTGTTGGGTAATGCTTTGATTAGTTTGATTGTAGATGATTTTGAAGTTTTGAGATGTTTGGCTTAAGAAAATATTGAGAAAAATGGTGAAATAGTGTTGAGAAATTTCGAAAATCCCTTGCTGGAATTCTGGGTTGAGGTTGAAGATGATGAAAATTCATTTTGGTCCTTTTTGTGAAAATTTCAGTTTAGTCCCTGAACTTTGGAAAAATTACAGTTTGGTCCCTGGAGTAAAATTGGAGATTCTGGACAGAATTGAGGTTGAATTAGGGGCAAAATTTCAGTATTGTTATGAAATTATGAGGAGTTCAATTGGTCACTCAATTTGGTAAAATTACAATTTGACCCTAAAAATATGAGAAAAATTCAGAATGGTCCCTAGGTGAATTAATAGCATTTCAGATTGGTTTGATGGATAATTGAAGCTTATTTTATGAATTATTATCAATTTTATGAGTTATGTATTTGGAATTAGATTTCGGAAGAAACCTTTGTTTTAGGTTTTTGCGAAAAATGGATAGTTTGATTTAAAAACACATAGGATTATGAGTTGAACTCTTAGATATGTTATTAAAGGTATTTTACTTCTTTTGAGTCATTTTTTAGTATATCTTCTTTTATATATTCAGATAATCCCAATATTCAACCCGCGGGACATCAGTAAGATTTCGTCAACACTCTGCTTCTGAACCTTGTTTGCTCTTAAGTCAGGTGAGTGGATAGTATTTAATATGCATGAGAAATAGTATAAATATTTGAATTTGCTAGTATGAATTGGATTATGCTTTTTGATAATATATATACCTTGATTTCTATTCTTGATATGATAAAGCATAATCATTTGTTGAATATACGTTCTTGATATGAGCCTATATCTGTTTGTGAATTGATAGCTCCTCATTTGATTGATACCATGAGTTGAGCCTTGAGATATGAATATGTTTGTTTGATTATAAGATATACCTATGGTATGCCAGTCAGAATACCCATGCTAACAGGGTAGTGTTAGCCTTTGTGCACATCGTATCTGAAACCCTAGTTGGTCGGGGGAGTCACCAATCTGTGTGGACTGATCATCCCACAGTACGGAGCCTCATGCTCATTGCATTTTGATTTTCTGACGAGCTTTACCTATTAAATTCTTGTTATGACCTATTTGAGAAACTCCTTGTAAGAACTTCGAGCTGATTTGATATTATACTTCTCTTTGTTGTATTATCTCATATGTGTATATTAGATGTTATCTACTCACTGAGTTGTTGAACTCACCCCCTCATTATTCATTATTTTCAGGGTCGTAGCTTGCTAGCAGGTCATTTTTGTTGCGCTCTTAGAACCTGCTATTTTGGTTGTAATTGATACTTTTGTTCATATGTCTAGTTAGTGCTCCACAATTATAACAATATGTAATCAACTCTTGTATAAAGACAATTGAATTATGTTATAAAGTTTACTTTGTTATTTCCGTTGCGTTGAACTTTGAAATTGAATGATAAATTTGTGTGTAAGTTTGGGTTCGCATAGGTGTGGAACCTTGGAGGGGAACCATGCCTATGTGCCGGTCACGGATCCGGGAATCGGGTCGTGACACAGTCAAATTTGAATAATTGAAAGTTGATTGCTCAAAATATGCACCATAAAGAATCACCTTAAAATGAACATGAAGTGGTCACAAATTGTCAGAAGCAGTATTGGGTGCTTGAACTCAACACACGATAAACAACTCGAAGCCAATATGATGGCTAAAATAAGATACAAATACAAGTAGAGGATGAATACACCCGTGACTAAATCTTACGAAGGTAACAAAACGTTCTTAGGAGCTTAGCCAAGAAATCCACCTCTAGAATTTCAACATCATTTAGAAGTATTGCAGCCAAATTTCCCAATACACATCCAACAGTTGCAGCAAAAAATGCAAACACATGGCATAAATCATAATTCAAAAGTCATCTTTTTGATATTTCCCGTAATTTAAAATATATTTCAAATATTGAATAAGATCAAATTAGTCACTAAACATAATAGTGGAAACACCATATGTTGAAAGTAGGAACGACACCATCCTGAGGACAAAACCTTTGTAGAAAGACCCCATAAAAAGCAAACTGTATAAAATCATTGCCTTAAAACATCATATTCCCTTAAAAGAAAATAACATAGACTAAGAGATATGATATAAAACTTCCCTTGATAATATTGATGGTAAAATGAAGTTCATGATCTTTACCATTGCTTTTCTCATGTGCAGCTTCCCTCTAAGCAATGAGACAACAAAGCTCGATCGAAATAAGTGAAAAATTTTGGAAAGAACTGATAAATGTTCTGAATTATATAAAATTAACTAAATCATCTCTCTCTAATACCATGCACTGAAATATATACTAAGACATGTTTTTGCATTCTCGATGTGCGACAAATTAAAGTGTAATGTTGAAGCTTCAGAAAGCCAGCCAAATAAGAGATGTTTAGCTAATTGCCACATTGGAAACCGAATTTGCCTATTGTGTTATCCTGCACATGAAAAAAAAGGTCACATCAAAATAAAAGGAGAAATTCGATAAATGAAATGGTAATAGTAACTATCTTACCACAGCGGAAGCCTGAGTTGTGCCACTCAGGCCTATACGTATACATACATACACAAAACGAGCATCACGAGGACCTATGCATGAACCTTGAACCTACCTAAATAGAAATCACAAGAGTTTATTCAATTTTCTGTAAGCTAATGCATCACCAGTCTGCTACCTACAGCAGCTCATAGAAATATATAGCAATAACTAAAATTCTATACCTTTAAGCTCCCTTGAGAAAACAAAGAACAACAGCCAGAACATCTAATGGACACATCTAACACCGTTAGAACAAATATTATATACTCGAGAAAGAAATAGATCCGAAAGAGTTACATATAGCCTTTGGATAAATATAAATGTTATGTCATCTATTTTGATTCCAAGAACCTTCTAGCTATAACCAACAAATCAATATAAATGTAAGCTTAGCATCCATTAAAAGATGCAGACTTTTGATCAGAGAGTATGGACTTCTAATCTAAAAACATAACATGCATTGCCATCGTCGGAGTGTCAAATAATACGTGTGCTAGTATAGGGTTATATAAAATCTGGACCTAAACTATTAATACTATATATTATTTGCATGTGGAAATATCCCAACAAAACAAATAAATAGTTAAAAGATATCACCATGGTAGCAACATAAGAAAATTAAAGGATAAGAAGGCAAGAAACAGAAGATCATTTAGCATAGATTCAAATTTCCCACATCCCTAATCTTTCAAGATAATGATTCATTTTAACTGCTTCATGAAAGTTGCTATATATGGACACTTTGATTAAACCAACCAAAGTCTTACACTAAAAAACAGCTCTGTCATGTAAAATAAACAGCGGCAAGAAGTTTACTCAATTTCAAGTTAAATTCAATAAGTAGAGCTTTCATCTGCTAACAAACAAATCATCACTAGCAGCAAGATATAAATATAAAAGATAGAAGATTGAGAATGCATAAAGACACATGCAACATTATGATAACATTTTCACGAAACCTTAATCACGGGTGATTCCTTTGTAACTGAACCGAAGTCATTGTTGAAGACAACAAAATTGCTTGATGACACAGAAATGATGAATCTCTCCTGCATCTTTTCAAAATAAAACAATAATTATGCTCTTTTCTTTCTTCTAGTCTTTTGAACAAATATAACAAAAGGTTATGATTGCACCAAAATGAGATCTCTGAGAGAGTAAATTTGTTATTTGAACATACAAGGACTTCCTCACACAACATTTTTGAAAAATGACCACATCTAAATAATTACTTCTGTAGGCATCACCACAAACTGCAAGATTTTTCTGTTCCTTTTTCTCTCCACAAAACTGATTTTAGCAAAATCGTGGATAGTATACCAAAAACTCTACTGAACATAAGAGCACAGATCTAAAAAGCACATAGAGCAACAGGTTACTAAAACAAATGATGCTATCAGATAACAGAGCAATAACATAAATTTTTGTAATAAAACAATATTGAAAGCACGCCTGCCATAATTATTAGCAATCCACATAAATATACATGCATGCATGCATATAGGTATAAAAGTAGTAAAGTAGTAAGACTTTTGCAGCGGGAGAGAGTAACAAACCATTCTCCAAACGAAATCTTCAGGTCATAGGGGTAGAGTTGGATTGGAACGAATAAAGTGCCTCGAATACTAAAAGAAATTGAAGTATCAGAAACACTTGTCTTAGATGTATTAAAAAATCTAAAATTAATAAAATAAAACTTAATACAGAGAGAGCTAATAAACAAAGGGATGGGTAACTAAACAAATGTAGAAAACAAAGAAATGTTTTCGTAGAATGACTTGAATAGAGGCAAGAAAGATTACTCTGGCACAGGGAAAGAACAAGCATCAATTAGTTGCCTCCACTTGTGTTAGACAAAATAAATGCTGAAATATCATCTTTTCCAACTCCGATTTAATCTTTGAAAAGTGAGAAGGAATAATTTAGTCCAATTTAAGTTTCCAAACTTTTCCATGTTTGAGGCTGGCTGCAAAATCCCCTTTAGACTTCTACAACACAAAGCACCATGTGATAATCAAAATTATTAGCTAAAACTTACTCTTCCTCCCACCAAGTCCCGTGTTCTAATGTTTACCACCGTGCATCCAATACCATGTGTTCTAATGTTGACAGCACGTTCATCTATTATCCCTGGCACAACAATATCCGTGAGCTTACAGCATCACAAGCCACAAGAAAAAATCAACACCACCACCAAATATTGGCTTTCATGGACATACAGAGCAGAGCAGAGCAACTCAATCAAAAAAGCATAGGAGCACTCCATCTTTCACAAGATTGAGTAAATCTTTTGTAGCTGGATCTATAGGAAGAAACTGCTTCAGAAATGGGTCATCCCCGAGAAAGCTATCTATTTGATCACCATAAGATGCTTTCTCAGATTCACTAATTGTGAAAAGAGTCATAGTTGTGGCCTCTAGGAAAGATGAACTCTGCTTAGAAGCCCCTCATTTTGCAGTAGCTTGACCTTGTAAGTCACGTATGACCCCCAATTCCATGCAGTAGAATGAATATGCTGCCTCCTAATTTATTCCAACTTCTAGGCACTAAATGGGAGTGCAAACATCAGTAGTGCTAGCTGCAGATTCCATCCATGTTCTTCTTTCTAACGTGGTTGATGGAGAGATTTTTTATGATGACATTGATACTGCAATTAAGGGGACTTGCTTGGTAAGTGCCTACAATTTCTACCATTAAGTTCAATGATTTTCAACAACATATCTTAGCCTCCACAAACTGTAAAGCCAGTATCTTACTCTTGAGAAGTGTGCTTCATGGGTATTTTTTAATTGAAAATGTATTCAAACATCATAGTATTGCCATTAAATGCAATGTTTTTTTTATGGATTCTATTATTATTATTATTTATATTAGGGAATCAAAATCATATGAAAACACCTAAAAACAATCATTTGAATTCTTTTTTAATGAAAAATAATTTAAAAATCACTTTTCAAAAAGCAAAACAACATCGGCGCCTAACGGGAAAACATTTGAGCATATGACTGTGGGGTTCAGCAGAACGCAAAGGAAGGCACTTAATTAGAACAGTCACAACAAATTCACATTCATATGAAGACAAAGAGAAGGAAAACAAAGGCAAAGAAATTAAGAGCAGTACTTCTATGATTGAATTCAGAAGAAAGTAAAATGATCAAGTTTGATTATTCACCAAAACTCTAATTATAAGCTTAAGAAGTGAAATTTAGCAATTGAATAATATAGTACAATTATAAAAGCCTTTATTGCAGAAGGCTCTGGTATTGTTGATGGCGTGCCAGAACCCAAGAAGGATTAAGGCTAAACCAGGTACAGTAAGACCTACAAATATGCATATTAGTACTAAAAAATAGGGTTGTTAGCAATGAATTGTAGCGATGGAATAATTTAGTTGGTGATATAGCTGTCGCGACAGTCAATTTTTTTCTTGCCTCTCGCGTTGCCATCCCCAAAGATGGGAGGCGGCGCGCGGGAAAGGGTTCTTATAATCATAAAATTATGACTTTAATTTTTACGAGGCACTACCTAGTATTAAGGTCACTTAGAAACCTAATGGTCTGCGATAGTCTGGGTAAGGCGACTTGTTATGCAAGGGAAAAATACATCACCCCTTATGCACCCTAACTAAAGTAAGTTGCATTATAGTTTGATTGTTTTTCTAAGTAAGATTTTTTATTCATTGGTCTTTTCTAAGGATCGAAGCAAATCTCTCTTCGTGGGGGTCTCTACCTCATTGGGTTGATAACCTAACTTTTCTAAAGTTTGAATTTTAGCACTACATTTGTTAAATTTTTAATACCTATGAGTGTGATTTACAATATAATTTTACACCCCGATAATTAAAATTTATGAAAAAAAGAACAAAATGATCGTTGAAAGATTTTTATATTTAGGCCGAACTCTAATGGATAATCATAAAGTAGTTACGATATCCTATTTTTCATTTCAAACACATGAGAAAAAATGCGACTCCTTTGTATAAAAAATATGCTTAGGAAATTCTTAGAATTCGGTCACATGCACAAAAACAACATAATTTTTTTTTGTTGTTTCTAAAGATGTAAATTTTTTTTATATATTTTTTTTAAAAATTCAAACTGGATTGGGCTTCATAAAATGGGTTTACCAAGCCATAGTGGCCCATTTTGGCCCAACATATTTCTCGGGTCGGGCTGGACAGAATGTGCAGCCCTTCATACTCTTCACCATGTGAACAATAGGATGTGAATTAATTCTCGTCCTACCGTTCACAGTTGCATGAGAGAAAAGGTTGTCGTACGGGCTGCAGTTGTTGTCGGTTGGGAAGAAGATAACAAAACTATTGTCGGTGGCTGTTGCACCTTCTATGGCCCGAGGTAAAGAAGAAAGGGGTTGCTATTGATGATGAGGAGAGGAGACAAAAAACTAGAGGTGCCAAGGGGTTGTTCACAGCTTCTTGCCTGCAAATGTTGTAGAGTGGCACAAATATACTTTGTTCCCTCAATTTATAACTCTTCTAATTGCGCTCCTAATTGGCCTTGAACTTTTAAATTTATGCAATTTTATCCCCACTAAAATTTCAATAGTATCTTTAACTTTACACATCCCTTTTAATTTAGTACTTGGTTTTGGATTTATGCAATTTGACCTTCAATTGACCATCCATCTCTCAATTTTCTTTAATTTCACCGTTGATTTCATTTAGTTAACTTGGTAAAAATTGAATTTGGTCTCTGATAATTTTAATCTTCTCAATTTAACCTGAATCAGGCTTCTGAACTTGATTTTTCATCAATTGAGCCCTTAATAAAATTAATTTGACCAGTTTAATGTATAATTAAGTCCTTGTACTTAATTAAATCCTTCAATTGGACACTAAATTTATTCCTAAACATAATAATACTTTAAATTGGCCCACAATCAAAGCAATTAGGCCTATAAAAATTATAATTATTCATTTTGGCTTAATTTTTTATGCAGATTTATCCATTAATCATTTATCTTAGCCTTGAATCTACATTTTCCTTAATTTTTGGTTACAATAGAGATACGATCAGGCTCTCGAATCGATGCAAAATTTACTACTTGATTTTTCAACAACATTTAAGCCCCCTTTTATTTTGTATTTGTTATTTGTATTTTATTTCAAGTGGATTGTGGTAATATCCCAAAACTGGGTTACGACAGTAGCAATGGATCAACATTGAAAAGTGTTGAGCAATGGAAAATCCGTTGCTGAAAAATAATAAATTATTAGAAAAAGAAAATCAATTATTTAAATGATACTGCATTTTCCTTAATTTTTGGTTACAATAGAGATACGATCAGGCTCTCGAATCGATGCAAAATTTACAACTTGATTTTTCAACAACATTTAAGCCCCCTTTTATTTTATTTTTGTTATTTTTATTTTATTTCAAGTGGATTGTGGTAATATCCCAAAACTGGGTTACGACAGTAGCAATGAATCAACATTTAAATGTGTTTAGCAATGGAAAATCCGTTGCTGAAAAATAATAAATTATTGGAAAAAGAAAATCAATTATTTAAATAATATGCAAAGGATTTTCCGTTGCAGATGTGGTCGTATCAATTAGCAACGGATTACATGTTAGTGATTGAAAAATCTTTGCAACAGATTATCCAATGCTAATTAAGAAAATTGTTTTAAATCTCTTTTGTTGATCTAAATTTTAAAATAATACAAACTGTTGATCGTTCACTCAATCTCTCCCCCGCTCAGATGTGAAAAACAAAAACAAATAAAGTTGTAGCAAAATCTTGTCGCTCTGGCGTTGATTGGTTTTTTAATTGTTTAATTACACAAAAAAAAAATTGTGCATCTCTTTCTCTCTTTTTTTCTTGAAACATTGAGCATCTAGATCTGACAATTAAAGGAACAATAAATGTACTAAAGGTGGCAAAGGAAAATGGTGTAAGGCGCGCCGTGGGATTAGTTATTGTATCCGTTGTAAGAAAACTCTAGCCAAGAAAGTTGTGTGGGAGATTTCGAAGGATAAGGGTTTGGATGTGGTGGCGGTGGTGAATCCGGGCACAATTATGGGTCCGGTAATCTCAATGGTGCTAAATGGCAACGTGGTGATGCTTGTGCGCCTTCATTAGTCTTAACTTTGGATGTGGTGGCGGTGGTGAATCCAGACACAATTATGTATTCAGATACTTGCCCCCTATTAACTTTCCGCTAATATCAAACCAAGGTAGGATTGAAGATATGAAGTCTAAGTAAATCAAAGTGTTTCCTCTACAATACAAATTCTTCAATACAAATCTAGTTGAAACATCTTTAACACAAATCATTATTAATTATCTGCTACTATTCCATGTAGAAAACAAAGAAATGTTGCTAATGTTTTATAGCAATGGATCATTATTAATTATCCTCTACAATGCAAATTCTTCAATACAATTATGTTGCTAATGTTTTATAGCAATGGATTTTAATTTTATCAGCAATGGATTGGGTAGTTGATTCATGGAAATCAATTTTTAGTAGTTTGTGGAATATTCTCTTCTCAATCTTCATCGTGATACCCACACAAAGCTTTAAATACACAAATAGCGATCGTTGTAGCAAGAGATAGTAAAAACAAATGAAGAGCAATATGGCAATCTAGTGAAAGGTTAATGACAAGGTTAAAGGATTCCTGGCATGCAGCCTTCCCCTATTGTGTGGACACCAGGAAGATGGTCTTTCAGTTTACAGCAGGTGGAGAAAAGGGAATTACGAAACTATGTAACGCAAATGGTATCATGGATGAGCAATTCATGGAAATCAAAATCCTTATAAACATAAATCTAAGCTTAAAATCACCTAAGTAAATCAAAGTGTTTCCTCTACAATACAAATTGTTCAATAACTGTATTTAAAAGGGAGAAAATTCAATGATTTACAAATCTAGCTGAAACATCATCTTTAACACAAATCATTATTAATTATCTGCTACTATTCCATATAGTCAAAATATACAATAACCATGAAACACTTATCCTTGTATCATCAAAGATTCAGACCTGTAAAGTTGACACGTTCACAAGCACATACACTTCTAGACTCTACCATAATACGTTGTGATCTCCGAGTGTGTGTGAAGCCTAATGCTCACCAGCCATATGTTTGCATACGAGATGAAAATCAAACATGTCCTCAAAGACACTATCAGTTTCAAAAAAACAAGTTTACGAGCATTATGTTGAAGAGCAAGTTGTAATAATGGAATGGACATTAATTTTAAAAACTTGAGGGGACAACTATCTGAAACAAGAACAAAATATTCAAGGATGAGAAGGCAAGAAACAGAAGATCATTTAGCATAGATTCAAATTTCCCACATCCCTAAGCTTTCATGATAATGATTCAACTTAACTGCTTCATGAAAGTTGTTGTACATGGACACTAATCTCTCAATTGTCACTTTGATTAAACCAACCATAATTATTAAAATAAACATATAGAGCAACAAGTTACTAAAATAAATGACGCTATCAGATAAAAGAGCAATAACATATTTATTTTTTTGTAATAAAACAATATTGAAAGCACGCCTGCCATAATTATTAGCAATCCACATAAATATACATGCATGCATGCATATAGGTATAAAAGTAGTAAGACTTTTGCAGCGGGAGAGAGTAACAAACCATTCTCCAAACGAAATCTTCAGGTCATAGGGGTAGAGTTGGATTGGAACGAATAAAGTGCCTCGAATACTAAAAGAAATGCAAGTATCAGAAACACTTGTATTAGACAAAATAAATGCTGAAATATCATCTTTTCCAACTCCGATTTAATCTTTGAAAAGTGAGAAGGAATAATTTAGTCCAATTTAAGTTTCCAAACTTTTCCATGTTTGAGGCTGGCAGCAAAATGAACAAATAAAATAAACCCCTTTAGACTTCTACAACACAAAGCACCATGTGATAATCAAAATTATTAGCTAAAACTTACTCTTCCTCCCACCAAGTCCCGTGTTCTAATGTTTACCACCGTGCATCCAATACCATGTGTTCTAATGTTGACAGCACGTTCATCTATTATCCCTGGCACAACAATATCCGTGAGCTTACAGCATCACAAGCCACAAGAAAAAATCAACACCACCACCAAATATTGGCTTTCATGGACATACAGAGCAGAGCAGAGCACCTCAATCAAAAAAGCATAGGAGCACTCCATCTTTCACAAGATTGAGTAAATCTTTTGTAGCTGGATCTATAGGAAGAAACTGCTTCAGAAATGGGTCATCCCCGAGAAAGCTATCTATTTGATCACCATAAGATGCTTTCTCAGATTCACTAATTGTGAAAAGAGTCATAGTTGTGGCCTCTAGGAAAGATGAACTCTGCTTAGAAGCCCCTGATTTTGCAGTAGCTTGACCTTGTAAGTCACGTATGACCCCCAATTCCATGCAGTAGAATGAATATGCTGCCTCCTAATTTATTCCAACTTCTAGGCACTAAATGGGAGTGCAAACATCAGTAGTGCTAGCTACTAACATGAATTTTACTTGATGAAGAAAGGAAGAGAACGAGGATGGGACCAATAAAACTCAAAATTAGACAGAAAAAGAACTGACCTTGAGGAAGTCTTCACATTCAATCTCATTGCTCAAGTCACCATACAACTCGTTCAATATACCAGCTATCTCCTCCTTGTTAAATATAAAAGCTTTTAATTTCCCCGTCACAGGTGGCAAATCTCCAACAATAGCTTTGCCTTTCTAGTTCTTTATTGATACAAACTAGAGCACACAGAGGAATTGAAAAATTAAGCTACAATCTTGAAAAGGATGCATAGCATCCTTATATGAACGTTAAAATAAACAAAAACACGTGTAAGCAAAGAAGACAACATACTTTTGACTTAAGGCTGCATAAACTGATTTTGCAGCCATTGATCAGGATATATGAACACTCATATAACTCGACATCTCTTGGAATTGCCAACGCAACAAAACTATCTATTCTCCAGCAGATTTGTCAAAAACTGGTTAAAAAAAGGGCCTCAGAGTATGTGGAACCAGAGTCCAAAAAGCAACAGAAACATAGACTGAAATTCTGATGCTAATATATATACAAAAAGAAGAACCTGCTACCAAATAATCCAAGGAGATGGCCTAGGCCCGGGGTTTTAATTTGGTGGGCGCAAGCTACCCAGACACCCCGATTATCAAAAAACAAATACTCGGAGATTGTCTTAACTTGCCTGAATCGCAAAGACCCCACCTCTCAATCCCTGGAAAAAGAAAAACCCTGAAATACTCACTTCAAATAAGGCTCTGTGCATATAAACAAGCAATAAAAGAAGGACCAAGATGATCCTCCATTCATTAAAAACACCAAAAATTGAATCAGTACCGCCTTAATTAAATAGCATGAAAACAAATGACATGAAATTAAAAGAAACAAATGGCGAGACATAAATACACAAATGGCATATCCAATTAAAATTAAATATTGAAAAAAATATAAAATCACAAAATCACAAGAAAATAAAGATAAAGCTAATAAACAAGGCAACAAAAACACTAGATATAGATGCACCAATCCACAATCACAGCATAAATAATTGGAAACACAACAAAAAAATGTAAATGTTGTACAGCTAAACAAAATATTACGATGAATGCAAAAGAACCCATGAAAGAAAAAGTAAAATCAACGATAGCCCAGAATTGCATACCTGTTAAGAATAGCAGATTAACGTTCCAGGAAATCAAAATATTAAGGGAGAATATTACGATGAATGAAAAGAACCCCGGAAAGAAAACGTAAAATCAAAGAGAACCCAAAATCGCATACCTGTTAAGAATAACAGCTTCACATTCCAAGAAATCGAAATATTTATATTATAAGTAGAAATAGAGACCGGGGGTGGGGGGGAGAATATTACAATGAATGCAAAAGAACCCGTGAAAGAAAATGTATAATCAAAGAGATCCCAGAACTGCATACCTGTTAAGAATTGCAGATTCACGTTCTGCATGATCAAGAATCACCCTAGCCTTTTCTTTAGGATCCTTGGTATCCAACATAGATGGATTGCAGTGATCTGGTGCAAGAATATTAAGACGGTATGCATAAGCCTTTCCATCATACACATGACATAAGATGTTATTACAAGTATTTAAAGTATAATCAGAAAATGAAAAAGGTATATGAAATGAACCCTCGATATAAGGAGCATGGGTAAGAAAGAATAATAGTTAGGAGCTAAGTAGATATGCAATAGCACACAACAAAAGATTTAACATGTTCTCAATAAGAAACATGTAATTGAAATCATATTTTAACCTCCATAACATTTCTTGATAAAAACAAAACCTATGATTTTTTTAGTTTCCCATATGTCCATACAAGGCAAACATGTGATATGAGTTTTAACATAATCTAATTGAGCTATAAACTCAAACCCCGAGAGCAAATGATGAGAAATATGGCATATATAAGTCAAACATGTGATATAAGTTTTTGAACATAATCTAATTGAGCTATAAACTCCAACCCCAAGAACAAATGATGAGAAATATGCATGTCAACTTAATCAATGAATAAATACACAGCTCCTTGCAACTTACTTCATCAAATGAAACTACATATACAGCTGAAATGGCCATATACCTTCAAATCAGAAGAAAAGTCAAAACAGGTTTCTCGTAGCCTGCTTTCTTCCGATGAGAATTCTTCCATTTCAAAAACACCTTTTCAGGGGCCAATCCCATAAGCTCCTCAACATCCTGAAAGTTTATCATACTGCGGAAATTATCCATTATCTTCAAAGCTTATAAATTTACAAAAAAAGAAAGATTTTGACCAAAAGTTTGAAATAAATTAAATCAAAAATCCATGACATAGTTCTCATCCACCAATTCCACTAGCTGAGGTGTCTTCCATAGGGTTATATAAAATCTGGACCTAAACTATTAATACTATATATTATTAGCATGTGGAAATATCCCAACAAAACAAAACAATAGTTAAAAGATATCACCATGGTAGCAACATAAGAAAATTAAAGGATGAGAAGGCAAGAAACAGGAGATCATTTAGCATAGATTCAAATTTCCCACATCCCTAATCTTTCAAGATAATGATTCGATTTAACTGCTTCATGAAACTTGGTATATATGGACACTAATCTCGCAATTGTCACTTTGATTAAACCAAGCAAAGTCTTACACTAAAAACAGCTCTGTCATGTAAAATAAATAGCAGCAAGAAGTTTACTCAATTTCAAGTTAAATTCAATAAGTAGAGCTTTCATCTGCTTACAAACAAATCATCACTAGCAGCAAGATATAAATATAAAAGATAGCAGATTGAGAATGCATAGAGACAGATGCAAAATTATGATAACATTTTCACCAAACCTTAATCACGGGTGATTCCTTTGTAACTGAACCAAAGTCATAGTTGAAGACACCAAGGCCAGCAATATCAAGATTTCAATATTGATCTTTCTGAACATTGAGTGAATACCTTGACCGTAGCTTCCAAGTACAAGGCATGAAACCCAGGAGCAATTACTGCACAAGTAAAAGAAGAAGCTTCAAATAGAATTCTACTCCTGATCAAGATCCAAAAAATCGTATGGATCTTTCAATGGCAAATCAAAAAAAGAAACCAAAATCCTGGAAATTGAATTGCTGATTATTTTTTAAAAAAAATGTGCTACTTTTCTGGAAAATTACCTCCATGGACACGAGCAAGAACTTGATACAGTGAAATTGTGTATTCACCGGACAAAGACCCAGTCTCTTTTGTTTCAGAAACTTGAATAAGAAATTGTGGGATTGCCTTACAATCCAGGCCTTTCACATATGATTTCAGTGCTTTCATTGCTGATATACGACTATCAGCCTCTTTGTCAAGATTTGCCAATTCTTGCCGCAGTTTGGAAACACTAATCTTTAATTACAATGAAAAAAAGAGAAGAGCAACAAGATAAATGAATACCGTTCAGGGGGGAGGTTGTATTGTTGTGGCATTATTTGACGAGAGCCCGCCTGTATTCTTGGACAGGAATTTCCCATGAAGGATCTGAAACTTTAAATCTGGGGACAGAACGAAAGAAGAAGACTGGAGAGAAGTGATTTTAGTAGAAAAAAACCAAGTGATATTTCTTATATGCACAGCGGTCGGGTGAAATGTATAACGGTCGGGTGTGCAGTGGGCCCATCTTGCTAGGCCTTCAAAGTTTTCCCGCCAGAAGAAAAAACCCCTCAATCTTATTTATCCTCCACGCGCCGTAACTCTTCGTGTAATCGAAGCACCTTTATTTGTTTTTGGATGGCGATTCCAACAAATCTTTTTTAACAATAACAAAACAACTCCGATTGTCATAGCTTTTCTTTCCCCGCGAGAGTTCAAACTTCAAATCCCTCAGTCGACCAAAATGATTTTGGATTTTTAATATTATATTATCATAGCCTTTTCATTTTGCTTCCACCTCAAGTATTTTTTTAGACAACTCCGTCTTTTAATTTCCGGATTGATTTGAAATCCTAAATATTTTTGGTATCAAAGCGTTGATTTGTTTTAATTTTATACTTCAATTCAAATTGATTATATATTTTATTTTTATTTTGGTCCTTGGTCTTTTAATTTCCGGTTTTGTTAAAAATTCTTTAATTTTTTCGGTATCAAAGTTTAAATTTGTGTCAATTATGTTCTGGAAATGAAATTTATTATATATGTATTCTGCAGTTTTGCCCTTATACTTTTAATATTGGATTTTATTTTAATACCTTGATTTTTATATATAATTTTTAAAATGGTTTCCTATTTTTGTCCATGTTTATATGTACATGCTTTTAGTGTTTGTTTCTAATTTTTATTATTTTCACTGTTATTAAGGTTGTTTTTTATTTAATGTTTAAATTCTAATTCGCGTTGGTGATCATTTGAAAATTGATATTTATTATTTTTTCTCTTTGTTTTTTTTATTCTTCAATTCAAATAATTTTCTTAAATCTAATAATATTTATTTTTGTTTTGTCAATTATTTTGTTTTTTAATTGTTTGTTCGTTAATATTGTTAGGTGTTGAAATTTCTAATTATTATAGATAAGACATTCAAAATAATGAGAATGATTATTTGTAAGTTTTTTTTTCTTATAAATATGTGAGACTAATTATATATTTTTATATTTATATAATATTAACACCTTAATGTATATTTATATATATCAAAATAAATTACGTAGGTTTTATTTTAAAAAATCAGTGTTCTTAAATAGTTTTAATATAATAATATGAGGAATAAATCTTATAAAATAACAAAATAATTTAATTTCTTTTTCTAACAATAATTATGGTGTCATCGATAGTATTACCAATATTAATTAGAATATCAATTCTTTATAATAATATTTAAATGGCATCCATAATAATTGTGACAATTTAACAGCCATGATAATAACAATGACAATACGAATCGAAATAATTCATCGATAATATCACATGAACAAAACGGGTGGAAAAATTGGGGCAACTTATCTACAATGAAAAAATATACGAGTCAATTGCCCTCCACGTTGTCGTAGCCATAAACGAACTTTTTAACATGCAAAACAATGAATGTTTTTCTTATAATGATCATGATAGCGGCAACGATAATATTGTCAGTAATGATTAGAATATTAATTATATACAATAATTGTTACAATAGCAGCTATAATAATTGTGACAATTTAATAATCATGATAATAACAATAAGAATACTAATCAAGATAATTCATTAATCGATGTTGTTTTTTTTAAAATTGACTTCTGCAACTTTTTTATATCTAATATTACATGAATAAAAAATATATGAAGCTACACATAGACAAAACAGGTAAAAGAATGTGGTCAAATTATCTACAAATAAAAAGACAGTCACGTTCCCTGCGCTTCACCATAGATAAAACAAATTTTTTTAACATGTTAAAAAAATGTTAACGGCACAATATATATTTTTTATAATGCTATACATCTTAATGAAATAATCAACCTACAGAACTTTCAAAATAAAGTATTGCCATTGATAATTAGAATGTTACTTATTTGCAATAATATTCAGAACAACAGTGATAATAATTACGAAAATTTGGCAATCATAACAGTAATAATGAGAACAATAATCAAAATAATTCACTGGTCAATGTTATTTTTGTGAAAAAATAACTTTTACGGCTTTTTTTATGTATCATATTTCAGATTTCATATCACGTAAAACAAATATACGAAGCCATACATAGACAAGACAGGTAGAAAAATTGTGCCAAATTATCTAAAGTAAAAACAAATGCCCTGCGTTTCGCCGCAACCATCACCAAATTTTGTAAAATATAACAAAATTGTTAATGGTCCTATATTTTTTTTTTACAATGTTATACATCTGAGCTCAATAACTTAAAAAATTTAAGATCATGTAGCTTATATATGTATTTATTTTACTATAGATAAGACATTTAGAATAATGATAACAATTATTGTTAGGACTTTTTCCTTGAAAAATAGGTGACGCTAATTATATATTGTGATATTTTTTTGATATTAACATCTTAAAATAATATAAAAAAATTAACTAACTTTTCTTTATGAAGCTCACATTAATTTTATTTTAGTGTTCTAAAATACTTTTAATATAATAATATGAAGAAAAAATCTGAAAAACTCATATTTAATAAATTTTAGCATTTACATTTTTGCTATCTGTCAAATAAATTATTCACCAAGTAATTAAAACACGCCCAACAAACAATTAGTATGTTGCAGGCAACAATTAACTCATATTTAGTCAATTTGATCAATGAAATTATTACCTAAGTAGTTAAAACAAAACCACCAATCAAATTGTTTACCGCGTAAAACAAATCACTTATATGTACTAAAAATCATCGATTTTAATTTTTCTATTTGCTAATGAAATAATTCATCAAAGAAATAAAATATACACAACACTCAATCAGTGTGTTGCACGAAGCAAATGACTCATTTTCAATGAAAAGTTCTTCCAATTGTACAATGTACCGATTAAATAATTATCAAAACAGTTTTAACGATTGCAACATTCAATCACTTTTAGGCCAAAAAAATCATTTCTAACACATTTTATCGATTATAATTTCACTAATTAAATATTAAGGTAACCAATTACAACACACACAAAATGAATTAGTTTCTTACATAGAAAAAAGTTCAGCGCAGCACGCGGGCAAGTAACCTCGTTCAATAGTAATAATACTAGTAACAAAGGGAAAAATTATTAGAAAACTATTATAGGTCGTCGAGCATGAATACAATCATTACTAAACTTTTCTAAGAAATAACAAAAGTTTATTTGGAGATAAAATTTTATTATTAAAAGTTTCAATTTTTTTATAAAATTACACACTAAAAAAACATAAAGAAAATTGATATAGTTCTCTAAAAACAACATCATAAATGTTGTGCATGATTTGAAGGTAAAATACAAGCAATCTTCATATCAAACACCACTTAATGAGGATAAAAAAAACTAGTTTAAGGAAATGCTTAAGATATGTTAGGGTATTGTCTGTATACATGAAAATATTGCTTTATATATGTATATTGTTGCATTGCACTGAAAACTGACAATTCTAAATATTTTTTTCATACAATATAAAAAAATACAAACCTTAAAATAAATATGCCAAAAAATAATAAATCTCTTTCTCTTTATTATATATAGATATATATATTAGAGAGAAAAAATAAGTTGAGTCACTCACCCAAACCAATGACCTAGCTGGCCAAACAAGAGGCACGCGTGAGCTTCCTCATGCATCCCTTCTTAGTTACTATTCAAGTGAACTATAATTCACTTAAACAGTAAAGCAAAAGCATGCACAGTGACTACGTAATCAAAATGCAAAGTGAAGAGGAATGCATAGAAACTTATCTGGCAACTGACGGGCAAAGACAATGTTGCTAGAGCTCTAGCGCACGACCGGTGATCACTAGTTCTAGAGACAGTGAAAAACAATAGCAAAGCAGGTGTTTGTCTATGTCTTAATCTTCTTGCTGGAGACGATGGAGATGATGAAGATGATGAAGGTGTGAAGTGCTGGTTGAATGCACATTTTTCCCTTGTTGTTTTCTTGCACTTTATTTGTTTTGTTGGTTGCCTCTCTTTCGTTCTCTTGCCCTCCTTTTATTTCTTCCTTTTTCTTCCTCCCCTTTTAGGTTAGTAGGGGAGGTGTAAATATATAGCCTTTACATAGATCTATTTAGTAAAAATTCAGTGCACTTATCTAGAATTTAAATCTTGGGTTACTTGCAATCAGATAAAACGAAATACAAAAACAATTATTCTAATTGATATTCTAATGATTCTGAGGCAGAAACAAAACGTGATTTGCAGCTCAAAATCAAATTATAGAATCGTGGAAACCAGTAGGAAATTGCAGAGAAAATGAAATAATTTTCAGATGGGGGGATTGGTCTCAAAATGAAAATGAACAGTACCATGCTAATTAAATCATGACAGGATTCTATGCTTTTACACAAAACATTCAAACAGAATATCTTTAGCTTTTGATATCGAAATGAGATGTTTTTAGATCCCAAATTCATCTATACATACAAGAATAGTGAAGTAACATAAATTATTGTGATGTTTTGTGATCCTGGCCCTGATTGTTTTCAACGAGACTAATTAACTATCTCAACTTTAAAATTGGTCTTTCATTTTCGCGATAAATCCTCTAAACATTAAATCAGGTCTCTTGAATAAAACTTGCAAACTCGGGTCAGAATCCTTCTCGCGACAGGATTTTGTGCATTTACAGTAGACATTCAAATGAGAATATCTTAAGCTTCTGATATCAAAATCAGGCAATTCAAGAACCCAAATTCATCTTTATGTACAGGACTACTACTTTCATACAGAATCAAAAGTGAGAAAATCATTTTGAACAACATAATATGCCTGCAATTTCCTTGGTCAAAAAGATCTCCTTATCTAATTCAAAAACTGACAATGCCGAGAATCCCCCGTCTAACTGAGAGTCTGACATATATATGTGGGCTCTAGGACCCAATTAAGGTTCAGATCAATTCTTTAACATATCATGAATGATAGAATATAGATGGGATGCTCGGATATTGCACAAAGCCAAGTAAGTATCAAAGTCTAAGTAGGAACAAAAATTTGGTATTAGAACAGAATTGCGACAACAGCAAAATCATTGCAAATTCTAAGGAATTATCTAACCTTACAGACTAGATAAAGAAAGGATGGATTTGCATTATAAAGAATCCTAATTAATCTAAGAATCCTGATGATTTCAGCAACAAAGGAGGAGAATAAAAAGAGCGGAATACAACAAAGACATGGTTTGAAAAAAACATTTTTTATTCTTTACTTTTGTCAATCATCCAGAACCATGAGCTAAACTACTGCATTTGGTTAAAAAGGGATATACGCCATATCCAGCATGTGGGGGCTAAAAATGAGTAACAACAAATGCCCCCTCTTTACAAAACTTAAGTAGCCAAAACTTGTCAAGTGCTTCACTTCGGGTAGTAAGTTTTATAAAGATAAATTGCTTGGTAGAACCATAAATTTTAGCATACTGAACCTTCATTATAAGTTGAATCCACTGTTTATCAGATCCATCAAAAGAATTAAAAT
Source organism: Salix brachista (assembly GCA_009078335.1). Classification (NCBI taxonomy): domain Eukaryota; kingdom Viridiplantae; phylum Streptophyta; class Magnoliopsida; order Malpighiales; family Salicaceae; genus Salix; species Salix brachista. The sequence continues at coordinate 8,068,251 of CM018588.1, read as the reverse complement.
CATTATGGAGCTGTAAGAAATCACCTTATATGCCCTTTTTCTTGGTATAATTTCTCTCTTCTTGCCCACAAAATATGCCACAACAAATAAGAAAAAAGGCAAGATGCCACCAGAGCCAGCAGGGTCATGGCCAATAATCGGTCACTTGCATCCTATTGTAGGGCAAACCACTACTACATAGATGATTTTGGGACATGGATGATAAGTACGGACTGATCTTCTCTGTCTGCCTTGGAATTCGTTAAGTGCTGGTTGTGAGAAACTAGGAAGTTGTGAAAGAATGTTTAACTACCAAGAACAAGGTTTTTCCTCCATGATTAATCAAAATGCAAAGGAAGGCGCTTAATTATAATAGTCACAACAAATTCACATTCATGTGAAAACAAAGGCAAATAAATTAAAAGCAGTACTTCTATGATTGAATTCAGAAGAAAGCAAAATGATCAAGTTTGATTATTCACCAAAACTCTAATTATAAGCTTAAGAAGTGAAATTTATCAATGGAATAATACAGTACAAAAGGCTCTGGTATTGTTTATGGCGTGCCATCACCCAAGAAGGATTAAGGCTAAACCAGGTACAATAAGACCTATAAATATGCATGTTAGTACTAAAAATAGGGTTGTTGTCAATGAATTTTAGCAACGGAATAATTTAGTTGGTGATAAAGCTGTCACGGCATCAATTTTTTCCTTGCCTCTCGCGGTGCCATCCCCCGAGAGGGGAGGCAGCGTGCTGGAAAAGGTTTTTCTTATAATCGTAAAATTATGACTATAATTTTTACGAGTCACTACCTAGTATTAAGGTTACTTAGAAACCTAATGGTCTGCGAGAGTCTAGGTAAGGGGACTTGTTATGCAAAGGGAAAACACATCACCCCTAGTGCACCCTAACTAAAGTAAGTTGCATTGTAGTTTGATTGTTTTTCTAAGTTAGATTTTTTATTCATTGGTCTTTTCTAAGGATCAAAGTAAATCTCTCTTCGTGAGGGGGTCTCTACCTCATTGGGTTGAAAACCTAACTGTTCTAAAGTCTGAATTTTAGCACTGCATTTGTTATATTTTTAATACGTATGGGTGTGATTTACAATATAATTTTACACCCCGATAATTAAAATTTATGAAAAAAAGAACAAAATGATCATTGAAAGATTTTGATATTTAGTCTGAACTCTAATGGATAATCATAAACTAGTTACGATATCCCATTTGTCATTTCAAAACATGAGAAAAAATGCGACTCTTTTTTACAAAAAATATGCTTAGGAAATTTTTAGAATTCGGTCGTATGTACAAAATCAACACATTTTTTTTGTTTTTTCTAAAGATGTAATTTTTTTATTTTTTTTAAAAAAATTCAAACTGGATTAGGCTTGACAAAATGGGTTTACCGAGCCATGGTGGCCCAGCATATCTCTCGGGTCAGGCTGGATAGAATGTGCAGCCCTTCATACTCTTCACCGTGTGAACAATAGGATGTGAAATAATTCTTGTCCTACCGTTCACATGCTGCATGAGAGAAAAGGTTGTCGTACGGGCTGCAGTTGTTACCTGCCGGGAAGAAGATAACAAAACTATTGTCGGTGGCTACTGCACCTTCTATGGCCCGAGGTAAAGAAGACAGGGTTGCTATTGATGATGAGGAGAGGAGACAAAAAAACTGGAGGTGCCAAGGGGTTGTTCACAGCTTCTTGCCTGCAAATGTTGTAGAGTGGCACAAATACACTTTGGTCCCTCAATTTATAACTCTTCTAATTGAGCTCCTAATTGGCCTTTAACTTTTAAATTTATGCAATTTTATCCCCGCTAAAATTTCAATAGCATCTTTAACTTTACACGTCCTTTTTACTTCAGTACTTGGTTTTGGATTTATGCAATTTGACCTTCAATTGACCATCCATCTCTCAATTTTCTTTAATTTCACTGTTGATTTCATTCAGTTAACTTGGTAAAAATTGAATTTGGTCTCCAATAATTCTAATCTTCTCAATTAAACCCGAATCAGGCTTCTGAACTTGATTTTTCATCAATTGAGCCCTTAATAAAATTAATTTGACCAGTTTAAAATATAATTAAGTCCTTGTACTTAATTAAATCCTTCAATTGGACACTAAATTTATTCCTAAACATAATAATACTTTAAATTGGCCCACAATCAAAGCAATTAGGCCTATAAAATTATAATTATTCATTCTGGCTTATTTTTTATGCAGATTTATCCATTAATCATTTATCTTAGCCTTGAATCGGTATTTTCCTTAATTTTTGGTTACAATAGAGATACGATCAGGCTCTCGAATCGATGCAAAATTTACTACTTGATTTTTCAACAACATTTAAGCCCCCTTTTATTTTGTATTTGTTATTTGTATTTTATTTCAAGTGGATTGTGGTAATATCCCAAAACTGGGTTACGACAGTAGCAATGGATCAACATTGAAAAGTGTTGAGCAATGGAAAATCCGTTGCTGAAAAATAATAAATTATTAGAAAAAGAAAATCAATTATTTAAATGATACTGCATTTTCCTTAATTTTTGGTTACAATAGAGATACGATCAGGCTCTCGAATCGATGCAAAATTTACAACTTGATTTTTCAACAACATTTAAGCCCCCTTTTATTTTATTTTTGTTATTTTTATTTTATTTCAAGTGGATTGTGGTAATATCCCAAAACTGGGTTACGACAGTAGCAATGAATCAACATTTAAATGTGTTTAGCAATGGAAAATCCGTTGCTGAAAAATAATAAATTATTGGAAAAAGAAAATCAATTATTTAAATAATATGCAAAGGATTTTCCGTTGCAGATGTGGTCGTATCAATTAGCAACGGATTACATGTTAGTGATTGAAAAATCTTTGCAACAGATTATCCAATGCTAATTAAGAAAATTGTTTTAAATCTCTTTTGTTGATCTAAATTTTAAAATAATACAAACTGTTGATCGTTCACTCAATCTCTCCCCCGCTCAGATGTGAAAAACAAAAACAAATAAAGTTGTAGCAAAATCTTGTCGCTCTGGCGTTGATTGGTTTTTTAATTGTTTAATTACACAAAAAAAAAATTGTGCATCTCTTTCTCTCTTTTTTTCTTGAAACATTGAGCATCTAGATCTGACAATTAAAGGAACAATAAATGTACTAAAGGTGGCAAAGGAAAATGGTGTAAGGCGCGCCGTGGGATTAGTTATTGTATCCGTTGTAAGAAAACTCTAGCCAAGAAAGTTGTGTGGGAGATTTCGAAGGATAAGGGTTTGGATGTGGTGGCGGTGGTGAATCCGGGCACAATTATGGGTCCGGTAATCTCAATGGTGCTAAATGGCAACGTGGTGATGCTTGTGCGCCTTCATTAGTCTTAACTTTGGATGTGGTGGCGGTGGTGAATCCAGACACAATTATGTATTCAGATACTTGCCCCCTATTAACTTTCCGCTAATATCAAACCAAGGTAGGATTGAAGATATGAAGTCTAAGTAAATCAAAGTGTTTCCTCTACAATACAAATTCTTCAATACAAATCTAGTTGAAACATCTTTAACACAAATCATTATTAATTATCTGCTACTATTCCATGTAGAAAACAAAGAAATGTTGCTAATGTTTTATAGCAATGGATCATTATTAATTATCCTCTACAATGCAAATTCTTCAATACAATTATGTTGCTAATGTTTTATAGCAATGGATTTTAATTTTATCAGCAATGGATTGGGTAGTTGATTCATGGAAATCAATTTTTAGTAGTTTGTGGAATATTCTCTTCTCAATCTTCATCGTGATACCCACACAAAGCTTTAAATACACAAATAGCGATCGTTGTAGCAAGAGATAGTAAAAACAAATGAAGAGCAATATGGCAATCTAGTGAAAGGTTAATGACAAGGTTAAAGGATTCCTGGCATGCAGCCTTCCCCTATTGTGTGGACACCAGGAAGATGGTCTTTCAGTTTACAGCAGGTGGAGAAAAGGGAATTACGAAACTATGTAACGCAAATGGTATCATGGATGAGCAATTCATGGAAATCAAAATCCTTATAAACATAAATCTAAGCTTAAAATCACCTAAGTAAATCAAAGTGTTTCCTCTACAATACAAATTGTTCAATAACTGTATTTAAAAGGGAGAAAATTCAATGATTTACAAATCTAGCTGAAACATCATCTTTAACACAAATCATTATTAATTATCTGCTACTATTCCATATAGTCAAAATATACAATAACCATGAAACACTTATCCTTGTATCATCAAAGATTCAGACCTGTAAAGTTGACACGTTCACAAGCACATACACTTCTAGACTCTACCATAATACGTTGTGATCTCCGAGTGTGTGTGAAGCCTAATGCTCACCAGCCATATGTTTGCATACGAGATGAAAATCAAACATGTCCTCAAAGACACTATCAGTTTCAAAAAAACAAGTTTACGAGCATTATGTTGAAGAGCAAGTTGTAATAATGGAATGGACATTAATTTTAAAAACTTGAGGGGACAACTATCTGAAACAAGAACAAAATATTCAAGGATGAGAAGGCAAGAAACAGAAGATCATTTAGCATAGATTCAAATTTCCCACATCCCTAAGCTTTCATGATTATGATTCAACTTAACTGCTTCATGAAAGTTGCTATACATGGACACTAATCTCTCAATTGTCACTTTGATTAAACAGACCGTAATTATTAAAATAAACATATAGAGCAACAGGTTACTAAAACAAATGATGCTATCAGATAACAGAGCAATAACATATTTTTTTGTAATAAAACAATATTGAAAGCACGCCTGCCATAATTATTAGCAATCCACATAAATATACATGCATGCATATAGGTATAAAAGTAGTAAGACTTTTGCAGCGGGAGAGAGTAACAAACCATTCTCCAAACGAAATCTTCAGGTCATAGGGGTAGCGTTGGATTGGAACGAATAAAGTGCCTCGAATACTAAAAGAAATGTAAGTATCAGAAACACTTGTATTAGACAATAAATGCTGAAATATCATCTTTTCCAACTCCGATTTAATCTTTGAAAAGTGAGAAGGAATAATTTAGTCCAATTTAAGTTCCCAAACTTTTCCATGTTTGAGGCTGGCTGCAAAATGAACAAATAAAATAAACCCCTTTAGACTACTACAACACAAAGAACCATGTGATAATCAAAATTATTAGCTAAAACTTACTCTTCCTTCCACCAAGTCCTGTGTTCTAATGTTTACCACCGTGCATCCAATACCATGTGTTCTAATGTTGACAGCACGTTCATCTATTATCCCTGGCACAACAATATCCGTGAGCTTACTGCATCACAAGCCACAACATAAAATCAAAACCACCACCAAATATTGGCTTTCATGGACATACAGAGCAGAGCAGAGCAGCTCAATCAAAACAGGTTTAATTACCATAACAGCACTCCATCTTTCACAAGATTGAATAAATCTTTTGTAGCTGGATCTATAGGAAGAAAGTGCTTCCGAAATGGGTCATCCCCGAGATAGCTATATATTTGATCAACATAAGATACTTTCTCAGATTCACTAATTGTGAAAAGAGTCATAGTTGTGGCCTCTAGGAAAGATGAACTCTGTTTAGAAGCCCCTGATTTTGCAGTAGCTTGACCTTGTAAATATGACCCCCAATTCCATGCAGTAGAATGAATATGTTGCCTCCTAATTTATTCCAACTTCTAGGCACTAAATGGGAGTGCAAACATCAGTAGTTCTAGCTAACATGAGTTTTACTTGATGAAGAAAGGAAGAGAACGAGGATGGGACGAATAAAACTCAATAATTAGACAGAAAAAAGAACTGACCTTGAGGAAGTCTTCAAATTCAATCTCATTGCTCAAGTCACCATACAACTCGTTCAATATACCAGCTATCTCCTCCTTGTTAACTATAAAAGCTTTTAATTTGCCCCTCACAGGTTGAAAATCTCCAACAATAACTTTGCCTTTCTAGTTCTCTATTGATACAAACTAGAGCACACAAAGGGAGAAACGGGTGGAAATACTTGTGGAGTTCAATGGAAATACATGTGGATTTGAATGATCCTCATGAATCCCTGCTGGGATAAATATTGATGATAAAGAACTTGGGTGGTGCAAAGAAGAAGAAGAAGTCCAAAACTTTTGGTGGAGAATTCCGATGAAACCCACCTTTCTGTTTAAGCTATGTGTAATTGCTCTGGATTTTGCGAGCCAAACAGGCATGGTAATGGAAAGGATGAAACTTGTAAGCTGTTGGGTTTTTTCTTCGTCAGTGAATAAAACTGCTGCTAATCATGTGACGAGGAATTGATACGAGATGTGATTGATATGCACATACGATGATACAAAATTCCATAAAAAATACATCAAGTAATTTATTTTGCATGCAATGATGGCATCATTTGCATCAATCTAAAAGGCTTGCATATAGCCGCCACTGCCACACATTTCCAATACCAAAAGAAATGTAATTTGAAAAAAGTACAAACTACACCGAAATTACTGGATAAAAAAATCACACCAAAAGAAACAATATATGAGTCTGAAAGTTGTTCATAAAAATTCACCTGGTGTAAGCCTTTCGAGCCCAAGCTTTCCTAGATAGCTACTTGAATGAAATTCCAAGAGAACAAAAAAATAGTTAAGAAAAGGAGAATTGTGGTCTTCACATTCAAAAATATAAATGGTTAGTAATTAACCAAAAAGAAGAAGGAGAACATCCTTGAATTCCATAAAAAAATACATCAAGTAATTTATTTTGCATGCAATCATGGCATCATTTGCATCGATCTAAAAAGCTTGCATATAACCACTCCCACACATTCCCAGTACCTAATGAAATGTAATTTGAAAAATATACAAACTACACTGAAATTACTGGATAAAAAATTCACATCAAAAGAAACAATATATGATCCTGAAAGTTCTTCATAGAAATTCACCTAGTGCAAGCTTTTCGAGCCCAAGCTTTCCCAGATAGCTACTTGACTGAAATTCCAAGCAAACAACAAATTAGTTAAGCAAGGGAGGATTATGGTCTTCACACTCAGAAATGTAAATGGCTAGTAATTAATAATAAAAGGAGAAGATCCATGAATTCCATTAAAAAAACACTAATTACATATGAGGAGATTGCATACTCAAGGTGTATCCTTTCCTTGGGTTCTAAGAAGCAAGCAATGTTTCAGTGCAAGTGATAAGGTTTGATCAACCAAGAAGTAAGCAGTGTTTTAGTGCAAGTGATAAGGTTTGATCAACCGAAACAAAATCACACTAATTACATATTAAAAGATTTCTGAAATGGATTTTTGATCAACATTCCTAACAATTGGCATTACTTACAAGTTGCAACACGTGGAGCAGAGTTCTACTTTTAAGCAAGAATCTCTCTAACCAACTTACATAGCTCAACAAGCATGTCCAAACATATAGGAAGATTTCTTGACACGTATATAGGCAATTCAAAACCTCTAAGTTTCAAGTAGTATTTACATCTTGTTTAGATAAATTATAAAGATAGACAAAATAAGATAGGATATTCCACCTCGAAAGCATAAGATAACTTAGTTAAAGCATGGCATCTTTTGGATTACGACATAAGTAACAGATATACCAACCAAAAATGATACAAGATATGACAAGTTTAGAAATGGCCTAGTATAAATAAGCGATACCAGTTTCCATAGTGGACTTGCTGATGCCTTGGACTTGCTATCGAGTATTGAGGGAATCGTAACATTCTAGTCTAGAAGTCTTCGTCCATCTTGAAAATATAGTTTCTTCCATCATCTTGCAAGCTTGACATAACAGATGCCTTCTGATAGGCCCTTCTCTCAACGAAATTTGCTTTCCTACATAGAATGAAATTAGCAGGTATGATCGAGTTCCAAATAGAAGACATCAAACTTGATCCCCCCTCTAGAGACTACACAATATCAAAAGTAAAAAAATGTTCAAAGCAAATCATTGACTTTTTTCTTCGATCTTTAAAATGCTCACCAACTTGCATGTGAAAAGCCTTCGTGACATTACATCCTAATCCCACCTTTCCACAACTCAGGCTAACATTTAATATGGTGGAAACAATATGTAGACACATTTTTCGAACAAGTTATTTTTTTAATAAAGTTTTGACCATCACCTTGTCAACAGGTTTTGATAGAATCACTACGTGGAGGAGAGGGTTGACATTGGAATCATCTAGCCTCTCCTAGAAGGGCCAGAAGGTAAAAGATCAAACCCCTTTTCTGAGGGGTTCAATCATAAAGTGCTCTTCTTTGAGGGTTGCTCTAGCAATCTTCCATATCATAGCCTTTTTTATTGTATAAGTTCATGTCTAATTTCATATCTGAATCCCGAAAGGACCCACGCATACAATACCGTGCATTCATGAAAATACATCTCATTCTGCAATATCTAAAACAACTATGCAAATGCGTATTGAACTAAAAACAAGATGATCACAGTAGTTACTAGGGAAAAGGGGGTACCTTCAAGTTAATCATTCCTCAGATGATCTTGTTTTGAACTTCTTCAAGTTCCTTGAGTATCAACCCTGGAGTTTTGTCTAGCTGATCTGCAATTTTTCTCTGTGCATAGCGGCAAAGTTGGGAACTGCTCACATAGATCTCCATCAATCACATCCTGCAAAATTAACCCCAAGACTTGAGCATTCTTTTAGAAAATACCAGGTAGCAGTATGGCTTATACAGTCTACATACAACTATGAAGACAAGATCTTTAAAAAAAACCAAATACATTACTGAGACAAAAAGTACATGCCATAAATTGTTCCCGTTTGAAACAGCACAGTGGTTGTAGTAACATTTTAAATTGGTTTTGAGAAACTATAATCAAATGAAACTATCAATAATGTTACCTTAACAGGAAAATAAGTAGACCTATATGCCATATGATCTCTTCCACACATAGGTGGGTGGTCTTGTCTCAGGCATCTCCAAGTGTGAAAAGAGGTCAGCATCATCTCGAGAGGTGAATGGAAGTAGGGCCCCACGCTCCCCATCACTGTCCCTTACATGATGCATTCTCCACCGCCTGGAAAAAGAGATGCCTCTGCAAGCAACAAACCCCATCACCAATATGAAACTGTACTATGTCCTTTACCTTGTTTGGAGCTCCATTAAGCTTTCCCTGCTCCCACTTTATCTTTCCACCAGTTGGATCTTCTTCTTCCCCAAGTCATACAATCTCGGCACTGATCCGAGTAATCTTCTCTGAAACCGACACAAGGCAAGTGGAGCTCCTTCTACTCGTGTCTTGTGTAAAAGTTCTAGACTTTTACCATCATCTAAAAATTTATAAATGTGAATGAACCCAGCAATTAAGCTTCTTTTGGGCCAAAACCACAGTCCCTTGGCTGTACCAAAAGCCAAGATAATTCCATGCTCCCTGTCGTGGAAATTTACAGTGCATACGCTAAAAGCAGCTTCATTGTCCTGAAGTTCCAGCATGCAATGAATGTTTTCAATAGCAGTGAGCACAGGCTCAAACAGTAATTCTAATCCTGTTTGCAAGGTTTTTATATATTGCTTTACAAGTGTCAAAGAAGAATGATGTTACCTCTGGATCCAATCCAATGCTTACTTTGCGTTCTTGGCCATACAATGAATGCTTCCCTTGAGTCTTTGAAGTACATCTCTAAAACCAAACTATACCTCTGAAGATGAGAAGCAACAATTTTCCAAATCAAGGTGTTTGTAATGCACCATAACAGAAAACGTCCACTAACTTAACTCACAAAGTTCTATCAGAGTTTTCTCTATTGTCATTTGAAATCCATAGAATGCCCGGGCTTGAGACAATGAGAATGCCTTATTATTGAACAGTCAAATTAGAATAATTGAAGCTGCAATAAAAGGCATTTTGAGCAAAACAATCACCTAGAGGGATCACAATCAGAGATTAGAGGGATTGGATAAACACCATTTCAGAGAACACCTAATTGCCACTTGAAAACAACCAGTCAATTTGTTCCTAAAAGATAACATGTCGTCAAGTTTTAGCTCAGAAATCCTAAGCCAGGTAAAAAATAAGTCCTTTTTTCTTAACGATAAGTGACATAGGAGGAAAGGTGCAACAGGGTTGAAACAACAAAAAAATAGAAAAATGCAGAGATAAGCACAAGAAATTACCATTTCTTCTTACAAGGGACAAGTAGGGATTTTTGCCTTCATTTATGCTCCATCCAAAGATTACAAACTGACACCGAAACATACTGAAGCATAAAGTTATTCAATAGAATATGGTCCTTTCTATCTATGAAGTAAATATTCAAAAGTGATTGCTGCTCGTAAGAGCCCACAAAATATATGCACCTAATGTTCAGAAAAGCACTTGATCAGAAAAAACTGAGAAGCCATTGACTTGTTTTAGCAAAAGAAAATAAGCTGCCACACAGTGAGCACCTAATTGCATCGCCGAGAATAACCAATAAAAAATATCATCATAAACCCAATTGCATAGCTGTGGATCCTAGAATTCTACTCTTGATCTTAGGGGAAAAAAATTCTACTCTTGATCAAGATCCAAAAACTCGTATGGATCCTAGAATTCTACTCTTGATCAAGATCCAAAAACTCGTATGGATCTTTCAATGGAAAATCAAAAAAAGAAACCAAAATGCTGGAAATTGAATTGCTGATTATTTTTTAAATAACTGTGCTAATTTTCTGGAAAATTACCTCCATGGACACCAGCAAGAACTTCATACAGTGAAATTGTGTATTCACCGGACAAAGACCCAGTCTCTTTTGTTTCAGAAATTGTGGGATTGCCTTAGAATCCAAGCCTTTCACATATGATTTCAGTGCTGATTTACGACTATCAGCATCTTTGTCAAGATTTGCCAATTCTTGCCGCAGTAATGGACTCATATTTCTTCCCATTGTTGGCCTGAAACAAAACCATCAAATGGGATCGAAATTATCAAAATATATCATCTCCATAGAAAAACCACTACTCTGTAATTTGCAATGATTTCAGTACTTAGCAAAGGCTCTTCGTTGTTACCAATTCGAAGGGCTCTCCATGAGAACTGCTAACTTCAACTGTCAGAAAATGGGTCCTTCAAGTTTTCCCTCAAAACAGCATAAGCAAAACATAAAAGAAAAAAGCAATCTCAAAAAGTTACCTCTCTAAACACTCTCTTTTTGTCTCTTGCTTTTCCCCCTCCTCCTCCTCCTAGATACTGCTCTCTGCACTTCTTTGTTTACACAAACAAATCAAGAAACAGAAGGTTCTAAATCTCAATAATTTGAGGAACAAGGCATTAAGAAAGATCAATAATTTGATTATGGGATTAGAGTCCTGTTTAGATCAGCATCGAAACACTAATCTTTAATTACAATGAAAAAAAGAGAAGAGCAGCAAGATAAATGAATACCGTTCAGGGGGAAGGTTGTATTGTTGCTGGCATTATTTGACGAGAGCCCGCCTGTATTCTTGGACAGGAATTTCCCATGAAGGATCTGAAACTTTAAATCTGGGTCAAACTGCCATCCAAACAGAACGGAAGAAGACTGGAGAGAAGTGATTTTAGTAGAAAAAATCCAAGTGATATTTCTTATATGCACAGCGGTCGGGTGAAATGCATAACGGTCGGGTGTGCAGTGGGCACATCTTGCTAGGCCTTTAAAGTTTTCCCGCCAGAAAAAACAACCCCCTCAATCTAAGTACCCTCTTAATTAAATAACATGCAAAACAACTGACCTGACATTAAAAGAAACAAATGGCGAGACATTAAATACACAAATGCCATACCCAATTAAAATTAAATATTGAAAAAAGTATAAAGTCACAAGAAAATAAAGATAAAGCTAAGTAGATTCACATTCCAAGAAATCGAAATATTTATATTATAAATAGAAATAGAGACCGGGGGTGGGGGGGAGAATATTACAATGAATGCAAAAGAACCCGTGAAAGAAAATGTAAAATCAAAGAGATCCCAGAACTGCATACCTGTTAAGAATAGCAGATTCACGTTCTGCATGATCAAGAATCACCCTAGCCCTTTCTTTAGGATCCTTGGTATCCAACATAGATGGATGCAGTGATGTGGTGCAAGAATATGAAAAAGGTATGCATAAACCTTTCCATCCTACACATGACATAAGATGTTATTACAAGTATTTAAAGTATAATCAGAAAATGAAAAAGGTATATCAAATGAACCCTCGATATAAGGAGCATGGGTAAGAAAGAATAATAGTTAGGAGCTAAGTAGATATGCAATAACACACAACAAAAGATTTAACAAGTTCTCAATAAGAAACATGTAATTGAAATCATATTTTAACCTCCATAACATTTCTTGATAAAAACAAAACCTGTGATTTTTTTAGTTTCCCATATGTCCATACAAGGCAAACATGTGATATGAGTTTTAACATAATCTAATTGAGCTATAAACTCAAACCCCAAGAACAAATGATGAGAAATATGGCATATATAAGTCAAACATGTGATATAAGTTTTTGAACATAATCTAATTGAGCTATAAACTCCAACCCCAAGAACAAATGATGAGAAATATGCATGTCAACTTAATCAATGAATAAATACACAGCTCCTTGCAACTTACTTCATCAAATGAAACTACATATACAGCTGAAATGGCCATATACCTTCAAATCAGAAGAAAAGTCAAAACAGGTTTCTCGTAGCCTGCTTTCTTCGGATGAAAATTCATCCATTTCAAAAACACCTTTTCAGGGGCCAATCCCATAAGCTCCTCAACATCCTGAAAGTTTATCATACTGCGGAAATTATCCATTATCTTCAAAGCTTATAAATTTACAAAAAAAGAAAGATTTTGACCAAAAGTTTGAAATAAATTAAATCAAAAATCCATGACATAGTTCTCATCCACCAATTCCACTGGCTGAGGTGTCTTCCATAGGGTTATATAAAATCTGGACCTAAACTATTATTAGCATGTGGAAATATCCCAACAAAACAAAACAATAGTTAAAAGATATCACCATGGTAGCAACATAAGAAAATTAAAGGATGAGAAGGCAAGAAACAGGAGATCATTTAGCATAGATTCAAATTTCCCACATCCCTAATCTTTCAAGATAATGATTCGATTTAACTGCTTCATGAAAGTTGGTATATATGGACACTAATCTCGCAATTGTCACTTTGATTAAACCAAGCAAAGTCTTACACTAAAAACAGCTCTGTCATGTAAAATAAATAGCGGCAAGAAGTTTACTCAATTTCAAGTTAAATTCAATAAGTAGAGCTTTCATCTGCTTACAAACAAATCATCACTAGCAGCAAGATATAAATATAAAAGATAGCAGATTGAGAATGCATAGAGACATATGCAAAATTATGATAACATTTTCACCAAACCTTAATCACGGGTGATTCCTTTGTAACTGAACCAAAGTCATAGTTGAAGACACCAAGGCCAGCAATATCAAGATTTCAATATTGATCTTTCTGAACATTGAGTGAATACCTTGACCGTAGCTTCCAAGTACAAGGCATGAAACCCAGGAGCAATTACTGCACAAGTAAAAGAAGAAGCTTCAAATAGAATTGTACTCCTGATCAAGATCCAAAAACTCGTATGGATCTTTCAATGGCAAATCAAAAAAAGAAACCAAAATCCTGGAAATTGAATTGCTGATTATTTTTAAAAAAAATGTGCTACTTTTCTGGAAAATTACCTCCATGGACACGAGCAAGAACTTGATACAGTGAAATTGTGTATTCACCGGACAAAGACCCAGTCTCTTTTTTTTCAGAAACTTGAATAAGAAATTGTGGGATTGCCTTACAATCCAGGCCTTTCACATATGATTTCAGTGCTTTCATTGCTGATATACGACTATCAGCCTCTTTGTCAAGATTTGCCAATTCTTGCCGCAGTTTGGAACACTAATCTTTAATTACAATGAAAAAAAGAGAAGAGCAACAAGATAAATGAATACCGTTCAGGGGGGAGGTTGTATTGTTGTGGCATTATTTGACGAGAGCCCGCCTGTATTCTTGGACAGGAATTTCCCATGAAGGATCTGAAACTTTAAATCTGGGGACAGAACGAAAGAAGAAGACTGGAGAGAAGTGATTTTAGTAGAAAAAATCCAAGTGATATTTCTTATATGCACAGCGGTCGGGTGAAATGTATAACGGTCGGGTGTGCAGTGGGCCCATCTTGCTAGGCCTTCAAAGTTTTCCCGCCAGAAAAAAAAAAACCCTCAATCTTATTTATCCTCCACGCGCCGTAACTCTTCGTGTAATCGAAGCACCTTTATTTGTTTTTGGATGGCGATTCCAACAAATCTTTTTTAATAACAACAAAACAACTCCGATTGTCATAGCTTTTCTTTCCCCGCGAGAGTTCAAATCCCTCAGTCGACCAAAATGATTTTGGATTTTTAATATTATATTATCATAGCCTTTTCATTTTGCTTCCATCTCAAGTATTTATTTAGACAACTCTGTCTTTTAATTTCCGGATTGATTTGAAATCCTAAATATTTTTGGTATCAAAGCGTTGATTTGTTTTAATTTTATACTTCAATTCAAATTGATTATATATTTTATTTTTATTTTGGTCCTTGGTCTTTTAATTTCCGGTTTTGTTAAAAAATCTTTAATTTTTTTGGTATCAAAGTTTAAATTTGTGTCAATTATGTTCTGGAAATGAAATTTATTATATATGTATTCTGCAGTTTTGCCCTTATACTTTTAATATTGGATTTTATTTTAATACCTTGATTTTTATATATAATTTTTAAAATGGTTTCCTATTTTTGTCCATGTTTATATGTACATGCTCTTAGTGTTTGTTTCTAATTTTTATTATTTTCACTGTTATTAAGGTTGTTTTTTATTTAATGTTTAAATTCTAATTCGCGTTGGTGATCATTTGAAAATTGATATTTATTATTTTTTCTTTGTTTTTTTTATTCTTCAATTCAAATAATTTTCTTAAATCTAATAATATTTATTTTTGTTTTGTCAATTATTTTGTTTTTTAATTGTTTGTTCGTTAATATTGTTAGGTGTTGAAATTTCTAATTATTATAGATAAAACATTCAAAATAATGAGAATGATTATTTGTAAGTTTTTTTTTCTTATAAATATGTGAGACTAATTATATATTTTTATATTTATATAATATTAACGCCTTAATGTATATTTATATATATCAAAATAAATTACGTAGTTTTTTTTTAAAAAATCAGTGTTCTTAAATAGTTTTAATATAATAATATGACGAATAAATCTTATAAAATAACAAAATAATTTAATTTCTTTTTCTAACAATAATTATGGTGTTATCGATAGTATTACCAATATTAATTAGAATATCAATTCTTTATAATAATATTTAAATGACCTCTATAATAATTGTGACAATTTAACAGCCATGATAATAACAATGACAATAAGAATCGAAATAATTCATCGATAATATCACATGAACAAAACGGGTGGAAAAATTGGGGCAACTTATCTACAATGAAAAAATATACAAGTCAATTGCCCTCCATGTTGTCGTAGCCATAAACAAACTTTTTAACATGCAAAACAATGAATGTTTTTCTTATAACGATCATGATAGTGGCAATGATAATATTGTCAGTAATGATTAGAATATTAATTATATACAATAATTGTTACAATAGCAGCTATAATAATTGTGACAATTTAATAATCATGATAATAACAATAAGAATACTAATCAACATCATGGCTGTTAAATTCATCAATAAGCATCAAATTGTTTCTTATAGTTCAATAGTTAGTTAAAATAATTATTGGCTAGAGGAAATATAGGTATCAAGTTTTCTTCCAAACCCTAAATCTGAATATGTTTTCTTCCTCCTCCAAACCCTAAATCATGTTTTCTTCCATCTTTTTATTTAGTTGTTTAATAAACATGCAAGGCTAGACTCTTTTGCTTGGTTGCAAGGACATAGAAACCTTCAGATTTCAAGAACTGTGAGATCTAGTTTTACCTCAATTTTTCGGTTTATATGATGAATATGTTTGTTCTCCTATGCTTATTTTCCTATGATTGTTTATTTAATTGCTAAGAGCTGACTCGAAGTTATTATTGTAGACAATCGATTGCTAAGTTTGATATCAAAACCGGAGTTGTGGTATATGAACTTATGAAGCAACTAAGTTAATCAAAGGACAAAATTGAAAAAATCACAACTTCCGTACCGAATATATTAAGGTATTTAAACCCAATCCGGAAATTAATAGAAAGAGGACCGAAGTGAAACATTAACATTTAATTAATTTCAATCGAAGGACTCAATTGCACTAAATCAAAACTTATATAACAAAAATCAGGACCATACACAAAATTAAAAGTCGAGGGACCGAAGTGAAAAGGCAGCAAAACTGGGGGCCTCTCCTGCACTTTTGCTTGCAAGAGAGAGAAACGGAACAAACGACTTTAACCAGCCACCGCCGCGTACACGGACACCATGGGTTGAAACACGCCTCACCGGGAGGAAGACTACACGGAGGCACATCTCCAGAGACGTCGATAGACCATTTTCGGCGACTCTATAATCCCGCACACGCCACCTTAACAGGGAGTGAGGCGGAATACTGTCAGTCGCGTATCCCACACACGTCGACAGTATTTCGAAAAAAATAAAAAAAATTGATGGTCAATTACCGGTATACCCCTGTGCCTAATTCATCAATTTTGTCTTTTTAGGGGCTATATCCATATTTAGCCATTTAAAAAAAATATTAAAAAAAAGGGGCGGCGAACCGGACCAGGCCGTACGCGCGTAATTACCTCCGCACCCTCCTAGCATGGAACCATTTTTTGTCCTTTTCGAGGGACAAAAACGTTAATCCACTATTCAGCAACGAAAAAAAGAGGCTCGCGTACGCGCGAAGCACGGAGAGCAAATGTACAGTCCACAGTGTTTACACTCACATGCTACAGAGAATGTCTGATCTCTTTTAGTGTTTGTTATAATGTCCTTCTAACCAGTATAGTATGATTCATGGCTAAGGTGCACCTCAAAGACTTCAGTATCCTTTTTATTTCCTTTCAATGATCTATACATAAACTACTTATAAATCTACTCGCAATATCAAGCCTTATACAATTCATAACATACATAGTAGGCTTATCAATGAAAAAATTAAAAATATTTCTTAAATAGTCTCTATTTTATATATATATATATATATATATATATATATATATATACTCTTAGTTTTGGTTTTTAATTTTTATTTTTTTCTTTTTTATTGAGGTTGTACTTTTTTTTTAAATGTTCTTAAATTTTAGTTTATATTTGTGATTATTTAAAAATTGATATTTCTTTTTTTTCCCCTTTATTCTTTCTTTTAGTTTTTTAATTAATTTTAATAATTTTTCAAGTCAAATAGTTTTTTTTTCTAGTTGATAATATTTATATTTGTGTATCATTTATTTTCTTTTTTTTTTTGCCCTTGTGTTAAAGCTTAAGATGTTAATGGTCCTAGATTTTTTAACATGTGAACAAATGTTAATGGTACTAGATTTTGTTTTATGATGCTATACATCTAAGTTAAATAATTAACCTACAAAACTTTCAATTATTTAGTTTTTATATATATTCATTTTATTATAGATAAGGGGTTTAAAATAATAATAATGATTACTTTTAAAGTTTTGTTTTTCTTGAAAATATGCAAGACTAATTATATATTTTGATATTTTGATATTTCAGATCTAATATCACATAAACAGAAAATATACGAAGCCACACGTTTACAAAATGGGTGGAAAAATTGGGTCAAAATATCTTCAATGAAAAAATATACGATCCACTTGCCATGCACTTTTTCGCAACCAAAACCAAGTTTTTGAACATGTGCAAAAAATATTAATGGTCCTAGATTTGTTTTATGATGCTATACATTTAAGCGAAATAATCAACATACAAACCTTTCGATTATTTAGTTTTTTTATATATTCATTTTGTTATTGATAAAGCATTTGAAATACTAATAACAATTATTTTAAAGGTTTTTTCTCTTAAAAATGATTGTATATTTTGATATTTCTTTAATATTAACGCCTTGAAATATATATATATATAATAAACTAATTGTGTTTTAAAAAAAATCAAATTAATTTAATCTCACTGCTCTGAAATACTTTTATTATAATAATATGAAAAATAAATCTTAAAAAAATAATTTCTTTTTAAATAAAAATCACTTTAAACTAGAAATATACCAAGCTACACATAAACAAAACAAATGAAAAAAAAAAAAAACAAAGATAACTAATCACTAACAATAGAAGAATCATTATACATGCACAAAAGAAAGTTTCACTTTCATTTAATGCCACCAAAGCTAAACTTATTGTGTTTTTAAACGCAAAATGCATTGAATACAAAGATAAATGATTGTCTTTATATAGAAATTAAAAGTGAAAACTAAGGGTATAGATACATAAATCCAAACTAAAATAATTGTCTGCAGTTAAAACACGCTAAACCATCAACCAGTTGGATAGAAAAAACAAATAATTAAGCTTTAATGAATTATTTGATTGCAATTATTAGACAAGCAGTAAAAACACAACCAACAATCAAATTATTTGCTGCAAAAAACAAATCGCTCTTCTATGCTAAACTTAATCAATTGCAATATTACTATTTACTGGTGAAATAATTCAACAAATAGATAAAACATACAAAATAATCAATCAATTTGTTACAGAGAGCAAATAGCTCATTTTTAATGGATTTTATCAATTACAATTTTACGATCTGCCAATTAAATAATTTCCTAGACAATTATAACACTCCTAACAATTAATCAATTTGTGTAAAGAGCAAATAACTCATTTTTAATAGATTTTATCAACCAAAGTTTTGCTATCTACCGATTAAATAATTATCATCCAGTTAAAACAGCCCAACAATAAATCAATTTACTGAAAAAAGCAAATGACTAATCTTCAATAAGTTTAGCAATTGCAGTTTTGCTCTCTGCCCATTAAATTAATCGACAACCAATTAAAACAGGTTCAACCATTAATCAATTGGCTACAAAATACAATTAACTCATCTTCAATAAAATTTCTCAATTGCAATTTAGCGATTTGCCGATTAAATAATTATGCAAACCAATAAAACAATAACAACAATCAACCAATTCGAAACAGAAAACAAATAACTAATATTTAATAAATTTTAATAGTTGTAATTTTTCTATTTGTCAAATAAATTATTCGTCACATAGTTAAAACATGCCCAATAAACAATTAGTATGTTGCATGCAACAAATAACTCATCTTTAGTCAATTTGATCAATTGCAAAATTGTTATCTACCAATTAAATCATTATCCAAGTAGTTAAAACAAGACCACCAATCAAATTATTTGTTGTGTAAAACAAATCACTCCTCTTTACTAAAATTCATCGATTGCAATTTCACTATTTTCTAATAAAATAATTCATCAAACAAACTAAACATACACAACAGTCAATCAGTGTATTACACGAAATACATAACTTATTTTCAATGAATTTTATCGATTATAATTTTACAATCTACCGATTAAATAATTATCAAAACAGTTTGAAAAATAGCAATTTTTAATCACTTTGATGAAAAAACTCATTTTTAACAGATTTTATCGATTACAATTTTATTAATTGAATATTAAAGTAACCAATGACAACATGTATAAAATTAATCAGTTTCCTGTATAAAAAAGAAGAAGCTCAACGCAGCGCAGACAAGTAATCTCGTAGAGACTAGAAAACAACTCAAAAAATCTTTATTTGATTGATAACTTATATTTTATCTAATCAAGAGGTTTTATCACAAATACTAATAAGCTGGAAAATAACTTATAAATACTTTTTTTAAGTTTATTAAAAAAGAAAAACTAAATTTAGATATTTTTTTAGAACACTACTAAACATAAAAAATAATTTATTTATTTTTATAATATTTTCAATAAAACCATTTTTTTAATAAATAAAATCACTTTTCAGCCACCATATTAACTGCAAGTATAATTATAATATGTAATTATAATTGTGATTGTGATTTTCTTCTTAAAAAGAAAGAAATACCACATTTAAAGAAATATTATAATTATATAAATACTAAATTTAAATAAAAAACAAAAAATAATAAGACTCTCTTTGGTTGTCTCGATCTAAACACACAAAAAACCTTCATCTGTTACCTCCCTCTCTCTTTCCTCCTTTCTCTCTGTCCGCAAATTCCCAAACCCTAGCAATCTCCCTCTCTGTCTCTGCAATCTCTCCTCTCGCAATCACTATCTCATTCTCTCTCCCCCTTCGTATCTGTCTTCTTCTTAGCCTCTCTGTATTTTCTTCTTTGCACACCGAATTTGTGCCATTTTTGTTGGTATTATTAACGACGATGACTGACGGAAAGCTCAATCTACCTGACGATCTCCTCCTCTCCTCCAAATCAGCCGATGAATGCCTCTCCTCCTTCAAAGGTTCAAATTTCAAATTTCGATTTTCCATTATTTTGTCGAATCGATCTGTTTATATATATATATATATGCACGTAAACTTCCGTTTTGGTCTCAAATTTAGGGTTTTGACTATATTTTATATTTTTTCACTAGCTAGATTTTTTGCAGCAACAATTTTATCTGATTTAGCTGAATGCAAGTTGCATCACTGTTGAAGTTGAATGGTTTTGCTGTTAATTCATATTTCTGTCTATTTTTCATGTCCAATGGTGGTAGAGTACTAAGCTTAATAAGTGTTCTTTATATATATATGTATACATATTGTGGTTTTGTTGATTTTTAATGATCGGAATTCATAGTAGTTATGAATGTCTTTCTTTTTGGAAATGGTAGATCTAGGAGGAATTGGAGAGAACAAGGCGCCATTGAGTTTGGGAGATGAGTATAAAGGTAGTTTGTTTTGTATTTCAAGGATTCTAAGCGGGAAAGAATTATTATACCCATTCGATGGATACTTCTTTGCGGGTTTCTGACATGAATTTGATGGTTTTAAATTGTTTTATTATATTGATTGTTCTTACTACTTGCCACATACAGATCAATTGACTGTGGACAACACAATACCACTTTCTCCTCAATGGCTTTATGCTAAGACGGTGGATGCCAAGGCATTAACTTCTGGAGCATCAGGGGTATGAAATTTAATTTGTCTAAAGTTTGGACATGCACATTGACTAGTTGATCTTTAGTTATCTATATCAGGATGACATAATTTTCTTTTGTTGTTATTTTTAATTTACTGATATTTATTAATACATGCTTACTTGGATATTCTTTTGTTACAACTTTGAATTATGACATGATTATGCCAGAGAACTTTGATAGCTGATGTAATGTTATGGTATGTTTTTTGGTTTTCTTTGTAATTCCGGATAAATTAATGTCATTTAGTGTGATTGTATGCTGTGATGTTTAGAACCATGTATCTTAAACAGGGCCTCAAGTAATTCTAAATTGCATTATTTGTGTTCAGGATTCAGAGATGAAATTTATTGCATTTATAATTCAATTGTTTTTTTTAACAAGAAGTTATACTTAGCAAGGTGTTGAAATACTTTTAGTTTTGGGCCCAACTCTACTCTGTAACTTTCAAAAAATTCAAAAAGTTCATTTAGTTTTGTGTGGGATGAACTGATATCTGACCTGAGTTTCTAGAACTACCATAAGGCTTCCTCTATTTTTTGGGTGTTTTCCATTGACCCTTGTGCCTGAAAATAACAGGAAACACGTGCATCAAATTCTTTGTCCCTTGGAAACTCCACAGATAACAATTTGAAAGACAATTGGCGATTAGATGGAACCCAAGACAAGAAAGATCGGAGGAGGATTGCTTCTGACATAGAAAGTAGCCGTCGTTGGCGTGAGGAAGAGAGGGATACAGGTTTGCTTGGTAGAAGAGATCGCAGAAAAGATGACCATCGGGTTGATTCTGTTTCAACCAGAGATATATCTGAGAATAGGACTCTATCTTCTTCAGATCGTTGGCATGACAGCAATAACCGCATTTCGGGGTATGAATCCAGAAGAGACAGCAAGTGGTCATCTAGGTGGGGTCCGGAAGATAAAGAGAAGGGTTCTCTAACTGATAAGAGGGCAGATGTTGAGAAAGAAGACACTCACAGTGATAAACAAAATTTTGGCACAGCTAACCGCCCAACTTCTGATCTTGAGAATGATTCTCGTGATAAGTGGAGGCCTCGCCATCGTATGGAAGTTCATGCTGGTGGACCTGCTGCATACCGGAGTGTACCTGGATTTGGGTCAGATAGAGGACGAGTGGAGAGCTCAAATGTGCGGTTTGCGGTTGGACGAGGAAGGTTGAGCAATAGTGGGGACTCTCAAATTGGCAGGCATCTTAATTCTTCTCCTATTGGGTCAATTCCCGTGGATAAAAATCATACATTCTGTTATCCAAGGGGAAAACTTCTTGACATTTACCGTAAGCATAAGACTCTTCCAAGTTTTGATTCCATGCCAGATGGGATGGAACATGCATGTCCAATAACACAGGAAACTGCTATCAAGCCATTGGCTTTTGTTTCCCCTGATGCAGAGGAAGAGGTATATGAATATTATTAAATTTCATGTAAAAGGTATGCCTTATAGTGATTGTCACTGTTTTAAATTGGATCTTATGATTCATGCAGGCTGTCCTTGGAGATATATGGCAGGGAAAAATCACAAGCAGTGGAGGATTGAAAAACTCATTTAGAGACAATGATGACACATCAAATAATAATACTGCAGGTGATCAATCCCCCATTTTCATTTGACTTATGCATATCAAACCATCTGCTCTTTCTAACTCACATTTTTGTTTATTCAGGCTCTGGTGAGGTGCCTTTAGGTGAGGGGAACCCAAATTCCTCTGTTAATACTGAAGAAATTGCTGACTCTTTGGGAAAAAGTACTTTTAATGCTTCTGGTCGAGGTATTGGTTCTGAGAAGTTAGATACATCAATGGCTGAGGGTAAGTGGTCATAATATCGAGTTTTCAACTTTTTCTATCCCACCATGTTAATACAATTCCATCTGTTATGTATTTCAGAAAAGGATTCACAAAAAGATGGCACCCAAAAGCTTACAACAACAATTGTTAGAGATTTGACAGATTACTTTGCGCCTGCAGTTTTAAAGAAAGAGGATTCCAGCAGTTTTGGGGAGAGTGGCCCAAGTTACAATGTTGTGGAGTTGAAAGCTTTTGAAATGTCATCAGTGGAAGATGTGGCTTCAAAGAAGCACTTTAAGTTGGGGGATATTGAGCCAACTACTTTTGAGTTTGGTAGCCAGCTTCCTGATGATTCAAGTTCTCTATTTGATTTTATTACTCCACTCGAGGAGCTATCATTGTGCTATCTTGATCCTCAGGGGGCAATCCAGGGACCATACCTTGGTATTGATATCATTGCATGGTTTGAGCAAGGATATTTTGGAACTGATCTACCAGTTCGTCTGTCAGATGCTCCCAGTGGATTACCCTTCTGTGAGCTTGGAGATATTATGCCTCACCTTAAACTTAAACCTGGGTATGCTTCAAGCACTAGTCCATCTTCTAAGTTACAACTATCAGAACCTGTTGGAGAAAGCTCGGAAGGGAGCGCACTGCCTCCTGCTTCTTCTCTTGAATTCAAAGGTTCTGCTGTCATGGAAGAATTGCAGTATGCTTCATCTGGACTTGAGGCCATCCCTAGTGTTAGTGGCCAGTCAAGAGTACCCGATCATGATCAAAGATTCCAAAATATTGTTACTCCTGATGAAGGTAAGTTACTAGAAGCTGTTTGGGAGCGCGGTACAAACGCTGTTTCCTCTTCTTTTTTTCTTCATTTTAAATGAATTTTTTTTGGTGTTTTTAAATCATTTTGATGTGCTGATGTTAAAAGTGATTTTAAAAAATAAAAAAAATATCATTTTGATGTATTTCTAAATGAAAAGCACTTTCAAAAGCAACCGCAACGGCCCTCCCAAACAGGCCCTAAGATTGATTCTGCTGTTCATGTCATTGGATCCATTTATTTTGCTAATTTAATTGTCTTGATCCTTGTTTGATTCAGAAATTGTCTTTTCTGGAAAGCCTGGAAGCAGTGGCAACCCTTTGATGACAGATGCCACAGACATTCAGAGTTTTGTTTCTAATCCTCTTAGTCACCCTGTCATCTTAAATGAATTTTCAGAAACTGGCATGAGTAATCATGAGGATGAAATAGTTCATCCATTTGGCTTGCTGATGTCTGAGCTGAGAAGCAACTCTCATCTGAGGCATGCTCAAGCATCCTATATGGCTTCAAGCATGAGTGAGGGTCATGCTGTGGATCTTTATGCAGAGCGTGATGCTGCTCTTGCTAGCCACAGGTCCTTTGATTCAGTATCTGATCAATCCTGTTATACAGAGACATGGCCTGAGGATTATACTAAAAAGCCCCTCATGAACCCCCACATTGATCTAGGTTCCACAGATGCTCGACACTTGTTTCGAAGGCAACCTGAGTTCAATGATTTTGACCAGCAGCACCTTATGTCACAGAAGATGCAAAACGAACGTCAACAACAGAATCATATTTCCCATCCCTTTTTACATGCTATGGAACTGGGTTTTGAGCAAATACCTTCTCATCTTATTGAACTGCAACTTCAACAGCAGAGAAAGTTGGACCTCCAACGTCGGCAGCAGTTGGAGCTTCAACGTCGGCAGCAGTTGGAGCTTCAACGTCAGCAGCAGTTGGAGCATCAACGTCGGCAGCAGTTGGAGCATCAACAGAGGCAGCAGTTGGAGCATCAGCGGCGGCATTTGGAGCTTCAGCAACAGCAGCAACAGTTTGAGCTTCAACAGCAGCAGCAGCAGTTTGAGCTTCAGCAACGGCATCATTTAATGCATCAACAGCAGCAGCAACAACAGATTCATCAGTACCAAATGAAACTGCAGCAGCAGCAGGTTCTGGAACAGTTGCTGCAGCATCAGATGTCTGATCTCGGCTATGGGCAGGGAAAGGGAGATCCAATGAGAGACAACTTAGTTGATCAGAGTCAATTTAGGGCACTACTGCCAGAACTGCAGCGAAATTTGCATATTCCAAGGCACCTGGATCCGTCTCTGGAGCAGGTAATTCGAGCAAAGATTGGCCAAAATAATCTTAAAGAACCTCAGACTGATATCTTAGATCTCTTGTCACAGGTTAAGCATGGTAATATTCTCCCTTCAGACCTGCAATTCCGTCATCAGCTAGAACAGATGCAGGCTCAAGAGTTGTCATTGGCAAGGTCTACAGGATTTAACACTTCAGATTGTCACCTGCAACAGCAGAGGCTTTCCTCACATGATGAACATTTAAGCCACATCAAATGGAATCACTCTTTACAGGAGTTACATCAGGGTGGATTTTATGATCCTAGCTCAATGGCATTTGACCATCTGACAACTGGTCATTCCCAAGGTCCAGATTCAGTAGAACATCTATGTATGCATTCTGCTGAGCAACTGGGTTCTGTTTCTTCAAATTTTTCCTCTTGTGACCGACAAGTTCTTAATGATATTTATGCTTCTCATCCTGAAATGACAGAGAGCTACTTCCCTGGAAAACAAAGGCAGCAAGAGAATAGTTGGGTTGAAGGAGGGATGCAACTGCTGCATCTTGAAAATGAAAGAAAAAGAAATGTTTCAGAAGCTTCTGGAAACTCTAGTATTTGGAAATCAGGTCAACGAGATGAGGAGAGCTCGAAGCAAGGTTTAATGGATCTTCACCAAAAAATAAGTCTTCAGTCTATTCACTCATCAGAAGATGATTATGGGCACCTTATATCCTCTTCTAAATCTCGAGAGTCCTTTTGGTCGATCACTGATTCATCTTTAAATCATAATCCAGATCAAGAAGTTGCCATGAATAACTCATTTATGGATAGGCCTCAAAATTTGAACTCAAATTCTCTGTTGCATGATAATCCTGCCTTGACCTTGAGTGGTCAATTATATCATCTAGGAAATGGTGAAAGATTGCTTGGGTCAAATTCTGGAACAGCACTACCTGAAGAACCAACATTCTTGTCTGGCATGATACATACTTCTCATGGTAATGATGTGGATAACAGGTTTGGTTCAAAATATACCAAGGATAAAGTCTTAGCAGAATTGGATAACAGATCTGGGTCCAAATGCGTGAGGACCATGTCTACGTCTGTTTCACACATTGAAGAAAACTTTGTTGAACAAGCTGAAACTGCTATGGATCTTGTTAATTCCCATAGCAGGCATAGTTCACTAAGCAGTGCTGGTAATTTCTCAGACATCTTGTCAGATATCATTCATATGCTTAGATGGATATTAGAGGTTTTGTGAAAATCTGCAGGTGGATATGGAGGCTTACATGACTATGAGATGGGAGTATATAATTCCACTTATGAAGAGCTTTCTAATGACAGGTAATAATATTATTGTTTTTAATGAGGTGGAATGCATTGCTGTCTATTGTTAACATTGATAATTCAACCGTGTTTTACACAATTGGTATCGCAGCGCATACTTGTTACTTGTTGATAGGTTAAGTGCTCTTGTGATTTCTTTTTATTAAGAAGCTAAAAACAAGATGCAATCTAATTGTGTGAACACTTGTACCTTGACTGGTTTGGTTTGTGGGTCCCCTTGTGCATGCACATTCATTAACATGGTGTCTATGCATCTTTTGTCATATTAGCTGCTGGTATCCTGGACATATTTCTAGTAACAACTGACGTGAAAAAAATTAATAGAGGAAATCCATAAATCTTGATGTGCCAAATTTTGAAACCATATCTGGACAGCAAATGAGCCAAACCATAGGGTACATTTTTTGCATTGCCTCTGCTTCTCTTTTCAAGTAGTTGCTTCAGAATGAAAAGTGAGGCGGTGCAGATATTTTTATCACCCGAACTGCTTTTTAAATTTCTTTCTTTTTATTATGATTAAAGTAAAAACTTTAACATCTCAAGTGGTGCGGTAAAAACCATACCCTCTGCGGAGCCAGTGGGTTTATTAAGTATCACCGGAGTCATGAACAGAGAGCCTTGTTTGTGGTGGCAATGACTAAACTCCTGAATCTCACAATTTACTTATTTTGCATATGAGCTGTGGTCCAACTATTTATGCATGACTTGACTATTAGCAACTTCTATGTGTGTCATGTGTAAATCTTTTACGGGTTTTCCCCTGTAAATCTGTGTTATGACATGAGCTATCAGAAAGGACTTGCTTCACAAATATAGGAGTTGCGAGTCGTTCTATGTTAATCTGAAACTTACATTGGTTTTCATGAAAAATACTTGTGGACAGGGTTGTATTGAGTAAAGGGCTTGACAATTCCTTGCATAAATGCCCACCAGTGTCCCGAGCTGTATCTTCCCTGGATGTTTTGTCAGACATGGCATCTGCTTCGCATAACAAGCATAAAAATCCAACAAGCATTGCAACTTCTGATGGTATATCATTAGTGTCAGATTTGTTCTCTTTTGTTTATTGGGTTTTGGATAATTGTGGTGATTTACAAAAAATAAAAAAAAACTTTGCCAACTTTCAGAAAGGAGGAACGAGTCTGTAGAGAATGTAGCAGCAGCCTGGGGAGGTGATGCCCAAGCATGTGGCAAGAAAGAAGCTCGTTTTAGGAGGACTTCATCTTACAATGATGCTGCTGGTATAACAACAGAGACATCATTCATAGATGTGCTAAAAAAGCCTGTTTTTTCTGAGGCTGACGCGGCTAATGCGGCTGCCCTGGAATCATCTGATGGTTCACTGACTGGCCGAAATGGGAAAAAGAAAGGAAAGAAAGGAAGGCAGATTGATCCTGCTCTCCTTGGCTTCAAGGTTTCTAGCAATCGCATTATGATGGGTGAGATACAACATCTTGATGACATCTGATGCATGCTGTTCTTGTACATTTTTCTCCACCTGTTTTGGAGATGAGTAATTTTGTACCGATTACTGAAGAAGCAAATAGGACTAGAGATTCTTTTTTCTTTCTAGTCTTGTTCAAGGAGCGGAGGAACTGCTTGAATTTCTGCTCTCGTCTCACTAGCCATTTTCCAGTGAGTATAGGAATAGAGATTATTTCAGAGATAATATTTAGATATGGTATCATGATATATAAAATAAATAATTTTTTTTTTTAATTTTCCAAATGGTCTTGTGTTCAAATTATATTATGTATTTATGCAAGTTTCAAGCTTTTGTTAGAAAATGTTATAGGTTATATTTATTATTCAGGGTCCCTCCAATTTATATACCATAAGCCATTGGCCTGTGCTCTGTCGTGGCGATAATTTTTTTTTGCATTGTTTTAACATGTAATTTTTTGTTTTGTATTTATATATCTATACTTTTAGTTTTGATTTTTAATTTTTATTATTATTTATCTTTGTATTAAATGCAGCCTGCGTTAAAAAAACTGAGTAATTTTAGCTTTGGTGGTGTGAAATGAGAGTGAAATTCTCTCATGCATGAATAGTGAATCTTCTGTTGTAGGGCTTTGTTATCAGTGTTTTTTTTAATATGTTATGTCTGTGTTGCTTGATATAGGTTTAGTTTAAAGTGATTTTTATTTAAAAAAAAATTAAAATATTTTGACTTGAAGATTAATAAAATAATAAAATAAAAAATATCAATTTTCAAATGATCACTGGTATAAATTTAAATTTAAGAACCAAATTAAAAAAAATACAACCTAAACAAAAGAGAAAATAATTAAAATTAAAAGCCAAAACTAAGAGCATATACATATAAACATTGGATAAAAATACACTTTCAGAAATATAAAAAAATTAAAAAAAAATTAAAAGTATATGCTTCGAAATGAAAATAAAATATATGATCAATTTCAAATGAATGACAATTGAAAAAAATTAAACTTCTATACTGAAAATATTAAGGGATTTAAAATCAATCCTAAAATTAAATGAATAAGGACCGAAATGAAATTCAATATATAATCACTTTCAATTGAAGGACAAAATTGAAACAAATCAAAACTTATATCCATGGTTGTTAAACTCATGAGTTGACTCCCAAAATCGTACAATTTTGCGAGTCAACTCAACAAAACTTGTCAAATCGGGTAGAAAAATCGGTTTTGTTAAAATCGGATAAAAAACACAAAAATAGTTCTGGATCGTAAAATTGGACCGAATAGGTCTTTGGCTATCGTGGGACGACACAAGCACCACCATGAGGAATAGGATATGGCGGTGCATCCGGTGAGATGCCGAATGGACATTTGTCACAACCAGACAACGCCGCACGCACCACCTTAAGGGAGCGTGAGATAGAAAACCATCGGCACGTCTGTCAACGCCAATAGTATTCTTAAGAAAATGTTAAAAGAAGCATACGATTATCTAATCACCCCTACAACCAACTCTTGCATTTTATCCTTTATGAGGGCATATCCGTATTTATATTATTTCAAAAAATGTTAAATTCCAGTAACACTCTCGCCGGTCACCCTTAGTTTTTGTCTTATTTAAGGGTAATATAATTATTTTACTATGCACAAAAGTGTAAAAAATAAAAAATACCCCCGAGTAGGCAACTGTTTGTTGTCTGTTGACAGGGGTAAAATAATATTCTTACTATGCAAAAATACCAGGAAAAGAAAAAAACACCCCCAAACATTCTGGTAATGTCAATCGGTCTCTTGAAAAAATCAAAAATACCCCGAGTCCAAGGCTAAAATTGAAGTATATTGAAGGATAAAATAATAATTCCACTATTACAATCCTTAATAATTTGTGTTTATTGTTACAATAAAATCGCAACCTAATTTAACTTCTTTCTTAATGTCATAAAATGCAAAGAAAATATTGAGGCCCAACTGATTTTTGTGGTATTACTATCATTAAAACTTTTGATTATTACTTTTTAGTCAATATAACTTATTAACATCTCTTCCTTGCAAGTGTAAAGGTTTTTAACTAGAATTATTGTTTTTGTTATAAAAGAAAAAACATTTTATAATTGTTACATCAAGTTAATAAAAACTAATATTAAAATAGTATATATATATATATATATATATATATATAT
Source organism: Salix brachista (assembly GCA_009078335.1). Classification (NCBI taxonomy): domain Eukaryota; kingdom Viridiplantae; phylum Streptophyta; class Magnoliopsida; order Malpighiales; family Salicaceae; genus Salix; species Salix brachista. The sequence goes on along the minus strand of CM018588.1, from coordinate 8,038,172 downwards.
TATGAAAGTATTATATATATGATAAAATTATATTATTTCATATCATATATATAATAATTGAATAAAGTATCTTTTGAAATGAAAAAGAACATTCTTTAAAGAAACAAATGAACAAAAAGAAAAAGAAAAAGTCAAACCTAAGGCTTGCCCATAAAGCAGGAAAGACTTGTGTGCCTTCTTTTTCTTAAGTTTTTTTTTTTAAAGTATGGTCTGTCAAACTTAGAATATATATATACTAGCCACTTACCTACGTCTCGTCGCGATCGGAACTATATTTTTTTCAATGCAAAAAATATTAATTGTGTGAGATTTTTTTTATTATAATATAAATTTGGAAAAAATAATAAATCTATGCAGAATTCTTGTGAAGTGCAAGTGTCTTATAACATATATGAATTTTAAATCGATATAAATTTATCTACTTAGTAGGTTTCAACGAAATTACCAGTATAAAATTATCATCATCATTAAAAAAGCAAGAAGATTTGGATACCTGAATTATCAAATTCATTGTATTAAGATTAGTTCATTTTATAATCCAATTTACATTCAACATAACAAACAAAATATAAATTGTGAAAACAGCTGCAATAATCAAATAACAAAAATAAATAGTTAATTTTCTATCTACAAAAAGAAGAAAATTCATCCCTTCATTATCGTCATTATCATGACCATAACAGTTAACATTATTTCCAAAATAAGGATTGAAATGAATAGTAGCATATATGACCAATTTTAATTAGAGGACAAAATTAAAACCTGCATACCAAAAAAATTAAATGAACCAAAAACAAACCAAAAATGAAAATAATAAGGACTGAAATGAAAATCAATATATATAATTAGTTTCAATTGAAAGACAATTGAAAAAAATCAAAATTCTCATTGAAGAAATCAGGAATATAACCGAAATCTAAAGAACAAAGACTAAAATAAAACAATCACAAACATGAAGAACTTACATGTAATTTCCGGCGGTAGGAGAGAAAAGGGAGAAAAGACTAAAAATCATCCACCAGCGATTCACCGACCACTGGAAACTAACACGCGCCGCAGTGGGAGGTAGAGGACATGGTAGCGCACCAGGCCTTTGTTTTTGTCTTTCTAGGGATATTTATGTAGTTTCACTGTGCACCAATATGTGAAAAACCAAAACCACCTCCAACTATACCTCGTCTTTTTTCAGCTCCCAGGGGATAAAATATTAGTTTTACTGTGCAATTTAAAATGAAAATACCAAAAAACCCCAAACAATATTAAAATATCAAACATGTTCCTGGAAATGTCTAAAATGCCCCTGATTTTAAGGGTTAAATTTTTCAGCCTGAGAGGTAAAATGATAATTTTACTATCGAAATCCACAGTAATTTATGTCTAGGTACATAGTAAAACATCGACGTCTTTTATTTGTTTTTTAATATTAACTAAAATATAATCGGCGTTACCAATTTACTGTTCTTTTCTTCATTGTTCATCTAGACATAATTCACTGTGGATTGCTACAATTTTAACCCCCGGGACCGGGGGTATTTTAGAAATTTTCAAGGCACATGGATGATATTTCTGAATTTGTTGCACAATACAACTACTATTTGTGGCTAAAGGATGCAGAACAATAGGGGGTGTTTTTGTTTTTTCCCAAATTTCTTCACAATAAAACTACTAAATTAGCCCTAGAAAATGACAAAACATAAGTCCTTGGTCCGGGGGTATTGAGGTATTATCCACGATGGTTTTTTCATAGTTATTGTTGGGTCAAGGGGTGTATAGGTAATTTAATATTATTTTATTATTTCTTTTCAGAAACACAACAAGCGCGTCATACGAACATGTCTATAGTGTTTCACACGAACGTGCCATTCAGGCAGCACATGCTACTCATACCGGCGGTGAAAAATAGACGTCCGTCGTGTCCCATGGTGCGTCAACATGTCCTCTGCCTCCTGGTGCAGCGCGTGTCTGGTTACGATGGCCGGTGAACGAGTTTAAGTTTTTTCTCTCTTCTCTCTCTCTTACCGCACAAAAATACACTTCGGTCCTTACGGTTTGTGCATGTTTTAGTTTAGTCCCTAGTCTTTTGATTTCGCTTTTATTACTAGTTTTTTCAATGTAAATTCTGATTTGGTTGAATAATGCCCTTCAATTGAAACTAATTATATATGTTGAGTTTCAATTTAATCCTTATTCTTTTGATTTTTGGTTTGTTTTTGGTTCCTTTAATTATTTTGGTATGCAAGTTTTAAATGCTTCTAATTGGGTCCTCCAATTGAAATTTTTCATATATTATATATTTCATTTTGGTCCTTATTCTTTTAATTTTTTAAAAACATTACCAACATTTTTTTTAAAATGTCTTTGATTATTTTGGTCCCAAGGTTTTATTTATTTCAATTTTGTCCTCGATTGGAATTAATTATATAGTTTGTTTTAATTTGTTTTGATTGTGTCCTCCAATTGAAATTAGTCACATATATTTTACTTTTCATTTCAATCCTTATTCTTTTAATTTTTTTTAACAAAATTACACTGCATTTTTTTAAAATATCTTTATTTATTTTGTTTCCAAGGTTTTTATATGTTTCAATTTTGTCATTCGATTGTAATTAATTATATATTTTATTTTTCATTTTGGTCCTTATTCTTTGAATTTTCTATTTGATATTAATTTCTATGATTTTTTCTGTCATTCTTGAACGTTGTTTATTTTTTATCCGTATTTATGCATCTATGCTTTTAGTTTTTGTTTTTAATTTTTTTCATTTTATATTTTATTGGGGATTTATTTTTATTTGGTTCAGTCTTGAAATTTTAATTTGTGTTGGTGATCATTTTAAAATTAATATTGCTCCCCTTTTCTCTTTGTTTTTTTGTGTTTTATGTTATTTTTATAAGTTATTCGAATCAAATGATTTTATTGTTTGCGCCATAATAAAGATAATTTTAGTGATTATTTTTTTATTGTTTTTTTGTAAAAATGTTTTGTCTTTTATTTTATTTTTCTAGGAATTTAATGATTTTAATTGTTCGGGAAATAATATTGATATTAATTTTAACTGTTATAGTAATGATAATGATGATAATGTAGGGATGAATTTTCAATTTATGTTTTCTTCTTTTTGTAGATTAAAAATTAACTACTTATTTTTGTTATTTGATTATTGCAGGTGTTTTCACAATTTATATTTTATTTTTATTTTGAATTTAAATTGAATTATAAAATGAACTAATCTTAATACAGTGAATTCAATAATTCAGATATCCGAATCTTCTTGTTTTTTTAATGATAATAATAATTTTATGCTGGTTATTTCGTTGAAACCTATTAAACAGATAAATTTATATCGATTTCAAATTCATATATTTTATAAAAAACTTGCACTTCACAACAATTCAGTACAAATTTATTATTTACCTAAATTTATATTATAATAAAAAATTTAACACAATTAATATTTTACGTTGAAAAAAATATAGTGTCGCCCACGACGAGGCGTAAGGGCATTGGCTAGTGTAATATATATATATATATATATATATATATATATATATATATATATATATATTCAGACCCGGTAGCCTTTGTATCCTCATGCTCAGAATTGATAAGAATAGGAAAGCACAATAAAAAATAAAATAAAAAACTCCAATTTCATTAGAATATTTAGGTATTTAATGAGTTCAGATAGTTCTTAAATAAAATGAAAAAAAAAAACAAATGGAATGATCAAGAGACAAAAATCCCACTTCTCTTTTCTTCTTTATCTCCATTAAAGACAAGTTGTGCACTTTTAAAAGACCAAGTATATTTTATTATAAAAATAAAATAAAAAAATGCGTATCATTTTTAAAACTACCTCGTCCCTTTCGAGGATGTATGGCCTAGATTTCAATTAACGCAACTGATTCCTCTCTGAGAAACACGCGCAAGCCAGATTTTTATGGACCACGCCCAACTCAATTGTTGACTCAAGCTAACATGGCTAACGAGAAAGCCCACCAGGTAAAAGTTAGGCCCAAATATTTAGTGTTTATAACCAAGTTTTCCAATTTGAGGTTAGGGGTTTACACTTTACAGTGCATGTTGAGCTTTTTGAATGACCTAATCGACAAGTTTTTCTATTTTTAGGGATGGACATCAAGCTTCTCGAATCACCTCATCAATGAGTTTTCTATTTTATTCTGAGGGATCGACGCTGATTTTCTTACAAAATGACCAAGTCGACTAGTCTCTTATTCTTAGGGATACACATAATCTTTTTCACAAAACAATTAAATTAATATAAATAAAAAATAAGCTTAGAAAATAATCAGGATAATGATATGAAAATAAAAACGAAATAAAACAAAATGAATTTAGAAAAAAACACATAGTGAAAGGTAACTTTTTATTCATACCGGGTAGGAACATTGCAGATGCAGTGTTATTATCCCAGGAGCTCATGCACAATTACCACCTTGGAAAAGGGTCTCCCCGGTGTGCGATGAAGATAGATTTGAGGAAGGCTTTCGACACCATCAGTTGGGATTACATCCTGCACGGTCTGAATATGATAGGAATCCCTCAAGCCATGGTGAATTGGATCAAAGTTTGCATCACAACTCCCTATTTCTCTATCAACATTAATGGAGAGCTTCAAGGTTGGTTTAAGTCCTCCAGAGGCATTAGGCAAGGAGACCCTTTATCTCCTTACCTGTTCGTTTTGGCAATGGAAGGCCTAAACGGGCATATAACGGCAGCCACAGCAAACCCGGATTTCAAGTATCATTGGAGATGTAAAGCTAACAATATAACAAACATTTGTTTTGCAGATGATCTCCTTATCTTTTGTCATGCAGATAAAATCTCGGTTGGTATCATGAAGCACGCCTTGCAATCTTTCTTGAATCAGTCGGGAATGAATATCAACATTGCCAAAAGCTCCCTGTTTCTTACCGGCATTGATGAGAGTTTGCAAAGTGAAATCCAGGAGTTGCTAGGGTTTCAACTTAAAACCCCTCCAATTACATATTTAGGGGTTCCCTTGATTACAAAAAGGTTGACCAGAAATGACTGCAACAAGCTGGTGGAAAAATCACAACTCGCATAAAGCTTTGGACTTCAGCTTCCCTTAGCTATGCGGGCAGGCTTCAACTCATAAAATCCACCTTATTCTCCATGCAGGTCTACTGGTCCAGTATGTTCATTCTCCCAGCGGCGGTAACGAAAAGCATAGAGTCCATCATGGCTAGGTTCCTCTGGAAGGGTTCTTCTTTGGAGAGATATGGGGCTAAAGTCAGCTGGGAGCACCTTTCCTACCCTTTAAAGGAAGGTGGTTTGGGAGTGAAGCGTCTGCAAGACTGGAATAAAGCGGCTTTGCTAAAGCTCATTTGGCGTATTTACATAAAAAAGGACTCGGGTTGGTCAGGATGGGTGCACTCGGTTCTACTAAAAGGGCGTAACTTTTGGGAGGTGAAAGTTCCAGCCAAAGCGTCGTGGAGTTGGAGGAAAATTATGGATAGCAGGAATTGGTGCAAAGGTTTCTTCAGATCGATAATAGGGGATGGCCGAGACACTTCCCTCTGGTTCGATCACTGGTTACCCGAAGGGAAGAGTCTTTTTGACTCCTTCCCAGCCCGTATCCTTTCCGCTACTGGTCTGGGGTGGAATGCCAAGGTAGATGCCATTATCAGTAATGGAGGGTGGACTTTCCCAAACGGTCATCATACTTTGCAGCAAGCTTGGAATTCAATTCCTTTCCATCCCAATCAGAACGCCAAGGACAAGTACGTCTGGCCAGCTCAAGCGTCGGGCATTTTCTCTATTGCTTCAGCTTGGAATTTGATAAGACGATCTAAAGGGATTTACAACTTGCATGGCTTGATTTGGTATAACCAGCACATTCCAAGATACTCCCTTACTCTATGGTTAGCTGCGAGGGGAAGGCTTTCGACTATGGACAGACCGATGCTTCGGAATATCATTGGAAGCAGAACCTGTGTTCTGTGCGGAACAGTGGATGAATCTCACAACCACCTGTTTTTTCGATGCACTTACACTGGTTTTTTCTGGAATAAGCTAACCTCCTTTGCCGATCATCACTGGCCAGTTGATAGCTGGGAAAATGTTCTTCAATGGGCTGGAACAAGGTTCATAAAAAAGAAGAGATTTAACTGCTTCCTAGCTAAGCACATGCTAGCCACTGCAGTTTATATCATTTGGACAGAAAGAAACCGTAGAATCTTTCAAAGCCAGAACAAGCCTGCTGGGATTCTAGTGCATGAGGCAATCACAAACATTAGGCTGCTGTTGATGAACTATAAGGGCCATATCCCTAACTATGCAAGAGATCGATGGAGGGTGTAGTGCTGGAAGCCTGCAAGTGTGTGGTGTATTGTCAGTTGTGTTTTGCCTTCCGCAAACTCCTTTGTTTGGGCGGGTTAGGCCAGATTGGGGGTCTTTTCCCCTTTTGCTTTCTTTCTTTTTTCTCTAGCCTTTAGTAGCCTACGGGCTTGTTTCGTTTTCTCCTGCTCTTAAGCCCGAGCCCAGTGCCGGAGCTAGCAGGCCCTTTTTGTTTCCTCTCTTTTAATCCATTTGAATTTATTCAAAAAAAAAAAAACTTTTTATTTGAAAAATGTGGTGAGAGTGATATATATCTTTACTTAAACATAACTAACTTATTATCTAAATCTCTAGACTAAATGCATAATTTATAGTCCCTAGGAAGTCTCCTTTAATTATTAGGTAGCAACTATTTTTCCAATTATCCCTTTAATTTATTTTTTGAAGGTATAATTTGTGTCGGTTAGTGACACTTCATACCATGAACATAAATCCAATTGGGTCTAATGCTTAAGCTAGAATTTTCAAGGATTAAATGCTGATTTTTCACTTCATAGCCCATGATTACATGAGTTTATTTCTTCCTACATATAAGTTAAATTAAAAAAATATAATTTATATAAAATATAGTTATTGAAGATAAATTAGCATAAAACTAAAAGTAAGAGCACTTCCAAGTAAAACTCATAAAAACCAAGCAAATCAATTACCATCCATCAACCATAACTATATGGTAAGGAATTCTATTTTTTTCAGTTAATATTCTTCTTTTCCTTCAAATCTTCTCTTTCATTACATTACCTTTAGACTCTAAAAACACATAAAATAGCTTCCAAGGCTTCTTTTCTCCTACATCCATACTAACTTAAACATTATCTAAGTCTAGAAATTAATTCTTTTAAGCCCAATCATCAATCATCCTCGAGGGTTTTCAATGAGCCTGTCAATTGCTATTTATGGCAGTCACTCCATTGCTTCATGATGTGGCTCATTTTACTGATTGTGATATGGGGATTCACATTGTTGAAGGTGACATTTAGTTAATGACTAGCTTTGTTGTGTTTTAAAGATGAGGACTCAGCCTAAGAGACTAGTATCCGTGCTTGAACCTCGGAATGGACAATACATGGATTGCAATATGTGATCATATTCCTGTTCATGTCTTGCAGTGTGTCTACGTTGATTGTTGTCACATTATGTACTGTCTGAAGTGAACATATATGCAGAAAAGGCAAACAAAAAATTTGCTTTCCTGTCTCATTTCTCATCTCAACCTCCAAAACCATAAATATGTTCCTCGGGAGTTGGGAAGTTTCAGTTTTTTTTTCCAACTTGTAGCAGCAAAATGACTTTAAAAGCAAGAATTAACTGAAACTTTGAAAGAAGAGAGGGCATGCATGCCATGTTTATAGAAATGATATTTTCACAGCATGCAAGTGGACACTGTATATTCATGTAAAATACTGATCCCAAGAGATAGCATTGTGATCATTTCCTGATATGGCATACCTTGGGATTACGGAGATGAGTGGCTATTTTCTCGAGTCTGTTGTCAACTTCAGCAGGTTTTCTTGTGCTGTGGATCCTCTTCAGCTAGATATAGAATCAATCATAATGACTGTTATAAACATATATTGGTATATTTTCCAGTCAGCCAATTCCATATCAATTTTCATGGTGTTTCCCAAGGTTGTTATTCGGACGTAATAAAACTATATACAGAAATCAATTGGTATGGTGATTGAAATTAATAAAAAAAATAATGAATGGAACGGCACCCGCTCAAGATAATGTGAATTGCCAGCTACCATGGATCAATGCAGAGAAGGTTGAAGATTCAAAAGATGGTGTTGCATTTCACAAATCATGATACACAAGTACGAAACACGCTTTCTCACATTTAAATGAAGTGATTGATGGAGATACAAAACTGAGAGAAAGTGATGGCTGCCCAGTTCCTACAACAGGTGTTAAGGAGGAAAAACCATTTCTATGATAGAACATATGGTTAAACTTACGCTATGAAAACAAGGATGGTGTCTATTGTATTCTCATTTACATTGTGCTTAAATTGTTTCCCACTTACATTACACAACCTGTAAACGGGAACTAGATGACAGAGAATCACATGAATATAGATGCTTCAAATGGAGTCGTTAACGATGGAAACTTGATTTCTTGAATCTGTGGTAATGCTGCAGAGTTAGATGAGACTAAGACTAGGTGGGTGGGGACTCAGCTGAGTGTTAAATAAAATAGCTTGTGGCATCCTGGGTAAATCTCTTCAAAAAGCAGATGCACATACTATCATCCAACTATAGAGGTTACCAAGGAGAAGAATGGATGAGGGCAGAATTGATTGCCAGGCACAGGAATAATTGAGAGGACGAAGTCTTCAATAAACAAAGTGATGCCTTAAATATCAGTTTCAAACTTCAAATTTCAAAACACACAAAAACCTCTAACCCACTCAATGACATTAATACAAGTGAGAATGTACAAAGACATCTACTTTATGTGACACATTCACTGTATAGTTAATGCCCTAATTTCCTACTTAAGTCTTTAAATTCTAAGATATCACATTTTTATTATATAAATTTCTTGTCTGGTTCCTTCTAGTGAACTTTATTGGATTGGATATCTGAGTATCACTACACTCAGGAAAGCTGCAATCTCCGCAAAGGGCAAATTCTTGCCTACGGATTTGTGTTTCTGATAATTCTTCACACTAGGGAACTAAGTAAAAAGATCAACAAAACTATAGGTGAAAAGGACACACATGAAAAGAATTATGAACAGCATGAACTTCTAGATTATCTACTGCATACTCAGTGATGATCATAAATTCCTTTGACAATAGATGCCTTAAACCCTAGTGAACCTTCGGAATAGGAGGAAGAACAGGCTAATACCACAAGAAATAACAGGGAGATATTATGATGCAGAAGCTAAAAGCAGAACGCTCGATCACAAAACAAAAATGGATTTTCACAAATTAAAATAATTTCAATGCATTAGCTCTACCACTGTAGAAGGCAACAGAAGTACAGCATTGCAACTGTCCATCCTTAATTCATTATCAAACATTGACAAAACTACCATTGGATCCTCCTGGTCAAGATGCCATGCTTAAATACATGGTAGAATCAATTAGTGCTAATACCATATATTAATAAACATCAACTCCAAGAACTCTATGTTTACCAAAAATGAGACCAGTAATTATAATGTTTTAGTTTATAAACATGCAATTTTTTATATCATTCAAAGTAAACTTGCATTTGATATCAAATTAAATATTAGCATGCACACTAAGCGCATATCCAAACTTGAAAAAAAAGATTTAAACAAAAATCCTAGCATGAATACTAAGTTTATGATTTATTAAATTTAAAAGTACATAAAATACTTGTTGAAGGTATAAGAATTTGATTTGTTGCCAAGCATAATCTTTCATCCTTTAAGACTATTTTTCCTCACTTGATGCAAAAGGAATGAATTCAATAAGCCTCTAAGGATTCGAACAACACCAACTTGTTTAGGTGAACTCCTAAACAAGGCTCAACAAAACTCAAGGAATCATTACTCAATTATCTCTCTACAAGGACTCAATATAATCTCTAGATTAGGATGAAACAAAAAGAAAAACCAAAACTTAAAAAAGGAGAATAAGCTAGAAAATTAGCTGACGTGTATGAAATATGGAAATTTTAGTTTGAAAATTATCCAGAAACAATCTTCAACCCCTTTTATAAGGGATTCTGGAATTAAAACTAATATATAATTAATTATGATAATTATCAGAATGAATATCAACCTTAATTACTTTCCAAAAAACATTATTAAACTTAACAATTTAAACTTTAAATCTGACATCTTTTGTACTAGAAAAACTTTTCAGGTTCATAAAGAAAAGACTTACTGATCAAGAACAAGGGATTATCATTGACAATAACAAAATTTTAATAAACTTTTTAAGATTCCTACTACAACACCACCTTGTTTAGATGTAATTTTAAGCAAGGCCCAACGTACTCAATGAATCATTACTCATTGCTTGATTATCTCTTTACAAGAAATGAATCTAAACTCTAGATTAGGATGAAAACAAAGAAAAACTTGAGCTTAAGGAGAATAAGTTGGAAAACTAGGTGAAAAATAGTCTAAAGGTTCTGGAAAAATGTCTAGAAGCTATCCAAAAAAATCAACCCAAAACACTCTTCTCCAACTATTTTTATTGAGGATTTTGGAACTAAAACTGATATAGAGTTATTTATGGTAATTACCATAATAAATTTCCTCTATTATCAGCTTTAATTACTCGCCATAAAATAGAATGAAACCTAAAAGTTTTGGCTTTAAATTTGACGATTGTACTGAAAAACTTTAAATATTCATGAAGAAGTCTAACTAATCAAGACTTTTATTCATGGGTTGAACAAACTAAAGGGTTAGTAAAAATAATTTTTCATGGGCCAAAACTCAAACCCAAAATAGGTTGGAATAAAAAAAATAACTCTTTGTAGTCCAAAATAATATTTTACAATAAATCCAAGACTAAGCACAACCGGGAAGCCAAGTTCAGAGAGTATGGGTCAGGACCAAAGTTCATTGTAGTTAGGTCCCTCTCTCCTCTAAAAGCTTGGGTACCCTTTAGGTCTAAAGTTAACTATTCATCTTCCCACTAAATAAACTACAAGAAAGTTTTGGAGATAGATATTTTTAGGGGTTTTCGGTTTCTCAAAAATATATCAACTAAGGTTCTTTGAGATCAATTTTTTATTCACCCACAAACTGTTTTAATATGCAATGCTTTATGTCAAAGAGCTTATGTTAGATACTAAATTCCAACAAAGTTTTAACCCTAAAAGTGTGTGGACGTCATTTTTAATTTGGCCTCAAATGTGTCTGTTAAACATGTTTCAAGATAAATTTTCCAACAATCTATGCCTATATGAACTACAAACACAAGCTCCAGGCCAAATAAAAGGTGAACATCCCCTCACATTTATATCATAGAAAGTATCCTGCAAAATCATAGTTTTTAGGCAAAGATAGGATGACACATACAGCTTCAGTAGCTTTGTCTACATTAACATCTTCTGAGAAGCTTATTTCGTATTTGCGAGATGTTCTCTTGCATAGCTCAGCAATGTTGCAAAGTGATAGGGAAGATAATGATGCTGCTAAGCAGTTATGACTACTGGTAATTTGACACAGCATCCATTGAAGCAGGGGTCATGAGGGTTTGAGGTTTGTTTAGAGGAGAAAGCACAATTATCTGTTAAGAGTTGGCCTTTCTTAATTGCATCATTGCAAGAGTCGTGGCCAAATTGGACACATCCTATAAAAGGGTGGCTGTCAGTAGGGTGGCTGCTCATACTGACAAGTTGACTGTGACAGTGATATGAACTTGCTAGAATTTCTAAACTTACAGTAGAAACTACGTAATTAAAAGTTATAACAACAAGAGATTAGGTCGAAACGACAAACAAGGACCGGATTTCTTTTACAACATAACCAGTTTTTACTCACAAATTTAGGTGATTCCCCTCGCATGAAGAAGATGGTTAAAATAGAATCCAGGAATGCATCCCCTTCAGAGAATTTTTGAACTTATTGGAACTACTGTAGTACATATAGTGCACATCACAGCAATTAAGGAAAAGATGACGGACCATGATCAGATACGCACAATTTATGTAAATTCTTAGCAAGGAAGAAGATCATTGAAACAGAATAGTGAAATGGAAATTTTAAGTAACACACGGACATAAATGGCTCTTTGGGAACAAATTTCTAGCTACAAAATGCAACAAACTTTTGTGTAATAAGGTGATGACTAGATAAATCTTATATAGACACAAAACAGCAAGTAAAATGCCTGTAGCGGACAGCCAAATGTGAAAAATTAATAGCTTCACCTCTAGGTTTCATATCACAAACAAACCGATCAAATTCACCACTCCATCCAGACCTACAGAAGAACAAAACAATTAAAGATGCCTTGCACTATAATGAACACACCTCTGAATCAAAATAAGAAGTTAAGCCCAAAACCAAGCTATTTGGCTGTGAACAATCCCATCTGCACATTCCACGTCAAAGATACCCATTACAGAAGGTACATAATCACCTCAATAATTTAGAGCAGAAAAAAATCCAGTATCAAGCAAGACAAAAAGGCACCTGTAAGAACCTGAGTGAGGCAGAGGAGAAGAAGTGAGCGGCAAACCAGATCCAGTCCCTATTGACTTCTCCCAAAGTATCTCTCTCTCTCTCTTCTTCTTCTTTTTTTCTCACCTTTTTTTATTAATTGTACAACACAAGAAAAACCATTAACAAAAAACATTCAGCCTCTCTTTCAACATCAACAAAATCCCTATTTCCTTCATCTACTAATTACTGCCCTGATCCTTGTGAATCATCTTTAGAAGGATTTTGCTGCTGGTGCTGCTGCACCCTAGCCTGCCCCATCTGCTGATAAATCTGACTTAAAGCTTGGGGGCTCAAAACCCCAATATGCCCATCTTGTGACAACCCAAGCTCCAATCCTGGTAACTGCTGGCTACCCACACCTAAAATGGAAGTATAATTCATAGGCCCAATATTGTTTCCTGCCAAGTCAAACCCTGGAAATCCATTTTTTTGCAAATAAGTAGAACCGCCATCACCTTCACTCCCTATATTTGTTGTTGATGGATCAGTATTATTAGATGATGACTGGAACCCATAACCTCCAACTGGGGGCCATAGTCCTGTATTTGTAACTTGATGGGGTCTCCCTAAACTGCCACCTAACATTGCCCAGCTGGTCCTACTACTACTGGACCCACCTATATCATCAATCTTTTGATGCAAACCAGCTGAAAGAGAAGCTCCTTGTTGTGAAATTGCACCACCAGCAGCTGCCAAAGCTGATGCAGGTATTGTACCAGTCCCAGTTGCTGCAATTATAGATGGTTCAGCTTGTTGTAGAAGCCACTGTATTGTCTCACCATCAGATTTGTGACCCAATTCTCTTGTTAATTGGAAGATTCTTGCTGCGCAAAGAGCTGGCATCCTTATCCTTCTACCTCTACCTTCAACTTTTGTGTGTCTGTCTTTGTTTGAGCTTCTTTTTGGAGCTAACTGTTTCTTTTGCACTTCTTTGTCAGCTACTACAATCTGAAAGTCTTTGATTTCTGCTGGTTTTTTCTCTCTCATGTTGGGTTGTAGTTGGTGGTTATGGAGGTGTTGTGGTTGTTGATGATGGGGTTGCGGAGGAGTACGAGGAGAAGTGTGGGTGGGAGACAGAAAAGTGGGTAGCTCATGTGGGTTTTTTGAATTAGGGCCCTTGGGATCCATGAACAGGAAAGATGGAAAGGGGATGCAAAATAAACTGACAACAAAAATGATGAAACTTGATCAATTCATTTTTCATTGAGGAATGTTTATATGTATGTTTTTTTTAAAATATCTTTTATTTTAAAATAATATTTAAAAAAATTAGTTTTGATATCAATATATTAAAACTATACACAATATTTAAAAATTAATTTTAAATAAAAAAATTAAAATTAGAAAAAAAATAAATGATTTTAACCACATTCACAAACATACATTGAAGAAGGTGACCTGGAAAATCCTAAACTTTCATGTCATGAGTTTCATTTTTTCTCGCAACAAAAAAATGAGATAGATAAAATCATACTCAAAATATTTTTAAACTCTAACATAATAGGAAAGAAAAAATGATTAAATAATGCAACACAATAAAATACATCAAAAAATAATACAGTTCATAGACTTGCAAATGACATTTATGATTGGCAAGTTACAAGTGTGACTCTCTCAAATGCAAAAATAGGCTAACACAATTTACAATAAAAAGAGATGAAAAAAGGATAGAAAGAAAGAAAAAGAAATGAAAGAAAGACCCTCAAAACATATCAAAACTTTGATTATGGTATACTAATATAACTGAAAAGATCTTAATGAGATGAATTCAACAACATCACAAAGGATCACCAACGGGTAACAAGGCATGCTATACAAGCCTTACAAATATACAAGAGCTCGTTTGCCTTTAAGTAGCTCATGTGACCCATTTTAGTCACTGTTGATAACCTTTATTGGTATCATTGGATTTTTCTTGTCAATATTTTTTCAATGGTAGTGTTGATATCATCATTGGAGCTTCGGTGTGACTCTAGAAGAGATAGAAAAGGAAAGAAAAAAAATCATGGGGCGCACCAAAGCTCTAATAATATCATCATTGATATCATTAAAAAAGATTTCAACGAGATGAATCTAACAATACCAAGAAATGACATCAATGGTGGCCAAAATGAGTCATATGAGTCATCCAAAGACAAGTCAATCTTGATATCTTTGACAACTTATGTGACTCAATATATTCATCATTAGTGTTACATTTCTTGGTGTCGTTGAATTTGTCTAATTGAAAATTTCCCAACAATATGGGTCATGTTATCATCAAAGTTTTGATGTGTCTTCTCTCCTCTCTCCTCTCTCCTTTTTATTTATTATAATTTGTGTCAACCTGTTTTACCATTTAAAAGAGTTACGTATGACATTTGATATTCTAAATATATGTTATTTGTGACGCTCTAAACAATGTTATTAATTTAAATATTCTTTGTGTTGTGTTAATTTGTGTAAAAAAGATTTTTTTATTGTAGTAAAAAACACCCTTCATAACTCAATACTTATGATGATATAATATTACAAGAATTAATTAAACCCCTAATAGAGTAACATTCATGCTCTATGTCTATACTTAAATTTTTTAAAACAAAAAAACCTATACTTAAATCTTACAAACATGTATATGATTGTATACTTTTTACCCTCCTTTTGTCATTCTATATGTTATGGATATGGGTGCATATATGTACTTTTTTTTAACTATAATGGTGATTGGGAGTTGTATTATGACTAAAATCTTAGATACGATGCCAACTGGAACTCACATTCCTATTTATTTCACCATTTGAGGCATACAACAACATATGACATGAAAGAAAAAAAAAACCTTTTTACACATTCCATAAATGGATTCTCTATTTTTTTATTTCTCTCTTATATGCTATAAGTAAAAATGATATGTGATTCCATCTCTTACAAGGAACTCAAGTTCTTATGTGGATGCTTAAGGTGTTAACACTTGACTGCATATTAATGCATCTAACCATCTTGATTGCCAATCAACTCAACATTTTTATTTGGATGCCAATAATCTAGTGTTCTTTAATTAATACCAATCAATTCATCCAAACCATCTCAGTTGCCAATTCATCTACGTTCGGAAGCCAATAATTTGGTATTCCGAAACAAATACCACTCAATCTAGTTAACCCATTTTGGTTGCCAATTACTTTGGTATTCTCCTTCGAAAGCCAATGATTGTTTATTAACAAATACCAATTAATTTGATCAACCCGTCTTGGTTGTCAATCAATTCAACATTCCTATTCAAAAGCCAATAATCAAGTGTTTTTTTAATGAATACCGGTCAATATGGTCAACTCATCTTGGTTGTCAATCAATTCACTCAAGTTTCATATCTTTCTCTCTATATACACTATCAATATCGCTACCCGCATTTTCATGAATTAACTAATTCACAAGTAAAAATTGTAGAAAGATTTTAAAGAAAATTACCACAAGGTATGAATTACCTATTTGCAATTCGAATATGAGAGACGGTACCAGCTCATTAAATCACCCCAATGGTCTTCCTTGCATCAACAACCTTTTCAATTAATTATTATTATTATTTCATCCTAAAAAAAATATATTCATCGTAATATGTATTATAATTCCACTCAATAATTCACCCATAATTCATTCCTTTTTTTCAACTTATTTGATACAATTCCTATTATTATAAAATTGTTTAACATCTAAATGAATAGTATTTCCACTCCATCTTGCTTCAATCAAAAATAAAATCAAAAGCATAAAGATAAAGAAAACTCACTTTAAGTTCAATATCTCTTAAAGGTATTAAATTTCTATAACATCAAAAGTCATTTTCATTATACAAACATAGAACTATTTATCTAAACCTTCATAAAATGATTAATTATCACAATTTCGATACAACTTAGAAGAATACACACAAGTACATCAAACCCTTTTATTTTGTCTTCTAATGCCAGCCTATAGGCTTCACTACCCATCCATTTTTTATATTTCAACATGATTTGTTTCTACAACAATCTACAAGGATCTTAGAAATCCAATTTATAAAAAATGTATTTTCCCCCTATTTCATCTCAAGAACTCTAATCTATTTTTGATAAATTGTGCTCAAAATCACTAAACATCCTCTTCTAATTGGTTAAAAAAGTTTCCAAACAACTTACATGGTTATAAATTGTATTTTAAAAGTCAACCAGTTGAAATTTCCAAGGCTTCTCCCTTTTTCCTCTTTTCTCTTTACATTCTCTCTAACTCAATTTTCTCTCTCTTTAACATATCTTTAATTTACTCTCTCATAAAAACATCTTTTTTTACTCCTAAACATTACTCTTTAGCCATTTGAGGTAAAAGGAAGGAAGAAAACATGAAAAAAATTCTCTTGCTACACACATTTGGGTTTTAATAGGGATAATAGCTAAAATGGTCTCATTGTTTTGAGAAATGGTTTGCCTATTTTATTAAATTGTCTAGTAGTTTGTCAAAATGATTGGACTGTGTTTAGTTCTAGATAAATAGAAATTTCTGGTCATAACCTTTCTTCATTATCTTCTTCATTCTTTTTTTTTCTTTTTGTTATTTCTTTTCATTACACCATAATTTCTATTATTTTATTATTTTTAATTTATCTTGGGGTTTTTAGTTAAATCAATATTCCTCATCACATCTCTGTTAACAGTATGTTATTTATCAAATACCTTTTAGCAATGCTATTTTGCCAAAACATTTGCCTAAGTGTATTTGAAAGGAAAAATATCATTAAAAAACAAGGACGTGATTAGAAAATGCAACCTCTATAGCTTGTCGCTATTCATAATAAAGACATTTAAAAGAATTATTAAAAGGGTAGGAAAGAGAAAAAAGACCTTGAAGACACATCAAAACTCTGATTAAAATATTACTAGTAGCATTAGAAAGATTTAAATAAGATGAATCCAATGACAACAATGGAATTCACCAATGATGACTTAAGAATGTTGTCTAACCCATTTATGAGTTATTCCCCAAAATCTACCCGAAATCAAATAAAAATAACAAAAATAATGTTTTTGTATTTTTAATGTTACTTCAAAATTTTGATTTATTTTAAAAAAGAAGAAAAAAAAAGGTTTTGTCGGGACATTGCCGGCAACCATGCTTGTGCCATGCCGACAGCCATGCTTGTGTCATGCCCTGCAACCAACTTTTGCATTGTAACACGCAACACCATTATGGGACATCATGTCCATGCCTGCACCTGCATATTTAGTTTATAAAAGGGGAAGGGAAAACACATAGAGAGGAGGAGGAAAATATGTGATTTATGTGTATTGCACCACAATCAAAACTTCTACGAGTATAACCCTCTATCATTTGGTATATAAGATGGAAATGATAATGTCTTTAGAAGAGAACATTTCATCATTAAAGGTTCTGGTAAATACAGAACTGAAAGAATCAAAATGAACAAAGCTAAAATTTAAGCAATTTAAAATCAAAATAAAAATATATTAGTAGTAATTTGTCATCATTAGTTATTCCAAAATAAAATGGCTAAGGCATATAACAAGAAAGACATGTCAAAGGTATTTAGAGAAGAAGACTTGATATTGAAAAGATTTTACTAGTACTGGAAGAAAATCAGAGTAAATAGGTGTTAAACAATGAAAGACCATAAATAATAAAGTATTTTCCAGATAAGCATTTATTTTGACCAAGATAGACAAAGTTGATGTACCTAAACCTATAAACTCTAATGTTGTAAAGAAATACTATGCAACATATACTCTTTTAATAAATTAATAAAGAAAAAAGTTTTTTTTTAATTATTAAAACACCACTTTACCATCACCGTCGCCTTTTAAAGTGGTGACATTATTATTATTATTTTAAAAAATATTATTGTTATATTTTTAATTATGCATACCATTATATGGTCCTTCTCCTCTTCTATCATCATCAAAGTACAATTATTTTTATTACTATATTAAATCAATCTTTTAACTATTATTTCTTTTTATTTAAGAATAAAGCATTATCTTTTTAAATTTAATTATAATTCTTTGTTACTATTCTACATTCAGAATTTTAATTGTGTATTACTACACTCTTTATGTTTTTTCAATTTTTATATATTTTAATTTAAAAAAGATTAATCCATTTAGAAAGATATAAATTATCTAATATAAATGAACATATTTGTAAGAGTATTTTTAATATGACATGATTTTTCTTTATTCGTTTATATCTAAAAATCACAGAAAATGAGATTTAACCAGATATTATTTAATGGCTTAATTCATTGAAAGTAAAACACAGCATCAAACAGTTCCTTACATAGTGATACCAAATAACTACTTAATTAATATTATTTATTTGAAAATGTCATTGCTGTGCCATGCCATCACATCAAAAACAGGTGAAATTGTTCTTGAACGTCCCTGTCAGAGATTTGTCAAACTTCAAGAGAGCGTAATTTCTTCTTCTAATAAATCTAGCTGTACGTACTTTCATTGCATTCAACGTAGAGCAGATGGGCGATTATCCAAATATGCTGCGGCAATAATTTTATAGATTTAGATAAACGTGTAAAAGTTTAAAATTCTAAGCTGTTTTAGATTTAAAAAAATATATATATTTTGATTTTAAATTAAGATTTACTATATAAATTATAAGTCTTTGCCGACATCATGGTTAACTAAATTTCATAAATGATCTTGTGGATTTTTGGTATAGCTGAAAGTGCATGAGCATCATTATTTCTGATAAAAAAAATATCGCCAATCAAATAATCGAAGGAAAAGTCAGTGTTAACTCCTCGCCTGTCATGTGATTAGGTGATTCTTTGACAGTCATTTTTTTTTAATTTTAAAAAAAATATTTTTATTTTTATTTTAAATTAATTTTATATAAAATAAATGGTAATAAAAAAAAAAACAGGTATCAAATCTGATGAATAAAAATTTTCAGTTAAAAAAATAATAAGAGAAAATAAATAATAAAAAAATGAGTACCAAAGTCGGTAAAATATAATTAACAATCAAAATATTGATAAGAAAATTGATATAATTAACAAATAACAAGATATTTTCTTAATTCATTACAACTCTTGAAAAACAAATTTCACTCAAAATAAAAAAAAAATATTTTCTTGAAAACCCAACCGAGTTTTTTTATATCTAGAAAATATGTTTCATTAACCAACTTTTTTAATAACAAACCAACACAATAAAATTTTCAAAAATAATTTTCAAAACATCACCATCCATAAAACCAACAATGCCCAAGTCATGTAATTAAGGACACATAATTTCCATACTATGAATCAGAAGTGATCTGGTTCTCTGACCTATATTGCATGAATATTCCATGTAGTTCTTGGTCACCCTAGTGGTTGTCCTTAAAATAAATCTCTTTTTAATATGAATTTCACTTTCTTGTACCCTTCTCTCCCACTTGATCACCAAGCAAGCTATAGGGTTTTTGTATGAATCATTCAAGGGATGAGAGAACGACTTTTTTCTTCTTTCTCTTTAAATTTATAACTTTGCTTTGTTGAGTGATGATAATTATGATGGGAGTGACCAGGTGTGTGTTGGTGATTGCATTGCTAGTCATATGTGCTTCCCATCATGGAGACAAGGGAGGGCCCCTTTGAAATCAAATTGTTGAAATATCGTCCTTATATAACATGAATTCAAAACCTTGAACGGGATAAAAGACTTTTCTTTTATATATAATTGTTATTTCTTAAGAAAAAAAATCTTTTTTATTTACAAGGATGTCGAGGGTTGATTTACGTGCATCTTAATTAATTCTATAATTCCTAAAATTAACAACCATGTAAGTTTTCTTTGACAATCATATTAATAACTATAGAGCTTGAATCTGAAACTATAAAGATAATAAAATTCTTTAATCCCAAATTCTTACCGTAAGAGATAAGTTTGGATGTTTGTCTAAATCATTTAAGCTTCCTAACTCCCATCTTTTTCAAAGGTCACATTTGCTGATTTGAATAGCAAGATAGCATTAAGATTTAAGGTTCAATCAACACCGTGAGTTGTAGTCATTTCTAATCAATTCAATGAGCTGATAAAACACCCACTTATTTTTAAAGTAATGTTAACTTTTGTGAAGAAAATCTGGAAATGGTGGGCTTCGAGACTCTAGATCAACTTTAGGTTACAAATAATTGATTTCGTTGATAGCCCACGTAGAGGAGTAATAGCTTACTTGATCGCGCGCTGCGCTGAATTTTTTTTATATAAAAAAAATTGATTGTTTTTGTATGTGTTGTAATTGATTATTTGAATATTTAATTAGTAAAATTGTAATTGATAAAGTCTGTTAGAAATGAGTTTTTTTTCCGTCTAAAAGAGATTGAATATTGTTACTGTTAAAATTATTTTGATAATTATTTAATCAGTAGATTTTACAATTGGAATGAAAAAAATTCTGTTAAAATGAGCTACGTACTCCATGTAACATACTGATTGATTGTTGTGTATGTTTTATTTGTTTCATGAATTATTCCATTAGCAAATAGTAAAATTACAATCGATGAATTTTAGCACAAATGAGTGATTTGTTTACACAGCAAACAATTTGATTGGTTGTTTTGTTTTAACTATTTTGGTAATAATTTAATTGATAGATAGTGAAACCGCAATTGATGAAATTGACTAAAGATATATTATTTGTTGTTTGCAACATACTAATTATTTGTTGGACATGTTTTAACTATTTGACGAATAATTTATTTGACAGATAGCAAAAATACAACTGCTAAAATTTATCAAAGATTATTCTTAAGATTTTCTCTTCATATTATTATATTAAAAGTATTTTAGAACACTGAGATTAAATTAATATGAGATTTATAAAGAAAAGTCAGTTAATTTTTTTTTAATATATTTAAGACGTTAATATTAAAAAATATCACAATATATAATTAGTCTCTCCTATTTCTTAAGGAAAAAGACCCAAAAATAATTATTATCATTATTCTAAATGTTTTATCTATAGTAAAATAAATACATATAAAAACAACATAATCTTAAAATTTTTAAGTTGATTATTTAGCTCAAATGTATAGCAAGTTTTTTTTTTAAATAGGACCATTAACAATTTTGTTACATGTTAAAAAAATTGGTGCTGGCTATGACAAAACACAGGGTAATTTTTTATTTTATTATTGTAGATAATTTGACATATTTTTTCTACATGTCTTGTCTACGTGTGGTTTCATATTTTTTTTTCTTGATATGAGATCTGAAATATCATATATAAAAAAAGGCGTAGAAGTTATTTTTCACAAAAATAACATTAACTAATGAATTTTTGTCACAATTATTATAGATGTCATTATAAATATTATTATACATAATTAATATTCTAATTATTATTGGTCATACTATCGATGACACCATAATTATTGCTATTTTTTTATAAGATTTATTCCTCATATTATTATATTAAAAGTATTTTAGAGCACTGATAGTAATTTATTTATTTAAAAAAAAAACAATAGGTCATATATATATATATATATATATATATATATATATTATGGCACTAATAATAAATAAATATCAAAATATATAATTAGTTGCACATATTTATAAAAAAAAACTAACAAATATTCATTATCATTATTTTTAATGTCTTATCTATAATAATTAGAAATTTAAACACCCAACAATATTATTAGATTTAAAAAAATTATTTGACTTGAAGAATAGATAAAAATAAAAAAAGAGAAAAAATAATAAATATCAATTTTTAAATGATCAACACCACAAATTAAAACTTTAACATTCAATAAGAAAAAAACCTTAATAATAGTGGAAATAATAAAAATTGGAAATAAAAACTAATAGTTTGTACATATAAACATGGACAAAAATAAGAACTATGTAAGAAATATATATAAAAAAATAAAGGAATTAAAATAGAATTGAAAAATATATATATAATAAATTTTATTTAGAGAGCAAAATTGAAACAAACCAAAACATTGATAGCGAAAAAATTCAAGAATTTAAAACAAAGCTGGAAAATAAAAGAATGGGGACCGAAATGAAACTGCAATATATAATCTATTTGCATGGAAGGATAAAATTGAAACAAATCAAAATTTTGATACCGAAAAGATTAAGGATTTCAAACCAATACGGAAATTAAAAGACTAAGGACCGAAATGAAACTACAATACATAATCAATTTCAATTGAAGGACCAAATTGAAACAAATCAAAACCTATATAACAAAAATAAGGACCATACAAAACAATCGAAAGATTAGGGACTAAAATGAATCACAATAAACAACGGAGCTGACGTGTACTTGCACATGCAAGAAAGAGAAAAGGGAGGGAAAAAATCAACTGATTACTGACACGTCTAAGGCCACCGGGGAACCATACGCGCCACACCAAGAGGAAGAGAAAATAGATGAGAATCACTATAGACGCCGGTTGAACATTTTGGGATGTCGTAATACGCTACACGCGTCGTCCGAAATCCGCGTGAACACGGAAATAGACGGCGCATCCGGTGACGCGCCAATAGTAACTTGCCAGAAAATATAATAAAAAATGGTAAATTACTGTCACATCCCTACACCAAACTCTTGGATTTTGTCTTATATGGGGGTATTTATGTATTTGGCCATTTAAAAAAAAGTGTGCAATGACCCTATTGACCCCGTAGTTTACTGTTCGATTTTGTCTTATATGGGAGTAAATTTATATTTAGCTATTTAAAAAAATATGTGCAATAACTTTAATGCCCTGACGGTTCCTGTGTATTTTTGTCTTATTTATGGGTATTATAGTTATTGTATTGTGCATAGGAAGATAAGAAATTAAAAATACCCCCTGACCCAAGTCTAAAATCGCAATAAACAGAGGGGCAAAATAATAATTTTACTACTCCAATCTACAATGTTTCTGAGTCTAGATGAACACTGAAAATTCATTGTTCATCATTATTTAATTTGCCAATCTCTTCAAGCTTTTTTTAGTAATATAATATAATAATAATCAAAATCATTTACGATGGAGAGATTCGAACTCTCGCTAGTCAAACCGGCAGGCACACGCCTTAACCACTTGATCAAGCAACTTCTTTGTTCAGTCCTAATATACAAATAATAATAATAGTATCATGTAATTTCATTATTCCAGTCCACAGTAATCTGAGTTTTGATGAACAATGTAAATCACTGTTTGAAACTGCGACCTTTTTTAGCTGTATAGATAATAGGTGTATATATAATTTCATATTTATTACTTGTTTCCAGTCTGATTTATATATAAATTTAGTACATAACTCTCTTAATTTTATATTTAATTATATGTTTAGGATTCATATATAAAACTAAACATTTCTACAATCACGAGGTTAAACTTTTTTATCCTGAATTCTTTTATTATTATTATTATTATCATGATAGTGATAGTGAATAATGAAAACTACTATAGAGAATAATGATTTAGCTAGCATTACTATAATATAAAATATTTTACTATTGTCTTTTACTATGCAAGTGAGAAACCTAAGAAATCTTAGTGGTGTGGATATTAAAAAGTGGCAATAAAAGATGTTAATGCAAATAATGATTTTATGTCCAATAATTATATGTTGAATGAGTTGCACAATATGCTATATGATGTGTATAGTTTTATTGATGGTGCTAAGTCACTATAGGAATCCTTGGATAAAAATTACAAGGATAAGGATGATGGTTTGAAAAAAAAACTCACAGCCTATAAATTTCATAACTTTAAAATAGTTGATTTAAGGACAATAATGAGTCAAATAAAAAAAAACTCAACAAATGTTTCTAAGTGAATCCTTTTCAAGTGACTATTATCATTAAGAGTGTTGTTACCTATTTTAAAGAATAAAAAGAAAAGGGTTAATTGTGATTTTAAAGACTTAATTAGAGTTTTATAAGAGAAAAATGAAGATCTAATTTCAAAAGTTGATGGTTTTTGGAGATTTTGGGTGATAATTGAAAGCAATCAAAGTTTGGGGACAAAATTAGACCTGGAAAAGTTAATTGGTGATATTCAGAACTTAATTGCATAAGATTCAAAGTTTGATGAGCAATCAAGGACTTAATTGAACAAAGCCAAGACCAAGGACCAATCCATACAAAACACGTGACTTCAAAGACTGAAATCAATGAAAGAAAGGACTCAATTGAATAAAATTAAGAGTTTATTGACCAATTAGGTATTTAATTGAATAAGTTAAAAACCAATAACTAAAGTAGAAAAGCTGTTATAATCCAGGGGTAGAAATTGAATTCAACAGAGGGCCAAATTGCAGATACTTAAGGTTTTAAGAGTAATTAGGAACAGAATCAACACATAACTAAGGGTTTAATATAATTGAAAAGGTAAGGAGTAAATTGAAGATTGACAAATCTCAAATTAAAAAAATAATTCTAATAGTAATCCTAGGGTTTTGAAACTCATTTCTACCAAATTTCACCAATATTTCAAAACAAATTAGTCTTCTCTTAATTCATGAGAATTGGCAGTAAATACCCTGATATAAATATTGAACTTACAAGTATATTGATATTTAAAATATCAATAGTTGACCAAAAAATTCTTAGAATTATCCTGAATATTCATCTATTTTTATTGTGAGTATTTTCTTGCAATACTCAAAAATCCATTATCCAGGACTGGTGAACCTTGTCAGAGCACCTATATGATTTTTCTTACAAATAAAAATTTATTAGGGTATATGTCATATATACTAACAAGATATTGATGTGAAAGCAAACGTAAAATTGATTGTGTATAAAATATGAGGAGAAAGAAGAGTGGATGAGCACTTTAATTTTCTTTTTCATTGCTCGAGGATCTCAAGACTCATGATATCAGAATAAGTTGGTGGAGAAGATTCGAGTATTTAATCTATAATAATAATAATAAAGCGCAGATAGAATGAATCATTGTGCTTAATGATGTTTCTTAATAAAGCATTCAAAACAAGTAGGTTAAGCTGTCAAATAAGCTTTAATAAAAGCAGCAAGAAATATTTAAAGCCTCCTCGTTTTCTTGTCTGTTCCAGCCATAAAACAAGTGTTTAGTTGGCATTTACCAAACCTGTAAGAACACATCCAGTGTTGGAGGCTACAACTGTTCCACTGATTAGAGGCACTCCGTCTGTGTTTTGATCTTGCGGTTGAAATTGTTTTTCAAAATATTTTTTGTTCATAAATATATTAAAATATATATTTTTTTAAAATAAATTTAAAATAATTTAAAAATATAAAAAATAAAAATACAAATATGTATTATTGTGGGGTGAAAGGGTGATCAACCCCTACACTATTGTTATTTTTCAAAACTGAATAAATTATGACGTGCAATTAGTCTTTAAATTTTAAAATTACCATTGGGTTTTACGACTAGTTTGGAAGCTCCTACTCCTTGTTTAAGATTATTTATTACTTAATTAATGATATTTGTGGGGTGGAAACACCTAAAATGTGTTCAAGTAATTTCGAGGGCACGCCCTTCTTTTGAGATACAGACGCAAACAAAAACAGAGATGGAGAGGTTTTCGAGACAACTCATAAGATTTTTATCCATTTTTCAAGCGGGACAAACACGTTGACAGATATATGTTTATTAACTTAATCTTCTAACTATTGGTTAGGGTATAAATATTATATAAATGAAAGGAAGGGGTGATTAACTGTATACTACTCACAGAATACTATTTATTTTTATAGTTTTTTTTTTTCTAAATCTATATTTCTTTTTATAGTATTATACTTTAATATTTAGCTTATTAATGGAAACTGAACTTCATAATTTTTATGGTTTTTTTGTTTCGTGGAGCGAGTTCAAACTTGGTTAACTCATTTTTTTAGTTGATATTTTCTTTTCAATTTCATCATTTGATATTGAATTGATTAAAAATTAGATTTTATGATTTATTTTGATTTATTTTTTGCGAGGTTTATTTAATATTATGACTCGAGTCATAGGTTTGATAGGTTAACCCAATTAACTCAAGTTTTTCTTTCTCTTCTTTTAGTTGGAATTTTCTCAATTTCATCCTTCAATGTTGAGTTGAATATAAATTAGATTTCATGATTTATTTTGATTCATTTTTTGTTAGATTGTCCCCATTTTATGACTTGGATTACGTGTTTTGCAAGTTAACATTGGTAGACTTAAATAGTTTTATTATGCTCGATTCTTAGAGTGAACTTTTTCTTTCAATCTTAACCTTCAACAATTTGTTTAAAAATTAGCTTTATAATTTGTTTTCTATGAGGTTTTCAAAGTCTCACGATCTTAGTCATGTTTAGGAGATTAACCTAAGTTGACTTACATTTGTTTTTGTTTACTTTTATAAGGTTGTCATAATCTCATGATTGAAATCATAAATTTGAAATTAACTTTCTTTTTTTTTAAATAAAAAAAACTTCAATCTCATTCTTTAATAATGGATTGATTGAGAATTGAGTTTTTTTTTATAAAAAAAAACACCTTCTCTTTATAGGAGGTTATCATGGTCTCATGATTTGGGTCGTTGATCTTGTAGGTTAATCCAGGTTGGTTTGCATTGATCCAATATATTGTTATTTCAATATTTTTTTTAACAAATATTGTCTTGTATTTTTTTAATTAAACTATGTTTTTACTAGTCATCCAAGTTGTCTTTAGACTCATTAAGTCAATTAGTTCATATCAAGTCAACCTCCACATGATTTATATTTTAACTAGAAAAATATTGGAAATGTTTTGATGTTTCTTTTTCATGTTAAAACAATTGATTTGGATTACAACATAGTGTGGGCTAATGATCTAGCATAAACTAATTGAGGAGATAAATTCATTGTTCCCCTTCGCATAAAACATTGTTCACTTGAATAGTGCTTTCCTCTTTATTTTATATTCATATTTGTTTAATTTCATCCTTCAATATGGAGTTTGCTTATAATGGTATCGTGATCCAGGTCATGCATTTAGATATTTAACTCAGTTTTTTTATGAGTTCTTTTAGTTGACAACCCCCCCCCCCCCCCCCCCCTCAATTTCTTTATTCAACATTTGGTTTTTTGGAGTTGGTTTTCATAAAAAAAAAATTATTTTCCTTCCTGTAAAGTTATATCAACCTTATTACAATAGTCACGGGTTTGGTTAGGGGTAATTTACTTCATGTGGTCTTAATTGTCTAGAGGTATAAGCAATTATCCATCTGTGTTGCATCAATACACAACTCAATCCCTTTTGACAAGCATTATTGTATTCAATATATCCTTTTGTCTTTGAAGAAAGAGCCAATATTGGGGTTGTTGTGAGCATTCTCTTCAACTTTTGAAAGTTGTCCTCACATTCCTTTGACGAAACAAACTTGACTTCTTTGTGAGTTAACCGGGTTAATGGAGATGCTATTATAGAAAATCATTCAATAAATCTTCGATAGTACCTTCTCAATCCCAAGAAACTACAGATCTCCATCACATTTATGGGTCTTTCCCAATTTAAAACTACTTTTACCATATTTGGTCTTACAAATATCTCTTATGCTAAAATGACATGTCCCAAAAACACCACCTTGGCAAGACAAAATTCACACTTATCTAATTTGGCATACAAGTTATTATTTCTCAGAACCTATAACACATTTCTCAAATGTTGTTTGTGTTCCATATATAAACTTGAATACACTAATATATCAACAATAAACACCATAACACACATATCCAAATTTATCCGAAAATAAGTTATAGGACTGGTTCCTAGGAAGGTATCAATGAAAACTTCAATCTCACTAATGGAGGCATAATCAAGGTAATTCTTCTGCAAACACATTCAGGTATTCCCTTGCAATGGGTGTACCAATTGTTACCCCCATGTTCAATTTACCAGGTAATACATGTAATTTATCTATAATTCGACATGTTATAAAAATGATTAGCTCTGTGATCAATTAAGGGTGTGTTTGATATTACTTTTGCTTTTGTGGTTGAGGTTTTAAAAAAACAGTTTCATGAAAAACAATTTAGCTGCGATTCAAAATAATTTTTAAAGTGTTTGGTTAAAACTGTGGTTGAGTTTGAGGTTAATGAAAAACAGTTTCAAGTCTTTGGTTACCAAGCTTTTCATATTGCTTTCAACTTGTGAAATTACTTTAAAGTGTGTGTGTGTATATATATATATATATATATATATATATATATATATATATATATATATATATATATACATATATATTATTTTTTAAATATTTAATAATTATAATAATAAAATATAATTAATAATTCAAGTAAATTAGACACTTGTTTTTATTCTCCCATCAAAATAAAATGTAATTTCATCACGAACTATAAATTCATACGTGAAGGGCTCTGCGATCCCTGAACAACATGTAGTAAAATATCATCTGAAACAAAAAATTAGGATTGCGAGGCAAAAATTATATTGTGATCTCCCTCTAATATATTTATTTATATTTTAATTAATTTTTAGATTATTTTAATATTTAAAAAATATTTTTTATATGAAAATATAATAAATAATAAACTAAAAAATACCCCCCCCCCCCCCCCCCCCTCCCTGCAGCCCTCTCACACAGAAAATATAATAAATAATAAAAAATACTCCCCCCCTTCAATTTCTCTACATTAACCACGCACTCAAAACAACAACTTTTTTTACACCACCGGTCACACCTCACTCCCAAACACCCTCTAAATCATAAATTTGCATCAACTCTACTTGTAATGTATCCTATTAAGAACTGGGTGGGCCTCGCCAGTCAATCAGCATTGACTGACTATTGCTAACTTTGTGTAGTAGTTTTCGAACTTAATGCAGTTCCTACAGTCCTACAAGGACTATATTTTTTTTGCAATAAAAACATCATCTCCCTAAATACTAGTAATCTCTCCAATGATGCCCCTCGCCTCCACAAATATAACACATCTCTGGTGTCACAAAATAGTCTTACCTCTCATATAATAGGTACGCTAATATCCCTTCTACTTCGAAGAGCCTTTTATATAGTGGTTCTGTACCGAGATGAACCTCCAGAGAGTCCTCCACTACTGACCACTTTTCTTTAAAAGAGAAGGCTTTCTAGTGGACCAAAGTTTTGTTTTTTAACCCTTGTTGATCTCAGTATGTCTCGGATTACTCTCTCCATCTCCTCGGCAGCTTGTACCAGCTCACGAATGAGCTGAAATGGCCAGGCTATCAGCACCATCTTTAGCTTTTGTCGCAAGTCTAGAGTCCTGTGGATGTGAGATTATGGATAGAACCTTGAAAGATGGGAGGTTATCAATATGTGTCCAATAGCTAATAGAAAAATCACACAAATCAACAATAACTTACTGCATTGAAGTTTCATCAAGTTCTCGGAATTTTCAAACTTGAAACTGGTAGATGATAACTTATAGGCGATAACTTTGAGTCTCTTCTTTTGCTCCAGTAGCAATCTGGAAGTGTCACTGTCTGCCAAGGGACGATATAAACGTTTGATTTCAAGAACAAGAGCATCTGTTGATGAAGGCAACTACCAATAATGCATTATCGTATGAAAATGGCAGTCTCAGTAAGCATTAGAGGTGCCAGAGATAAAGCATCTATGACAAATTTAGATACAAAATTACGATCAATGCGGGCACAATCAGATTTCTCAGCAATAATTTTGTAAGAAAATTGAGGGATCAACATAAATGTGCAGTAAGTAATTGATAGCTAAATAATCAAAAGTCACAGAAATGAACAGCACATTGTCTCTCAACAAGTATCGACTCTAACAAAATACCGATGCAGTCACTGAAAGAGTGATTCATCTCTTTAGGTTTAATAACCTCATCATACGCTTATGCTACAACAAATACTGGTTTAATATGTTCTCCATCCAATCACTTGGTTTAATATGTTCATATTATTATATTAACATGAATACATATTTATTATTAATAAAAATAAATAAATTATTTTTAATATTTATATAATATTAGATTAATAAATCCAATATTTGATTTATGAATCTAGAGTACAAATAAAGTTCATGAGACAAAAGTCTTTGACAAAGAAAATTATAAAGTTGTTATAATTATAAGATTCATATTGCATCAAAACATTGTTTCTAAAATGTTACTAGTCGATACTCTCTTAAACATTAGTTATTTATTAGAGTTGTAGAAACTAGTATGTATTATGTTCTTTTTTTATGAAAGGAAACAAATGTTCACATAAACTGAGGTGTAAGAGATACTTATAACTAATATATAGGTGTTTGTTGTAAGACATGTATATTGAGTTGCCTTGCATGAGCATTCTAAATAAAGAGATCACATATTTCTATATATATATAAAAAAACTCATGTGAAGGTTGTGTAAGTGATCCTAAGACTTGAGATCACTAAGTTATCTTATATAATGAATGTTATGACTTGATTCTCTTATATGTTATCTTAATTGATATAATAAAAGGACAAATATTGAGTATAACATGAACTATATAAAGGTACTTGAGTGATCAAGAGATGATTCATCATCCTAGATGGATTAGAAAAAATGCTTCATGTTTTAATGTTAAATCAAAATATTATTGATGAAATGATATGAATTACACCAAAAAAATGGTCACTGAAAGGTTAAGTCAAACGTCTAATGATTTTTCTAATATTTGGAGAATCGTGACAAGTTGTTAGACGATGCACCTGATTTTTAAATATAAATCAATCAATTGTTTAATTGATAATAAATTAAATTGCTGAATTTATTTAACTTTCTTTAATTAGAATTAGAATTTATATTTTAGTCAATATTTTAAGAATCTAATAGATTGCACACATTTGAACCATTAGTCAAAATTAAACCGGGATGATTTAATTGAGTATGAATTGATTAAAATATATTTTAGAAATCAAGGACTAGAATATAATTAATATATAAAATATATTTATAGACTTATAAAAATCAAGTAAGGATTTTATTGGGTTAATTTCTAAAATTGTCCTAAATTATTAAATGAATATTATATACGGGGCAAATTGATGTTTTGCCAATTTATAGGGTTTTTTTGGCTTTTCCTATAAATAGTCTGCGATGCTTCTTATTTTATGATGTGGTTGTCTATTCGACAGAAAAACTATGTAAGTCACATAATAAAGAGTTAACACTTTAGTCATAACAATCTCTTTCTCCTAAATACGGATTTAAGAGATTTTCCACTAGTGCTTCGTGTAGATTACTATTGAAGGTTGAACAATTAGACAACTTGTGATTTGCAACAACCCAACTCTTAAAGAATTATTCAAAGTTGAAGAAGGTCAAATCTGCAGTTAATAAATTCTTAAACAACTCTAGATTACTCCCAAATAATTTTGTTTTATTGTTTTCAATGTGTATGATATTTGAGAACCCAACAAAAAACATTAAGGAAAAAGAATGAATTTACTAGAAGGAAAAATTTCATGAATCTAAAAGAATAAATTTGATTTAATATTGAGAAGTTGTTGGAGGGTCACAGTGGGAATTGTGGTATGTTGTGCAACTGCAGGGAGGTGAAAATATTCACCTTATAATCAAATTATTTAGATTTTTAGGATGTTGGTACTAAAGTTACTATAATCTTTACTTTTGACTTTTTGTTGTAGAGAAATAAATAAAATGATAGGTATTAAAAAAAATAACAAATTATTTGGTCTTCCAAAAATGGGAATGTTAGAATTAACAAATACCTAGGTCAAAGATGTTGGAATTTCTTGTGGTATTTGAGAGAGAATATTAGATTGAATTGGTTTCCAAGATGGGGAATGCTAGATTAAAAAGTATATTTAAGAGGATATTGATATTTTAATGTTACTTATAAGGGAATACCAAATTGAATTTACTTCTAAAATGGGGAATGACAAATTTAAAAGTATTTATGTAAGATACTAATATTTTATGGTATTTAGAAGGGAATAATATATTGAATTGACTTCTATGATGCAGAATTCCAAATTTAAAAAGAATATATATATGAGGATACTAATATTCTTATCTTATTCAAAAGGGAGTGCTAGATTTATTTATTTTATTTTAAAAAAGAGAATGTTTGATTTAAGAGTATCTATGTGAAGACACTAGAATTCATGTGGTATTCAAAAATAAGAATAAGACTAATAGATTTCAAAAATGGAAACACTGAATCAATAAGTATCTTTGCATGGAAACTATAAATTATTAAGAGTGAGGGAAACACCAAAAAATAAATAAACGAGTAAATAAATAAAAGTTTAGAAAATTCCAAAAAAGGTTCAAAATTTTTAATGGAAGCAAATTAGGAGGAAAGAAAGGTATTGTGGTATAAATTATTAAATTTTGATATTTCGTATTAAAAATTGGTATAAAAAATATTTCAAGACGGGGAAATAAAACCCAATAACCGTAAAAATTACTATTCAAGGGACATAATGAGAATTTGTTAAATTATGGCCATATAAATGACTTGTTATGGCCAACCATGGGAGGGGAATAAAGAAAAGAGGGAAAAAAAATTATTTTCTTGAAATTCTTAGAGAAAAACAAGAGAAAAGAGAGAGACATTGATGCTAAAGGATTTAAACAACAAAATCCCTTGGATTTATAGTGTTTATGAGAAGAAATTTGGGAGATAGACAAAAAAAAAAAAAGGTGATAAACATCAAGTAAGGAAGAAAAAGAAAATTTCTTGATTATTTGGCATTAGAAGGTTCAATTTCTCTTAGGTAAGGTGTTTTAACATTTAATTTGAGACCACTCATTTACCGTCCATGATGGGGTAAATTACTTTTGCATCTAACACATGAATTACCAATCAATTCCCCTCACGCATACCCTAACAACTAATACGGTGCAACTCCTTAAAAACATGATCTCTCCTAACATCCTAAAGATCAAGATAAAATGCATGAATTATCAACCAATTCTCCATGCTCTTACCCCTGACAACTAACACTGTGCAATTCCTTTCCGGTATCAACATAATTTGGTACATGTTGAGATAATATAAATTGTTGTATTATTTGATCGGGATAATGCATCTTAGCAATATTAACGCAAAATTTTGTTAGTTGGTGATGAACAACAACCTAAAGTATTTCATAATTAAACAAAATAACATAATTATATATACTTAACAACTTAAATTATATTTAGTTAACCTAATTTCTAATTTACAACCCTGACATTTAATAAAATCAAACAACACTAATTAAACATAAATTACATCAAAATAATTGAGAGGAAGTGTTAATATACATCTAGTAGTGAAATATGGGTGGTAAGAGTGACTGGTAGTAGCTGATTTGACTAAAAAATCCAACACATATTAGTAAAGAGAGAAAGTGTGGTTGAAAGTGGAGGAGTGCTTCAAAGCTACCAAGAGGTGTTTTTAACGATGAAATAGAGATCTCAATTGGCGATGACAGGGAATGAAAAAGATATTTGGTCTTTAATTTATAACAAATCACAAATATTATATGCAACTCGTCAACTACATGAATTTTCCAATTATATTTGTGATGGAAAGAGGAGAGTAAGAAGTTGTTCCTGTCCAGAAATGCCACCATCCTTTAGGTCGAGCATCTTGTAAAATAGATGCAAACATGCAATGACATAAGAATAAGTTTACATGGAAAACTAATATGCAAAAAAAATTATATCGATACAGCCACACCCGATCTCTCCCGGATTCCTCTACTTTGATATGATCTTGACAGAGAACGGCCACTGAAAACCTTGTATCTATCTAAATGTTTCTCTCTGTCAGAATTGATCTAAGACCCTTCACTATTCCAATTCAGCCATGATCAAAACACCCATTCTTTTCTTTTTGCTAATCCAAACCTCTCCTTTAAAAGGGGGTGCTCGGGAATATGTATGGAAACCGTTTTTATAAGAAAATCATTTTTTTTTTTTAAATTAAAAAAAATTGGTGTTTTTAGATCATTTTAAAGTGATGATGTCAAAAATAATTTTTAAAAAATAAAAAATATCATTTTAATATATTTTTTAACAAAAAATATTTTCAAAAACAACTTCAACCATACTCCATAGGCATAGAGTCTCATTCCCCTTGCATAACTAAATCTATTCCTAAATCTTACAATTAAGACTGTGTTTGATATTACTTTTGCTTTTGTGGTTGAGGTTTTAAAAAAACAGTTTCATGAAAAACACTTTAGCTGCGGTTCAAAATAATTTTGAAAGTATTTGGTTAAAACTGTAGTTGAGTTTGAGGTTAATGAAAAACAGTTTCAAGTGTTTGGTTACCAAGCTTTTCATATTGCTTTCAACTTGTGAAATTACTTTAAAATATATATATATATATATATATATATATATATATTGTTTTTTAAATATTATTAATTATAATAAAATATAGTTAATAATTCAAGTAAATTAGACACTTATTTTTATTCTTCCATCAAACTACTTATAATTTTATCACGAACTATAAATTTATACGTGAAGGCCTCTACGATCCCGGAACAACATATAGTAAAATATCATCTGAAACAAAATTAGGACTACGAGACAAAATTATATTGTATGTAATATATTTATTTATATTTTAATTATATTTTAATTATTTTAATATTATAAATATATTTTTTTATATTAATATACATATATTATGTAAACATTATTTATATTTTAATTCATTTTTAGATTATTTTAATATTAAAAATATATTAATTTTATATTAAAATATATTAATTTTTAGATTATTTTAATATTAAAAATATATTTAATATTAAAATATTTTAATTACCCCCCCACCCCCCCACCAAACCATCACCAAACCAATATATGTTTTTTTTCAAATATATACATTAACCAAACACCCAAAACACTAACTTTTTCTACAACACCAGTCACACCACACTCCCAAACACCTGTAAAGCAAACTCAACTGACATTGTGTCGGGTAGGTCCACAATTGCATGGATATTGCATTTTGTTGTTGCAGGTATTAGGTTGCACCATTTATAGGAATTCAAACTAACTTTGTTCATTTTCTTCTAAAAAGACCCCTAGGAGTGCACCAATCTTAGTGGCTGACTCTCACTACAAGGAAAGGATAAAAAAACAGCGGTCCCAAAGATTGATGATCTCACAAAGATGGTCAATTAACCTCTGAACCACTATGTCCACAAATCTGAAGATTGTCCAGCCACTGGTTGGTCCATGCAAAATGTGATATTTCGTACGACAGACAAAAGTTACGGATGAAATTCCTTCAGAAAATGAAGTGAAAGGAGAGATGCAAGCCAAGAAAGCACATAAATCTGCCAAATACTCCATCAAGAATATACTCACAAAGTTTCAATCTACTTTAGGAAACCATACCCCTTCTGCTGGTGATGAAGCTTCCAATTCTGTTTCTACCAAGAAAAAAAATTAATAAGGTGTGTCTTTCTCCAATATTTTATATAATAAATGATAAGGGAAGAGACTGGTGATTCTATCCATAAACACATGATCCATATTGCTGCATTCTGATGACCTCAGGTCAAATAAGGTGAGTTCTGGTTTCTTTTTAAAGTGTACTACCATGACATCCAGATAAAAGTAGTCAAACACAAAAATCTTAAGTTGCAGACTCTTGTTTACTATCAAAACAAATCTGTAGGAATTATTATCTTACAGCTTGGATAGATCTTAGAGCATCTCCAGCAGCAGAGGCATCCGGGAAGCCAAAGCCAAAAATTCAAATATTTGGCTTTTTGGGGTTAAATTTCGTCTCCAGCAGAGGAGCCAAGTGAAGAGCCAAAATGGCTCCTTCATTTTCTGGAGGCATCCGGGAGCTATTCCCACATATCAAAACCTGCAGAGGCAAATTAAAAATGACCGTTGCAATATAGCCGTTGGCCATGCCACAATAAAAAGCCAGCAACAAAGAAATTGAAACACACAACACAACTGATTCAACAAACCTAAAATTCAACACAACAACCCACAGAATTAAAAAATTGAAAAAACATTTGATTTTGCATCCAATCCGAAGAAGAAAAGTTGGCGAGAAAATACCTTCATCAAAGTTTGTTCCTGTCAAACCTTCTGCCCCAGAATTGTCGGTTTGTTTTCTTAACTTGATATATTTTTTGTCTGTACAAATTTGTTGATAAAAAAAATAGAACCCGTATGCTAGAAACTTGACAGAGGGGGGAGAGCAGAGTGAGAGGGAGTCGAGGGAGAGGAGGAAAAGTGAAGAATTTGAGAGTGAAAAACTTGTTCACGATTCTTATTGATTTACAGTAAAGCTGAACCGGTCGACCGCTTGAGGTGAACCGGTCGACCGCTTGAGGTGAACCGGTCGACCGCTGATCTGCAATAAAAAGAGTAGAGTGAGAGGGGGGGAGCGCCATGGGAGAGGCGTGAGGTGAGCTCGGAGCAGTGAGGGACGGAGAAGGAGAGGAAGGGTTGGAAAAGTGAAAGAGGAAGAGGAAGGGTTTGGAGAGGCGTGAGGTGAGGGGCTGCGCAAATGAGAAGTGAAAGAGGAAGAGGAAGGGTTTGGAGAGTGAGCTGCATTTTGTGGGGGGCGGCGCAAATGAAAAAAATGAAAGAAGTAGGGTTTCGGGGGGTAATATTTAGGGTAATATTTAGGAATAAATAATAATAATATTTAGGAGGAAAAAATAGTGTAATTAATAATAATATTTAGGAGGAAAAATAATTATGAGAAATTGAAAATTTATGATTTTGTTGATCAATTAGCTTAATTACATGTTTAAATTTACAGTTAGATTTAAGAACTGTGTAAATGTAGTTTTTTGAACTGTTGTGGAGGTGATTAATAATAATATTTAGGAGAAAAAAAAGAGTAATTAATAATAATATTTAGTTAAAAAATAATTATGCGAAATTGGAAATTTACGATGTTGTTGATCAATTAGCTTAATTTATACAATGTATTTTTTATGCAGATGGACTCAGATTTGCCAAATTCATTCACTGACTTTCTTATAAGTGAGTCTGAACAGAATGTTACTCAACAAAGTGATCATATTGTTCATACAACTAAAAAATCCCAAAGAAGTAAAAACTTCTCGCCAGAAGAAGATTGTTTACTTGTATCTGCGTGGTTAAATACTAGCAAAGATCCAATCACGGGAGTTGATCAACAAACAAGACAATTTTGGGCTCGAGTACATGCTTACTTTGTCGAGAATGGAGCAAACCTGAATAATCGTTCTCAGATAAGCCTCTCAAATAGATGGCAAGAAATAAATAGAGAAGTTGGAAAATTTGTTGGTTTTGTTACCCAAATTGAAAACCGTCAACAAAGTGGAACGACTGAAGAATCAAGGGTAATGTTTTTTGTTTATCATTTCCATATTAAATTATTTGTTTAACATATTTATTATATAACATAGTTTTATTTATTGAAATTGATTTACCAGATTAATGATGCTCGGCAAATGTATGCTTCAATCGTTGGCAAACGATTTCAACTGGAGCATTGTTGGGTTATCTTAAAAAATGAACCCAAGTGGCAATTTGAACGTGCATGTCTTCATCAGAAGTCAAACAAGAAACAAAAAAATCATGGAAATGCAAGTCCAGCTTCTTCAAATCCATCAACCGCTGATTCTGTTAGTTTAGGAGAAGACAGTGACGCATTTATTTATCAAAATAGACCAATTGGTCAGAAAGCTGCAAAGGAACGACTTGCACGGCGACAAGGAAAAGAAAAGGTTGGCGAGATTTATGTAAAAAATCTCTTAGACAAATTCACGAATAGTATCGAAAAAATTGAGGATAAAAAATATCACCATAGAGAAAAAATGTTAGAGCAACAAGCTAAATTACTTGAACAAAATGATGAGAGACAAGAGGATGAAATCATGAAGGTGGATACTTCTGGTATGAATCCAATGTCTGCAGCCTATTTTGAAAATAGACAACGGGTAATTATGGCAAAAAGAGGTTTAAATTTGTAATTGGTTTGATTGAATTATTTGTAATGGAATGTATGTTTAATTAATTATTTGTAATTTTCTTTAAATATTTTGTATCGTGTTTCTTTAATTTTGGGAGAATTTTTCAATTTTTTAGAATTTCAAATTTAAATTATTGTGGGGTTTTTAATTTTAAATTAATTTTTTTAATTTCATATTAAATCTGAAAAATTAATAATTATATTGTTGGAGGGTTTTTTAAAACTAATTATTTATTTATATAACTTACTCCTATTAATTGTATAATTAATTGCATAATTAAATTATATAAAAAATAATTGCATTACATTAAAATAATAATATAAAAAAAATGGCTCTCCAAAATGCCTCCTACTGCTAAAGTGCACACCAAGACCAAAGCCATTTTTACACTATTCAAACATCCATTTTAAATATTTGGCTCTCCAATATGGCTCTACTGCTGGAGATGCTCTTACAGTACAGAGTAGCCATTTTGTAAGTGTTTTTGAAACTTCAAACCATCTGATAACCTAGCATCCAACAAGATTACCTCTTATGACTCAAACTTGAATTCTTGTTGAAAGACTTTGATTATTTGGATCAAGCTAGACCATATTGATGACTGACCATTATATTTGCCAGAGAGATTTCCATTAGACAATAATTCCTTCATGCACATGTAAAAAATATTGGCCACAAATAATCATATGACCATTATATAGTGCAGGAGTAGGAACACACGATACCATTCTAAATATTTTCAATGATAAGATTTCCAACAAAATCTTAATTTTTCTCAGTTTTTGGCATGCAGCTCCCAAAAATGTTTCATGGAAAAGTTCAACCTCAAAACTCATTAACTGAAAAAGAGTTTATGATGTCCCATACAGACAAGACAATGAATACTCTGAATGAGGGTGGCTATAACGCAGACCTGATGCACCAGGTTAAAGACAAAGAAAGTTTCTTCCTGGATCCAAGTCAATGGATGGGGCCAAATGCCATAAGAACAACTTGAAACTGCCCCATTATGGTCATAATTGCAGTAATCAAGAGCAGATGGGAAATACTGGATTAAAACAAATGCAGACTGTAAGTACTAACATGTCTTGACCTTTAAAAATCATAGAACATGTAGATGATAGCATTTTGTTTACTTCAAGTATAGATAGCTGACTATGGCACCATTAATCATTTGTTACAATATGCATAGATGAATAAAATGTTACACATTTTAATTCCTACTTGCATAATTAGGAAAAGAAGTTTTATTTTCAAGCAAAAGAAGTTAAAAAAAAACTTCATTAATGGGAACAAGAAATGCCAAAAGCAGCAATTATGAAAAGTCAAATTATTTATACATATGGTCAGATTAAGAATATATGACACAAACAAGTAGGAAGCTCACTACTGAGCTAGCAATAAGTGTCCACCAGAAAGTCACCATTCATTTACTTGTTTTGACATCCAAGTACAGCTATTTTTCATAAACAAAATTTAATACAATAACTCAGACTCTCAACTGGTCATTCAATTTAAAGATGCGAGTACAACATTGTTTGGGAAAAAAAATAATACAATAACTCAGACTCTCAATTGGTCATTCAATTTAAAGATGCGAGTACAACATTGTATGGGAAAAAAAATAATACAACTCAGACTCTTAACTGGTCATCCAATTTCAAGATGCGATTACAACACCATTGTTAGAAAACAAAATTTAATACAGTAACTGATGCGAACCAGCCTAGAAACACCAGCAAGGACCCATTACATGTTCATGGGCTTGATTCGTGGTTTTGAAGGTTTCAACCAAGTCAAAATTGCAAGGACCATTGAAGTATCAAAAGGAGACCCTAGTATATCTTATCTATGTGCAGGAGGGGTCCAACCCAACTTTATTTGGGCCATGAAAGCAAAGGAGCCAAAAGAATCCTACTACAACTTGGAGACATGGGATTAATGGGCTGGATGGAAGGCAATAAATAGACCTTTGGGCTTTATTTAATTTTGTTAGCTACAACCCAAGACTTGTTTGGGCTCAATTAAGACTTTGTTTTCAACTAGGATCCAAGGCTTGTTTGGATTAACTCATGGGCTTTTAAATTTAGGATTTTGAGTCAGTTTTGAGTGGACCTCATTTAAGTCCACATAAGGGGTCCATTAAGGTTAGTTTTTCAAAGACTATTTAAACTCATGTTAGCTAAATTTCTGCAGCCATTGATGAATTTTAATTCTGAACTTTTCAGTTTATGTGTGAGAGTGATTCTTGCATTCTTTAGTTCTTCAACGAATTAAATCCGACTTATTGAAAATTTACTGGCTTTGTGGTGTCATTCTACTCATTCCAATAGTGTTGGTGCCTTGGGGTAGGTTTCTATTTCGGCTTTCCGGGATCAGATCTCATTCTTGGTTTTGGGTTGCGTGACCATGTGATCACGAGGTTCGCATCAGTAACCCAGACTCGAAACTGATTCAAGTTCTAGATCCAATATCATCAATAATTTCCACCTAAACTCAACTAGGCAGTTTTCTTCATTTTGTCCTATCTACCGCCACATACTACATGAGTGAGGAACTTAGGATAACCTACATCTCTACCTTTAAATAAAACCAATGTACATTTATTTATTGAAAGTATATTTATATTGATTGTAAAAGAAAACAGATTATAGATATTCTTATCAAATATTCAGTAACATTATCTTGTTTTCTCAAAATAATTTCAGTTGAAATGTCTTAACTCTTTTGAATTCATTCTACTACCTTATGATATCTAGTTGAACATGAATCAAACACGCAGGGAAAGAAAAATTCCAAAACAGGTAACCCATACCCGAGTACACAATTTTCTGCTTTTTTTCCTCAAAGTAGACTAAGTTTTAAAATTAGATCTTCAATGCACAATCAAAATTATATTGTGACACGTTGACACATAAATCAACATTTCAGCCAAAAAAAGATAGAAAGTAAAAAAAATAAGATGAATTTGCATTTACTATGTCAAACAATATTAGCACACAACCATTCATGTTCCAGGATAATTTAAATTGTCTACTTAGGCCCGACAGCCATTAAATAAGTCAATCATTCAATAGTGTATTTCCCTATGCATGCTACCGCATTGATAGTATTTTTCTCTTTTAAAGAGCTAATTTGACCTCATTGTGACCATCAAGGTGAATTACTGATATGATTACACTTATTTATGCACATATCTAACCCTTTTCTAATATTGATAATGTAGATTTGGTGCTGGAGCTGTAGCAAAGGTGCTAGAGCATATCTGCAATATGCTGTTTGATTGTATCATCTACATTCATATGTATTCGTGAGTGATTTTAATGGACATAAACCCAAGGAGATGGGAGCAGTACAAGGTATCCATCTTATCTCTCTGTATAATAAAGCTGCGAAGAGTAAGCATCATGTAACCAACTTAATTAGTAGACATGATTGGTATGTTTGCATGTTCCATATGGATTATTTAATTATCCTTCTCTTTGCAAACAAGTAAATATTCAGGAAATCAGTTTCTTCAGACACGAGAAAGGTAAGATTATCAAGGGAGGAGCTCATGTTGGGCATTTGACACCAAATCATAATACAGCTGAAATTAAGGGGGGGAAAGTTGTTGATATAGCCAATGCTCTCAAGGTCATGTTGGGCATTTGACACCAAATCAAAATTCAGCTGAAATTAAGGGGGGGGGAAGTTATTGATATAGCCAATGCTCTCAAGGTCTTGATGATTTATAATTGGGAAAAAAAATCAAGCTGATAAAAGGAAACAGACCTTTACATTAACATGTCAGATTTGTTTAACTCAAAGCATAGAGAGAGAGAAAAAAGAGATAAATAGCTGAAATAAAACAAGAGCCCTCACTTGCAAAATTTTACATCTCTCATCGAAGTAACACCTACCCTTCTTAGACCTGCAATTTCATGAAGCAGTTTACGTTGGTAATGATATTCTAAGAGACCCACCATTATGACCAGTTGTGCTCTCTTCGCCTCCAAATGATAGTAAAACATTGTTCCCCTCAAACCATTACAATAACTACAATCTCAACATTATCTGCAAGATGTTACAAATATGTGATAGTTTATGGAAGGGTAGCATTGAAACATTTCTTATTGTTCAACTGTAACGTTGAACAGTTCTGTACTAAGGGAATAAATTGGAATCTAAGTTCTATTTTGGAGTAAACTTGTAGTTAGTCCTTTTCTTTTCACAATGCGAGCCAGTGTTTATAGATAAAGCCAAGGCCACTGTCAAGCCCATGCAAAATATTTATATCAAAAGGCCCCTCGATTCAACTCTTTCCTGTTTTTATGGAGTCAGGCACCTCAAATTTGGGCTGGAAACTCAACATTCAAGTTTCCACAATTCACCTACCAAAATTAATCTAATCAAAATTGTTAGACAGTCTATTTAGAATCGAATATGATAGTGAGCAGATAGTTTGAAAACAGTGCATCAGATTCCAAACTGTTGTAGGTAGTGTTAGCTTAAGGCATGCCTGAAGTACAAGACACTAATCTGTCATGGAAAGGGATTTTAAGGGTCAAAGCCAGGTATTTCAATCAAGCGAGCATTAGGCAAGAGAAGCACATTCCTAGGGACTTACAAAGAAGCACAAAACACATGCCTAATTTAAGCACAAGATGCATGGTTTGTTTGGACAAAAGGATTTGACTTTCATACAAATGACTTTTTATTCTTTTTAATTATTATTCTACTGTTTTCAATACTCTCTTTTACTGCTTAGCCAATTCATCCTCTCTTACTTAATGATGCTCATATTTTAATGACATAATTGATTCTAAGAAGGAAAAAAAATATTTATTTTGAGAGCTTATTATCTCTCTCTTCTATTCTCTTCTATTTGATAGAATCAAAGATAAAAATTTATTCATTTTCTAATTAATCTATTATCAAGATAAGAAACAAACATCTGGGCTATTAATGTTTTCTTATTTTCTTCTTAAGATTGATATTTTTCTGTACGTTATTGTGTGTATATATGAACTACACTAAGTATTCACCTTCTTCTTCCCAGACAAATAGCTAACCTTGAGCCTAGGCTCCAGTGCCTAAATGCACTTTAAGCTTTAAGAACAATGGCTGGAGGTTGACTAAAGGGCTGGTACCTATGCAAATTAGTAAGCAACAGGTACTATCAAGGATCCAATTCTCTCTCAAAGAAAATAAAAGGGAAAAAAAAATACTATCAAGGATTTGGATTTTAGCAGCAAGACATGTTTCTAATATACTTTCCAAAAAATCCAGCTTTTGGCATAAACATATAGAACTAGAACCATTCAGGTCAAACCTCATAGAATAACATGTGATAAGGTAGGCAACAGTCCACTCCAAGGTTACACTGGAAGGAGCTCTTCCCTCAGAAATCCACCAATTTCCATCCTCCAGGAATGATCAACTAGAGCTGCTAACTCTCTGGAAGAGAAACCAGATGCTCAATCAGTAAAAGCAGCACCATATGCATATAGTGGAAAGAGAAACAAGATGAGCAAATACAAGTGGTGTCCTATGATAGGTGAAGGTTCAATAAATTAGTTTGTGGAATCTGTAAATTAAAATATATTGGATTCAGAAAATCAGGCTTAGACACAAAGCAAAAAGAAGAGCTTGCTTGGTGGAGTCCTTTAAGCATTCTAATGCGATTACCAATGTCTTTGTTTATGAACAACAGGAACTAAAAATACAGTTTTTATAACCCATGCAAGTTATACAACAACACCATATACTTCTTATGAGATTACTTATTAACTAGAAATACAGTTATTTGAGCAGCTAAAATATGACAGCACATAAAGAGCATTAGTATAGAACCATACAAACAAGAAAAACACCACATTAACAGAAAAGGAAGGTGGACAATTCAGAAGAAAAGGTCCAAAAGACAAGACTCAAATTTGGACAATTAAACAGACTTACTTGAGATCATGACTGACAACTAGGACAGTCAATTCTTTCTTCAAGTGCTTCAAAAGCTTTACAACATCTGCACGTGCCTTCCAATCTGATAACCAGAACGTAAATTAAAACAAACTCACAACAGCATAAAAGAATG
Source organism: Salix brachista (assembly GCA_009078335.1). Taxonomy (NCBI): domain Eukaryota; kingdom Viridiplantae; phylum Streptophyta; class Magnoliopsida; order Malpighiales; family Salicaceae; genus Salix; species Salix brachista. The sequence goes on along the minus strand of CM018588.1, from coordinate 7,993,614 downwards.
AGCAAATGAAGAAGCTAGGTGGATATACTGAAACCCTACAATGGAGATGTGTTAAATGCCCATCACTTCAAATCTCATGAAAAGCTTTAATAACCAATAACGATGAGGCTAAGCATTGCATTTTAGAATTTGAATCCCAAAAGGGATCAAAATGAGTTTGAAGTCAAAATGATCTGAATTGAAAAAAGTTGAAGTGACACAACCAGTCTTGAAAGCAAGGTGGTACCAGTCCTTTTAAGAGGAGAAGTCAAAGATCCAAATTACTGGGGTAGAGAGATATGGCAAGGGGTGCCCCTGATGTGTAGTTTGGCATCACTGATGAAAAGGAAATAATAAAAAATTGAAATCCATAACTTGGTCATCAAATAGCTGATGTTAAGGAATTGAGATCAAACATGCTCAGAGCAGGCCTCTCTTGACTCCTAATTGCTAAAATATTCATACATTTAAAATTTGAGAAAACTGCATTTACAGTTTCAGATGTTCTTAAATGCTGATTAGCTTCAAAAAGATCATACTAACCATCCAGTGGGTTTAAACAAGAGGGAAGACAAGGAATGATTAGGAACCAGAAATTACTTGGGGGTGACCCTACCTAGACCAGCAAGAGGCTCATCCAATATCAACAGATCAGGGACTTCAACCTGAACATTAGATCGAGAACATTCATTACTCAAAGAATGCTACAAGTATAAAGGTTACACAACTACCTAATTACATATAGGTTCTTACCAATTGAATAGCCAAGGCAAGCCGACGTTTATATCCACCACTTAGTGAGTGAGGATCTTTATCCAATGAGACCCCATTCAATCCAACCTAAAGTTGTCATTAAATTAAGTGTTGTATTAAGAACTGGCATCGAGATGTAATGTAATGTAATGTATCTTAGACAACCTCAAGAAAAAAAATGACCAGAAAAAAGAAAAGGAAAAGCATGATCACTTTTCTTCAAAAAAAAAAAAAAAGGTACCCAATTTACAGCTCTTTGCAGATTCAAAGCAAGATGCTCCCTTAATTGAAGGCTGCTCTTTCGCCTTGGCCATCCAAATGTAACTTCATCAGCAATCGTGTCAGCCACAAAATACCTAGATTGCAGTGGACAACATTCTTGAAAAGCATATAAACCTAAAGCCCGGAATGGCTAGATGTAGCAGCAAGTATTCTAAATTCCCAAATTATCGAAGGAAGAATACCTCTCGGGAAATTGAAAGACAATACCAACTTTTTCAGGTGATAGCTGTTCAGGCAATTTGTCTGGATTTCCATCGTTCCCATATCTTTGAACACAAATCGAACCTGACGTTGGCTTACTTATCCCGGAAAGAAGCTACAAGAAAAAAAAACAAGAAGGAACTGGACAACATTTCCAATTCGATTAAAAAAAACGAGAACGACGGCAGCTGTATACCTGCAGAAGAGTAGTTTTTCCACTCCCACTTTGACCAAAAATCAAGCCAAAACTACACCAATCAATGCAAGACAAATGAGATTAATACTACAAAACACAGCAATTAATCAATTAACGGATTAAATAATTGCCTTCTCTCTGGAAGCGAAAAAGTAACTTTATTTAAAAGATTAAGCTCAGTCCCTGGAGGCCTATAGCTAACATCCTTAACCTGCAATTATAACACATGATGATTTCCAATTAATCCTACAGTAATCAACTATATAAGAAAGCAAGAATCATCATCATCGGAAGCAGCAGCATTAGCAAATGATTAGGGGAAAAAAGGAAATTAATTACTTACTTCGAAGCAAGAGTAACCGCAGTGGATTGAGTGATTTTGTGGGATTCTAATCAGATTGAGTTTAGGTGAGACTCGTTGTGGTGATAGTTGAAGTGGCTTGTGATTGATTGAGGACTGAACTGTTGACAGTGAGGAAGTTGCCATCTCAGAGGCGGGAGTTTCAGTTCAGAAACAGGGATTGAACTGAGTGACGGTGGCTTCCGCTTTATTATGCCGTGAAACGTACAGTCGTTTTGTAATTTATATTATTTTTTAGTCATTTTAAAACCTTTTTATTTTGGAGCAACTTCATTTTCATAAAGCATACTTTAAAAAAATATATATATAATACTATCAATTTTAAGAAAAAAAACTTTGACAGAATATTATATTGAATTATACTATATATTAGAGAGCCCAGTCTCTTACCGTGCATTGTGAGTGTTTTTATTGTTGATTGTAATAATGGTTTTAGGTTGTTTTGGTTTTTGGGTAAGTTTGGTTCGGCAATTTGGTCCTGGTTTTTGTGATATTTTATATTTATTTACACAGTTAAACAATCATTCTATCCTCATATAAAACAAAAATTAAGAGTTACCAACAGCGATGTCACGGTAATTTCACATTCCATTAGACAATAAAATAACTATTTTACCCTCCAAATAGACAAAACTCAAAGTTTGCTTGCGAGAATGTTTCTGATATTTCAATTTTTTTGAAAATATCTAAATACTAATTTGCCCCCCAATAAGACAAAATTAAAGACTTGGTGATGCGAAACTCGTGATCACGTGGTCACGCAACCCACAACCAAGAATGAGATCTAATCCTGGAAAACCGGAATAGATCTGATAGGAGTGTGACACAATGGAAACCTGTCTCAAGACACCAATACTATTGGAATGAGTAGAATGACGCCACGAAGCCAGTAAATCTTCGATAAGTCGGATTCAGTTCGTTCAAGAACTAAAGAATGCAAGAATCACTCTCACACATAAAACTGAAAAGTTCAGAATTAATAATCATCAATAGCTGTTGAAATTTAGCTAACATGAGTTTAAATAGTATTTTAAAAACTAACCCTAATGGACCCCTTATGTGGATTTAAATGAGGTCCACTCAAAACTGACCCGAAACCCTAAGTTGGAAAGCCCATGACTTAATCCAAACAAGTCTTGGATCCTAGCTGAAAACAAAGTCTTAATTAAACCCAAACAAGCCTTGGGTTGTAGCTAACAAAATTAAATAAAGCTCATAAGTCTTATTTATAGCCTTCCATCCAGCCCCTTAATCCTAGAAACAAAAGGAAAAGGTAGTCCATAAGTCCTTGCTGGTGTTTCTGGGCTGGTTCGCATCCCTTGGTTGTAGGGGTGTTCCAATAATTTACCATTTTATTATTATTATTACCCTGCGGATACTGTGAGCGAGTCTGACATACACACATACGGTTTTTTTCATGACGCTCCAGTCGAGCGGCACGTACGGCGTTGTACGATGGTTAAAAATGTTCAACCGGCATCTCAGTTGTTGCATCACCATGTCCTTTTCCTCATACTGTGGCGCCGTGTCATCACATAATGGCCGAAGATGTGACAATGGTGGGTTGAACTTTTTTCCCTTTTTCTCTCTCTTGCTTGCTAAATTACACGACAAACCCCCTATTTTATGGTCGTTTTATTTCAGTCCCTGATCTTTTAATTGTGTTGTATGGTCCTTTTTTCTGTTATGTAAGTTTTGATTTGTTTCAATTATGTCCTTCAATTGAAATTGATTATATATTACATTTTCATTTTAGTCTTTATTCTTTTAATTTTGGGTTTGGTTTTCAATCCTTTAATATTTTCGGTACAGAAGGTTTGATTTTTGAATTTTGTCCTTTGATTGAAATTGATAATATATTTGGTTTTCATTTCGGCCCTTATACTTTTTATTTTTTATTTTAATTCCATTATTTTTTATATTTTTGAAATAGTCCCTATTTTTGTCTAATGTTTATATGTATATGCTCTTAGTTTCGGTTTTTAATTTTTATTATTTTCTCTTTTGTTGAGGTAGTATTTTAAAAAAAAAAATTGTTTTTTATTTATTTTAGTGATATTTCTTATTTTTTTCCTTTGTTCTTTCTTTTAGTTTTTTTTATTAGTTGTTTTTTTTTTAATTTTTAAGTCAAATAAAATTTTTTTCAGCTAATAATTTTTGTTTTATCATTTATTTTATTTTTTTGTTTGCTCTTTTGTTAAAGTTTTTAGGCTTTTTTTATTCTTTGATTTAATTTTGTTTTTTCCATTATTAACGTCATAATAATTTGAGTTTTTTTTTTCTTGCTTCCTTTTTTGTTAATGTATTTGAGTTTTTTTTCCTCGGGGTAATTTAATAATTTTATTGTTTTAGTAGTAATAGTAATGATATTTTTAAATGTTAAGGCTTTGATGTTATTGTTGTTATAATAGGGTGTGTTGATGTGTTTCATTATATCAAACCTTGCATATATAGATGTTATATTTTATTTTTTAACTAGCAAAACCTAGTGCGGGCAATCTAAATAATTGTTTCAATCCCAACAGTTATAAAAATTATTAACTCAGCCCGCAACGTAGTGCGGGCAATCTAACTAGTATTGTATAACAAGATATAATTTAAATTGTTGAAAAATAAAGAAGTGTTTCTTAATTATTTTTTTTGAAATTATTCACCTTTTTTTAGACACTATGTGAACATATATTAAAAAATATTATTCCTCATTTCATATGAATACTAGTCATTAGCTTAAATGATACAAACTGCAATCAAATAAAGCTAATGATTTTAATATTATCAAAATTTTACTACATAATTTATTAATTTTTATAGAGTTTTTCATTTAGTGACATATACAATGGTGTTGAATAGATTGACATTGAAAGACATGCATAACCTTTCATGAATTACCAAAAATTATATTGCAACCAAGGTTGTTAATTCTATTCTGTTTTGCTTAGAATGACTGAAACATTTTGTACTAGTATAAAAAATTAAACAAAACAGAACAATTTTCACCTTGCTTAAAATCTTAGTTCATTCTGGATTTTCTGGCTGGAATGTTTTGATTTCATTCCACATGTTGTGTTTCATGTTTAAAGTTTTGGAAAGTTGAAAATCCATTAAATGGAATTGAACTTGGTTCAATTTGATTGATTAACCACCCAAGTATAAAAGCTCTTTTTTCAATGAACTAAATACTACTCCTTGATTTCTCTTCTATACATCCCAATCAAAACAATTGCAATCGATATCTTATCTCTCACGACCTTCCCTTCCAATCTTTCTTTTTCTCTCTTGCAAGTTACTTGCGACAATATCATTTTCTATCTTCCATCCTTGGCTCTTAGCCTTTGTCTTTTCTATCTTAGGTCTATATATTATCTCTCATGACTTTCCTTTCTCTCTTGAAAGATTCATACAACAATGTCATCTTCTGCCTTCCATCCTTGGCTTTTGTCTCTTCTCTCTAAGGTGTAACCTCCCCTTCCATCCCTTGGTCATTGTCTCTTCTCTCTAAGGTGCAATCTCTTGCTTCTCTTTAAGTTTAAATTGGAAATGGAAAAAGTATAAACTCAGTTTCTACTTTCTAGAACAACAACCCAAACTGACAATGAAGACAATAAGAAATGTAAGACACCTATATATTGAGACATAAGTGACCAACCACCAAATACTTGTATTGGGTTGTTGTGTGACTTACAATTATAGTTGTTAGGTCTGGTAGTTAACCATACAAGGAACTTGATGATGATATGGGAATCATATGAAACCGAATGTACCAAACCATAATTAATTATAAGGAAGGATACATAATTATTATATGAAACCAAATATATCTATATATCTATCTATCTCTCTCTCTCTCTCTCTCTATATATATATATATATATATATATATATATATATTCTTCTATGTTGTATTAATTTTTATGTAATTATTAAATGTATGTGTGTACAACATTTTTTTTTATGGAAAGTTTTTAGAGAATTATAATATCCAACATAGATATTAATTGCTAAAGGAAGTTAACTATAGGTCTATATTATCCTTGTTATATAATTTTCCAAAGTAATTGTCGCACCCTAAAAAATGAGCGCGGCGTCGTGACGACCCTCCCCGTGAGCGGGGGATTAAATGTCGGAGGGATTCTTTATTTTAGTAAAAAAGGGAGTCGCCACCTAGTATTATGGTTACTAGGAAACCTAAGACTGGTCTTTCAGAGATTCTAGGGTAAGGGACTGGTTGCGTAAGGGAAGGTTTTAACACCCCTAGTACGCCCTACCTAAGGTAAGCTGCTTGACGTTTGGTTTGCTTATGATTTGTTAGGATTTTTTATCTTTCAAAGAATATGTTGGTTAAATGACGAATGGGATATCATTCCCGCCGAATATTTTGGATATCAACCCCTTAGGATTTATTTATCCAAATACCAACAGTGAATAATAACATATCATTCCCGCCGAATATTTTGGATATTAACCCCTTAGGATTTATTTATCCAAATACCGACAGTGAATCATAAATTCCAAAAAATAAGATTTTTATATTTTTTGAAATATTGGCCAATACCCTTTGGATTTTACAAACATGTTGTAAAATCTCAAAATGCAAGAAATGATTTTTTTCTTTGCGAAATCCATGCTAAAACTCATTTTCTCTTCAAAACCCAAGATAATTTTTTTTTTTCAAAAGAAAAAAAAAGTTTTAAAATATGCTAGTGTATTGGCCGTATGCAAGAAAACAACAAATTTTTTCTTTAATAAAAATATTTTTTGGAAAATTTGTATTTTTATATTTTTTTTATTTATTATTTTATTACATTTCGGTGGGCTGGCTGTCAGCCCACCTAAATTCGGGCTGGGCTGTCTATCTCCAGGCTGGGCTGCTAGCCTAGATGGCTGGCAGCCCAGACCCATCTGGGCTGGGCTTCCAGCCCAGACGCTGGAAGCCGTCTTCAGGGCCAGGCCGGGCACAAGGCCCGACCCGCCAAGCCCACGCGGGGAGTGAATTAATTCACTCCCCGCATGCAAACACAGGGACGATGAACAATGACAAGGAGGATTTTCAAGTATGGAGAATGGAGTACCTGTCAATACCGTTGGGTAGAGGAGGTCGTGGTGATTCTTCTGGTCGTTGTGGCGTCGGAAATGGTGGCCTGTGGTGGCCGGAGTTGTCGTCGGAAGATGACGGGCTGTGTGGCTGTCGTCGGGGTTGCTCTGTTTTCTTCACCGGGGAAGGTGGCTGAGCTGCTGGGGTTGATGAAGGAAACGAAGGTGGTGCTGAGGTGGGGTGTGGGTGGTCGACGGTGATGGTGGTTGGTTGACCGAGAGGGAGAGAGAGAGAGCTTCGGGTCTGTATATTTTTTAGAGAGAGAGAAGAGAAAACAGAAAATGAAAGCAGAGAGCGAGAGTGAAGGAGAACAGATGCGGGGGAAAAGAAGAATTCCAAAATTCTCGTGAAATTTTCCTTGTCTTCTCTCAGTTTTTTTTCCTCTCTTCTCTTCACCGTGCACTGCTATTTATAGCAGAGGAGACCCGAATTGTTAAGGAAAATAAATCAGAGGAGAATCAGGACGTCGATTTTGATTAGCAGAGGAGACCCGAATTGTTAAGGAAAATAAATCAGAGGAGAATCAGGACGTCGATTTTGATGGAGATAAATTGGGAAGAAAATCACGATTGAAATAGGAAGAAAATTTGAGTTGTTTTGCCGTGATCACCGTGAATTAAGCGCGCTTGAAAAATTCAACGCCAATGCATGCCGGAACAGTGCATGTTTCTTTTTTTTTTTTTAAATGCAGATTTCAAAAAAATTTAGGAAGGAAAAAAAATATGATTTGGTCCTTTAAAAATTCTATAATTGCACCCAATTGGATTTAAACTTGAATTTATGCAATTATATCCCATCAAAAATTCAATCTCAACCTTAGCTTTGCGCGATCTCCTTATCTGGTCCTTGGTTCCTGATTTTCGCGATTTAAACCCCAATCGACCACTAAACTCTCAATTTGTTCAATTTTGCCCTTGCACCAAGATATGTATTTTTGAAATATTTTTTTTTTCGAAACATAAAAAATAAAGAGTCAAAAATTGGGTAGCAACAGATGCCCCCTCTTTACAATGCTTACGACTAAAGTCTTGTAAAAGACTTTAAATAGTAAGTGTTGTAAAGAAAAAAAACAGAATGGTGGATATGGGTCTCATTGTTCTGGGTGACCTACCCGGGTTAGCAGTTAGAAGGGTCTCATTTTTCTGGGTGACCTACCCGGGTTAGTAGTTAGAAGGGTCTCATTTTTCTGGGTGACCTACCCGAGTTAGAAGGGTCTCATTTTTCTGGGTGACCTACCCCAGTTAGATATGGGTCTCATTTTTCTGGGTGACCTACCCGGTTAGATATGGGTCTCATTTTTCTAGGTGACCTACCCGAGTGAAAAAAATAAAGAGGTCTCATTATTACGGGTGACCTACCCGGCTAGCGTGGTCTCATTTTTCTGGGTGACCTACCCGGCTAGCGTGGTCTCATTTTTCTGGGTGACCCACCCATCTCGAGGAACGAAGCAACACCGATCTTCAATTCATCTTCCGTGATTTTGTTGACCTGAGATTCTCCTTAGAAACATAGGCCCCTTTCTTTGATGCTCCATTATCACAGGATGCCTTTGCCTAATCTCCAAAGCTTTGCAGGCTTCTCTGATTGGATGGCTCATTGAAGTTTGTCATAAGTCATTCATCCACTCAAACGCAAGCGCATTGCTGCGATGATCCTTGCTTTTATCAAAATCTGACCATGCCCCCAAGTGTGGGGTTGCTTGATTTTCCATTTAGCACAGAGTTCTATTATTATTCTTCCATTGAAGTTCTGAGCATTATCAGTTATGATCTTTTCTTGTGGTCCGTATCGACATATCAAACAAATTTCTTCAACACCTTTTGCGTTACATGAGCAAATGACCCAGCTTCTACCCATCTTGTGAAGTAATCGATAGCCACGAGAATAAACCTATGATCATTGCTGGCTTTTGGTTGATATACCCAATCACATCAATTCCCCACATTGCAAAAGGCCACGGAGATATCAAGTTAAACATAGGAGCCGGAGGGGCATCCATTTTGTCACCACGGACTTGATACTTATGACACTTGCGGACCTAGTCGATGCGATCCTTCTCTAATGTCCTCCAGAAATAACTAGTTCTTTGCATTTTTCTAGCCATCATATGCCTATTAGTATAGGTTGAGCGGATCCCTTCATGGACTTCTCGCAACGTGTTTCTGGCTTCAACTCCATCTAGGCATCTCAGCTAAGTACCGTCAGATGACCTCTTATACAAAACCTCCCCATCAAGGTAAAAATCCATCGTTAACCTCCTCAAGGTTTTCTTCTCTTTTTGGATGCCCCCAGGGGATAAGCTTGGTTTTGGATGAAATTCTTGATATCATAGTACCAAGGGTTTCCATCTATTTCTCCTTCAACTGAGCAGCAATGAGCTGGTTTATCTTCTGATATCAATGTGTATCGGCTGTAAGTTTTGTCCTAAGTCTCCTCTAGCCGTAGAAGCTAGTGTGGCCAAAGCATCGACAAACTGATTCCCTTCCCTTCCAAGATGGGTGAACTCTATTTCCTCAAATTCTCCAGCTAGCTTAGACAAGATTTCTTAGTAAGGTATTTCTTTTCTTTGGTTTGTCATTCTCCTTTTTCTTGACAAATAATTAGCATTGAGTCTCCATACACATCTATTTTTTTATGTTCAACCCTAATGCAGCTTCTAAACCAAGAATACAGGCTTCATACTCAGCAGGGTTTTGGTCGCTCAGAACAAAGTCCACCCGAGAGGCATCGTGGTATAGATTTTCTAGACAAAACTTGCCCGCAAAAATATAATTGGCAAGCATATGCAGTGTTGAACCAAAAATCGATCTTATCCACAATGATCAGTCACACTAGTAGCATTTCTGTATTTTCAAGACCAATGTTGTATTGCCTTGGGGGTCTATAACAATGAACCACCACACGTAAACCAAACTTATCCAATCCATGGTTTACCTTGATATTCAAGATCAAGCCGGCCTTCTTTCCATAAACTTTCAGGGATGATAAAATAGGCTCCGCTAAAATCTCAAAAACAGAACCCGACTTCATACCATACTGGGATCACACAAATTTTCACTTTTACTGTAGTGCTGATGGATCTGATTTTGCAATAAACCTTTTTGAGGCTACCGCAGACCTTTTCTTGTCTTGGGAGGTCTGGTTCCACCACTTACAGCAGAGGTTGGAGGAGGCCTTTTGGAAGACATAGATTTCGTTGATGGTTCTGACTTCTTGGAGGAAATGAGCGATGAGTTTAGAATGGCCTCAACAGCTTCACGTTGTTGTTTCCTCTTTGTAATCATATCTAAACAAGCACCTACAGGATTAGGATCTTTACCATCATTGACCTCCTTGCTTTTGAGGCTGCCTTCATCTGAGGATGTAGAACTCTCCAAATTCTTCTGGCTTCTCTTACCTTCAATAGATTTGTTTGTTCCCCGGAGCCAAGTTTCTTCTCGCTTCTTTCTTTTCCCTTGCTTTCATCACCAGTAACAGATTCCCCGTCTCCAGCAACAGTACTATGGCATCGGGTCACAGAACGAATAAAGTTTTTATCCCTGTGCACTTTCTGCTCATTTTGTTTGCCTAGTTTGCCACTGCCTCTAGAATTTTCAGCATGCCTAGACAGTCTTGAATGATTATTAATACTTTCTCTCTTGCAAGCATCCCTATGAGCTGTTTCAAACAAGGATTCATATGGCGGTTTCGCTGAGATGACCAAATTCCTCTCTTTAGCATCCTATACTAGAGCTGCCCAGTTCCGGTTTGTCTGCAAGGTCCTCGCATTACCCGAAATCCAAAGCGAGAGCTTGGCTCTTGTCAGGGCAACATTCATCCGTCTTACATTAGCGACAAACCCAATACTGCTGGAGCTCAATCCATTCATAGACGAACTTGAATAAGCTGCTCTAACAGTGGAAAGTATCAGTATATCAACCTCTCGGCCCTGAAAGCCATCAACAATATTGAACTCCATATCAGCAACAACAGATGATCCAACTGCACTAGAGAAACGAGAGCGCAGAAGTGAGAGCTGGCACTTATATGGAGTTATGATGCCAATTCTACCACCAACAAACTCGGATGAGTACCTCTTTTTGAAAAAATCGTAGCAGCTCAACTGCAGCTTCAGCCTCACGTTCATTATAAGAGACGATGCACCGGAATTTTTTTACCGCGAAGCTCCTGGCCGTCCGTAATGTCATAGAATAAATAAGGGCCAAGAACCCCAATCTCATGAAATGATGCTGATTTGTTTGACAATTGCTCTCCGTTCATCAACTTGCTATCATAAAAGTGCAAGGAGGGAAACTGGCAAATCTCTTGGTGCATCCTATACTGTTTTTTTTTTTTTTATCTTGGGAATTGGCATGGCTTGAATAGCCTTTACTTTTTAAGATCCTCTTCTATCCCCTTGTCACTCACCACAAATCCTAACAACTTCCCAGATTTTCAACCCGAATGAATATTTCACAGGGTTAAACCTCAAACTTAAACTTTCAAACAATTTCTTCAATATCTGGACGTGATTCTCTTCTTCTCCAGATTTAGCAACCTTGGCATCCACATATACTTCAATCTCTTTGTGCATCATATCGTGAAATAAAGTCACCATAGCCCTTTGGTAAGTGGCCTCAACATACTTTAACCCAAATGGCATGACTTTATAACAGAAGGTTCCTCATGGTGTCACAAAGGTTGTCTTCTCCTCATCTTCTTGTGCCATTTTTATTTGATTATATCCTTTTGCTCAATCGGCTTGCATCCTTCTTTCAGCGGTACCCTGTATACTATGATATCCAATCCATGCATATCCTCATGACACCGAGCAAAAACATCTATGTAATCTCTCTGGCTTTCAGTAGTGTAGTTGAGTCTTTTCTTTCTGTGTGATCAGAGTTCTTATCTGAGCTCTCTCTGGCTTTCTTCATTACCCACATTTATGGTTTAAAGTTCCTCCTTAGCGGGTTTCCACACCTGTCCATGTTGTTCTGTGAATTCCTTAATGCTGTTTTCATCCCTTTCTTCTTCTTCTACAACTATTATATATTCTTTAAAATCCGGTCATTAATTCTCAGTGTGAAGTGCAGGTGTTGTTGTGGAAGTTCTGCTTTCAGAGTTTATTTTGAAAACCAATGGAGCATCCTGGATCTCCCAATTCCTGAACTTCTCACCCTCGGCTAGCTTCCAAATACATGTACGGGCAATAACTTCCTCCAGAGCATAGATGGTTAATTGCGGCAGTTCTTCATCTTTTCTTCCAGGTATTGTGGGTCCCAAATGTTTCTCGGTCGACGATGCGTGCACAAATGCATGAGAAGTGCATGATATAATGTGTGATTATGATAAAAATGCTTTATATAATGGGTATGTATGCATTTCCCTTGTGAACGATCGATAATCACCACCTCATGAACATAGGGTTTCTGGTCACATTGCTTTGCTATGAGTACTGCCTTTCGAGTCGATGCTTGAGTCATATTCACCAAGAGGCAGATTTTGTAAAAGAGATGGGTCAACGCCCTTTTCATTAATGCTTGATAAGTTACTACATTTTTGAAAACATGGAGAAAAAAAATATTAATCTACTTCTCTTCGGCCAAAGGTAGGAAGGCAAAACCGTGATTCTCGATTTTCTCCAAAAAGGTGTCGGTCTCAGCTAGACTTCTACGGTAGCGGATGATATCTCTTCCAACATTTCGTGCATTATTCTAATGACCCGAGCATGCCCAGCAGCTTTATCCATTTGTTCATCCATCTTGGTCATCTTCTCTATAAGCAACATATTGGTTCTGTTTAACGAAGTATTGTTGGTATCGATTTGATCCTTGTTTTTTCCATTACTGCTAGTTTCTCATCCAGATGCTTCACCTTTTCTCTCTCCTTATCGAGCTTTGTTCTCAGAGTTTCTATCTCCTCTCCCTTAACTGCTAACTCTGCTTCAATGGCTTCATCTTTCTCGGACTCCGTCGAACGACTTTCCGACATTACATCTTCTTATATAAATCTTCATACTTTTCAATTCTATCCATCAGCTCACACTGAACTTCTGCAAATTTCTCTTGGCAATATTCTATGCTCTCTTGGCATTCATTATGTTCAGTCTTCAATGCGCCGAGCTCGGAGCAACTTTGCATCCACTTCAGACTCATCTCCGTTAATTCTTTCTCCATTCCCAACCTAACATTCTTCTCCTCACCCAACTTTAACTCGAGCTTGGTTATTCTCACATCTTTAGACTGTATTTGCTCATCTAAAAATGCTCTCCTCTTATCGCCCTCCGATACCATTTCTTCCAATGCCGCCTTGTCTTTTCTGCTTTTGCTTAATTCTATCTGGAGTTTTTCTATCTGTCTTCTCAATTCCTCTTCATTGCCAACCCTTTTTCTCTTAATAGGTTTTTCTTCAATTTGAGAGGGCTTGACTTCTTTATTAATCACGGTTGAAGCAACTAAGTCTCTCCAGCTTGCATACCCTTCACTTGCACTTGGATCTCCCATACCTTTTATTTCCACCAAGACGAGATGCCTCCAATCTTGTCTGATGATCTGCAAGACCTCTCGTGAAACGGGATCTTTAAACCAACCAAAGAACTGAGCAATTCCCATGGTCCTCGGAACAAATTGCATGCCCCCATGCTGCCTTACCACAAGGGCAGGAGCATAACTCACATAGCCGGTAATCCCTACCAATGGAACCCAGCATCTTTGCCCGCAACTCATTAGGACATCCACTGCTTTGACCCAAGGAGCTCTCCATTTGAAACCGCTGCTGGGTAAAACTTTTAGCTTTTCTACCCAACCTTGGTTGTCTAGATCTCCCCATTCTTCTTCCTCCACTATCCTCAATGGTTTTTGGTTGAACCACCAAAAATTATTAAAAACAGGCTTTTTTGTTTCAATATGGCTAACCATCCAAATATATAGCAACTGCGTGCAACATCTCATTGCTCCTTTCCCGGCTCTTCTACAATGGTTAAGTGTTATGATGGTTTCAGCCAAAATAGAGGCCACTGGGTTGATTTTTGTATTCTCATATTCCACATAAGCAGCAACAGCTTCCAAGCTTATTATACCTGTCCGACTTGGGAACAACACAAGGCCAAATATGCCTAAGGCAATCAATCTCTCTTTCTCTAATCCGGACCTCTGTTCTAGTTCAAACTCCAGCGTCTTCCATTTCAGACCAGCAGCCTTCTTCTCTAAAAACCTTTCCAAACTGGGGATCCTGAGCAGCTTCGACAGTTCAGGGATGATTTTGTCATATCTCAAAGGGAAATAAATTATGTACAGATCATTCGGAAATTCAGTCAACATTCCGTATTCCTCCATAGTGGGACATAGGTCTATGCTCCCAAAAGAAAAACAACGGTAGTTAGGATCCCAAAAATGAACTAGAGCTCGCACCGTTGGGCTTAAAACTTCTACCTTCGTGATCTCCATCAGGCGTCCATATTTTCTAAAAAATATGTCCTTATCCACATACTGAAAATGGGTCGTTAACTTGTTCACCTCATTTATAATACAATCCAGATTCTTGATTGGTGATAGCCTCATAGCATCGCTTTTAAGGCAGTCTCCATCAGTCAATTGTGACAATTCAGAACTTCTCCCATATTCCATGATGGAAAGTTTAGTAGTGGTGGCCTTTTCGTTCACAAGACCTGTTAGGCAAAAATGCTTTTTTAGGGCTTTTCTTTTTATGTAAAAGATATTATGGAGCATACATCCTAACGATAGGTTCTAGTTCCTTTACATGAGACATAGGGTAAGTTTACTACTTGGTCTCTAAAGAGGGTCTCTTGTTGTCCCAGTGATCACCCTCGTAAAGGCGATATGGGGGTTTAGCAGATAGTGGGATGACACGTATACCAATCACTATCAGTCTAAACACTCAGCAGAGAGTTGGGGTTTACACAAACTTCAACCTTGACTCAAGTCATAGGTAAGCTGCTAGTCCCCCACTTAACTTAAAGTTTAGTGTGTGCTCTCAAAATAATAAAAGTGATGCATGACAAGGTATATTATGATGACAGGATGTCAAGATGCATGCTAAAGCTTCTAAAAAAATATAAACGATCCATAACAATATGAAAAACAATAACATATCATAAACAAACAAAACTATCAAGCCTAGTCCAAGTCCCCAGTGGGGTCGCCATCCTGTCGCACCCCAAAAAATGAGCGCGGCGTCGTGACGACCCTCCCCGTGAGCGGGGGATTAAATGTCGGAGGGATTCTTTATTTTCGTAAAAAAGGGAGTCGCCACCTAGTATTTTGGTTACTAGGAAACCTAAGACTGGTCTTTCAAAGATTCTAGGGTAAGGGACTAGTTGCGTAAAGGGAAGGTTTTAGCACCCCTAGTACGCCCTACCTAAGGTAAGCTGCTTGACGTTTGGTTTGCTTATGATTTGTTAGGATTTTTTATCTTTCAAAGAATATGTTGGTTAAATGACGAATGAGATATCATTCCCGCCGAATATTTTGGATATCAACCCCTTAGGATTTATTTATCCAAATACCAACAGTGAATAATAACATATCATTCCCGCCGAATATTTTGGATATTAACCCCTTAGGATTTATTTATCCAAATACCGATAGTGAATAATAAATTATCATTCCCGCCGAATATTTTGGATATTAACCCCTTAGGATTTATTTATCCAAATACCGACAGTGAATCATAAATTCCAAAAAATAAGATTTTTATATTTTTTGAAATATTGGCCAATACCCTTTGGATTTTACAAACATGTTGTAAAATCTCAAAATGCAAGAAATGATTTTTTTCTTTGCGAAATCCATGCTAAAACTCATTTTCTCTTCAAAACCCAAGATAATATTTTTTTTTCAAAAGAAAAAAACAATTTTTAAAATATGCTAGTGTATTGGCCGTATGCAAGAAAACAACACATTTTTTCTTTAATAAAAATATTTTTTGGAAAATTTGTATTTTTATATTTTTTTTATTTATTATTTTATTATTTTTCGGTGGGCTGGCTGTCAGCCCACCTAAATTCGGGCTGGGCTGACAGCCCAGCCCACCTTATCTCCAGGCTGGGTTGCTAGCCCAGATGGCTGGCAGCCCAGACCCATCTGGGCTGGGCTTCCAGCCCAGACGCTGGAAGCCGTCTTCAGGGCCAGGCCGGGCACAAGGCCCGGCCCGCCAAGCCCACGCGGGGAGTGAATTAATTCACTCCCCGCATGCAAACACAGGGACGATGAACAGTGACAAGGAGGATTTTCGAGCATGGAGAATGGAGTACCTGTCAATACCGTTGGGTAGAGGAGGTCGTGGTGATTCTTCTGGTCGTTGTGGCATCGAAAATGGTGGCCTGTGGTGGCCGGAGTTGTCGTCGGAAGATGACGGGCTGTGTGGCTGTAGTCGGGGCTGCTCTGTTTTCTTCACTGGGGAGGTGGCTGAGCTGCTGGGGTTGATGGAGGAAACGAAGGTGGTGCTGAGGCGGGGTGTGGGTGGTCGACGGTGATGGTGGTTGGTTGACCGAGAGGGAGAGAGAGCTTCGGGTCTGTATATTTTTTAGAGAGAGAGAAGAGAAAACAGAAAATGAAAGCAGAGAGCGAGAGTGAAGGAGAACAAATGCGAGGGAAAAGAAGAATTCCAAAATTCACGTGAAATTTTCCTTGTCTTCTCTCAGTTTTTTTCCCTCTCTTCTCTTCACCGTGCACTGCTATTTATAGCAGAGGATACCCAAAATTGTTAAGGAAAATAAATCAGAGGAGAATCAGGACGTCGATTTTGATTAGCAGAGGAGACCCGAATTGTTAAGGAAAATAAATCAGAGGAGAATCAGGACGTCGATTTTGATGGAGATAAATTGGGAAGAAAATCATGATTGAAATAGGAAGAAAATTTGAGTTGTTTTGCCGTGATCACCGTGAATTAAGCGCGCTTGAAAAATTCAACGCCAATGCATGCCGGGACAGTCATGTTTCTTTTTTTTTTTTTAAATGCAGATTTCAAAATTTTTTAGGAAGGAAAAAAAATATGATTTGGTCCTTTTAAAATTCTATAATTGCACCCAATTGGATTTAAACTTGAATTTATGCAATTATATCCCATCAAATATTCAATCTCAACCTTAGCTTTGCGCGATCTCCTTATCTGGTCCTTGGTTCCTGATTTTCGCAATTTAAACCCCAATCGACCACTAAACTCTCAATTTGTTCAATTTTGCCCTTGCACCAAGATATGTATTTTTGAAATATTTTTTTTTTCGAAACATAAAAAATAAAGAGTCAAAAATTGGGTACCAACAGTAATAATTAATATATTGTCAAAAGTGTCATGATTTTGTTTATAGGTTATCAAATAATAATCTTGATTTTCTTTAACAACAAATTGCTAAAACAAGTATGACATTGAGAGTTTTAAATTTAATAAGAAATTCTTTGTGATTGTTTTCAAGTTTATTTGAAAAGTTTTCTTATTTAAAATTTCTATTTTTTATAATACTTATTTAAAGTTTAACATAAGAAAAAATAGATACAAATGTAGTTATTAATACAAAGCTCATGATAAAAAAAATGAAGGGCCAACCTCAAATCAAGAATGAATATGGATACCTTAAAGCCTCAATGGATAACTATTATGGAAACTTTTAGGAGTGAACTTACTCATTAGATCATTAGATCCATATTTAAGTTTCTTTATGTAATTAGCATTGGAACATTTTTCTTTCTTTATAATTTTGAATACATTTCCAAAACATGAAACAAATTCAATTCATGTTATATTTTTTTATCCTATTAAGATGACACATTGAAGATACAATTAATGGTGGTTTAAATCCATTGCTTCTAGATCATAAGACAATAATTGTAAGAAACCATGAGCTATTTTATTTGTTATATCGGTTAAGATTTTGGTAAATGTTATCCGATTTGTTGGATTAAATTTCATGGTGCATCATGGATAAAATATGCCATGAATTTGTTTGAAGGTCACCTAAAATTATCAAACAATAATTAGCATGATTTCAACGAATAAGTTGTTGGCATTATTATTATGGTATCTTGAGAAATATCATTATTTTTGTTTAAGTTATTGGTATTGTTACCATCCATTTTAGTTATAAAATAATCGCATAGCATATCAATGTAATAATTAGAATTAATTGTGTTTTTTTCTTCTTGAAATCAAATTACATGGCTGGAAACTCGTCAAATGGTGCTACTTTCATAGTTCAACTCCAACAAGATCAGATGATTTAACATGGACTCATAGCCAAGTGGTTGTTGGTGCAAAAAACTCAAGTATATGTCATATCGGAATAATATTGGATGTTAGGGGTATTATTTTGGTGTATGGTGCATCAAGTTTGGTGAAGGATAGAGACATTAAATGCACATGCAAAATTGCGTTCTTAACTTTCTTTTCAAGCTTAAAGATGAAAAGGAGAGTGAACAATAAATAGACGACACATGTCTAGTCTCTTTTTACATATCCACACACACATGTGAAAAGGACAATAAACAAACGACGCTTGTCTAGTCTTTTTACACACACACACACACACACACACACACATATATATATATATAATGATGCCATTTTGAGATTTTAGGTTTTTTTTTTTATTTAGGGATTTGGTCAAAACACAATTTGGTCCTTCAACCTTTAATTGTTATCAATTGCACCCCTAACTAAACTTCTAATTTTATGCAAAAAAAATCCTACAGGACTTCAATATTAGTCCCAGATTCTATCATCCTTTTCACATTAGTCCTTGGTCTTGTATTTATGTAATTTAGGTCCTAATTAACCACTAAACTTTTAATATTCTTTGATTTCACCCCTAATTTTGGCTAATTTGTATTATTATCATCCATCTTAGATAAAAAAAATCGCATTGCATATCAATGTATTAACTAGAATAAATTGTGTTTTATTTTTTTCTTTAGATTAAATTACATGGCTGAAAACTCGTCAAATTGTGCTACTTCCATAGCTTCACCTCCAGCAAGATCAGTTGATTAAGTATGGGTTCATATGCAAGTAGTTGTTGGTGCAAAGAACTCAAGTATATGTCATATCATAATAATATTGGATGTTAGGGGTTTCATTTTGGTGTATGGTGCATCAAGTTTGGTGAAGGATAGAGATATTAAATGCATATGAAAATTGCTTTCTCAGTTGTCTTTTCAAGCTTAAAGGTGAAAAGGACAGTGAACAATAAACATACGATGCGTGTCTAGTCTCTTTTTACATACACAAATACACGTGAAAAGGATAACAAACAGATGACGTGTGTCTAGTCTCTTTTTACACACACACACAAATATATAATTACTCTATTTTGAGATTTTAGGTTTTTTTAATTTTGGGATTTGGTCAAAGTACAATTTGGTCCTTTAACCCTTAATTGTTATCAATTTCAACCCTAATTAACCATAAACTTATAATTTTATGCAATTTTTTCCCTACAGAACTTGAATATTAGCCTTAGATTCTATCATCTTTTACACATTAGTCATTGGTCTTGTATTTATGCAATTTAGCTTTTGATTGACCATTTAACTTTTAATATTCTTTGATTTCACCCCTGATTTTGGTTAATTGGATCCCCATAGTTCATTGCCTTTACAAAATGATACTTAGTTGTGGTTTTCTTCATTCTAACCCCTAATTGACCCTACACTTTCAATTTTCTTGGGATTTTACCCCTGATATCAACCAATTAACAAGGTAAAAATTAAACTTGGTCTCCTAAAATTCATTCTTCTCGTTCAAACCCAAATTGGGCTCTCAAATTTAATTTTTGACAATTAAGTTCTTAATAAAATTAATTTGACCTATTTAAAATATAATTAAGGTCATTCAGACCAATTTGGGTCTTAGTATTTATTGAAAAAACTCATCTTGAGTATTTATCTCGATTCAAATTATATTTTTACCTATCATTTAGGTTGTTTTTGGATCTGCCAAGTCAACCAAATTAATCTCCACACAGTCATTTTTACTATAAAAAACATAAGAAACACCTAAATATTTTATTTATATCTTTTTAAAAAATAACCTCACTTATAAAGTAATACAGACCAATGATTTTGGAAGTAAACTATAATTTATTTTTTTTACAATTATTCATTTTTATAATGTTTTCTAATTGTTTTTTAAGGTTCATTTTTTTTTTAAAATCCCTCTCTTTAGCTACATTTTCACTTGCTTCTATAGTTACTTTATCTCATCAAAACTTGGTGTATGGCCAAACCAGGTCACTCATTAGACTAGATATAATAGTTCTATAAATTCTATTAGTGTATATGCATTGTAGCTAATGAATTGGTTACATATGACATTAACTTTGTTCATGTAAATATATTTAATTTATTAAAAATGTTTATTTATCTTTAATATTCATAAAATATCTATGTAATGATATAAAACCAAGATGAAGCTTTTGAGCCAAAAATATTTTGCAAAACATTTATAAAATTGTTGTAATGATAGAATTTCTATCGCATCAAAACATTATTTTTAAACGATCATGGTCAATGCTCCTTTAAGTTTGGATATTAATTAGAGTTGTTGAGACTAATACATATTATGTTTTTTTTTATAAAATGAAGCAATATTTCTCATAAAGTTAAGGTATGAGGATTATCTAGAATTAATATTTAGATACTTGTCAAATGACTGTACATTGAACTGAATCATATAAGAACTTCATATAAAGGGATCACTTGTGTCTTTGGAAAGGTTCACGTAACAGTTGTGTTAGTGATCCTTAAACTTAAAATCACCCAGATATCTTATAGAGATAATGGACATGGTAAGGAGCATGATTAGTAATTCTCAATTGTCTTTATCTTTATGGAGTGAAACCTTAATAACTGTTGTGTATGTATTAAACTGAGTCACATCCAAAGTTGTTCCTAAGACACCTTTGGAACTATGAAATGGATGGAAACCAAGTTTAAATCACTTACACATATGGGGTTGCCCTACTTAAGTGAGGATTTATAATCCAAAAATGAAGAAAATAGACCCAATGACAACTAGTGGTTATTTTATTGGTTATGCAGTAAACTTCAAAGGATTTAGGTTTTACTGTCCTTCTTACAGTACTAGAATTGTTGGGTCTATGAATGCAAAATTTTTAGAGAATTCTGAACCTAGTGGAAGTGTTTGTCCTCAAATGATTTAATTTGAGGAAGCACAAGAGTTAACTGAAACTCCTTTACCTAAAAGACATTTAATTGTGCTTAAGGAAATTCAAAATAATTACCTTAAACCACAATCAATTATAGAACAATCAACTCATGATGAACAAGTTCACATTGAACCTTCTCAGACTCTGCCAAATACAGAGGAGGTAGAATTAAGAAGATCCTCTAGAACAATTAGACCTGCAATCTCTAGTGATTATGTTGTATATCTCCATGAGTCCGATTTTGATGCTGGGCGTAAAGATGATCCAAAAAGGTTTTCACAAGCCATGAGTTGAGAACATTCCATATTGTGGTTCAATGCCATGAAAGAAGAGATGAAAACCATTGCTAAAATTCAAGTATGTGATCTCGTTGACTTACTAAAGGGAGTTGTAACCATAGGCTGCAAATGGGTTTACAAAACCAAAACAAATGCTTCCGATAATGTTGAACGATATAAAGCTAGACTTATGGCCAAGGGTTTCACTTAAAACGAAGGAAATGTTATCATGAAACCTTCTTTCCAGTATCTAATAAGGATTCATTTAGGATAATCATGACATTAATAGGTCATCTTAATCTAAAGCTACATCAAATGGATGTGAAAACAACCTTTCTACATGAGGATCTTGAATAGGAGGTTTACATGAAACAACCTGAAGGTTTTGATGATAACATTCATAAACCTTGCAATCTAAGGAAATCTATTTACGGGATAAAACAAGTCTCCTGTCAATGGTATATCAAATTTCACAAGGTCATTACCTCACATGGTTTTATTGAGAACCTTATTGATCAATGTATATACCTTAAGGTTAGTGAGAGTAAAGTTATTTTTCTAGTCATGTATATAGATGATATTTTGCTTGCAAGTAATGATTTAGGTTTGCTACACGAGACCAAAAGATTAGTCTCTTAGAACTTTGAAATGAAGGATTTGGGTGAAGCCTCTTATGTCATTGGCATAGAGATTCATAGAGACATGAAAACAAAGAATATTGAAACTGTCTCAAAAGGCCTACATTGAAAAGATTTTAAAGAGGTTCAGACTGAAGAACTGTAACGGTACTGTAGCACCTATCATTAAAAGGGATAGATTCTGTAATGATCAATGTCCTCGAAATGCATTGAAAAAGGAACAAATGAAAGATATCTCATATTTATCTGCAGTAGGCAGCCTATTGTATGCCCAGACTGCACTAGACCTGACATAGCAATAACAGTTGGAATGTTGGGTCGATATCAAAGCAACCCAGGATTGAAACATTGGAAAGCTGCAAAGAAAGTCATGCGGTATTTACAAGGAACCAAACATTACAGTATGACATACAAACACGCTGACCATTTGGAGGTGGTTGGATATTTAGATTCTAGTTTTGCGGGATGTGTAGATAGCATAAAGTCTACTTCAGGATATATCTATCTTCTTGCTGAAGGGGCTATATCCTGGAGAAGCAGCAAGCAGACTATAGTTGTTACATCTACAATAGAGACAGAATTTATTGCGTGCTATGAAGCTACTACAGAGGAATTTAATATGTGACGGTTTAAGATACATGACTGGAACAACCATTTTCTTGACGGGGGGCAATCCTTGACGAGGCCTAGGATGCGCTCATACATGTAGGTCTCATTTACGGTGCAAAATCTGGATCAAGAAGAGAATCATTTGTTGCTACAAACATTAGTATTTTGATATTTATGTGTCTTCTCTGAGTGAGTTTTGTCTCCATGTAATATGGATTTGGAAGTATATTCTTCAGCAAATGCTATTTGCGACACATCTCTTACTCTTCTCTCCAGGCCACCTAATAAACTTGAAATAAAATAGCATGAAAGACAGATTTTATTAATTATTTTTTGGTTCATCCATGAAGAGTTTTTTTAGATCATTAACGAGTTGTCTTGCCCGCGCGCTGTGTTGGGCTTTTTTGATGTAGTAAACTGATTGATTATTGTGTGTGTTTTCATTGATTAAATAAAAATTTATTTAGTTAAATTCTCATCAATAAAATCCATTACAAATGGGTTATTTATTTTGTGCATTGAAGTGATTGAATGTTGTTATTGTTCAAAATGTTTGGATAATTATTTAATCAGTAGATTGTCGATGTGCATCGAAGCGCAGGGCAAGTAACTCATATATTTTTTCATTGTAAATAGTTTGACCCAATTTTTTCTACCTGTTTTGTCCATGTGTGACTTTGTATATTCTTTTTTACATGATATTAAATATGAAATGTCATACATAAAAAAGCAGTGATAGTTATTTTTGAACAAAAACAACATCGACTAATGAATTATATTTTAATCATCATGATTCTTAAATTGTCATAATTATTATAATTGCTATTATAGCCATTATTGTAAATAATTAATATTCTGATTATTACTGATAGTATTGCTATAATCTTTGTCATTATTATGACAATAAACATTACGATAACCAACATCATTGTTTTTATTAATATTATTTCAATTATAATTAGTATTATTATCATTATTATAATTGTTTTTGTCATTAATGATATTTTTATATTATTTTATGAGTTATTGTTATTATTATCATTAAAACCATAATTAGTTACATCATAAGCACTATAACTATTGCAATAAATTGTAATCGTTATTATCATGATAATTTATAATGTCACTATTAACATCAAGATCATAACACCTTGAATTATTATTATTATTAGTACTATTAAAATAATAAAAATTTATTAACTTACCATGAGGAATAAAAAACTCAAATTTTTTAACAAAAGAGTAAGCAAGAAAAAGCATATCTCAAATTATTATTATTATTACATATAAAATGAAAAAAAACAAAATTGCTTCGAAGAATAAAAAATAGTAAATATTATAACAAAAGATTAAACAAAACAAATGATAAATTAAAAATAAATATTATTATCCTTAACAAAATCATTTGAAAAAAACATCTCAAATGATGATTATTATTATTGCATAAATAATAATAATAATAATAATAAAATTACCTCAAAGAATCAAGAAAATATAAAATATAAAAAAATATTAAGCAAAACAATAAAATATATGACATAACAAAAATTAAAATTATTAGCCTTAAAAAAACATTTGAAAAAAACCTATAAATTATTATTACTATTACTGCATAAACAATAAAAAAAAACATTACCTCGAAGATTAAACAAATGAAATATTATAACAAAAGAGTAAGCAAAAAACAAAAATAAATATTATTAGCCTTAAAAAAAATTGACTTGAATAATAAAAAACAAAAGAAGAAGAAATATTAATTTTCAAATGATCACTAACACAAATTAATATTTAAGGACTAAATAAAAAAAAATACAACCCCAACAAAAGAGAGAAAAAATTAAAAACTAAAATCAAGAGCATATACATATAAACGCGGGCAAAAATAGGAATTAATGCATAAATATATATAAAAGAATAAAGGAATTAAATTAAATTAAAACAATTAAAAGTATAATGGCCGAAATAAAAATAAAATATATGATTGATTTCAATCGAAGGACTGAATTGAAAAAATCCAAACTTTTAAACCGAAAATATTAAGGGATTTAATACCAAACCCAAAATTAAAAGAATAAGGATCGAAATGAAAATGCACTATATAATTAATTTCAATTGAAGGATAGAATTAAAAATAATCAAACCTGTTATATCGAAAACATTAAGGGATTTAATACAAAACCAAAGATTAAAAGAATAAGGACCGAAATGCAAATTAAATATATAATCAATTTCAATTGAAGGACTAAATTGAAATCAATCCACACTTCTATTACAGAAATCAGGACCATACAAAACAATCAAAGCCAATGAACGGAAATCAAGCCACCAAAAACATAGGGTACTAGAGAGTAAGTTGGCCTTCAGGAGAGAGAAAAGGGTATAAAAACGTTCAACTGACCATCATCGCCTCTCCGTCCATCATGGGCAGCCACGCGCCTATCCATTAGATCAAGGACATGGCGGCGCATCTTCTGAGACACCGGGTGGATATTTTTCACCACTATATAACGCCATACACACCACCGTCAGGGAGTGTGATGAAGAAATGTGCCGACGCGTCTAGACGACAAGCCAATAATGTCGCAGGAAAAATAAAAAAGAAGCAAATTACCTAAACACCCCTACAACCAATTCTTGACTTTTGTCTTTTCTGGGCATATATGTATTTACACATTATCAAAAATTGTGAAATGTCTGGAAGACCCCCACCGACAGTTCTTTGTTTTTGTCTTATATGAGGGCAATATGACTATTTTACTATGCAAAGACATGTAAAAAATCAAAAATACCCCTTACTCGATCACTTTGCATTGTCTGTTGGGAGGGGTAAAGGAGTATTTTTACTGTGCAAAAATACACGGTAAATACTAAAATACCCCAAACAATCTGGTAATGTCACCCGGTCCCTTGGAAAAGTCATATATACCTCTGATTCCAAGCCAAAATTTGATGCGCACTGATGGGTAAAATAATAATTACACTATTGAAATCCACAGTGAATTGTCTCTACATATACAAGAAACAACCGAGCTCCTTTAGTTTTTTTGAATACATGGGTCTAGCTAGGACAGAAGCTCCAATCTTTTTAACTATTCTACTTTGCAAGTGAACAAATACGTCCCAAGCCAATATTCTGCTGTTACTTTCTGCACATTAAATTAAATTTCTTTCATTTTGGGTCTCAAGTAGGCAATGCTTTTATAATTTCTCCTAGCCTTTTTCTCGAGAACTCATGAATTTCTCAAGTTCAAACTATATTTTTACCACTCATTCAGTTTTTTTTTTTTTTTACCAAATCAACCAAATTAATATCCACACATTCTTTTTTACTATAAAAAACATAACACCTAAATATTTTATTTATATCTTTTTAAAAAATAACCTCACTCATAAAGTAATGCGGACCAATGATTTTGGAAGTAAACTATAAAATATATATTTTTTTTACAATTATTCATTTTTATAATGTTTTCTAATTGTTTTTTAATGTGTTCAAATATCTACGTAATGAATATAAAACAAAGATAAAGCTTTTGAGACAAAAATATTTTGCAAAAAAAATAAAAAAATTGTTGTAATTATACTATAGGAATTTTATTGCATCAAAACATTATTTTTAAACGATCATGGTCAATGCTCCATTAAAACTTGATATTAATTAGAGTTGTTGAGACTAATACATGTTATGTTATTTACTTTATAAAAGGAAGCAATTGTTCTCATATAGTTAAGGTATGAGTATTATCTAGAATTAATATGTAGATACTTGTCAAATGACTGTACATTGAACTGAATCATATAAGAACTTCGTATGAAGGGATCACTTGTGTCTATGGAAAGGCTCACATGACAATTGTGTTAGTGATCCTTAAACTTAAAATCACTGAGATATCTTATAGAGATAATGTTATACTTTAATCCTGCTACATGTTGTCCTAATCATGGGTAAGAAATGAACAAATATTGGGTATAACAAGAACCATATGAAGATGTATGAGTAACCAATAAAGGATTCATTACCCTTGGTAAATTAGAAAAAAAATATTTCATATGTTCGCAAATAATATTGATTGTAAATCCTTGCGAAAGATGAGATAAGATTTAAAAAGAATTTGAAATCTTATTCAACAAGTCAATGACTATGGTATTCAGAACAATCATGATTTGATAAAGTAAACACACTTCATGCTATAATGTCTAAATCAAAATATTTTTGTTGAAAGAATAATAATTACACTAAGAAATTGATCACTGAAAGGTTAAGTCAAACCACTTATATGTTTTTTAATATCTTGGGGATCATGACATATTGCTAGAAATTTCATCAAATATAAATCAAGGAATTGTTAAATTGATAACAAATTTATTTGTTCAATCATATTTTATTTTATTTAAGATTATGATTTATATTTAGACCAACTTATTATAAAATAATGGGTTACACAAAAAAAAAACCATTGGTCAAAAATAAAAATGAGATGATTAATCGAGTGTGACTTGACTGTAACTAAGTTTTAAGAATAAAGGACTAAAATGTAATTTATATAGAGAATTACAATTCCAAACCTAGAAGAATTAAGTAAGGAATTTATTGAATAAATTTATATTTTTTTCTTGAAACAATATATACGATGTTATTCAGAGACAAAATTGATGTTTTTATATTTATAAGGTTTTAGTTTTATCTATAATAAAATTATATGCCTTTTATTTTTTGTTCAATGCAATAGTACTTAGTACAAAACACCTAAAAAATATATAAGAAGAAAAATTAACACTCCAAGACATAACCAATTTTTTTTTAAGAATTTAGACAATTTTTCACTCGCATTTT
Source organism: Salix brachista (assembly GCA_009078335.1). NCBI lineage: Eukaryota > Viridiplantae > Streptophyta > Magnoliopsida > Malpighiales > Salicaceae > Salix > Salix brachista. Next base: position 7,966,233 of record CM018588.1, on the reverse strand, counting down.
ATGTGAATTACTGTTAAATATTTGACACTTGAATATTTATTGGTTTATAATAATTCGCAATTTATGTGAATTAGTTTTAAATATTTGACACTTGAATATTTAATGGTTTATAATAATTAATTTTAAAGAAATTATTCAAGGTTAAAAAATAAATTCGATACACGATAAATATTGACTATAAACAATTTAAAATCTATTAAACGGTGCGTTGTGGGATTGGATAAATAGGCATTTCATACCCAGTTAATTGCTACCGTTGGCTGTGACCCATTCCGAGCAACCATGTTCATGCAAAAAGCAAATGCTGTTAACAGTACTGTGCATGTGTTTATTAGTTAGTATTTGTTTTCACGTTCAATATTGGTTTTTCGTTGTTTTATTAAAATTCTTTTAAATCTTTTTACTATACTAATATCAAAAATAAAAACTATTATAATAATATATTTTTAAATAAAAAACTAATGCAAACAGAATCTAAATAATTGCTAATTCATTATTATTCATAATAGTGCTGGCAGCCTCTAGTGTTTTCGCCTGTTTGTTTCAATTTTTTTTTTTAAAAAAATAGATTTATTTATTTTTTAAATAATTTTTTTATATTTTTAGATTATTTTATGTGTTAATATCAAAAATAATTTTTAAAAAATAATAAATATTATTTTAATAATACTTTCGGAAAAAAAAAAACACTCAACCACTATAATAAACGCTATCATAACCTCATCATGGGTTGGGAGTGGGGAGATTAGTGTGGACCCGATGGCCTACTGTCTTAGAGGCGCCTGCAATAAAAAGGTTGTCGGCAGGAATGATAGCTGTTTTTAAAAATATTTAAAATTTAATAAATTTATTTTTATTTTAAATTAAATATTTATTTAATTATTTTAATATGTTAATGCTATACATAATTTCAATACATTACTAAATAAAAAAAAATTTAAAAAATAAACTCAACCACACTCTATATAAATAATGATATTTTAAAACAAAATATGATAGTTTTTGCAAAATTGAAAAAATTATATTTGTAAAGCACGAGAATTAATTTTACTTCCTGTTAAGTTTCTTTAAAAAATGCAATTTCGTTTTCAAAATATTTGAACTCCAAGCATGGAGAATTTATATCAAACACAAAACCTATTTATGAGTATAAGCATGCAAACACTTGGCAAATTTCATTATATCAAACACAAAACCTATTTAAGGTTGTCAATACCTTTCCGGTCGCCGTTTCGGTTTCGGAGCGTTTCGGCATGCCGTTTCGGGGTTGTACTGTTCATATATACTTAATTATATATATATATATATATGAAAAAAATTAAAATATTAATTTAACAAGTATAATTTAAACTCAAGATAAATTAATTTTAAATTATACAATACAAACACAAAGTCAAACAAACATAATCTCAAAATTATAAACATCTATAAAATTTCAAAATATTATGATAGTAAAATGTTCTAAAATAAAAAAAATATTATGATTTTGAGCCGGAACGGCACGGCCGGAACGGTACTGAGGCGTTCCGGCCGGAATTTAGCCGGAATTTCCGGAACGGGCTGGAATTAAAACCGAGATGAAAACAACGCCGTTTCGTCTCGGTTTTTTTTAATGGCACGGAACGTTCCGGCCATTCCGACCGGAATAGAACGGAATTAACAAGCCTGATATAGACCTTAATTTCTTATTCCTGTGTAGTATTTTCTAAATATGCAAATTATTTTTACTGTTGTGTTATTTTTCTCGTTTTGAATTTTATATGGTAATGCATTTTTTTCTTTAACCTCGATCAAGTCCTCAAATTATATTTAGTCCCAATTAGGTCTCTAGTATTTTGGTTAATATTCAATACAGTCCCTCATCTTTTTCTCGAGCATCTAGCGCATACACGTTTCTCTGTTTTATTTTCTTGGCGAGGAGGAAATTATACAGAGACACATCCCAAGTTGAATACTAATTTCTCATAAGAATAAAAACGGCTTTTCCATGGTTTGTTATTCTGTAATCCAGTGCTTGGATTTCCTGGCATTATTAAAATAAATAAATTAAATAAAGTGGTCCCACCTCCACTGGGCAATAGCGCCAGGCTAGTGGTTGTTGAGGCGTGGCCAAATCACGTGACACTATCATCCACTGCACGTGCAAATAAAAATGATTAAAAATGTAATAAAAATGAAGAGCAGATTTTGCTGGGACACAGCACACTCGTGACAGAGACGCCCACCGCTCTAGCATTCTTTCATTTTGACGAGACATTAGCCCTTCATTTCATTCAATTAGTTTCGTTTCAGCTACCATCATCCATGTGATAGAGAATTCTTTTCTTTCTTTTTAACGTGAACCATGTGTATTTTGGATCATGAATTAATTTGTTGCTGTTTCAGTTGACAGGGTTTGTTTTGAGATTCAAATTTGGATTGGAGAATGGGAAGTGGGGCAAATAAAGTGCTGCTTACTTCAAATGGAGATTGGATTTCACAGAATATTGCCTTTCATTTGGTTAAACAAGGATGCAGGTTAAGAATATATATGGTTTCTTTCTATCTGTGGAATTTTATATCTTGGTTTGTTGTTTGGAAGCCATAGGGAATGATACCATAAGATGGTTTCAATCTTTGAATTTTACGGAATGATACCATATGATGGTTTCAATCTTTGAATTTTACTTTCATTTAAGTTTATTTGATGAGGAAAGAGAAGAAAAGAATAGGAAATGACAAAAAATGAAAATAACTTTTTTAGGAAAGATTGAAAGCTACGGTTAGGAAAGGACTTTATTTTTATTAAGAAAAGATTGGAAGTTACGGTGAAGATGTTTGTGTTAGTACAATCTGACGTTCAACTAGATTGATTGTTTTATTGAATAGTATGTTATTTGGCGATGTATGATCAGATTGGTTTTGATGGGAAACGAGGAGGGTTTAAGGAGTATCGGCGAGAAGATAACAGGTGCAATCAAAGGTGCTTTTCCAGTGGAGGTAGTTGGAATGGATATGGAAGAGGAAAGGGAAGCAAGTTTTGATGAGGCAGTGGACAAGGCATGTAGAATTTTGGGAAATTTAGATGCTTTTGTGCATTGCTATACTTATGAAGGTAACTCTCCCTCTCTCTCTCTCTCTCTCTCTCTCTCTCTCTCTCTCTCTCTCTCTCATCTTTATCCACACTGTGGATAATAATACTTCATCTTGTTTGGTTGATAAACTTATATTTGGGCAAATACAGGCACTTCGCATGGCGAAAATCTAGAAATGTAAAATTGCTGGCAAAATCTACCAGTCACTCATGCAAAGTTGAACACCGGCTTGCTTAATTTTCTCCTCACTCCTCATCCATAATGCACCAAGGACCACCCTCACATGTAATGTAGCATTCATATTTGGAGCATTCTTATGCAAGATATGCTAGTATATAGTGTCCGAAGTGTGGGAAATTATTAGATACTAACAATGTATCACTCGCCCACACACATAAAAGTGTGACCCACCATGGTAGCCATCTACAGACCCCACTTTCATGGGAGTGGATGAGTATTACTTCAGGAGCAGTGAATAATTACTCTTAAATTGCTCCCTTATAGTGTTGGTCGCGACAATTGGCTTATAGGTCAATGGCACTCTTACTAAGTAAAAGGGTAGGAGGTCTCTTTCAAGTCCCACCTCTGCCCGTCATCTCTAATATTTAAAATTATGTTAGTTACAAGACACAACTGGTGGGGAAAGTGTACACTTCTAGTCTATATTGGCTCTCATACTATCATTTGCAATTTGACTTCATGGTTGGCTCAATCTCTAATGTCATTGGTGGTGACACCAAATCTACAAAGTAGACAGGTTTTGGTTGAACTTGCGCACTATAGCCAGTGGTGACAGTGTAAATTCAACAATTTAACCAAGTTTCAGCAAATCGATTAAGAACCCACGACCTTACTTGAACAGGATCTGTTCTATAGGATCGTACCTTTTGTCCCCGAGGGGGTGGCCTAGTGGTTGGCCTGGGGTACTCTGCTTCGGCAGACCCAGGTTCAAGGCTGGGAAACAACCTCCCCTCGTAAGAGCCTGGGACAGCCAGGGGGTTTACACGTGTCCTGGGCCCACAAAGTGCGCTTTCCGGTCTTTCCGGGTCACGTGGTTCCTCCTGTCTCCAAAAAAAAAAAAAAAAAAAAAAAAAAGATTAAGAACCCCTTTGGACAAAGTTTTATATTATCTTCACATCCAGCTGTGCCTTGGGAACCAAATTTTTGTCACTGACCTATGTTAGCATAGAATACTTGGTTCATATGTCTGTGCTGTCCAAAAGATGAGACCTTCATGTATGGGAGTTGAGTTGGGAGGGGTGTTTTATGCATGCGTTTGAAGATGGGTGCCCCCCTTTCCATATAAGAGTTATAGGCAATGAGTGTCCTGATGTTTGTGAGCAATTTGAGAAATGTTCAAATGTTTACTCTCCTGCATAGCATGTTTTTCTTGTGTTTTATTAAAAGGCCCGCTCTTGAAACCCTGCATCTTCATCCTGTAATAATTTGTTAGGAGGTAGCTGAACCTCCGGGCTGTGCCTTTGGGACCCTCTTCCTTGCCTATTTCACTGCTAAATAAACAGCGGCTTCATTATTGGAGTGGAAATGATTCCAGGATAGTTAATGTGAGGCTTAAGCGCACATTTTTGTTTTTATTTTTTCATTTGCAATCAACACTATCAGTTTATGAAGTACAGTTGGAGCTTGGAAACAAGAAAGTGAACTTATTGCCTGTAATTTCGTGTTACAGGAAAGATACAAGAACCTCTGCTGGTAACAGAGAGTGAGTTTAAAAAGACGGTGAAAATAAATTTTATGTCTCCATGGTTTCTACTGAAGGCTGTTGGAAAGAAAATGCGGGACTATAATTCCGGAGGCTCCATCGTATTCTTAACCTCAATAATTGGTTCTGAGAGAGGACTATATCAAGGGGCGGCTGCATATGGTTCATGTTCAGCTGGAATACAGCAATTAGTTAGAGTAAGTAAATGTGTTGGTATTTAATCATATCTATTTTTTTCATATCATGAAAGAGTAGAATTGATTGACACTGACATTTCTGGTTGTTGTTTCCAGCTTTCAGCCCTGGAGATGGGGAGGTACAAGATCAGGGTCAACGCAATCGCTCGTGGTTTGCATCTAGAAGATGCATATCCAGTGTCAGAAGGGAAAGAGAGGGCTGAGAAACTGGTGAAGGAGGTAGTGCCGATGCAGAGATGGCTTGATGTGAAGAAGGATATTGCATCAACCATCATCTACTTAATATGTGACGGCTCAAGATACATGACTGGAACAACCATTTTTCTTGACGGGGGGCAATCCTTGATGAGGCCTAGGATGCGCTCATACATTTAGGACTCATTTATGGTGCAAAATCCGGATCAAGAAGAGAATCATGTGTTGATAGACAGTAGTATTTTGATATTTCTGTGTCTTGTGACAGTAGTATGGACTTGGAAATGTGAATATTCATCAGCCAGTGCTATGTGCATCACATCTCTTACTCTTCTCTCCTAATAAACTTGAAATAAAAGACAGATTTTATTATCTATTTTTGGTTCATCCATCAAGAGTTCTTGTAAATCATTAATAATCTTTTTAACTCTTCTACTTTGCAAGTGAACGAATGCGCTCCAAGCCAATATTCTGCTATTACCTTCTGCACATTAAATTTAAATTTCTTTTTTCTTGGGTCTCAAGTAGGGAATGCTTTTATAATTTCTCCTAGTTTTTTTCCTGGGAACTCATGAATTTCTCAAGGTGACTGACTCTGAGATTTGCTTTGGAAATCTTTGTCATCTGTCCCCAATCTCACCTCTTCATAAGAACGACTAGCAGGCTATCTGATTCTCAATATTTAAGATTACAATGATGACAATCTCTGACATTGAGAGCCTGCAAAGAAGGTAAGCGCTAGCAAAATATGAACTTAGTTGCGAGGATCGTTTGCAGAGATAACATGGGATATTGCAGAGACACAAGCAACGTCTCTGTGCAGCACAGAGTGGAAATTCCGAGCCTAATCCGTACGTCCTTGTGATTTCGTGCCTCATTTAAATTAGCATAGAATCAATCACGCCACAGCACCGGGGACTGGATATTTTTTTGAAATAAGAAAAAAACTTAAGGTGACATTAGACTTTCTAAAAAGCAAAATAAAATAATATTGACTCTGGTCATTGAGTCAATTGAGTTTAATAAATTTATTTAATTTAATAATATTAAGAAAAAACAATCCTAATTTAATAATATGAAAAAACAAAGTGAACTCAAACAATTATACTAAACCTAGGTTAATCATCCAAATTCATGACCCTTGAAATTCTAGACTTCTGCTTAATCAAGAAGCTCAATTCCCAACCAAATTAATATTTAATGATGAAATTGAATTTTTTTTTTTCCAAAGAAAAGAACAATCAAACGAATAAGGATCAAACCTAATAATAAAAAAATAAAGAGGATGAAATTGAAAAAAAAATCTCAATTTTTTTTTAAAATATCAATAAAAATAATATGGATCAAATTTGAGAGATGAGAAAATTGAAGGACAATGAAATTGAAAATAATTTCTAAATTGAAATAATTTATTCAAATAAAAAAAATGCAACTAATAGAACAAAGACTAAATTGAAAGGAAAAACAATTTGAAAGGTTTTTGTAGTGTTTATGAGGGGTAATACACAATTTAAGGATGATAGAGAAGCAAAATAGAAAAAAAACCCAATCGACACCAAACTAGTAGGGTTTACAATAAATATGTCACCCAAAAAGATATGCATTGTCAAGACAAATAAAAAAACACCAAGGAATGCTATTTTTTACCGCCATTGTTGGTCGTTGCATGCTTCACATGAAGATGACAAGGCTACACATGTTTTTTTGTTTTTTATATACTAATTAAAACACCAAATCGCCCCAAAGTTCATCTAATAATAACAAAAAAATCAATATAAAGGTACAAAAAAGCCCCTCGAGTCCTTTGTTATTTAAATATTAAATCATCTAGGGTAACAGAATAATTTCACTATCCTTTGAAAAACAGATTTATGAAAAAAACACTTATATGATAATTGAATGATATTTTGTAGGGCTATTTAAGTAATTTTACTTGGAAAAAGAATGTGCATAGATTGTGTTGCCCCAAACAATTCAATGATGACTAATAAACCTCATTAAAAGACCCATTTACTCCCTAAGGCTAATTCATTCATTTACTTGGTTAAGGGCAAAGATATAATTGTACTCATCTAATTTATAACTAATTACGCCTTCTCTACAATGCTTTTCCCATGATGATTAGGCTTTGTTAATGCTATGTACGTATTATTATTTTCTAAATGAAAAAAAATAACAAGAATGATCTCATTATACTTATTTTTTGGTATGAATATTTCCATCAGAGAAGAAAATAGTTAAATCCAAATGCTATAAAAAGTTGCTTATTATTATTAAAAACATCTCATTTACTATTACAAATCTCTCAAAATATATATTTTGAGAGATTTGATTTATAATATTTTAAGAGCATATTTGAAAGTTTTGTAAAAATACAAGAACTAAAAAGAACTTTGGGATGACCCCTTTTTTCTACTGGCTGGACATTAGAAATAAATAAATAAAAAACTTGAGCCAATTACTTTTTCTTAATTTTAACTATTTATATGAACTTTTTTAGACACATTAAATCTATGAGAATTAAACTTTTATTTTGAGATTTACACCTAAATAACTAAAAAAGAAAATGACTATCAAACTAACCCCTTACTTTATATATAAGAATGCAATTAAGCACAAGATATAATAGTTATAAACTATAGAAGAAAGTGTAGGATCAAAAGTTTTATGAAAATTAAGCTTGCGAATTGGGATAAAACACACATAATATTGTTTTCTCATATAATTTAGAAATGTGGAAATTTAGATAGAAAAATTATTTAGTAGTCCTAAATGAAGAAAAAACAATATAAAAAATTGATACAACCATGGTGCTCATAAGAACTTATGAAGATTTATAGCAACTACCTAGGTTTTGACCACTTAGTTTCCTTTGATAGCTCAAGAAAACTAGTTTAAATATGTTCATAATCATCCAATTAAAATAACATTATAGGAGTGTGTATTTATAATAATATTTATGTATAAAATATTACTCATGTCAAGGACTAAGACCTAATTAATATAATAAATCCTTCATTAATATATTATGTACATGTTGAAAACATATTGCCTTCCAATTTTATACCCATAAAACCATAGTCCCATTAATAGATAACTTGTTAAGCTACTCAAGGTTACTTTTAATCAAATATTTTTAATGCTATAAATTGTTTCCTACTTAAAAAACATAAATGATATGTGTTGTTACTCATTTTAGACCCCACGTGCTAGAAATGGCATACACCCTTTTGGAACCAAATGTAAGAGTTTAACTCATGGTTACTGTATGATGGACAAAAGTAGAGAATATAATTATTTTTTCGAACCTTGTCTTTGTTGCTTTCTGCTTTTCTTGTCGTCCTCATTTGCTGCTAAAATCATCTGGATTCGTAGATTAATTAGGAATCTTTATAATGCTAAAGTCAGTCTTTTTTTTATCTAGTTTTTAAAGTTGGATGAATCCCTTAGAGTTTGCGCTGATTTTGCTGTTGTCGCAATTATGTTCTAATACCAAATTATTCTTCTAACTTAAACTTTGAATCTGATTTGGTTTTATGCAATATCTAACCATCCCAACTACATTCTTTCATCCATGACATGTTCAAGAATTGATGTAATCTTTTATTAGATCCTAGAGCCCACTTTCTTATGTCAGATTATCAATCAGATGGGGATGATCAACTTTATTAATTTCCGAATCATACCAGGAGATTTTTATGACCAAGCAAATTACGGGCAAATTCTATTCTTCAAAACATTTTTTTTGCTTCAGATCCTTCATGAACATTGTATTCCTGTACGTATAGATGAATATAGATTTTTGAATCGCTTGATTTTGATATCGAAAGCTCAAGATATTCCCATTTGAATGTTCAGTCCTGCTTGGTTTCTTTACCAAGCAAATTGCTGGCAGATTATGTTCTTCAAAATAATTTTTTCTCACTTTGGATCCTTTATGAAAGTTGTATTACTGTGACTTTGGATTTTTTAATTGCTTAATTTTGATTTCATAAGCTTTAGATATTTTCATTTGAATGTCTAGTCTTAGTTTTTGACCAAGCGAATTGCAAGCAAATTGTGTTCTTCAAAACTATTTTTCTTGCACTAAATCCTTCACGAAAGTAGTAGTCCTTTATGTATAGATGAATTTGGATTTTTTTCACTCAATTTCGATATCATAAGCTCAAGATATTCTCATTTGAATGTCTAGTATAAAAAAAAATCCTGCCACGAAAATGATCCAGACTCGAGATTTGAAGATCTTATTCGAGAGATCTAATTTAATGTTTCAAGGATTTATCAGGACAACTAGAGACCAATTTTAAATTTTGGAAAATTTAATTAGTCTTGTTGAAAAAAACAGGGAGGGCTGGTTTAGAAAACATCACAATAATTTATGTTGCTTGACTACCGTGCAGGGTTATATTTTGCTTCTTTTCACACAACCAGTGTTGTTTTTTTTCTTTCACCATAGGTTTAAAATGGATAAATCCCTTAGAACTTGTACCCAAAAAAATGATTTTGCCGCTACCACGAATTCTTTTTTCAAAACAGTTTTTAACCAAGCAAAGTGTAGGTAGATCTTGTACATCAAAACATTTTTTTCTCAGTTCTTTATGAAAGTTGTAGTCCTGTACGTGTAGATGAATTATTTGTTTTGAATTGTCTGATTTGGATATCAGAATCTCAATATATTCCCATTTGAATGTCTAGTTTAAAAGCAAAAAATCTTGCCATGATAGGTATTGCTCATTGTCACTTTGAGAAACAACTCGTGCTTGCAAATTCTTTCCTTTTCTTTTTAACTTCCCGTTTGGTTTTCATGATTTTCTCACTTGATCTTGGAGCTACAAATCACGTTTTTTTGCCTCAAAATCATTAGAATATCAACCAGAATATTTGTTTTCCTATTTTTTTTTATCTAATTGCAGAAAAAAAATATAATTTTGTGTCCTTGATAAATACACTAAATCTTCCCTAAATAAGAGCTATGTCTAGGCTATATATATCTCTCCCCTGCTGACCTAGAAGAGGGGAGAAAGGAGGGAGAAAAAGAGGAGAAAGGAGGAGAGAAAAGACAGAAAGAAAAGAGAGCAAGAGGACGAGAGAGGCAACCAGTAGAACAAAAAACGCACCCTTTTCCTCCAACCAGTTTTTCTACATTCCTTATAGCCTCTCCCTCTTAGCAAACGACTTCTAGCACCCCTCCCCCTGATCAGTCTTCCTCCCGTCGACCACCATTAACTTCGTAAGCACTTGTCACTGTCCCTAAAAGCAACGAACACCATTTATGTAGGAGCTCAATATCTTCGTCTCTACTTGGCAGCTGCTAGGTAAGTCCCCATGCACCCTCTACACTTTTTATAGTCCTTGTGCTAATTGTGTATAATATTCAAATGAATTATAATTCACTTGAGCAGTAACTAAGATGGCATGTGTGAGACAGCTCATGCATGCCTCTTGTTTGCCCAACCGAGTTACTGGTTTGGGCAAGTGACTCGACTCTCTCTCTCTCTCTCTATTTTTCTTCTGAAAACATATATAAAAAAGGGAGAAGGTTTATGATTTTCTTGTATATTTATTTAAGGTTTTTTTTTATTATTATTGAAAAACATACCAATGTCGTATTTAAAATACCTGGTTTTCGGCGAGATGCGACAAATATACATATATACCAATTAAATGTTTTCATGCATACTGTCATAACCCAATTTTGGGTTATTCCCCAAATCTACCCAAAAATAGCTAAAATAAAATAAAATGGTCGATGTCAGTAGAAAAATAATGGTGAAATTTTTTTATGCTTTCAAGAGCTCGATCATACCTCTTTTGTGCCCAGAAATGAAGAAAATGCAGATTCAAGGGTAAAGTAATTTATTATTGGATAAATCTGTGTAAAAATTAAGTCAAAAGATATAATTATATTTTTATGGGCCAATTCAATTTAATCGTTGTCCAATTTAAAAGTGTAATTATGTTTGAGAATTAATATAGGGTCCAATTGAAGGGTTTAATTAAGTGTAATGACTTAATTATACTTTAAATTGGTCAAATTAATTTTATTAAGGGCTTAGTTGATGAGAAATCAAGTTCTTGAATTTAATTCGGGTTCAATTGATGAGATTGGATTTTTCGGAGACCGAATTGAACTTTTGCAAGCCAATTATGCGAAATCAGGGGCCAAATTGAACGAATTGAGAGTCCAATGGTCAATTGAGGGTTAAATAGCTAAAATTAGAAATCAAGGACCAAAATAAAAAAGGTATGCAAAGCTAAGGTTGCTCTTGAAATTCTGATGGGGATACAATTGTACAAAATTAAAAGTTTAAAACCAATTGGGAATGCAATTAGAACAATTTTAAATTAAGGGATTAAATCGTATTTTCACCTTCCCAAAATCAGCTAAAACGACAGCGTGCTTGCACTGTTCCGACACCTGAACAGTGCAGGGCACGCCTCTGCAAGTTAAGAGAGGCAACAACCGCATGCAATGTGCATGACGAAGGGCTGCCTCCCTTATAAATGGCACCGTTAGAAGAGGAAAAAGGGGAAGAAGGTAGAGATTGGAGCATAGAGGAGACAGAACAGAAGAGAAAAAGAAAAGAAAGGATTGAGAGAGGGGAGGAGATTTACAGAGACAGGGGAGGAACGAAACAGAGAAGAAATTTACGTAAAAAACATAGAAAGAGAAGAGAGTTGTAGAGCCAAATTTACTTAAAATTTTAGATAAATATTCTTCCCCACACTGCAGCTGCTCTCCTTTTCTCAGCCGACCCTATCTCTCTCTAAAACCAACAGCCATCTCTCTTTCTCGCTCTCAGTCAGCAGCTCCGACAATAGAAACACACCACCTAGCTTCACCCTCATCATCACCGACAGCCTCCTCTCCACACCAGCAGCCCAGCCACCTCCTTCAGCGAAGGCAGCAACAGCAGCAACCGTTGCAGCGACACAGGCCAGCCACCTTCCGACACTTACTCTGACCACCACAGGCCACCATTTCCGACGCCACCATGATAGGAAGAACCACCTCAACCTTCTCTACCCAACGATATTAACAGGTACGCCGTTCATCACCTCTAAAAATCACCATGTTACTGTTCCTCTTTCATTTTGCATGTAGGGGGAGTGAATTAATTCAATCCCCCGCCCACTGTCATTGTGGACAGTGGGCTGAACGGGCCGGGCTTTGTGCGCGGCTTGCCCCCCCGATTAAGACGGGCCTCCAGCCCGTCTAGGCTAGAAGCCTAGTCCAAATAGGGACTGGGCTGCCAACCATTAGACTTGTACCGTAATGTGATAATTATTCTCAACTAACAAAAGAAGGCTATATGTTCTTGAAAATCCAATTCCTTTTATATTTAATAAAGATGTTAATAATGAAATTAGGACTACATATTTACATTATATTGATTATGATGAACATGTTACAAGTGTGATATAAGTCAGCCTGTCATTTGAATCTCAAATACAACATGAGAATATGAATGTCTTCACTATAATTATGCATCTCAAAAGGTTATTTGATGTGGATATTATGACTAAGAGGTATGAAACAAATGGAAACCTGATCCATTACAAAATAATAGAAGGTTCTTTAGTAAAAACTCATGTTTTGTTTATAATTGAAAATTAATTTTTGACTTTAAATAGTATTTTTTGGGTATTGGATGCCTAAAATTATTTAACATTTTTTTGTAATGTGAAACAATTGAAAACAAGTATAGTATTATATTAAAGAAAAATTGACTCATGTTTTGACAATAGACACGAGTTGTTACATGAACTTTGCCTAATAGGCTGGTACTAGAGCTTAATAATTATTCTTTTTATATAATATTTTCTAAAAAAGTCATATCCATTTTTACTTAGTTTTTAATGGGTTTAAATTGATTATTGAGAGAAAAAAACTTGTTCATTTTATAATAATGATATTTATTATAGATTTAATATTTATGCTTTGTATATATTTGATCTTAAGATGCCTATGTTCAATAGAAACAATAAGAAAAATAAATTAGATAATCAATATTCATGACATTGTAGACTCGATCATATTAATTAAAACAATAGTCATTAAGTTACATAAAAAAAGGAGATTTTGAACATTTTAATTATTAGTCATATGAGATCGTCAAAACCAAGTTTTGATGAGATTTTGAACATTTTAATTATTAGTCATATCGATTTGATCACTCTGGGTCAACTTCCATCCTATTTACTATAAAATTTAGCTAGGTCTAGATGCTGGACTAAGAGATCATTTCTTTCAGGCTTGGAGAAGTTTAATAAAAAAATTGTTAACGCATCTGCTCGAACATCTATCTAGTATTCACTATTAGAACAAAACATGGAAAACTAGTGTTTTGTTTAATGATTTTTAGGTTGCTGGTTCCCTTTTTTTTTTATAACAGGGTGTTCGGGTCAGCTTACATATACCATAACTAATCTCTGAACCCACTGAATATCCTTCAAGCCCAATGAGCAGGTAAGGTACCGCAAGGGTGACAGGCGTGCATGGTGGGGTTTGAACCCTGATGCAGAGGAAGGGAACAAGTCCCTTTCCCTTCCTCCGCTAGGCCAAGACCCCACTTGCGGTTGTTGGTTCCGTTCCCTTCATAAGAGGATGTGTCGTGTTAAAACTAGCTAGGATTTGATTTATGAGTCTTATGCTAAGAAAATGACCATGATAGAATTATTACATCAATAACTTAGTATTTATTCAAACTACATATATTTTTGTGTTTTTTTCTCTCACTAACATAGGTATTTAGATTAGTTTGCATGCACCTCGAGTAATTCCATGAATTCTAAATTAATGATTATATAAATTACCAGTGTTCATTACATTAGTAACTACAGAGCTTGAATACAAGATTACAGGAAAAGCAAACTACTGAGTTCTAAGTTTGTTCCATCTCTAGATGGTTTTAAAACTACATGTATTGCTGCTACAACACGGTGCACATCACTCCATTTTACTGGAATTCTCACCGTGCTACCTCTTAACTGTTGCTCCTACCGTGCTCTCTCTCTATACATACACACAGCATATCCCACAAAAAACATGTTTTCACACAGGAAACTCGAATTGTAGCACCTTCAATATTCCTCTCGTGTTAAATCACTTCATCCATATTTTTTTGATGAAACAAAAAAGAGAAGTCACGGGCCCTTTAAGGCACTATCTCTATTTGTGCGTTCAAATTCTTAGGAAAATGGTTCGAGTTACTAATGATAAGCCGTTCTGTGATATTGTGATGATAAAAAACTTATAATCTACACAATAAATCTGGAGTTCGAGTTAAAATATGTATTTATTATAAAAACTTGAAATAATTAAAATTTTAATTATTCATATGAATCCATAAAATATATGATTTTATAAAATATGTTTTTTTAAGGGATGACGCATCCAAAAAAGATAATCTTTATTCATTATGAAAATTAATCAAATCACTGGGTTGCGAATCATGATAAGAAATTACATAGGCAAATGCATGCACCACGAGGGAAATTGAATCACTTTCTTGGAAACTACGGGGGGCAGCGTTCGCGGACATATATATCATAGAAATAAGCTTTTGCACCCACCAAACAAAAGACTCAATAAAATTACTACACGTGTGCTGTCTTACAATAACCAGTCCTGCCAACCGCTGCTAGTATCAACCTTTCTCTTTTTTTATTCAACATTCAATGATATATTCGGGTTAACTTCAATTTATTTTTCTAGAAGCTAAAAGATGCTATAAAAGATATATTTACAAAAAATATTATTGTGGAGAGCATTTGACATTGCATTTTATTTATTTGTGGTTTAAACTATGGTTTGCATCCAAAAACATATTTTTTTAAAATATCAAACAACACTTACATTAAATTTAAAAGTGAATGATAAACAAAATCTAATTAATATGGGTAGGTCAAAATATGTAATTAAATATTTATTTATCATACAAATTAATGTCTCATTCATAATGATGAACCCGCCTTCATTTTCCACCTTTTCCTAATCCACCCGCTAATGAAGCAGCTTAATTTCTTCTCACGTTGGAAGAATTTCGTGCCGCTTACCACGCCATTATATTTTAAATGCTATGTATATCTCTGTGGATACTGTTTTTTACTTCAATTTATTAATTGATTGATGGGGTAATTTTGTGGATTTTAGCCACCAAGCCGGCTCTCCTTTTTATACTAGCTCCCCACCCTTTTAGACCGATACCCTTGTCTTTCTTTTACTAGCTCCTGCTTTTCTTGTTTATAAGCACTGGTTTTTCCATGGAAAAGATCCAGATTTTATTTCCTTTTGCGTCGACAAACCATCCTGCTTCAAGTATGACAAATAACTCTCATGCTCTTAGTGATTTTAAAGCTGATAGTATTTCAAGTGGGTTCTTGGAATCGAGGAGAGAAAATTATCATCTAGAACCAAGAACATCGTCCGAAATTAATGGAGTCCTTAGCTCACAAAGTGCAAGCTTTGGTATTGGGTCCCAAACAGAGCTAAAAGCAGCCAAAAAGAAAGGGGAGAAGAAGATTAGAAAGCCCAGATATGCTTTTCAAACGAGGAGTCAAGTTGATAAACTTGATGATGGTTATCGATGGAGGAAATATGGACAAAAGGCAGTGAAGAAAAACAAATTTCCAAGGTACTATTGATTTCTCCAAATTAACTTCCTTGGATAATTTCCCTTTTAGTTTTATTTATTTTTGTTAAGACTACATATTTATGACTGAGCATCCAAGTTATCACTATGAATTCCCTTTTAGATATGGTCAGAAAGTGTATAGGGAAAATCTTCCTTTCAGATTAGGGTTATGGATGAGAGACTTTGAAACCTACATGAATTCATCGGTATTTATGTTGAGAAAAATATCCTCTCATAACCCTTCAAAGTACTGAAAATGTTGATTTCTTCTGGTCCTTTTCAGTGATTGGTTTGGTTTAGGGTTTCTTCTTCCTTTCGCGGAGTTGTCCTCTTCCCTCTCTCTTATTTTCTACTTCCCGTCTCTCTTATATAACACCCTTGTAAGACGAAAAGAGATTTCCTTCATTAAATCAAACCTACTTTCTTTCGATGTATGAATATTTCTTGATTTGTGGCAAATCTAGTCGAAGAATGTCTTCCATTGATGTATCTCAACATGCTTGTCGAGTGAAAGATGTTTTTTGAACCCCATGATCGAAGAGCTTCAATCAACAATTATATATACTTCAAGAAGGTCTGTGAAACTTGACCAAACCCTGTGTTAATAAACGTCTGCTTACATTCATTCCTTACCTAAGCTTGAAATGAAACGCTGGCACAATCAAGAGTAAAGGAATTTATCTATATACTCCAGGATATGTATATAGAGATGCACGAAGCAAATAATAGTAGCAAATCATGAGATGAGGTAATATGAGGCACCTATAATTTGATGGCTCTAACCTAGATCCAACCCCACGTACGGCACCCATTTGCAATCTACACCAAACCGAAATAGGCATTTGTTGTTCAATTACTGCATGATAGAGAGAAATATAAAAGCATACTTTAAATCTCCAAACAATCTTAACTTGTTAGATTGAATGGATAGAGATAATTAAAATCTAAAACTACTGTTAGATGATATTTCAAGATAATCATGCTATTGCTGGGCGTATATATTTCTTTCTTTCTTTCTTTCTTCTTCCTTCTGATTTCGAGTCTCCATAGATTCCTCTAATTGCTTCACTACTCTAAATAACTAAGCAACTTTACTCATACCTTACAATAAAATCGTACCATAATTGAAGAATTGTTTCAATTATAATAGTGTAACGATTTGAACTTCTATGTATCAAAAACCAAGCTAGGTTGATAGAGCATATGTATAATTTGGCTCTATATTTATTTCGTCAAAAACTCTTTATTTTAACATTGGCATGAACCATTTGATGATATGCGTACTGATCATTGTAATTTTCATTAATTTCCAGGAGCTATTACCGATGCACTTATCAAGGGTGCAATGTGAAAAAGCAAGTCCAACGCTTAACGAAAGATGAAGGCGTTGTGGTGACTACGTACGAAGGGATGCATAACCATCATATAGAGAAGTCGAGTGATAATTTTGAACATATTTTAAGCCAGATGCAAATTTACACTCCCTTTTGAAGTGATGATCAATGGAACAAGTTTAAGATCATGTCTGTTTTTTTTTATGGAAAAAAAAACATATAATATAGTGAGGAGTGTAGTTTCCATATCCTAATTGATAAGGTTGTATCCATACATATACATACATACATACATACATACATACATACATACATACATATATATATATATATATATATATATATATACACATACAGTAATGGCTGAAGATTATAATTGAAAGTTCTTGAATCATGGTCTATAGCTGACGAATATATTGTAATCTCTAAGTTTCTTAGCTTCTCTTCTCTTTCTTTAACGTTGGTGGGATTGTATGATGTAAAAATTCAGCAACGGTGGGCTCAACATCAATGAAAGAATCGGAATTACTGATACTCTACCTCCCTTCTTGATCTTGTCCTTCATGTTTTTTAATCCTTTTGTGTTGGTGGTTTTGGAATTAACATATACTAAAAGAGGATCCTACATCATGGTTCGAAGACACTGTGCATTGTGAGATAAATCAATGTGGATTGGAACAGTATTGCTCAATTTTTCGGGCCGGTTCGGTTCGGGTGGCCGGTTCAGTGGTTTTTGTCTTTTTATGCGGTGCAATAGCTTTTTTATCCCTAGGTAAAGACAAAAAACGGCTTATGGGCTGAGGGGCTAAGCCGTAATTGCACCCTTTCGGTCCGGGCTGGTCCGGGCCGGTCCGCCACCCTTTTTTAATATTTAATATTTCTTCGCACAGTGTAATAACGATTATAACCCTCGAAAAGGACAAAAACCAGCGCTAGGGGTGAGGGGCGCCACGGGCATTTCACATATTTTGAAAATGGCTAAATACGGATATAGCCCCTAATAAGACAAAATAGATGACTTGGGCACAGGGGCAGACCGGTAATTGACCTTAATTGTTTATTATTTTTTTTGAATTTCTGATGGCGCGTGTCATGCACGTCCAAGGCTGTTTTCAGCCTCACGCCCTTTTCGGGAGGCGCGTGCGGGCTTTTTCGGTCACCGGAAATGGGCGTCCGGGGTAGCAGACGATGCGCCTCCGTGTGGTCTTCATCCCGGTGAGGCGCGTGGTGGATAAAGGTGGCGGTATACGAGCCGGTGGCCGGTTAAAGATTGTTTTAACGTTTTCTCTCTCTTGCACGCTAAGGTGCAGGAGAGTCCCCATATTTGTCTACCTTTTACTTTAGTCCCTGAACCTTTAATTTTCTGTATGGTCCTGATTTCTGCTATAGAAGTTTTGATTTAGTTCAATTGAGTCCTTCGATTGAAATTAATTATATATTATGTTTTCACTTTGGTCCTCCTTCTTTTAATTTTCGGGTTGGGTTTAAATGCCTTAATATATTAGGTACAGAAGTTGTGATTTGTTCAATTTTGTCCATGGATTGAAATTAATAATATTTTTGATTTTCATTTCGGCCCTTATACTTTTAATTTTTCATTTTAATCCCTTTATTTATTTTATATTTCTTGAATAGTCCTTATTTTTATCTATGTATATATAAGTGTGCTCTTGGCTTTGGTTTTTATTTTTTGTTATTTTCTTATTTGTTGAGGTGGTATTTTAAAAAAAACAAATAGCTCTTAAATTTTTATTTTGTGTCTATGATCATTTAAAAATTGATATTTCTTTTTTTTTCTCCCCTTTTTTTTAGTTTTTTTTTATTCATTTTCTCTTATGTTTCTTTTCAAGTCAAATTTATTTTTTTCACATGGTGATTTTTTTTTTTTGATCTTTTGTTAAATATTTTTTTTATTCTTTCAAGTTTTTGTTTTTTTTCATTATTAGCACAACAACAACAACAACAACAACAACAACAACAACAACAACAACAACAAGAATAATAATAATAATAATAATAATAATAATAATAATAATAATAATAATAATAATAATAATAATAATAATAATAATAATAATAATAATAATAATAATAATAATAATAATAATTTGAATTGTTTTTCTTGCTTACTCTTTTCTTAATATTTTTCAGTTTTTTTCTCTCGGGATAATTTGATAATTTTTACTTTTTTAACAGTAATGACGATGGTAATTTTAGATGTTAGACTTCGATGTTGCTATTGTTATAATAAAGTATGTTGATCTGTTTTACTATATTAAACTTTGCATAAATAAATATTATATTTTAATTTTGAACCAGCAAATCCTATTAATTTCTTTAATCCCAACAACTATAAAAATTGTTTGCTCAGCCCGCAACCCAGTGTAATCAAATTTTTTTTTTCAAGTCAAATGATTTTTTTCCAGCTAATAATTTTTTTTTGTTTTAGTTACTCTTTTGTTAATGTTTTTAGGCTTCTTTTAGTCTTTGATTTAATTTTTTTTTCATTATCAACGCAATAATAATAATAATAATTTTAGTTTTTGATCTTACTTGCTTTGTTGTTAATTTTTTTGTGTTTTTTTTTCTCGGGGTAGTCTAATAATTTTTATTGTTTTGGCAGTAATAGTGCTGATAATTTTAGATATTAAAACTTCAATGTTACTGTTGTAATAATAAGATATGTTGATCTGTTTTATTATATCAAATTTTACATGTATAAATATTATATTTTAATCTCAACAATTATAAAAATTATTTGCTCCGCCCGCAATGGATTGCGGGCAATTAACTAGTTTAACCTAAAAATGAAGGAGAACTGTAGAAATAAAGAAAAAAAAAAACTTGTGCTTGTACAATTACAGCAAACTCTGTGTATGATTGTCTAAGTGCGGGGGTATTCACGATTTTTCTTTCGTTTATTTGATACAAAATCATTATGGATCTTTTTTTTTAAAATATTAATTATTATATAGTAAAAGAAAAATATATACATTTGATAAGTTTTCTTAGTTTTGTATTATTATTTTCTTTTCTTTGTATTTTAACAATCTTTCTGCAGATAATTATAATTTAGCAATTTTAGTATAACTTTGAATTTGAACATGGTCCACATGTATCCTAGGTTGCATTCAGCTTATAATTCTGAGTCTTTCTTCTCTATAGCTTCAATTTTTTTACATTATATATTTTTATAGATATTTATTAATATTGTTTCATTTGAAGCTAATTAGGGAATTATCCACGTGTTGAGTAGATTAACATAAACTAAAAAAAACCTAACTTATGTATAACAAAATATAGAAATTATTTTAGAATATCATTCTCCCATTCAATTATTGATGCATTTCTTGAGACTAAGTGTCTGTTTGGGAGTGTGGTTGAGGTTACTTTTGAAAGTATTTTTCGTTCAAAATTGTGTCAAAATGATATTTTTTTTTATTTTTTAAAAATTATTTTTGACACCAGTAAATGAAAATAATATAAAAATATTAAAAAAAATTAACTTAAAATAAAAAATAAAATATTTCAAAAAAAAAACACTTTTAAAATACAATGTCATGTCTAAAAAGATTGATTAAATAGGGAATTGAGCTCACGTACGAACTCTTTTAAGAACACTTGCAATCCTTTTAATATTACAGAAATTCAATAAAACACAGATAATGATATATCATTCCTACGTGACAGTACCATAATCAAAATAATCTTAAAACTTTTTTTTTAAATCCAAATCTTATTTGCACACAGAGTCCGGAAAGACGCAATCACACAAACATATATAGATAATATAGTTTTACGATTCTACTTTTAGAAATATATTAGGCATGACATTGAAAATTTATCTATACAGTCAAAGTTTTTGATATTGTGTTTTAAAAGTATTTTTGAAAAAAAAAAAATTATTTTCATATTTTATATTAAATTATTTTTTTGGTGTTTTTAGATCATTTTCATGTGATGATATCAAAATTAATTTTTAAAAAATAAAAAAATTATTTTGATGCATTTCTCAATAAAAAACACTTTTAATAGCAACCTGAACCATAACTTTCAACCGACCATAAAATATAATAGTGGTGGAGATGAGATCATTGTTGGCGATGGCTGAGGTTTGTATGTCAAACATGTTAGGCTCCGTGACATTCTTCTCTTCTTCAAAATCTTTTCTATTAACCGATACTTTTTGTGTTTCTAATATTCATAAAACTTGATCTCAGTACACAACTTTACTCATTCAAATTATGTTTATCTCGAGCCTTACCGATTATATTTCTTGTGAAAGATCGGAGCACGAGGGGAACTTTTCATCGATCAAGGTAAATGTTAGGCTGGTGCCTACCCAATTCTGATGATATCTCTCGCTACCAAGTCTTATGTTTCAGCATTTGCTGGTGAAAAAACAAAATCAAACATTTCGAGTCGGGACGAGCTTTGAATAATCGGGATTTTATTCTCTCACTAGAGCTAATAAAATATATTTTCCGAGTGGTGAAGTTTCATCGCATAAAAAAAAGAAGCTATGTTTCCAATACATCTGGATAATAATAATGTTAATTAGCTATGTTTTTGGCTGGCTAGGTGAAACATCTTGCATTTACAATTCTCGGCATGTTGTTTTTCTATGCTTGTGTTTTTCTTTTTCTTACTCTACCCTTATCACTGTGCCCTCTCTAACAATTTCAGGTGCTAAAACACAAGATCTTGCCATACTAATGGTGCCTTCCATTGGACGAGCACCACCATTTGACGCTGAGTGCTCTTGTAGCTCCAGCAACACTTTCCCAGCCATGTCCATCTATTACACAATCTTGGGCTGTACACTCACAAGACTTCCAGATTTAATTCAACCCACCTGCATCCATTTCAGGGCTACAAGTGCTTTGATCCTTCTACTCGAGGATTTTATATGACTACAGATGTTATCTTCTTTGAAATATAAATATATTTTTCTTCTCTGATATCCATTTTCTTCTACTTAGAGGAGATACGTGTTGTTGGAGAGTATAGTTGTATTTCCTGCTGTAATGATAATGATATCTTATGATCTTGCTAAAAATAATGAAACATGTTAGATGTAAATGGGTATTAATGACAAAAAAATAAGATCAATGGAATTAATTGCTCATGTTTTTTGATTAACGTGGGGGTGTCCGGGACAGCTTGCGTGCACCTTGACTAATTCAACGGACCTTGAAATTAATGACCATGCAAGTCTCTGAAAGTTATCATATTAACAACCACATGACTCGAACCTGAAACTATAAAAAAAACAAACCGCTTACTTTCAGTCTCTTACCATTACATCACATACTAGAGGGTTAACTGTTCATGTTTCTTTGCACAAACTTAAAACTGGAATGAAGGTTGTCTTTTATTATGCAGATGGAGGTTTGTTAATTACGTGAATATAAATATTTTATTTTAGAATATATTAAAATAATATTTTATTTTTATTTTTTAAAATTTATTTTTAATAACGGTATATTAAAACAATCTAAAAGTATTTAAAAAATAATTTGAAGTAAATAAAAAATAATCTCTTAAGAAAGTAATTTAAAAAGAATGACAAAATACTAGAGAGATTTCTCCAGCAAGAATGTGATAATTGCATCTGATGCCTAATTGAAGCATCTTGTATATAAATAAATATATAGAAATAAAAATAAAAATCTGGTTACAAGCGGTGGAGGAATTTTAACCATAAGTCTTTTTTTATCCATTAATAACAATAAAAATATCCATGTATCCTTTTAAATTGATTACGTCACTCATTGTTGTTAATCGTGTGGGTGTAAATTAAACACGTGTGTCTAATTATTTTTCTCTGAATGGGCAGATAAAAGCATTGCTCAGGTCGGTGGGTTTGGCTGAAAGTCACACAAGTTTACACTCTGGAGTCTGGACCTCCTACAAGCATGCAAATAATTGGTTCCAGTTGAAAGACATTCGTCGTATCTTATAAATATTTTTGAAAAAAAATTATTTATATTTTTTATTTTTAATGAATTATTTTTATGTTTTAACATAATTTGCATGTACTAATGTCAAAAATAATTTTTAAAAAATAAAAAAAAATCATTTTAATATATTACTGAATAAAAAATAATTTCTAAAACAACGTGCATCACAGTTAATAAAGATGCCCTAAGTTTGTTTTTGCCTGTTACTTGATGATGTTCTTGCCTCAATATTATCTATACAGCTAAAACAGATCATGTTTAGAACACTATTTACAAAGACACAAAACATTGTGAACGACAATAGTAATGCTCAATTTTCAGGTTCGGTTCGTTCGGTTCACCGGTTTACTGATTTTTTTTCTTTTTGTATAGTAGAATAACCATTTTGTCCCTCGAAAAAGACAAAAAACAACACATTCAACGAGGGGTTCCACAGTAATTGCATAATTTCGGTCCGGTTTAAGTAACCGGTTTTTTAATTTTTTAATATTTCTATGAACAGTAAAATAAACCTTTTGTCCCTCGAAGAAGACAAAAACTAGCTCTGGCCGGGAGGGGTACCACGGGCATTTCATATTTTTTAAAAAGGACTAAAAATAGATATGTCCCCTAATAAGACAAAAACAAAGATTTGGCTACAGGGGTGTCACAGTAATTTTCTCTTTTTCAATATTAATTCTGACGTGTTATTGTAGGCGTGTCGCCAGACGTGCCGTCCATTTCCATGCCACGCGGTTTTCGGACGGTGCGTGCGACATCATATGACCTTCAAAACTACCCTACCGCCTTCTAGAATTATTTTCTGACGTGTTCTCGGCCTAATGGAGTGGCAAGTGGTGTTCAAAAATGTCCGGAGACTTGTAGGTGGTTGATTGAACTTTCCCCCTGTTTCTCTCTCCTGCCTGCAGATGTACACGTCAAGCCCCAATATTTGTTAACTTTTCATTATAGTTTTTGAACTTTTGATTGTTGTATATGGTCCATATTCCTTTAATATAGGTTTTGATTTGTTTCAATTTTACCCTTCAATTGAAATTGATTATATATTATAGTTTCATTTCGGTCCTCAGTCTTTTAATTTCCAGATTGGATTGAAATCCTTAACTTTTTAGAGTTTTAATTTGTTTCAATTGTATCTTTCAATGCAAATTAATATATATTTAAATTTCATTTCGGTCCATGTTCTTTTAGTTTCCGGTTTTGCCTAAAATTCTTCAATTTTTTCAGTATCAAAGTTTTAATTTGTTTCAATTTTGTCCTTGAAATTTAACTTATTATATATGTGTTTTTCATTTTGGCCCTTATACTTTTACTCTTGAATTTTATTTTAATTCCTTTATTTTTTTTAATTTTCCCATGTTTATATGTACATGCTTTTAGTTATTGTTTCAAATTTTTATTATTTGCACGATAATTATTAAGGTTTTAATTTTTTTTTAATATGATGTTTAAATTTTAATTTGTGTTGGTGATCATTTGAAAAATGATATTTATTATTTTTTCTCTTTTTTGTTTGATTTTGTTTTATTCTTCTGGTCATATAATTTTTTAGAATCTAATAATATTTATTTATGTTTTGTCATTTATTTTGTTTTTAATTGGTTTTTTTTTTTAAATATTCTTAGGTGTTGAAATTTCTAATTATTATAGATAAGACATTCAAAATAATGATAATGATTAGTTTTTAAGTTTTTTTTTTCTTATCAATATGTGAGACTAATTATATATTTTAATATTTATTTAATATTAGAGCCTGAAAAAATATATATATATAGAGAAAAACAATACCTAGGATTATTTCAAAAAATAAATATCAGTGTTTTGAAATACTTTTAATATAATAATATGAGGAATAAATCTTATAAAATAAAAATAATAATTTCAGCTTCTAACTCTAATTTTATCCTCTTTTGTTTCAGTTTATTTCATAAAAAATAATAATTCTTCAAATTTGGGCTGTTTTTGTAAAAAAAAAAAACATTTTATGTATAATATTTCAGATCTAATATTATTGGGAAACAAAATAACTCATAAACAAAATGGGTAGATAAATGTACCCAATTTATCTACAACTAAAAACTATCTTCTTAAATTCTTTAATTTTTTCAAAATCAAAGTTTTGATTTATTTCAATTTTGTCATTTAAATTTAATTTATTATATATGTGTTTTTCAGTTCGAGTCTTATACTTTTAGTCTAGAATTTTTTTTTAATACCTTTATTTCTTATATATTTTTCATAAATAGTTTCTATTTTTTTTTCCATGTTTATATTTATATGCTCTTAGTTTTTGTTTCAAATTTTTATTATTTCCACTGTTATGAAGATTTAATTTTTTTTTATGTGATGTTTAAATTTAAATTTATATTGATGTTCATTTGAAAATTAATATATATTATTTTTTCTCTTTGTTGTTTGATTTTCATTTTTTTTATTCTTAAAGTCATACTATTTTTTAAAATCTAATAATATTTATTTATGTTTTATCATTTATTTTGTTTTTAATTGTTTTTTTTTAATATTCTTAGGTGTTAAAATTTGCAATTATTATTGATGAGGCATTCAAAAAAATTATAATCATTAATTTTAAGTTTTTTTCCTTATAAATATGTGAGATTAATTATATATTTTAATATTTATTTAATATTAACACCTTAATATATATATATATATATATAGAAAAAACGTAGGATTTTTTGAAGAAAAAATAAATATCAGTGTTCCTAAATAATTTTAATATAATAATATGAGGAATAAATATTTTAAAATAAAAAAATAATTTAGGCATTTAATTCTAATTTTGTCCTCTTTTGTTTAAGTTTTATTTGATAGAAAAATTTAATTAATGGATTTTATGTTGTTTTTGTAAAAGAAAAATATTTGCAACATTTTTTGTATGATATATCAGATCTAATATTACTGGAAAAAAAACTTATAAACAAAATGGATAGACAAATTTACCCAAGTGATCTACAATTAAAAAATATACAAACGACTTCCCCTGCGTTTTGATTACACTATTCCTTTTAGGAGGGAAAAAAATTATTTTTAACAGATTTTATCTATTACAATTTCACGAATTAAATATTAAAATAACTAATTACAACACGTAAAAAATCATTCAGTTTTCTATGTAAAAACAAATCAGCATAGCTCGCGGGCAAGTCATCTTGTTATAGAATGAAACGAGCTCCCCTCAATTCGTCAACTTAAATTATGCTCTCTACATGATATGTGCAATCTTGTTGCATTCCATCCAACTCTGCCACTAGGATAAGTTTTTTATTTGGATTCTAAAGAAACCAACACCAGGTGATGCACAGCAGATGGACTTTTTGGCAACAATTTTCTATTTATCTCGGTTACCATTAAAGTCTTCCTTTTCCTTCAACCATGAACACAGCAAATGGACTTTTAAGTAAATATATTGGAGTGAATCTCCATATTTCACACAGCTTATTTGAATAGATTTCAAGGTTCTGAATCATTACAAGGTAAGCACTTACGCAACTGAGCAATGGTTGTCCCTCACACTAGTCCAAATCAGAAGACAAACCCCAAAAAAACAAGGTACGAAAACAAAGAACAACTATATTCTCTATAAAACACAGCTGCAATTGACCACCTGTATATCAATTTCATTTATTGGAACAAACAAGAGGAAAGTTTTGGCATTGAACAGGCCACATTCATGGAGTAATGCAAGGTGAAGGAATAAGCTTTTCATGTCATGGCACCCTATACTCCTTTTTCATTCCATATGCCAACCACTGGTAATGGATTAGATCATACCGTTTACCAACGATCTTGGATAAAATTTGTACTCGTTCACATAAAAAATGGATTAGATCATTACTTGTTCACAAACTCGAGTAATGATCGTTGCTAACAATTACATTTCGCCATAAGAAAATAGAAAAATTCAGAATTAGTTTGGTTGTATGTGAGGCAGTAATAGCCCTTCCCTTATAAGAAGTTCAGGGTTGATGCCTCTCCCTAGTTCACTGAAAAAAATCAACAGAAGGAAATAAACTGATGATCCTATGGTAAACAGAATTGTCAAAATTGAAGGCTAATGGGAGTTTTGGAAGTCATCATATAAATGGTGAAGCCGAACAAAAACTGAACTTCCATTACCAATATCATGAGTTTGGTAGATACATATCAACATACTAAAGGCTGACAGGATGATGAAACGAAATCAAGTTTGGACTCTCATCATCAATTCTTGACTTTGTAACCATAGCATCATATTCATGGAATTAAAAGGAAAATTAGGAACTCTATACTCGATGTAAGACAATAGTGCTAGTCCTTCTTGGGGATGTCCTTTCGAGGGATCTTCGATTCCAGTTCGTTAGGTGATGCCTCTTTTGCAGCCCTGAAATAAGATACATCAACAATCTACTCTTACGTTCCAAGGGGGTGTTTGTTACTACGTTTCAAAAGTGTTTTTGAAAAAAAATAATTTTTATTTTTTTTATTTTTACTTTAGACTAAATTTTTTTAGTGTTTTTAGATAATTTTCATGTGTTGATGTCAAAAATGAATTTTAAAAAATAAAAAAACCTCATTATGATGCATTTTTGAACGAAAAACAATTTCAAAAATAGCTGCAACTAGACTCCCAAACAGGTACTAAGACAAAATTGAGGAAAAGACTCCTATCAACATAGTATACATAAGCCAAGCAATAAGCACATAAAGAGTACACAGGTAGATAATATAAAGCAAGATTTTCTTCATTAAGCAATAGCAACACCACCTGATTTAATACTACAATTACTTAACCGAATCCTAATAATGGATCTTGCTTTTGGTCATGTATTCACGTCAACGTTTTAAACTCCTTTCGGGCGAAACAATCCAGTTTAGATTCAAAGATAAAAATGATCAATCACAAGAGGCTAAAATGGCAATGCATCTGCAACTGGGATAATTAGAATTTTATATAATTCCATGATTTATGCCAAATCCCAAGCGTTCGACAAATGAAAGCCAACAGTGTAAACCTAACAGAAAACTAACAAGTTTTGGAAAAGACCCGACAAGGATTGTTGCAGTTGATAGCCAAACCCTGCTTCTAACCCAAAATCGTCAGCTATTTTACAATCCAGAACTTGTTCCAAGTTATAAAACCCCAAAACCAGACAGTTTTATTGTCGAGAAAACCCATTCTATATCTTGAAAATCAAAACTAACATGAACAATCACAAAATAATCTCAAAAGTATATTCAAGTTCTTAGAAAAAAATAAATAAATAATAATTTTGTGAACTAAATACGCCCATCACAATCAGAAATGATTCAATTCGATAAAATAATGATTATCATCACGCTTTGTTACAAGATAGTAGAAACATCACAATCACTTTAGTCATATAGAGAGAGGGAGGGTAAGGGGAGAAGTTACTTGGAGGCGGCGGAAGTTTCTTCTTCGAGCCAGTGGCGGATATGCTTGACGTTGCGTCTGAAGATAGTAGCAGATTGCTTCACATCGCTCCTCAGTAAGAGAATCACAGCACTTACACCAGCTACTGTTATAATGAAGTTTGTCAACCCCATTATGTTTTTGCTTCTAAATTTCGTAATTCGACGCAAGAGGGTTCATCGATAGCTGAAGCGAGGGTTTTGCTGGGTCTCTTGTCGAGGAGGTGAGCTTGGAGAAGACGAGGGAGAGAGAGGCCTTGGGCAAGCAGTTGGATAGGAGTTAGATGGGCTGTATTGGGTTAGGGCCTGGTTTCTCGCCCAATAACTTATTATGTTATGGTCTGGATAATTCTGTTTTAAGTTGGCCTTACAGTACTCAAAACTCTTTACCTTTTCTTCTTCTTCTAATAAATCTATTATTTTTCTTTTTTATCAATCTCCTAGCCTAGTCCCATATTTTTCTCTTATCATAAATGCTTGAATTGATTATTTGAGAGTGTTGTTAAGGTTGTTTTTGAAAATATTTTTTTGTTTAGAAATGCATTAAGAGGATCATATTTTTATTTATTAAAAATCATTTATGATACCAACACATGAATATGATCTATAAATATTTTTATTTTTCATTTAAAATAAAATTAAAAATAACTTTTTTAATTTTTTAAAAATATTTTTAAAACACAGCTCAGTCAGAATCGAAATCACAAACAACTGAATGACAGGCACACTTCTTCAAGGGGTTGCAGGTTCGACGGAACCCCTGAATACCATTGCTTTGCATAAAAAAAAATCTCAATCACCAAGGCAGCTGCGACGTTTATTTTTATTTTTAAACGGACCATTTATCAACGGTAATGGAGCTTGAAGAGCTGTTTCTCAATGGCTGTGAAGCTTGAGGAGTTGTTTCCTAATGGTCAGACTCGAAGAATCATTTCTCAATAGTTTTGGAGCTTGAAAGTATTTTTCTCAATTGTTTTAGAGTTTGGCGAGCCATTTCGTAAACGTTATGGACTTTGACAAGCCGATATTTAATGATTATGGAACTTGATGAGCTATTTCTCAATGGCTGGTGAACTCGAGAGTCGTTTCTCAATGGTTATGGAACTCGAAGACTCCTTTCTCAATGGTTATGGAGTTTGACAACTTGTTATTTAATGATTATGGAACTATAAAAGACGTTTCTTAATGGTCATAAAATCACGACCTTCCATTAAAAACCGAAAGGAGTTCTCTTCTTTTTCACTTTTGATCCTAATATGTTTTTGATTTTTTTATATAAAAAAAATGATTAGACTTATAATTTTGTTACTTATACTCTTATGTCATAATTGTGTTATTAGACTACCTTTTTGTTTCATCATGCAAATATTCAAATAGGTTTAGGTTGTCTTTGTACCTTTATGGGATCAAGTCGTATTGTAGTTCAACATTTTTTTTTGTGTCATTTATAATTAAAACTTGTGCAGGCTAGAAGCTACATTAGATCTTAAGGATAAATCACTTTAATAATTTGTCATTGACCTAAATCTGTTCTTATCAATTATTTTGTAAGCTTTATTGGTGTAAGCTTCTTGAACCATATAACGTCTATCCTATTTGGAGAGGAACTTGTTGCCCATGTGTTTTGACATGATTATCGAGCATTGTAATGCCAAAATAAGATCTCCTACTTGGAATGACCATGGTCAC
The DNA here is from genome assembly GCA_009078335.1 of Salix brachista. Classification (NCBI taxonomy): domain Eukaryota; kingdom Viridiplantae; phylum Streptophyta; class Magnoliopsida; order Malpighiales; family Salicaceae; genus Salix; species Salix brachista. Next base: position 7,935,991 of record CM018588.1, on the reverse strand, counting down.
ATCTTCTCGTTGAAATCTCTACAAAGTCAAGCTTGGTAACATTTTAAGCATTATTATGTTTCAAGATGTTTTTCATGTAAAACTTAAAGTTCTTAGAGATATAAATAGACATTGTCATCATTAGAGAGTCCTTATTGGATTGTGATTTTTAGAGGAGGAGTTTAAAATTCTAGTGGAAGAATGGCTTCAACACCATATACCAAGGAATGTAGAATAACTTGAGTTTGCGTTCAAATGTAGTGTAGTAAGCTTATAGTACTTCTCTAATTATTTCATATCAATATTTCTTCAAGCAATTCACCACTTTCTTAAGAAATTGCATGAGATTTTGTTAAAAGCTCCTACCAATTAATTAGCCAAAGCATTATACATAGAAAAGATATGTTGTTTAAAACCAAACTACACACATAACTTGCTCTTAGTTGTATTATTGAAATCCTTTTCTATTTTCAATTATAATATAACTTAGTACATCATAAGAGTAAATGATGTTTGTCTAAATGAAGCTTGTAATTGTCTTTTTTACCTCTTTTAATGTTACAACTTAAGCCTAGTTTGAGAAGTAATCGGTTGCGACTAATCTATAAAGAGCCAAGAAAAATTGTCAAGTGTAAGGTTTTAGGTGGTTGATTGATTAAATTAGCATAAAATAAACAAGTTGTGACCAATATAATTATTCTGATTTGAAATGAAGTTTAAGACCTGATTAATATGCTCTATTAATCCTTGGTGTGTTTTTTTCTAGAGCTTTTATAGCTTCCTCTTTACCTAGATAATGTAAAAAATCTCTCTCAAAAGAATGTCGATAAAAAGTAACTTAGAAGTGTATAAAGTGAGAAGTTTATTGCCTCACTTTTATTGTATAACATGGATCTTCAAGTAGCTTACAATGTTTTAAATAGTTAATAAATGATTTATGCTAGTTTTTTTCTTAATCTCATAGATATAAACCATGTCTATTTGTTTTTTCTGTCTCCATCACTAGTTATCAGTGGCACCACCCATCTTTGACATATTATGACTTTGATTTTCTCACTACATGATGCTAAATTCATTTATAAATTTGTTATGGCATCAACATATTCTCTTTTTGAGGTATATTATTTAAAGTGATGCAATCAAGTGATATCATCAATTTTAGTGTATATTTATGATATAAGATAAGTTCTGTTTTCTTGATTTTATAAACTAACAAGAGTTTCTTGATAACTAATCAAGAATATCTAAACACTAAATTGAGGCATCTATGTATTCATTGTCATCTTAAACCTAAGAATCAAAACTTGATATTTTTCCATGTTGTTGCAATAACATTCTCTAAGTGAAAAATATATCTTTTTCAGGTGTGATGATATGCTTAAGGAATGGATTAGCCACTATAGTGAGCCCAACCAAAGCCTATTATTCACATGCATGTGAACAGTAAGAAGTCAATTAATTCCAACATATTGTTCACTTGTAGTGGACAGTAACAAGAGAAGAAGGCGGGAAGAAGGCTCACCTATGTTGTTGCCGTGTAGAGGAGGTCAGGCCGATGGTAGAGGAGGTGTTGATGGAAAAAATGATGGCTAGAGGTGGCTATAGGAAGAGGAGAAAGCAAATATTGTTGATGCTGCATGGAGAAGAAAGAGGGTTGTTGCTGCTGCTATTAGAGGAGAAGAAGCTAGTTATTACTGCTGCTAACTGTCAGAGAAGAAGGAGCTTGTTATGGTTTTGTTGTTCATAGAGGAGAAGAAGGGGCTTTTGTGGTTTGCTTATGGTGGGGAGAAAATGATGGTATGTATTTGAACTCTTTGTTGTCTTCTCTGTTATTTCTTTTATATCTCCTCTTTTCTCTTCCCTATTTTTTGTTCTTTCATCCCCTTTTCTATTCTCCCTTCTTCCCATTTTTTCTTTATGTTTCCCCCCCTTTCTGTTCCTCTAGTTCCCTCTTTCGTTTAGTTCTCCCTTGCTATATATAGAATCTGCAAGTGTTGTAGGATATGGGGAGTTGTCGTGCAGAAAATGATGTGTTGCAGGCATTGTACTATTGTGTTTCAGGGTATGGTTATGGGTAAGGCACCATTACAGAGCATAGAGGGTATGGCAAATTCTCGGTAGAGCAATTTTTTTTTAAAATCATATTTTTGAGATGAAGTTTAAAATACAAAAAAATGATACAACCGTATTACAAACTAGAGTAAAAAATCAAGTTATGACAATGAGTTTTTCAGCTTGAAAATTTGGAAGACAGCTGTTTTCTCCTTAATTTTGGCTTTCGAATTCTCCCCCTTCAAATCATAGATTTTGTCTCCATTTATAGCCGGAGTAAGAGGGTAATTTAGTCTATACTAGAGTAAAATTTAAGCTATTGTTTCAAAGCAGAACCATCCCTACCTTTGACTCAAAGTATGTGTCATGAAATGTCAAATTCGACAACTATACTAGGTTGCGTGAATTGTCACTTTTAGGGCTGAACCAACACGTGTATGGTGTCAATCAAATAGAACTAACCATACATTAGTATAGACAAGAATCAGGGGATCATTTTCATGCAAGTTTTGTCAAATGTCATGAAGGATAAAGGCATTAAATGCGTCTGCAAAGTTGATACCAAAGAAGGATTTTTTCGGCAAAAAATTGGGGAAGAAAGTTGTTTTTTCTTTAATTTTGGCTTCTGATTTCTCCCCACTCAGGTCATAGATTTCTCCTCTATTTATAGATGGAGGAAGAGGGTAATCTAGCCTATACCAGAGTATATTTTTAGCTATTGGTTCAATGCAGAACCATCCCAGCCGTTGGCTCAAAGTAGGTGTCATGAACTGCAAAATTTAATAGCTAAAGTATGTTGTATGAGTTGTTATTTTTGGGACTGAACCAACACGTGTATGGTGTCAATCAAACAGAATCAACCATACACTAGTATAGTCAAGAATCAGGGGATCATTTTTATGCAAGTTTTGTCAAATTTGATGAAGGATAAAGGCATTAAATTCGTCTACAAAGTTGGTACCAAAGCTGAATTTTAGACAAAAAATAGGGAAGAAAATGAATAGTGACCAGACAACGCATCACCTGCCATCTTTTTTTCTCTACCAAAGTTCAATTTGGTCCTTTATCTTATGATTGCTCTAATTTTATTGCAATTTTATCCCCAATTTCAACCAATTGACTTGGTAAAAAACATTAATTTTCATCTCCAAAAATTCTAATATTCTCAATTTAACCTGAATTAGGCTCATAAACTTAATTTTCACCATTTAATCCCTTAATAAAATTAATTTGTCCCAATAAAATCATAATTAAGTCCTTGCACTTAATTAAATCCTTCAATTGGAACCTAAATTAAATTCTAAACATAATTAAACTTTAATTTGGGTCATGATTAAATCAAATTGGCCTATAAAAAATATAATTATATCTTTTGACTTAATGTTTATGCAGCTTTATCTGATAATAATTTATTTTAGCCTTTAATCTGCATTTTTCTCTAGTTTTGAGTATAATAGAGATACGATCGGGTTTTTGAATCCGTACAAGATTTTCAACTTGATTTGTTTTCACCATGTCAGCCCTTTTAATTTAATTTTTTGTTTTATTTTGAGTAAATTCTAGAAATAACCCTGAAATGGGTTATGACAAACATTGTGAGTTACAATTTTTTTTTTTCATTTTGACCCCCCTTGTTTTCTTCACTTATTGATATTTTTCCTGTCCTTATATTATGTATTTATTGGTATTTAAAGTTGATTTTTATTTTAATTTACCCTTTATATTGGTAGGCAAATAAATTGCATGAATTTATTCTTCAATATTTGTTTTAATTTATTTTGATTTGTCTTTTAAATGGTGTTTTAATAGTTAATAATCTATTTTTATTATCGTATGGTTAAATAAACAATATCTTGGAATTTTTTTTTTATTAATCCCATTAGAGTCCATTACCTAGTTTGTAGGTTTGAGGTTTTGATTTGGGTTACATGATTCATGGGATTGACGGATTTATTCATCAAACTTGATAGGTTTTTTTTAAAAACAAACTATGTTATGTTTGTATTGGTCATTTAAGTTGTTTTTAGACCTATTAAATTAATTGATTCATTTTTTATTAGCTTTCATATGGTTTAATTAGAAACTCGAACTAGTCATGGAGTTGGATTAGAAAATTTCAAGATTAAACCGCTTGATTGAATTTAATTACGCGGTTAAAAAAAATCTTAATACTATAAACAATTCCTTAAGATTTTTTTAAAAAATTAGCCGAACCCAAGTACAGGGCAAAAAATATACTAATATACTACCTAATGTAGTATGAGTACTTTAAAGATCATTTTTCTTTGTTACGAAAAGAGAAAAATCGAATCCTAATTGCGTTACAACCAGCCCTGTTGGGGCCCTTTTATTTCTATAGAATCAGAATTCTACTCTTTTTGCTCCCCCATGGAAAGATGAAAGGAGTTTCAAAAGTTCAAAAGAATCCACACTAAGTTGAGTTCGGACAACAACATGGGATGTGAGAATAGCTTTTTTATTATCAATAATAATATTGGGATATCAACAAATAATACCTTTGGAATATCAAAAAATGATTTTTTATGAACTAGAATAATCTCAGGGGTGAGGTTTTAGGATCTTAAAATAAACTTAGTATTTTTTAATACACAAACTAGTCCAAAAATATCTCATATTAGATCAGTCCCTTGACAAATGCTTAGACATGAATATATGCCAAGGAAAAATGTGAAACCAATATGAGGTCTCATTGGTAAGATTTGTTAAGTAGTGTTAGAGAATAATATAAATCATATTATGGGGTCTCACTTACAAGTTTGAGCTTTTAGGTAAGATGGTTCATTAACATGATATCAGAGCCTTGTTGACCCAGCGGTCACGAGTTCGAATCTCACCACCCCCATTCTATTTGATAAAAAAACCAAGCACAAGGTGATGTGGGCCTGTGCAAGTTTCAAGCCCAAAAGGCTTTCACTTGAGGGGGTGTATTAGAGAATAATATAAATTATATTATGGGGCCTCACTTACAAGCTTGAGCTTTTAGGTCAGATGGTTCTTAAGAAGTAGAGATTAATTAAAGGGATAATGGCAGTACTGCTCAATCAGATTAAAGAACCGAAGCCATGAGTGCTTTGATTTGATTGAGCTATGCCAACATCAATTTTCCATCGAGAATGCATAAAAAATAGAAATTAATTGACGAAGAAATCAAAAAGAAAAAGAATAGAACAATAGCCTTATTTAAAGTTTGTGCACGTTTCATGTGCGTGCATGGCTGCCTAATTTCAGTCTCACCCATCGACTGCCGCTCCTAGAATTGATCAAGATGATCGAATATAGAGGGTACGCAAGCGATCAATAATAGAAGGGAAGGAGTAAAGGAAAACCAAAAGGATAATTGTAGCAGGTGATGATGCAAGAAAAACTTAAAAAAATAAAAATTGTATAGCCTAAATGGCTAGAAAGTTTGTGGCAAAAAGTTATTAATAAAAAAGCTAAATTATAATCATGTTCTTTGGTCAACATACCTCTTAATTTTTTATTTTTTTTTGTGTCCGTGCTCAATTTTTAACCAATCACTTGTTAATTATAGACTTTTTTTGGATTTTGTATCTAGGTTGGCTATTTGTTTTTTTTTTACTTTGCCTAGCTTCTCCATGATTTTGGTTTTCTCAATTTAGCTATGTTTGTTTTCTTTGATGCCTCTTCTTTTGTGTTTGATTAGTTATTTTTCTAATATACTTTTTTTTTATCGTTGTTTCATTCAGGTGCTCTTGGTTTGTGAACGTTATGCATGTGCCATCTTTTACCTTGAATTAATTGTCCTTTATTGATGCAGATTCTCACTCCTACTGCGGTTAGGTGGTTTTTATAATTGTGTTTTGCTTCGTTGTTTTATGCATTTCTATGGCATTGGATTTTTTCACCAAGCAATATTTTTTTTGTCTACCCTTGAATTGGTGGTAGTAGAGAACACATTAACTGTATTGAAGACACATGCACTAATCTTGCCTGAGCTATTAAAGATCCTTCAACAACAACAATTATGCTCAGTCAACAACTTACATTCGAAGTTTAGCATTTTGTCGTTACAGATCCCTCCAAATTTAGAATTGTAATCTCTCCATTCAATGTACAAATCTTCTTCTTAAATTACAGCAAACATAAAGGCTTATATGCTGCTGTTCTTTGTGTATATATATACAAAGAGCATAATTCAATAATAAAGAGCATGGTGGAATTTTCATTAAAACTATGTGTATTAATAATATTATATGGTATCAGTAGAGCCCTTCTCCAACGAGCAACACAATCCTCTTCCTTCAACAAAATGACATCTTCTGCAAATCAATTCTCTGCTCAGACCCCCACAGCTCATCCCATCTCTTCCACAGAAAACACCCTTATTGCACTAAATATTACTACACAAATCAATGAGAAACTGCAACCATCCACCTTTCCTCAATGGAGAGCACAATTTGAACCACTTTTTATAGGATACAATCTCCTTAACTATGTTAATGGAATTTCTCAATGCCCATCTCCTGCAACACCTCTCCCACCGAGTAAAATAAGACTCATTGGGTCCGTCAAGACAAATTGATTCTGATAGCTATTATGGCTTCAACATCAACCACCATTACTCCTCTCATAGCTACTGCCAAAACCTCTCATGAAGCTTGGACAAAACTTCATCACATGTACGCCAGCAAATCCAGAACCAGAGCCAACAATTAAAGGAAGAACTTACCTTGATTCAGCGAGGAAATCATTATGTTCCTAACTATTTGCATATCGTGAAAGCCCTTGCCAATGAAATCACCCTCATTGATCATCCAATAACAGATGATGATCTTACCCTTTACATCCTAAATGGATTGAGCTATGATTTTAGGGACATTGTTGCATTAATTAGAGCATGGGCGACCTCCTTGGCCTTTGAGGAACTTCACGGTCTTTTCGTGGGGTATGATAATTATCTGCGCCGGTTGGAGTCTTCTACTCAGCAGATCGTCGCCTCTGCTAACTACTCTCATCGTCATCGGCAGCCAATCAGATCCTATAATGGGTCTCCTCGGAAGGGCACATATAAGTCTAATGGGCCCTCTCAATCAACAACCCAATATCCAAGTACATTCAAGGATACTCGCAAGTTTCCACCAAACCGACCCAATCATAGACGGTATCAACCGAAATGTCAATTATGTGATCAAATAGGCCACATAGCAAAATCTTGCTCACAACTCCGTCCATCTGATCTCATGACCAACTGTGTAACTGGATCCAATTCAAAAGATCAAAAATAGCTTCTTGACTCTGCTGCCTCTCATAATAGTACTGGTGACTTGACCAATTTATCTATATATTTTGAATATAATGGCACCGATGAAGTCATTATTGGTGATGGGTCAGGTTTGGCGGTCTCCCATATTGATTCTTTGACTTTAAAATCACCTACACAAATATTTGTTCTTCATGATACTCTTAGTGTCCCTAATATCTACAAAACCTTAATTTCTTTTCATCATTTCACATCTCAAAATAATATTTTTCTTGAACTTCATCCCTCTTATTTTCTTATGAAGGATTAGACTTCGAGGGTGATCCTAGTAAGAGGATCATGTGAAGGCGGCATCTATCATTTTCCGAATTCCCTAATGGGATCCTCGTCCTCCAAAATTGTTGCAAATGTGCATGAACGGACCTCGATTAATGAATGACATAAGCACCTTGGACATTCATCCTTCAAAGTTGTTCACAAAAAAATTTAGTTCCTTGTGTTCATCTTGTTCTATTAATAAAGCCCATCAACTTCCATTTCGACCCACAAGTTTTCAAAGTCATGCTCCCCTTGATATTATTTATACTAATGTGTGGGGACTTGCTCACTATGTTGGTCTAGATGGTTCTCGCTACTATTTAATTTTTGTTGACCATTACACAAAATATATGTGGTTTTATCCCATCAATGCAAAATCCTGCATTAAAAGTATTTTTCCTCAATTCAAAAAACTTATTGAGAAACACTTTCAAACAAGCATCAAAATTCTTTATTTTAACAATGGCGGTGAATTTATCAATCTCAAACCATTTCTTTCCCTTTATGGGATTAGCCATTACATGACTGTTCCTCACACACCCCAACATAACGGCATCTCTGAACGCCATCATCGTCACTTAGTTCAAACTGGACTCACCTTGCTTCATGATGCAAATCTTCTCTCTTATACTAGCCTCATGCTTTTCATACTACCACGTATTTAATAAATCGTCAACTAACTCCTTTTTTTCACAACAAATCCCCATTTGAAACCCTTTTTGGATAAAAGCCCAATTACCTTAAATTAAAAACCTTTGGATGTATTTGTTACCCATCAACCAGGCCCTACACCACCCACAAACATGGATCTTCATTGGTAAATACTTGAAACACTTAATATAACTGTTGTAGTTATATGGGATCTCAACATTACCTTTGTTTTAAAGACCAAATCTTTCCTCCAAGCCTTAGATGGTTCAACTTTGTTGCCTATATAATATTTTCTTTTGATGTGGTAGCCCCCTCTCTCTTATAATTCATCCTCCAAGCTAAATAATAATTTGAATTATCTTATTAACATATACGACCCTTTCTCTTCAAATATCCCTCTATCATGGTAGCTATATGAACCATATCTTCAAGCTCAACATAGTACTGCAACTCAATCGTGTTACTTATCTCTTTATTCAATTTATTCAAGAACCTTGTCATTATAACTATAATTATGACAATTTATATTTCCTTATGGTAATCCTCCATACTCCTAGACCCATGAGATAAACTCTGCAATCTTTGATAAAAATCTATATAATAATAATAATCATGAAAAAACTCTTTCTCATAACTATTTTAATCTTATCCTAAGTTTCTATGGGTCTTTTTTTATTTTATAAGACAAGTTGATGGCACCAAATAATAGCATAGTCATTAAATTCAATAGCAACAAGTTTTACTTTCTTTATCTAAGAATAATTAACAGTAAAAACTCAACTTTATTTTTTCCCCACTTCAAGCAGACTTTTGAATAGTTTTTGCCTTGAAAAACTAGAATCTTCATCTTAATATCTTAATACTACCCAAAACTCTATCCAAATCTCCTAAAATCCATCCTCATTTTCTTCTCTTTAATGGATGAATTTCTCAAGTGGTCAACTCCCTCAAGCCTTTGGTTTTTAGATGGTTGCAACTTAGCACTATGGTTATAATCAAAGTCCTTAGCCTCATTATTTATTTTATTTTTTTGCTTTAGATTCTTTAAGAGGTGAATTAGCTCATGTTGTAACTTCTTTCTTCCAAACCTCTATAGTTGGGCTTATTTAAAAAACTAGTCATCCCACTCAATACTTTAACAAACCTTGTATTCATAAACACCAATTATTGTTATATGGACAAATAACTATATTCAAGATTTATTCCTATCTTCTGACGGTAATAATCCACTCTTAGTTGACATGGCCAAGAGTTGAAAATTAAGTTCATAGCAATACACGTGTGTATATATGTATACTCTTGATAAATATCTTTTGCTGTTTAAGAAACTAGTTCACAACAAATCAAAGATAAATATCTTAATAGTGTAATCAAAAAATGTAATGACTCAAAAATAGATTATGTTCTCTAAACAACACCGCATGCGAAAGGATAGGTATTTTTTAAAAAAATAAAGAGAATTGTAGGTCATTTGGTGGTACTAAAAAAAAAAAGAGTACATAAATAAAATATATTATTAGTATTGGAAAGAAAAATTAAATCGAAGCAAATAATTTGTATATGTGAGGCTAGAATATAATTTACAATAGTTGTATGATTCTATTAAATATTGGTACAAAACATGAATCTTTTCTAAACATATAAATCTAATTATTTATAGATATTATGTAATTAAATAAAAAGGCTTATTGAATCGTAATACAAACCAATGTTTTTTTTTTTGATAACCGGGGTGTCCGGGCCAGCTTACGCGCACCACAACTAATCCCCGGACTCACTGAACTTCTTGCAAACCTAGTGAGCATGTAAGGCACCGCGGGGGTGACAGACGTTCATGGTGGGACATGAACCCTGGTGCAGAATAAGAGAACAAGTCCCTTCAACCACTAGGCCAAGACCCCACTTGCACAAACCAATGTTTTTCTTTATTGACTCACGTGAATTATACTCCAATTTGTAACTCTAATTACTTAATTTGTCAAGGACTTATGTTTCAACATGATTAAGCATTTTGCTTATTTGTGCACATTCAAACTTCCATGGTGAATGTGACTCCTCGTCGACTACACCTTTAAAATCCTTAGTAGATCAAGATTCTTTTAATTTAGTTCATTTTGCTGTTCATGATAAGTTTCTACTTCATTTTCTTTTATTTCATCATTAATAATTAATATTTATAAGCAATAATAAGATGGTTGGAAAGATTATCTTATCATTTGTTTGTTTTAATGTGACTGTCTAGAATAACTTTAAAGTCTAAGAAGGAATTTTCAGGCATAGAATTCAAATCATTATCTTATATGATTCGGCCATAATAGATAATGGCTTTATGCTTCTACATATATCGATACTAGTTTTTTTTCTTTACGAACTTGGTGTTAGATGCACATGAATATAGTGTATGTTGACGAGGAAAGAAAAAGGAAAACAACCAATCTAATTAGAGATGTCATAAGAAAAATAAAATTTGATCCAACAATCATATTACTTTTTTGAATAAAGAAAGTATACAAAAGGTACATAAACAAATCACACACACCCATTAAATTATTAGTTTTCTTCTAGTGATCTACGCTAAATTAACTATAAAATGAATCCGTCAACTTGTAATTACAGGCCAGTGGGAGATTGGTTCTGCTCAAATTTGCAGAGGCTCGCTCGTAGACAGGACTAAAACTAGGATGCGCTGTCTTTTTTTATGATTATGGAAGATTGATTAAGTTAAGGAAATAACTAATAAACCTATTTATAATAATGAATATTTCTTTTCCAGTAGCGATAATGACAGTCTAATATAGAGGCTGTTTAGTTACATCTCAAATCTCCCATCACCAGCAGGATTGGAGAGTTCCAAAAACAAGGAGGAACAACAGTTAAACTGAGCTATTATTGAGAAGAGATTAATTAATTAAAAGGGTTGAATGTTTATGATGTATATGACGATCTAGTCGATATTTTCATGCATATGTATAATTCAAAAAGCTCCACTTGTGATAGTGATTCAACGAGGGACTTGACAATGGTGGATTATCTTATCCCTGGTGCTGTTCAATGACGATATTGAAACTCTATCCTTTTCTAGCAGCAGTACATGTCCCAGTAAAGCAAACCAAGCCATCTTGAATTTTATATCAAGAAATCTTATCACCTAAAAATTTAAACTGTTAAGTCAGGTTTTAGAATATGTTATATTATCCTCTAACATATTCCTTCAAATGAAAACGTTTTAGGCTTGAAACTTTCACACAGGTTCACACTACTTTGTGCAATTAATTTTTATCAAATAAAATGAAACCGGTGAGATTTGAACTCATGATCGTTGGATCAATAAGTCCGCTAGGTTAATAAGGTTCTGATACCATGTCTCGGAACCATCTCACCTGAAAGTTTAAGCTGGTAGGAGAGATTCGAGATAAAATTTATATTATTCTCCTACGTTATATTCCACTGCACGGAAAAGATACATAAATCCGTTCTTGCTTATTCTAAAATTTGCCCAAGTTTTTGCCATCTGAAGTCCTGTTAGACCGTAGACTACATGATATATCCGTTGTTGCTTATACAAGGATGATAATGAGAAAGGTACACAGCTCAAGTCTTTTTCATGCAATACGTTGAACATAATCTGTAATCCAAACCAGAGAGGGAAAGTGCTGACAAATTAAGACACCGTTCTTATCTACCTCACTCGTCAAGAATATTTTATTTTTATTCTAACCGTACTGCAGTTTGTAATTCGTAATATACATTAAGATAAAAGAAAATGAACCCTTATGTACTCATGTTGTCCGAATATAGATAAAGAAAATGAGCCCTTATATATGCTGTCCGAATATGCCTTGTGAATAAACAAAATGAGAAACATAATTGACTAGAAAGTCACGTATATATACCTATGAATAAATATATATAGGTGCAAATGGTGTAGTAATTTTAGCCATTAACACTTTAAATACACTTTAAATGTACAACTTGATCATGAAGATGCATTATCAAATCTTTACCTTATTCTCAATCACTAAGAGCTAGTTTGTTTTTGTTTTTTTAATTAACTTTTAATTATTATTATTTTCAAATTTTAGATCGTTGTTGTATTGTGCTAATGTTAAAAATAAATTTTAAAAATTAAAAAATACATGTTATTTTAATATATTTTCAATTTAAAAGCACCTTGAAAAACAACCGCTACTATAATATAACCTAGTTCAAAACAATCGTGTTAAAAAAATGAAAAACAGATTTATCTTTTGTCTTGAGAAGACAATTATGGAATTATTTATCTAGATTTGATTCTGCTGAGCTTTATCCCTTCAAGGGAACCCCTTCGAAGTTTCTGAAACTGCTGCTTGCTATTGATGGTACAGCACCTAAGCCTTACAGAGTAAGGCATTATTCTTGTTTATTCTCCAAAATGGAGATTTTATTATCACTGCTAGATCAGGGAAATGACTTAATTTAGAAAGAAAAAATGGAAATTATTTTACCTCGGGTGATGATCCACTGTGCTGCCTAACCGATGAGGGCACTTAATTAGTCTACCGGAGACAGATTCCCTGATTCCCAACCCCTATAAAATATTATGGAAGTGATACGTGGTTAAAGATTATGTGTTTCTTGCTTCTGGAAAGCACAGGGACTGATGAATTCTCCATATCCTGGAAATCAGTTTAACTAATAATTGGAATATATCTCACCCTATAAGCTCTAGATTTAAAGGAGATTATGCTTGCAAGATATTTACCCGATCGAGGGACCACCACGTTCCAGACTTTTCATCTCTATCTGTAACCGGCCACCACCACAAGAAAAAGGTAGCCAGCCCAGTCGATCTCTACTATATAAACACCTTCTCTTCCACTGAAACTACCACACAATCTGGATCCAGAGCTAGCTTAAGCTGAAATTCGAGTAAAATGGAGTCCAACCGCAAAAGCAAAGGGTTCATGAAGGGCAAGCTGATGCTTTTCTATCGATCATCTTCGAATCCTTCCTCAAATGTACAGTCGTATAGCAGTAAGGTTAAGCCAAGCCAGAATTCTCAGACAACAGCTTCAGTGGGCTACGTTGTCCACCAGGACTACATGAATATTCCCCCGCAAAAGCAGAAGGTCTCATTCATACTGCCTGCTTCCGACAACCGCCGCGACAAGCTGAGCCAGTTTGATAAGTTCTTCGGGGTTGTCGGAGATGCGAGAATAGATAACAAGGCTAGTAGTTACATCGCTTCTGTTCAAGAACGTTTCAAGCTTGAATGAGTCAACTCGGACCGAAAACAGCTTGAAGACTAGCAGTAGGGATCAACAGTTCTGCATTGTTTATCTAGCCGCCGGACGATTAGCATATTAGCCATGGATTAATAAAATCTTGATCGTATGATTTCATTTGTGAAGATCAGAGGTGTACTTGCTGCATATATTTAATTTATAGGATTAACTAGTGCCTGTCTTAAGTTAGCTTCTCATGTACTACTAAGATTGTGATCAATCAGAAATTTATCATAATTGATTTGATCCTTTCCTCAATGTGTTCGATACAGTCGTTTCATTGTGAATGGTGCTTTATATACTTCTCTCTTTTTTTTTTCTAAGAAAATAAAATAAAAAGTTATATATGTCGTAACCCAATTTTTGGGTTACTCCCCAAAATAAAATAAAAATAACAAAAATAAAATAAAAAAGGTTTTGGCATCGGTGGAAAATCACGGTGAAAATTTTGAATATTTCCTAAGCTGAATCATATCTCTTTTGTGCCCAAAAAATGAGAGAAAATACAAATTCGAGGTAAAAATTAAGTCAAAAATCATAACTATATTTTTTATAGGCCAATTTGATTTAATCATGGGCTAATTCAAAATATTATTATGTTTGAGAATTAATTTAGGGTCCAATTGAAGAATTTAATTAAGTGCAAGGACTTAATTATGCTTTAAATTGATCAAATTAATTTTATTGAGGGCTTAATTGATAAAAAATCAAATTCTTGAATTTAATTCGGGTTCAATTGAGAAGATTGGAATTTTTTTGAGACCCAATTGAATCTTTCCAAGCTAATTGTGCAAAATTAGGGGCCAAATTGAAGACAATTGAGAATTTAATGCTCAATTGAGGGTCGAATTGCATAAATCGAAAGTAAGGGACCATAATAAAAAGGGCGCGCAAATTTAAGGCTATTGTTGAAATTTTGACGGGGATATAATTGCACAAATTACAAGTTTAAATTTAATTGAGGGTGCAATTAGAACAATTACAAATTGAAGGACCAAAATGTATTTGCCCATTAACCATTTTCAACGGCACGCCGCCGACCAGCCACCTGCATGCTGCCGACAGCCCGGCTGTGCCGCTGCCAACAGCTACCCACCCGAAAGCAGGCCACCATGCCGACGACATCCACAGTATTTCAGCCACCGTGGCAGCCCAAGCTCCCTATAAATAGCAGCCATGGAACGCTGCGTAAGGGGGAAGAAAAACGGGGAAAAAAACACAGAAAAGAGGAAGAGATTCTAGGCAAATTACAGTGATTTTTGGCATCAAAAACACGCTAAAAAACTGAAGGAAAATATCACCTTCTTCTTCGTCAGCTTCACTCTCTCTCTCCTCAGACTCACCCTCTCTCTCTCTAGTTGCATACTCACCCTCTCTCTCTCTCCACCGTTGGCAGTCGTTCGACCACCCTAAAACCACCTCATCATCACCGGTTACTTCCCCTCTACACCAGAAACATAAACACACCTTCAGGCGAGGCCCCGGCGACGTTCTCTGCAACTGCAACGTGAACACCGTGACTTTGGAGGCTTCCTCCGGCCACCGTTGACGACGCCACCACGACAGGAATCATCACCTCGACCTCCTCTACCTAAAGATACTAACAGGTACGCGTTTCGCCACACTTGAAATTTTACTATTCATCGTCTCTCTCGGCTCTGCATGCACAGCGGGACGCAATTTGCGTCCCCTGTTCACGTGGGCCGGGGCATAGTAAGCGGGTCGGGCCTCATGCCCGGCCCACATATTCAAGAAATGTGGGCTTCCAGTCCGTGAGGACTGGAAGCCCAGCCCAAAAAAAGCTGGGCTGTCAGCCCATGGGACTGACAGCCAGCCCAAAATCAACTGGACTTCCAGCCCATCCGGACTGGAAGCCCAGTCCCCTCAAGCTGGGTTGTCAGCCCACTGTGGCTGACAGCCCAGCCCATAAAATAAAAAAAATAAAAAAAATATTTTTGAAATATATATATATATATATGTTTTTCTTACTATTATTATTAAAAAAATCAAAACAAAAATATTTTGTTTTCGTGCATACGGCCGAATTCCAAGATTTTTCAAACATATTTTTCGTAAAAAAAATATGGTGCATCTTTCTCATATTTTAAAACAAAATTGGATATTGTAACCGGTTTATGATTATCCGTTGGAATTTGGCCAAAATATCAAAAATAATTTAACAATTATTTTGTTTTAGCTTTCGCGGTGTAAATTTACATTGTAAAGTACACCCGCAGACAAAAAAAATGTTTTTTTTTTAAAATGCAGTGTAAAAAATAAACTTTTTTTTTAAAAAACAATCAAACAACAATGCAGCTTGCCTTAGGTAGGGTACACTGGGGGTGATGCGTCTTCCCCTTGCACAACAAGTCCCCTTACCCAAGACTCTCGCAGACCAATGGGTTCCTAGTAACCTTAATACTAGGTGGCGACTCCTAATAAATATAGTCATAAATTTTACGGCTATAAACACACACCATTTTCACCGTGCGTCGTTGTCTCCCCCGAATCAAGGGGAGATGGCGGGGCGCGAAGCGTGTAAAAATAATCGCCGTCGCGACAATATATACGTCTCTATGGAATATCATAGGCCAAGTTTTTTTTTAATATGGTATAGAATAATAGTAAAAACACGTTTATCTCTCTTCATATATATTGATTCTCGTATGTATTGATTCTGTTTAGCACTGCGTTTTAAAAATATTTTTGAAAAAAATTGAAAAAATTTTATTTTTATTTTTTACTATAAATTAAAAAAAATGGTGGTTTTAGATTATTTTTATGTGTTGATTTAAAAAATAAAAAAACATCGTTGTTATGCATTTCTAAATAAAAAATATTTTTAAATACAACCTCAACTACACTCCCAAATAGGCACATTCTCTCATCTTCAGCCACAAGAATATAGGTAAATATTTCTGAAACAAAAATTAGCAACGACAAATTTGCATCATATAGTTTCCAATATAAATTCAGTTGCTAATGTTTTTTATCAATGGATTTGCATGTAAGAAAAACAGATTTAATGGTTGCTAATCAACCCATTTTTTAGTAGTGACACATAAATTAGTAATTATTTCTTTATTATATATATACACACACACACTTAAAGTTACACCCATCAGATTATTTGGAATGCCCATTCACATTCCTCTAACGCTAGCAAAAACTTGGACACCCCTCTTATGTTATAAAAATTTTATATGAAATAACGGCATTATTATTATTATTATTATTATTATTATTATTATTATTATTATTATTATTATAATTTAGTGTACTAAATTTACAACTTTTCTCAATCAAATACATAAATTTTATTTTCTTCATTTGAGTACACTGATTTCATTACAATTTTGAATTGAGTACTTATATCCAGTGTTTCTATTATTTAGAGACCGGCATCTTAAAAACAATCACACTTTTATTGAACTACATTTATTGAAATTGCAATTGATACTTCTACTTTTATTTTATTCCAATTAAACACATGAAATTTAATCATTTTTATTTTGATACGCCAACTTTTTAGAGTGACAAACAAGTACTTTCGTCATTTTTTCATTTTATAATGTGATTTCTTTTAGTAAAAGTACCCTTTAATATAAGATTACTTTTAGTAAAGAAAGCATTTTAAAAATAATTAATTGATGCAATTAAAATATTTATTTATCTTAATAACGTGAAACCTCTACTTTAAATTAACCAGGTTCCAAATAGTTTTTTTTAATGTCATTTCCATGGCATAATTTATGGTTTGCCATTAATAATAACATTTACAATTTTATAGGATTTATTTTAATTTTTTGAAAACCATTTATTTTAATTTAAAATTATTTGATTTATTCAAAATAAGTTTATTGTGGAGGATACTTTTACTAAAACAGATCCATATTATTAAATGAATAATTAATTAGAGTACTTTATTGGATCAATAAAAAACATTTAATATGTTGTTGACACGCCCTCTTGTGCATAGCTTATTTATACAACCTTTTTACTTTATAAAATATTAAAGCCTCTTCATACCTTTTGGTATAGACCAGTGTTGTTAATTTTGTTTCTTTTCGACTGAAATGACTAAAACGTTTCGTAATAGTTAAAAAATAAGATAAAACGGTGTAGTTTTACCTCGCTTAAAATTTTGGTCTGTTTCAGAAATTTCGCACAAATTTCGGTTGGAATGTTCCGGTTTCATTCTTCTCGTTCTGTTTCTAGCAAATAGTGTTTTTTTTAAAATAATAAATAATATTACAATATCAATCATATCTCTTAATTCAACTTTTATATTGAGTACAAGAGTCTCTAGACATATTTATATATATTATTTTAAAATTTTAGAGCAATCAGAGAATGTAATAACCTTGCGTGATTGATGTTGACATTTTGGTAATATTATACATTCATAATTTTGTTCAAAAAAATCATTTTATTGTGTCTTTTTTTAGATTAAATTGCACAATTCTAAATAATTTTATTTTTGGGTTTGAACTAATTTTTTTTTTTGAATTATTATATTTAATTATATTTATATATACATAAACAGTACAATCACGAAACGGCGCACCGAAACGCTCTGACACCGAAACATTCTGTTTCAATTGAAAAAAAGAAACACCAACCGAAACAAAATTGACAAACTCGGTACAGACCACTCAATAATGCACAAATTTCCCTTCAATTGAAACAATAAAGCCTAAAACTACAGTTTCTTGAAGCAGAAAATGTTTATTAATACTTCCTAAAACTACAATTTCTTGAAGCATTTTAAGAAGGCACAATTTATTTTGATATTATTAAAAAGGAAATAGTCTTAATTACTTCTAAAAATGAACAAGTTTTTATTTTGCAAGATCTACATATCACGATGACCTTCCCAAGAATGTGGAGTTTTTGTTTCCATGTTGTCTCTTTGATATAACATTCTCCAAGTTACAAATCATGCACCTTACCACCATAATGAGTATGGGCTTCAAAAATGGTTGTGGAAACCATCATCCTTGTTATTTGAAAATAAATTACTTTTAAGCATTATAATTGTTAATTAAAACCAAAATTTTTTTATATTAAAAATTCAGAAAAAGATAACAATATTGTTTTATAAAACTATCAAAATCTCAAAAGCAAATTAAGCAGTAGAATCACTTTAAATACTAAACATATATAACTCTTAGTAAACAAAATCATATTTTTTTTAAAATAATCATTAGAAATATTAAGTAAATAAACCATTAAAAAAAACTCTTACATGAAGCTATCACAGCTTTAGCTTATGCATCAGTTAGATAATTATTTTATAAATTTACTATGTGTTGGGCAACCATAATAATTATGAATAAATATTACACTAAGAAACTCATGTCTTAATATTCAAATATAAATCAATCACCTATTGAATTGATAATAAATTAATTTAATTCATCATATATTATTTAGTACTGTGATTCATATTAGAGTCAACTAATTAGAGAACCTAATAGGTCATATACATATAAATCATTGGTTAGAAATTAAACTAAGATGACTAATTAAGTGTGACCTGATTGTAAAAGTTTTTAAAAATTGATGACTAGAATGTGATTTATACAAAGAATTACAATTCTAGACTTAGAAAAATCGAGTATTGACTTTATTAAATAAAGTTTTTAAATTGTATTAAAATAATAAATGTGATATTATTCTGTTTTTTGAACGAAAAAAAAAAATGGCTGTCAATGAGCAGTGCATGTGTATCTTCTTCTGTACCATTAAGTTCCGACCTTTATTTTGTAACAAAAAAGAGTCTCAAGAGTACCTCTGAATTCTACTGCATCAAGGTGAGCAGCAGTTAAGGGATATCTTGTAAGCTAACGGGACTGGAGATAGGAAATCTTGCGTGCTCCTAGCCTTTGAAGTTGAACATTGATAACTTGGGAAGGACCCGATCCCATTGATTAATCATTCTTCAACAAAGTAGATAACATCTTTTAATAAATCACTGATCATAATAATATATAAACCATTAACAAAAAAAGAAAACACATGATAGGCAGGGAAAAGAGTAGGAGATCAAAAAAGGAGACTTTTTTTTTCTGCAGGTGTTTCCTGGAAGAATTGACTTATTAAGGTCAAACAGGTTAATCTGAGGAGCATGCCATGTTTTCTTAAACCGACTCTCTTAACAATCGAATTGGGTTACTGTCAATATTTATTGATTAATGCAAATATAAATATATATGTTTTATGTTGTATAAAATTCACAAGTGAGCATTAAAGAAAAGTTTCTAGTTTCTATTTTAACTACATAAATGTCACATGAATTCTTATGTCTTCCCTTAACGAACAGAACCTAAAGTTTGACATTGACAAGAAATCTTTACTTTTTTTCTAGAGGGTTATTTATTGAGTCCTGTAGTTGTTAATATAATAGTTACAAGAGGCTTATATAGTCGTCAACTTCAAATCCGTGAGATTAGTCGAGGTACACGCAAGCAGACCCGGACACCCACGTTAATTAAAAAAAATCATTTTTATTATATGCATTGATATGTGCAATTATTTCATGATGAATAGAAAAGGAAGACCAAGAACCCAATTGATAGGGTTGTTATCACGGAAGCTGAACTGAATCCCATACAACCTCGATGTTCTTAGAGATGAATCTTTTCTGTGTGGATGCTTGTTATTTTTCTGGTTTTCTCGACATCAATTTTGGTATTTGCCTTTCTCTCTGTCTGCTCCTTTGTTTTGGTGGTGGCGGGTCTTCGATTTTCTGGCTTTGTCTTTTCGATATAGTTTGTTTTATGACGGGGTTCTTAATTATTGTTAATTTAATATGCTATCTATATTTAATTAGTTGGTTAGACATGTTGTTATTATTATATTTATGAGAATATATGTTTATTATTAATAAACATTTCATTTGTCTTTAATATTTATATAATATTAGATTAATGAATCTAGAGTAGTGATAAAATTCATGAGACAAAAATATTTTGCAAATGAAATTATAAAGTTCTAATAAATATAAGATTTTTACTGTATTAAAGTATTGTTCTTAAAATATTCTTGGTTGATGATCTCTTTAATGCATAACATAACATGTATTAAAATCATAGAAACTCATATATATTATATGAAATGAAGCAATTATTCTTATAAGTTAAGGTATAATTGATATAAGTAAGAATTGTAATGTGATTAATTTTCTTATTCAATTTTAGAAAACAACTCTCTTGGAATTTATGTTAAGTAAAATTTATTTTGTTTGGAAAATTATCAAATTAAATTTGATTGAATTTTACCAAGAGTTAGAAATATTGTTTATAGTATCACATGAAGCCAATAATTAGAATTTCAGCATGCAATGTAATTTATCATAATGTTATAATATTTTTATTCATGTTGAATGATTATGGACATTAAAAACCATTTTGATTATGTTTTTATTTGATGATTGAATAGTTGTAATTTTTATTATATAGGGTCTATATGTCTTGCTTAATCTCTATTTTTCTTATGGGTTGTAAATTTGATTCTCATCTAATTCTCCTAGAATAAAACTTGAGGTTTTTTTAATTAATTATGTAAATGTTATGTAATTAAGAAATGTAGAAATTTAGACAAGATATTATTTTGTAATACAAGGCAAAGAAAGAAATGGCGATGAAGGCTACAATCAAGGTACTTGTTAGGGACTTATGATGATTTCTAGGAGTTCCTAGGATATGCCCATAATTATCCAATTAGAATGACATGCTAGGGGTGTATTTTATATATAAATAATTATGTATATGTGTGTGTGTGTGTGTATGTGTGTGTGTGTGTATTATGCCATGATATATATGAGACCTAATTAATTGATAAAAATCCCTTATTAATATATTAAGTACATGTTAAGAACATCAATAATTTTCCTCTAATTTTATATACATAAAGCCAAAGTTTTATTCATAGATAATTTTTTGAGTCACTCATGGTTATCATTAATTGATTATGTTTAATGCTATAAAATTGGATCCTACATAACTAACTTGTAGATGAGTCACTCATGATCATATGAATAGGTTGATAGATAAAATTAGTAGTAACATATTCCCATGAAACATACTTGATGCTAGCAAATTGATTGGACCAAATTTCTTGGATTGATACTAAAATGTGAGAAATGTTCTCAAGCAAGAAAAAAGATTGTGTGTTCTTGAAAATTCAATTCCAAATGCCCTTGTTGAGGGCACTAAAAAATGTCAGTAGAAAGGAAAGTTATAGTAGTGAGGCAAAGTTACAACAGTGTAATGCAAGGTAGTTAATAGGAGATTATGAAAGATGCTGAATTAGTGCAGGATGTATATAAAACAGTAAATAGGAAGATTCTATTACCATAAAAAAGCTTCTTAGATCTAGCTTACCATATATAGATTATGTTGTAATTAATGTATTGTATGCTATATATGAAAGAATAGTCAGAGGAGAAGCTATTCAAACCATTTATGATATGGTATCAGAGCTCCTCTTTTAGAAATTCATAGAAACATAGTTATTTAAAGTCTTAGCTATATGGAGAAGGCATATAATATTTGTGTCAGATTTACTGGTAAAAATTATGTTGCTTGGTCATTTCAAATGGAGATCTATCTCGAGGGAAAGGACTTGTGGAGTCATGTGGATGATGGTGAAAAGGGGGACTTCGATGCTGAAAGTTCAGCTAATACAAAGGCAGTATGGGCAACAAAGGATGCACAAATCATATATAAATATTTTGTGGAGCCACATTTAATTATGTCTTTAAGACCTCACAAATCAATAAGGGATATGTGGGATTATCTCACACAAGTCTATAATCAAGACAACAATGCTAGACGGTTTCAGGTGGAGTTGGGTATTGGAAATTATACTCAAGGAGACCTCACTATTCAACAGTATTATTCTGGATTTTTGACACTGTGGAATGACTAAAATTTGGTCACTGCCAAGATGTCTGATGAAGGGGTATTGGCATTGCAACAAGTCCACAAGATCAACCAAAGAGATCAATTTCTGATGAAATTGAGGCAAAGAAAATGAAGTAGTACGTGCTTCTCTAGTAAGAGAGTGTTTGTTTTTGTGATGCAAACCGAGATTGTAAAAAAGTTGAGTAACTGAGCATTTGGTTAACTTTGAAAAGCAGAAATTTGACATGGATCCCACACAATTATATAAGTGAAATGCGGATCTAAGAGAAGCAGTTATTAGTTGCTTTTCAATTTTTAACGTCCTCTGCTTTTCTTACAATACACAGATTTCTCATTATTCAAATACAAAAATTACCATTGAAAATAAAAACCCTAAAACGTCCTCACCATCAATATCCCTTCTCATCTGCACCTCCCTCCGACCCCTCACTTTTCTCTCCTCTGCAACAGTCTCACAGCTCCCTTTCTCCTTCACAGAAAGCCTCCCGTCCCTGCACCTCCCGTCCCTCACTGCTCTCATCCTGGGGGGATTATTCTGGAGATGGAGAAGTTGAGAGAGGGGAGGGAGGAGAGGGGGGGGGGTCTGGAAAGAGGGGGTGAAATATATTACTTATTAAATTTTTTAAAATATTTAAATAATATAAAAATCTAAAAATTTAATTAAAATATAAATAAATATATTAAAAGGATATCACAATATAACTTTTGGCTTGCAATCCTAATTTTATTTCAGATGATATTTTACTAGATGTTGTTTCTCGATCAAATAGTTAGGGATCGCAGAGCCCTTCACGTATGGATTTAGTTCGTGATGGAATTACAAGTAGTTTGATGGGAGACTAAAAAGAAGTATCCAATTTACTTGAATTATTCATTACATTATGAAATTATGATTATTAATACAATATTTAAATACACACACACACACACACACACACATATATATATATATACATATAAATATGTGTGCATATGTCTATGCCTTTTAAAGTAATTTCACAAGTTGAAAGTAATATGAAAAGTTTGGTAACCAAACACTTGAAACTGCTTTTCATTAACCTCAAACTCAACCAGGATTTTAACAAAACACTTCAAAATTATTTTGAATCGTAACTAAAAGTGCTTTTCATGAAATTGTTTTTTTAAAACCTCAACTATAAAAGCAAAAACAATACCAAACACACCCTAAATCAAGATCCAATCCCCACTTTGGTTGCCTGTTTTGGAGAGATATTGTGTGAGGAACAACGCCTCAATACTCATCATACTATGGAACAAGCTAGAGTGGTTCTTGTTGCTTATGCTACCTACAACAAAGGGAAATGGTATGACATGAGGAAGACACAGTGCTACAGTTGCAAAAGGTATGGACATATCTCACCTAATTATCCAAATAAGATGTGTAATTATTGCAAACAACTAGGACATATCATCAAGGAATGTCCTATTTGACCTCCTTCATGATTTAGCAAGAATTATCACACGGCAAATTCGACAACTATTGTTGCCAATGCTATGTCTTCTGTGTCACCAGCCTATCTTAACCAAAGAAATGGTACAAAAAATGATTGTGAGTGCATTTTCTACACTTGGTCTTCAACGTAATGCAGCCTCTTCGACTTCTTCTTGGGTATCATATTTTGGAGCCACAAATCATATGACAAATTCCTTGGGAGGATTGATAAATCTCATAAAACATAGGGAAATATCACAGGCTCAAACAACCAATGGCAGTATCCTGCTGATTGTGCTTGTTGGTGATAAACCTCCATTGAAAGATATTTATGTTTCCCCTAATCTTGCTGTGAATCTAGCTTTTATAGGACAGTTTGTTGATAATAACTATAAAGTTAATTTCTCTAACCAGGATTGTATTGTGCAGGATCAAATGACGGGGCAGGTGATAGCGAAGGGGTCTAAGCATGGACATTTATTTCTGCTGCAACTTGCTGTTCCACGTACCTTGATCTCTTCTTCTACTTTGCTTTTATTTTGTACTGCACTTAACGCATCTAAAAAAATATGGCATAGTCGTCTTGGCCATCCAAATCATAGACTTTTAGCTTATTTATTAAATAATAAAGTGCAATATTCTTCTCCTATTATCTCATTTGATTGTGTTGCATGTAAACATGGCAAAAATAAGGTATTACCATGTCCTTTTGAGGGCAGCAGAGCCACAAAATCTTTTGACATAGTGCATAGTGATCATGTTCATATACCCCTCAACAAAATGGAGTGGCAGAACATAAAAATTGTCATTTTTTAGATGTCGTAGAACATTACTTATTAAAACTTCTATTCCACCTAAGTTTTGGGTTGAAGCTCTTACTACCACCACTTATCTAATCAATAGACTTCCTTCCCAAAAGATAGGTCTAGACACTCCATATTTTTGGATTCATCACTGTCAGCCCAAATATGACAACCTTCACACTTTTGGGTGTGTATGTTTTATGCACCTTTCTTCACCTCACAGAAATAAGCTCTCGCGCTAAGATGTGCATTTCTTAGGTATAGTGTGAATCAGAAGGGATATCTCTATTTTGATCCCCAAACTCATAAGATTCATGTTTCTAGAAATGTTATATTCCTAGAAAATCAATATTTCTTTCCTTTATCCTCAACAACACCCAAGTCACAGGCTTTGTTATCTTCATTGATTCTTACACTAGTGTTCCAAATGATAAAACAAATTCTCCTATAACTATTGTTTCTAGTGTCCTACCACCTATGTCCTCAAATGGCCAACCATTACTAGTGTACATACGAAACCAACTACAAGTGCAGCCCCCTTCAGCTACTGCCCTCCTAACTCATCTACAGAATTTGAATACAAGGCTTGTCTCAAGCCTGTTTAGAAATATTCTAGTTACAAGGACTACTTGTTGCGCTGGAGTTTTAGCAGGACTCTCCTACTCCTCTCCATGGGGATAATATCAGTGTCATACACATTACTGTCAATCCTATTTTTCATGAGAGAACCAAGCATATTGAAGTGGACTGTCACTTCATTCGTGATGCATTTGAAGATAGGGTTATCTCTTTTCCTCATGTGACTAGCACTCTTCAAGTGACTGATATTTTTGTTGAAATTCACGGATTAAGGCAACAATACAATAAATAATGCAATCTTAAAATTAATTACTTTAAAGTAAAGAGATAAGAGAGAGAGATTGCTAACTCGGTTTTTAACGTGGTTCGGCAAGCCTACATCCACGACTCAAGTACCAACCTGTACTTGAGTATTGTACTCTCTTACTAATCTAAGTAACAAGATTACAAAACCCGCTTGATGAATCCACACCAAGACTTTTACACCACTTGAAGATATTCCCTCTTCAAGATTTTCCTTTTTCCCACTTGAAGATGTACCCTCTTCAAGATTTTTCCTTGGTGATGTTCCCTCACCAATACCAAGAGTTTTATACTCAACTCTCAAGAGTTTCACAATGGTTGTTTTTGTAAAACAACAATACACTCTTAATAGTGTGGATATTACAAATGAAGATCTATGATCTCTTTCTCACTTAATAGCACTTAGAATATTTGAAGGTGTTTAAGTGTAGTGAGAATGAGAAATACTCTTTGTGTTGGGATATGAAGATTTAAACACAAATATGAGTATTAATGAGGATTGATGATATGAAGGTATTTATGCACTTTTAATTGCCTCAATTTAAGATATGAAAGTTCTCATCTTTTGTTTTGCAATTAAGAAGCCTATTTATAAGTTTCTAGCCGTTTTAAAGCAACTGTCATATCAAGCGGTCGACCGGTTCACAACGGACAAAACCAAGCGGTCGACCGGTTCACAACGGATAAAATAATTTGTCTTCCAAGCGGTCGACCGGTTCACAACGGATACCTCAAGCGGTCGACCGGTTCATGCAGAAAGGCAATTTTGACAAATTATCTTTTCTGAATTTCTTGAACCGATTGATTATGACTTAAACCTATAATCATCAAATCCTTTTAATGCATGCAGTGTGAAGTGTGTGAGTTCATTTTAATTTGTGCTATCAAGTTTAGAAATTGAGATTTACATAAAGCACTAAAATGAAAACTTATTCTAAGTCTTCACTTGCTTGCATCTTGGACTTCCTGGAATGATTTCTTCGTGTACTCCATTATGCTTGTTGATGTATTCTTTGTATAATACCTGTTTATAGCTTAATCTCATCCAAGCATATTATTAGTCCATTTTCTTTTTATTGTTATCATCAAAATATATAAAGCATACAAAGTATGACATTATATGTCAACAATCTCCCCCTTTTTGATGATGACAATAAACAAAAAAAAAACTTAGATAAAAAATTGAGTCTCCCCCTATATTTTGTAATACAATATATAAGAGACATTAAACATTTTTAGCAATTTAATCTAAGTACAAATATCATATGCAATTTCAAGAAAAAATCATTTTTCTCCCCCTAAATATATGCATATAAATTTTTCCATATTCCCATTATTGATGCATATGTATATTTTCATATTCTCTCCCCCTTTGGCATCAACAAAAAGAAAATTAACATTGGATGTAATACTCAATTTCAAGAAAATTTTTCATATTCTTTTAATGAGATGCATGATACAAAATCTCTAAGGAGGTGGGTATCGTGAGAGAAGTGAAGCCATCATCTCCTTCATCTCCTGCATATCAGTCCGCATCTCTATCTGAGAGTCTCTCATGGATCGTATATCTGTCTCCATGAGCGTGAGACGACTCTCTATCCTATGTGACCAGCCACTCGCAGATGGCTCATCTGGGAGGAAGCCGGAGGTGGTGACTCAAATAAATTTGTGAACTCATCTTCACCCTGATCCTCAGCCACATTCTCCTCCTCTTCATGCTCTTCCTCAACATGTGCACCTTCTTGGTGCCCTTGAATCCACTCACCATGCTCATTAAGCATATATTTCATTCTAGTGAGAGTGGTGTTATTTTTCTCCGTCTTATCTGAGTACGGTTTCTTATCCGTACCCGTCAGCAGGATCTCAAAATGCTCAAAAATAGTGGTAAACACTTGACCATAAGGTAGAGCCTTTTGTTTTTGATCGTATGCTAAGATCATATTCCTAATCAAGATGTATGGAAGGTTTATTGGCCTTCTCTGAATCATACAATCAATTAAGCATAACTCCATAAATGTAACTTCATCATAATGCCCCTTTTTGGGCAAGATGTTGTGAGCAATAATCCTATGGAGTAGTCTAGGTCTCAACAGAAGATCCTGACTCTTTATTTTAGCACCTGGAGCAAATCCAGTATTTCCAGTATGCAATGCAACAGCATAATCATAGCTAAAACCCTCAATGGTCGGAATTACTTTAATATCGAAAACTCTTGGACCATCATTAGATATACCCAATATATCGGCTAATTCAGCACAATTAAATTCAATGGGATTTCCTTGAAGAGTACTCATTATCCTTGGTTCTACATTAACCCTCATGTTAGCAAAGAACATCCTCATCAACTTAGGGTATGTAGGTTTCCTATATTCATACAATGAGTACCAACCCATTTCAGCAAATAGAGTATCTATACCTAAAGTAGACAAATCATTGCCTAAACCTCTTTCTACACTAATAGCTCTATTTGAGAAATTACTCAAAAATCTTTGAACATTATCACCTGATGAGGAAGCTGGATCATTGGCTCGTTTGCTCCTTGATTCAGTCCTCCTTAAGCGTTTCTGGGGTGCCATTTTAATTAGGCTTTGGGTGTTTTGATTTTGAGAGAATGTGAGTTAGGGTTTTCGGAAATTTTGATTTTCTCCCGTTTAATGTTTTCTGAAACTCTGGATAGTATTTATACTATCGAGCAACCGGTCGACCAGTTGCCTTGGGATAATTTCAACCGGTCGACCGGTTGACTCCCAAGATAAGAAATTTCCAAATTTCTCTTTTGAAATTCTCTTTGCACTCAAAATGTAGCCTTTTCATGTAAAAATTATGTCCAAAAGGCAAAGAAATCAAGGGGCTAAAAGTGCTAATTTTCGGCAGTAGCCAAGGCTACTGTTCCTCTGGCTCAACCAGTCGACCGGTTGATCCAAATGCATGAGCCGGTCGACCGGTCCATGCAAAAATGGAAATTTTTGCACTTGAACTTTAAAATCTTGATTTAAACTTAAAAATACCCTTTATGTCCAAAAGGCAAAGAAATCAAGGGGTGGTTCCTTTTGGAACCCAAATCATTTTAACATTCTTATTTTTCTTCATAGGACATGCATAAATCAAATGTCCTAATTTTCTACAATAATTACATGTATGATTTGGTTCATAAGACTGTTTAGCTTTAACAAAGTAATTCTTTAAGTATTTTTGGTTTATCTTAGGTTTATAACCTAATCCTCCTTTGTTAAACACACTTCTCTGGCTCGAAAGCATTTTCTCGCAAAATTTTGAGCCTTGTGTGAATTTTGCTATAATTACATTTAACTCATCAACTTTTTCTTTTAAGGATTTATTATCTTCTTCAAGTTGATTAGTTTTACTACTCTTGTCATTTAAATCATATACTTTCTTTTCTAATAATTCTTTTTCTTCAATTAAGCATATATGATTTCTTTTTAGAGTACTATATTTTGAACCTAATTTCTTATATTCTACATACAAATTCTCAAGTTGTTCATGTAATTCAATATAAGAAGGGTCGGATTCATCATCCGAAGATAGTACCTCATTTTCGCTTTCGATTGCCATGAAGCACATGTTAGCCACATGTTTTTCTTCATCACTGGAGCTTGAGTCCGAGTCATCGCTCCATGTTGCTTTCAAAGCTTTCTTTTGAAAGCGATTTTTCTTCTTCTTTTGAAGAAGGGGACATCGGTTTTGATATGTCCCAACTTGTTGCATTTGTAGCATCTTGGAGTTTCTTTACTTGATTCTCCCTCCTTTTGGTAGTTTGAGAACTTTCTCTTGTCATTTTTCTTTCTAAGAAAGTTTCGAAACTGTTTTGTGATCGATGCCACATCTTCTTCAAGATCGTCGTTACTGTCTTCATCATCATTATTATCCTCGCTTTCAATTTGATGAGCAGTTTTAAATGCCAAGTTTTTCTTTGGCCTTTCTTCTTGATCTTGATTATCCATAGATATCTCGTGAGTCATTAGAGAACCGATGAGCTCCTCTAATGGTAACTTTGTGAGATCTTTAGCTTCTCGTATTGCTGTTACTTTAGCTTCCCAAGCTTTAGGTAGAGATCTGAGAATCTTACTTACAATATCTGCATTTGTGTAAGTTCTACCAAGAGCATGTAAACTATTTGTTATGCTAGTCATACGAGTAAACATACTTGTTATGGATTCATTTTGCAACATTTTAAATAACTCATATTGATGAACTAACATATCAATTTTTGATTCTTTTACTTGATTAGTTCCTTCATGAGTTACTTCTAAAGCATGCCATATATCCCTAGCATTTTTACAAGAAGATATTCTATTAAATTCACTTCTATTGATCTCAATACCATTTACAGTTTTAAGTGGTCTATGAGGTCCATTTTCAATAGAAAGCCATAAATCAAAATCTATAGATTGAAGATATATAGTCATTCTAGCTTTCCAATAGGCATAGTCATCACCATCAAAAAATGGTGGTCTAGATGTTGAAGCACCTTCATTTCGGAGATTATTGCATGTAGTTGCCATTCTACTCAAAGTCTAAGCAAACTTAATAAATGAGAACTAAGCTCTGATACCAATTGTTAAAATTCACGGATTAAGGCAACAATACAATAAATAATGCAATCTTAAAATTAATTACTTTAAAGTAAAGAGATAAGAGAGAGAGATTGCTAACTCGGTTTTTAACGTGGTTCGGCAAGCCTACATCCACGACTCAAGTACCAACCCGTACTTGAGTATTGTACTCTCTTACTAATCTAAGTAACAAGATTACAAAACCCGCTTGATGAATCCACACCAAGACTTTTACACCACTTGAAGATATTCCCTCTTCAAGATTTTCCTTTTTCCCACTTGAAGATGTACCCTCTTCAAGATTTTTCCTTGGTGATGTTCCCTCACCAATACCAAGAGTTTTATACTCAACTCTCAAGAGTTTCACAATGGTTGTTTTTGTAAAACAACAATACACTCTTAATAGTGTGGATATTACAAATGAAGATCTATGATCTCTTTCTCACTTAATAGCACTTAGAATATTTGAAGGTGTTTAAGTGTAGTGAGAATGAGAAATACTCTTTGTGTTGGGATATGAAGATTTAAACACAAATATGAGTATTAATGAGGATTGATGATATGAAGGTATTTATGCACTTCTAATTGCCTCAATTTAAGATATGAAAGTTCTCATCTTTTGTTTTGCAATTAAGAAGCCTATTTATAAGTTTCTAGCCGTTTTAAAGCAACTGTCATATCAAGCGGTCGACCGGTTCACAACGGACAAAACCAAGCGGTCGACCGGTTCACAACGGATAAAATAATTTGTCTTCCAAGCGGTCGACCGGTTCACAACGGATACCTCAAGCGGTCGACCGGTTCATGCAGAAAGGCAATTTTGACAAATTATCTTTTCTGAATTTCTTGAACCGATTGATTATGACTTAAACCTATAATCATCAAATCCTTTTAATGCATGCAGTGTGAAGTGTGTGAGTTCATTTTAATTTGTGCTATCAAGTTTAGAAATTGAGATTTACATAAAGCACTAAAATGAAAACTTATTCTAAGTCTTCACTTGCTTGCATCTTGGACTTCCTGGAATGATTTCTTCGTGTACTCCATTATGCTTGTTGATGTATTCTTTGTATAATACCTGTTTATAGCTTAATCTCATCCAAGCATATTATTAGTCCATTTTCTTTTTATTGTTATCATCAAAATATATAAAGCATACAAAGTATGACATTATATGTCAACAATTTTTACTAAGACCCTCACTAGATAGTGACATCAATTTCTTGTGGATAAATTGATGTCGTTGGACCAAACCAGCATCAATTTGAGGGGGGATGTCAATAGAAAGGAAAGTTACAACAGTGATGCAAAGTTACAACAGTGCGATGCAAGGCAGTTAATAGGAGATTATGAAAGATATTGAATTAGTGCAGGATGTATATAAAACAGTAAATAGGAAGATTGTATTACCATAAAACAACCCCTAGATCTATCTTACCTTATATAGATTATGCTATAATTAATGTGTTGTATGTTATATATGAAAGAATAGTCAGAGGAGAAGCTATTCGAACCCTTTCTGATAAAAAAATAGTTAGAAATAAACATCAACGTAAGATGATGAATAGGTTGCATCTATGATGTTAGCTAGTATGTCATGTATGATGTTAGCTAGTATGTCACTTGAACTTCCAAGGTAATATAAGAATATGGATGCTTATACTATGATTATGTATCTAAAAAAATTGTTTGATAAGGCTAGTAAGACTGAGATGTGTAAGAACTCTATGAATTTGTGTTGTTGCAAGATGATAGAGGGTTCCTTAGTGAGCAACAATGTTTTGAAAATGATTTGCTATATTGAGAAATTAGATCAATTAGGACCATGAGTTAAGTGTTAACTTAGTATTACATTAATTACCCCAAAGCTTTTCGCAATTCATTATGAACTACATATAAACAAGTTGCATAATACTTTGTTATAATTGCTTAATATGTTTAAGATTGCTAAAAAGGCTTTTAAGAAGAAAAAAGGCCTAGTTCTTTTAGTTTAGTATTCTACAATATATAATATAAAGGATAAAAGAATAAAATTATTGTATCTAAAGCAAGCAAACCTATCAAGAGCATCAAAAAAGACAAAAGTATTTGCTATCATTGTGGAAATGAAGTAGATTAGAGGATGAATTGCCAAGAATACCTTGCAACCATGATAGAAAGGAAGCTCAATAAAGCTTTTACTTTAGTATGTTTATAATTGAAAATTATCTTGCTACTTTGTATTGTAGATCTTAGGTATTGGATGCCAAATGTAGTTTTCGCATTTGTAATCGCATGTAGAGATTAAAAAAAATTGAAGATTAGTTAAAGATAAATTGGATATATGACCCAGTAATGAAGCAAAGGTGGTTTCATTAGTTGTAGGAATTAGTTATGCATTAGTTTTAGTAACTAGTTATTTTATTTTTCCTTGTGGGTTGATACTAAAACCATATAATTGTTATTTTATTCTAGTTTTTAAGACTTTGTTTCTATTTTATTTTGTATTAAATGGATTTAAATTTATTATTAAGGATAAATATTGTTATTTTATAATAATGATGTTTTTATAGATTTGATAATTATATGAATGGTTTGTATATACTTGAATATAAAATGCTTAGCTTTAATATAGGCTGCAATAAAATTTAAATACATATTAGAACAAATATTAAGAAACTTTAATTGGATCAAGGTGATTAAAATCTGAAAAAATATTTTAAGGATGATTTAAAAGACAATGAGACTCTTTACATCTTTTAGAACACTTCATCCATATATTAAATATATTTCCTAGGCTAAAACATTGGAGTTTAGCATGAACCCTAAGAAACAGTAAATTTCTATAAATTTGGTAGGAGATATCATACATCAAGAAGATAAAGACCACATGGAAGTTGTGACTTACAAGTTGGTCATAATTAATGATCCTACCAATTATTTGGAAGAAACATATGATATTTATTCCAAGATATGACTTAAACTTATGGATTTTATGTACTAACTAAGTTTGAAACTTGGTTGATCCACCTCAAGGAATAAAGCCCAATGGATATAGATGGATTTTTAAAACAAAAAACTAACATGAAAGGCAATCTACAAATGTACAATGCAAGCTTTAACGAGTACGAATATCCAATTTTGATGGTATAATCAACATATTTAATTTCATAAAAAAATATAGATAAACCTTGTGCTTATAAAAGGTTAGTGAAGTGAGAGTAGTGTTATGTTCTTAATATTATATGTATATTCCATATTATTGTTAAGAAATGAAATTTTCTTACTTTAATAAAGTCTTGATTGTCCAAGAACTCTCTATAAAGAACCTTGTAGAAGCAACCTATACGCTGGATTAAAGATCTATGGTATATAGATTATATGTTAAAACAACTTAGCATGGAATAATATAATATTGGATTCTTATCTATTTGCATGGAACACCTTCCCTTCCAAATACATGTGTTTTAAGACACAAATTAAAAGAGATATCATGTAAATGATATCCTATACTTGGCTATAGAATTCATCAATTGATAAGATAAACTAAAAGTTCAAAATTATTTGAATTAATATTTTTCCAATGAATTATTGAAAAAATAATAAATATTAGTCAATATATGTTTTATTCTAAATGGTATTGTTTTGAGTTAAAAGAGTTTCAAACAAGATAGCATAGTTAATTCTACTAATGAATAAGAATGCACTTTGATGTTAAAGGAAACTAAGAGGTTGTTTGGATCAAAAAGCTTTTAATGTAATAGATTTGTTCCTAATATTGTTAATCAAGTTGTCTTTTTCTTTAATAACAATTGAGTCATTACATAACCAAAGAAACCAATATTTCATCAATGACCTAAAAAAGTATCTAAAAAATTCTATTTGATTTGATAAATCAATTAAATTAAAGATATAAACATAGAGTGATTACGCACCGAAGATAATCTAAAATATCTTCTTACTAAGTCATTATCTATGTAAAAGCTTTAATGTTACATGAAGTAAAATTATATTAGATATATGAGTGATTGTCTTTAGTAGAAATAGATGCTTGTTAGTTTAATATTCTATTTAGTTAATCAGTTGGTTACACATGATATTATTATATTCTTCTAAATACATTATTCATTATTAATAAAGACTTAATTTATTTTTAATGTTCATATAATATTTGATTAATGAATCTAATATTTGATTTATGCGTCTAGAGTAAACATAAAGCCCATGAAGTAAAAATAATTTGCAAAGAAAAGTATAAAATTATTATAATTATGGGATTCCTATTGCATCAAAGTATTGTTTCTAAAATATTCCTGGTCGATACTCTCTTAAATACTGAATATTTGTTACAGTCATAGAGATTGATACATATTATGTTCTTTTTCTTATAAAAGAAAATAATTTGTTTTGTAACCTGAGGTTAAAGGATACATAAAACTAATATGTAATTGTTTGTCATAAGATATGTACACTGAATAAACTTAAATGATAATTTCATATGAAGAGATCATTTATGTCTATGTAGAGACTCTCGTGACAGTTATATAAATGATTTTTAAACTTGAGATCACTAAGTTATCTTATAAAAAGATTGTTATGTTTTGATTATATTATATATTATCTTAATCAAGTTAGTGAAAGAAAAAATGTTAGGTATAACACGAACTCTATGAAAGTTCTTGATTGATTAAGAGATGATTCATCACCCTATAAAAATTAGAATTAATATTTTATCTATTCTGAAATAGTATTGAATGGGAAATTATTGGCCAAGTTGGAATGAAATTTGAAAAGAGTTTCTTTTTTTAAAAAAATAAACGATCAATGACTATTATATAGAGAACAAATATGATTTAACATGACAATTATATTTTATGCTTTAATGTTAAAATAAAATATTATTGATAAAATGATATTAATTATACTGAGAAATCAGTCATTAAAATGTCAAGTCAAATCACTAATAACTTTTCTAATATATGAGGGATCATGACACGTAACTAGATGATGCATCTAACCTTCAAATGTAAATCATCGATCACTGAATTAATGATCAATTCGATTATTAAATTTATTTAATTCTATTAATTACAATTATAACTTATATTTGAGTCAACATATTATAAACCATTAAATTAAAAACTATAATATAATTAATACAAGGATTATATTTCTAGACCTAGAAAAAACCAAGGGCTTGATTAAGTTAATTTATAAAATTTTCTTGAATTAATATATGGATATTATTCAAGGAACAAATCTATTATACAAGTTTATAGTGTTTTTTTATATATTTTTTTCTATAAATAATAAGTTATATCTTTTATTTTAGAAAGGTTGGCTATTAGAAGAAAAGCAAAGAATAGAGAACTAGGATTCTATAATCCCTCTCTTTTAAATATGGATTTAGGAGATTTTTTTTGTGGTGGTTCATGTAGATTACAATTTGAGACCAAATAAGTGGACAATTTGTGGTTTAGAACAACCGAGATTTTAGAAAAAATATTCAAAGTTGAATGAGATAAAATTTTCAATTAATAAATCCTTAAACAACTCTAGATCTATTTAACATGGGACTAGAAATCCCCGAATAATTTTGTTTTATTTTTTTGGTTTCGTATATGTTATTTAGGAACGAGCACATAGTGTCTTGGATGCTCGGTTTTTCTTCTTCAGTTTTGGCTCTAGGTTAGGTGTCTGTATTGGGGTTGTTCCCTTGTGTTCTGGACGTTGGTTGCTGTTTTTCTCTGCTTCTGATATTATGTAGCACGTTATATCTCTTTTCATCAATATCATGGTCTACTGGCTTAAAAAAACTCGTAAAAACAAAAAAAAAGATTGGATTATCATCATTTTTTTCTGAAATGCATAGGTTTCGATAGGAATTTTTATCTGTAGGATAGACCAAAAATACGTACTTCGTAGCCTATTTACATTTGATACCGCGTTTTTTTATTAATTTTAGATCATTTTTATTTATAGATAACAAAAATAATTTTTAAAAAATAAAAAATATATAATTCTGATATATTTCACACGAAAAAAACTTTCAAAAACAACATGAATCACACTGATTTACACTTGTTACTTGCGTCTCTGCCTACCCTAAGCTGGAGTCATGCAGAGGAAGCTTCAGAAAAGTGACCGAGGAGACTGCTGCTTGCCTTGCCTTGCCTGAGAAAGATAAACGAGACAAGAAAGCATTTCAAATTCGGCCCCCAGGATGACCTTTACACATGCACTTGCCTGCCTAATTGTTTCTTTTTTGATATTTTTTCAAAGGCTTATCTTCGTCAATCTGTAAAGCAGGTCTCTAAGGGAGCAATTATTAGGTGGTGGTGAAAGAAAATTTGTTTCTTTTCTTTTGGAATTCTTAAAGAAAACCCACTACAAACGCATACCTTTCCTCCCTTCATAACCCTACTCTCATCTTTCTCACTAAGTTTCGCATCCCCATCGCCTTAATCACCAAGAAAATTACACTTATTCGTCCTCCATATTTAAGCCCACGTTGTTATCTTCTGTCACCAAACCAGCTTCAAACAATCCTTCAAGGTCTTAAACCTCAATCAACATTGAGAGATAAAAGGAGGGAGAGATGAGTGCCGATTGGGGACCGGTTGTTGTTGCGGTGGTTTTGTTCATCGTCCTCTCACCAGGGCTGCTGTTCCAGCTACCGGCAAGAACAAGAGTGGTAGAATTTGGGAACATGTACACAAGTGGGATTTCAATTCTAGTTCATGCTGTTATATACTTTTGCATAATCACCATCCTGGTCATCGCAATCGGTGTTCACATACATGCTGACTGATTAGAAAATTCCATTCTTCAAGTGGGAATGAGTGATCAATCAGAAGAGCCCTAGGCGATTTCTATTATTGTTTGCTTTCATTTTCTTCTTCTTCATGAGTTTCTTCTTTCCTATCTTCTGTATTAGCATTACTGTTTCCTAATCTTCCTTGCCTCGTCTGGTCTGGTTTAAATGCAAAACCTTAAGCTCTTTTTAGCAAGGTTTCAAACTTGAATTGACATTGTGTTTGATACCAGTAATGTTCCTCTTTGTCCCATTGATTAT
Organism: Salix brachista; assembly: GCA_009078335.1. Classification (NCBI taxonomy): domain Eukaryota; kingdom Viridiplantae; phylum Streptophyta; class Magnoliopsida; order Malpighiales; family Salicaceae; genus Salix; species Salix brachista. Next base: position 7,898,789 of record CM018588.1, on the reverse strand, counting down.
TTATATCTCATTCATAGAATAAAGTGATGGATTCTGTTAATGAATAATATATCTCTGCAATTTGTTCTGAGAACTGCTTTCAGCTACCACTAAAATTGAGGTCTCGAGGCCTTATTCCTTTTCTTTTTCATATGATGAATCAACTCCATGGATAAAATATCATTGATAGAACGAATTTTTATAATCAGAATGACTACAAAAACCTAACATCATATACTGAGTTGTTGTAAAATACATAATCTAGCTGGCCAAGAAATACAACAGCACCATTTTAGCATTTCCCCTTCCTTGAGCATTTAAATTTCTTCCGAAGTCTTCATTGAGCCTTAAGAGGCTAATGAATCACATATGAACGGAAAACAGGCCACAACACACATTCAAAACAAGCACTGATCAAGCAAATCCAGTACTAAAACATCAGTGCTCCACTTTTCTGATTCAAATTAGCAGCCAAGGTTCTATTCAATCATGATCCACAGCTACAAATGACCATCTATCTTCTCCCACCAAGAAAGAAAAGAAAAGAAAAGAAAAACGATAGGGAAAAAAAGGGCACAATAATACAGAGATCTTGACCTTTGTCCAACAAGCTTACCAGTACAGTATGAGGAGTCAGCCAGTATAGATGTGAAGATGAGCAGCCAAGATGAGAATAGAATAGACAGCGAAAAAGATGAGAGTATGAACAGCTATAGCCATGCCATTCGTCTTCAAACTCCCAAACTCCACTTGTTTGCCGTTACCTGGTATCTGAAACAAAAGACCAGGTGTAAGCACCACAAACAGCACCACCCCTATTAACACTGGGCCCCAGTCTACCATTTTAGTAGCTCAAAAGGATAAAAAGAAATACAATTAAAGGGGTTTTCGGTTCTTTTGTAGTTTTTAAGAGACGATGTAACTTGGTTGAAACCTTAGATTGAAGGTGAGGCTATGGCGATAAGGATGGAAGTGAAGAGTCTCTCTCTCTCTCTCTCAAGCTTTCAGTTTGACCCTTGGGATATCGGAACTTGAAGGGTTAGACTGCTATAACGTTGTGGTTGGTTATATGCGGATGTGCTTCCAAGATCTTATTGTTTAGGAAGCATATTAGATGAAAAAAATAAATATAAAAGAGATAAAAATAAATAAAGAAAAATATAAAATAATTTTCAATATTACAAAGTCATACATCTCTTCTCTGTCATCATCATTATTTTTTTTATCTCGGGAATCAAATGCTAGAATTTACGAACTTATCAAGCCCTATAAAAATGCGTTCGCAAGAAAAAACAAGAATGAACGACTGTCTCCTCTTTTTATTTTTTCTTCTTTTTCTAGTAAAAGGATTGGTGATTTTTTTTAGGAAGTAAGGAATCTTCTAAAGAGATTGTTTTTTCTCGAGAAATGGCCCCTTGAAGTTGCAATAAAAGCCATCAAACGGCTATTATTAAGCACTTTTTCAGGGAGTGAAGTAACGTTCACTAGAAGATAACGAATAAAAATAAGTGTGTTAATATTTTAAAATATTTTTTATTTAAAAATATATTAAAAATAGAAACTTGGTATTTTTTAACACCAAATACAATCGTAAAACATAAGCAAATTTAAACAAAATGACGAGCAGCCGAAAGGACTCATACGGACCCACATACTCTTTGATTATTCCCCAAGGTAAGCTTCTTTTAGAAAAGTTTGTAACATAGTGGAATACTGTAATGAATGGTGACGGTACGTGTAACCATACCGCCACATGGTCCTGCCATTGACACCAATGCATTAACTTATTTCGGGTGGTTTATCAACCGTGTTTTAAAAGTATTTTTTTAAAAATAAAATTTATATTTTTTATTTTAAATTAAAATTATTTTAATGTTTTTAGATCATTTTGATGTGATATGTTAAAAATAATTTTTAAAAAATAAAAAAAATATTATTTTAATGAATTTCTAAACAAAAAACACTTTAAAACGCAATCTCAACAACGCTGTCTAGCAGTTGATTCATTATTGCCTTGACATCCATAGAAAATGATGCTCTCCCTTATCCAACAAAAGCTTGATTGATAGAATATGTTTGTGGGAATCAGATTCCCTAAATCAAGGACCCCATGACCCCACTTGAGGGAGTTGGAAGGAATAATATAGCAACCAAAGCCTAAAGAAGCTGAGGCACCAAGATCTCAGAAGAAGAAGGAGGAGGGTGGAGATATTCTTCGACAGGTGTAATGAACGATTGGGCTGCTCCGCTCATAGCTGCGGCTTTGTTTGCGTTCTTGTCACCAGGTCTGGTGTTTCAAATGCCAGGGAAGGAACGGCCCCTTGATTTCATGAACATGAAGACGAGCCTGGCTGCCATTTTTGTTCATTTGGTTATCTACGGTCTCATCCTTATTCTGCTACTTGTTATTCTTCACCTCCACCTCTATGTCTAGTCTGCCGACAGCGTTTTAGTTCTCTTTCTGCTATACTAGGATTGTGAAATTAGGTTGTCTTCTCTTTTTAATTAGCATATTGTTGTGCGCCAATAAAATCTGTGTAGTTTTCTCTTTTGTTCTTGTGCCGGCCGTAGCCATCTCTAGCGGCTCTTTGAATTGGAAAAAGAGATTGCTTGTGTGCAGGATGGTGCTCCTTTCGCCCAGAATCTTGAGCTAGTAACCTGTAGGAAAGCAGTAGCAGATTACTCCAAAACTACTATTGTCAGGTCAAGATTTACTTTTTCACATGAAAATGGTGATTGCAGATCGACAAAATGGAATGGGCCGAGAGGGGATTAAAGTATTTGTGAAGCACTTTTTGACTAGGAAAACATGATGCTGAAAATGCAGTGTCTGATTAATTCTCTGCAACCATACCAGTTTGATCTCCGTTTAACAGAGAATCATCAGTTTGATCCTAGAACTGGTAGGTGGGTTATGTAGGGTTTTCTGCATTAGACATAGCAGAAATGAAAATTAAAAAAAAAACAATCGGAGTAGTTAGAATTTCATTAGAAAATTTAGCAAAAGTTACTGAAAATCTGTTTTTCTTTTTTGTTATCAACTTCTTAAAAATTATTGTGTTGTCAACTATAAGTCGGTCAAAGTCTCTAACAATAATTTACATGAACCCTTAATAAAAATATTTCTTAAAATTATTGTCTTTAAATTCTAGTTTTTTATGTTTTTTGATGTACCGTATATTTCGTAACATCGATGCAACTCTCTCGTACACTATCCTTTGCAACATCTTTCTCTGCGTGATCTTGTCGGTTCTCACTTAAAACATATAAGGAATAACATTCTATTTATAAAAAGAAAATTCAATAACCTTATAAATGATAATATATTAATTTGTTCATTGAGTAATATCATATATATCATTTCAAGACAATTTTATAATTTTTTTCATTTAAATTTCCTACTCAATTTTTCTAGGTCTAGATCTAATCCTCAATCACTAGAACATATTCAAACCCAAATCACACTTAATTAATCATTTAATTTTAGTTTTTGAACAGTGGTTTTTAATGTGTGTGGCCCATTAAATTCCTAATAGGTTGATCAAGATAAAAATCATAATTATGATGAAAATAAAATAAAATAAAATAAAATAAAATAAATATATTATCAATTCAACAATTGATTGCTTTATATTTAGATATCAAGTGCATCATCTAGTAGTGCAGTGTATCATGATCCTTTATATATTAAAAAATTCATATGTGGTTTGACTTAATATTTTAGTAATCATTTCCTATGTGTAATCATTATACCTTCATCATAAATGTTATAATTTAGACATTATAGCATAAAGTTTATCTACTATATCAAATCATATTTATTCTTAACATTATAGTCATTGTTTGTTTGAATAAAATTTAACATTCTTTTCAAATCTTAGTCCACCTTGCGCAAGGATTTCACAATCAATATTATATCATGAAGGAACACTTTCTCTAATTCATATAGAATATTGAATCATATTTTGATCACTTGAAATATCTTTATATAGTTTATGATATATTGAATATCTATCTATTTGTCATCCTTGATTAAGCCAACGTGTAGTCACATTAAAACATAATATTTTCTATATAGGATAAACTAGTGATCTCAAGTCTAAAATTTACCTATACAACTGTCATATGAGCATTTTTATAGATACATGTGATCTCTCTATACATAATCCTCACGCGGATTCGTTCAATGTGTATGTTATCTAACAAACACATACATATTAGTTCTAGTTATTCCACAAACCTCAACTGATAAGAGTAATCACTTTCTATCATTAAAAAATAACATGATATATATTAGTCTCAAAAACTTCAATTAATGTTCGGTCTCAATATAACAATGACTAGGAACATTTAGGAATAATATTTTAATACAATGGAAATCTCATAATTATAACAACTTTGCAAAACAGTTTTGTTTCTAGAATTTGATCTTTACTTTAGACTCATTAAGCAAATATAAATGAATATTGAAGATAAAGAATAACTTTATTAATAATATTTTAAATATATTTTGCATGAATATAGTTAGTGTTACATGTAACTAATTGATTGATTATGAAGCATGTACCCTCGTAGGTTATTGTTATAGTATATTAAAGATGCCTAAATAGATAATACATCAGCAACAAGGATCTAACACTACACATTCATTTGGCTACCATCTCATCTATCATTCAAGTTGCACTTGTTAAAGAAATTAATGGAAGTATTAGGTCCTTAAAGATAGTACTAGATCATTAGTCTTTTCCAAGTTGTAGGTCCGATTAAATATTTTTTTAAGGTAAGAATATTATTCAACCATTGTTGATATGTTTTCTAATAAAAAAAATTCATGATTCCAAAACCTAATACATATTAGATGATATCTTTTTTAAAATATTAAGACGATGTGATATTAGATAAATATTTTTATTTTATTGAATTATTGAGATGATGATATATCGAATCAATCTAGTAGGTTAACCAAGCAAATCCATCTAATGTTGAAGAATGAAATTGAGAGAAAAAAAAAACTCAAGTCAACATGGGTTAATCTACCAAACTCATGACCTGGGTCATGAGAGTAAGATAAACCTATAGAGAAATATTATAAAGTCTAATTCTCAATTAATCCAATGTTTACTGATGAAAATGAAAAAATAATTTAGAAGTATAAAAAAATTATCATAGCTAACTTGAGTCAAACTTGTGATTTGGATCTTAACATTAAGATACTTCATAGAAAATAAGTCAAAATATTTATGAAACTTAATTCTACATAATCTAATGTTAAGAAAATCGAGAAAAACAGTTAAATCCAAGAGATCAAAATAATATTATATAAAAAAAATTGTAAAAAATACAAAGTTCATCTCTCAAATAATAAAGAATGGATGAAATTGAAAAGAAAAAAAACATTAATAAATAAAGACTGGTTTGTGAGAGAGGTGATATTAAAAAAATTAAAAAATTAAAAAAACGGCAAAGTACTGTTACAATGACTATTGTTTTATGAGTTTCCTGTAGTGATGTAGAGTTTTGTTAAATACAAACAGCATCTAGCATGAAGAAAATTGGTAAGCTCCTTCTCTTTTATTCTTGGCAAGAGATTCTTCAGTCTCTCTATTCAATAATTATGTTTATGCAAAGATTGTTAATCCCCCAACCCTTTCAGTCCTTCTTCACAGTGGCAGAACCAAGGGCCTATGTAAGAAATTGTTTTTTTTTTTCCCTCAGTCCCTTCAACAATTTATAATTTTAAATCTGAAAACTAGAAAAAAAAAAATTCAGTAGCAACACTTGAAGAGTGACAGGTAACGCTAAACTGGGTGCCTACCGATTCCTTAATACGCAATCTGTTCTAGTTATCCAGGCTCGTCTGTAATTGATTCAGTCAGGAGTTCCAGCTTGCAATCACAAAGCAAAGATTTATTCAATAGATTAAGAACAAAGATTTTCCACAAGAATCAACATTTACCTTAAAAAAGAAAAGAAAAAAAAAAACAGCAGATTTATTACAACATGTTATTGGTGTCCCATTAAAAGCAGATCCGCACTTGAGGGCTATGAACCAATAGACATGTGGATACCAATAGCTAGCAAGAAGATGCAACTGAGAGAGAAGTAGAGGATGGAGTGAACCAGAATGGAAACTCCACTGGTCTGGAAGTTGCCAAATTCTATGTATCGGTGATGACCTGGCACCTGAATCAGCAAACCTGGTGTTAAGAGTATGAACAGCACCACCGCCACAAACACCGGCCCCCAATCCGACATCTTCTCTCTTGCTTTCCTTGCTGTGAGAGTCTCTTGTAATGGAACTCAGTGAGACGATGACATTTATTAGGGTGATAGTGTTGGCTTGAGAGAATGATTCTGTAAAGGCGAGGAATTGCTTTGAGAAGAAGGGACGAGCATTGATGACTAGGAAAGGGGAAGGTTAGGGAATCAAGCTACTCAGATTCACATGTTCTTACCTCATCCAACTAGAAAAAGGAAACTCCCACCTAAATACTCAAAGCATAAGATAGGAACACTGTGACATACCATGTTGGAATTTTCACTTTGAGGATTTGAAGGGAAAGAAATTCTCTAATCTTATATTCAACTCAAATAGAATTACAAATATATATAGAGAACTGACTACAGCTCTCTATTCGATCTCTATCAAATATAGAGAGATATACATCAACTCCTCATTAGGAAATTCTTCTTAGCTGTCACCACTGGTTTAGGTTGTGAAATTACACTAAAAGCTAAAACATATCTGGGTTTTCAACCGTAATAAATAGTGATTTTTATTGTTCATCTAGATTCAGAGGCATTGTAGATTGAAATACTCAAATTACTATTTTGCTTTTCATTTACTGTGTTTTTTACCCTTGGATTCGGGTGTATTTTCGATTTTTTTGCTTTTCTCTTTACAAGAAAATAACCATAATACTCATATATAAGATAAAACAGCACAGGAACTTAGGAACTTAAATACCCCCAAATAAGATAAAATCCAAGAACTGACTGTAGGGGTGTGTCGGTAATTTACCATTTTTTATTATATTTTCTGTCTCGATACTATCTGCGCGCCACCGAACGCGTCATTCGTTTCCGCGTTCATGTTGATTTTGGACAACGTGTGCAGAGTTTTTCGAAGTGTATAAATACTCTACCTACGTCTAGAATGATTCTCCTCCATGTTATCTTCCTCAAGGTGTGGCACGTGGGGTTTAAAGGTGGCCGGAGATGTGTCAGTGATCGGTTTAAAAGGTTCTCTTCCCCTTTTCTCTCTTCTGCATACGCATGTACACGTTAGACCCCGTTGTTTATTGGGTTTTCACTTTAGTCCATGAGCTTTCGATTGTTTTGTATGGTTCTTATTTCTGTTATATAGGTTTTGATTTGTTTCAATTTTGTCCTTCAATTGAAATTGATTATATATTGTAGTTTCATTTTGGTCCTCAGTCTTTTAATTTTTGAATTGGTTTGAAATCCTTAATATTTTCGATATCAAAGCTTTCATTTGTTTCAATTTTATCCTTCAATTCAAATTGATTATATATTTTAGTTTCATTTCGGTCCTCAGTCTTTTAATTTCCGGTTTTGTTTTAAATTCTTTAATTGTTTTAGCATCAAAGTTTAGATTTGTTTCAATTTTGTCCTTTAAATTAAATTTATTATATATGTGTTTTGCATTTCGGCCCTTATACTTTTAATCTTGGATTTTATTTTAATTCTTTTATTTTTTATATATATTTCTTAAATGGTTCCTATTTTTGTTCATGTTTATATGTACATGCTTTTAGTTTTTGTTTTTAATTTTTATTATTATTCAAGTTGTTTTTTTATGTTTAAATTTTAATTTGTGCTGGTGATTTTTTGAAAACTGATATTTATTAGTTTTTTCTATTTTTTTTTATTACTATTTTTATTTATTCTTCAAGTCAAATAATTTTTTAAAATCTACTTATTTTTGTTTTTTTATTTATTTTGTTTTTTAATTGCTTTTTTGTTAATATTCTTAGGTTTTGAAAATTTTAATTATTATAGATAAGACATTCAAAATAATGATAATGATTATTTGTAAGTTTTTTACAATGAGGATAATAATCGAAATAATTCATCAGTTGATGTTATTTTTCTTAAAGGTTGACTTTTGCGAGTTTTTGATATATGATATTTCATATCTAATATTACAAAAACAAAAAATAAATGAAGTCACACATAGACGAAATAGGTGGAAAAATTGAGCCAAATGATCTACAATGAAAAAATATATGACCAAATTGCCCTCCACTTTGCCGTTGCCATAAATAAACTTTTTAAACATGCCACAAAATATTAATGGTCTTAGATTTTGTTTATAATCATAATAATGATTATTGTGCTCATAGTGTTAATAATTATGGCTTTGATGATAAGAATAACAATAACTCATAAAATAATATAAAAAATATCATTAATGACAAAATAATAATAATAATGCTAACTATAATTTTGATTATATTAATAAAAATAAGGGTGTTGATTATCATGATAATTATTGTGCTAATAATGTCAATGATTATAACAATAATGAAGGTGACAACGATAATACTGCCAATAATAATCAGAATATTTATTATTTACAATAATAGTTATAGTGACAGCTATAATAATTGTGACAGCTTAATAATAATTTAACAATTTAACAATTATGATAATAACAATGAAAATAATAATCCAAATAATTCATTGATCGATGTTGTTTTTGTTAAAATATACTTTTACAACATTTTTAGATATAATATTTCAGATCTAATATCACATAAATAAAAAAATATGAGGCAACACATAAACAAAATTGGTAGACAATTTTTTCCAAGTTATCTACAATGAAAAAACTATACAACTCACTTCCCCTGCGTTTCGACACAGCCAAAACCAAATTTTTTAACATGTGAAAAAATAATTAACGGTCATCCAATATTTGTTTTTAATAATGTTATACATCTTAATGAAATAATGAACCTACAAAACTTTTGATTAGTTAGTTTCTTTTGAATGTCCATCTCATTGTGGATAATGTGTTTAAAATAATGATAATGGTTATCTTAAAGATATTTTTTTGGATAAATTGAGAATAATTATATATTTTGATATTTATTCAATATTAATGCCTTTAATATATATAAATGAACTATTTGTTTTTAGAAATATCAAATTATTTTAATGTCAGTGTTCTAACATCACATAAAATATAAAAATATAAAGAATAAAACTTAAAAAATAAAAACAAATATTTCATTTCTTTTAATAGCAATAATGATAGTGGCAACGAAAGTATTACCACTGATAATTATAATATTACTTATTTCCAATAAAGTTCATAATAACTGTGATAATAATTATGACAATTTAGCAATCATAACAGTAACAATGAGAATAATAATCAAAATAATTCATTGAACGATGTTATTTTTGTGAAAAAATAACTTCAATGACTTTTGTTTTATGTATGATATTTCAGATCTCATATCATGTAAAAAATATACGAAGCCACACGTAGACAAGACAGGTAGAAAAATTATGCCAAATTATCTACAATAAAAAAATTGGCCTGCGTTTCAACTCGGCTAGCACAAATTTATTTCACATGTAACAAAATTATTTATAGTCCTATATTTTTTTATAATGCTATACATCTGAGCTAAATAATCAACTTAAAAAATATAAGATTATGTAGTTTTTATATGTATTTATTTCACTATACATAAGATATTTAGAATAATGATAATAATTATTTTTTCGATGTTTTCTTTGAAAAATAGGTAAGAATGACTATATATTGTGATATTTTTTTGATGTTAATGTCTTAAAATATATTGTAAAAAATGAATGAACTTTTCTTTATAAATCTCATATTAATTTAATCTCAATGTTCTAAAATATTGTTAATATAATAATATGAAGAAAAAATTTGAAGAACTAATCTTTAATAAATTTAAGCAGTTGCATTTTTGCTATCAGTCAAACAGTTAAAACATGCCCAACAAACTATTAGTAGGTTGTATCCAATAAATAACTCTTAGTCAATTTGATCAATTGCAATTTTGCTATCTACCAAATAAATTATTACCTAAGTAGTTAAAACAAAACCACCAATCAAATTGTTTGCTGCGTAAAACAAATCAATCATCTGTGTTAAAATTCATCGATTATAATTTTACTATTTGCCAATGAAATAATTCATCAAATAAATAAAACATACACAACAATCAATCAATGTCTTGGTGTCTTACACGAAGCACATGACTCATTTTCAATGAATTTTATCGATTCCAATTGTACAATCTAGTGATTAAATAATTATCAAAACAATTTTAATAATAGCAGCATTTAATCACTTTTGGGCAAAAATAAAATATTTTTAACAGATTTTATCGATTATAATTTTTCTAATTAAATATTAAGGTAACCAATTACAATACACACAAAATCAATCAGTTTCCTTCATAGAAAAAAGCTCGGCGCAGCGCGCAGGTAAGTAATCTCATACCAGCTAATAAAGAATCACGGGACAATAATTACACAATATTTCCAATACATAAAAAAGGAAAATCATCAATGAATTCTAAAAACGATGGGTTTTTAATCTCTCTTCAAATTTATCTTGCTATCAATCATCTAAACTACCCTATAATTAGTGGGTATTTATAATGGTATTGCAAAGTATATATATATATATCATCACATTAAAATCATTAGAAAATATTAAATTAATTTTTTTCCAAGCCAAAAACACGTAAGGGGAAATTATGTCAATTACTCTTGTATATATGATATAGAAACATTAGTGTTGTATTTTGTACATCTCCTCAATATCACACCATTACCCTTGATAGACTATATATTTGGAATTTAAAATTTAAAGGCCAATGATGCATATTTTTTAACTTTACGATATTAATGTTTTTTGGAACTTAGAATTTGGTTTAACCATATCATTAAAGGAGAATGTGATCATCCAGTCCTATTGTGGATCATTTCAACTCTAATCTTTGTTCTTAAAATTATGATGGAACTCTATTATGGCCTATTAGGATCTTATCCGTATTCTTACAATTTTGTTGGATCATTCATCCCTGTTATTACAATATTTTGTACGAACCAAACTATAATCTTTAAAATTGTCATAATTAACTATATCATGTCAACTCTTGTACACCAATAATCATATTCATTTAGTTTTCTTATATTTTTATCTTGATGTGAACCTCTTGATCACGTGGTCACACAACCCACTATAAATACTGAGATTTGATCACAGAAAGCCGAAATAGACCTGATAGGAGTGTGACACAATGGGAACCTGCCTCAAGGCACCAATACTATTGAAATGAGTAGAATGACACCACGAAGCTAGCTAATATGCGATAAGTCAGATTTAGTTTGTTCAAGAACTAAAGAATGCAAGAATCACTCTCACACTTTAAAACTGAAAAGTTCAGAAATAATATTCATCAATGGCTGCTGAAATGTAGCTTACATAAGTTTATATAGCTCTTGAAAATAAACCCTAATGGACCCCTTATGTGGACTTATAGAGCTGATACAAGATTTATTTATAGTCTTTCATACAACCCTTTAATCCTAAAAACAAAAGGAAAAAGGTAGTCACCCATGTTGTTTCCAAGTTGTAGCAAGATTCTTTTTTGTTTCCTTTGTTGTCCTCACTTTATGACCCAAATAAGGTTGTATTGGACCCTTCCTGCACCTGGATAAGACGTACTGGGGTCTCCTCATGATACTCCAAAGGTCCTTGCAATTCTGACTTGTCTGAAACCTTCAAAGTCAATGCATTCAATGCCTCTTTCAATGTTTTTATCTTAGACCAGGTCATTGGACCATTTGAAACATATAATAGGTCGTTGTTGGTGTTTCTGAGTTAGTCCCTATCATATCTCACTTGTCGTTTGAGCACGAGATCTCTAATTCATTTTTTATTGAGATATTTTCATTAATAACTAATCTTGATATGTTGAGCTTAAAAAGATTAAGGAGTAAAAGGGCTAGCCTTTTAAGGAGGTATACTCTCTTTCTTGACTTTTGATGAATATCATGGGAAAAAGATCTCAGTCTCAATTAACATGTAAACTATCCTAATAAGAATCTTTATCGTTAAAGATCATTGAGAAGTGATCATGAACCAACCATGTTATTACCAATACATAATCCACATAATATAACCTAAACTTACACTAGTTTCTCATCCATAGTTTAGATCTAATTACTCATTATTATCTTTAAGAAAGCAACTATTATACCCACTAAGGTGAAACTTTTCATTTATCCAGAACAAACTCAAACTTCACCTTCTATTTATATTAGGGGGCTAAATAAATTGGTTGGAGTTTGGTGAAGACTTACAAGAAAAAAAAGCACAATAGCCATTAAGGGCTAATGGCAACAAGAATACCAAGAATGTCATTTGCCTATAAAACACAAAGTATTATTGATTCCTGTGTAAAAAAACAAAAAAAAAGTGCTCTAACCATATCCAAGAACACAAATGTTCAAAATTCATTAAAACCTTAACAACACATACAATAACAAACTTCAAACAAAAATGCATAAAAGTAGACATCAAAGTAACAAAATAGTTAGGTGTTTTCAATGAACACTTGCCTATTTGCATTTAACATTATTGTTACTCATAAATTTTAGGAATTAATCCCAAATATCTATACAATGTACTAAAACAATTTGGTTTTCTTATAGTGCTTTATTATTTATATGAAAATGAAGCATTTGGTCCTTTTTTATTTTTCAATTTATTTTAAATTTCAATTGAATCCTTTTATAGTCTAATTAGATAAAATCAAGTTTGAGATTATGGAAAATATATCAAATTAAAAGTTAGAGGATTAAAATATAAAACATAAAGAAAAGACAGCCAATCTCAAATTCTTTAATTTTTTTCTTTTCTACTTATTTTGTATTGTATATATATAAATATAGAAGATTTATATATTATTTAATCCAATACTCACACACACACTCTTCCAATATATATTAACTATTTTATGTTTAATGAAAAATAAATAATAGTCGGATAATAAATACCCACATGGATACTCAAAACTTGATAAATAGGTTATAAATATCTAAATTTTTTTACCCTATGAATAATATTTAGGTTATGGATATAAAGAAACTTAACTCATGAATACCCATTTTCATTCTTATGTTTACGACAAACCTCTATTTTTTAGCCACCATAGTGGTGGTTGGATTCTAGAAAGTTTCCTAGCAAACAAATTGTTGTCTTTTTGTCTTTTTATGAAATCAAGAGTGGGTTACCTATGCATCCTAGGAAGATGAATAATAAGTGTTTATTTAATAAAAACAGGCCAAAAAAAAAGCATGGATTTATTAACAAAAATATATTTTAGTTATTATTTAAAATTTTAGTTTAGAAATTAGAAATTGAACTCAAAATACTTTAGTTTTAAATTGGATTGACATGGAGGAATTCATTATATGAATAGTATTTGAGCAATATCTTTTTAATATTAATTAAATAAATATTTTAATGATTCTCGTATTTATATTTTGTTCAATATAAGTAATTAATTTAACAAAATAGCTTAGGTTGGTTTGATTTGATAAAAATTATTATCGTCTTGATAACTATAAAATATTCAATTATATATACCTTAAATTTTTATTTGTAAATAGAAAATACAATAGTTATTTTACTTGCATTTTGTTGCGGGCTGGATAAGCTCTTTGTTGACAAACAAATATGCAAAATTTTCAAAAATGTTTGTTAATTTTAATTAAAAAACTTATACATGCATTTAATTAAACACATTGAAAACCATATGAGAAAATAAATAAATAAAAAAAAGTGTTAGCATGCTTATTTATCTGTCTTCTTACAAGTTGGATATATTTTTTTTCTAACACAAAAGAAGTAAGTGTTATTAATGTGTTTTTTGACATTGAGTAAAAAATATAACTATGAATCAAAAAATTATTGAGTACATATAATTAAAGATAAAATAAAATGAATAAATATTAAAAATGATAAAAATATCAAATAGAAATAGAAAAAAATATTCAATTTAAAAAAAAACACTATAATTATAATTTTATCACCGTTATAATACTCATAAACAAACACTTCATAAGTGACGTGCCTATCATTCACACTCTCTATTTTTCTGTATCATATATGTAACTTTTGAAAATAAACAAAACTTATTTTGTAAATTTTATTGGAAGCACAATCATGTGTGTTGCCCTTAGATGATTCTCTAAATATCTTGTTCCCTAAATATATTTCTAATTGAAACTATGAATAATGATTTTACAATTATATCCTAAAATTAAAGTAAATCATTATAATTTATGACTGGACTTTCCAAGTCAGTGGGGAAAATTGGAATTAGGGAGGGAACAAAAACTTAGGAGAATTAGTTACCAAAATAAAATATGAACACTGTGAGAAAAAAATTGAAAAAGTTAATTAAAAGAAAAAATAAAACTTTGTATTTTTAGATCATTTTCATGTACGGAGTGAAAAATAATTTTCAAAAAATAATAATTGAGATATGGAATATGATTTTTATTTATTATTTTAAATTAAAAAAACTTTATATTTTTATATTATTTTCATGTACTGAATCCAAAATAATTTTCAAAAAATAAAATAAAAATTATTTAGATATATTTCTGAATAAAAAACATTTTTAAAAACAATATTAACTACACTAACTATCACTTAAGTATGTTTAAGATCTCATTTGATATTATAATAATAACTGATTTTATTAAAGTTTTTTAATTTAAAATAATATTTATTTTATTTTTTATTATTAAAATTATTTACAAATAAAAAAAATAATTTTTTTCAAGAGATTTTAAAACGTTAAAAACAAAAAAAAAATGTCCTCAAATTCCGGTTAGTTTGCAGCCGATCCGTTCAATTAATCTCAGCTCCTTTCATTTAGCTGGAAACCACAAAATCAAGAAACAAACTTTTTTGTTGTTTTTTGAGTGATGAAGATCAAGCTACCAGATAGATTTTCTGGGTTTATCAATAATAGATGGCTAGATTTTGTGGCTGCAATGTGGATAGAATCAAGTGCGGGAATTGGTTATTTATTCGGTAGCATATCGCCTGTCATAAAGAGCTCATTGAACTACAACCAAAGGCAGCTTGCAAGTTTAGGTGTTGCTAACGATCTTGGTGATAGCGTTGGTTTCTTGGCTGGTAGTTTATCAGAAATCTTGCCTTTCTGGGGTGCTTTGTTAGTGGGTGCTTTGCAGAATCTTGCTGGGCACGGTGGGGTTTGGCTTGTGGTAACAGCAGAGCTCCTGTTTTGCCATTATGGGCTGTGAGTATCTATTGATCTTTTCACTTTTATTGTGGTTTACCATCTGATTTCACCTTAAAGTTGATGATTTGGTTGGTCCATTTGAACAAAATTAGGAGCTTCTATTTACTTAATTTAGCTGGGAATGAATCGCCTGCGTTCAATTTCTTATACTTCTGTTCGTGCACATAATTTCGGCTCGTAAGGTGGATTATTATATTTTTTATGAATTAAAGCAGTTTATCTCATAAGTTGACATATAAATGATATCTATAATTAATATACAGGTGTTTGTTATAAGATATGTATATTTAATTGACTTATATTAAAATTTTATATGGAGAGATGAATTATATTAATAATAATTCATTACAATGAAAAGTCTAATCGCTCTAAGTTTTATTGCCAATCATTAAATTGGTGGCTTGCACAATGTGGCTGGCTGGAAAAAAAAAAAAAAAAAACTATATGTCATGTAGAGAGTAGTGAATCGATTGGTTATATGCAATATTATTAAAATTTAAATTATTTTTAATATTCATATGATATTTGATTTATAAAAATCTAGATTAAAGGTAAAGTTTATAGTATAAAAATATTTGGAAAAATAATTTGTAAAGTTTTATAATTATAAGATTTTTATCACATTGAAACATTGTTCTTAAAATATTTTTAGTCCATGTTCTTTTAAATATTGAATTTTTACTAAAGTCATAAAGACTAATACATATTATGTTTTTCTTATGAATTGAACCAGTTGATCTCATAAGTTGACATATAAAGATACCTGTAACTAATACATAGGTGTTTGTCATGAGACATGTATATTAAATTGACCCACATAAAAATTACATATGGAGAGATCATCTATCTCTTAGGAAACGTTCATGTGATGATTGTGTAAGTGATCTTTGGACTTGAAATCACTAAGTTATCTTACATAAAAAAATATTATAGTTTGATCATGCTAGATGTTATCTTATTGAGGTAACCAAAAGACAAACACTGGGTATACAACATAAATTATATGAAGATATTTGAATGATTAAAATAGGATTCATCACTCTATGTAAATTATGAAAAATATTCCATTTATTTTCAAATAGTATTGAATGATAAATTCTTAGCAAAAGTGGGAAAAAATTTGGAAAAAAAAATCAAATATTATTCAAACAATTATGTAGAGAATAAACACAATTAATACAATAAACATACTCAATGTTAAATCTAAACATTATCGATGAAACCATATAAATTATATTGAGAAACTAGCCACAAAATATTAAGTCAAACCACTAATGATTTTTTTAATATTTAGGGGTCATGAAATATTGTTAGACGATGCATTTAATATTCAAATATAAATTAATCATTTGTTGATTTGATAAAAATATATTATTATTTACTTGTTTAATTATATTTAATTAGAATTAGAATTTATATTAGAATAAACTGATAACATGTAACTATAACTCTAAAATTAGAATAGGTTCTCTCTACTG
Source organism: Salix brachista (assembly GCA_009078335.1). NCBI lineage: Eukaryota > Viridiplantae > Streptophyta > Magnoliopsida > Malpighiales > Salicaceae > Salix > Salix brachista. The sequence continues at coordinate 7,881,973 of CM018588.1, read as the reverse complement.
TAAAGGTTCAGGCATTTAAGTAGTGGAAATTATGTTATTTTCTCTAATTCACTCTTGTAGTTCAACTTTAGGTGGATAAATATTCATGAATGAGGTAACTTGTCTTTTCCATGCACTTATTTTTTACACATTGATCAAAACATGTATAGTCAAATCTTGAAGCTATACTAGTATTAATATGGCTCTTGGGAGTGTTGTTTAGACTTTTAATGCTCGAAAATGTTATACTTTAAATGTTCTTCATGATCCTCAAATTCAAGTGTCAATATACCTGTTATATATGTTATTTAACCTTTTTATGTCTGAAAATCTCAATTAATTGTAGAAGACATATTAAAATGATCACAAAAGCTATAGTCTCACATCATCTTAATCCATATATCATTACATTATGAATATCAAGGGCATGAAGACCTTCTTGTTGAAAACTATTTAGGAATTAAAGATGAAAGCTTATACATATACGAAGTGATTTTAACGATGTCAAAAGTTCTACATGGTCATCAAATTATAAATTATATTTTTTTTCTTAAAGTAAAAAATAATAGATAAGTAGTTAAATCTTAGTTAATTTTAAAATATAATAAAAATTAAGTCTAACACGTGAAAATCATGTTCAGAATAATCTTAGTTAAAGATAACCAGTTAAAAAAGAAACAAGAAAAGAAATGGAGAAAAGATTAAGGCCAGGTGTTTTTGGGTTTGGTAAGTTAAGTGTCTAACCCGTCAAGTTATGGCCCGCGTGTGGCCTGCAAAGTCAGGCCCGCCTGCCTTGGCCTTTTATTTTTTAAGTTAATGGGATACATGACATTTCATCCACTCCAATTAGTTTTGAAAATAATGGATGACATGTAATTTGTTTGACCAGACAACTCATTGTTTGCTTAAAAGCCAAGCATCTAACCCATCAAGTTATGGCTCGTGTGTGGGCCTGCAAGGTTAGACCTAACTGTTCGGATCTTTTACTTTTTGAAGTTACAAATGACATGTCATTCACCCTAATTTATTTTGAAAATAATAGATGACATGTCATTTGCTACCCTTATTTTACATCAAGTAAGACTTCATCAATATTCTTGAACTCTGCATGATTTTCTGAGCTAAGACCATGGTTTTTTCCTAAATACGGACAAGAATCTGAGATGATATAATAAGCTAGAGGACTTGCCCATGAACCAAGGCCAAGAGATTACCACATATAGAAATCATTTTGTCTCTTTTAAATAAATAAAAAAAAGCTTATGCCCATTTTTTATTTATAATCTCTAATGTGTATGAAATTTAACCAAGAGGAGGGAGGACCTGGAAAAAAATCTTTTTAGATTAATAAGATTATGATTTTTTTCCTCATATTCAACAAAGAAATCATGGATTAGCTTTTTTTAATAGGGTGATACAAATTTTATGTATGTGTGCATGCACTTGTATGCATAAGCATACATGTACTCAAGTTTAAATTTCAAGCATACATACAAAGGTTGGAATTAGGTCTTTGAAAAGCTTAAAATCATAGAGTTTACAACACCCAACTTTGACAAAAAAAAAGTATAGAGGATGAAGAACTTGTTTGTTATGACTACCACTTTTAAGAGTTGGACACCTTGAAGGCTAACATGACTCATATCACAAGTCTACTTAATAAACACTCAGACACCCTTTTAGTGGAGGCCCATCTAATCAACCTAATACTTTGTAGTATTCTAACTAGAAAAAAAGGTGAGAGGACAAGCTCAGGACCCCTTGTGTAACCTAACCTTTATGCAATCCACAATACATGTGCCGACCTTAGCATTCACTAATGTATTTGCTAATGAATTCTAAAAACAAATCTCTTAAGGATATTAATTGTGATAAGATAACAATACTAAAAGCAGGAGTGAAGGTTCATTGAGGGAGATAACTCGCATGCCCCTGTATAAACTACAGAAATATGTTTATTCCTAAATGTGATTATACTAAAGAATTTGCATGCACCTGACTTCATAAATCCCACTAAAACTTAATGTTATGTCATTCACTTGTAATCTTATTACAATAAGATGGAAAAAATAGTGCATGATAAAAAATATTGGTGCATTTCTTTCAGGATAGATTAAATAGGGCAATATTATGCTAGTATATGAGGTTGGACAACATGAAAATCTAGAAATAAAAAGACCTTGTATATGCTTTCATTGAAGCAATATAAGTACAATATAGGTGTCGTTCTAGATAGATCTAGCCAGCAAATTATGGAAATGCATGCTAAGGAATATATTTCATAAATACACTCTAAGGTGGTATAACTACTTAGATGGATCTTTAATTGCTAGAAAGGGAGATGTCTAGCTTGCATAAGAACCCTACTTGGAGTCACTAATCGGAAATGCAACCCACCACTTTTACTAACCTAGAGAATTAAACAAGCTATCAAAATAGGAAATGTGAACTCTGAAGTCATGAAGGAACCCGAGTTGGGGAATGGCTTTTAAATTGATATATTGTTCAATCGAATTTCATTGTATCATTGGCTACTTAAACATCAACCCCTACTAATATCTACAAAAACCAAATGAAAGAGGTCATCTTGGATAAAAGAAAGATGACTTCTTGAAAAAGAGATGACTTAGTGAATGCTGAGGTCAACACTAATTTGCTTAAACAAACCATTTGGTCAAAAGAGAAGCCCCCACACATGGAAGCCAACACATAGAACTTCACTATAAATATGCCCCTTCATCACTTTGTATTCTCTCATCTACATAGAGTTTCATAAATTTATCAAATTAATCAAAGTTCAAATTTTAATTTTTTTTTCATTTTATATTAATTGTATTTGGTGTTTTAAAATCATTTTGATGTGCTGATATCAAAAATGATTTTTAAAAAATAAAAAAAATATCATTTTGATGTATTTCTAAATAAAAATCACTTTCAAAAACAACCGCAACCGTCTTTCCAAACATACGCTTGGTTACCTCACATGCTATAATACACTACACATTAAAACACTCACACCTTTTATATTTAAGTTAATATTAAAAAAAAAAAGTAGCTGTACCACACACAAAATGGGAGCTATTACAATAAATAAATAAATAAAATACCCAAAAAAACTCTTTCCACCTCATTCCATGTCTCTTAAAAATTTAAAATTGAAAGCAAAAAAATCCCTAAACCCAATGTCGACCACACGCACTATCCCACACATGGATGAAGCCTTATCCCACACATGGATGAAGCCTTACCCCCACCTGGTTGAACCAGAGCTCGACAACAGATTCTCCGATCTTTTCCTCCCCTGACCAGCGAAGGGCCGTCACCAACAACTATTTCCCCCCATGGCCAACACAGTAGCAGTTGTCACCATCACCGGCCACCAATCGTTTTTTTTCATCTGAACACCGATTCCGATGGTTTGGATGTCCCTTCTCAGCCCTACGCCCACTACTCGACTCTAGTGCCTGTTTGGCACGGCAGCCAAACCGGTGTTTGGCTAAAATTTAATATTTTTTTATTTTAAATTAAAAAAAATTTTGGTGTTTTTAGATTATTTTAATGTTCTGATGTCAAAAAATAATTTTTAAAAATGAAAAAAAAATATCATTTTGATATATTTCTAAATAAAAAACACTTTAAAAAACAATCACAACCGTCCTCCCAAACAGGCACTTAGTAACTTTCGTAGCCGCCATCATTTTTAGGGTCTGTTTGGTATTGCGGTTGCTGTTGTGGTTGAGGTTGAAAAAAAGCAGTTTCATAAAAAGCACTTTTATTGCGGTGTAAAATAAGCAGTGAAGTGTTTGGTTAAAACTGTGGTTGAGTTTGAGGTTGATAAAAAACAGTTTCGTATGTTTGGTTATCATGCTTTTCATATTGCTATCAACTTGTGAAATTACTTTAAAGAACACACACACACACACACACACACACACACACACACACACACATATATATATATATATATATATATATTTTGTTTTTTAAATATTTAATAATTATAATAATAAAATATAATTAATAATTCAAGTAAATTAGACACTTGTTTTTATTCTTCCATCAAGCTACTTGTAATTTCATCACGAACTAAATCTATACGTGAAGGTCTCTGCGATCCCGGAACAATGGTAAAATATAATCTAAAATTTGTTTTTTAAATATTTAATAATTATAATAATAATATATAATTAATAATTCAAGTAAATTAGACACTTGTTTTTATTTTTTCATCAAGCTACTTGTAATTTCATCCAAACTAAATCTATACGTGAAGGGTTCTTCGATCCCAAAACAATCATAAAATATCATTTAAAACAAAATTAGAATTGCGAGACAAAAATTATATTTTTTATAAATATAAATATAAATATTTATATATAAATATAAATAAATATAAATATAAATATAAATATATTTATATATATAGAGAAACCTGAGGGGGCGCATAGCTGGGAGCCAAACACTACAAAAGGGGTACAAACTGCGTTTTCAACAAAACACAGTTTGTACCACATAACCAAACGAGCGCTTAGCTGGAAGCTCAACCACACAACCATTGCATGAGCTCACACTCAATATTTTATCTAAATTTTAAGAATTTGTTTTTGTTTTTTTATGAGTTTTGAGTTTGACATCTTCATTTATTTTTTTATTTTGCTATCAAATATTAAAAAGATATTTTCTTTGAAATCGACATGTGTTATATTGTTTAATTAGTCATGCGTATTAATCTAAGTCGAACAGAGATAATGAAAGCAACTTAATTAATAAACAAAAAAACAAATACACTTATTATTATTACTTCAAAACTTCGAAGTTCAAGTGTTCAACAGAGTGATTCAATAGAAGTTCACCAGTTATTCTGCACATGGCTGTACTCGCAACAACAAATTGAATTTTCAAGAACTAATGACTGTACAGTCTGTCCTGATGCTTCCTTGGCTACCCGTCTTAACTCCCACCCTTCCAAGCTTTCTCATAGCAGTCGCGAAAGCTCCACTAAAATCGCCTGAGCTCTGAGCAAAATCACTGACAGTTGGCTGAGAAGCTGGATCGCTAAACAGAACCTCATCTGAAGTGAACAATCCTTTACCAGAAACCAGATTCTGGTAATAAACATTGTCAAAGGTTCGTGGGGTTACAGGATCCATGTCAATGGCGATGCTGGGGTCTACATCCTTAGGACAGGCATTCATCAACTGCTGGGCATACTCTGCGTTTAGAGAAGGATCAACGGGAGAGGATGAGGAAAATGAGTAGAGTCTATTCGCAAAGCGGTTGCAGTGGGAGAAGCCTAATGTGTGGGCTCCTGATAGTGCGATCATATCAATCTGGCTGAGGTTGTTTTTAGCGAACATGGCGTTGAGTTGAGAAAGGGTGAACTCAGGATCTGGTAAATTTCCTTTCACGAGTGATGCTTTAGAAACCATGCCATCACGACGTCCTAATTCTACATTGAATGAAGGACCTCCAGCCTGAGTTTCGATCGCATCAAACCCAGAGATTAAGTTAGTTTCTCCTTCGAAATAGAAATACTGTAAGAACTTGTTCTGGTGTGTGAATTTCTTACCAGGACTACAACATCCCTAGCAGCTAAAGCTAAAATGTCTGCACAAGAGACCACTTTGGGGCAAACTGCATCCACTGCTTGTTTTGCCTTCACCACGGTATCAAATCCATCTCCTGCTAGAGAAAGATTGTCTGGAGCGTCCTTCTCCGCGTCTCCATTTGGTGAAGAAACCATGGTGGAAGCATCACAACCCTGTTGAAATCATGCAGTATATCGCTCAAATCAAATCAAATTAAAGTGGTTTTAAGTTATTTTCATGTTGGGATTCTGAATTATTAGCCCTGATGAAAGAATGTGCCGCTTGCAATTCAGGGACCAAAACAGAGAAGGTATTGCCTGTGGCCAACCACTAATATAGCATGGTGTTTGGCCATTTGTGAATACTTTGAGCTTGCTTTAATTTGTTTAAAGGAATCGAGAGCAATGTTACAACATGCGATGGATTTTTCCTGATTATCAATTACCATTAGGCCTCCTGTAAAGAACAAAAACAAAACAAATATACAAGTGATCTCAGTTTTGAGAGCCTAGTCCACCTAAGAGTTCAAGTTATGAACGACTTTTTTTTGGGACAAACTATTCAACAAGGGTACAATAGACTTTCCATACATGATGACCAGCCGATAAAATTGCTTAAATTCCACCGATGAGATTAACATGAATCAATAAATAAATAAATAAATATGTATGTATATTTGACCAGGATTCTTAAACAATTCAGTGGTTGGAAAATGATACGTGCCCATGTAATATTTTGTGTTTGTTTTATCTAGTCAATGGTTTTGTAGCTTTCATGTACTAACCTCCAATCATGAACAATTTCAACAACTAACCCTACAGCCCAAAGACACAAAAAACAGAAGCAGGGAAAAAATAAAAAACACAAAAACAAAAACTAGAAACAAAAATCTGAATTGTATTTGTCTACTTGTCGAATCAAAGAAGACAACTTTCCCTCCATGATGATCATTTAAAGGACTTGGGGCATGCAATTAGAAGGCATTATGATCAGAAGGTGGCATTCATGGATGAAGAATGCTTCAAGGGTATGAACTATATATCTATATGAAAAGAACGTACCGTAACAAAACAGTCATGAAAAAACAGACGAAGAGTTGCTGGGATTGTAGTGAATGTCTGGCTAAGCTTTGTGGAAACAGCCTGCCTCACTATCCCTTCCACGTTCGGACAGCTAGAGCTGTAGAAATTTTCCACCAGTTGTCCCTCTCCCCTTCCTGTTGCAATGATCAAAACCATCAGCAAAACTATATAGCCTCTCTCCATTTCCTCCACAAGCCTCGTGAACGCTCCAAAATCGAAATATATTTATATAGATGAACTAGCTAGCTAGCCAGAGAGGAGAAGAAAACGAGAAGGATTCCACCCTTTTACAATACTACAGACAAGTTTCTTTGTGAACCAAGTCCACAAGATGTACGCAAATATAAGGGTTCAAATCCTTTTCTTCTAGGACCACCTACCCAATATGAAACAGCCACGTCAGCTTCATTATCTCAAATTTAACTTGTGGTAATTAAATCCTTGTTATTTCTCAAATCCCAAAAGGACTTGCTCTTCTCCTGTTACATATAGGTAGATGCCTTGCTAAAAAATCTTTTGCTTTGAAACAAACAATTAGAAAATAATATAAGTCATATTATGGAACCTTACTTGATAGTTTAAGTTTTTAGATGAGTCGGTTTCTTAACATAGTATTAGAAACCCAGCGGTCACGAGTTCGAATCTCACCACCCTCATCCTATTTCATAAAAATCAAGCATAAGGTAGTATGGATATATGTGCAAGTTTCAAGTTCAAAGAACTTTTACTTGAGAAGTATGTTAGAGAATAATATAAATCATATTATTGAGCCTCACGTAACAGTTTAACCTTTTAGATGAGTTAATTACTTAACAATACTTTTTATCTTTAGGCAACGTGTTACATGTACATCAAAGTCATGCACAACTGTCGACTTTCAAGCTAGTTCTGCTGGGCTATACACAAGTAGCAATGTGATTAATTCTTTGTTTTAACCCGGCAAGTCAAGTTCGAACACCATATATTCCTTTTCAGTTCGTTGAATGGGTACAACTTCGATCCCCACTAGCTAGTTTCTAGTTTAGACTAGTCCCAAAATATACCTTCCTTGCACGTGAAATAGACCTATGAAAATGACACGATAACAAATCCCTCGGTCCCATTATAATATGCAGCTGGCCGGGTGGAAACTTCTTTTCAAATAATGGGCAACGTTAAATGAATGGCATTTGGAGCTCTTCAAAACCCTAAAACTCTAGACGAACGACCAGATGCATGCCTTCAATATATAATACTTTGTCTCGACTTTGACAAGTTCAGAAATTCATGAATTTATTGGGTGTTAAGTACCAAGTCACTAGGCATATTCCCAAGTATTCTTTTTCTTAATAACACAATTTGTAGCAAGTCGTACAAAAAAAACAAGAAAACTTCTTGTAGCGAGTGCTTACTTTTTCCAGATAAGATGGTTTACCGACTCGTATAGTATTATAATATATATATATATATACACTCCTCTAGTTTAATTTTAATTTCCTCAAAATAAACTGGATCGAAGGTGATTATAATTTGTTCCCAACATCAGACCCTTCACGCATATTCCTCCAAAACAGTACCATACAACTTTGCCGACGAAGTTAATAAATTATTGTGATTAGCTATCTGATTACAAGAGATAATGATAATGTGCTCAAAATAAACAACAGCGTGAGTGACATTCTGTAATAGCGAAATTAGGCAGCACGTAATTGTCACTCACCAAATTAATAAATCACTAACTTCAAGTTACAGCAACCAAAAAAAGAAAAAGCTTTGGTCATTTATTTGAATAAACTCTTTGGGAACTTCAATCGGCAACAACAGAGTTGAAATGGTCGTATTTTTGAATTCTTCCACCCACCTCTATTCACTAGGGGAAAAAAAACCTTGTCATCTAGCAAGACCAGGTTTTTTATGCTCGAAGTTCAAAGAAAGCGCACTGGCCACCCTTAAGAATATTTGTTTGTAAGTGTAAAAGCAAACAAGAGACAAAATGAAAACTATGTTTCTTACGCACAACTTGAAATTATATATCATGCAGTTCATATAAGACAAATATTTTGTGATGTTTGGAAAACCTTTTTTGTTGCTTAATATGCTGTTAACAACTTGATTCTTTGGGTCCATTTCCGCAGCTTTATCAGTAAAGAATTGAGGTGCTGATGTTTGGCTTTATCATTATCTGCTACATAATTTTAGTGAGATTCAAACCCTTCCATATGCCCCCTCCACCACATGGGCAGTTCCTGCACATGAAGGTTGCTTCGTAACATATGAAAATGAGCAGCATCCAATGGTAATCTCGTGTAGACAAGAAAAATACCGTGAGCTTTGTTTTTTTGGAGAACTTGATCACGAACGTAGTGAAAATAATTTTCAATGTGTTTTATTCATGCATGGAAAACAAGATTGGAAGAAAAATATGTTGTTCCATTATTGAATCTGTGTCTAGCTCTGTACTGCTGCCATAAGCAGTTGTCTGCTGTTGCTTGCAGCTTTAGGAAATGAGGTTTTCTCCATGAAACACACAATAAGAACCAACAGTGCTCCGGTACAGTTAAGGATCTTCAAAGACACAAAGCATGTTAATTATGATCATGGATTTGGCATATGGTTTAACTTTGTCTAGCGTGACTTTACACGAAAGGTCAGTAATGTAGTTTCTGTGTGAGAATAAGATCTCTGCCATATTGTATCACTACAAGAAAAGAGGGGTGTTTGCGACGGACGGATCCGTTGCAAACACCAAAGGAATCCGTTGCTAATATTAATTAGCAACGGCATTTGCAACGGACGTGTTCCGTTGCAATCCTGTGACTGCAAATTCATTTGCAACGGATTATCAATTCATTTGCAACGGAATTTCTGTTGCAAATTTGCAACGGCGAATCCGTTGCAAATTTACAACGGAATTTCCGTTGCAACTTTGCAACGGCGAATCCGTTGCAAATTAGCAATTAATTTTTTTAATCAATTTCGAATTTATTTATTTTTTATAATTAATTATGAATAAATATTTTCATAAATATTATTGATATATTATTAATATTGAGAACTAAATAAATATAGTTGAAATAAAAATTTCATAAATTAAAATTTATAATACAACAAAGTACAATTACGTGTATAAGTAAATCAACATGGAATAAAAAAATATATATTTTGAAGTATTGGCTACTGATCCAATTATGGAATCAAAACCATAAGCTAAAAGAACTCGCATAAGATCAATAATCCGTGCCTCATCCTCTTTGTTTGTTAGTAGATATCCACTTTCACATGAATTCCTCAAACGGCAGTTACTACAAACCTGAAAAACAAAAAAGAAGTCATGTTTAAAATGGCCATTACTAGGCAATCATAAATTTATCCAACGTGAAAGACAATTGTATTGATAGATGAGAATCCAAAGGAAGACAAAATAATGAAAGTTGAAGTCACAAGATGTGATTCAAGTAAGAGCCACATGAGATAGTAAATCTATAAAAACAAACAAGCATCGGAGTACTATCTTTAGTGAGATGGGATCGCGATAAATGAAATGCCAAGGGCTTAAAGTAGCTTATCGCATTGTATTTAGACATAAAATATAAGGTACCTGCAAAGGAGTTAATTTCTTTTTTATGTACCTGAATGTCAGCGTTTAAGTATCCATTCAATGATTCAATTCTGCAGGCACATTCACGAGCCAGAGTTGCAACTTTTAGGTACTATTTCCATGGATGCCGAAATTGGAACCTACCATGCCCTGGCTCCCATGCTGCAAAATTAGCCTGAAGGCATCAAAACTATCATCAGAAACCGAATTATAGATATAGGTAACGGAAGAGGAGGTTGAGAGATTAATGCACACTAAGGATTCTTCACTGGTTTTTGAATCTAAAACACTTTTGTATCCTTCCAAATACTTCTTGTCGTCTTCAGTCTCTGCCTCCCCTGTGCTTTTGAAGTATTCATCACCGAATCCTGTAAATGTTACCTTTTCCGAGTAAGCTTTTTGACCACATATTGAACACTTACAAAGAGCAGTTGGAAGCTATGATATCTACTTCATTAGTACTACGACTCATTGATTTGTTGGAGACATAGAGACAACATACCTTCTAAGAAGTTACCGAGCTTTTCAATGTCGAGAGCAATCAGATTATGAAGATCTTCACCAGCCCACACAGGGCAAATCACAATAGAAATGACGACACAAGCACAGCCACCTATCATGATGGTTGATACTCTTTTATATGCTAACTCTAATATTTCATCGTCTCGAAAGCCCGAAACCGATATCAAAGAGAAGGTTAGTATAAATACTAGCAGCCCATAATCATATCTTGCTTTAATTTTCGGAAAGAACCTCAAGAATGTTGATATTGTAGCTGCAAACAAAAACCAGAATACATTTTAATCTACACTATTTTTTACCTTTTTTTTTGGGTTACAGCAAGGATCAATTTGAAGTCTAGGTGCCAATATGCATTAATTTTTGTGTGCATGCATGGGTAAAGATACTTACCTTGTAGAAAGACGAAGGAACCAAGTAGTATGGGTTCACCTCTACGCCCAAATAGGTTTGCCAGGTGATGTGCTCCAACAGCTAGCGCACTGGCCAGCAGCGTCGCCATTCCTCGATTCAATCCTTTTCCAAGAGTAGCCCCTGATGAAAATCAGTAAGAAGTGAGATGATTATGACGCGGGTGGTGGTTGTTGCTTCACCACGAGCTTGAAAAGGGCCATGGCTCCTGGCTAGACTTACCCACAGAGAATTTGAAGACAACTACAACAATCATAATAGCCCTTACTAAAAATCAAGGTAAATAAGCACACAACTAGAATCCAATACCTTTCACCAAATTCAAATAAAATCAAGGTAAATAAGCACACAACTAGAATCCAATCCCTTACTAAAAACTGAATATGCCTTTGTAAGCTATTCAAAAAAGCAGAAAACAGGTAGCCATCAATGTTGACTCCACAATTAGCTTCTCAAGTCCATAAACATAGTAATTAAAGATGTGAAGGAACAAAAGAAATGGGCCAGCACCTCTCAAAAATTCATTGCAAATGGAAGAGTATGTTTAGCAACGGAATATACTTCTCCCTCCATATTTATCTCAATTTCTGGACTCATCTTCGTCATTTTTATTAGATTAGGTCCTGCACACCATAAGCCAATCCCCAGACGAGGACGATAGCTTGGGTATATTGTTAACAATGGCAGATTCCCAGACGAGCCCGATTCATTAATTGATCATTTGTACTTAAAAAAACCCAATGCTGAAACTACATAACAAAATCCCTAGCGACAATAGCAACCCTTCTTTGGCACTGTGATCAATAAACACTTCCATTTTTCTGGCCATTTTTACATAGCCGCTGGTCAAAAGAACCCACAGTAATTGTTTTCATGACACCCAAGAACAGTAAACGGAACTGAGACTTACCTGTGAACTTCAGGAAAGGGCAGATCAACGGTTGCGTGAGGAGATCTGAGGAGAGGAGGCGTGATGGAAGTTGGATTCGGCGGCCAGTAGATGAAGAGGAGAGATTTAGAAGGTTAATTACTTTGATTTGTTCTTTTATTTATTTAATTGATATTGAGCGGGGGAAAGTGTGTGAAGTGTTGACAGATTGTATTTAATTTTTTAGGAGAGAGCGCGCGGTGTTTGTTATAATTTTTTAGAATAAAAGATACAAATGAGGGCGCGCAGATGAACGAGAGGAAGATTAATGGATTTTCAAAAACTATTTTCTTTTGCAACGGAATTTTCTTTTGTAATGGATGATCCGTTGCAAATGGTTAAATTGCAAAAATCCGTTGCAAAGTAATTTTCTTTTGCAACGGATTATCCGTTGCAAATAGTTTTAAATGGCAACGGAATTTTCGTTGCAAATTAAATTTGCAACGGATTATCCGTTGCAAAGTAATTTTCTTTTGCAACGGATGATCCGTTGCAAATGGTTTTAAATGGCAACGGAATTTCCGTTACAAATGTAGATTGCAACGGAAAATCCGTTGCAAAGTAATTTTCTTTTGCAACGGATGATCCGTTGCAAATGGTTTTAAATGGCAATGGAATTTCCGTTGCAAATGTAGATTGCAACGGAAAATCTGTTGCAAAGTAATTTTTTTTTGCAACGGATAATCCGTTGCAAATGGTTTTAAATTGCAACAGAATTTCCGTTGCAAATTAAATTTGCAACGGCAAATCCGTTGCAACCCATGTTTTTTTTTTCTGGAATTTGTTTAGCAATGGAAAATCCGTTGCTAAACAAAATCCCCGTTGCAAAATTGCAATGGATTTTTGCCGTTGCAAAAATCTGTTGCAAACAGGTCATTTTTCTAGTAGTGTATAGTTTTCGTTCCAAAATAAAATGACAACTAACCCAAATCCTTGACAAGAAAATGAAGTGACAATTGACATATAAATCAAGCAATCACTATAATCTGAACCAACAATGATAATTTCATCTAAACCCAGAAAAATAAATGGAGGTCATCATTATAAAAAATGCATTTTGTAACCCTTGAAGACCATAAAATTATAAGGATTCAATAAAGTAAGAGAAAGCTCTAGGAGCTCAATGAACACCATAAAAGCTTTTTCTTGAGGCAACACACATGATTTGGAAAATCTGGATGAATAAAACCTTTTGGTTGGAGCAAATAATTAGTTATAGAAAGAGTGAGTACAAATCTGATCTTAATTGGCTTGATGACAAGGCTGAATTTATCTATGTTAAGGAACTATCTCACCTAAAAGCTTAAGTTATTAGGTGAGACCCCAGAATATGATTTATATTATTCTCTAACACGCCCTCTCAAGTGAAAGCTCTTTGGGCTTGAAACTTGCACACAAACCTACACTACCTTGTGCTTGATTTTTATCAACTAGAATGAGGGTGGTGAGATTCGAACTCATAACCGCTGGGTCAACAAGGCTTTGATACCATGTTAAGGAACCATCTCACCTAAAAGCTTAAGCTTTTAGGTGAGATAGTTCCTTAACATGGTATTAAAGCACTACTAGGATCTTTGAAGGGATTGTGTGAAACACCAGAGTTTAAAAGTGAGGTTTTAAGGGAAATCAAAGCTAAGGGCTTTGAAGGGTTTAAAAGTGAGGTTTTAAGGGAAATCAAAGCTAAGGGCTTTGAAGGTTTTTATGAGGTAAAAACCGAGAGTGTGAGCAGAGTATTATTTCAATGGAATCGATCACAAGATTTCCTGCGAAATCACCATCATTCACAGGTTTGAATTATGGTATTAGAAATGTAAAAATGGAGACATACCTGAACGCTTTCGATTTATGGGAGATAGTGGAGAGTGACAATCAACTCCCACAGAGAGACAAATTTAAAGAGCTAAAGGAGAAGATAGATATGTGCAGCTTTGGAACCAAGGAGGAGTGTTGAAGAATTTGGTTCCAATTCTGCTACAAATTAGTGATAAGTTTTTTTTTTTAATTTTAGTCATTCAATTCCATCATTTAGTGATGTGTTTTGATTGTTCTTTTCTACTTCTAGTTTAAATCTTATCTATGGTAAGATTAGTTTAAGAGTTTGTGTTTGATAAGGGTTCTTGTAATGCCTTTGATTTCTTTTATAAATACAATTAGAGGGATGACAATAAATTTATCTTGGATTTTACCCCTTGATCTCCACAATTCTTTGTTCTTTGCTCTTTGTTCTTCAGCTAAGGGCTGAAATATTTCAATTAATTCTTAGTTAAGGGCTAGAATTTTTCAATTGAAATATCATGTTAAGGAACCATCTCGCCTAAAAGCTTAAGTTATTAGGTGAGACCCCAGAATATGATTTATATTATTCTCTAACAATCTGTAAAGTCAACAGCATGTTATTGGTGATAGTCCTTGACAACTAGTCAGGTTTTTTATGTTGTCATTTGCACAGTATTTAACTCGGTATACCTACTTGTTTCCAATAAGATTGTAAAAGTTATGATGTGAAACATTATTATCATTGGTGTTATTGCGTTGTGCATGTAGTTGTGTTAAATATTTTCAATATGGATAAATAGAGAATTTAGATAAAGTCTTGCATTAAAAAATGTTTAACATCAACAAGGGATTATTTTCATTGATATTTTACAATAGTCAAGGGAATTGTTCCACTTCCCAAAAAACCGATATTTTTTTTCCAACAGGGGTTTTTTGAAAAAAATATATAATTTTAGATTTTCATTTGACTTTACCGATGGTATAATTAAATATATTCATTTTTTTTAAAAGACCAAAATCAACACACACAGGCATTTCATATTTTTCTTCCTCATTCTCTCTTTGTTCAATATTTCTTTCATCTTTTCTTCTCCTCCACCCGAACTAGGTATGTCATTCTCTTTTCATCTTCTTTTCTTCTCATATTTTTATTGTTCTTAGTTCATTAACATCTCTCTTTATGCTTTCTGTGAAGGTTTTATCTTGCTTATTTGGTCGATTGATTAGAGATAATATATTTAAATTCCATTAGCGTTGTGACAATGAGCACATCACTCATTTATGTTTTGTTAATGACTTGATGTTTTGTTGTCATGCTAATGTTAACACTTTTTTGTCTATCCATGATTTTCTTAATCAACTTCAGCAAATCTCATGTTTGTCCCCAAATCTTGAAAAGAGTAATATCTTCTTAGGTGGTGTGAATGATCTTTAAACTTCAACTTTTGGATTTTTTTGGGTGTAAGGAAGGAATATTGTCATTGAGATACCTCGGTGTGCCTCTTATCTCTACAAAGTTTTCTTTGGTTGATTGCACAATGCTAATTGACCATATTATGGGCTTGTTTGGCACAGTTGTTGCTGTCGTGGTTGAGGTTGGAAAAAAGCAGTTCCATGAAAAGTGCTTTAAGCTGCGGTTCGTAACTGAAATTTAAGTGTTTGGTTAAAACTGTAGTTGAGGTTGAGTTTAATGAAAAACAGTTTTGTGTGTTTGGTTACCATGTTTTTCATAATGCTGTCAACTTATGAAATTAATTAAAAGAACATAGATATATATATATATATATATATATTTTATTTATGGTTGAAAATATTTTTATTTATTTTCGCAGAAATTTTAAATTTATTTTAAATATTCAAAACATAAAAAAATTATTATTTTTTGATATCATCATTTATCTTCTCTGGGTTTTTATATTTATTTACAACCTTCGAATGCTTTTTGATTTTGCTAAAAACATTATTTACGTTGAAAAACTTAAATACACACACACACACACACAAGAGACTCCCTGCGCTTCCCAAAATGATCCACGAAGGGGGCATGAAGCTCTCTACCTCTGTCAACACATAATTAGGCCAAAAACCAAAATCTCCCTTCTCTGTTCTTTCTCTTTGGCTGGTTGTGGTCCTCTCCCTTCCTTCCTTGTGTTCTATATTCATTTCTTTGCTATTTGTAGTTGATCTCTGTGAAGAAAAGAGGGAGGTTCAGTTTAGAGGATCTGTGGATCATTACAAAAAGTTTTCCAATTTAGAGGAAGGAATAAAACTAGAGGAAAGAAGAGAACTAAAGAGAGGAGGAGGCTCTAATAAGCTACTGGGTGTGTCATCCATCATATCAGGCTCTTGTTTCTCGTTTTATTTATTTATTTGTTGTTTTTTTGTTCTTCACATTTTTATTTTCATTGTACACATTTTCTTTCAAGTTTATTAGGGTTCGTTTCTTATCTCGAATAGAATTCTGGGTTGTTCCTTTTTAGTGGTTACATGCATTATTATTATTATTATTATTATTATTTAAGAAATTATATTTATAACAATAATGCCTGTTTAATGGAGTTGTGGACCTTGATTTATAACTTATTTTTCACCAGTTAATCTCTGTGAAGAAAAGGGTGAGGCCGGGGAAGACAGGGATGGCGTGAGGGGCTGAGGGCAGATGAATGGGGTGCTCTGCGTTTACACGTAGACCGCAGACACAAAAGCATCTCTCAGATGCTTTTGCGATTGCGGCAAAATTGATGTAAAAGTGGTGGGACCCACCATCAAAATATGTGAAGTTGTTTGGTTATTATTGTGTTTGGCTCTGCGTTTTGCTTCAACCACAGGTACAAACGCGGAGCCAAACACCCACTATAGCTAGAGCCAGAAGATGGATTCATGTTACCCTCTCCCACGTGGGTAGACTGTAGCTTATCAAATCAATCAATTTTCTCGATCTAGGTTTATTGTCATTTTTCTTCATCCTTCACGAAATGATCATATAGAAACTAACTCCTTGTTGAGATTCTTTTTATGGAAAAGTAGTATTGTCTTAATCTAAGTGATGTATAGGTAATTGTTCTTAAAGCTTGAGGAAAACTATTGGTCTTTGTAATCTAGTCTGCTAGTTTGTTCATTCCAAAGTTGGCGATGATCATTCCACATCATTATGGTTTGATAATTTGCATCTAGTGGGTACACTTGTAAAGGTTTTTAAAGATAGAATCATTATGGACTCGGGCTTTGGTAGACCGTGAAGGTTAGTTGCATCATTACGGGTAGGGATTGGTTATGGCCTCCCACTAGGTCTACAAAATGTATTGATCTCATTAGTTGTGCCCCCCTCACTTTCTACCCAGATAATACTCAATGTGATTATATGAGTTGAAATGACACTCGAATAGGCATTTTCTCCATTATAGGTGTTCTAACTTTATTGATCATTATAGTTGTTCTAACTTTATTCGTCATGCTTTTAGTAAGGTGGATTAGTGAGAGATTGTTTGGCTTAAACATTTTATACATCGTTCCTCTTTTATCTTATGGTTCTCTATCGGTAATGCCCTATACACCTAGGATAAGCTTATAGCTTATGATTCGATTCAAGCCTCTTACTGTCACCTATATGGAGTTTGTTCGGAAACTATTAATCATATTTTCTCTGTTTGTGCTTTCTCATATTACATTTGGCAATAGCTATATGCTAAATATCATTTTGCTCACATCCATCATTCTTGGTTTGAGATCATCTCGTGAATCTATAGCTTGAAGGGAAGTTCTTATCCTTCTTTTATGATGGCTCAAATTATGCTAGCATTTACAACCCACTATATTTGGCAAGAACAAAATTCTTGTTATCATGGTAATTAGCCTTAATATTTTTCAATCATCCTCTTTGATATTGTATATTGTATTTCAATTAAGCTCGTTTGTTTTTGTTGATTGTTTTTATTAAGCTTTTGTCCTTGTAGTCCTTTAAATTTTTCATTTTTCTCTTGCATTTGAGGATTTATTCACCATAGATGTTTTGGGACCTATTCTTTTTTTTAGTTTGGCTCTTATGTAAGCAGGTTTGTTCGTCCTCTTTTTTTTCTAGGGTATGCCCTTTAGCTTTTGCCTCTTTTTGAATTAATACACTTACCTTCTTTATAGAAAAAAAAATCAGATTGTTAATATAAACTTGATTTAAATGAGTGATTGTAATGCTCATTAACATATATATGTGGCTTCAAAAACACCAATCTTCCTCCATCATTGATCCTCATCTGCAATTGAAATTCTTGGCTCGCAAATCTCATGCTTATGCTCTTCTTACCACTTTAAGAGCTCAGAAAGAATATGTTAGAATTATGTAACATATTTTATAATCTCAAGACTCCAATTCTACTCTATCCAAATCCAGCTCCTTTGACATATAATCTTCATCATATTCTCTCTCCCAATTTGAGGAAGACAATGAAGATGATTGTTATGGCGTTCTGCCTCCTGTCCCAAAACCCTAAGCATTATTTGTATATAAAAAAAATTGATATTTGGCTCACCTATGGCCTATCCAAACTCGGGCCTTTACAAAACTATTTCATGTTGTAGCCTAAAGTAATATGTCGACAGAATACGACAAAAAACTTTTCAACAGGTATATCTAGTCAAATCACTTTTCAAAAAGCTTCAAAGTTTTTACAAAATATTTTCGGTGCAAAGCTCCACCACTCTAATATGTTAGGTTGTCTCCTCCCCTACAAGAAGACCCTCATCTAGCATCACAGGTTTACCTCATAAAAAAAATACATTTGTTTATTAACTAATAAATATTGTAAGTTAATTCATAAACTACAAGTTATTATAGTTATAATGCCTTCAAATAATCATTGCAAGCACTACAAGTTTAAGAAAATTTAGTTGTTTCGATAAGGATGAATTATATCAAAGATAGTATATTGATTATTATCACTATAAATTTACTAATATGGTATTTTACTATATATATATATATATATAAATATATAGGATTGCCAATAGGATTACATGGAGGCATTATTTACGCTTTCACAACTTCCATCAAAAAATAACTGGCCATTACAATATTGTTTCTTGCTGCATGAGTCTTGGAATAAAGATTGAAATACAGATAAAATATGACTCGTGAGTTAAGCCATCACGAGTTTCATCAAATTAATTGGTTTACATATAGTCGACTCTTTCAAGCAACGACTTATCATTATGGAATTCATTACTTCAGTGGGATGGATTCCGTCAAAAAAAGCATACTGATTTCGGTTACTGCATACTTCTCCATTCTTACAAATCGGAATCTGCTTCGCGGAATCAATGGCGCAGCAAGAATGGCTTATGTCAGAAATTCCTGCGAGGCATTTACAAGAAAATGTCTGTCTAAGAGGTCTGGGAAAACATTAGACAGCAACCAGCTAGGAACACTTACCGTACGAAGAAGGTTCTGAGAAGACATCTTCAAAAACCTTGTAGACATCTAAGAGGACAAAATTAGAACCCGGCAGAGTGGATTGGAGGTCTTCCAACATCTGAGGAAGGTAGTTGTTGAATTGAGATGCTAGTTTGTTCAGTCGTTCTACGCAACGTGTTGTGGGTTTTTCTTGAGATATTGAGAATGGTCTACATCCAAGTGGAAGAACATTGCTCACTAAGAACTTGCGCCCACCAAGATCGTAAAGCATCTATATATTCAATTAAAGAAATCAATTAGTTTATGTTAAGATAACTTTGCAATATCAAAACTTGGCTGATTAATATCTTTTTTATCATATATGATATTGTAGAAGATCATGTAATGGCCACTGATCTTAATGATGCAATTCATGAAGATGAGAGTCCAGAAGTCACGTAACCACTGCAAGAGTAACAGCAGTAGTTATTCCTCAATAAAGACAGTAACGGTAACATAGTTACTCCACCATGAAGACAGTAACAGCAAACAACGGATCAACTCATTCAATTGTACAAGTTATTATTCTGCACCTTCATTATGTATTTATGTTATTAGAATGCTTAATTACTCATAACAGTTACATAGCAAATGAAGTAGATATATATACAACAACTATTGTACAGATTAATTAAGATTGAAATACAACAGTTGAGGAAATCAAATACAACTCTTGTACTCTTATTTTTTATATGGTATCAGAGCCCACAAAAGACCAACGTCTAATGTCTTCCTCAAATTCTTCTACCCACCCATCCTCTGTCTTTTCTATGCCTTCTGTCATCACTGTTAAATTAAATCATGATAATTACCTTCTCTGGAAAGCACAAATCACCCCCTATTTACGAGGCCAAGACCTCTTCGGGTATATTGATGGCAGCATCCCAAAACCTTCTAAACTTATCTCTGTTCCACATCCTGAATCTTCAGTCGTTACTAAACGTCTCAATCCAGCATATTCTCATTGGGTGCGTCAAGACAACCTTATTCTAAGCACTCTGATGACATCTTTGACAGAATCAATTTTGGCTCAAGTAGTCAATTACTCAACCTCTAAAGCTGTTTGGGATGCTTTAGAAGACACTTTCTCTTCTCGCTCTCGTGCGCGCACATTGCAGCTTCGCACGCAACTTGCAACTGCAAGCAAAGGCCATCAAACTGCCACTGAATATTTTAACCTCATCAAAAGGCTCACAGATGAGTTGGCAGTTGCTGGACATCCTCTTGATCATGATGACATTATTACCTATCTTCTTGCAGGTCTCAGTCATGAGTATGACAGTCTTGTAACTTCCATAACAGCACGAACTGATGCAATTTCTCTTGAAGAAATATACTCTCTCCTTCTTACTTCTGAAGCCAGGCTGTCTCGACATCAACTGGCCTCAGTCATACCTCAACCTTCTGCCAATTTTACACAAAGACAACCCAACTATCCAAGGCGTGGGGGGTATCGTGACAGGGGGCGTGGTCATCGTGGTGGATACAATTCCACCAACAAAAACTTTAATTCCACAGCAACTGTCTGTCAAATATGTAATAAAACTGGCCATATTGCTAAAAAATGCTATTTTCGGTTTGATCTCACTTATCAGGATACACATCCCAAACAAGGATTGGTAGCTGCGCGACATAATCCAAATGATCACTATGACTCAACGTGGACCACAGACACAGGTGCAACTCACCATTTCACAAATGATGCTGCCAACATATCACTGCCGAAATCAGACTACAATGGAGCAGAGACTGTGCATTTTGGAAATGGTCAAGGTTTGCGAATTACAAAAACTGGGTCTTCCCTCCTTTCTACTCCCTTTTCTACATTTGTGCTAAAACATGTTCTTCTTGTTCCTGAAATACGGCAAAATTTACTTTCCGTCCATCAGTTTTGCGTTGATAATAACGTATTCTTTGAATTTCACTCATATTATTTTCTTGTGAAGGATTACTCGGGGAAAGTCCTTCATCGAGGCCATCTTCATGATGGACTCTATCAGTTCAATCACAAAGCAAGCATTCCTAAAGCCTTTTCCTGTGTTCGGTCCTTTGAATGGCATCGCAGACTTGGCCATGCGTCCACTCCAGTTGTCAATAAAGTTTTATCATTGTTGTCATTTCCAGTAGAGCAAAATAAATCAAGACATGTGTGCCCTGAATGCCAAATGGCAAAAAGCCATTCCTTGCCGTTTAAACCCTCTACGTCAGTTTCTTTAAATCCATTAGATCTAATTTTTACTGATGTATGGGGGCCTGCACCTATAACATCCACATCTGGTGCAAAGTATTACGTGAGTTTCCTTGATGATTACTCCAAATTCCTTTGGTTATTTCCCCTCAAATTAAAATCTGATGTTGAAAACGTCTTCCTCAATTTTCAAACCTATGTGGAAAAACAATTTGAAAGGAAAATAAAAGCCATTCAATCTGATTGGGGAGGGGAATATCGTCGCCTAAACACATACTTTCACCACAATGGAATCAATCATCGACTTGCTTGTCCTCACACCCACCAACAAAATGGCTCCATTGAACGTAAACATCGACACATCGTCGAAGTTGGTTTAAGTCTATTAGCTCATTCTAATTTACCTATGATATATTGGGAAGATGCGTTTCAAAGCGCTACATATATTATCAATAGACTTCCAACACCTATCTTGCAAAATAAATCTCCATTTGAAATGCTATACCATAAAATACCCGACTATCACTTCCTGCGCGTGTTTGGTTGTGCATGTTGGCCGAATCTTCGACCATACAATAAACACAAACTGAATTTTCGTTCTAAAACATGCATTTTCATTGGCTATAGTCTTTCCCATCAAGGGTACAAATGTCTTGATCTCTCTACAGGTAAAATCTATATTTCCCGTAATGTTGTCTTTGATGAGTCCTTCTTCCCGTTTTCTAAGTCCTCTGTTTCTGTCAACAAAGACCCCTGTTCCTCCAGTCCAGTTTTACTTCCACAGCAGCTTACTTTGCCCCTCACACCCAGTTTTTCCAATTTGCATCCTAACCATAATTCCACTAGTGCACAATCTTCTCCACTTGTTGTGATTTCTGCAGGTACCTCTCAGGATTCATCCCCAGCAGTAAGCAATCTCATGCCTGTTACATCAGAACTGACAGCAATTTCGTCTGAAATTCCTACCGCAGAACAGGTTCCACCTGCGAGTCCACCTGCTGCAATTTCTACAAACACTCACTCCATGATAACAAGGTCCAAAAATGATATTTATCGACCTCGTCAATCTAGTGATGACTTCATTCGATATCCACTTCCACGGGTATTGACAGCAGCAGCAGTGCAAACAGAAACTGAACCCACCTCATTCAGTCAAGCTGCAAAATTACCTCACTGGCGTAAGGCTATGGATGTGGAATTCTCAGCCTTACTTCAAAATGGAACTTGGTCACTGGTCGTCCCTCCCACAGGTGCAAACATTGTTGGATGTCGTTGGATATACAAAATCAAAAAGCATGCCGATGGAACTATTGAGAGGTATAAAGCTCGTCTAGTCGCAAAGGGATTTCATCAACAAGAGGGAATTGATTTTTCTGAGACATTCAGCCCCGTCATCAAACATGCCACCATTCGGTTAATCATCTCTATTGCAGTTACTTATAAATGGCAGATTCAACAATTGGATGTTCAGAATGCATTTTTGCATGGTGACCTTGATGAAACGGTATTTATGTTGCAGCCACAAGGTTACACTCATCCCCAACATCCCAATCATGTGTGTAAACTTCACAAGTCCCTTTATGGCTTACGGCAAGCCCCTCGTTCTTGGTTTTCTAAGCTATCTACACAGCTGCAGTCAATGGGATTCACTGAAAGCAAGGCCGACACCTCTTTATTTATTCTTAAAGAATTGAATTATGTAATCTACATTCTCATTTATGTAGATGACATCCTGATTACTGGCTCCAGCACTACTATGATTCAGAAGATTATCAGCTCACTAAAGGCCACGTTTGCTATCAAAGAACTCGGCAGCTTACATTATTTTCTTGGCGTAGAAGCCCTATGGTGTACAGATGGTATTTACTTAACACAGCGAAAGTATATTGCTGAATTGCTACACCGAACAAAGATGGAACATGCTAAACCTTGCACTAGTCCTATGGCGTCCACTTGTCGTCTCACATCTACAGATGGAAATTTGTTTGAAGATGTTCATCTCTATCGCAGTGTTGTTGGCAGCTTACAATACTTGTCTTTTACAAGACCTGACTTGGCTTTTTCAGTTCATAAAGTAAGTAAATACATGCACAAACCTATGGACACTCACTGGATGGCTGTCAAGCGTATATTACGCTACCTAAAGCACTCAATTTCAACGGGATTATACATCACCAACTGTGCAGACTTCACCTTGCAAGCTTATTCTGACTCTGATTGGGCTGCGGACATCGATGATCGTAGATCAGTCGGGGCTTATTGTATCTACATGGGGCCTAATTTAATTTCGTGGAGCTGTAAACAACAACCCACGGTAGCGCGCAGCAGCACTGAAGCAGAGTACAAAGCTCTTGCCAACACTGCGGCAGAAATCAGTTGGTTCCAATCAATTATTCTTGAATTGGGTTTACCTCCGCAGCGTAGTCCCACCCTGTGGTGTGATAACATTGGGGCTACATATCTCTCATCCAATCCCAAATTTCATGCACGGACCAAACACATCGAGATTGATTTTCATTTTGTTCGCGATAAAGTCAGCAACAAAGAGCTCACGGTTCGGTTTATCTCCAGCAATGATCAGTTAGCCGATTCTCTTACGAAACCTTTGCCTCCAGTCAAATTCAAGCAAGTTCAGATCAATCTGAATGTTCGTGCACTACCATCCAGATTGAGGGGGCGTGTAGAAGATCATGTAATGGCCACTGATCTTAATGATGCAATTCATGAAGATGAGAGTCCAGAAGTCACGTAACCACTGCAAGAGTAACAGCAGTAGTTATTCCTCAATAAAGACAGTAACGGTAACATAGTTACTCCACCATGAAGACAGTAACAGCAAACAACGGATCAACTCATTCAATTGTACAAGTTATTATTCTGCACCTTCATTATGTATTTATGTTATTAGAATGCTTAATTACTCATAACAGTTACATAGCAAATGAAGTAGATATATATACAACAACTATTGTACAGATTAATTAAGATTGAAATACAACAGTTGAGGAAATCAAATACAACTCTTGTACTCTTATTTTTTATAGATATTTACCTGTAATCGCTTGGATAATGGTTCGGCAAGATATTGTCCCATGTCAGGAGAAGCATTATACCCCAATTTTTTGTTGAGGTCCATGTCATTTTGTCCTATATTGATGAATATAAGAGACTTTGACAAGTCAACTGAATTTCTTGAATTCTCCACGGAACTCTTGAACAGCTTAATCTGTTCGTCCAAATCCATGCAATTGACCTACAGATAATTTAAAAAAGTATTTGCAAGTATGGATTAAGTAGTGACTCTATAAGCTTTCCTTGTGTCTGTGTGTGCGCCCTAAAGTTGGCAACCTAATAATAGAGTTGAAGGTAAAGAGATAAAACGCTCACAAATGTATATTGTTTTATATCGGGAAGAATACCACACCCAGCAGATGCATAATTGGCCCCGAATTGAATGCTTTCCGATTTCTTCAAACTCAAAAAAGGAGGAAGACATGGCATTCCAAAAGTTTTAGCTGCAATTATTGTTTAACATTCCAAAGATAAATAATAGATTATAATCCTGATGAATAATAGATGATAGGGAATTATAAACCCTGTGATTTATTGTTTAACATTCCAAAGATAAATAATAGATTATAATCCTGATGAATAATAGATGATAGGAAATTATAAAACCCTATGAAATAGTTTCCTGGATCGTGAATGTTCATGAGATTTAAACTTTGCATTTACATTTAAAAATGATTGATATTTCTTGATCAATTATAAACTCTTAGGTAAGGTTTCCAGATAATCGTGTAATTTTGATCACCTTTAACATTCCGTTAAAAATCTAGAATCCCATTTTGTGTGCTGTATGGAATATGGTGAAAAACTCCATAAATTATTAAAAAACACACGAAATTCTGAAAAAAGGCATGAGATCTATAATGCATTATAGAATTTTCATACCAGAATATTCTATCAAGATTGTAGGGTTTGTCTGTGTTTTTATTCTTACCAATAAAATCTGCCATAGTTTTTCCATTGGTGGCTCTGCTCTGATTATCTACTCTAAAATCCACACCATATGCAGAAGATGGGTTTGGATTACCCATATATTTTCCATTTCCATTATCCACCCAAGAGTCTCCAAACACGAATAGAGCTGGAATAGAGATATTGGATTTGAAGGGTCTAAGCCGATCAGATGCAACATGGGAGTAGTTTACCAGGAGGAAATGACATAAAAGAAAAGAAATGTAGGCAAGTTTCATCATTTTGATGCTAATAAAAATAATGGGAAGCACAATGATAATGAAGCAGGCAAGTTTCTTATCAGCGGAGGATGCTTATTTATATTCCATTTGAAGCTGCCGACCAAGCGCACAACTCATGGTGGTGTCAAAATAGCTGTGGGCTAGCTGGGAAGTTTGTTTTTTATACTGCTAAAATTAACTTGAGGTAAGATTTCTCTTTCTTCTTTTTTTGGTTGTAGGTTTTTTGCATTATTTTTTTTATTAATGGTTTTGGTGTGAGATTAAATTGATGGTTTTTGTTAGTAATTAATTTTTTTTAATGGATTATTAACTAATAATTTTTTGTCTAGTTAAATTATTATTGGCATTATTTTTAATTTTTTTAATTTAGAATAGATTTTTCAAATTTTAGGATTAATTTTTAAAATATTATAACATAGAATTAAAAACATTATTGTATGAAATTAAATTATAGAAAATTGTTATAAAAATGAATAAAATCAACTCGTTTATGGCATATATGATGTGTTTTTGTTGGTTTGTAAATTTCAGAAGGTGTTGCTGAGATATTTTTAAATCTAGGAACCTTTTAATTATGTTTATCCATTAATTTGTGTAAATGCCTAGGGAAACAAGAGACTATGAGGATTGTGTTTATTTTTCATTGATATTTGATATCTTGAACTTATATATTATACAGTTCGTATAATAAGAGAGAGACATGCTTTGTGAGATTTCACAAACTACAAATTTTGAAAGTTCTTCCATGTCATGTTGCTTTTTTTCAATTGCTTGATATACCGATAACGACTTGATTCTTGGTGTCCATATTTGCAGCATTATCGGTAGAGGATTGAGGTTCTGATATTTGTCTAAGAACTTGATTTGTAAAAGGGGTGTTTGGAAATGTGTTTGATAAGCGTTTTTGAAAAAAATTAAAAAAATATTTTTATTTTTATTTTAAATTTTTAAAAAAAATGATGTTTTTATATCATTTTTCATATACTGATGTCAAAAATGATGTTTAAAAAATAAAAAATATATTATTTTAATACAATTCTGAACTAAAATCACTTTCAAAAACAACATCAATCATACTTCAAAATAGGCACTTAATATTATCTACAACATCAACTCTATTACTTTGTTTTTTAGAGATTCAAATCCTTTAATATGAAGCAACATTTTTATTTAAAAAGAAAAATCATACACATAACCTACTTATTCTAAAGCAAAAGTTATCTCGTTCTCAAGAATCATTTTATAAAAATAGTTATTTTTTAAAATATTTTTAATATATATATCAAAATAATATTCTATTATTATTTAAATGAGAACCAAAATGTATCAATGGGCCACATTATTTCCCAGTAAAGTCTAATCATCTTGAATTGATATTAAACTTAGAAAGGTCCACATTATTTTTCTAAGAAATGTCTCCACTCATACTCTATGAAATATAAACTTGTTTTCTTGAAGAATAAAATATACCTTCTTCTATATTTAAAATGAAATGAGTGACTAAAGACATTATACTCTATACAAGTGCATTTTAAATAATAGTTAAAAAATTATTTGCCTCCAGTATTTATTTTATGTTTATACTTAGATTAACAAACATAAAAAAGTAAGTCATAATAATGAAATACTTTATTTGTATATCATAATTGAAAAAATATATATGTAATTATAGTAAAGAAATAAATGAAGCTAAGTTAAACAAATATTTCATCAATTTAAGATTAAATAAGTAAATATAATGAATAATTTGTGATATAGTTTTTGTGCTTAATATTATATTTTTGAAGATCAAGGACTCAAATCCCATCATGATGTTGACTATTTAGCAAGGTAATCAAACTCGTGAGTCAACTCGCAAACTCGTACGAGTTTGCGAGTTGGCTCAGCAAACCTGGTTGAACCGGAAAGAAAAATCGAAACCGGTCAAACTCGGTCAAAATCGGGTTGACTCGTAAAATCGGACCGGATCGGTCCGATTTTACGAGTTCATCATATTCTACTGTGCGCAAGCTCTCAGTCTCTCACCCAGTCACCCCCAAATCATCTCACCCCCAAAATCGTCTCTTCTCTTCTCAGTTCTCACTTCTCAGCACAAAATCATCAGTTTCACTTCTCAGCCTCTCAAGTCTCACCCCCAAAATCTTCTCTTCTCTTCTCAGCACAAAATCCCCCAAATCGCCAGTTCTCAGTTCAGCAGCACAAGCAAAGGCACAAGAAAGGAAGGGAGATGAGCACAAGAAAGGGAGATGAGCACAAGAAAAGGGAGGGAGATGAGCACAAGAAAGGGAGATGAGCAGTGGCGGCACAAGGAAAGGGAGATGTGTGGGGGGGCAAAGTAAGGGAATTAGGGTTGGGGGGCTTTCCTTCGCAGGGAAGAATCCAGGGATTGTTCTCGATTTTCCCTCTGCTCTAATCACTTAAAAGAACTCCACTCACTAAAAAAGATAAAGGTAAAGAATCCAATAAAGGGAAACCTACGTTTCTGGGGGGTGTGTGTTATAATAATAATAATAATATGTTTCTGGGTGTGTGTGTGTGTTATAATAATAATAATAATAATAATAATAATAATAATAATAATAATAATAATAATAATAATAATTAATAACTTATTGGGAAATAAGTTATATAATAATAATAATATAATTTAAAAAAATAATTTTATTGTTGGAGGGTTTTTTAAAAACAATTATTTAATTATATAACTTAATCCTATTAATTATATAATTAATTGCATAATTAAAATATATATAAAATAATTGAACTTTATTTAAAATAAGATAAAAAATGGTTCTCCAAAATAGCTTTTACCATTGGAGAACACATCAACAAAAAAACCATATATACACTATTCAACAAAAAACCTTAACTAATGAAGTTTTATGGCCATGATTATGTTATATTGTATTCGAAAATATTTTACATACGATTTTACAATTTTTCTTCTCACATGATTTTAGCTGTGATTTTACGATTTTTGTACGGACAAATTCGGGTACGATCTTACGATTTTACGATCCGATCTCACGATCTGATTTTTTGAAGCCCCTTCCGTTTCGTGTCAAAATCGCGATTTTGACAACCTTGCTATTTAGATAAAGGACTAAATAATTTACTAAATATAATGTTGACTAAATAAATGACTAGTGGTGTGCTGTAGATTATGTTAAGTTTTTACATATAAAAAAATATTGAAGTGATGATATAATTTTTTTAAAGTAAAAAAATATTAGATTCAAAATGAATAAATTCAATAATAGGTTGATTTAATAATATTATTAACAAAGCTAACAGAAAAAAATTAAAAATGATCAATGGATAATTTAAACCAATAAACACCTACTAATATTATGAAAAGATATCCTTTAAGTATTCATCAAAAATATATATTATTTAATAAAAAAATAAAAATATGATAATCTCATAAAAACATTGAAAAATAAACTAAAAAATTAATTAAATTAACAAATTAAATTTATGATCTAATCATAAAATTGAAATTAAAACAATAAAAATTAAATTTTAAATAACTAGATCAAAACAATAATAATTAAAAATATCCAAAAAAATTAGAATCAAATCAGAGTAACTCTAGTCACGTCATATATAAATAAAAAAATTCAATTAAAAAAAAACTAAATTCATCTCAACCAAATGAATTATAACTAATAAAATACCTTATGGAAATAAATAAAAACTTGTTATAAATCTATAATTATATGTATTGAATGTCCATGTCTTTTAAGTTTAGTCTCTTAAATTTTCATGACCCTTGAATTCATTTCATTCTTGTATAAATAGATTCACTTATCTTGTATTCTCGGAACTTGGAAAAATAAAAGAATTTATAATAAGAAAAGTATTTCTATCTTGTATCTTTCAATTATACTTTGAATATTATGCTCTTATATATTAATTGTTTTTTCTTTGTACAACACATTATCAACATGATTATTATATTGCTTATATCAATTTTAATATTTTCGAATTCATTATTGTAATTTATTTTTGACAAATGTTCTTTCACTTTTATTCATAGAAAAAGATTTATAGTTCCTGAAGAATTAAATAAATTAAAAATAGTTCCTGAAGAATTAAATAAATTAAATATAGTTTCTGAAGAACTAGTATTTCTAAAGCTAAATATATAATAGTCTTAAATGAATGATTTTTTTCTTTTCTTTTATATTCATGATTTTATTTAATAATTTATTTCTTATTTCCATAGATAAAGATAATGTCAAATCTGACAAAACTTGAATTTACTGCTCTTGATATCTCTGGAAATAATTATTTAGCATGGATCCTCGACGCGGAGATTCATCTGGAAGCTATGAATCTTGGAAAGGCCATCAAAGAACGAAATAACACATCCTTGCAGGAACGTGCAAAAGCAATGATTTTCATTCGTCACCATCTCCATGAAAGATTGAAAAATGAATATCTCACAATAATAGACCCTTTTGTTATGTGGAAAAATCTAAATAAAAGATATGACCACCAAAAGCTTACAATACTTCCTTAAGTCGTTATGATTGGTTATACTTGAGGTTGTAATATTTTAAATCGGTTAGTGAATATAATTCTGCTCTTTTCAAAATCCCATCACAGTTGAAATTGTGTGGTGAAGATAACACAGAACACCAAATGTTAGAGAAAATATTCTCTACTTTTCATGCCTCAAACATTGTCCTGCAAAATATAGAGAGCGTAATTCCAAGAGGTACTCGGAACTAATTTCATGTCTTTTGTAGGTGAACAAAATAATGAGTTTTTGATGAAAAATCATCAATATCATCCCGCAGTTTCTAAATCATTCCCTGAAGTGAATGAAATCTTTGTCCAAAAGACAAGAAAAAACCAAGGATAGAGGTATGGAAAAAATATATGGAAAAAGAGAAGAGATAATCATTCTAAAAGCAACTCATCATACCACCAAAAGTGAAGACATAATGAACTCAGTCAAGAAAAGGGCAAGAATTTGCATAAACCAGAAGATAAGTGTCATAGGTGTGGTATGCACGGTCATTGGTCGCGTATCTATTGTACACTAAAATATCTTATATATTTATATCAAACCTCTTTAAAACAAACTACATTTAAGACTAATTTTATTCATAAAGATGATTTTGAAAATCCTAATACTTTGTTGATGTTAATATTTATCTTGATGTTTCTGATTTCTTTGAAAACCTACATAAGATAGAAAACATGCTTAGTGATAGAATCATTAGAGATTATTAATAGTTTTTATTTGTATTAAAATATTTATGTTATTATATTTTTAATAAACATTATCAATTTAGCTCAAGTTAAATAATAAACTTTGATTATATTTTGAATATTGGCATGGATTTTCATGATGGAGATTTATGCCTAAAAGACAATGCAACAACTTTCACAATTCTTAAATAAAAATACTTTGAATATTTTACATTAACCAAAACTAATGTCACTGCAATATCAGGTCCAAACATGCATGATCAAAGACTTTAGAAAAGCTAATTTTGTGTTACCAAATAACACAAGACTAAACATCAAAGATGTATTATATTCACCTATGTCCAGAAGAAATTTGCTCAGTTTTAAGGATATACATGTGCATGGAATATCTTTATATTAATGCATGGATTTAAAGCCAAAAAATTGTACTTGAAAAACTACAAGTTTTCTCTTCTAGAATTTATTATACGATCATGAAATCTATTGAAACAAATGTTATGATACATCAGAAGTGTTCTGACCCCAAATAATTTATGTTTTGGCATGATCGACTTGGACATCCAAGATCAATAATGATGTGATGAATTATTTAGAATTCATATGGTCATCCTTTAAACAACTTGAAGATTTTTTAACCAAGTGAAAATCCATGTGTTGCATGTTCTCAAGGTAAATTAATTACCAAACCATCTCCATCAAAGGTTCTTATAGAATCACCATCTTTTCTTGAAAGAATTCAAAAAGATATATGTGTTTATTCATCCACCATGCTGACCTTTAAGATTTTTTATGATATTTATTGATGCATCAAGTAAATGGACACATTTTTGTTTACTTTCCAGTCTAAATACAACATTTTCTAGATTAATAACACAAATTATAATACTACAAGCATAATTTCCTGATTATCCTATCAAGAAAATTCGATTGGACATTGTTGGTGAGTTTACTTCTCAAGTATTTGATAATGTTTGCATTTCTATTAGAATTGATGTTAAACATCTTGTTGCTCATGTACATACTTAAAATGGTCTAGTAGAATAATTTCTAAAATGACTTCAATTAATTGTAAGATCATTACTTATGAAATCAAAATTGTTTATATATGTTTAGGGACATGTTTTATTATTAGTTAGAATTAGACCAAGTGAATACCATAATTATTGTTCTTTACAACTTGTTTATGGTATACCATCAAATATATTTTATCAACGAACTTTTGGTTGTGCGGTATATGCTCAACAAAAGAGGGGAAAAAAAACCAAGACTAAGAGAACATACATATAACCATGGAAAAAATAGGAACAATTTCATTAAAAAAATAAAGGAATTAAAATCAAATCATAAATTAAAAGAATAAGGACCGAAATGAAAAATAAATATATAATCAATTTCAATTGACAAAATTGAAAAAACTCTAAAATTCTATACCAAAAATATTAAGGGATTTATGTTAGTTTGTTTCTCCATCTATTATTAGATTCCTTGAACCTTTGATTTTTGATGTTTTTAAAACATGTTTAGA
Source organism: Salix brachista (assembly GCA_009078335.1). Classification (NCBI taxonomy): domain Eukaryota; kingdom Viridiplantae; phylum Streptophyta; class Magnoliopsida; order Malpighiales; family Salicaceae; genus Salix; species Salix brachista. The sequence continues at coordinate 7,849,472 of CM018588.1, read as the reverse complement.
ATACTATTATTTTGATGAGAACATTTTCCCATTATTAGGAAAAGAAAAATCAGTGTATGAAGCACAACAAGAAATTACTTGAAATAACCCAAAGTTATCTCATTTTAATCCAAGGATAAATCAATATGAACTCAAAGTTCAAAAGATAATTCATTTACAAAATATTGTAAATCAATTACCGGATGTTTTCACCAGTAGTGAAAAGGTAGTTAAATCTCACATCCCCACTACAAATGCTCCATCTAGAATTGAAATCCCCGAAGCAAAAAAAAATCAACATAGCAACAAATAAATCTATACCACGCCTGAAGTGCGGAAGACTTATTGGCGCTAAAGACAAAAATCGTAGAAAACAAAAACTTCAACTAATAGACAATGGTACTCTTGGAGAGTCCTACCCACAAAACAAACATTAAATCTTTTTTTCAAATCATCTTTTAATAATGATCCCCCAGAATAAGGACCTCCTGAAGAGAACCAAGTACCTAAAAATAATAAAGTCTCCATAAACTATGTTCATACATGAGAGATTTTGGAACGAGATAAAATTATCATCAATAATGTGTTTGCATTTAAGGTTGCTTTTGGCATCACTAGAAGTGATGATGAATTTGAACCATAAACTGTTGAAAAATATTGACATAGAAATGATCAGTCAATGTGGAAAGATGCAATCTAAATAAAGTTAAACTCACTTGCAAAAAGAGAAGTATTTAAACCTGTAGTCCATACACCTAAAGGTGTTATACTCGTTGGATATAAGTGGATTTTGTTAGAAAACAAAATGAGAACAATGAAATTATGCGATATAAGACACGACTTGTTGCACAAGGTTTCTCACAGAGACCTGACATTGATTATGAGAAAACTTATTCTTCAGTTATAGATACAATCAATTTCAGATTTTTAATTGGTTTAGCAGCCTTAGAAACCAAAGCTGTCTGTTTCGTTTCGGTCGGCGTTTCGTTTTTTCTATTGGTACGGAGCGTTTCGGTTTCGGAGCGTTTCGGCGCGCCGTTTCGGGGTTGTACTGTTCATATAAACATGATAGTTGATACTCGAGTGGCAGCAACAATCCAGTACTCGGACAAATAAAATCAAACAAATGCATTGCAATCCAAAAAAAAAGTGGCAGCAACAATCCTCACGGGTTAAATAAAAAAAAACAGTCAACACTCAAGTACTCAACAGCCATACAAAAATTGTTCACCCAATTGAGTATACCCAATTACCCATAAATCATCCCACTCCAGTGACTCGTCACTGACTCCACGAAACCACATTTCTCTGCGGCATTTCATCAAACACCTTGGCATACATATCAACCAAAGAACTCCCAACAAACACATCAACATCATATGCTCATACCCAGTTTTAATAACCAAACAATGCACAGATTAATGTACAATTTCATTTTTATTTCGTATTTTATCTGCCATGTTCTACTGAATCTACACAAAGATGACGGGATATATAGTTATGTACCTGAGATGTCGTCAATCAGTGCCGTGGAAGAAGAAACGGTGGGTGTGCCGCCGTGGGAAGAACTGTGGAGAGGAAGAAATGATGGCGTTGCTGGCTTGCCGCCGTGAAAACTGAAAAGAACTTTGGAGACAAAACTGATGAAGGTGGCGGTGGCGCTATCACGGGAAGACTGAAGAGCTTTGGGGAAGAAGAAGAGAAGAATTGAAGATTGACGAAGTGACGATGGTGGTGTGGCTGTGGGTTAGGGATTTGAAGTTTGGGGGAAAAAACGACGAAGTGGGATTTGAAGTTTGGGCTGGGGGAAAATCGACATGTTGGGGGATTTGGCAGATTTCATTTCATTTGATTGAAATTTAATTTTTGTAAAAATAACGAAACGAGACAACCGGAATGTTCCCGATTCATGCCGGCCGAAATTTGGCCGAAATATCCGGTATAGGCCGGAATAAAAACCGGGGTAAATATTGCGCCAGTTTGTATCAGTTTTTTAACCGGTACGGTGCGTTCCGGCCGTTTCGGCCGGAACGAAACGAAATATACAACTCTGTTAGAAACTCTAGATATTCATTTAATAGATGTAATTGCAGCATATCTATTTGGATCATTAGATAAAGACATCCATATAAAAATTCCTGAAGGATTTACAATGCATGAGGTCATTTGTAATGAACCTAGAAGTGTTTATTCCATTAAACTACAAAAATCTTTATATGGGTTGAAGCAATCTGGTCAGATATGGTATAATCATCTTAATGAATACCTCTTAAAAGAGGGGTGTGAGATTGATGAGATTTATCCATGTATTTTTATTAAAAAATAATATTTAGATTTGTTATTATTACAGTATATGTTGATGATTTAAATATTATTGGTACTTCAAAAGAGCTCACAGAAACTACAACCTATTTGAAAAATAAATTTGAGGTGAAATTTGAGGTGAAAGATCTTGAAAAGACAAAATTATCTTGGTTTACAGATCGAACATCTTTTAAATAGAATATTTATATATCAATCGATGTATAAAGAAAAAGTTCTAAAACATTTTTATATGGACAATATTCATCGTTATAGTATGGTTGTTCGATCACTTGATGTCGAAAAAAACCATTTTCAACCTCCATGAGAGAATGATGAAATTCTTGGTCCTGAAGAACGATATCTTGGTGTTATTGGGGCACTTATATATCTTGCAAATTGTACAAGACTAGATATCTTTTGCAATAAATTTTTTTATAGTTCCACTCCCAAAAAAAAACATTAAAATGGAGTCAAACATATATTTTGCTATCTCCGCAGAACAACCAAGATGGAGTTATTTTATTGTGGAACAAATTCATAATTGATTAGATATGAATATGTAAGTTATCTCTATAATCCCCGCAAACAGAGATCACAAACAAGTTATCTATTTACTTATGATGGTACCGCAATTTCTTGAAGATCTGTCAACAAATATTGATGGTTACTCTATCAAATGATTCAAAAATTATTGCGATATATGAAGCAAGTCGAGAATGTATATGGCCAAGGTCAATTATCCATCACATAAAGAAAAAATATGGATTGTCAACCATTGAAAATAGTCTTACAATATTGTTTGAAGATCTACATCACTCAACTTAGAAGAGATTATATTAAAGGAGACAAAACAAATCATATATCAACAATATTCTTTTATACTCACGAACTCCAACAAAAGAGAAATTAATATCAAACAAATCAGGTTAAGTGATAATTTAGTATATTTATTTACAAAGTGTTTATCAGTCTCAACTTTCAAGAAACTTGTTCATAATATTGGAATGTATCATCTTAAAGATTTATTATAAGGTATCTATTTTTTAAGAGAAGTCAAAGCAAATTTTACTTTTTTTCCTTTGCTTTGTTTATTTCCTATTGATTTTTTCTTTGCAAGATTTTAATGAAACAGTTTAACATTATTTTAATAAATTCTAAAGTATTAAAATATAGATCTTGAAGTATTTATATAAAACCTTTTATTGAACTCTAAAATATTCAAAAATCACATAAGAATGTTGTATTCTTTTTCCCATTGAGTTATCCTTTGCATGGTTTTTAATGAGGTATATTTTTAAATACATGACATTCAAGGGAAATAATATAAATTCATAATTATATGAATTGAATATCTGTTTTTTAAGTTTACTTTCTTGGATTTTAACAGGGTTATTGATCCCGCCCCGTTCCGGCCGGAACGGCCGGAACGCCCCGTCCCAATGCCTAATCCGGGACAAAACGGCGACGTTTTTGTCCCGGCTAGAATCCCGGCCTGTCCCGGAAAATCCGGGCAAATTCCGGCCGGAACGCCCCGGTTCCGTACCGGGCGTTCCGTTCCGGCTTGAAAATCCTTTTTTTTTTTTTTTTTAACTTTTAATTTTTTTTTCTAATTTTGAGATTATATTTGTTTGACTTTGTGTTTATATTGTATAATTTAAAGTTAATTTGTCTTGAATTTTAATTATGCTTGTTAAATTAAGTTGATGGAGAGGACATAAGTTGGGAGAGTATCGAAGCACCTTTCTCTACTTTAAATTTAGATGATAAAGAGACATGTTGATGTAGAACAGGTTGCGGAATCATACATGCTGAAGAGGGATCACCCGAAATTCAAAGGCAACTGAATTTCGGCATCCGGGTCGTTGAGGTTGGAATAACGCGAAACTCACCCAGTCAATGCGTTTCGTCGTTTTCGGAAGAAATCAGGAGCTTTGCTGCTGACCTCGACCCAATTTTGGCCAAATTCCATCGTTTCGGCCCCGGAATCGTCATTTTTGCTATTTTAGGAAAGTTTTGTTTTTGCAATAACTTTTGAATTAAGAGTCCGAATTGACTTTGGTCAATTGGTACTCTCTTAGAATTCATAGGCCTTTCACATTCTGCATTTATCTCAAATTTGCCATTTATGGCAAATTTAATGTTTTATGTCCTTTCCTTTTCTGTATTGAATTAGGCTAGGGTTTTCTCCTTAAGTATGTTTGTAAACCCTGCAGCCGACTTCAACTATCATTTTATCAAATAAACACTGAGTTTGATTGAGATTTATTCTCATTATCTTTAATTTTAAGGAATATTGACGTTGGTCGTATTCCCGCGTGATTTTCTGCTGCGTCACATGTGTAAATGAGGAGAATGAGCTTGGTGGAAATGACCAACTATTGGAATGTCTTGTTGATGACTTTCCTTATGTTCCACAGCCAGATCAAGATCCTTATTTTTATATTAATGATGTAGAAGATGTTTGATGTATTTTTCTTTTATTTTAGAACATTTAACTTTCATAATATTTTGGAATTTCAAAGATGTTTCTAATTTTGAGATTATGTTTGTATTGTATAATTTAAATTTCATTTATCTTGAATTTAAATTATACTTGTTAAATTAATATTTTATTTTTTTCATATATATAATTAAATAAATATGAACAGTAACCGGTACCCGAAACGGTACCGAAACCGGAACGTTCCGTTCCAAACAAAAAACCGGAACAGTACCCGGGACGGGATCAATAACCCTGGATTTTAATGAATTTTGAGTTTATTTTCTTTTTTTATAAAAAAATTCAATTATCTTATATTCTTGAAACTTGAAAAAATAGAAAAATTTAAAATAAAAAAAATATTTATGTATTATCTCTTTTAATTATACTTTGAATATTTATTCTCTTGTAATAATTTTTAAATTATCCAAACCCAAATGTTAATAATGGAATAGGGGGTTAATCTATGTTTTTTCAAAAATATCTTTCACTTTAGTGTCCTTAAAATTATGATTAAAAAAAATTAAAAAATATTTTTCATTCAAATATATATTAAAATAATATTTTTTTATTTTTTAATATTAACATATGAAAATAATATAAAAATATTAAAAAGAATTAATTCAAAAAAAAATCAAAAACACTTTTAAATAACAAATTCAAACAAAGCCTAAACTGATTAAAGTATTTTTTAAAAATAATATTATTTTTTTTACGATTTGGTGACAGTGCCGCGTAGATTATGAAATTTGAGCAATGGAAGTTTCAAAGCATCGGCACGAAATCACCAACAGAGAAGGAAAACACAGCATTCATCATTCCTCGAGCAAATTGATTAAAATATATACACAATACTAATTAATTAAGAACCCTGTAAAATAATAATAAATAAATAAAGTAGTAAGAAATCCATAATTCCAATTCCACGAACAAAGCCTCTAAAAATCCTCATCCATCTTAAACACATGATTCCCACCATTCCCATTAATACTGGACATCACTGAAGCCTTTTGATACTCTCCTACTCTTTTCTCAAAGAAATTAGTCTTCCCTTGCAGAGATATCAACTCCATCCAGTCGAATGGATTAGCCACATTGTACACCTTCCCGCACCCAAGCGCACCCAGCAGCCTATCCGCTACAAATTCAATATACTGACTCATTAACTCCCCGTTCATCCCTACCAGCGCGCATGGCAGCGCGTCCACCACAAACTCCCTCTCAATATCCACAGCGTCCTTCACTATCCCCTTCACCTGCTCCTCACTCAGCTTCCTCCTCAGCAAGCTGTAGAGCAGGCACGCGAAATCACAATGAAGCCCTTCATCTCGCGATATTAACTCGTTTGAAAATGTTAACCCCGGCATCAACCCACGCTTTTTTAACCAGAAAATCGCACAAAAACTCCCCGAGAAAAATATCCCCTCCACGCAAGCAAAAGCAATTAGCCTCTCCGCAAAACTCTCGCTCCCGCCAATCCACCGCAAGGCCCACTGTGCCTTCTTAGACACACACGGCACCGTTTCGATAGCATGAAACAGACGGTTCTTCTCCTCAGAGTCCTTGATATAAGTCTCCAACAGAAGACTGTACATCTCGGAGTGGATATTCTCGATCGCGATCTGGAATCCGTAAAAAGCACGCGCCTCCGATACCTGAACCTCTTTCATGAAACGTCCGGCGAGATTTTCGAGGACGATCCCATCTGAGGCGGCGAAGAAGGCAAGGACGTGAGAGACGAAGTGTTTCTCGTCGGGGGTAAGGTTTTCCCAGTGGCGGAGATCCGACGAGAGATCGACTTCCTCCGCTGTCCAAAACGAGGCCTCAGCTTTCTTGTACATTTCCCAGATTGATGGGTACTGAATGGGGAACATGCAGAACCGGTCTGGGTTTTCAGCGAGGAGGGGTTCTTCTGGGATTGCAGGCATTTTCTTACAGAGCTTTTATCGATTAAGAAAAACCAGGGTTAGGTTTCTTTCTCCTTTTTTTCCTGGTGGTGGTAGAGCAGACTGTTTGGGTGTTGGTTTTATAGGAAAAGGGGAGAGAAAGAGGGAGGGTTTTGAAATTTTGAGAGCAGCAGCGGGGATTTTAAATTTTAAGTCTTAGGGTTGTTTCGAAATTTTTCTATTTTTTATTTTTAAAAAGAATTATGGGATGATATTAAAAACAAATTAGAGCGATGCACCATATTAAAATAGAGCGAGGATAGTTTTGGGATTGTAATAAATGGGTGACGTGGAAGGATTTTATGGAGTAATACACCATATTAATATTAATAAGGTGGGCAATAATAAGGGTTTGATGGCGCGGCATGTTTTAAATGGTAGCCGGGTTTGAATATTGGAACTGAGTGGAGGATTGAATAGTCATTTTGATATCGATGGAGGGGAGATTATTTTTTATTGGTGAAAACATTAAATGAAAAAAGAGATTAAATATTATATGGAAGAGAAAGCCTTGAGAGGGAAGTTTGAAGATATCTTGAGCTTGTGATTGGCGGGAGATTTTATAGGCGCGGTATTTTGGAGGTGTGAAAACTGAAAACAGCACACAGTTTCACGTGGCGAAAAGTAATAATAGTTAAATTCAGGAAAAGTTTAAATATGATGGGTCTGGTGTCGCATGCTTGTGCGCGCCGAGAAGGTTGACTAGACACACCCCCACACGCTCTGCCAATTCTAAGTGCATCACGGGATGTTTAACATTACTAGCCATTTACCTGCGTTTCGCCGCTGCCGGAACTATATATTTTTCCAGAAAAAAAAATATTAATTATATAAGATTTTTTATATTATAATAGAAATTTGGTCAAAATAATAAATTCGTGTAAAATTCTTGTGGAGTGCAAGTTTTCTATAAAATATATGAATTTTAAATCGATATAAATTTATCTGTTTAGTAGATTTCGACAAAATCATCAAATAAAATTATCAGCGTCATTAGAAAAGCAGGAAAATTCTGATACCTGAATTATCGAATTCACTGTATTAGAAATAGTTCATTTTATAATCCAATTTAAATTAAGCACAACAAACAAAATACAAATTGTGAAAACACCTATAATAACCAAATAATAAAAATAAGTAGTTCATTTTCTATATACAAAAAGAAGAAAACATCATCGAAAATTCATCTTCACGTTACCATCATTATCATGATTATAACAATTAAAATTATTATCAAAATTATTGTCCAAACAATTAAAATCATTAAATTACCCCGAAGAATTAAAAAAAGCAAAATAGTCTTACCAAAAAAATCACTAAAATTATCATTATTATTGCACAAACGATGAAACCATAAAATCATATGATCCAAAAAACAGATAAAAATAACAGAAATACGAAAAAAAAAAAGGAAAAAGAGATAAATATTAATTTTAAAATGATCACCAAAATATATTAAAATTTTAGGACTAAACTGAATAAAAAAAAACTCAACAAAAAATAAAACAATAGAAAATAAAAAATAAAAAAAACTAAAAATATAAATATATAAATACAAATATATAAATACAAATAAAAAATAAATATTGTCTAAGAATAACAGAAAAATCAAAAGAATTTTTATCTGTGCGGGTGTCTTAAATGTTAAGGGTATAAATGGTGTGGGTGTTTTAAAAAAAGAATAAAAGGAAAGATAGATAAATAAAAAATTTAAAAATTGTTCACCACCAACAATGAGTATGACTTGGCATTCTGAGATTCAACTTGGCAACCCCTACTCTCTCTCTCTCCCCCCCTTGGATTTACAGCTCCAGTAGAGTCAAAAGCAAACGGCACACGTGCTTGAGATTTTGCCTAGAAGTTGTTTGTCAACACAGCGATGGTAGACGTTTTCAACCAGAGCGGTCAAGACAAACAAAGAATGTTCTCAGTAGGTATCACAAATGGACGAAGAGCTCAATCGTTAACAATCTCTCAACTTCGTCCATCAATGACCCCATCTCCATTTCTTAAACTTCGTGACACTACTCGGCGTCATTAAGTTTTCATGAAACCCCCGTCATCTCTCCCTCCCCCTCTCCCTCTCCCTCTCCCTCTCTTCATCCATTTATACATCTGAAGCCTGGCTTCTGTTCTTAGGAACTTCTGCAAAATACAAAACACGGGAAAAAAAAAAAGCTGGGTCAAAATAAAAAAGCTGTGAAAAGTCAAGCAAAAATTCTCTCTTCTTTCTTTCCCAGAAAGTTAGTTTCTTTAGTCTTTTTGTTGTTTCATTTGTTAGATGCAGATCTATTTTCGAGATTGGAAGGTTTCTGGGGTTTGGCCACCTTAAATAACCAGATTAAACTTAAAGAGATTTATCTGTTTTTTTTATATACACAAAAATAAAAGATAATGAAAAACCAAAAACAACCTCACCTAAGAACACAGAGCACCGGGGACATTAAGGCTAAAAGCGTCTGTGCACTGCTGAAGTCCACAGTAAATCACCTCACATGCTACAGTGCACTCTACAGTAAAAAACTCACGCCTATTATATATTAGGTAATATTTTAAAAATAAATTGAATTTTTTTTATTTTTAATTGATTTTTTAATATTTTTAGATTATTTTGATGTGCTAATAAACAAATATTTTTTTTAAATAAAAAACATCATTTTAATATTTTTGAATAAAAAACACTTTTAAAAACAACTTCAATCATACACTCAAACAGACATTAATTCATTAACAATTTTCGCTTGCAATTTTACGGGGGGAATTGAAATAAGATATAGTTTTGTAAAAATTCATGAAAAGAATGACATAAGTTAAAAAAATATATTTAAATAATAGTACAGCTTGAAACAATCATATTTGTGAATATTAGGGCTTGTTTGGGAGGGCAGTTGCGGTCAAGGTTGTCAATTCCGTTCCATTCTGGCCAGAACGTTCCGTGCCGTTAAAAAAACCGAGACAAACGACGTTGTTTTTGTCTCGGTTTTAATTCCGGCCCGTTCCGGAAATTCCAGCCAAATTCCGGCCGGAACATCTCGGTACCGTTCTGGCCTTAAAATCCTCTTTATTTTGATTAACTTGTGATTTTTTTTTTCTAATTTTGAGATTATGTTTGTTTGACTTTGTGTTTATATTGTATAATTTAAAGTTAATTTATCTTGAATTTTAATTATGCTTGTTAAATTAATATTTTAATTTTATATATATATATATATATATATATATATATATATATATATATATATATATATATATAATTATATATGAACAGTACAACCCCGAAACGGCAAGCCGAAACACTCCGAAACCGGAACGTTCCGTTCCAATAGAAAAACCGGAACGGCGACCGGAATGGTATTGACAACCTTGGTTGCGGTAGCTTTTGAAAGTGCTTTTCATTTAGAAATACATCAAAATGATTTTTTTTTATTTTTAAAAAATCATTTTTGACATCAGCACATTAAAATGATTTAAAAACACCAAAAACAAATCCATTTAAAATGAAGAAAAAAAAAAGGAAAACGGCGGTTGAAACGCCCTCCCAAACAGCTTCTTAGTTTTCTGCACAATCATTATTGAGAATAAATAACAGTTGTTTCAAAATTTATTTTTCATATAAATTAATTAATATGTATAAAAATCAACTCAAAAGTGATAATTTGATTCGTTAGCACAGAGTAATGGAGAAAGCAAATGAACAAAAATAAATAATGGATCATTAGAGAGCATATTGAGCTCTATTTTCAACACACTTGATAGTTGGTACTATTAGAAATTAGGTAATATATCACTTATATTTAATTAATGAATAAAATATTTAATTAATGAATATATAGTGAATATAAAGTTCATGGAACAAAAATGTTTTGCATATGAAATTATAAAGATATTATAATTATGAAATTCTTATGATATCAAAACATTGTTCATAAATATTCATGTTCAACAGTTTATTAAAAGTGAACATTAATTAGGAGTTATTGAGATTAGTGCATGTTATGTTACTTTTTTTTTATAAAAGAAAGTGGTTTTTCTCATAGGCTATGGTATTAGAGATATCTGGAACTAATATGCAAGTGTTTATCAGATGACATGTACATTAAATTAACCCACAAGAGAAATTTATATGGAAAGATTACTTGTGCTTATGGAAAGGCTTACAAAATAGTTTTGTAAATGATCATTCAACTTTAGATCACTTAGTTATCTTATACTAAGAATGTTATGCTTTAATATTAACCATATGTTATCTTAATCAAGGATAACAACACAAACATATATTAGGTATAGCATAAACTATATGAAGGTGTCTGGGTAATTATGAGAAAATTCATCATCCTTGGTGAATTATGAAAAATATTCAATCTATTTTCAAATAGCATTGAATGTGAAATCCTTGGTTAATGTGAAATGTGATTTCAAAAAGAAAAAAAAAGGTTCATGGAATCAAGACTATAGTGTTGAGAGCTAAAATGATCTAACAAATCAAACTTACTCTATCATTACTATCAAATAAAAGGTATGGCTTTTTCATTGTGTACATAGACACAGATTACTGTGAATTCAAATAGTAAAATCATCATTTTACCCTAGGGCCGAAAAAATTTAACCCTCGGGACTAGGGTCATTTTAGATATTTTTTAGAGACATGGATGGTATTTCTGATTTTTTTGCACAGTAAAAATATTATTTTATCCTTGGGTACTGGGAAAAGGTCGTGAAACAGTGGGGATTTTTTTAATTTTTCACAAATTCATGCACAGTAAAACTATGAAAATAACCCCCGAAAAAGACAAAACCAAAGCTTGGAGTCGGGGTAGTGCTGTACTTTCACCTCCATTTTTTTCTTCGTTATTGTTGGGTCCAGGGGTGTATAGGTAATTTATTATTTATTTTTCTAAAACATTGTGGGCGCGTCTTACGACTGCACCATTAATGTTTCACGTGCACGCACCTTTCAGGAAGCACGTGCAGTGTCCTTTAGCGGTGTAAACTGACCTTTCATTGTGTCACCTGACACGCCGCCATGTCCTCTGCCTCCCGGTGTAGAGCGTGTCGGTTTCCGATGGGCGGTGCATCGCTGGTGAATGATTTTTGATTTTTTTCTCCCTTTTCTCTCTCTTGCCTTTGGAAATTACGGGTAAGGCCTTCATGTTTCTGATGGTTTTAGTTTAGTCCTTGTTATTTTGATTTCAATTTTATTCCTGATTTCTTCAATGGAAATTATATTTTTGTTTCAATTATGTCTTTCAATTGAAACTGATTATATATGTTGATTTTCATTTTAGTTCTTATTCTTTTGATTTTTGATTTGTTTTTGGTTCCTTTAAATTTTTTGGTACGTAGGTTTTAATTTTGTCCTCTAATTAAAATTGGTCATATATGCAACTTTTAATTTTAGTCTTTATTCTTTTAATTTTTTAACAAAATTACACTGTATTTTTTTTTAAATGCCTTTATTTGTTTCGGTCCCAAGGTTTTTATTTGTCTCAATTTTTTCCTTTGATTGGAATTAATTATATATTCTATTTTTCATTTTGGCACTTATTCTTTTAATTTTTTATTTGGTATTAATTCCTTTTGTTTTGTCTGTCTTTCTTTGACGGTGTCTATTTTTACTTGTATTTATGCACCTATACTTTTAGTTTTTGTTTTAATTTTTGTTGTTTTATTTTTTTGTGGTTCTATTTTTATTTGGTTTAATCCTAAAATTTTAATTTATATTAGTGTTCATTTTAAAATTAATATTTCTCTTTTTTTCCATTTGTTCTTTTTGTTTGTGTTTTCTGTTATTTTTATTTGTTCTTCAGGTCAGATGATTTTATGATTTCATTGTTTGTGCAATAATAATGATAATTTTAGTAATTATTTTTTTTGTAAAAATGTTATGATTTTTTTTTTGAGGGGGGGGGGGCAATTTAATGATTTGAATTGTTTGGGAAATAATATTGATAATAATTTTAACTGTTATAGTCATGATAATGATGATAACATATGGATGAATTTTCAATGATGATTTTTTTTCTTTTTGTAGATAGAAACTTAACTATTTATTTTTTTATTTAATTATTGCTGGTGTTTTCACAAATTATATTTTGTTTATTGTGTTTAATTTAAATTTAATTATAAAATGAAATAATCCTAATACAATGAATTCGATAATTCAAGTATTTGATTCTTTTTGCTTTTTTTAATAATGGTGATAATTTTATGTTGGTGATTTTGTTGAAACTTACTAAACAGATAAATTTATATCGATTTAAAATTCATATATTTGATAGGAAACTTGGACTTCATAGGAATTCTGTATAAATTTATTATTTTTCCCAAATTTATATTATAATAAAAAAATCTCATACAATTAATATTTTTTGCATTGAAAAATATGGTTACAGTCACGAGGAGGCGCGGGTAAATGGCTAGTGTAATATCTAAATCAAAACATTCTTGGTGAAAAAAGAATAACTACAGTGAGAAACTGATTACTTAAAGGTTAAGTCAAACCATTTATAACTCTCATAAATTTAGGAGATCATGATAGGTTGTTAAATATTATATTTTATTTTCAAATATAAATCAATTAATTGTTGAATTGAAATCATATGACATTATTTAATTTATTTAATCCAATTTTATTTAGGATTATGATTTATATGTGAGTCAACTTATCAGGGAGTATAATTGTTCACACACAAGGAACCATTTGTCATAAATTAAAATGAAATTATTAATCAAGTGTGACTTAAATGTATATACATTTTAGAAATTGAAAACTAAAATCAATTAATACAGGGATTGCAATTCTAGATCCAGAAAACAGATCAAGTAGATTAATTTCTAAAATATCCTAAAATAATATGTGTGATATTATATAAAGATCAAATCAATATTTTATCAATTATAGGGTTTTAGGTTTTCCTATAACTATAATATTATCCATCTTATTTTTACACACCATATGATAATACAATAATATAGTACAAAAACACCTAAACACAAAAGAAAAAAAGTTAACACTCAAAAGTATAACAATCTCTCTTTTTTAAAAGGGTTAAGAAATTTCTCATTAGTAATATACATTGATTATCATTAGAGGTGGAATTTTTGGATGACTTGTATTTTGTGACAACCCCATTCTCAAAACAATTATTCAAAGTTAAAAAAAAAAATTGATCTTCAATTAATCTTTGTATAAACCCTAAACAACTTTATATATGTTGAACGAGATCCTAAAGACTCCTAAAAAAAATTAAATTTATCATTTCCACTACACATATACAATTTAGGAAAACCAATTATGGTATTGGGTTTAAAACCAATTGTCTTTGTTAGACAATCAAGGTTGTTGATTTCATGTGTTTAATTATTGGTGTTGACTGGGAATTAATTTTATGTTAAGTGTTTTTTTTTAAAGTAATTTTTTCAAAGAAAGAAAGATGAGCGATATGTCATTCACTCTTTAAATAAAAAATAATTTTAATAAATAAAATTATTAAACTTAATTGGATTCATTACTCGAGTTGAGCGTTTGATAGGTTAATCTATATAAACTCATGTAAATCCAAGATGCCATTAATGCTGTATTTTCTTAAGAAAATAAAAATAGTATCCAACTAAAAAAATAATTTTTGATTTCATGATTAATTTTTTCTTACTATAAAAATATCAGCAATGCAGGAATATATTTTTTGTTCAAAGAATTTTTAGCTTGCCTCTAAAGGAGCATGACTCAATTATCTAGTATTGATTGTAATGTTTTTAGATGTCATTATCTTAATTTCTTTCTAATTTCATCTATAAATATTGTCATTTAATTTTAAAATTTTCCATTTCAAAAAATAGTATATGAGCATAAGCCAACTTATTTAATTTATATATAAAAAGTTCATTACAAAAGTTGAAAACAATCTCTCGGACATTAAAAAGTTTTTTTAATTTCAAAAAACCTTTTGAGACAAAAATTGCAGCATGCAAACCTTTTTTTCCCTGTGAATCGCTTCAAAAAATTTCTCAACCTAAATATCCCTTCTTTGTTTATATATTTTTGTAATAACATGATTTTCTTAATAAATACTGAAAAAAAGAAAATAAAAAATAAAAAATATTATGCTTTGATATTTTTATGCTATTGTATGTAAAAATTAAAAAAAAACATATATCTAATTTGATAAAATTGTATAAAAACTCCACGGAAACACTAGGCATTTTACTCTCATTAAATATCCTTAAGGACATTTTAAAAAAACAAATGCATATTAATTCTGTATATATTCATTCATAAAGTAACTCTTAATATTACCTTTAAAAAACTCAAATCCTATTTGAAAAATATAATATCATAATATGATTTTTAAATATCATTGTAATTGTTTTATTTTAAAAGACTTTATTTTGGAATATTAAAATACATTGTGGGGATGGGCCCATGCGCTTGTTTCATTCTGTTCTTCTTCATTTTTGGTTCAAGCGGACGACACATTATTTGTTTCTGTTTTTTTTTCAACCACGAGAGGTGATTGGAAAATAGGGATCCGAGTAATTTGGATCCCAAAACCCCAATTCTAATCCATTTTTTGCAAAAGAAACAAAAAAAACATGCTGTAAACCTTAATGACACCAATCTAATCCCAAATTACCCTATAATAAGTGTAAAAATAAAATAAAAAATTCGAATCAAATGAAAAAATCTTTATGATTTTTTTTCTCACATAGCTAAATAGATAAACTACATTTATTGAATTCTTTTTTCACAATAAATCCATCATCACCAAAAAAAATTTATAGTCACAATATAGTTGGCCAAAATCTTTATCTTACCTCTTGTTTTCTGATAATTTCTTTATCATATCTCATTATTCGGCAATCAAAACACAATAAAAAAAATTAAAATTAAAATATAAGTATCTATAACTACAAGAACTAAAATAAGGGAATAAATTGTAGTTTTCCACACTCTAAGAGTAAATAATTTTATATTATAGATGCATTGTAGCAATCCATAGTACATTTATGTCTTCTTATATCGTGTATAGTATTGTAAATCCGCTAGCTCTATTATTTTGTTTTCATAACAAGAATTCTAATGTAATTTATTAATATGATCCATCTCTTATCCACTATTATTAATTAATTCGGTTATATCTGATCTTTAACCTAGTATTTTTTTCAATTTTTTGAAAATGTATTATGATTATAAACATTATAAAGCAAACCTAATAACCTAACCTTTACTTATTAATTAAATTTTACTTTATAAATAACAAAAAACTATTTTTCTTTAATACACACAGAATATTGTGTCACAAGCCTTGTGAAAATAATTATAGTATTCTAACTTTATTTTATAATTGAAATATAATTTATAGTTATGATAATGATTATGATTAATTAAGAACATGTCAAATTTATTATTATGCTAATGTCTCTAGGTATTATATATATAATATTTTACTTCAAGTGCTAGGTGATATATGATGGAAATTAGGTAGTTGGTATAATTGTTTTATAAAGTATATGATATAATATCATTTAATAATAATAAGTACATAATTCAACATATATACATGATTTTTAGATATAAAAATATTTGGAATGATATATCTATATAATCATACTAATAACTAGCAAATTACTACCTAGTATAATGACATAATTCAATTATATATGAAAGTTAGGGTGTATGTGTTTTTTTTGTAGTCGATTACTCAAGATTATAATAAATTGTTGGAGAATAATATAAATTATATTTTGGACCTCATCTAAAAGCTTAAGCTTTTAGGTGATATGGTTCCTTAATATGGTATGAGAGTCTCGTTGATCCAGCAGTTACGAGTTCGAATCTCACAATTCTTATTCTATTTGATAAAAATCAAGCACAATATAGTGTGGGTCTGTGCAAGTTTCAATCCCAAAGGACTTTCACTTAAGGGACGTGTTGGGGAATAATATAAATTATATTCTGGGACCTCACCTAAAAGTTTAAGCTTTTAGGTGAGATGGTTCCTTAACATAAATGATTATCATCTTCCTTCTTAGTGCATGTTCTGAGAGTGTAGTTGAAATTATTTTTTAAAGTGTTTTTTTATTCAGAGTTGCATCAAAATTATTTTATTTTTTAAAAATCATTTTTGATATTAGCTCATGAAAATATAAAAAATTCAATTATTTTCAAAAATATTTTTGAAACGCACTGTAAAACACCCTCTTATTAAAAAAAAGAGAAGAAGCTGAGGAGCCAATATAAATCGACTCGCATTGTACTACATGAGCATATACAAGACTATGTTTTAATCATTGTTTTTGTGGGAATATATATTTCACATAATCCATTGAGTTTTTAGTTATAATACATGAGAAAAATGTCAACTCATTCCAATGTTTTTATTAATAAGTGAGAAAACATGTCAAAACATTAACTTATTAATTAATCTCTTAGATTATATATTTTTAGTTACTAATAAATTTTAATTTGAATTATTATTAAACTTGATTCAATGGCTGAATAGGGCAAGATCCAAGTACAAGTTTTGAGGGTCAACACGGGTTTAATATATTAATATTAATAATTATTATCATTGTTTTGAAACTAAACTTAGTTTTTTATCAGGTCAAGTCAAGTTAATTATTCCTGTATTTTTTCTTAAACTCGGACCGATCAAGGCCCTAGGTCAACCTGTCAAGTCAGTCTTTGTTTTATAACTAGGATTATTATAATATTATTATTAATTTCAACATTTAATACAAACTAAAATAAAAAAGATAATATATAATTATTTTTTAAAATATGCAAGTTTGACAGCATACATATTAAGGGGAAAACATATATTTTCATATTATATTTTGTCTTTTCCACCATAACTAAACTGAATATAAAGAGGATATTTTGTTTTGCACATCATTACCAAACATAATTTTATATTCATCTCATTTTATATCATGTTTCCACTATCTTTACTATCTCTCTCTATCATATTCCAAAACAATAACCAAATATTACCTTAAAAAGAGGAATACAAGTAAGTGTTAATAAACAATTTCATGTCTTTCATATATATATATATATATATATATATATAAACACTATTTGTGTGTTTGAGATTGTTGTGCATAGTGCTTTTTAAAATAATATTTTTCTTGAAAATATATCAAAATGAGTTTTGTTTTTATATTTTTTCTATATTAACACATCAAAATCATCAGAAAGCACGAAGAGAAAACATCAATTTAATATTTTTTTCAAGTCAAAAGCATTTTTTAAAAGTAATTAAAAACAGTGGTAGAAATTGTGTCAATCACTATTTTAAAATAGACTAAGTTATTCCCTCATTGGGTCAAATAAAAAAACATATACATATAATGTTCAAGTCACGAGGAACTTTTTAGCATTGTCTTTAAACATTTTATAACAAGTCAAACTTGAAAAATCTCCATGTACACATTTGTGGGATTTAAAACAATTTTTTAATTAATAATATGTTAAAAATAAAAAAACCAACATTAACCTGGATTCAATAATTTTTTCTTAATTTATTTATATAATAAAAAAATGTGCTTGAGTTTGAATAATTATAAAATTAATTTTAGTACAATATAATATTTCCAGACATTCTTAAGAACCAAGATTAAAAAAAACCAATAACTTAAAAATGGCCCACATGGAAAAAGAATGATAAATAAAGGGTATAAAAAAACAACGAATAAAGTTTCCACACACACACACAATAAAAAAAAAACATACGTGGGAAAAGAAGAACAAATTGTCCATTACTTTAACCAGTTGGATACATTGGCAATTGTTGATACACACTTACCCAAAAAAACAGAAAACAAGGCAGACATGATCTGCTGCCACCCATTGGTAGCTGGAAAATAAAGGGTTAAAAACCTATTTTCATCATTTATTTTTTATAAAAACATTTAAATAACAACCCTAAAATATTAAAAAACAAACCTAACAAGGTAAAAAACGTTCAAGAACATAAAATAAAATTGGTTAAAATATTTTTTTTATTAATCTTAATATGTTTTTAAAAAAAATATTGATTTAACTTTTTTCTTAAACTTGTAGACACTAAAATTAATTTTTTTAGTAGTTGAACTATCTGTTTGGGAGTGTGATTGAGATTGTTTTTGAAAGTATTTTTCGTTCAAAATTATATCAAAATGATATTTTTTTTTTATTTTTTAGAAATTATTTTTGACATCAGCATATGAAAATGATCTAAAAATACCTATTTTTTTTAATTTAAAATAAAAAATATAGTTTTTAATTTTTTTCAAAAACGTTTTTGAAACGCAGTGTTAAACACCTCCGAAATCTATGTGAACCAATGACTTTTTTTTTTCTCTTCCGTATTTCAACAATTTTATCTCTATCCTCTCCAACACAATGACTGAAAATAAGTTTTTGAACAAAAATATAATTTAGAAAAAATACAGGGACTGTTAAAAGTGAAATATAAAAGCTGGAGGATGGAAAGGATTTTTTCTCACAAAGTTTAGATGGGTCATGATATTCCTCCATATTTCACACTTTGGTCCTCCATCATTTAGTATTTCTTTCATTAAATTATTATGACAAATTAGCTATAAACTCAAGGAGTGAAACGGATTTCAGAAATGGATGAATATGGAAATTGAAAAATATCTAGGGTCCCATGGCCCTCCCCTACATAACATATTAAGGGGGTTCCGCGTAAAATAAACCACATAAATGGTTGACAAGGGAAACCAAAAAAACACGCACAATTTTTATTTATTAAAAAATTAAAATTAATATCTAATTAACATACTGATTGTAATTTTGCTAATAAAAAATAATTTGCATTACTAATATTATGATGTTAAAATGTATTATTCAATGGATATAGTGCATGTATGAGAGTGTGGTTGAAGTTGCTTTTAAAAGTAGTTTTCATTCAGAAATGCATCAAAATGATGTTTTTTTTTTAAAAAAATTATTTTTGACATCAGCAAATGAAAATGATCTAAAAACACCCATTTTTTTTAAATTTAAAATAAAAAATTAAATTCTTTTTTAAAATATTTTTGAAATAGTGTCAAACATCATTATAATGAATTAACTTGCTAACAAGAACTAGCCAAGTTGAGGTTCATAACAGGGCGAATCAATCTTCGGACAGATTTTTCTCACTCTGGCAAAGATTTTTTTGTAACGGTAACATTTACTTTGAGAGGCATTAAACAGAAAACATGGTAGATTCAAACAATATTTTTTTTTAATCCTCAAGTTTTTATTGTATGTGATTTAGCCTCTTTGAATTCAAATTAACTATATTTTTTTAAGGAGGTATGATTAAATTAAAAGACATGAAATTGAAGAAAAATATAGTTAATGTGATAGAGATTAGTTGCGGTTAATGAATAAATTAGCACCCGTAACACGTCATACCTTGGTAGACTGCTTTTATGTGGTTCAGGGCTTTGATGATTTCCTAGCAGGCATCTTGATTTCAAATTTATTCATATTAATAAATCCTCATTTTTTTTTATTTGTTATGGACTCGTATACCCACATAAAATTTATCAAGTGATCTATCAGAGTTCACCTATACCGGACATGAGACTCGACAAAATATTTCCAACAATATATAATTTTCATATACTACTATTGTATTCCTCATTCATGAGTGGACGGGTCAAAGTAAGGACATGATCACATATAATAATGAACATAATTAAGAGTCTCTTTATTTTTATATTTTAAGAGTATTTATGAAGAAATATTTTTTCAGTTTACATTAAGGTTTTTAGTATATTTAGATGGTTTTGATATGCTATGCTAAAGATATATTTTTAAATAAAAAACATATTATTACAACATATAAAAAAATCAGTGAAAACCACATCCCCTTTCCTCTGTTAGCTAAAAACCCAACCAACCCCGGTCCACCTCCTGTGAAGCCACTCCATACACATGCACACTCAAAGTATCACACCACGCCATAATCGAATCTCTATCTCCTCCCCTGTCACAGTTCACTCCAAAAAACCAGAAAACCCCCGGCATCACCGCCACCGCCCCGCCTCCGCCACCTCTACTCTCATGAAACCCTAATAAAGAGAGACTGGTCGTCAAAGTTGCGAGTTTTAACTTTTTTGTAGGATTTATGAGCGACTTGAATTGAGGGTTTAATAGAGGGAGAGATTCGATTGAGAAATGTATGTGGTGCCACCACCAAAGGGATCATCAGATGCTGGATCCAATGGAGTCGGGTCGAGTGATTTACGGGTTTATCAAACTTGGAAAGGCAGTAACGTAAGCAACTGATTTATCATTTCTTTCTTTCTTTTTTCCTTTGTGCATTTTTTAAAGCTCTGATCGATT
Organism: Salix brachista; assembly: GCA_009078335.1. NCBI lineage: Eukaryota > Viridiplantae > Streptophyta > Magnoliopsida > Malpighiales > Salicaceae > Salix > Salix brachista. The sequence goes on along the minus strand of CM018588.1, from coordinate 7,828,420 downwards.
GATGCCAATATTGTCAACAAAAAAAATACATTGTTCCTGTTTCTTTTCAATGGGAATCTGAATCTGAAAAAAAGGCAAACTTTAGAGCTACTTTGACAGTATCTGTTGAATTAAAAAAGTTTAACAGGTAGTAATAGTGTTACATCATTAATGGTGACGGTTACAAAAAAACAAAATCCGAATCTGATGAGCCCTTTTAGTAAAATATTGAGTGTATCAAACATCAGCTAATTTTGGCAAGATTAAAATCAGTTGTGCAGTTATAGGTGATTAACTAAATGGAAAGAGATCGTCTGTAAGGATCATGTCGATAAAATTTAAAGCTATTAACAAGAAGTTGGAAGAGGTTGATGGAAAGAACTGAGACGTGTTTTGATTTTGACGTTTGCAGCTTAAGTTTCAAGATAGATTGGAAGGGATGATTTGCCTATTTTGTGAATCAAGGGTCTTTTGACCGCCTACTGGAAGTACAATTATTTTTATGTTTGTTTAATATTTATGTTATATCTCAAATTGAAATGATTGTGCTGGGCAATGCATGAGAAAGAAATACTCAATACAGCATCTTTTGAATGCATATATAATTGATTGTTTGACCAAGAGGTTTAATTCCTGAACAAGAACTGGTTGAGTTCTTACAATATGTGAGCGCTTCTTAACCCTGTTTCGCATCAGTAATAGTGATATTATGTTAGCGGAACTTAAATGGCTTGAATTGTGGTTGATTGACCATGTGGTAAACTATGTCAAATGAGATTGATGGACTCTAAGTGTAGTTTTCAGCTTCCAAAGTGCTAGTGGTCAGATGTCAGTTGATCCTAGGACTAGGTACTAGCACTGCACACAACTGCATTGTTATTCTACGTATGTGCAGAATTTTCAATGTTTTCCAAGGAACTTAGTGGATTTACACTCTTCTGCAGATATTTTTTCTTCAAGGGAGGTTTATTTTTGGACCAGATGTAAGATCGCTTGCATTGACTACACTCCTGATTGTTGCTCCAGTAGCAGTGTTCTGTATCTTTGTTGCCAGGAAGCTGATGGATGATTTTTCAGATGATTGGGGAATATCAATAATGGTCATTGCTGTTGTGTTCACTATTTATGTGAGCTCCCTCCCCTTTTCTCATTCACACACACACACACACACACATCCCCATCCTCTCTCTCTTTCTCTCCATACTGGTAAGGATTATAGCAGCTGACATCTGGCATGTGGTTGGCAACCTCTATTAACTCAGCATTGAACAAAAACTGACTCAGCCAGGGTTTTTCTACCAAGATTCAAGAGCAGAGAATTTCCTTGAAATCTTTTGATTTTGCATGAAAGTTTGCTTGAAAAACTATCTCTTTCCTTGCATGTACAGCATCGTATGAATTTGAAGTATAACAATAGTATCCATTCAAGTCTTCTCTGATCTTATGATGAGATATCCTAGAGTTCAGATAGGGTAATTGTTATAATGGTGCACTGCCATGGATTATTGGAGAATCATCAACCGGGATTCAAGCACAACTATAACCAATCTTGTTCATCCTTCTAAGGAGGGTGGTAGGAGAAAAGGGGTTCAAAGGGAAGGTCCTTAGGTCTGGCCACGCAGAAATTTAGAGCATAAGCTAAATATACAGTGGGCTGTCTGGAGACTTGATGAGATAAGAAAATTTGCTTATTCATGTGGATTGGGGATAAGATGTGTGATTTTTGGGAACTGATTATTGTAATCTGTAGAGCAGGTTAATGGATGAATATCCTCTGCAAAATATAGTCCTTCATGGTGTGCATTGTTGAGGTACTTTCATTGATTTTTTTAATTTAGAAGAATGGATTTTCAAGAGGGATAAGTTTTTTGTGATTTAGTATGGCATTATGCCATTCCCTATCACCTTTCATTAGTTGTGGCAGAGATAGTGGTTTGATGTGCTTTCTTTTACCATTCTCAAAGCCTTCAGTACAATTTCATTGAATATCCAGCTCATAGCTCCAGCTTGTCTCTACCCTAGTTTGTTGCCCCTTCTTACCATGTTGGCCTTGCTTTTACCACATTGACTGTTCTTATTGATATGAATGATGATCGTACATGTTGCATGCACATCCTATGCATAGCATTAAAGGTATTGTCAATTCTCCAATTTCCTAAATGCTGTATGTTGCACTTTGATGAAATATACGTGCACACATATCATGTATTCTGCCACACACATGCATTATATGTACCTAAATATTATAGGAAAAAAAAATTCAAATAGATCATTAAAGGTGTTTTTATTTTTTCATTTTTATTTTTTTATGCTAGTATGTAACACATGATATAGTATGTTTTTGCTTGCAAATCTTAAAAATAAAATAAAATAAAAAAGGCAATAAATTATTAAACACATTTTTTTATACTCACAATCTACTAGTATGATTATTGTTAATTGTTATTAGGAGCAATTGTTATTTATACTGTGGAGTCAAGGATAATAAAGTAATTTGATACTATGTTCTTATATATACATGTGATGTAAGCTAGTGAAGGGATGGAAAGATTTAATATTTGTTGTCACCTCATATCACAACCTTTCTTTCTCCATTCTTCCTCTTATTTTTTCACCTTTCATCCATCTTGAAATAATCTTAGAAAAAGAACTTGGCATCAGAGCACACAATAGACATCTGACGTTGTTTTGAAGGGGAAGTCAACTATTTTTCTGACATCATCAATGACAACATGCTAATGTCAGCATGGCATAACTACAATGTTTAAATTGTACTTTCATAGATGCCTTGACTCCATGAACAAAAGCCCTAACGTCCCACTAACAATTATTGTTGTTTGAGCTATCAATTTTGTAGAAAAAATGTCAGGTTTCAATTTTGTAAATCCTTGAATATTGTGAACCAAAAGGTTTGGTTGTTGGAATAAATGAGACTGATTATTTGTAATTAAGTTGGGTGGTTGTTTGTTATTGACTAGTTAGGTTCTTATGCTGAAAGTCCAGCTCTTGATTGTCAATCAAACACCTCAACTCTGTCCAACAAAAAAGGTTCAAACATATAGACATCTAATGGCCAAGCTTCATGTATACTGCAAGTGATAGCCTTTAATTCCCCTACCATTTCTGATTTCGATCCTTGGGTTATAGATTCAGGAGCCAATGATCACATGACTTGGTCTTTAAATTTTTTTCATCTTACAATCTTTCTTATGTAAAAATAAAGTTCATATAGTTGATGGTTCCCTAGCCCCCATTTATGGTACAGGTTCAATCCAATGTACTTCAACTTTATCTACTTTAGTGCTTCATGTCCCCAAGCTCTTTTCTAATCTTCTATCTATTAGTAAAATAACTAAAGATTTAATGGGTAAAGTCTCATTGTACTCCACTCATTTCCTGAAGACAAAGAAGGTGATTGGTTATGGTAGAGTGAAAGATGTCTTGTATTTGTTAAAAGTTGGTTTCGTTGGTCTAGGAAACACAAGTGAGTTCAAACATGGAATGATTGCCATTTTTAAGGATGTCAATCAGGAATTATTTGTGACAATTGATTGGGGCATCTCTTTTGTAGCTTTAAGCTTTTTCCAACACTATCTAAGCAATGTACTACAAAAAACTTAATCTTGTGATGCTTGTGAATTTGCTAAGCATATATACATGATACTTATTCCTCAACTAATAATAAAAGTAGTAAACCTTTTATGGTGATTCACTTAGATGTTTAGGGTCCTAGTCCAGTTGTTTTCTTATATGGATGTAGGTGGATTTTTACTTTTATTAATTGTTATTGTTGTACTACTTGAGTTTATTTGATGCATAATAAAAGTGAAGTGTTTTCTTGCTTTAAGATGTTTCATAACATGACCTCTACACAATTTAATGCCAAAGTTCAGATCTTGAGGAGTGATAATGCTACAGAGTACATGGATGGAGGTTATGTTGGAACATGAGATTCTACATTAGACTATTTATGTAAATATGGTGTAGCTAAGGGAAAGAACAAATATTTACTAGAAGTTGCTAAATCTCTCATGTACACAAGGAATTTTCCCAAAACCTATTGGGGAGATACGATTCTTACAACAACATATCTCATTAATAGGATGCCACTGAGTGTTATTGAGTTCATAACTGCATTAGAGTTCCGACGTTGTCCCGCCAAAAACCTTAGGGTGTTTTTTTTTACTTTGTTCGGGTCATCAACAAGATGGTTAGCTGGGTCCGTAAACATTGGAATATGTTTTCATTGGATACCTTGCTATTTAGAAAGGGTATAAATGTAATCATCTTCTACGTAAAATGTTTGTTAGCGTGGTGTAACTTTTCGTGAAAATAAGTCATATTTTTTCAACTGACACTTAAGGGGAGGTCAATGAGAGTGAGGGTATGTTCTTGGTATCTCTTACTTTGTTTAATCATGGGCTAGAATTGGAGGGAGCAAATCAGGGTGAGAGAGAGAAAGGAGATGAAAATCTAGCGGAAGTCAAGGAATGTAGGAGTGATGAGGAACCAAAAAGAGAGAAAGAAATAGTTTAGGAAGATGATAGGGAAACCAGATAAAAGACAAAAGGAGAAGATTTGACAAGTTTACATGAAAAAAAATGAAAGAAGTAAATGAATCTACCATACCTAGCCAAGAACCATATTCGAATTCAACCTCACAACATACACTTGATTGTTAGTTTCCTAACTCTTCCACTAACAATGTTACTCCTTCTATTGATGATCTTCCTATAGCTCTAAAAAAAAGAGTTCACATCAAACATCCTTTATCTAATTGTGTCAAATGATCGCTTGTCACCTTCATAAAAAGCCTTTGTATCTTCCTTGTTTTCTATGTTTATGTTTATCCCTAAGGATTGTGTGAAAGTTGCTGAAAATACCAGGTGGAAAAAGCCATGATAGAGGAAACAAGAGATTTGTTGAAAAATGACACATGGGAGCTCAGTGCTCTTCTTGCAATAAAGAGAGATAGGTTGCGAATGATTGTTTTGTTTTTATCAAACTAAAGTTGGATGGAAGTATTGATAGGCGTAAGACAAGGCGAGTTGCTAAGGGATATACATAGACTTATGGAATTGACTAGCAAGAAACGTTTGCTCCTGCAAAAATGAACTCAATCAAGGTATTGTTTGTTAAGGAAAATCTTACCTAAAAGCTTAAGCTGTTAGGTGATGCCCCAGAGTATGATTTATATTATTCTCTAACACATCCCTTCAAGTGAAAGCCCTTTGAGCTTGAAACTTGCATACAGACCCACTCTACCTTGTGCTTGATTTTTATCAAATAGAATGAGGGTAGTGAGATTTGAACTCGTGATCGCTGGGTCAACAAGACTTTGATACCATGTTAAGGAACCATCTCACCTAAAAGCTTAAGCTGTTAGGTGAAGCCTCAGAATATGATTTATATTATTCTCTAACATTGTTATCTGCAAACCTAGGACGTTACTTGCAACATTTAGATGCTAAAAATGCTTTTCTACATGGAAACTTAGAGGAAGAAGTGTATATGAAAATTCCTCTAGATTTCTCGTGGGAAGACAAAGGGCAAGATGTGCAAGTTGAGAACAACTTTATATGGCCTTAAATAATCTCTCCATGTGTGGTTTGATAGATTCAACAAGACATTTGTTAGATTTGGGTACAAACAAGGCAATGAAGAAAATACTATGTTCATCAAACATCACCAAGGCAAGACTATAATCCTCACTGTATATGTTGGTGATGCTGTGGTGACAAGAAATGATTATGAGGAGTTTTATATGTTGAAGAAGTATCTTGTTAAAGAATTTGAAATCAAAGACCTTAGGAGGTTGCATTGCTTTCTAGGAATTGAAGCTGCAAGGTCAAGCAAATGCATCTTCATTTTTTAGAGCAAGTAGAATCTTGATATACTAGTTTAAACAAGGATGATGGGGTTGTAGGCCAGCTGAATCCTCTTTAGAAGTGAATTATCACCTAGCTAATTGTGAAGGTGAAGTAGTTGAAAAGGAGAGATACCAAATGTTGGTTGGTAGGCTTATCTATTTATTACATACCCGACTTGATATAGCTTATTCAATTAGTGTTATCAGCTTGGTTATGCTTGATCCTTGCACATCCCACCTTGATGTTGTTTATCGCACCCTTAGATATCAAAAGTCTTGTCCGGGCAAAGGGTGGTTGTTCTCCAATAATTGGAGCTTAAAGGAAGCCTTTACTGATGCTAATTGGGCTGAATCACCATATGATAGGAGATCCACATTTGGATATTGTGCTTTTATTCTCTTGGAGGAGTAAAAAATAACCTGTAGTGGCCCGGTCTAGTGCAAAAACAGAGTATCGAGTAATGACATGTAGTGTGTGAACTTTTATGGCAAACATTCTAATGCATGAGCTGAGAGTAACTATTGGTGGTTCTGTGTTGCTGTTGTGTGATGACAGTACAACTATCAACATTGAGAATAACTATTGGTGGTCCTATGTTGCTGTTGTGTGATGATAATGCAACTATCAACATTGTTCATAATCCAGTTCAGCATGATCAAATGAAATATATGGAGGTTGATGAGCACTTAATTATGGAAAAGTTGAATGATAAGACTATAACTGAAGAACAATTACCTAACATGATTACTAAAGGCTTTATTTGTAGGATGTGCATGAGAGATATCCATGCCTCATCTTGAGGAGGAGTTTTAGTTCAACATGATTGGACGAAGTATACGGAGGTTGATAAGCACTTTATTAAGAAAAAACTGAATGATAAGACTATAACTGAACCTAATGTGTTTACTAAAGGCTTTATTCGTAGCATGTGCATGAGAGATATCTATGCCTCATCTTGAGGAGTGTTAGGAGCAATATTATTTGTAGAGTGACGTCAAGGGTAGTAAAGTAATTTATACTCTTTTCTTATATATACATGTGATGTAAACTAGCGAAAGGATGGAATGAAATAATATTTGTTGTCACTTCATCTCACAACATTTCTTTCTTCATTTTTCTTCCACTCATTTTTCCTCCTTTATTCGTCCATCTCTAAATAATCTTATCAAAACAATTTAATCAATAATCTTTTACTGCAACGTTTACAGTAGTAACAACAAAATTTAGACAACAAATAAATAAGAAATCAATAATACTTTGGTCGAGTTTGTTAAATGACCTTGCATAACTAAGTATTACATATTTTTATAATCTTTTGGACAACATGAATATGTTAGCAAAATGTTTAGCATTAGAGAATCTGGAAATAAAATTTTGAAATCGAATAGGAATGGGATATTGTTTCACATAAGATGAGGTTTTTGTGACAGCTAATAAGCAAATGTAGTTCTTTTGTAAGAAGATTGTTGCACCATGAAAAGAGGACTTATGAAGTTTCACCGAGAGGACTCTCTTTTAAAGCACAAGCATAATGAAAAGAAATTCATAATAATAAATTGAAAAATAACTTATGCTAATGTGAAAACATAAATAAACTTTTATAATTTCAATGATATTTTTTTAGAGTTTGATGGGTCAGTTTAATTTCATGGTTATATTTTAAAAGTAATTTAGGAAGTAAGTCTCTAATTAAATATTTTGTAACTAGAGAGAATTGGATTACTGTTAGTAGTAGAAAACTTGTAGGGAACTAAGAATGAATAACTATCCATGTTGCCACTAATAACAAACCAAACCCAATTAGATATTTAGGGAATTAAAAAAAGGATATAAGCATAACTGTCAACATATCATCATAAATTCATTTTCAGATTATACATCATTCATCAAATTTTATGCCTTGTTCTGACTATACCAAAGCCCGGTTACATTTTTTACCTAGTGACATTATACAGTTAGGCTGGCGTTAGGGTTACCATGTAAGCTAGGGTTGCATGTGATTTGATTTGTTTATATGCGGCTTAGCAAAATATCATGTAAATGCCATGCTTGGATTATAACATGCCCTTACTTTTTTGGGATGTGCTGTTTTTATACTTCTTTTTGTTGCTTTTCTGAATCTGCTACAACCATATTATGTCAAACCTAGCTTAACACTGTTTTGACATGCATACAGTTGTGGCTTTGTTATGCATGTGAGGCACCTTTTGCACTGATTTTGAGGATGGTGAATGGCGTTGTAAAGGGATATCTTGTTCCTGAAGTGAACTCTCCAAATATGTTGTGAAATGTCTATGCTATGTCTTTCATGGAAGATGAAGCTCATAAATGTCTCTGACATCTCAGGATTTAGTTCTTCTCCTGCTAACATCTGGAAGGGATCCTGGCATAATTCCACGCAATGCACATCCACCAGAACCGGATGGCTTTTATGGGAGTGCAGATGTTGGGTCTGGTCAAACTCCACAACTACGCCTGCCACGTGTTAAGGAGGTGGAATTCAATGGAATGACTGTGAAAGTCAAGTACTGTGATACTTGCATGCTTTACAGACCACCTCGCTGCTCACATTGTTCAATATGCAATAACTGTGTAGAACGATTTGACCATCACTGCCCTTGGGTTGGGCAGTGTATCGGCTTGGTAAGCGATCCTTTTTTTTATAATTGTGATACTGTAGCTGTGATATAATTTTCAACACAATAAAAGAATTATTATATCTGGTTCTATGACATCAATTGGTTAGGATAAGTAGTCATATTGCTGTGGATCTCTTGATTCTCTTCTCCTGAATTGCTGTTTCAGCTGAAGAGTGATAATTAAATGGACCCATGCCTGAAGTTAGGTTCTGCTTTCTTTGAGCATGAAAATTCAGCCTTGTCTTGCTGATACTATCCCAAACTGTGATGTGTTTGAACACATATGGTCCCTGTTTCTTATTGATAATTTGAAAATATAATGAAATGTCAATGTATTGAATGTAAATAGTTCACGCATATAAATTAGCAAATTCTAATATCAATTTTCTAGAATTAATATTTCTCAAGTTGCTGGCCTGGAAAATAGTTGGATTTAATTAGTGCCGTGGTGGTCTTTCTGAGTGTCATGGCTCCTTAAATTGATTGATATGCTTTTGGGTGCAGAGAAATTATCGATTCTTCTTCATGTTTGTCTTCTCAACGACCCTTCTCTGTATATATGTTTTTTCATTCTGCTGGGTCTACATTAGGAAGATCATGGGATCAGAGAACTCATTAATTTGGAAAGCAATGGTCAAAACCCCTGCCTCCATTGTTTTAATAGTTTATACTTTCATATCAATGTGGTTTGTCGGTGGCCTTACTGCCTTCCACTTGTATCTCATCTGCACAAATCAGGTAAGAGAATAATCTTCCTCTTTTCTGGACCCTTTCATGGAGAATTCCATTCAATCACTCTGAATCAAAGTCTCTGTTGTTATTAACAGTACACTCTTCACTAATGGTGCACCTTGCTTGTGTAGACTACTTATGAGAATTTCAGATATCGCTATGATAGGCGGGAAAATCCCTTTTATAAAGGAGTGGTGGAGAACTTGAAGGAGATATTTTGCTCCAGTATCCCCCCATCCAAGAACGATTTCAGGGCAAAGGTGCCCAGGGAACCTGCACTGCCAACTCAAACACTTGGTAGGGGCTTCATGAGTCCGAATATGGGTAAAGCTGTAGGTGAAATGGAAATGGGTAGGAAAACAGTATGGGGAGACATGAATGCTATGACTGATGGCGAAGGACAACTTGCTGACAATGATCGGTTGAACATAAAAGATGCTGAACTTGGTGACTTATCCCCGGATATCAGGACCACAGTAGATGAAGCTGGGGAACGTGGTGGAATACATCCTAGGCGATCGAGTTGGGGAAGAAAAAGTGGAAGCTGGGAGATGTCACCTGAAGTTCTTGCCTTGGCAGCTAGAGTGGGGGAATCCAACCGAATGGGTGGTGGGAGCAGCAGTGGCAGCTTGACGACTGAGAACCAACAATCATAGTTGTGGATTTTATCAGCACTCAACCTAGATAAATGGAAGAGGATCTGATTTGTCGAGTGCTGGGGTGACTGCTGACTAAATGGTTAGTTATTCAACTTCAAACTGAATAATGTAGAACATGGGGGAACTTCAGAGGGAGTGCTTGAAAAACTCTTTGTTGGTTTGACCATTGTGCTTTTAGGGTGTGGAATGGAATGGTATGTTATTAGTATGAGTGAGCTACTTTCAGTTCTGATTCTTTTATTTCTGGCAATAGATAGAGTCTAATTTCATTTTATTTGAGGAATCAGCTAGAGCCCTACTATAATTCTTCCTCTCAATTAGGGAGACAATGATTTAGACCACTACTAGCTCGATTCCCATGGGGGTCCCCCTGCCGTATAGTGGGTCAAGCATGACACTAAATTGGCCTCACGGTAGCCTTCTTGCCAGGATGATGAAAACGAGGCATTGAATGATTTGGTGCGTCCACGTTTCACAAACCAAAACAGGTCTTAAGGGTTTCGTCCATATCAGTGGAGGCCACTGGATTTATCAATAGTGATCCTAAAGCCATCGGTGTTGTATTGCTGCAAGCCCTTCACTTGCTAGATTGAATTATGAAGAGTTTAAAGTAGCTTGCGCAATAAAATATTGGCAATTTAAAAAGAGATAAGAGACTAAAATAGCCTATGCATATCCTAAAGTCAACTACTCGTTTACTCTTTTTTTTTTTTGGAAGTTTTGGTCATCTCAGTTTTAGTTTTTTGAAGTTTTGGTCATCTCAGTTTTAGTTCTTAGTGTTGCATTTTCTGTTTTGTTTTTTCTTCCCTTCAAATATTTCTATTATTTTGTGTTGTTTTGTATGTTCATGATTATGAACATGTTGATTGCATCAATTTAACTATAATTGAGGTTAAAATTAACAATTAAACAAAATAAGTTGACTTTGACATCTAAAAAAATTGTAGAGAAGTAATGAAGTGTGGAAACTGGAAACCATGGATATAAAAGAAAGAATGGATTGCCGAAACCACACCAGAACAAACCTCCATGATATGTTGGCCTTCCCCACATGCTAGCACGCCGTACACTTTTTCCTTTTTAATTTATTTCTGATTTTTTTAATACTTTTTCCATTCAACCGAGCATAATAAAGGTCTAAACGAGGAGAGAAGGAAAGAGAAAAGAGACAAAATAGCCCTCAAATGTGGCCTAACTAAACCTAATAAGGGAGGAAAAAAAAACTCAAAACCTAGAAAAAAAGAAGTGGTGTTCACCTCTTTCTTTGCTTTACACTTTGTTAATATAGACACATAGTTATCATTGTGGACGCCTACCTTTCTCTCATCAAAGTGGCTTATTATGTCTAATATGATAGTTACTGGAGAGTCACATGGTCGTTCATTTCAAAGATCGTGAGATTTGTCAAAATATATGCAAGCTGACTCGAACATCCATGTTAATAAAATAAAAAAAACTGCTTATCATGTCTAGTTCACTATTCATTCTTTATTTTTTTTAATATTTGTTTTTGCATCTATCCTTTTCTTTTACTAGGATCACTAGCTTTTTAATTTATTATTTAATTAGTGTTAATATCTCCTTCTGGATTTATCATTGTGTTTTTTTTTTATTATGCATATTATTCCTTTTCAATTAAAAAATCAATGATAACTAAAAAAACATAAATTAATGCCTTTTTTTTGGTAATATTATCCATTAATCAATCTTTTCATAAAAAAATATGTTCTCCTTGCAATAAAAAAGTAACAAATAAAGAAAACAAAGCATTGACTAGAGAAATGCATTTGTTTCTTAATTTAAATTATTTGATTTTTGACAAATATTTATTTTTATTGAATATTGTTTTAGGAAATATTGACTCGTAATATTATTTTGAAAAATATGGTATAGTTGAATCAATTTTGAAACATCATTGTAATTATTTTGGTGTATATGAACCTAAAGTATTTGGCATGCATGCCTCGCCCATAGAAAATCCATACATGCATTGTTTTATTAAAACATACCCGCATCATCTAGCCCATAAAAAATTCATACATGCATTGTTTTATTAAAACATACATGTGTCATCTACTTGATTTTTAAATAAACAAACATGATTTTTTTGTTTGGTATACCACTTTCATTGGATATATTTTTTCAAGTTGAACCTATCAACATCAAGATTACTATTTTTTTTTATCATTGATATGTGGCAAACCAATAACTCTATCATCTCTTTTCTAGTTTCTCTCTCTCCCCTTTTAACATATAGAGAACTGAACATGAAAATAATAATCTTAGAGTCAAAACATAATTATCTCAAATTGTTGTTTACCCTAGGTAAAGTATTTTAGAGGTGATACATCATCTCTATTCACAACATGTCCCCTTCCCTATATCCTCGCAAACCATTAATTTTTAGTGACCATAATACGAGGTGAAAACTCTCATTCCCTTAGTTTCATTGATAAAGGACAAAAAAAATATTTGTTCTTTTCACCTACACACTTTCACGCTAAATCCCGTTCTGGGAGGACAATTTTCATGACATCACACATGTGGGACAAAGACTAAAATATAATTTGAAACATATCCTTACATTATTTTTAATCTTTTTAAAAATTTGTTGGACTTTGTTCGACAAAACCCTTTTTTTAAGAAACCAAAACTATTAAAATAGGCCTAATAGCATATTTGCCAAACAAACCCTTAGGCCAAAAAACCCTAACAAAATAAAATAGTTAGAACAAACAAGGCCTTAAAGACTTAAAGACTAACCCAAAAGAGAAAAAAAATGAGATATGACTAGTTCGATTGAGAACCAACCTAAAAAAAAGAGATTTGTCAATAAAAAAAAGGGTTTAAACGAAAACAAAATTGAAGTTATAAAAAACACTAAGCATAAAGATTTCTAAAAAAAATAGATCAAACATAAAAAAAAAAAACACAATGAATGTTATTCGTTAACCCAAAAATATTATATAAGGACCATATTTAAACAGATAAAGACATAATGTTGTTTATAATCATCTATAGAACAAAAATCAGAGGTCTATTGACATTAATTAATATTCGACAAACATGATTTTGTCAAGAACAAGTTTCAGTTCAAAACCAAAATCTAAGATTAAAACTCAGCAAAACATATTACTGATGCATACAAATCCTAAATTATTTAATAATAATGACATGCGACATGTAGAAACTATCAATTAGTCAAACAAGTTTTAAAACTAGTACCCAAGATAATGTTCATCTGATAAACAATATGAACATGCACCTAAAAAACCTAGAAACCCAGAAACATGCATTTTTACTCCTTCAATATACTTTCTCAATTCCACATCATTATTCATTATTTATGAAATCCATATAAAAACTTTCAAGACAAAATAAAATTTTATTATCCAATTTTAGATTCAAACCAAACATTAGACATTACACAAAAAAAACAAGGAGACAAAAACATGCTTAAAAACAAACATGAAATCTAAAAAATCAATGTATTTGTACCCATCTAAACCTCTGAACATAAACATCTGAAAAAGAAATGTTAAGCAAATGCTCATTACAAGCTACAACTATATGAACATGTGACAATTATATCCTAGAAAAAAGTCTTTAAACAAACAAAAAAAACAAACATAAAATATCATAAAAATCACCCAAAAACAGACTAAAACCTAAACCAGTTGCAAATCCAAACATCATAGAAACAAACTATCACTTAACATATTATAAAAATTAATTAAAAAAAGGAAAAGGTGTGCTCATTGATCTCTACCCCCTTATCAATGAATGAAAGCTTACTTTGACACTTCATTTCTTTATTTCCTCCTTTTCTATTCCTCAAAATCTATAGATTTCTCTATTTTGTCTCTTCTCTTTCATGTATCTTTTTTCTTTTTTGTTCTTTTTGTTCTTTTTCTTCTTCTCTACCTTTTATCATCCTTTTATAGCCATTCAAAGCCAGAAGGTTAGAAAACCATCTTCTCTTCTTTAGTGGTATTTTAAAACTAACATGTATATGATTTCTTTCCTATTCCATTAATATTTTTTATCTTTTTTTTCTTTTACTTTTCCTTATTTTTAGGTCCTTAACAACCTATAAAAGCTTCTAAAAGGACCTAGAAAGAAAGAAGTTAAAATTGGTAAAAAAAAATGATTGATTGAGGATGCCTGTTTTTTTATTTAATCGTGGGATATAAGAGGTTATTGGAGCACAATAAATTATGGATATTGTAAAAGAGATGATTTTCTTCAACTATAATCAAACCATACTTTATTTGAAAACATGTAGTTTTTTTTCATTGATTCAAAGTTAGATAAAAAAACTATTGAGATTTTTGAATTAGTCAAAACTAACTTGGGACAAGAAGTTGAGGGCTTACATGTGGTAGGTGGAGCACAAATATTGAACATAGATGACATGATCATGAAGAGGGGAAACTCCTCTGTTGATTGGTGGTGGTTGGAGCCCAAAAGGTGATTGAAGTCATCACAATCATTCACATGAAAATGCTAATTCGATCATCCAAGGAGAATACACAATACCTCAAATGATGTTATTTTGACTAAACCCTAAAGATTAGGATTATGTTAATTTGGGATTTGAAAAAACTTTAAATTAAGTACTTGGTCATTTTGATTTCATCATTTGTGCTCTCAATTGGGCTTTAAACTTTTACTTTATATAATCATGCCCCTCAAAATTTTAAATTGCCTTATCTTTTACGAGCACCTTTTTCAAAATGTATCTTGGTTTTTGATTTGTTTAATCTGATCCTTAATAAATGCCAAACGTTCAATTTATTTCAAATTGGCCCTTTGTTTTGATCAATTTTAGTCTTTGACATTACACGAGTTTTTCAAGTTGGTGTTCAGTCATGTGGAAATCTTTGATTTTGATCTCCCAACAACCTATAAACTCTTAATTTATTTTAATTGAGCCCTTGATTGCATCAATTTGGTTCCTTAAGGTTTCAATTGAGTTTCTATTATTTTAATCTATGCGAATTGCCCTAAATTAGGCCCTAAGACTTGATTTTCCAAAACTAAGTCCTTCATTTGAACCCTTAAACCCTTAATTGAGCCCTTGATTGCATCAATTTGGTTCCTTAATTGTTCTTAATTCTTTCATTTGTTTTGCCAAATTGACTTTTAAAGTTAACTTCTATTCAATTAACTCTTTAATTGAGTCAAATTAACTTATTATAAGTTTAATTAGGTCCTTAAACTTATTCATCTTTTAGTTTTGATGAAATTTAGTAATAAGTATAAGGATCCTAACAAATCAAGTGCATTTAATCCCCAAAAAGATTGGAGAGAGGAAATGCTTAATCGTTGTGAAAACTATCACTCAATCAATTATAGTTGATATCTAATAAAAATGCTATGAAGAGCAAAGTTATAAATTTTCCCTGGTTAAAATTCATAAAATAATAATAAAATTGTTTTTATAACTTTTTTTCAAGTACAAAAGGAGGGTCATAATAAAATAATTTATCCTAATCATTATAAGGATTGGAAGATGAATTTCTTTTATTTTTTTGCAAGACTCTTCATAAAAAGTTTCTAGATTTTCATAATGTGTTATATAAGACATATAAAAGTAGAGCTTCTTAGATTCTTAAGACTAAAATAAGTATATTAGTGATGTGTGAAGTTCAAAAACATTTAGACCCCACCAATATGGAATTACAAACAAATATGTTAAGAATACCAATAGTTTAATCTAATTGGACATGTACCACTAAATAAGGTCAATGTTGTGGTCAAGACATGACCATTCAGGGGTTGGGTGTAATACCTTATAAATTTCAACCTTGTAATGACACCTCGAGCCTTAAACTCATGAAAACATGATATTCTTTTCTAACTTGCATATATACTCCCAGTAACATCATTCACATTATTAATTAAAAAAAATATTTTAAGATTATCACATTAAATTCCTAACGATATTTTGATAGAGTTCACTCTATCCAAGTCACTAAATAATTTTCTCTTTTTTTAATAACTTGAATAACAATTATTGAGGATTATGAATCCTACCTTTTTTGGATAAATGTAAATTGTATTAAAGAAAAGTATTGTGTACAAATACGAGGGGCATACCCCAAGAAGCGCAAAGGTGAATTACCTAGAGCTAAAAAACCTAAATGGAACAAAAAAACATAACAAAACCTAAATAAATACTCAAAAAGTTAGAAGAGTAAAAAAAACAAAATATTGAAACCATAGTGGAGCTGATTGACTAGATTTTAGAAATCTCAAAACTAGTCGATTGATTATTCTATAGAGTCAAAAATATGGTCGACCAATTTTTAGAAACTACATAATCAGTCAACTGGTTTTGTAATAACAACAGACTTGTTATGGAGAACTCAAAACATAGTTAAAAAAAAGCCTCATAACTCTAGAATACGCTAAATAGACCACAGATAAATAGGAATCTGATACTTAGGTTCCAAATATACCAAGTGGGATTAGACAAGATCAAAATCTCCCTCACTAATATCCTGGTGAGGTTCATAAATCTGATGAAAAACTCAATTATTTCTCTTATACCAGATAAAGTAAATTGTGGTTGAGTAGACTAAACAGGAAAATAAATGCAAAAACTCATTGTTTTTACTAAATCATAAGGATAACCCTTAAAGAAAAGGTCATCATGTCATTGTAAACCACCTTAGAAGGGCCCTACTAATAATAACACCTCATATCAAAGTTGAGAAAAAACACTATAACAAATAGTTGTGTCTAAATATGCAACCCGTAAAGGATACATTCCAAGAAGATGATGATTTGATAAGCATGAATTTGTACATAATTTGATAAGCATGAAAATAACAAGCCATATAATAATTGAGTATCTCGAGACATGATCTAAAAACCAGAAAAGATGATGGATAAAATCTATAGGTCTTAAATCTCTAAGAACCTTCTAAACCAAATCAATAGTAAATCTTCTTAATAAACGACCCCCTATAGACATAGTAATCTAATAAGGAAATACCGGGGTGGAAAAAGAACAAAGTTCTAAATACTAAAAGTTCTAATTACCCGAGGG
Source organism: Salix brachista (assembly GCA_009078335.1). Taxonomy (NCBI): domain Eukaryota; kingdom Viridiplantae; phylum Streptophyta; class Magnoliopsida; order Malpighiales; family Salicaceae; genus Salix; species Salix brachista. Next base: position 7,811,484 of record CM018588.1, on the reverse strand, counting down.
AAAAGCCCAAGTATCCTTTTCAATGATGTTCAAGATCTTTGTATCCTTAGGAAACCTTGTGGAAAAGAGAGCCTTAAAACACAAAAGGTCATAAATTTATTGACCATCTAGTAACCAATAATCTAACAAAAAAGAAGTAGTTATGGTATCATCGATACAGAAGATAAATATTCTTTTGCATCAATCTTGACTAAGAAGAATATTTCTTCAAGACTACAAAGAAGATGAAAAAAATTGAACATGCTAGAAATATCTACCCCTAAATAAGACATTGTGCATTTATCTTGATCAAATTGAGGATCTATTAGAGAGGAGTCTTCAAATATATTTTAAAACAACTATTTTATTCCTTGTTTTGATCTATTTATTCCCTTAAGCCACCCTTTTTAAGAGAATAACAATTTGAAGATTAAGATACCTTAGCCCCTGAGTGAGATATTTATAAACCCTTATAAAGGAATACAACTAAGATACCCTCAATCCTTATAATGATTGAGCATGAAAAAATAACATATGTAAACCAATATACATTATTGAAGAAAAGAATAAAAAAGATATCGACCAATATAAGTATAGGATGTTGAGGTCCACTAATTTGATCTTAGAGATAATCTGATTAACCAGAGGCAATCAATTATTATGTTTCAAGCAAGTGGTTATAAAAGGAACACCAAGATAGTTAAATAGAAGGGACCCTAGTCTAAAATATTAAAAGAGCCTACAATGAAGTCATCATCTCATCATCCATACTCAATAGGAAAACATGGTTATTTACTGAATTAGTGATCAAACAAAAATCATTAAAAATCATCCACATCCTTAATGAATCAATATTTATCTAATAGAAAATCATAAGGTCATCAATAGAATATATGTAAATGATGATGTTTTGTTTACACCTACAATGAAATTAAAATCTATAACCATACGAGGCCTATCTAAGAGTTCCATTAAAATCTATCTAAACCTTCTATATAATTTATCCTAACAAACTAGATAATTACAAAAATATTCATGTTATATTATATAAGATAAACTTGACAAATTCCATGGATAAGCTACCAACCTTAACAAATCCAAACAAATCCACCTCCATTAAAGCAAATAATCCTCACTAATCGAAACTAATCTTTTTGGCATTTACAAAAATGATCGATCATAGAAAAAAAGTCCATGTAATTGATCAAGATGAAACAATCAATCATGATAAGAAGTTTGTGTGATTAGCCAAGATGTCTAGGCCTATAGAGAACAAGAATCCTCAATATGTACAATTAGTTAGGATTATGTAACATTTTTAGGATTTATGTATTTGTTAGAAAAGGAGTTATTCTTTAGTTAAAATACAATTTAATTTTGGATACAACATATCAACTTATTATCTTATATGGACAATCTTATACAATTATGTTTAATAGATAACAACCCATGGAATGATATAGATTCAAATGCTTCTGGATCAATTACACTACCTATTTTTCTTTTTTTTTTCTTTTAGCAAGGAGAAATTATACCTATTAATGTAGGTATGAGTAGAGAAATGTAAAAACATCATAAAATAAAACGGAGTGCAATGATACCAAATCTTGAACCTTAATTTTTTTTTTATTTGTTTTGTCTACCACCACATGTGAAAGAAAAGATGTGTTGAAGAAGAGAAAATAAAAGGTACTAAAAATTAAAGAAATTAAGTAAATAAAGCTTATAAAATAAGTTTAGTAAATACTAAGAAAAAAAAAATTCCATTTGCGGGGTTAACCATTGTTTATAGTTACTATATGACATAATTTACATTAGTTAAAGATATTATAGTCCTATGAAATCTCTTAAATATAATCATGTATAAATTTTTCGTGTTAGATACATTTATATGTTGAATTTAAACTCAAACTGTATTTCAACTAAAGCACAATGTTTTTCCTAATAAGTAAATAAATCTTAACCTATTATGTAATCCTAAATAGTTGTACACATTATGGATTCCTAATTTGCATAGGTTTATACACTATTAAAACAACCAATTAAGAACCTTAAACACTTTTATTCTTCTTAGAGACCACTAAAGTAACAACTTTATAAGCTCTTTTTCATCAAAGTCTACACTAAATGAAACCCTAAAGTTATATGTTGAATCATAATTTAAATTGTATTCTAACTAGAGCATACCTTCTATTATGAAAAATACATAAATCCTAACCTATTATACAAAAATGAGCAAAAAATAAAATAAAAAAATGATTAAATCGAGAAAATCGAAAAACATTAACCATGAAAAATCAAACCATTAAAAAAATTGATTAAACCAATTAGAATTTTTAAATAAATTTCCGCTTTAGTTCGGTCTCGGTTTGTTTAGACTAAAACCCAAAAACCTTAATTGAAAATGCTTTATTGTTTATAATTTATACTTCATAAGCCTAACACTGATAACAGCCGTCCCTTTAGCTTCCTTCAACACTAAACGTTTTTTTTGGATTCGAGAAAACCTCACCCCCCGGAAAGCGCACTATGCGGGTTCAGGTGAGCAAGTAAAACCCTGACTGTCTTAGGCTCTTACAGGAGGTGCACGCCCTGATTCGAACTCGAGACTTGTTGTGCAGATCTCAAGCCATTTGTTATCACATCACGCTTATGGAGGCCTTCAACACTAAACAATAAACACACATAGAGATATGTCCCTCATTTCAATCCCTCCGATTCCATCCAACCTCCTCATCATGGCTGGTCAAGGTGCATGCAATATTGCATCCGGCCTTTGTGGGTTTCTTGAGTGTCTCAACTCTCATGTTTACTTACAATTCTAGACAGCTCCGATCAACATGCGCTCATCTAATTTTTCTCACAAGCTGTAGGAATAGCATCCAAGATCTTTTCAATGCAATGGGTTCGATGCATGTAGTAGTTCTTTTCCTTGGTGTCCAAAACAAATCATTCATACAACCAGTGGTGGTCGTTGAAAGAACTTTTTTCTAGAAGCAGAGAGCTGCTGGAATGTATTCAGCTTTACCATATGCTTTTGCACAAGTAACAATTCATCAGGATCTAAGAGACTTCACTTGGCAAAGTTGTAATGCATGTTACCCTTACCAAACTTTTATCATTTGTTGCGGGTTCTGATAGAGCTTCCGGATATTTTTGTTCAAGTTGCAGTTTATGGCATTATAGTTTATGCGATGATTGGATCTGAATGGAATGTTGTTAAGTTCTTTTGGTATCTGTTCTTATAAGACCCTCGGCCAGTAGTAAAAGAAATTACAATCTCATTAAAAACCCGTAAAAAAGACACAAAAAGCCCAAAAAGTAGTGTGGGTCTGACCGGTTTAACCTAAAAAACTAAACTGAGCTGAATCTAATCAGTTTGAACTAGAACTAGAACTAGTTTAGTTCAGTTTTTTATTTTTTATTATTAGTAATAATTTTAATTTGATTGTTTTGTAACTACAAATCAAACTAAAACTGAACCGAAAATGATGAGCTTAATATTATATAATCTTAACTAGTTGTACATTTTAAACTCATCATGTTCTGCATAAGCCAGCGTCGATTAGAGGATGTTTTTTATGTGATCAATCACTTTATCTTAGTTTACATCAACACCCTTTATAAAGTTGATTATTTTTGTCTTAGGCGATGATTGTCTTGAAAAAGTGGAGTGCATTGTTCGAGTACTTGTTTTGGTCAACACATTTTCGAGGGTGTTTTGTCAAAATTACCCCTCTTAATGAGTTTCTTGAATTTATTTTTCTGCACCACATGGATGAGAGTTCACGATGCCTCTACTTGCGAGTTGAAAAACATTCATGGGATCCTATTTCCCTGTCTGTGTGTATAAAAAGGAAAAAAAGAAAGGCCATTGAAACCAAGACCAAAAGCTGTAAGCCTGAAGCTTTATTTTGACATTTTTCGCCGCAGCACTCCGTGTCATTTCTTCTTCACATAAGACATCAATAGCAACTGGAACAGCTAGCGTTTTGTCTTGAGCAAGCCAAAGTAGAAGTGAGAAATCAGGCCAAAGTAGGTGAGTTCGTTAATCTTGTCTTAGTTTTGAGTATTTTTGGCTCTTTAGTTTATGGGTTTTTCCCCAATTTGTCCCTATATTGTTCTTTTTGTCGCTAACTTGCTTTTGTTTTGACTGGAATGATGGAGAGATACATATGGAAGTGGGTTCGATTAATGTGTACTGTTTCCTTCTCTTTTTGCGTAGATATGTTTAAGAACCAGTTGCAAGAACTTGCACAAAGAAGTTGTTTCAACCTTCCTGCTTATACTTGCATTAGAGAAGGACCTGATCACGCACCAAGATTCAGAGCTTCTGTGAACTTTAATGGCGAGATCTATGAGAGTCCCAGTTACTGCACTACATTAAGACAGGCAGAGCATGCGGCTGCTGAAGTTGCCCTTAATGTTTTGTCTTCAAGGGGTCCTGCAAGGTCTCTAACAGCAAGAGTTCTTGTAAGTTTCACTTTGCCAAAATCTTTCTAGGTTGTTTGTTTGTATGTCTGATTAGAAGATGGACACATACCCAGTTTATTTTCAATCTGATTACTCAGTTCTTGTAAGTTTTACTTTGCCAAAATCTTTCTAGGTTGTTTGTTTGATTGATTTAGCTAGTTTTCTTGATCGCTTAAGGTGATTAGAAGATGGACATAAACCCAGTTTATTTTCAGTTTGATCACTCTAGAATCTAGTCTTAATTGTTTCTTTCTGGGAATCTAATGAAGGATGAGACTGGAATTTACAAGAACTTGCTTCAAGAAACAGCCCACAGAGCTGGGCTTAACCTCCCTGTATATACCACTGTAAGATCAGGTCCTGGCCATGTCCCCATTTTCACTTGTACCGTGGAGCTTGCTGGCATGAATTTCACAGGTGAGCCAGCAAAGACAAAGAAACAAGCTGAGAAGAATGCTGCCATTGCAACCTGGTCTGCTTTGAAAAGAAGTAAAAATCTCATTCGTCATTTCTTGTTCATTCTCATAGTTTATGAATTATATTTTTTGCATTTTCTGTATAATCATTGTATATATCTCGTGCAGTGCCAAACTTGGATTCTTTGAGCAACAGAGAAACAGACGCTCGTGAAGAACAGGATCAAGAAGTTGTGGAGAGAGTTCTGTCAAATTTCAGATCCAAAGATGAAGGTAAACATGCAAGAAACAGGGATCATAACCAGGCAAGAAGAAGAATGGTTAGGGGGCACAGAGAAAGTATCTGTGAATCATCGTCCTCCGCCTCAAATAACTCTCTACGGTATCCACATTGGAGGCTCCTGGATCTTATATTGGATTCTGCCTCGGATGGCTCAACACAAAAGCAAAACTCCTCCTTCATGTCTCTCCTCCCCCCACCCCCACCCCCACCAAGAACAGCTTCAAAGATTCTGCCACCAAGTTCACACACAGACAATCCATCTCTCTTTACATTAAATCGGCCTCTTCCACTACAAGTTCAGGGAAAATCACAAGTTCAAGCACCTGAGATTCCAGTTGCCCTTGAAGAGCACTTGAAGGATGAAGAAGAATGGTGGGGTACTAAATCAGATGTCATCAGGAAACCCATTGAAAAGGATGGTGCAAGAAATTCAAATTCAAATTCAAGTAGTGTTTATGCTTCAAGTTCTATATACAGGCCATTTCCTTTCTCCAGCACTGGGAAGCCAGTCACTTCCTTGCTCGATAACACTAGCCAGCCTGAGTCAACCCATATCAGGAGCAGAGTTCCTGGGTCTACAAATCCATCTCCAATGGCATCAACTTCCATCCACATTCCCAGGCCCATGTTCACTGGAGGGTTTAAATCACACAGGATCGCTCCAGCTGTTCAAATAAGATCAGTGATTCCAGTTTGTGCAGCGCCACCATCACCAATCAGACCCCCACAATCACCATCCGCTACAAATGCTCCTCGTCCTGCTACTACGGGAGTGGCTGAGGTATCAATTTTCAAAAACACGGCGTCAAATCAAACTCAACTTAGCTCTACTGAGTTCAAAAACAAGCTACAATTAAGTAGTGGTAAAAAGTGAAGATGAGAGAAATCGTATTTAAACCCATAATTAAGCATTTCCTGCAGCCATGACTAGATTGGTTGGTTGTTAAACAAAATCAGTCCCTTTTCGGCCTTTCAAAAACAAAACATGGTTTTGTCTTGTGGGTCTGAAGTAATTTTGTAGTAATACTCCTCCTGGATTATATAATTCTATAAAGTCCAGTCCACATTACATCTACTGCAGAGAGAGAGAGCATTAAATGTGATCTGGGAGAGTGGGTTGCAGGAGATGAGAGAGAGAGGGGGGGTAGCAATGAAGGCGGTCTGGGGAGAGGAACAAACAGACAATTGCAGCGATCAACGCAAGCCATTAATTTACCCTTTGGAGTTTCAGACCAGAATTTATTGGTCTTGTCTTCTCCATTAATGCCTTCATCTTCTTCTCCTCTAATTTATTGTTAGCCATTTACTTTCGCATTGTTTATAATATCTCTTTTCTCTGCTTCCCTTTTTATATAGAGTTTTATCCTCCATTGTTGACTGTCAAGTGTGAACATAATCTGTGTGACGGCAAGTGAGATGCTTCCAGTCAGGCTAGGAGTTTTCAGAGGTGAGGTGCATAATGGGCATTCAATGTTTAGAACAAGGGTAGATTGGTACTATGAGTTTGATCAACTACCATTTCATCTTTTTCCTTGTCTGTTGCCCCATCCAAGCAGTTTGACTTTTAGCAGATTTAGAATTCATGTGAGAGTTGTATTTGTAAGTCAGTTTCAAAAATATTCTTAAAAAAATTAAAAAATATTTTAAATTTTTATTTTAAATTAAAAAATTAATATTTGATATCAAAAATAATTTTTTTAAAAATATTTTGAAAAACAACTATATAATTATATTTTCAATCATTCATATGTTCTATGGAATGCATTTGGAGCTTGTTGACAAGGTGGAGCCCTAACATTGGCAGGAGAGGTTGGTCAATCTGGATAATCCTGCCTGATAAGCTATGACAGGGCAGCACATGCCCATTAATTTTTAGTTAGGAGGTCCTACCATGATTTTTCTAAGGCTTGTAATTGAGTGAGAATGTTCAACCATCCAATCATAGTAGTGTTTTTTTGTTTATACATAACTTTGTTGGTGGAGATTTCATCGTCTTTCAAAAATAAATGTCGCAAATATATAATTGAAATAAATAAAATTTAAAGTAAACCTATATTAAAATGATGCATGCTAATAAAATTTAAAACTTTATGCTTTCTTGAAAAAACCTTTTAGTATGTTTTAATTTAGCATGAGACAAGTTGGGCGGGGCACGAAGGTTGAAGTATAAAACCTGTTTTGCTTAGATTATCTATCTTATAAGAACTTGGGTGCTCTTTAAGCCCAATTTTAATTCTGTAAAACATTGAGATTAATTTTTTTTTTTTTTTTTTTTTTTAGATTTGAGTTTTATGATTTATAATATGATAACTACAAGAAACTTATATGGTCATTAATTTTAGGGCTTGTGAGATTAGTTGAAGTGCATGTAAGCTGGTCCGAACACACATGTTAATAAAAAAAATTAGAAAGTTAACTTAATTATGATAGAATTTTTTAAAGATTTTAGGTTTCAATAAAATATAACAACGAAGGATTCGATGATATTAGCTTTTTATTTATTTAATATTTATTTAAATTATGATAATGTTCTATTTTAAATAACATATATTGAAGAATAAATTCCCCAAAAACGTTAACCTCGAAGATGAATAGACTCTATTTTTTATTTAATCTCAAATATACTCAGTAATCATCTTGATTAAACAAATATATATGTTACACACTAATGACTGCCACATTTCCTTCTTCTCTGATTAACCCATTAATTTAATCTTACTTCTTCAAGTTCTATGACTTCGTCTACAGTTTCTTAAAAGAAACAAAGTGCAAAATGGGTACGCGTGCGGGGAACGCTGTTTGCTGATGTTATTTTTTAAAATATTTTTTATTTAAAAGAATATTAAAAAGATATTTTTTTAAAATTTTTTGATATTATTATATTAAAATAATCTAAAAATATCAATTTTTAATTTAAAATAAAAAAAAAATTAATTTTTTTTAAAATACTTTAAAAAAATGCAGTGCCAGTGATTTCTAAAGCTAACACTGTAGTATATAAAAGCCTAAACACCAAATTCTATAACGTTTGGATTTTAATAAAGGATTTAGAAATTGGGATGCATTTAATATTTTAAAAGAAATAGGTTGACATTTTTAGATACGTTGATCCGACAACGATTAGTTTTTTTTTAAAAAAATTATTTCCTAAAAAACATATTTTGCATGCTCTACTTTTCCATACATTTTTATATATATAAATATGCTAATTTGTTTTAAAAATATAAATTATATGTTTTTCTTTTGTTAGTATGATATTTGTTTTTGAGTAATTGTCTATATTAAAATAATTAATTAATATGTGCGAATTTTTCAATTCAAGCATGGAACTTTGACTCTCTTAATTTTCATAAAAATAAATTTAACAATATTTTTCATAATTTTATTAATTTTCATGGAACTAAAAGTTTTTTAAACATTAAAAGAAAAAAAGAAAAAAAGAGAGCTCAAGTTGCTAGGAATTCTCTGATAATATTCTACTAAGAATCGCTGTGAAGTTATGAAACTCGTTACTAATTCTCGACTTAGATTTGTCAAATTGATATTTTATATTTATTAATATAAAAATTATTTTGTTATGATCTAACTAAACTTGACAAAAAAATCAAATCAAAATCAAATGATAAAAAACAAAAACTAGACATTTAAGTTTAAAAACAACCTAGATGATGGGTAAGAAATAATTTAACTTAAAGACAATTAAAGTTAATACATTTTTTTTTTAAGAAAAAATATTAAGACAATGACGTATTAGATCGGTTCTGGTTAATCAGATTAACTTGTCAAACCCGTGACGGGGTTGTCAAATTCAATGAATTCAATTACATTTTTTTTTACTATATGATAAAAAATAAAATTAATAAAATAACCTTGAGGGTGTAACTCAGTGGTTCGGGTCTAGGTTTGCTCCCTAGAAGTCACCAGTTCGAGTCTCAAGAGTTGTTTGGTATTACGTTTCAAAAACGCTTTTGAAAAAAATTAAAAAATATATTTTATTTTACTTTACATTAAAAAAAATTAGTTTTTTTAAATCATTTTTATGTGCTGATGTTAAAAATAATTTTTTTTTAAATAAAAAAATATTTTAATGTATTTCTAAATGAATTTGTTTTTTCAAAATCAACTTAAATAACACTACCAAATAGGCACTCACAACCCTCGGGCCACAGGAGGTTAGTAACTGGTCACTCTAGAACTCGTCAAAATTAAGTTGAATTGGACTTTTGAGCCCATTTTCTTATTATGCTCAGATTTAGGTCACAAACCATTTATTACCCTTAATGGACTATTAGGGTCATATAGACCAAGTCCAAATCAACTCGCAATAAGTTACTAAATGTTCATAAAGTTGAAAAAATAAATAATAACAAATGAATAAAAAAAAAAATAATTCTAGAATGTATTATTTCTAAAATAAAAATAAAACTAGGACATGCTACTTATTTATATTTTATTTATGATGATTTTATTGGTAGGATAATATATCAATATCTAATCAGAAAAGTAAGTCAGATATATATTATCAAAGCACTCATCAACTTATAAAAAAACATGTTATTATTATTATTATTATTATTATTATTATTATTATTATTATTATTATAAATAAAAAATTACAAGCAATATCATAAACACAATCCTAAAATCAAAGACTCTAAAAAAAAGTTACATTTTTTTTTTGGATTAGAAAGAAACAATTACTATTACAAGCACAAACATATAAATATGAAATAAAAGACCACTAATTTCTTACAAATTGTTTTCTACTATTTAAAAAAAAAAACAATTAAACACAAACATATGCACAGTCATAACATTATTCAAACATGACAATTAAATTTATATTCTCTATTATCCCATCTGTAAAACACATGTGTTTGAATAAATAAATAAATAAATAAATAAAAACTAAACAACCATGTTAACCATCATATAATTTCAGTATTCATGGAATTAGTTAAGGTGCATGCAAATTGATTTGAACACATTTACAAGTCATTAATAAAAAAAACTAAACAACTCCCATCACATTAGTATCACCATATACATTCATATCAATCGAAGGACATACCAATTACCAAAGCATTCACATTTACAAGTCATTCACAGTGAGCAAACTAACAAAGTGAGTTTGATGATAACCTTTCCAAGATTTTAAAATTGAACCATCAAGAAAATCTTTAAAAAAATGATAAGAGAAAAAACCTTTGTAATAAAAAAAACAAATCAATAGGAGAAAAATAAAAAGAACACCATATCACAACATAGAATCAAGGATTTTCACTGTTTTCTTTTCAGTATTCTACAGAATAATATGGTTGTTAATATGATAATCATTATAAATTTATATGGCTATTCATTTTAATGTTTGTGAAATTAATCGAAATACGCATAAACAAACTCAGCTCATATTAAGAAAAAAAATTAAAAAAAATGATTTATTATGAATTTTTTTTTATAGTTGAAAACTGATCGTAGATGATGTAACAGGAAACAAATTTTATAAAAGCACAACGTGTTCATCAAAAAATGAGATCTGAAACCTGCAAATTAATCATAAAACATATAGTGAAAATTAATCCCACAAATTAAAACTCACAAGCCAATCCAAAACACTCAAAATCTTCAACCAGATAGAAAAGAAAAGAAAAGAAAAGAAAAGAAAAGAAAAGGCTTGATTTCTCAATCAACCGGTAGGGATAAAGCATATCAAATTTCTCGGACCATGAATAATTTATGGTCTGTTGCTAGCTAACTTCGTAGGAGTCACGACATGGCAATTAATCATGGGGTCTATACATCCGTAGAGGTGTACGGTTGAAAAGAAATAAGGGAAATAGTGCTTGTCCACTCACCTTCAATTATTTTTATTTTTATTATTATTTTTGTTCGAAAGGAAATGTTATTGTGCCAAATCCTTGATGTTATAGTGCTCTCTTTCTTATTTTGGCTGGCTGGATTATTTTATTTTTGAAAATTATCATAGTTTGTATTAAGTTTTTGGCAATCTAATGCAAGCAAAAAATATTATAATTTTAATAAACACACAAAAATAATGATTTTTTTAAAAGTTAAAACAACTTTAATTAAAAAATCAAATCATAAATTAACTTTGATTATAACCCTAAATACAAAAGAATACCCCAACCCCAAATCATAACTCTAAATATAAAAAACAAACTTTAAATAATAACACTAATCACTAACTTTAAAAACAAACATTAATGAGCAACTCTAAACACAAATTCTAACTAACCCTAAGGTTTAATGCAAACTCTTAACCAAACCCTAAAACTGAACTTTAAATCAACAATATTTAAGGTTAGTTACTGATTGGTGTTCATTTAGAACTAGTAATTAGTGTTAGTGTTTAAAATTTATTTTAGAGATATAGGGTTAGATAATTATTTAGAATTTTTATTTAAAATTAATTTACTGTTTAATTTACTAGTGTTGGTGTTTTATTTTGTTAAAATAGAGAGAAGGTTCATTCCCTCGACAAGACACGTTAGCTTTTAACAGAGCAAGACAGAGGATACACAGGTAATCAGACAATCAGCAGACATATGGACAAAACACTGAAAGTGACAAGACAATTAGCCTCGGTCTGAAAGGAAAAAATAATAATTTGGGATTCTCTTCCTTAAAATAATGACCCATGACATAATATTTATGATTTAGAAACAAAACATATCAACCATAACAGCACAAAGCAGCAATACACTCATGTACACAAAACAGAATCCAGCAAGGCATCCAGCAAGGCATAACAGAATGATAGAATGCATGTTGTAAACAACCTGTATAGCTCGACAGTCTAGGCATAACAAATTCAAAAGCTGTTATCAGCAATGTATATTTAAACAATGGAATAGTAATGAGAAAGATAGATTTGAATCATAATCTATTATGGTATCAGAGCTCTAAAATTTTCTTTCCAGCAAACCTATTTTGGTTCCAACAAATCTATTTTGCTCCTCACAAATTCATGGCATCTGAATCTCATTCAGCAACCATCATGCCCACCAATGAATTCCAACCCTCTCTCATCAGTATCAATGTTGCAGCTCAAGCTCCTCTCAAACTTACCTCCACCAACTACCTCTCCTGGAAACCTCAGTTCCAGACTTTATTCATAGGATATGATCTCCTTGGATACATTGATGGGTCAAAACCATGCCCACCAGCTACATTCACCCAAGAAAACACCATCATCCCTAATCCCAGTCATAATATGTGGATTCGACAGGATCAACTGATCCTCAACGCCATTCTTGGGTCCATTTCGTAACCCATAATCCCATTCATTGCTCAGGCCACCACCTCAAGCCAAGCCTGGACAATCTTAGCAAATACATATGCAAAACCCTCCCGTGGCCGTATCAAGCAAATCAAAAATCAGCTCAAAAATTTCACCAAAGGCTCTCTCGGCATCACTGACTTTATGCAGCTTATCAAATCAAGGGCAGATGATCTAGCCCTCTTCGGAGCTCCTCTTGATGCAGAGGAAATTACAGACAAAATACTAGATGGACTTGGAGATGATTACATAGAACTGGTTCGTGCTGTCCAGGCACGAGATTCCTCCATCACATTTGAGGAACTTCATGAAAAACTCCTCAACTTTGAAGTCTCCCTGCAAACTTACCCAGTTGATCCTCCACACTTCCCTGCCACAGCTAACCCCACCTATCGCAACAACAACAGAAACTGGTGTCCCTCTACTGCTCGCCAAAGCACCATCAACAACTTGCGGCCAAATTTTCAACCAACTCGCTCTCCAGGTGGACCCACCACAAGACCCAATTTCTCACCATCCTCTCGACCCCCTCCCAGACCATACCTTGGGCACTGTCAAATTTGCCGAATCCAGGGACACACAGCAAGTCGCTGCCCATCGTTTCGCCTGGTCCCAATTCAATCTTCACCCCACACACAGGGAACGCCATGGCAGCCCCAAGCTCACCTCACCACTCACTCCTCCACCACGCCATCCTGGCTCCTCGACACTGGTGCCTCCCACCATGTCACCTCCGATCTGCAAAACCTCTCCTTACACTCTCTTTACAGTGGCAGTGATGACATAATGATCGGGGATGGCTCTACCTTACCCATCACCCACACTGGTTCATCATCTCTCAACACTCCACTTCATAATTTTTCCTTACAAAATGTGCTCTATGTCCCCTCTATGCAGCAAAACCTAATTTCTATTTCCAAATTTTGCATCACCAACAATGTTTCCATTGAATTCTTACCGTTCATTTTTCTTGTAAAGGAACTTCTTACCGGGAGGATACTGCTCCAATGTCAATCTAAGAATGGTGTCTACGAATGGCCCTCTCCCTCACTTCCACTGGCCCTCTCCACGGTTAAACCCACCTCCTTCGACTGGCATCACAAACTGGGTCACCCAGCCTTCCCAATTTTAAATCATATTCTGTCAAGTTTTCAATTGAGTGTTGCTTCCCCTTTAAATTCCACTCACTCCTGTAATGCGTGTCTCAGCAATAAAAGTCACAAACAGTCTTTTTCCAAGTCCACAATTATTTCCAGCAAGCCACTTGAAATTATTTTCTCTGATGTCTGGACTTCCCCAATCGTGTCTCACAATAGCCTTAAATACTATGTCATATTTGTTGATCATTTTACAAAATATATCTGGTTCTATCCTCTCAAAAATAAATCTGATGTAAAAGGAGTCTTTATCAGATTTAGGGCCATTGTTGAAAAATATTTCAGTACCATCATCAAAACCCTCTACACAGACAATGGGGGAGAATACATAGCATTAGCTGACTATCTGTCCACAAATGGTATCTCTCACTTTACCACACCACCCCACACACCTGAACATAATGGTTACTCTGAAAGAAGACACCTTCATATTGTTGAAACAGGCCTCGCTTTACTCACACATGCCTCATTACCACACTCTTTTTGGAATCATGCCTTCTCCACGGCTGTCTATCTTATCAACAGGATGCCCACAAAAACACTAAACTACTTGTCCCCATACCAAAAAATATTCAATACAGCCCCAAATTACTCCAAGTTACGCGTGTTTGGCTGTTTATGTTATCTGTGGCTCCAACCCTACACCTCCCACAAATTAGACTCCCGATCCACTCCATGTGTTTTTCTTGGGCACTCCCTCACCCAAAGTGCCTACTACTGCCTGGACCCCACAACCTCTAAAATCTACATCTCCCGACATGTGAAGTTCATTGAAACAAAATTTCCCTTCTCTTCACTGTCCAGCCCATCGACCACTCCCTCCCAACCCAACTCGTTGCTCACTCATTCACTGCCCAGCCCATCACCCCATCCCAGCCCGTCACCCCGTCCACCACAGCCCAACCCGTCATCCCCTCCACCACGACCCAGCCCATTAATCACTTGGGCCCCAATAACCCACCAAACTCCCATACTACAACCCAACTCACATTCCTCTAGTCCACAGCCCAACCCTAACCCCACCAGTGACTCATTACCCCGTCTTCCCCAAACACCCACACCGACACCTGCAACTAACTCCACCACCGAAATCAATTCTCCTCAATCACCTTCTCCAACTGTCAACAATCCTTCGTCACTCCTCCCCAAATCCTTACCCATACCCACCATACCCGATCCACCACCACACAACCTCACCCTCTCCACACATCCAATGACCACTCGAGCTAAAAACAATATCCACAAACCTATCACCAAACTCAACCTCCACACCAAACTCAACTCCCTCAGTGACACTGAACCCACCACCGTGACCAAGGCCTTACACGATCCACGGTGGCGTCAGGCCATGGCTGATGAATATGATGCCTTGGTCCGCAATGGCACGTGGGACCTTGTCCCTCCAGATCCCACCCAAAACATTGTTGGGTGCAAGTGGATTTTTAGAATTAAACGCAATACTGATGGTTCGATCAACAAGTTTAAAGCACGGCTGGTGGCAAAGGGATTTCATCAGCGTCCGGGTGTAGATTATCTGGACACGTTCAGCCCTGTTGTTAAACCGACAACAGTGAGGGTGGTTCTCAGCCTAGCTGTTTCTCAGGGATGGAATTTACGCCAACTTGACGTAAATAATGTGTTCCTTCAAGGCCACCTCACTGAGACCGTTCACATGCAACAACCAAAGGGGTTTACTGATCAAGACCACCCCTCTCATGTATGTAAGCTCCGCAAGGCAATCTATGGCCTTAAACAAGCCCCCAGGGCTTGGTACCATGAACTGCGCACGTTTCTACTACACTCAGGTTTCAAAAACTCTCACACAAATGCTTCATTATTTATACTTCGCACAACTCAACAGAAAATATTCATTCTTGTGTATGTGGATGACCTCATAGTTACGGGTGATAACAATAGCATGATTGACTCATTTGTTGTTGCACTGGCAAACCGATTCTCAATCAAGGACCTTGGCCCATTGTCATGTTTTTTAGGGGTGGAAGTAATTCCCAACCCGCAGGGTTATGTTCTGTCTCAAAGGCGATATATCATTGATATTCTAGCTAGAACCAAAATGACTGAGGCTAAACCTGTAGCCACTCCACTTCCCACTAGTCCCCCACTCCTCAAAACTGGCACTGCCTTATCTGACCCTACTCAATACAGGACCATTGTTGGCAGCCTCCAGTACTTACTCATCACAAGACCTGATCTTGCATATGCTGTCAACAAACTGTCCCTGTACATGCATATGCCCACAACAGACCATTGGAACTTTGTTAAAAGGCTACTATAGTATCTCAGTGGAACACTCAATGACGGCCTTCAGATTCATCGTCAATCACCGATCAACTTACATGCTTATTCGGACGCAGACTGGGCAGGGGACAAGGATGATTTCTCATCCACTAGTGCCTATGTCATTTACCTTGGCAGAAACCCTGTGTCTTGGAGTTCCAAGAAGCAGAAAACCATTGCCAGATCTTCCACGGAGGCCGAATACCGGTCAGTAGCTAATGCAGCGGCTGAGCTCAATTGGATTTGTTATCTCCTCACTAATCTTGGTTTCTCTCTGAAGTCCTGTCCAGTACTATATTGTGACAATGTAGGTGCCACCCAGCTATGCTCCAATCCAGTATTCCACTCCCGGATGAAGCATGTTGCCATTGATTATCACTTCATTAGATCAGGTTCAGAGTGGTGTTCTACGTGTCGCACATGTCTCCTCAGCTGACCAACTTGCAGATGCTCTTACCAAACCTCTTCATCGTGCAAGATTTCAGGATCTCAAGTACAAGATTGGACTCTTCTCTAGAGCTCCATCTTGAGGGGGCATATCAACCATAACAGCACAAAGCAACAATACACTCATGTACACAAAACAGAATCCAGCAAGGCATAACAGAATGATAGAATGCATGTTGTAAACAACCTGTATAGCTCGACAGTCTAGGCATAACAAATTCAAAAGCTGTTACCAGCAATGTATATTTAAACAATGGAATAGTAATGAGAAAGATAGATTTGAATCATAATCTATTAAAACATTGCTGGTATTTCATTAATTAGTTACAGATTGATAATTGACTGGATTATGTGATTTTATAAATGAATTAAAATAATACTTTTTTATTTTATAAAAATTATTTTAACAGCAATATATAAAAATGATTTTAAAACATAAAAAAATTAATTTAATATAAAAAAAATCAATTTCTTTCAAAAATATTTTTAAAATGCAATTAGAAAGAAGTCCTATAACTTGTAAAATTTTAGTGTGATAAAATTAATGAATCCAAATTTTACACTAGCGTATATTGAAAAGAATCCCACTCACCTATGATCTTTGTGACAGCAAATGACCCCAAAACGATTGCAAAGCAATCTTTGTAATGAAATAAAATTGACAAGAAGTTGATCTCGTAGAAGTTGATCAATGGAACTCGAATTCATCATGTTGTATTCTAGCATGAACAACAGATTGCGGGACAAATAAGTTATGAATTTGGCATCTAAATAGACACAATAAGCCCTAATAGACCTTCTATTGTCATGGGTATCATAACCCTGTGCAAGTGAACAGTCGAACGTGATTTAATTCACGTCCTACCATTCACATGGTGAACAAAAGGAAGGGAGAAGGGTTGGACGCTGTGTCCAGCCCAATTCGAGAAAGTTGATGGGATGAAATAGCTCACCTGGGCTGGGCCAACCTATTTTATCGGGTCGGTCTAGTCTGAATATTTTTTTTGAAAAAAAATGCATTTAAAAAAATAGATTTTTTTTATTTTCGAGCATACGGCTGAATTCTAAAAAATTCTTAAGCATATTTTTTTTGTAAAAAAAATCACATCTTTTCTAATGTTAAAAAAAAAACGGGATATCATAACTAATTTATGATTATCCATTAGAGTTCATCCAAAATATCAATAATCATTTTTTTTTTGTAAACTTTAATTATTGGGGTGAAAATTACATTGTAAAGTACACCCATAGATATTAAAAGTTCTTTCTTTGACCCAATGAGGTAGAAACTCCCTCACGAAGAGAGATTCATTTCGACAGTTAGAAAAGACTAACAAATAAAAATCTAACCAAGAAAAAAAACAATAAGACAACAATGCAACTTTACTTAAGTAGAGTGCATTGGGGGTAATGTGTCTTTTCTTTGCAGAACAAATTTCCTTACTCGGACTCTTGCAAATCATTATATTTTCTAATAACTTTAATACTAAGTGGCGACTCCTAAAAACTATAATCATAATTTTACGATTCTTAAAAAACACCTTTTTCACACGTGGTCCCCTGTCTCCAGAGATTACAGCACGTGAAGCAAAAAAACAGTCGTCCTGACAACATGCATAATAAATTGTGTTTTTCAAATATCACATTATGCATTTTACGGCCTCCCATTACTCTTTCATTGGATTATGCAAGGTTATGACGTGTAAAGAAATATATTATAAGCCTCCAACAATGTTGCCATATAACTGAAGATCATGAAAAGAAATGCCAACAGAACCAAGTAAAAGTTGTGATGGTGGGAATGGAGTGAGGCAAGGCTTAAGTTTTTCCATTTTACTAAGAAAAAGAAGATTCAGTAAATATCTCCTTTAAGATAAATAAAGTCCATAATCATACCTAATTACTTTAAGTTTTATAATAAAAATTATAGAAACAATAAAAAATAAAAAGTAAATAGAAAGGAAAAAAGGTACTAAGATGATGGAGGATCAAGGAATACAGTGGAACATCATATAAATGAGAAAACTTAATAAATTAGATTTCTAATTGATAAAACAGAGATTCAAGAAAAATCTAAAAATCATAGCTTTAATCACCAATTATGGTCAAGAAAGGAAAACAATTAATATTTGAACATATCTTTTTCAAAACTTGAAGTCCTCTTTTAAGAATGAAAAATCTAAAAATCTTCCTATACTTTTTTTTTTAATATTGACAATATCCTAAACAATATAAATTATTGTTTTAGAAAAGAGACATACAAACATGAGAGAGAGAGAGAAACCTTGATAGTATGGAAAAATTTAATCAAGAAAAGAAAAGAAAAGAAAAAAACTCAAACATCTTTTATTTTCTTAATAAACATTCTAAAACATAACTATCTTTAAAAGCTCCCTTCACCTAAAGTTTAAAGAGATAAAACAAGAAGAAGGGACTTGTTTCCTTCCTCTACATCAGGGTTCAAGTCCCACCATGCACGTTTGTCTTCCCTACGGTGTCTTACATACTCACTGGGTTTGCAGGATGTTCAGTGAGTCTAGGGATTAATTGTGGTGTGCATAAACTGGCCTAACACCCCTATTATATATATAAAAAAAAGATAAAACAAAAAGAACAAAAGTAAACCTGTATAACTAAAAGCGTGGTGGGTGCCGATTGTTGGGTTGAGTATGAAACCATAACCTCAATAAAAAAACAAAATGCAAAATGATATAAAATAAAGTTAGTTTTGGTCAAAGCACCAATCTGGACACGTACGCCTATCGTGGCTACACATCATCTATGTATTATTTTTGAAACCGACCAATAGAATCCATCCATGGCCTGCTGGCTCCTCCTCATTATACACTCACCGTTTATATTATAACTCATTATCTTATCCAATAATTTAGGTAACTTATTTATTAAAATAAATCACATACCATATAAATAACAAAGTTATTAAATTTAATTTAACACCCAGTTCTAGATAAAATGAGTTACTTTAAAATTATTATGGTTGTTTTTTAAAATATATATTTTTTTAAATATATTAAAATAATATATATTTTATTTTTGAAAAATTATTTTTAATATTGACACATGATCTAAAAATAATATATATTTTTTTAATTTATCATAAAGATGGAAGAAGATTACTGGTCTTGTCTTTCACGCCAGGTAGTTAATACCGTTTCGGTCGCCGTTCTGGTTTTTCTATTGGTACGGAACGTTTCAGTTTCAGAGCATTTCTGCGTGCCGTTTCGGGGTTGTACTGTTCATAAATAATTAATTATATATGTATATATATATATATATATATATATATATATATATGAAAAAAAATTAAAATATTAATTTAACAAGCATAATTAAAATTCAAGATAAATTATACAATATAAAACCAAAGTCAAACAAATATAATCTCAAAATTAGAAACACAATCACAAGTTAATCAAAATAAAAAGAATTTTAAGGGCGGAATAGTAAGATAAAAATAACACTATTTTATCTCAGTTTTTTAAAAGCACAAAATATTCCGAATGGAACGAACAGTAATGACGACCTGCTTTCACGTGCTCCATTCATGGCTGCCATGCCAAGCCCTCACATAATTTTCTCTGTCATCTAGCAAACAATTCCTTGAATATTCCTTTTTGTTCGTAAATAAAAATTATTTTAATCTATTTTTTTTTTCTTACGACACTTTCCTTGAAATTTTCTTGACTCCATACTTTTGTCAAAATAAGACCAAGAAGACCAGATAACCGGAGGGCTGGTCTGAAAATTAACATAATAAGAAAATTCAATAAAACCAGTCAAAATCATGATTTGTCGACAACCCATCATTCAAACAGAAAAATATTACTATTACTTTTATTATTATTATTATTATTTGTAAGCTATTATTATAGTCTAACTTTGTTTTAAAAACAACAATTTAAATTAATTCTTTTAATACTTTTAAACTACTTTTATAAATTTATATTAAAATTATATATTTTCAGAAAATATTATTAATATATTTAAAAATAAAAAAAATACTTCAAGAAATAATAACTTAAAACATTCAACATACTATAAACCCCTTAGACATACAAAATAAGCAGAGGTTTAGGGAACATCCAACGGATATAACAATGCAAAATATTGGAATATTCTGCGTGGAGATCCAACTCTTTTCCTCTCCTCTCCGCAATTATATAAACCCCTCTCCAATCCCTTCTCGTCGCAACAATCTCCCAAATCCCTTCTGTATCCCGCTCTGTCTTATTTAGCTGATTGCAATAATTACATAGCATGGCTCTTCAAGCTGTTCATGTCTGTGATGTTCATAATCTTGACCATGTCCCTGACAATGCCTCTCTTTCTCTCTACTCAACTCGTTTCTCCAAAGGTAAAATGTTAGAAAGAGAAGGTTTTTGCTCGTTGTTTGATCGATTCTTGGAGTTTCTTGATGTGGGCTTGATATTTCTTTCTTTGTGCAGGAGTTGAATTGAATAGAGAAGCTACGTTCAAGATGCCAAAGTTTATGGTGGTTGGGCATAGAGGGAATGGAATGAATGTATTGCAATCAACCGATGGTAGGATGAAAGAGATTAAAGAGAACTCCATTATGTCTTTTAATAGTGCTGCCAAACACCCGATTGATTTCATCGAATTTGATGTTCAGGTATAATTACTTCTTTTTATCTTTTTCTCTTTTAATTTGTTCCAGATTGAAATATAAATACAAATCTTGTTTTTGATGTTTGCTGGGATTTTCTTTTCTTACTTTTTGATTTTGAGAGATCTGGAACTTGAATTTTCCAAACTGGGAGTTGTTTCTTTGACGTTGTAGATTTGTTGGTCGCCGCATATCGTTCTAGTCTTTAAAGCCATTCCTTTCCTCTTTTTTCTTTCTTTTTTGTTCTGCAATGGAAAGAAAGAAAGAAAAAACTTCTGGTGGTTATGATAAACAGAATTCGAAAACAATTTTTAAATTTACTTTTGTTATTTTCTTTTCCCTCAGTTTTCTGCTTTATGATAAGAGGATATTGAACTGATTGTGTTTATTTTTGATGGGTATGATTTTTTTTATTTCTGAAGAAACAAAATAAAAATAGAATTGAAAATAAAAGTATGGAGCTGAATGAGACAAAGACAAGAAAACGTGAAAAAAAACGAACTGTCGTTTTTGTAGGTGACAAAAGATGACTGCCCAGTCATTTTCCACGACAACTTCATCTTCTATGAAGATAATGTAAGTCTTTGATCTTTTGGGGTCTCTATTTTTGACAATTTATTATTTAAAAAAAAAATGGTTTTAGCTAATTAAACTCATGGTTATGATTTTATTTGTGAATTCAGGGCACTGTTTTTGAGAAGAGGGTGACAGAACTTTGCCTATCTGAATTCCTATGCTTTGGACCCCAAAAAGAAGCAGGAAGGGCTGGCAGATCTTTACTTAGGAAAACAAAAGACGGAAAAATAGTGGAATGGAAAGTGGAGAAAGATGACTCATTATGCTCTTTGCAAGATGCATTTCAACTAGTGGAGTCTTCACTTGGCTTTAACATTGAATTAAAATTTGATGACCACATTGTCTACCAGCAAGATTATCTCACTCGTGTTCTTCAAGCCATCTTGCAGGTATATATAGATGGTATTCTCTCATTCAAGACTACTTTTGGATTAAAAACGAATAACATGTGCTGGTTTAAGTTTGTATACTATGAGATTTTTCTTAATTGGTGCGTTAACTTTGTGGTTTTAGGTGGTATTTGAGCATGGTAAGGATAGGCCTGTTATTTTCTCATCATTCCAACCTGATGCAGCGCTGCTCGTCAGAAAACTGCAGAGTGCCTTCCCTGTAAGTTGTTAACTGTTAGAGAATTATATAAATTATATTTTGGAGCCTCACCTAGTAGTTTAAGTTTTTAGATGAGATAATTTCTTGACATGGTATCAGATCCTTATTGATCTAGCGGTTACGAGTTCACTTCAGTGGGTGTGTTATAAAATAATATAAATCATATCATATGACCTCATCTAATAGCTTAAGTTTCTAGGTGAGATAGTTTCTTGACATTAACTTTGATTTTTCACTTTTGGGTTTGTGTTTGCATGTAAGCATGACATCCATTATCTGACAATGATGATTTTATCGATTGCATTACAGGTTTACTTTTTGACAAATGGGGGCACTGAGATTTTCTATGATTTGAGGAGAAATTCCTTGGAGGCGGCCATGAAGGTGTGCTTGCAGGGTGGTTTGCAGGGGATTGTATCGGAGGTCAAGGGGGTGTTTAGAAATCCTGGGGCAGTGAACAAGATCAAGGATGCGAAGCTTTCTCTCCTAACTTATGGAAAACTGAAGTGAGTGTTTGAATTTTCTAACTTGGATTTTCTCTACCTCATATGTTTTCGAGGAAAAAAAACAAGAACTTTCATCGAAGGAAAAATAGAAGTTCAAACCCTGTCAGCAACCATGACTATGCATGCTAAATTTAGAAATAAATGTCTAAGAACCTGTCAGAAATGTGAATTTTCAAGGTTACTGATTGTGCTTCATGTTCTGCAGTAATGTATCGGAAGCTGTTTACATGCAACATTTAATGGGCATCGATGGAGTGATAGTTGATCTGGTTCAAGAAATTACAGAAGCGGTATCTGATTTGATAAAGCCATCAAAGATGGGAGAAGAAGAAGGGGGGGATGGTGAGATGGAAGTAAAATCAAAGCCTCAATTCTCACAGAGGGAGCTTTCATTTCTCTTAAAGCTCATTCCAGAACTGATACAGCATTAGTTGCTTGCCCCTATTGTTGTATTATTTTCACTAGAAGTTTAGCACTTTCCCCCCCTCCTATTTTTTTAATATTTTTTTTTTAATGCTTGTTGATAATCTGATCCCTTCTACCACTCTCACAATGAACTTTTTTTTTTTTACATTTAATTACGTTTTTTTTACGTCACGAAATAAGTAAAAAGTGGTAAAATCAGTTATTGATTGCTTTTAATAAAATAATTTTACAAAAACATCAATTTTTTATTTTCGTTTATTTTTTATATCAAACGCTTAAATAGTTTCATTTGAAACCCAAATGAGGTAGAAGGTGAAAAGTATTACTCTATTGTTCCAGAGAGCAGTGGGAATGAATCTAGAATTACAATACTTTTCTTTTTAATATAATTATTTAATATTAAAAATATTACTTTTCTTCCCGTCCATCCATGTCTTCCATATACAATAAAAATATATGTACGTATTATTACCTTTCATGACTTGTCCGTTCACGTAGGAAAAAGTAAGCCATGCTCCTAGATCATGGCTTCCCCACTCGATAATTCTTTTATCACGTAAAATATTTCCATCAATCATCTCCTGCGGAAAAAAAACATTGTCAATATAATTTTTAAAATTGCATAAACTATTTGAAGTAATGTTGCTGAATTCAAGTTTCTTCTTAAAAGAGAATTTTAATTTGAAATTATTAATAAAAAAATAATAATAATCCTATAATTTTCTTTAACATAAAATTCAAAATCTTTACGTTTAGTATATCATATCAAGAAAACTATTTTAACCAAAAAATTTAAGATGTTAAATAAGATTATAAGAATGATTTTATACTATAAATATTATTTGGTATAACAATAAGCTTTGAGGGGGCGAAGATCGCTACCTTTAAAGTATTAATTACCCATGCTATATTTGTTGTAGGGTTAAGGCAATATATTTGAACTAATAGACAACATTTTCTATAAGCTTATTAATAAGTTTTGTGTTGTTTTGTTTTGTTTATGGTAAACATAAACAAAGTTTATAGAGAAGAATTGTAGAGAGAAGAAGATTGTTTTCTAATTTATTTGAGTCAACATCAAATTGATATTTATAAAGAAAATAACACATTTTTAAACCACAATGTCTATAAAGTTTAGAGACACACCTTTTAAGAACAATATATCTGCATATACTTGAGAAGTAAACAATGCAAATATCATTACTTAGTTTAACAATCCTATTGAGCATTCTATAGGTATACAATTGATAAAGTATGAGATAACAAAGGAAGTATAGGACCATCTGCAAAGGTTATTTACTTAATCGAATTCTGCAAAACAATATCTATTGAAGAACAAATTTGTGCAATGCCCACTCAGCGTCCCAAAGAGAAAACACGCGCGCCCGCACCCTGGGCACTAGGGCCCATGGCCTTTGGGCACTTGGGAGCGCGGCGCGGCGACAACCCTGCTGCCTGGCGTGCGAGGCCCTGGCAGTGCCCGCGTCGGGACATGCAGGTCAGGCCTGGGGCAGGAGGGGCCAGCCCTGCGGGACAGGCCCCTGCGAGGAATAGGCATGTGGCAGCAGAGCCTAGCTCGCGTGACGCGACGACATCCCTGCCAGCCCCCCGCGTCGTGCCAGGCAGCAGAGCAGCAGGGGCGAGCTCCCGCGCGCGGGCCAAGCCTGGGGCAGCAGGGGTGAGCTCTCTCTCGCGGCCCTGGTAGCCCCCCGTGTGGGAGAGGATTGGCAGTGACGCGTGCCTGGAGGCCCTGCCAGCCCCCTCGCGGGACAGGCCTTGGAGCCCCCGCGCGAGAGAGGCTAGGCGCGGCTGGTATCAGACCGATGCCCCCCGCGCAGTAGGCGAGTTGCTGTGTTTCTTGTATTTTGCCATGATAATGGAAAGATTTCCACACGGTATCAGCCTAGTAAAATCCATCATATTTTTGTGAGGCTTCCCACAAAATTTGGGGTCATTCCGAGCTGGTTCCTATTTTTTATGAATTTCTGTATTTTTAATGGTAGGAAAATATAAATAAATACTTCCAATTTTTTAAAAATTCTGAAACAAATATTATACTTAGATTGGATTTTTCCAAACCTCTGTGCCAAATTTCAGCTTCAAATAATGTTTTTTGAAGGTTTTAGAGGGGGGGCCAGTAAAGACCTAGTAGTGTCTCCTCTTGCCAGAGCTTCAATGACACTTATTGCTCTTTAGGGGGGTGTACCCTGCCTGGTCTTGGGGGGGGGGGGGCAGGTGGCATGGTGTCCATAGGCGTGCCGCGGGTGTGGGGTTGCTGTGCACCAGAAAAAAGTGGGGGAAGCGGATGGCCTGATATGTAGCCCCGGTATCAAAGACCCGATTTCCGGCCAGTGAAGACCCGACTCCTGCTACTGTCACCGGGATGCCCGAAAAGTTGTCGGGTGTGCTGGGCACGTGGCCCGATGTGTTGTTGTTATCGATGACCCATTTTCCGGCCAGCGGAGACCCGTTTCCGGCCACCGTTTCCTGGACACCTACCAGGCTGTCGGGCGCGTTGGGGCTGCTTCTCCGAGGCGAGGGCGTGGCATTCGTTTGCCAAGCTCGTGCTGAGATGCGGCAGTCCCAACGCGCCCCACATTGTTGCTGGCGTCTCGGCCGTTGTGGCCGCTACTTGAGCTTGCAAGCTGGAGGCCCGCCTGAAGTGCCAGACGTTAAGCGCCATTGTCGTGGATGGCGAGCAGGGCTGTAGCCGACGTGGGCATGACATTCAATTGACGGGCTTGCGCCCATGCGTAGGCCCTCCCTGCAATCCCTGATCTCATGGCGTGACGTGCCCGCTGCCGAGTTTAGGCAGCCCTAGTATGTTGCTGTCCCATTTTCGGTCATTGCCTCTTTGACGCCCGCCAGACTGTCTGGCGTGCTGAGGTTGCTTCTCCGCGGCGTAGGCCTGACATTCGTTTGCTGAGCTCGCGCCAAGGTGCTGGCAGCCCCAGCACGCCTGAGATCATGGTGGTCATCCCGGCAACAGTGCCCCCTGCTTCCTCTTGCAAGCTGGAGGCCTGGCTGATGCAATGTGTGTGGAGGGCCATGGTCAGGGATCGCGTGGAGGGCTGTAGCTGGCGTGTGTGGGGCATTAATTTGTCGGGCTTGCGTCCCTGCATCGGCCCTCCCCGAGATCCCTGACCTCATGGCGTGACACACTTGCTGCCGAGTCCTGGCCCGCGGTTTTCGAGCTGAGGCACCCCTGGTGTATTGCTGCTTGCTATAATGAGTCGTTTTCAGCCACTGCCTCCATGATGCCGGTCAGTCTGTCGGGCGTGCTGGGGCTGCTTCTCCGCGGCGTGGGCCTGACATTCATTTTCCGAGCTTGTGCCAAGGTGCTGGCAGCCCCAACGCACCCGTTAGCATGGGGGTCGTCCTATCAGCAGTGCCCCCTGCTTCTGCTCGTCATGTGGAGGCCTAGCTGACGTGCCAGGGGCGGAGTGCTATAGTCAGGGATCGCGTGGAGGGCTGTAGATGGCGTGGGCGTGGCATGAAATTGCCGGTCTTGCATCCTTGCTTTGGCCCTCCCCGCGATCCTTGACCTCATGGTGTGGCGCGCCTGTTGTCGAGTCCTGGCCTGCAGCTTCCGAGCTTAAGCAGGCGGCCCCTTTGAGATTGTCCCTGTTGTGTCCCTCTTCGGTTAGTTTCTTATCCCTTTGAGATCCTTCGCGTCCAGTGGTGCGGGCACAATCTCG